>CANIUD010000617.1:0-1356531 GCA_947470075.1 Closterium sp. Yama58-4 | reverse complement strand
CCTCTCTTCCTTCCCTTTCATCCCCTCTCTTCCTTCCCTTTCATCCCCTCTCTTCCTTCCCTTTCATCCCCTCTCTTCCTTCCCTTTCATCCCCTCTCTTCCTTCCCTTTCATCCCCTCTCTTCCTTCCCTTTCATCCCCTCTCTTCCTTCCCTTTCATCCCCTCTCTTCCTTCCCTTTCATCCCCTCTCTTCCTTCCCTTTCATCCCCTCTCTTCCTTCCCTTTCATCCCCTCTCTTCCTTCCCTTTCATCCCCTCTCTTCCTTCCCTTTCATCCCCTCTCTTCCTTCCCTTTCACCCCCTCTCGCTTCCACCCAGGTGTCTAAACTAGAGGAGGAGCACGCGCGTCTGAAGGCTGACATTGCAGATCTCCAAGGTCTGCTGGCGAGCAGAAAGAGGATTCTACAAACTGTGAAGAGAGAGGCCCAAGCGCTCAAGGACGAGTTTGGTGGGCCGAGGAGGACGCGGATAGAGGCAGACGGGAGTGCAGGGGATTTGGACCCGTCTGACGTCATCCCCAATGACACCGTGCTGCTGGTATGCTGGTGTGTGTGTGTGTGTCAGTGTGCATTTCTTTGCGGGTGTCTCTGTGTGGCCTCTTGACTCAAAGACGAGTTTGGGAGGCAAGGAGGACGAGGATAGAGGCGGATGGGAGTGCAGGGGACTTGGATCCTTCAGACGTCATTCTCAATGACACCGGGTGCAGAGGACGTGCAGAGGACAGGTGGGCTGCGGAGGCCTTACTTCCATCAACTCTCAATGACACTTCTCTCTTGACAGCTCAATGACACCGTGCTGCTGGTAGGTTTGGATTGGTGCATGAGTTAGGGTGTCTGCTTCATACCATGTCATTGTCTCTCAAGGACAAGTTTGGCATACGGAGGAGGACGAGGAGGCAAACTGCAGCACTACTGGGGACGTCACTGAAACCTTTCCATGTCAGTAAGAAGAGGGGCACAGCGGGCAAGTCAGCCAGTCGTCTCTTCAAAAGAGCCCCATGCAGAGTCAGTTAGTCGTCTCTGTATTCCCCCCCAACCCCCGTCAGAGAGCCACACGCCCGTTGGTCGCTTTTCCCTCCTTTTCCCACCCACATTCCACAACCTTAGTGAGAGGGGGTACCGTGTATGTGAAGCGCATGGCAGCAGACACGTTCTCAGCGCAGAAGTGAGACACCGTGGGCAAGCCAGTCAGTCACTTAGAGAGAATCACTTACTCCGCCCCTCCCCCCCGCTCTCATCCACCCCCCTTTGCCCCTTCAGAATCTGAGTGAGCAGGGGTATGTGAAGCGCATGGCAGCAGGCACGTTTTCAGCCCAGAAGAGAGACACAGCGGGCAAGTCAGGCAGTCAAAAGAAGCACTCTGTGCCTTTGCTTCGCCCCCAACCCCTCCCACACTCCCCCCTTCTTTTAGAACTTAAGTGAGCGTGGCTACGTGAAGCGCATGGCAGCAGACACGTTCTCAGCGCAGAAGAGGGGCACGGCGGGCAAGTCGGGCGGCAAGCTTAAGGCAGATGATGCCATGGCGCGCTTTGTGGTGTGCCGCACTCATGACACAGTGCTGTTTTTTAGGTGGGCTATTGGTTGGGTGGATGGGGTGGGTGGGTGAGTGGAGTGGGTGCCCGTCTGCACATCCCTTTGCTTGCATGAGACAAGTCGGATGGCAAGCTCAAGGCGGACGATGCCATGGCGCGCTTTGTGGTGTGCCGCACCCACGACACCGTGCTCTTCTTCAAGTGGGCATTACCATTACCATTTACCATAAACGTTACCATTACCAGTACTATTACTATGACCATTACCATTCTATTACCATCACCATTACCATAAACATTACCAGTACCATTAGCATAACCATTACCATAACCATTATTATTACCATTACTATCACCGTTACCATTATCATTACCATTACCATTAGTATTACCATTACTATCACCATTACCATTACCATAAACATTACCTATACCATTAACATTACCATAACCATTATTATTACCATTACCATCACCATTACCATTACCATTACCATTACCATGATCATTACCATTACCATAAACATTACCAGTACCTTTACCATTCCATTACCATTACCATTACCATTACCATTACCATTACCATTACCATCACCATCACCATCACCATTACCATCACTATAACCATTTTTATTACAATTACAATCACAATTACAATAACAATTACCATTACCATTACCATAAACATTACTGCTACCATTACCATAGAATACCCATTACCATTGCTTGCGATGCTTTTAAGAAATGCCTGTCTTCCTGCGTGCATGAGCATTTTGGTCTGCCGGACCCACCCGTCCCTCTGGTTGCATGATGAGGGTGGTAAATACAATCATCCTGTAAATTCCTTGAATTCATCTTGTTCCTGCCTTGCAGTGACCTCGGAGTGGCATACACCATGAAGGGTTATCAGATCCCCGAGGGCACTCGCACGGCCATCAATTATGTTAATACCGCTTATGAGAATTCTCAAAAGTGAATCTGGTGCCATCTGTTTCTCTTCTCTCTTTCCTGCTGCTTCTGTCTGCAGTGACCGGGGAGTGGCATACACCATGAAGGGTTATCAGATCCCCGAGGGCTCTCGCACTGCCATAGGCTCTCCCATCTCCCAGGTATGGCGTCCCCTCTCCCAACCCATTTTTTTAAGGCGCCTCAAAACATCCCCGAGCACTGCCATTGGCTCTCCCATCTCCCAGGCACGTCATCCCACTCTCCACTACTATTCTGCGTGCCATGTCTTGAGTCGACTCAAAAATCCCTCTTTGCTACTATAGTGCACTGCACTATACTAGCGCCCTACTAGTCCCGTTATAGCCTTCCAGTCATGCATCTTGCTCCTCGCTCTCCACTCGTTGCCTCTCCACCCCCCCATCAGGTCGTGCCTCTGCAGGACTCAGAGCGCATCACATCCATGCTGCCAGTGGGTGATTTCTCAGAAGACGCCTATCTCGTCATGATGACTCACTCACAGTACCCCAACCACCCCTTCCCCCTCTCTCCCCAAACACCTCCCCGTCCCCCCTTCTTCCCCCCTCCCCCCATCAGATTGTGCCTCTGCAGGACTCAGAGCGCATCACGTCAATGCTACCAGTGGGGGACTTTTCAGAAGACGCTTATCTCGTCAAGTCTCACAGTATACCAACCACCCCTCCCCACCCCTTCCCACTTCTCCTCTCCCTCCCGCCTCCCATCAGATCGTGCCTCTGCAGGACTCAGAGCGCATCACCTCAATGCTGCCAGTGGGAGACTTCTCAGAAGACGCTTATCTCGTCATGATGACACGAGGGGGCTTCATCAAGCGCACTGCGCTGCATGCCTTCAGCGACACTCGCAAGAGCGGACTTATCGCCATTCAGCTGGTACGCTGTGTGTGTATGCATGTATCACATGTCCGTACGTCGGTCTGTGACTCGAGTCGAGGGGGCTTCATCAAGCGCACTGCGCTGCATGCCTTCAGCGACACACGCAAGAGCGGCCTCATTGCCATTCAGCTGGTGGGTCCATCCGTCCGTCTGTGCTGGCTTAGTGCTGTGCAGCTGTCATCCTGTGCGCACATATACAAGGTTCACCTGTGCGTATCTGTCGTCTGTCTATCCATGCCTATCATGATGCGAGGGGGCTTCATCAAGCGCACTGCTCTGCACGACTTCTGCGACACTCGCAAGAGCGGTCTCATTGCCATTCAGCTGGTGCGTGTGTCTCTCTATGCTGGCCTAGTGCTGTACAACTGGTATCCTGTCTGTGTGCATGCATCTGTGTGTGTCTGTCATGACGCGAGGGGCCTTCGTCAAGCGCACCGCTCTTCATGCGTTCAGTGACACTCGAAAGGGCGGCCTGATTGCCAATTTGCCATTCAGCTGGTGGGTCTTTGTTTTCTGTCTGTTCAATGACACGCACTACTCTGCATTCGTTCAGTGACACACGCAAGAGCAGTCTCATTGCCATTCAGCTGGTATGTTGTGTGACGGGGGTTGAAGGTGGGTGACGGGGGTTGAAGGTGGGTGACGGGGGTTGAAGGTGGGTGAAGGTGGGTGAAGGTGGGTCAAGGTGGGTCAAGGTGGGTCAAGGTGGGTCAAGGTGGTATGCATAGATACACCGGCCTTGTGTGGAATTTGCCTAGGCCAAATGAGCTTTGATGACCTCTGACGAAACCCAACAAGGAAACGCTTCTCTGCGCTGCGCTGCCTCCTGCATTCCCTTGGATAACACCTCACTGAATCCCTTTCCGCCGCTTCCAACTCCCCTCTGTCCTTCCCCAATCGCATGGGTGTGGCAGGGCGACGGCGATGAGCTGGCGTGGGTGCGGAGAGCGACAGATGGCGACTCCCTATTGGTCGGCTCGCAGTTTGGCAACATCGTTCGCTTTGCATGCGACGATGACCAGGTCTGTGTCGTGTGTTTCCCGAGTTTCTGTTTTCCGTGCTCTCAAATATCATTGGTTAAATCTTTAAGTAGGGGCACTAACGAAGGCGTCTAGTATCCCTTCGTTAGACCAAACGAAGGCGTCTAGTATCCCTTCGTTAGACCAAACGAAGGCGTCTAGTATCCCTTCGTTAGACCAAACGAAGGCGTCTAGTATCCCTTCGTTAGACCAAACGAAGGCGTCTAGTATCCCTTCGTTAGACCAAACGAAGGCGTCTAGTATCCCTTCGTTAGACCAAACGAAGGCGTCTAGTATCCCTTCGTTAGACCAAACGAAGGCGTCTAGTATCCCTTCGTTAGACCAAACGAAGGCGTCTAGTATCCCTTCGTTAGACCAAACGAAGGCGTCTAGTATCCCTTCGTTAGACCAAACGAAGGCGTCTAGTATCCCTTCGTTAGACCAAACGAAGGCGTCTAGTATCCCTTCGTTAGACCAAACGAAGGCGTCTAGTATCCCTTCGTTAGACCAAACGAAGGCGTCTAGTATCCCTTCGTTAGACCAAACGAAGGCGTCTAGTATCCCTTCGTTAGACCAAACGAAGGCGTCTAGTATCCCTTCGTTAGACCAAACGAAGGCGTCTAGTATCCCTTCGTTAGACCAAACGAAGGCGTCTAGTATCCCTTCGTTAGACCAAACGAAGGCGTCTAGTATCCCTTCGTTAGACCAAACGAAGGCGTCTAGTATCCCTTCGTTAGACCAAACGAAGGCGTCTAGTATCCCTTCGTTAGACCAAACGAAGGCGTCTAGTATCCCTTCGTTAGACCAAACGAAGGCGTCTAGTATCCCTTCGTTAGACCAAACGAAGGCGTCTAGTATCCCTTCGTTAGACCAAACGAAGGCGTCTAGTATCCCTTCGTTAGACCAAACGAAGGCGTCTAGTATCCCTTCGTTAGACCAAACGAAGGCGTCTAGTATCCCTTCGTTAGACCAAACGAAGGCGTCTAGTATCCCTTCGTTAGACCAAACGAAGGCGTCTAGTATCCCTTCGTTAGACCAAACGAAGGCGTCTAGTATCCCTTCGTTAGACCAAACGAAGGCGTCTAGTATCCCTTCGTTAGACCAAACGAAGGCGTCTAGTATCCCTTCGTTAGACCAAACGAAGGCGTCTAGTATCCCTTCGTTAGACCAAACGAAGGCGTCTAGTATCCCTTCGTTAGACCAAACGAAGGCGTCTAGTATCCCTTCGTTAGACCAAACGAAGGCGTCTAGTATCCCTTCGTTAGACCAAACGAAGGCGTCTAGTATCCCTTCGTTAGACCAAACGAAGGCGTCTAGTATCCCTTCGTTAGACCAAACGAAGGCGTCTAGTATCCCTTCGTTAGACCAAACGAAGGCGTCTAGTATCCCTTCGTTAGACCAAACGAAGGCGTCTAGTATCCCTTCGTTAGACCAAACGAAGGCGTCTAGTATCCCTTCGTTAGACCAAACGAAGGCGTCTAGTATCCCTTCGTTAGACCAAACGAAGGCGTCTAGTATCCCTTCGTTAGACCAAACGAAGGCGTCTAGTATCCCTTCGTTAGACCAAACGAAGGCGTCTAGTATCCCTTCGTTAGACCAAACGAAGGCGTCTAGTATCCCTTCGTTAGACCAAACGAAGGCGTCTAGTATCCCTTCGTTAGACCAAACGAAGGCGTCTAGTATCCCTTCGTTAGACCAAACGAAGGCGTCTAGTATCCCTTCGTTAGACCAAACGAAGGCGTCTAGTATCCCTTCGTTAGACCAAACGAAGGCGTCTAGTATCCCTTCGTTAGACCAAACGAAGGCGTCTAGTATCCCTTCGTTAGACCAAACGAAGGCGTCTAGTATCCCTTCGTTAGACCAAACGAAGGCGTCTAGTATCCCTTCGTTAGACCAAACGAAGGCGTCTAGTATCCCTTCGTTAGACCAAACGAAGGCGTCTAGTATCCCTTCGTTAGACCAAACGAAGGCGTCTAGTATCCCTTCGTTAGACCAAACGAAGGCGTCTAGTATCCCTTCGTTAGACCAAACGAAGGCGTCTAGTATCCCTTCGTTAGACCAAACGAAGGCGTCTAGTATCCCTTCGTTAGACCAAACGAAGGCGTCTAGTATCCCTTCGTTAGACCAAACGAAGGCGTCTAGTACTTATTGTTTCTTCCCTTGGCTCGCTCACTCGCCCCTCCCAAACGACCATCTGCGACTTCACATGTTAAAAACAGATGACGGATATCCTGTAACCCAATCCCTTCTCCATTTCCCCCGCGGCCTGCTCTCCCTCGTCCCCGCACCACCGGCTGTGGCAGAGTGGGTGTGGAGCTCAGTGCAAGAGGTGTGAGGGCCATGCAGTTGAGTTCATTTTTGAGGCGCCTCAAAAACAGCCTCAACACCGGCTGTGGCAGAGTGGGTGCGGAGCTCAGAGCAAGGGGTGTGAGGGCCATGCAGTTGAGTTCATTTTTTAGGCGCCTCAAAAACAGCCTCAATACCGGCTGTGGCAGAGTGGGTGCGGAGCTCAGAGCAAGAGGTGTGAGGGCCATGCAGTTGAGTTCATTTTTGAGGCGCCTCAAAAACAGCCTCAATACCGGCTGTGGCAGAGGGGGTGTGGAGCTCAGAGCAAGAGGTGTGAGGGCCATGCAGTTGAGTTCATTTTTGAGGCGCCTCAAAAACAGCCTCAACACCGGCTGTGGCAGAGTGGGTGCGGAGCTCAGAGCAAGAGGTGTGAGGGCCATGCAGTTGAGTTCATTTTTGAGGCGCCTCAAAAACAGCCTCAACACCGGCTGTGGCAGAGGGGGTGTGGAGCTCAGAGCAAGAGGTGTGAGGGCCATGCAGTTGAGTTCATTTTTGAGGCGCCTCAAAAACAGCCTCAACACCGGCTGTGGCAGAGTGGGTGCGGAGCTCAGAGCAAGAGGTGTGAGGGCCATGCAGTTGAGTTCATTTTTGAGGCGCCTCAAAAACAGCCTCAACACCGGCTGTGGCAGAGGGGGTGTGGAGCTCAGAGCAAGAGGTGTGAGGGCCATGCAGTTGAGTTCATTTTTGAGGCGCCTCAAAAACAGCATCAACACCGGCTGTGGCAGAGTGGGTGAAGAGCTCAGAGCAAGAGGTGTGAGGGCCATGCAGTTGAGTTCATTTTTGAGGCGCCTCAAAAACAGCCTCAATACCGGCTGTGGCAGAGTGGGTGTGGAGCTCAGAGCAAGAGGTGTGAGGGCCATGCGATGTGGCTGAGACGACACCCCTCCCTTTCCTCTTCCCTCTCCCCTTTCTTCCAACTCCACCTGCGTTCGCCTCACCTGCATTCGCCTCACCTGCATTCGCCTCACCTGCATTCGCCTCACCTGCATTCGCCTCACCTGCTTTCGCCCCACCTACCAGCTGAGGCAGAGCGGGCGCACAGCGAGGGGAGTGAGGGCCATGCGGCTGAGACGACAATCCATATCTCACAACTCAACCCCTCCATAAACCCCCGGGCCCCCTACACCTGCCGTTTCCCCACCTACCAGCTGAGGCAGAGCGGGCGCACAGCGAGGGGAGTGAGGGCCATGCGGCTGAAGGAGGGGGACATCGTCGCTGCCTTGGAGATCGTGCCAGCTGTCGCATCGTGAGTGCCAGCTGTCGCATCGTGCGTGGCTGCTGCTTCGCCCGTCTCTGTTTGGGCACATCCCGTTGCTGGGATGGGATTGTGTGGCTGCCTTGGTTTGCTTGCTCGCCTGCTCTTCTCTGGTCTACTTACGAGTGTCTCTTGGGAATGACTTAAGCACGTGTGTGTAATCTCTCACTCTTTCCAATGAGAGGGACGAGGGTCTGAAAAGCATCGAGTCCGAGGACTTCTTCTGGCTTCATCTCCTTCCTTTCCTACCCTCCCGCTTCTTCGTTGCATCGAGTCCGAGGACTCACACAAAAGGCTGTGCCAGTGGTGGCACCAACTCTCAACGGCCTGGGATGAGTCAACTCAAAAATCCTTCCAACGGCCTGGGATGTGAAATGAGGGTGTTTTTGAGACGTCTCAAAAAGACTCAAAAATCCTTCCAATCGCCTGGGATGTGCTGGGCAAGTCCAAGCTTGCCTTGCTTCCCTTCTCTGTTTTTCGTACCCTTCAATCCCCTTTCTTTCCGTTCCCTTTCCTTCTGCTCTCCATGCAGTGAGTCCTGGGCTGGGCTGGGCAAGTGTCTTGTAGCATGTACCAATCCTTTCTTTTGTCGCTTCCTGCCCCCCATCCCTCTCCCCGCAACATCATTTCTCCGCACAGCGAGTCGAAAGACGGGGGCCCGTGGGTAGTCATGGCCACTCGCAATGGGATGGGCAAGCGTGTTCCCACGAGCCTGTTTGCCAACCAGAAAAGGGGAGGCGTGGGAGTGAAGGGCATCAAGGTGAGCGTGTGGGGTGAATTGCGTGTGGGAGCATGTGATGGGATGGGCAAGCGTGTTCCCACGAGCCATTTGCCAACCAGAAAAGGGGAGGCGTGGGAGTGAAGGGCATTAAGGTGAGTGAATAGGGCAAGGTGAGTGTTGCTGGGATTGGGGCAATGCTTGGGTTGTGTTTGAAGGGCATCAATGGGTTTGCCTTCGACTCATGTGTTCCCACCAACCAGCTCCCCAGCCAGCGGAGAGGAGGCGTGGGGGTGAAGGGCATCAAGGTGAGTGGATGAGAAAGGGTGAGTGTGGTGGGTGGTGTTTGAGGGGCTTCGCTGGGTTTGCCTTCGACTCATGTGTTCCCACCAACCAATTCGCCAACCAATGGAGAGGAGGCGTGGGGGTGAAGAACATCAAGGTGAGCGTGTGAAGTCAGTTGAGTGCGTGGTGAGGGGGTTACATTACGATTTGTGAAGCCAGTCGAGTGTATAGGGGGCGACTTGTCTGTATGTAACTTCGATGTAACTTCGATGTAGTGATGGGCTGGGAGCAAGTGTGTTCTGCCACAAACCGGTTTGATAAAACAATGTTTCTGAGTCGAATCGAAAAACCTTTCAATATAAAAACCGCATGTAACGAGTCTGCTTTTGAGTCGACGCAAAAGTGATGGGCTGGGAGCAACTTTGTTCTGCCACCAACCAGTTTGACAAAACAACGTCCCAGCTACCCCCTCCCTCCTCCCCCACCCTCACCCCCCTTACTATGTGCCTCCACCGCAGCTGGGCCCGAGGGGGGTGCACTGCTGGCACTGCGTCTGGTGGGCCTCTGTCGGGGCACCTCAGTACCATGCTTACGAGACCACGCCCCAATACCTCCCCAACCTCCCCCCCCCCCCAAAACATCCCTGTCATTTTGCATCACGTGCAGCTGGGCGAGGGGGATGCACTCGTGGCGCTGCGTCTGGTGGGGGAGGGCACTGCTGACAGAGACGGTGAGCGAGGGGGGAGTGGTGAGACGGCGTAGAGATGGGAGGAGAGTGAAGGCGAGGGGAAGGGAGGGGAGGAGAAGATTGTTGGGAGTGGGAAGGAACAGCAAATCTGGTGGCGCTGCGTCTGGTGGGAGAGAGCACTGCTGACAGAGACGGTGAGTGGGGAGAATGGTAGGGAGGGGGGGAGAAGCGGAGGATAGGACAGGCACAGTAGGTGTTTGTGGATGGGGAGGAGAGGATATTTGCACACACAACAACACCCCACATCACCCCACTTGCTTCCCCATACTCCGTATGTGCATTGCCCCTTCCCCCTTTCCCTCCCTTAACCTCGAAGTTAGCTTTGCCCCTACCCCGTTCCCACTCTCACTCTCCTCTCCCCAGATCCCTCACAGCCACTGGACACTACAAACGAGGCAGCTTGTATGGAGTATGGAGAGGTCTTAGTGGGCAGTGACGGAAGTATTATCAACCAGTTGCGAGTGCGAGCATCCCCATCCTCTCATCCCCATCCTCTCCCTCACCACCCTCTCCTTCGCATCCCCCATCCCCCATCCTCTCCCTACCCTCATCCCCCAGGCACTGACACTGCAAACGGGGAATTACTGGTGGGCAGCGACGGGGGAATAATCAACCGCCTGCGAGTGCGAGACATCCCCATTCTCTCCCGCGCCACCCGGGGGTGCCGCCTCATGCGCATCGCCCCTGGTGACAGCCTGGCGTCGCTGTCGCTCGTGCCGGGTGCTGCTGAGGGGGAGGAGGATGACGATGGGGTGCCATTGGTGGTGCCGGAAGGAGGAGTGAGTGATGAAGAGAGTGAGGAGGAGAAGGTGGAGGAAGGGAGCAGGGAAAAGGCAAAAGCAGTGCAGTAGTTGGGATGTAGGGTGCCTGTCAGGTGGATGGATGGGGAGGAGGAATTGTCGCCTCGTGCGCATCGCCCCTGGTGACAGCCTGGCGTCGCTGTCGCTCGTGCCGGGTGCTGCTGAGGGGGAGGAGGATGACGATGGGGTGCCATTAGTAGTGCCGGAAGGAGGGGTGAGCGATGAGGAGAGTGAGGAGGAGAAGGTGGAGGAAGGGAGCAGGGAAAAGGCAAAAGCAGTGCAGTAGTTGGGATGTAGGGTGCCTGTCAGGTGGATGGATGGGGAGGAGGAGGAATTGTCGCCTCGTGCGCATCGCCCCTGGTGACAGCCTGGCGTCGCTGTCGCTCGTGCCGGGTGCTGCTGAGGGGGAGGAGGATGACGATGGGGTGCCATTAGTAGTGCCGGAAGGAGGGGTGAGCGATGAGGAGAGTGAGGAGGAGAAGGTGGAGGAAGGGAGCAGGGAAAAGGCAAAAGCAGTGCAGTAGTTGGGATGTAGGGTGCCTGTCAGGTGGATGGATGGGGAGGAGGAGGAATTGTCGCCTCGTGCGCATCGCCCCTGGTGACAGCCTGGCGTCGCTGTCGCTCGTGCCGGGTGCTGCTGAGGGGGAGGAGGATGACGATGGGGTGCCATTAGTAGTGCCGGAAGGAGGGGTGAGCGATGAGGAGAGTGAGGAGGAGAAGGTGGAGGAAGGGAGCAGGGAAAAGGCAAAAGCAGTGCAGTAGTTGGGATGTAGGGTGCCTGTCAGGTGGATGGATGGGGAGGAGGAGGAATTGTCGCCTCGTGCGCATCGCCCCTGGTGACAGCCTGGCGTCGCTGTCGCTCGTGCCGGGTGCTGCTGAGGGGGAGGAGGATGACGATGGGGTGCCATTAGTAGTGCCGGAAGGAGGGGTGAGCGATGAGGAGAGTGAGGAGGAGAAGGTGGAGGAAGGGAGCAGGGAAAAGGCAAAAGCAGTGCAGTAGTTGGGATGTAGGGTGCCTGTCAGGTGGATGGATGGGGAGGAGGAGGAATTGTCGCCTCGTGCGCATCGCCCCTGGTGACAGCCTGGCGTCGCTGTCGCTCGTGCCGGGTGCTGCTGAGGGGGAGGAGGATGACGATGGGGTGCCATTAGTAGTGCCGGAAGGAGGGGTGAGCGATGAGGAGAGTGAGGAGGAGAAGGTGGAGGAAGGGAGCAGGGAAAAGGCAAAAGCAGTGCAGTAGTTGGGATGTAGGGTGCCTGTCAGGTGGATGGATGGGGAGGAGGAGGAATTGTCGCCTCGTGCGCATCGCCCCTGGTGACAGCCTGGCGTCGCTGTCGCTCGTGCCGGGTGCTGCTGAGGGGGAGGAGGATGACGATGGGGTGCCATTAGTAGTGCCGGAAGGAGGGGTGAGCGATGAGGAGAGTGAGGAGGAGAAGGTGGAGGAAGGGAGCAGGGAAAAGGCAAAAGCAGTGCAGTAGTTGGGATGTAGGGTGCCTGTCAGGTGGATGGATGGGGAGGAGGAGGAATTGTCGCCTCGTGCGCATCGCCCCTGGTGACAGCCTGGCGTCGCTGTCGCTCGTGCCGGGTGCTGCTGAGGGGGAGGAGGATGACGATGGGGTGCCATTAGTAGTGCCGGAAGGAGGGGTGAGCGATGAGGAGGGCTGGGAGAGTGAGGAGAAGGTGGAGGGAGAGGAAATGGCCAAGGCGAAGGTGGTGCGGTGCGGTAGTGGTAGGTGTGTGGTTGATTGAATGAGGAGAAGGGGGTGTAACCTCATGTGCATTGCTGTGTGAAAGTGGAGGGAAGTTGCAGAGCAAAGGCGAAGGTGGTGCAGTAGCTGGGATGTCGGGTGGAGGGTGGTGCGGTACGGTACGGTAGGATGGATGGATGGATGGGTGAAGCGCAAAAGCTCCGCAGCACTGACAAGACTTGACTGGGGGTTCACGTTACGAGCCTCTTTCCTTTTCATCACACCAGGACGGGGCTTCAGTTGGTCACTTCACTTGAGAGGCATGCCATTTATCAATCAAAACAGGGTATGGTGGTGATGTCACATCCACCACCAACAACGTTGCATATCTTCTGCGAATGCATGGCCTTCACGCCATATGTGATTATCTTCACCCTCTGCAGGCCCCTTGGTGGAATGTGAAATCCACTTGCTACGTACTTACCGGTATCTTGCCTTGACTGTATTGCCAGCGCAGAGCCAGTACAGTACACTAACCAGCGTGAATCTTACATGCATCTCTTCCTTCGCTACAACTTAAGTGGGTTATCCACAGCGACGTGGGAAACAAATACCGGGAACTTCCATTTCTAGTCTCAGGTGCAGCAGTAGTAACCAGGGACGGGAAGAAAGGACAGCAGTTATCAGGTGCTGTCATCTCAAGTGGAGAGGGTCCCAAACAGTCAAAATGCGAGTCGCTTTGAGAAAGTTCAAAAGCACAAGGCCTTCCTGCTCTCTCACTCCTAATCCTGCAAGAAAAGAGCACAGAGAAAGCCAACGGTTGGGACACCGATGTGGACAACAGAGGGGATCAGTGAAAGAGCGCATGGACAGAGCTCGGGCAGCAGTGGAAGGAGGGGAGGGAGGGAGGGGGTGGTTTTTGAGAATTCTCAAAAACCGGTTGGGACACCGATGTGGACAACAGAGGGGATCAGTGAAAGAGCGCATGGACAGGGCTCGGGCAGCAGTGGAGGAAGGGGAGGGAGGGGAGGGAGGGGGTGTGGGTGGCTGTAACACGTGCACATTTGGGATGCAAATGCAGTCCATGAAGGCAGAGCCAAGACAGAGCCAAGACAGAGCCAAAGCCAAAGGCAGGGGCAGACTATTTTTGAGGCGCCTCAAAAAAGGTGTATATTTAGAATGCAAATGCAGTCCATGACGGCACAGCCAAGACAGAGCCTAAGCCAAAGGCAGGGGCAGACTTGGCAGGGACAGCAGTGACAGCAGGCGCAGCATGGATTGCAGGAATGGCAGGGGGCGGCAGGAGCAGAAGGAATAGCTCTGACAACAGAGAGGAGGGAGAGGGGAGAGGGGGGAAGGAAGTGCATCATGGAGCGAGGAGCTGGAATGAAGAGCAGTCGGTGTAGTGTAGGCAAAGCAGATACACTTAGTCCCTCACCCTGTTAACCAGCGCTGCTTACCTTGGGCAGTCCTTCATCCTGTTATCCAGGCGTCTCAGAAACCTCCATACCTGCGGCAGTTAATCGGACGACCCTGATGCACCAGCAGCCGTGGGAGGGACAGGAGCAGAGGCAGCAGGGGCAGCAGGGGCAGCCCTGCTCCCACCCTGGTTACCTGGGGCACTATTGATGCATCTACACCTTCCATACCTGCGGCAGTTGATCCGACGACCCTGATGCACCAGCAGCGCCCAGACCTGCTTACCCACCCTAGTCCCACCCAAGGTTACCTGAGGCACTATCCAGGCGTCTCAGTAACCCCCTTACCTGCGGCAGTTGATCGGACGATCCATGCACCAGCAGTGGCAGGGACAGGGGCAGCGGCAGGGGCAGGGGCAGCAGGGGCAGCCCTGCTCCCACCCTGGTTACCTGGGCCCCACTATCAAGGCATCTACACCCTCCATACCTGCGGCAGTTGATCGGACGACCCTGATGAGCCAGCAGCCGCGGCAGCAGCAGATGGGACCGGGGCAGGGGCAGGTGCAACGGGGGGTGGTGAAAAAACGGCAGGCGCAGCGGGAGCAGGGGCAGCGGAGGCGGCTTTAGCAGCACGCGGGGCGGAGAATTGCGGCACGTGGCCGTCGAGAATGCGCGAGCAGTCTGTGTAGGCGGAACCGACGCCGCAACCGGCGCCGAAGGCGAGAGCGGCCCAGCGACTCGTGGGGGACCCTGCACGGTAGGAGGGAAGGGTGGAGGGAGGGGAAGGAAAGGGAGGATGGGGGGAGGAAGGGACTTTGGCATCGAATGCGCGAGCAGTCTGTGTAGGCGGAACCGACTCCGCACCCGGCGCCGAAGGCGAGAGCCGCCCAGCGACTCGTGGGGGACCCTGAAGGATGGCGGGAGGGGGAAGGAAAGAAAGGATGCGGAGGGGGGAAAAGAACTTGAGCACGTGTAGGTACGCGCGAAAGCAGTCGGTGTCTTTTGAGACGACTCAAAAGTCACCACGTGTAGGTACGCGCGAAAGCAGTCGGTGCAGGCGGAAGCGATCCCGCAGCCTGCGCCGACGGCGAGGGCGGCCCATCGACTCGTGAGGCTCCCTGATTGGTGAAGGGAACGGCGGGTGGAGGGGAAAGAACAGCTAGAGCGTGGGACGTGCGTGTGGGGGGGAGGGAGGAATAACTAGAGCGGCCAAGCGTCTCGTGGGGCTCGCTCAAAACTAGTCGGAATACTCACGGAACACTCACTAAAGACGGATCACTCACTAAAGAGGACGAGCCCGGTGATGGCGCCCTCGAACGAGGTCATGCGAGCAATCAAGCATTGAACGAATCACTCACTAAAGAGTACGAGCCCGGTGGCGGCCCCCGCGAGCGTGCTGTAGACGACTCGGCGGAGCGAGAGGTCGACGCAGAGGTCCCATTTGTCGTCCATCAGCAGATCCTGCGCGCTGCGACTCGGGGCAGCCATGGCTGCTGTTTGCGATATTTTTTTTCTTTCCTGCGTTTCGTTTCGCTGTCTCTTCGTCTACTGGCTCCGTTCGACGGTGGTAACCTTCACGAAACTCGCTGGCGAGTTCGCGAGTCGCGCAATCGCGCGGGCACTACCGCGAAGTTCTGCTGGTCGACGCGCGACGCGATAAGCTACGTGGCTGCTTGCTCAGCGCCCTCAAATTTTGGTAGTAGCCAGCGTCTAGTACGAAACTGGTGGTGGAGATACGCTGATACTACGGATTCGTGCGCAAATAGAGCTGGATCTCAAGGAATAGCGACTCGCGGAAACCAGCAGCAACTTCCCGGAGCCTAGCGCGACGAAAAAATCGGGGCGCGACGGGGATGCCGCTGGTTAGAGCAGCTTCAGAACTTGGATAGTGCCTGGCAAAATAGGTTCTAGAGTCTAGGCCTGGAAAAACAAGGGGGGAAGGGGGAAGCGGAGAAAGGGGAAGATGGGGAAGGGGATTTGGGGGAAATGGGGGGGGTACTTGTGTGGTGGGGGGAATGGTTGGGGAACGGTTGGGGAACGGTTGGGACAGCTGTCGCGGGGGAACGGGGTCCAGGCAGTTGTGCTCCCTGTCATTTGTAGCTTGAAGTTTTATTTCACCGTTCTCTGTACTAATAGTGAAGGATCTTTTGGTGGTGCTTAAATTTGCCAGCCTTAATGACACTCGGCTTTTCATTTTCGCTTGATACGAGCTCAACCGTACTGGAAATATGTGGACGCCCCAATGAACCTTACTGAACCGTAGTCAGACGCCCCAACGAGACTGCGACATAATGAAGAGACTCTATGACCTAAGGAGGCATAAAATGCATAAGACATCCCCGTCCGCGCTCCGCGGGTCGTAGGTATTGACCGCGCCGATCGATCAATCGAATAACGCCGACCAGCTCGTTGCATTCGCGATTCATCCAGCGATGAACGCCGTTACCATGCTGCGACTTAGTCAGCACCGATTTCAGAGGCCTCTTTGTCCTCCTGACACATTCGCGTCGCAACAGCGACCTCACGACCAGGTCGCATGTTCCCCACTAGCGCGTCGTCAGAATAGTCGCATCATCGTCGCATGGCAGCCCGGCGACAGCACTCCCTTCAGGCGACGAGGGGCCATTCCGATTCACCTTCCGCGATCGCCGCTTCGCGATCCCTGCTCCTTCCCTCCGCATTTCACGCTCATATCCTCACAGCACCATCCCGCTTCCGATCCTCCGCCAATTTCGACGGCATCAACGGCAGCAACATTCCGCACCGCCGTGCGCCTCGGTCTGCTGCTTCTGGGCGGCACGGCGGCATTCGCGGCAGTCGGCACCACTGCCGCATCTGCCGTCTTTGTCACGTATGCGTGCCATCGCGGGATGGATGGACGGCCAGGATCCGCTCCTCGCGACTGGGGGGCGCTGTTCGAAGTGGGAGGGGGCGGGGGTGCGGGAAGTGGGGGAGGGGGAGGCGGAGGGGAAGGCGGAGGGGGAGAGGGAGGAAAAGGGGGAAGCGGAGGTATGGGGGGGGATAAACAAGGGGAAGCCACTCTTTCAAGGTTTGAGATGTCTCAAGAAGAGGTGGAAGATGCTGGTGGGAATGGTGAGAATCATGAAAATGGTGGGAATCAATCAGGGGACACCAAACAGGTTGAAGCTTCACCACCAGTGTACATAGTTATTCCTGCTCTTAACGAAGCATCAGCGCTGCCAATCACGCTGCGCCACCTGTCAAAGCTCTCCCCGCGGCCAGCCGGCATCATTGTTTCCGACGGCGGAAGTACAGATGGCACACCGCGCTTGGCTGAATCTCTGGGCGCGGTGGTGGTGGGCAGTGACAGAGGCAGGTCGGTTCAGATGAACACAGGCGCATGGAAGGCAGTGCAGCTGATGCAGCAGGTGCAGGAGCAAGGCAGTGGAAACAGCATGGGTGGGAGCAGTGCAAGTGGAAGCAGCACAAGCAGCGGCATTCTCTGTTTCGTTCACGCTGACACGCTGGTGCCGCTGGATCTTGTCACACTCGTTAGAAGCACACTGCAAGACCAGTCAGTGTGCTGTGGGGGCTTTGTGCCCGTGGTGGCTGTGCCGGGGCGAGTCTTCTGGGGCATGTGTCTTCGGAACGTGGCCAAGACCTGGTATGTGCCGCTGCTTGCCCCCCCACGGTATGCGCAACTGCTTGGTGCTGGTAAGGCAGGCCTCAAGAGCAAAAGCAGCAGCAACAGAACCATCAACAACAGCAGCAGCACCTGCAGTGGCAGCCGCAGTGGCAGCAGCAGCAGCAGTAATGGTGGTGGTGACACCAGCACTGGCAGCAGCAGTAGTGGTGGTGGTGGCAGCAGCAGTGGCATTGGAACCATAACCTGCGAGATTAGTGATACGGGTTCTGCATGGTTTAGTGGTGTTCGGGCGTTCCTTCGGGGCATGCGCATGCTGTATGGAGACCAAGCCATGTTCTGCCGGGCACAAGACTTCGTGCGCATTGGAGGGTTTGATGAGAGGCTAGCCATATTGGAAGATGCTGACCTGTCAGAGAGGATTCATGTGGATGGCTGGCAACGAACCATGCCAGTTAGCAGATATTCTCTAGGTGGCGTTGGAGATTCTGATGGTGAAGAGAAGCTGAGGATTAAACGTGGCGGTGAGATGGTTATGCTTCCGCGAGTGGTGGTTACAAGCGGGCGGAGGTTTGAGCACCTGGGTGCATTTCAAGCCACCGTAGCTAACGTTATTCTAGCGAGCGCTTACATATTTAGAGCTCCGCCTGATGTGGTTTACAAGCTGTACAAAAGGTTGTATTGTGATGTGAGATAGACATGTATCTTTGCCTTCCGAAACATTAACACTTGGGAAAATATGTCAATGGTAACTTACATGGGGCACATTAACGCGTACGGTAACGATTTCAACGCGTTTGGTAACTCGCTTAACGCGTTTGGTAACTCGCTTAACACGTTTGGTAACTCGCTTAACACATTTGGTAACTCTACACTAGCAGCCCATCACGCGAATGGTAACTACATGAAATTCCCGCCGAAATCTTCCTGAAAATAAGGAATTTATCGAGTTTGAGAGCTTTTACGCACATCATTATCTTTCTTGAACGCGTCCCGCCACGAAAATTAAGGACCCCGTTTGTTCTATTACCACGGACCGAAAAGTTCAGAATTTATATATAATTATGTAGCTCGTACAAAAATGGATAACATCATATTTTGATAGCATGATTGCGAACTTGCAAAATGATAAATAAAACTATTCCCGAAAGGACATAGGGAATTTTAATTTTTTTATTAATACTGCAACGTTGGAAGATTTTTTCATGTGAAAAAAAAAACCTTTTTAAAATTACATCTTTCATTTTTTAAAATAAAGATCCATAAACTCATGGTCGAAGGAAGTTTAAGGTTGTTGCTCTCAAATTTATTTGCCATCTGAAAGGGATATAGATTTGTTTGCCCCGACTGCAAGATAGAATAAAGTACAAACAGTTTGCGGAAAGTGCGCCAGAAACATTTATGTAAGAAAAGCTGTTTTCACAAAACTTACGTTTTTGTAATTTGCCTGAAAATCGGAAAGTGTGTCAGGATTTCGGAAAGTGTGTCAGAATTTCGGAACTTTGTGTCAGAATTTCGGAGAGTGTGTCAGAATTTTCTGCTTCAGGATTTGTCAATTTATTCTGACGCGAGCGGGAAAAACCAGAATCAGGCTCAATTTCGGTGGGAATTTCATGTAGTTACCATTCTTGTGATGGGCTGCTAGTGTAGAGTTACCAAATGTGTTAAACGAGTTACCAAACGTGTTAAGCAGGTTACCAAACGCGTTAAGCGAGTTACCAAACGCGTTGAAATCGTTACCGTACGCGTTTTAGTGCCCCATGTAAGTTACCATTGACATATTTTCCCTTAACACTTCCAGGTTTTATCACAAATTGGCCTGGTCTGCGGGGGTTGGAGATTCCATAAAAATCTGACCAATCATGTCACGCCGCTCAGGCCACGCCTCAACAAAGTTCTCCGTCCAGGCGGGACTGAACGCCAAGTCACCACACGCGTCTAATCACTGATTGGATAAAAGCGAGGACGAAGGGCGGCTGAGGGTACCCTGGGAATATCTTCCCGCCAAGCACACATAGCGCGAATAGCGCGACGAGAACGAAAATCCCCCGAAGCAAATCCCAGGGGAAACTCACAGCTGGCCTGCGAGCGCACATATTGGACTTGATCCTTCGACAATCCTCCATTTTTCTCTAGTTCCCAAGTCGCGCTCCTAGTCTCCTAGTCGCGTTTTTCGAGTCGGCTCATAAGTCTTTTCCTTTGCGGATCGCCGCTCTGGCTACTTCGACTGTCGTGGCGGAAGCGTCGTCTGAGGACTCGTCGTCTGCGGCGTCGATGGTGCCGCAAGGTTCTGCGAAAATGAGCTCTTTCGAGGTCGAGGACAGTCCCTACAACAACGACAAGCGGCGGCGATCAAACAGCCTCTTCGTGGTTAGTCTTAGTCCGTCCTTCTCCTGAGTTTCCATTTTTGAGACGTGTCGAATCCCCATGTTTTCGGAAGGTGCTCAAAATGTTGCCGCAAGATGCCGCGAAGATGAACTTTTTCCAGATCGAGGACAGCTCCTACAACAACGACAAGCGGCGGCGGTCCAACAGCCTCTTCGTGGTCAGTAGAAGCGCTTCTGCTCCTCTCCCCTTACTCCTTTTCCCTCCCTCATTGCCCCTTGCTTTATTACCTTGGCTTCAAATGATCCTGTCTCGAGGTCGAGGACAGCCCCTACAACAACGACAAGCGGCGGCGGTCCAACAGCCTCTTCGTGGTCAGTCCGTGCTGTGCTTTTACTTTGAAACTTCTAAAGACGTACGGTGCCTAAAATAAAAAACAAGCGGCGGACAGCCTCTTCGTGGTCAGTCGCCGTTTCCCTCGCTACTTGCCCCTCGACCCATTTCTTTGCTTCACTTGAGTCTGGTTTTGTCTCGAGGTCGAGGATAGCCCCTACAACAACGACAAGCGGCGGCGATCAAACAGCCTCTTCGTGGTTAGTAAAAGTGCTTCTTGCTCCTTTCCCCTCACTCATTGCCCCTCGCCTCATTTCTTAGCTTCAAATGAGCTTGTCTCGAGGTCGAGGATAGCCCCTACAACAACGACAAGCGGCGGCGGTCCGACAGCCTCTTCGTGGTTAGTCCGCGCTTCGAGACGTCGAATCCCCATGTTTTCGCAATGTGCTCAAATGTTGCCGCAAGATGCCGCGAAGATGAACTGTTTCCAGATCGAGGATAATCCCTACAACAACGACAAGCGACGGCGATCCAACAGCCTCTTCGTGGTTAGTCCGTGATCTCTCTTTACCCCTGTTCCTTATGCCCCCGTCGCGCTGCGTCGTGCTTTTCGTTGTCCGGATTCCGGATCCTTCTGGCGGTTCGTCGTAGCCAAGACTCAACTCCCAAAAAAAAAAAAAAAAAAAAAAAAGAGATTTAGTCGCTGTGGAAAAACATGTCGGATTGACTCCACTCGTATCGACTCTGACTCAACTGTTCGATTCTTCGCGGCATTTTTCCCTCCTTTCCCGTCCCCCTGACATCCAACTCCAAAGCTCCGCCCTCGTTACTTGCGATTACTTGCGCGCAGCCGTACCCCTCCGTGTAGCGTGTGCCTCGTGTTTGCCTCAAACTGCCCGGGCCCCACCCAACGCCAACCCCCTCTCTTTATTCTCCGCGTCTCTTTACCCTTCTCCTAGGCTGGAACATGCAGCAACCGCCGTCCCTCCGTCTAGCGTGGTGCGGCACGAGCTCTCCCTCCCCCCACCTCTCCGCCTTCAACCCTTCTCCCCCCATCCCCGGGTCTCGCACAGACGTCCATCCTGCTCCTTCTCCTGCTCTTTCGCGCCCCTGCAGCGAACGGGTGTGTGCCTGCAGCAGTCGCCAGCCCTCCGCATGTCGTTGTCTCAAAGTCTCCCCCACTCTCCCGTCCCCTGGGCCTCCCACGCCCTTCCCTCCCGCAGCGAGCGGGTGTGTACCTGCAGCAGTCTCCAGCGCTTCACTTCGCCGCTTTTCTCTGCACGCTCCTCCTCTCTCGAGTCGACACAAAAGTCATCCCGCCCCACCTCTTACCCTGGCCCTTTTCTTCTCTTTACTTCCGTTCCTTCCCCTCCTGCAGCGAGCCGGTGTGTACCTGCAGCAGTCCCCAGCGCTTCAGTTCGCCGCCTTTCTCTGCACGCTCGTTTTCCTCTGGGGCATCACGTTTGCGCTCTCCCCGAACCGCCTACCGTAGCTGCCGTTCCTGCCGAACCTCCTGCAGTTGCCGTACCTCCTGCTGTTACCGCTACCAAACCTGCGGTTATTGTCGTACCTGCTGTAGCTGCCGTACCTGCCGGAGCTGCCATACCTGCTTGTCGCACCTGCTGCACCTGCTTCGCATGCTGCACAGAGGCGGCTGGGAACTTTTGGGGCATGTGTTTGTACTCTCACCCAGCCGTTCCTTGCCATACCTTGCCATACCTTGCCGTACCTGCTGTAACAGCGGTAGCTGCCTTAGCTACTGAGAATGGGTAGCTGGCTTTAGTAGAAGTGACTTTTGTAAGGCAAAGATGTGTTGGTAGAGGATATACGGTAATAAAACACAAATGTTACCGGTAAGTGTTGGCAGAAGGCTCTGCTGGGAACTACGGGTATGTCAATTATATATGTGATACAAATCTAAGCAACCTTATTTTCAAATTGAAAATCTGCAACTCATTGTGTTCATTATTTATACAACCAAACCATGTACGGTATTATGGGTATACACTAACCTTATTGGAATATTTCATAAACCAGTTGTTCTCTGTCAGCTGCCATCTCGCCACTGCCATTCTTCCTAATGTCATCCTTAAAATCTCCCTCTTCCTCCATCTCCCCGCCAGTCAAATAATCCTGCTGCTGCTTCCTCTTCTCCCCATTCCCTCCTACCCTTCTCCCTGCATCTCCTTCCTCTCTATATTCTTCAGACCCCTGAATTCTACTCTCCTCTGGCAAATTCGCCACGTTTTCTCGCCGAACCTCTTCCCAAGCCTCCTCCTGAGCCTCCCCAACCTCCCCGCGAGCCTCCTCCTCAGCCACTACAGTACCCTCCTGCTCCTCCCGAACCTTCTTCCAAGCCTCATTCCATGCCGTGGCAAACGCACAGTCAGCAGCATCAATCGCTGACGTGGCATAATCCTCCACGTCACCATCCAGAAAGCCTCGCCCCGTCTCCCCATCAGCCTGAATTGGCGCTCTCAGCAGCCTAGTCAGCAACCCATACTCCTCTGCGCGTTTCGCCCGGGTAATTTCCCCTCGAAAAGTCTGCCCGAGTACACCATGCACTGCCTCTGTGTTCTGTTGTATTTTAATAGGAAAAGAAACAGATATAAGAACTGAGGGTTATGTGGCAACATGAGGTGTAGAAAAGGGTTAGACAAGAGAGAACCACAAGGACCTAAGAGAGCTTCTGGAAAGACAACGTTTTTTTCTTTCTTTCTTTCTTTCTTTTTTGTTTCTTTTTATTTTTTGTTCTTCACTTAAGAACACTCACATTGAGGTACTTGATATAGACGTTGAAGTGTATGTGTGCCTCGTCCGGTGTCTGCAGCAGTGGGTGTGCGGCATGCAAGGCGAGCTCCATGCTTGCTACTCCCCCCACGTGCACGCGGTATGTGTCGCTGTCCCTGCCATCCCCCATGGGCGCTGCTGATAGAAGCACCATGTGAAAGGACCCTTCCCCTTGCACTGCCTCACCCATCTGAAAGGGCGGGGAGGGAGGGGAAGACAGAGAGAGGGAGAGGGTTGGTATGTGTCCCATGACTGTGGCCGATAAAAGCACCATGTGAAAGGACTCTTCCCCTCCTTGCACTGCCTCACCAACCTGGGGGAGGGGGGAGGATAGGCAGGGGGAGGGGAGGGGGAGGATATGGGGATGGGGCGGGGAAGGGAGAGGAGAGGGGAGAGGGTAGGGGGAGGGGAGGGAAGAGGGGACGGGAGAAGACAGTAACGTCTACGCAAATTGCCCCTGGGTTAGCCCGGCCAAAAGGATCGCAATTTCTTAAAAAGAATCAGCATGATTTGAGCTGTCTATTGCTGCCTGTAAATACCCCACAGGAGACCACCAGTTACCTTGGTAGGAGGGGTTGTTGATCGCCCATCCATCTCCATCCTCTGAATGAATCCCCTCTCCCCCCGCCGCTGCTCCCTGCCATCCCGTGCTTTCAGGAACACTGAGTGCTTCCGGCCAATGGGATCTCGCCACGTCATGTAGAGCTCCCTGGATGGCAGAGACAGGGAAACAAGAAAGTACGATTCAACATTCTTTGGTAAGAAGACTAAAATATGCAGTGCAGTTGGAGTTTCTTCATCTATAAAAATCTCAGAGTAATCGAATGTGCATTAGAGCCCACCATACCGCACCGTACAGCATTAGAACCACTTTACATACAATCTACGACACGCCCCCTCCCACTCATAACCCTTGATACCCATATTGGTATGCCCTTTGCACTCTACACCTGAAATCCCCTTCCGTACCTGATCCAGGACCGTATGGGCAGCTTATGTCGTCTCCACCCTCCTCTTCTCCCACCAACCACCAGCCTCGGATCCTCATACCCCTTAATCCCCATGTTGATATGCAAGTCTCGGTCCGTCAGCAGGCAGAAGGACCGGTTCAGCTCCCCGTTGAAGTCGAATCGCGTGCCCTCCGCGCCCACGAAGTGCGGGTCGTTCTTCACGGTCGCGAGAGGGTTGCAGCTGCCCCCGATATAAGACGGCGCGACGCTCCTTATAGTGTTGTCCACAGTGAATTTGGTCAGGCTGGGTAGCAGCCTGCAGGTCCCGGCGGTGCCGGCAACGCTGGGGATAAGGGGAACGTTGGGGGGACGGAGGATCAGACAAAGGGATGAGGAGAGGAAGAGAGGAAGGGGTAGGAGCCTGCAGGCCCCGGCGGTGCCGGCAACGCTGGAATTGGTTGCAAGGAGACGCGTGGGGAGAGAGGGTGAAAGGGATAGAGTTAGGTGCTGTACAGTACTTGCTTAAAGTAATATTGTTTAAAGTACTCGTCTGCACTACTCGTGGGATGTATCAACACAGCAGCACAGCACAGCAGCACAGCACAGCCGCACAGCAGCACAGCAGCACTCACGTTGGCGGCTGGTAGTGGAAAAAGACGCATTTGTCGGCTTGCGCGCACGTTTGGCAGCAGCCGTTCTCGTTTGTGGCCTGTACGTGGGAGGGGGGAGGGGGGGGGACGAAGGGGGGAGGGATGAGATGAAGAAGAGGGGGGGAAGATGGGGAAGGGGGCTTCTTGCGCGCACGTTTGGCAGCAGCCGTTCTCGTTTGTGGCCTGTACGTGATAGAGGGAGGAGGGACGAGGAGGGGGGCAGGGCGAGAGGAAGGGGAGAAGGTGAGCAAGGAGAACAGTTTAGGGCAAAGGATTGGCAGCAGCCGTTCTCGTTCGTGGCCTGTATGTGGACGGGGAAGAGGAATACGCGCATGATGTGGGCGTGACGTGGGCATAAGCGTAATAACAGCATGGCGAAATAGCAGGAGACAGGACAATGGCGGCAGAATGAGTGGAGGCAGAAGGAGGAATCAGCGGATGGAAGGGAAGGGAGGAGACAATGGGATGGGATGGGCGGCGGAACAAGAGGGAAGTGGAAGCGGATCGGGGGGTGGGGGCGCGGGGAGGGCGGAGGGCGGGGAGGGTGGGGGGGGCGGAGAGGGCGGGGAGGGCGGAGAGGGCGGAGAGGGGGGAGAGGGCGAGAGTGAGGCGTACCGTGGTCTTTAGTATCACGGTGGTGCTGTCTATGAGCTGCCGGGGGCAGTGGAGGAAAAGGGGAAAGGGGGGGGGGAGAACAGGGGGGAGAGTGGGAAGGGCAGGGGAGGGCACGGGAGGACAGGGACGGATGAGGGACATGGTTTGAGTGGAATTACCAAGGGAAGACGGGTTGGCGGGAAATGGAGGCGGGAAAACAAACGTGCGAGGACTCTCTGTGTTACCCGCTGTTAGCCGCTGTTACCAATGTTGTCGTTGTCACTGTTGTTTGTACCAGCACTGTTACCGCTGTTCCCCGCTGTTACCCGCACTTACTCGCCGTTCCTGCTGTTTCCGATCCACCTTCCGATGCACCTTCTACCGCCACAATTTTGTACCCCCGTTCACGCTCGTAATCAGTGACGCCGAGTCCTTAAACAGGACAAACGCATTGCACCGCATTAAGCCGCGCTTTCCCGTGCAATATCCACTTTGTACCGCTCGTAACGCTGATAATCGTCGACGCGGTACCCCTAACAAGAGATCCGCGTTGTACCGCACCCAGCCGCACTCCAACGTGCAACACCCACCTTGTACCGCTCGTAGTTCATGTTGCCATTCGCGCTGATAATTGTCGACGCCGTACCCGACGGCAAAAGCCACCTGCCCTTGGTGTAGCTGACGCAGCGTGATGTCAGACAGCCGCCCTTCGGCGTCATCACGTCGAGAGTGGCAGCGAGGGCCACGTGGCAAGGGGGATTAGTGATTGTGAGAGTCGATGTCAGCAGGACGAGCGGGAGGAGAGCTGCTAGCGCGCGGCGGAAGGAAGCGACGGGTGCGCGCGAGCAGCGGGGAGAGGAGAGCGGAATGGCGCGCGGAAGGAAAGTGGCGCGCGGAAAGGAATTGGCGCGCGCAGGGACAGCACCAGAAGCGTGGGGAGCGCGATGATAAAGCCGGCAGCATCGGCGGCGACGGCGGCAGGTTCGGTGGCAGCTTCGGAGAGAATAGGGTTGGGAGCGACAGACAGATGTGGGAATGAGGGAAGAGGAACATAGGTGGTCCCGTCGCGTTCGCATTGACATCATGTGGGAACGGCTTGCTGAGATTCTGATCACTATCGGGGATGCCTTTGTTGGAGATTATCAACAAATAAAGTTTATCAATGTATCAGACGATACTGTATCTGGGGTTACTGTATCGAAAGTGCTTCTGTGCGCGAAATGGTGGCTGCCTCGTGCGACGGGACATCGAAGGACTGACAACCACGTATACTATGCGCAATGCTACAGGTCAGTGTTCGGAGGAACTTCGGTCGGCAACTCTGATCGGCAATTTAGATCAGCTCCTAGACCTCATACAATCAGGAAAATTAGTGGTCCAACGAATTAGATCCGATAAGTACTTTACTACCATAGCTTCTGCGCTTGTGCCGAATCGTCTGCTGCCGCATCGACTGCCGCATCCTTTACCACGGAACGTTCTAACGCGGCTTTTAACGGCTCGCAACAGAGCTTCTAACGCGGATCGTCGGGGCACCTCGCGTCTGACCTCTCTTTTCGCGGCGCATCGAGGGTGCATGTCAAATTGGCTCGACTTATGACAAAGCTACGTTACAGCTTTTCAGCAGCAGTTCCAGAATAGCAATGTCTCTCTCGAATTAGAAGGCTTGAACCAACCTAAGGCACGATAGTTCCCCATGCCTACAGGGCCGTCCTATATAGATCTCGTGAGCACGCACATAGTACAAGAACAAGAGGCACGACGATAAGCCGAGCCGACCAGAGGCACCGCCATACGGTGACAGTGACCAGTAGCTAACGTAAATCCTGTCTGTGCTGTAATTAGCGCGGTCCTCACAGGAAAAGCGGAAGTTAGCTGGCAGTGGTTCAGAAACAAAATGGGTTTCACGTGGTTTCAGTAAATCTTATAACTTTTTAATCCGGTAGAATGTGGTTGAGTTGCCCTTCAGTTATCGACCCTCCGACCATAACACCAATCGGTGTGCTGGCTGGGGGGAAGATGTCTGGCTGGCTACAATAACCCCGAGGTGGGATGAGCTGGGCAGGATTCAGGAACTGAACGCAAACGTTGTTGTGGGTAACACGCATGCGAAATAGTGGTCGCGATAATTGCGCGAAATCGAATTTGCTGTTGGTACACATAACTTTGGCGTGCAGCTTGACGTGGGGCGAAAAACTGGAGAAAGATGACGACGCTCACGAACGCTGGCGAATTCATCGATGGAACTGTGGTTGCGGCTTGTGGTCGGCCCTCCACAATGAAGTACTGTACTACGGGCATAACGATCTCGATTTCGTAATGAACCACCACGGTCAAGTGAACAGCTTCAGGGGATTTCGCACGGAGCATCTGCGGTGTGGTGTGGAATGAGGTCCGGAGTTTGTCTGGCCCGAGGGACCAAAACACTGATTCACCAATCACGGTTTGGCCTAGATTCGAGGCAGCATTTCAAAATTCAACAGCACCAGCATTCCCCTAGGCACCAGCAGCGCGGTTGGTTGGGGTGCTCAATGGTTTTGGCGGGAATGGGAGGAAACAGCTGGCTGGATTCTTCTGCCCCCTCCGACCTAACCAACTAGAAACTGTTAGGAAAATGTTGACACGGCCTGCAAGTGGAAAGCAGTGTTGGGTGAGGGTTTTGTCGGGATGGAGGCAGTGTGCTCGGAATCAGGCCCTCAGAAGTCAGACTTTTTTCTCTGATTTGGACTTTTTTCTCTGATATTTCAGATTTTTTTTCCTGTGTACTCTGATAAAATCAGACTTTTTTGGGCCTCAACTCTGTAATTTTCAGACTTTTTTTAAGGCTAACTCTGAGAGTTCAGAGTTTTCTGAGAGTGTACTCTGATCATTCAGAGTACAAACGCGTCCTTGACATACGGGTCACAGCAGATTCGCACTGCCAACGCAAAATCGCCTTGACACAGAACATCTGAGCCTTACGACGTGTTGCGACCCACCCGGGTCGGGTCGACCATCCCCCGATCCCGAATTTCTAGGAAGCCCGCACTGCCGACCTACCCGACCAGGTCGACCCGACCCAACCCAACCCGGGTTGGGTCGACCCGGGCCAACCCGGGTCGACCAGGTCGGGTCAACCAGGCCGACCAGACCCAACCCTACCGAGCTGGAGCAGGTTACCCGAGCTTGCGAAATTTGTAGATCTCGCGCGGATGTCGCCTGCATCTCGTTTAACAAAAAGATACCCGGTAATATCGCCAAACATTGCCTCGCCCACCTTCCACCTGCGGAGCACTTGCTTTCTCTTTACTTCGAATTTGCTGAGAAGGCAACGGGAAATTCTTTGTTTTCTCGAGTCGCCTTTTGGTTGGGTTGGGTCGGGTCGGGTCTACCCGACCTGGTCGACCCGACCCGACCCGGGTGGGTCGCAACACGTCGTTACATCACAAGATTTTCGCCCAATCATAGCAAAATCGCCCTGACACAACAGATTTGCGTTGTCATAGCACTTCAATTTTCGCCCAATCACAGCAAAATCGCCCTGACATTGCACATTCGCCTTTTCGCACCACAAGATTCGCCCTGACACATATATTCGCCCTGTCAGAGCACGTTTCATCGAAAATCCCCCCCTAGTGTAGCATGTTTCGGTAGCAAATGAATGAAACATTGAATACACTTCCGATGAAACATTGAATACATTGATTTTGAATGATCAGACTTTTTTTTAAGGCACTCTGATATTTCAGCCTTTTTTTTATACCAAGTCTGAGATTTTCAGACTAAAATTGTGTACTAGTCTGACGAATCAGACAGGCCAAAAACGAATCTGAGGGCCTGGTCGGAATCATCCCTTTTACAAAGTCTCAGGAGCACCCGCTTCGGCTAAGAGCGTATTCCTATCCTCGTGTCAATTGGAACCTCATATCAAGAATGTACTTTTTGCCTGGTAAAACAAGCAAGAGGTTTTGGGTTTAGGGGAATTTTCAGTGGGAGGTTGATATGAGGTATTCTTGATACAAGGATAGGAATACGCTCTAAGTTCAAGTACACTGAATATCAGGGAAAAAACACCAAACCCGACGGTTTTCGGATTTGTGTCAAATCGGTCGACCACTCGTGCTCCACGTCAGCACTATTTCGAATTCCAAAACTCCGATCGACCCTACAATAGCTTACGCGGTATGGTATAATGTTTATCGGTTGGTGTTGAGTGTGTCACCACAGGTACGTAACTTTGTCGGAGATTGCGATTTGGTCCGATTTGGTCCTTCCAGCATTCAATGCCACCTAGCGCGGGAAAAAAGGCCGGCGCTACCGACCGAGTCAGCATTCTAACCGCGGGCAAAAAAAATAAACCCATGGCTTACGGCATGCCATTCGGGAGCCTCAACCCTAAAATTTTAGGGTTGAGGCTCCCTCAGATGGCATGCCATCCGAGTGGGTTTTGTTTTTTTCTTGCCCGCAGTCAGCTTGCTGACTCGACAAAACGCGACAGACTCTACCACCCACATACTTCGAAATTCGAGGAACCCTAACGCAGAAGTAATTATGGCGTCAGAGTGACCAATTCGTGCCTGAAAGTGTAGAAATTGGGTCGGTCGTTCGGAGTTTTGGAATTCGAAATAGTGCTGACGTGGAGCACGAGTGGTCGACCGATTTGACACAAATCCGAAAGCCGTCGGGTTTGGTGATTTTTCCGAATATCAGTCACCGTTTCACCAGAAGTTCTTATGTTAAATGCCAGTCTCTCACACTGGAGCCATGTATATTACCGTCGTTAAGGTCTATACAACATTTATTCACCTGGGGGCTCTGGGCGTGGCAGTCACATCCAAGTTACCACGTGTAAGCCAGCTGTATGTCAGGATTCTTAGCATCTCCAAAGCATCAACTCTTGGCATATCTCGTGGATTAATAGCTATATGTATATACACCCAAGGGTACTAGGTCTAAAGTTTGCACCAACCTTAGTGAAAGATCTCATAAACCAGATGTTCCCTGTGACGGGCAAAACTCGTAATACTCTCCCGGCCTGTTGCCGAGTCTCTGATCTGCCCCACCCTTCCCCACATATCACCCCTGTAATTGTCATTCTCCCTAATGCCCTCTCTGTTTTCCTGCCTTTCTTGCTCTTTCCCCACCTCCCAGGTCAAACCATATTCCTGCTTCCTCTTCTGAGCCTCATTCCATGCCGTGGAAAACGCACAATCAGCAGCATCGATTGCTGACGTGGCATAGTCCTCCACGCCACCATCCAGAAAACCTCGCCCTGTCTCCCCGTCAGCCTGAATCGGCGCTCTCAGCAGCCTAGTCAGAAGCCCGTACTCCTCTGCTCTTTTAGACCGGGTAACTTCCCCTCGAAAAGTCTGGCCCAGTACGCCATGCACTGCATTGGTGTTCTGTTGGTTAGTCCATTGAAAAAGGAAACAGAGAGAACAAAATAGGGGTTTGCATTTGGTAACAATACACACAAGGCGCAAAAATCTATGTGTGATGAAGGGTTAACAGAGAGAGAAAAAGAGAGGGTAATAAGGTAACATTAACACAAGAGGCAGAAACGGGTTGCATGGACGGGGCATGTGTGGGGCCCCTTTGGTGTGATGAAGGGTAAACAATGTTGCATTGTCAGGGTACAATCAGTGCTCTGGTCAGGACCTCTGGTCAACCGAATTCATGCCTATTTCTCACCAATTGTGCTAATTGTAAGGTTGGCTATATTGTTAACCAGAAGTTTGACCAGAGATTAGCTTAGAGCCCGGAATGTACCCTCATTCTCACACCACATCAAGCTATCTAGCAACTAACTGAATGCAAACAGTCCAGCGTAAACAGGAAGCCAAAGAACAGTAAAAGTCTATGTGTACACAAATATATGCATAAAAACAACATATGAAACTCACTCACATTAAGGTATTTAATATAGACGTTGAAGTGAGTGTGAGCCTCTTCTTCCGTCTGCAGCAGTGGGTGTGCCGCATGCAAGGAGAGCTCCATGCTTGCTACTCCCCCCACGCGCACGCAGTATGTGTCCCTGTCTCTGTCCTTGCCACTTGTACTCACATTGAGGTATTTAATGTAAACGTTGAAGTGTGTGTGAGCCTCCTCCTCCGTTTGTAGGAGTGGGTGTGCGGCATGCAGTGATAGCTCCATGCTTGCTACTCCCCCCACGCTCAGGCGGTATGTGTCCCTGTCCCTGCCATCCCCCATGGGTGCGGCCGATAGAAGCACCATGTGAAAGGCCCCCTCTTCTTGCACTTCCTGACCCACCTGGGGAGGGGTGGAGGGAATGGGGGGGATGAGGAGAGGGAAAGAGAAGGTTGGTATGTGTCTCTGTCCTTGCCATCCCCCATGGGTGTGGCCGATACAAGCACCATGTGAAAGGCCCCCTCCCCACGCACTGCCTGCCCTACCTGGGGAGGGGTGGAGGGGAAGGAAGAAAGAGGGGATTGGGAGGGGAGCAGTGCAGGTAATAAGGAGAAACTAAAAGAGAAAAAACTGTCCCTTGTCATCCCGTGCTTTGAGTACCCTACAGGTTGCTACCAGTTACCTGAGTAGGTGGGGTAAGAGGTCGCCCGTCCAACACAATTCTCTCAATAAACCCCGTCCTCCCCCGCGTCTGCTCCTTGCCGTCTCAATGTCTGGCTCGTAACAGCAAGTTACCTCAGTAGGTGGGGTAAAAGGTCGCCCATCCACGTCCATCCTCTCAATAAACCCCGTCCTCCCCCGCGTCTGCTCCTTGCCGTCCCGCGCTTTGAGGAACACCGAGTGCTGCCGACCAATGGGATCTCGCCACGTCATGTAGAGCTCCCTGGATGGCAGGAGCAAAGACGCGAAAAAATGACAAAGAAATACTACTAGTTAAAAAGAAGGCACGAATATTAAAGGTTGATATGCAGCTGGGGGTTCTTAAAGGCACGAGTACTAACGACAAAACCTATAGAATCTTGAAGTTCCGCAGCATTCCAACCACTTGCAGATTCCGGTCAGTCAGCCAGCAGGCAGAACGAAGTTTAAGTTTTTATTAAGGTCTTGACCCAAAGCAGCAGGCAGAACGAGCGGTTAAACTCCCCGTGAAAGCCCAACCCAGCCCAAGACATTACCTCGCCTACCAGCCCAACACAATACCTTGCCTACCTGATCCAGGAGCGTATGGCTTTTGAGTCGACTCAAAAGTCACCTCAACCCAGCCCAAGACAATACCATGCCTTCCTGATCCAGGAGCGTTTGGGCAGCTTGTGTCTTCCCTTCTCTCCTCTCCTCCCTCCCAAGTAACGCTCCCAAGTAATACCTACCCCAGGACACTACCATGCCTACCTGATCCAGGAGCGTATGGGCAGCTTGTGTCTTCTCTTCCCTCCTCTCCTGCTACCAACTCTGCCGCTTCCTCTCCTCCCTCCCACCGCCAGCCTCGAGTCTTCATACCCCTTTATCCCCATGTTCACATGAAAATTCTGGTCAGTGAGCAGGCAGAACGAGCGATTCAGCTCCCCATTGAAGTCAAATCGCGTGCCCTCCGCGCCAACGAAGTGCGGGTCGTTCTTCACTTCCCATGAAAGCGCGGCCTACCCCAGGACAAACCTACGCCAGGACAATACCCTTCCATACCTGATCCATGAGCGTATGGGCAGTCCCTGACTTCTCTTCCCTCCTCCACCACCTCCTCTCCTCCCTCCCACCACCAGCCTCGCATCCTCATACCCCTTGATGCCCATGTTAACATGAAAATTCCGGTCAGTCAGCAGGCAGAAGGACCGATTCAGCTCTCCGTGAAAATCAAATCGCGTGCCCTCCGCACCCACGAAGTGCGGGTCGTTCTTCACTTCAGCCAGAGGGTTGCAGCTGCCCCCGATATAAGACGGATCGACAGTTATTTTAGTGTTGTCTACAGTGAACTTGTCCAGGCTGGTTAGGAGTCGGCAAACACCATTGCCGGGAACGCTGAGAGCGTTTGAGAGGAGCGAGAGGGGTGGGGAGGGACGGGGGGAGGGGATGTTTTTCTAGGTACTTTACTGGTCCTACAGTAAACTTGTCCAGGCTGGTTAGCAGCCTGCAGACACCGTTGCCGGGAACACTGGGGTTGGATGAGAGGACAGGGGAGGAGGAGGGGATGTTAGGTAGAGTACTTGACCCCCACCAGCTGCCTACAGTGCACCTAGCCAGGCTCGTTAGCAGCCTGCACACGCCGTTGCCGAGGACGCTGAGAGTGGTTGAGAGGAGAGAGGGGAAGGGAGGAGGGGATACTTTGTTTTGGTGCACTACTCGTGAAAAAAAACGTTGAGGTGGAGCGAGGAACGGGCAGAGGGATGAAGGGAGGAAGCGAGGAAGGAGTGTGTTTCGTCCGGTTGTTTGGCACTGCAGACACCGTTTCTGGGAACGCTGGGGGTGGATGAAGGTGAGAGGGGGGACGGAGGGAGGGAGGAAGGAGGGAGGGAGGGAGGGAGGGAGGGAGGGAGGGAGGGAGGGAGGGAGGGAGGGAGGGAGGGAGGGAGGGAGGGAGGGAGAGAGGGAGGGAGGAGGGAGGGAGGGAGGGAGCGAGGGAGGGAGGGAGGGAGGGACAGCATGAGCAACACACACACTCACAGGTGGCTGGTAGTGGAAGAAGGCATACTTTGTCAGCTTGGGACAGTTTGGGGCAGTGGAGCAGAGAGCAGCACAAAGGAGGATATACAAGGGGCCTCGAGTGGCAGAGGCTTTCAAGGGGAGCAACATAGCAGCACTGGAGCGGAGCAACACAACACACACACACTCACTCACACAGGCGGCTCGTAGTGGAAGAAGATACACCCGTCGGCTTTGGCGCATGTTTGGCAGCACGCGTTTACGTTTATGACCTGGATATGGATGGGGTATGGGGAGAGGGATGTGGATGGGGGGGACGAGGGGAAGAAGGGAGGAAGACGAGGGGAGGAAGACGGTGGGAAGGGGGAACGTTTTACGGGGGGGGGGGGAGGATTCTGGTAGCACTCGCTTGCGTTTACTGCCTGTATGTGGATGGGGGAAGGGAAAAGGACAGGCGGGGGAGGGGAGGCGCGTCACACAAGACGCTCGGGAACAAGTCTGGTAGCAGTCGTTTGCGTTGACAGTCTGTATGTGGATAATTGAAGTTTTAAGTTGGCCCAAAACTCGATTACGGCCTGTACGTGGATGGGGTAAGGGAGAAGGACGAGGGAGGAAAGGGGAGGTAATAATACACATGATACGGATGCTACTGTTTGTCTTTTGAGACATCTCGAAAGGGGAGGCAATACACACGATGTGGGTACTACAGCCTGTGCAGAATGTCTTCTGGTCAAAAGTCATCCCGTAAAGGCGAGGAATACACATGAAATGGATGCTACTGCATGTGCAGAATGTTTGTGCAATAAAGCGGATAAGAAGTGCACACAGGATGTGTATAAACAGTCCGCGTTCGACGATGCACACGAGAAAAAATGTGCGCAGATTTTACACGGCATCTTAAACAGACACGAGTACGCGCATGATGTGGACATGACGTGGGGATGACGTGGAATGACGTGGGCATGACGTGGAATGACGTGGGCATGACGTTGCCATAACCGTCACGACAGCAACACTAACTAGTGGAAAGAATCAAGGAGGAATGAGAGGAGACAGGGTGAGGGATGGGGGAACGAACGAGAGGGGAGTAGAAGTGGGTCGGGGAGGCACGGGGAGAGCGCGTGAGGCACGGGGAGAGCGCGCGAGGCATGGGGGGGACTTGGGCGCGGGAGGTGGGGAGGGGGAGAGGGGGGAAGGGGCGGGGGGAGAGGAGTGGGGAGAGGAGAGGCGTACCTTGGTCTTTAATATCACGTCGGTGAAATCTGTGAGCTGTTGGGAGCAGTGGGGGAAAGGGGGGGAAGGGGGGGGAAAGGGGGGGAAGGGGGGGAAAGGGGGGGGAAAAGGGGGGAAAGGGGGGAAAAGGGGGGAAAAACAGGGGAGAAGGGACGCGGTGAGGACGGGGGGAGAGGGGAGAGGCTGGTGGTCTTTGGTAGCACGTCGGTGCTGTCTGTGAGCTGTTGGGAGCAGTGGGGGTATGGGGAGAAAAAACGGGGCAAGGCCGGGAACATCTGGGGAACGCAGAGAGAACGGGGATGGGCGGAGATGAGGGAAACGCGTTGAGTGGGACAACGAAGGGGAGAGAAGATGGAAGGAGATAGAAGAGAGGAAACACACGCGCAAGGACTCGATCTGTTACCGCTGTTGTCACTGGTTACTGCTGTGTACCCACCCCACATTCCCACGCTATCATTTGACGCCGCCGTTTGCGCTCATAATCAGTGACGCCGTGTCCCTAACACAGCACAAACGCACAGCACCGCACTAAAGCGGCTGAGCCGTGCAACACCCTCCTTGGACCGTTTGATAGTTCATGTTACCATTCGCGCGGATAATCGTCGACGCCGTACACCCTAACAGGGCAACCGCGTAGCACCGCTTTAAGCCGCACTCCACCGTGTATTACCCACCTTGTACCGCTCGTAGTTCAGGTTGCCATTCGGGTTGATAATAGCCGAAGCCGTACCCGACGGCAACAACCACCGGCCCCGAGTGTAGATAATACGGCAACCGCATTGCGCCGCACCCAACCGCGCTGTACCGTGCGCTACCCACCTTGTACCGCTCGTAGTTCAGGTTGCCATTCGCGTTAACAATCGCCGAAGCCGTACCCGACGGCAATAACCACCGGCCCCGGGTGTAGGTGACGCAGCGTGACGTCAGACAGCCGCCCTTCGGCGTCAGCACGTCGAGAGACGCAGCGAAGGCCGCGTGGAAAAAAGTACTACTCTCCAAGATAGTATATTCAAAGTGCTCGGAGAGAATCGATGATAGTAGGACGAGCGGGAGGAGAGCTGCTAGCGCGTGGCGGAAGGAAGCGAAGGGTGCGCGCAAGCAGCGGGGAAGGGAGAGGGGAATGCAGCGTGGAAGGGGAGCGGCGCGCGGAAGGGGAATGGCCGCGGGCGGAAGGACAGAACCGATAGCGTGGCGGCCGCGATGGTTGAGACGGCGGCGGCTCCGGAGCAAATAGGTTTGGGCGCGACAGACGGATGCGGGAATGAGGGAAGAGGAACATAGTGGGCCGTTCCGTCGCATCCGCAGTGGCATGGTAACGACTTGTTGAGGATGTGATTACAGTCGGAGGTTCCTCAAACGAGGATGTGATTACAGTCGGAGGTTCCTCAAACGAGGATGTGATTACAGTCGGAGGTTCCTCAAACGAGGATGTGATTACAATCGGCCTCAAAGACTCTTTGAGGATGTGGTTACAGTTTTGAGGCGCCTGAAAAGCGGCCTCGTCGCGTTCGCAGTGGCGTGATAGTAACGACTTGCTGAAAATCCGAGCGCTATTGGAGGTTCCTGTGTTGGAAAAAACTGTATCGAGGATTAGTCTATCGAAATTCACTTAATCAGAGGTCACTATCAGAGGTTAGTGTATTAGAGGTCACTGTATCGAAGGACACTGCATCAGGGGACACTGTATCATAGGTCTCTGCATCGGAAGGGCTCCTCTGCGCGCGGTGGTGTCTGTCTCGTGCGACGGGAAAGCGAGGAACTGACAGCCACGTACTGAACGTTAAAAGTCAGTGTTCAGTGGAACTTTTAGGCATCAGAGCTCCTAGTAGACCTCCTAAAATCAGGAAAATTAGTGGTCGAAATGACTAGATTCCATAAGAACCTTAACATAGATTCTACGTTTAGTATGCCGAATCGTCTGCCGAACCGCCGACCAATGTATCGTCTGCCGTCGCATCGGCTGCTGCATACCTTCCAATGTATCTTACGCAGCTTTTATCGGCTACTAACGGAGCTTTTAACGCGGATCACAGCTTCCCTTAGCTCGAGTCATTGATAACCTAATCAATATCTGCGAATTCTCTCTTCGGCTCGCGCAGCAGCTTCAAAATAGCCATCTCTTTCCCCAGACAATAATACAGTACGAGGCCTGAGACAAAAACCTAAGCCTCGTCGTTTGTACACACGACGTGCCGCCGAGCTGAGCCGAGCCGAGCTGAGCTGACGAAGGGTACTGTACCACACCACGCCACGACGCGATTCGGTACAGAAGGCGGGATGGGCAGGGCAGGCGCAGGGCAAATGTGATGTTGCGTGCGTTGCGCTGAGCGGAGTGGATCGAGAAGTGCGCGTGCGACACAGTAGTCGCGAAATTCTTGAGATAGGATTTGCTGCTGGTAACGTTGGCAAGTAGCTCGTCGTTGAGCGAAACTCTCGGGGGAGATGGCGACGCTCACGACATAATTGGCGAAGTCGTCAATTCAACTGTGGCTGCGCCAAATGTGGTGTTTGGAGCCTTTCACCCAGAGTGGAGACAAAAAGTCAAGGAGCAGAAGGAATGGGGGAGGGAGGTGTTGATGAAGAACGATCCCGATTTCGTCTCACGGGTCATGATGGTCAAGCGAACAGTTTCAGGAGAATTTGCACAGAGCATCTGCCACGGGGAATCACAGCACCGATTGACCAATCACGGCTTGAACTAAAATCTAGATCCAACGCAGCAACCATTCACCTTGCCTCCCTCCTGTCTGCATGGCGTGTCCCGAGGGGGTGCGGGTTTCCCTGTCAATGGTTCTTCCTTCCGCCCTCCGTCTGACTGAACCGACCGAAACCACGTCAGGATGAAGACAGGGCAGGGTCTGCAAGAGGGAAGAGAGGAAGGGTGAAGTTTTGTCGAATTCAAAGCACATAGGTGTCGGAAATAACCTGTTTAGGAGCATCCGTCTCAGTTACGTCCATCTAAACTGGCTATTACACTTTCTAAAATAAAGATAGAGATATGCAAGCAACGAATTCAGGAAATATAATAGTTTCATATCAATACATGGGATTGCATAGAAAGATACACTTGTTTATTTTGGTGTACGTGCCAGTCGAGTCCCCCTGCTATTGGTGCTTGCTCAGGCTTGTCAGAAGCAAATCGCCTTGCGGGTCAGGGGTCTGCTGCAGCCCATGACGCGGTTCGCTCCTTTAGCCTTCACAAGTTGGCGCCAACATGTGAAGGCCCACCATTGTGACGGCGGCGCAGAAGCTGTTTTACCGCCAAAAAACCTCCGAGAGACTGGTTACATGTGGTAACATCAAGCCGAAACGATCGTGGTCGTCAATCCCCCGATTCCCGCCCCTGCACAAGCCAAAGCGCGACATCATCTGAGTCCCTGTCTGAGCTGGGGCTACCACCAATCACAAAGAACCTTTGCGGTAATTTCACTAGCAGGGTCTGGTTGGCAGGCCAGCCGCAAGCCCCAGCAAATCACCATGCCCCATTCCCCTTCAATGCCCAGCAAGCCACGGTTCTGTCTGGTGCTTTACGGTCAAAAGGTTTCCACAGAAAATACCGCTGTGTACCGAGCTGCGCGCTGGCATGTGTGCCTCTCCGCCCGCAAGTGCCATGGTTCAACTTGCAATCGAGATGCCCTGGCACCAACCATTTCTCACCATGCGCTTCCAAGGTTGCTGTTGTTGATCCTTGCATCCGATGTTCCAAGGTGAAGACTTCTCGACCGTTGCACTTCCCTAGAAACCATTCGGGATCAATTAGCCTACCGCTTCCGTCGTATTTTTTCTTCCAACCGTCTTCCACATGGCCGGCGTGGTCAGCAGAATTTGGTGGCATGCTTGCGACCTTGAGGTCTTGTTCTGTAGTTTACGGGACTAAATAAAGAAGTAGCTGCTGGTCACCACTTGTATGGACGGTGAAATCGGAGTACTTCTCCCTGAAAATTGTTTTTCCTTATACGCGGTAATTGCCTTCCCGACGAGCTATGCTACTCGACTGTCACTCAACCGTGACTCGTCAAATAACCATGGAGCAGACACGTGTTCGGTTCGCCTCTTTCCAAAGCACTAGTATTGTAAACTAGAATCAGGAATCCTCCTTTCGGATCAATCACGACGCCGTAAACGTCTAGGAACAAGCTCTAGCTTCGATAGGTTTCACTCACTTTACAGCCATGGCCGCCAGCGTAATCCATGTCGCTAACGCGAGGGAGCTAGTGCGAGAGGTAGAGGGTCTTTTCCCCAAGTTGGACCCTCAGACGGACTGGGATGCTCGCATGGCCGCCCTGAAGCGCCTCGAGGGCCTCTTCCGAGGCGGTACGTGCTCCCATTCGAAGCTTGGAAAAGCGATTATCATTATATGCTCCTTCTTCCACAATTTCCCAAAACCCAACATACTGACAACCATTGTGGTTCTCGTGTAGCTTCCTGACCTCCTGTTCTGTCCTTCCCGCCTAGGGCTCTAGTTAAAACTCCTCTTCCTTTTTGGTAGTCTATATTTCGTCTGCACAAGCTGGAAAACGATCTTTGTCTTCGTGCCTTCTCGTGGTTTTGGTTCCCGATGCCCTGATTATCCGATCTCAGCCGCACGATCTGGAGTAACGGGAATATCGGCGCTGCTCCGGCAGCTCATCATGCCGCACCTCGCCGTCCAACTCCAGGATGGCCGGTCGAAAGTCGTCAAACAGGTAATTAGACGGTCAGTCCAAGATTGTCCAGCAGGTGACCTGACGGGCAGCCCAAGCTCCTCCATCTGGGACGGCCGAGTACTGGCCGTCCAAAAGGTAACGGGATGGTCGATTTTCGTGGAGCAGGTAACTCAATGACCAGCAGTAGTGGGTTAGGCCACTCGCAGCTAAGCGTGGTTCACCGTTTGGAATTACGAAGCATTATAGAAGGTCGGCAGAATCCTCTTGATGCTAACTAGCCATAGCGGGCGAATAATAGGGTAAATGCTTGACAAAACGGTATACCGGCATCACTTGGCGTAGTAGTTTGCATGTGCGAGTCTCTGATCGTGCGTGTGTCTCTGATTGCGCACGTGTTTTTTATTGCGTGAGTGTTTTTGATTGCATCTGCATATCTCTGATTGCACACGCGCTTGTTTCTGATTGCAGGCGTGCAATCTCGTGTCAGCAGTCGCTGAGTGCCTGTCCGGGGAGTTCGAAGCATGCGCGGATATCGTGCTGCAGGTCAGTGATCTTCCCTCCCTGTCATCACGCATTCCCCGCTAAGACATGCTAGAGTCGCAATTGCGTTGCAGCAACTGCTCAGCAATCGCTGAGTGCCTGTCCGGGGAGCTCGAAGCATGCTCGGATATCGTGCTTCAGGTCAGTGATCTTCCCTTCCTGTCATCACGCATTTCCCCAGCTAACACGTGCATTCCAGATCCTGTGTCGGACGATTCACAAGTCATTTATCATCGCCAAACCCTAACATGCTCCCCGTGTCACCTGTCTCCGGCCCGCAGCCACCTATTAGACCTACTGACGCGCCTGCGGTCAGTACGGTCAGTACTGGCAGTCATAGGTTATCTGCTTTAGATTCGAATACTTCTCTCAGACCAGACTCTAACCTACTGCGTCCCATGCTCTGTCTCCCACCCCGCTCCGCCCACTCGGGGCTTCATCAGCCCCAAGTGAAGTTCGTGGGGTGAGGTCGGTCGTCCGCTCCTGATATTGTGGCCCCGAACCCTAGCATGCTCCTCCCCATGTTCTCTACCTCTTACCCCCCTCCGCCGCTCCCCCTCACGTTGTCTGTCTTTCGTTGAACCTAACCCTTTATTCGGACTTCCCCAGAGTCCAGACCCTAACCTGCTCCCTGCCATGTTCTCTGACTCTCACCCCCCTGCACCCACCAGGAGCTGATGAAACTGCTGGGATCGTCCGCTCCTGATTTTGAGTCAAGTTCAGACCCTAACCTACTCCTCTCCGCCATGTTCTCTGCCTCTCACCCCCCTGCACCCGCCAGGAGCTGATGAAACTGCTGGGATCGTCCGCTCCTGATTTTGAGTCAAGTTCAGACCCTAACCTACTCCTCTCCGCCATGTTCTCTGCCTCTCACCCCCCTGCACCCGCCAGGAACTGATGAAACTGCTGGGGTCGTTCGCTCTTTATTCGGACTTCCCCAGAGTCCAGACCCTAACCTGCTCCCCGCCATGTTCTCTGCCTCTCACCCCCCTGCACCCACCAGGAGCTGATGAAGCTGCTGGGGTCGTCCGCTCCTGATTTTGAGTCAAGTTCAGACCCTAACCTACTCCTCTCCGCCATGTTCTCTGCCTCTCACCCCCCTGCACCCGCCAGGAGCTGATGAAGCTGCTCGGATCGTCAGCGGCTATCATGGCCGACTCAGCAGACTCCACCATCCGAACTGTGAGCTCGCCTCCCGAGTTGTGCCCTCGCCGTGCCTGGTGCTATATCTCGCTGTGTACCTCTCTATATCTCTCTATATCTCTCTCTGTGTACCTCTCTGCTGCTGGGATCATCCGCGGCTATCATGGCCGACTCTGCAGACTCCACCATCCGAACTGTGAGCTCGCCTCCCGAGTTGTGTCCTCGCCATCTCTGGTGCTATCTCTCTCTATCTCTGTCTTCTCTGGTGTTACCGTCCCCGTCCCTTGTCCCTCGTCCCTCGTCCCCGTCCCACTCCCCATCCCAATCCCCGTCCCGATCCCCGTCCCCGTCGCTGTCAGCTTTCTCTTCCGCTACCCTGTCCCTGTGACTTCGTTGTCCTTATCCCTGTAACGCCCCCTGCGCTGGGCAATGTCCCGGACGTACCCTTGATATCGTCCAGTGTCTTGTGTGGCTTTTTATTACCTTGACCGTTGCAGGTGGTGATACGCTGCAGGCCCGCTCGCACGCTGAGCAAGGTGTTTGAGACAGCCCGGGCGTCAAAGAGCACAGTCGTGAGGAGCAGGTGGGTGTAAGACGGTAATAGCAAGGTGTGAGCATGTGGGTAGAGGGTGACGTGTGCGCTGAGCAAGGTGTTTGTGACAGCCCAGGCGTCAAAGAGCACAGTCGTGAGGAGCAGGTGGGTGTAAGACGGTAATAGCAAGGTGTGAGCATGTGGGTAGAGGGTGACGTGTGCGCTGAGCAAGGTGTTTGAGACAGCCCAGGCGTCAAAGAGCACAGTCGTGAGGAGCAGGTGGGTGTAAGACGGTAATAGCAAGGTGTGAGCATGTGGGTAGAGGGTGACGTGTGCGCTGAGCAAGGTGTTTGAGACAGCCCAGGCGTCAAAGAGCACAGTCGTGAGGAGCAGGTGGGTGCATAGAGCACGGGTTTAGGGTTATGTAGAAGGGACAAGGGAAGGGCAACAGGGCGATGGCAGGTTTAGGTTGAGGTATGCAGTGCGAAAAGTAACTGTAACGTTATTTGAGCCTGCTGCTTCCCCCATCACACACTTCCCTCACACACCCGTACACGACCCCACCCCCCGCCACCTTGCCAGGTGTGCGGAGTATGTGCTGCTGGCGCTGGAGGTGTGGGGCCCACAGGGCGAGCTGGTCATGCTGGTGGATGCGATTGAAAGCAGCATTCGTAGCGGCGTGCAGGACGGCACGCGGGAGGTGAGGAAGAGGCGAGAGGATGGCACGCGGGAGGTGAGGTAGAGATGGGAGAGAGTGAGCGAGAGGCGAGAGAATGACATGAGAGACGAGAGAGGGGATGAGAGGGGGCAAGGATGCGAGGGAGAGTGGGAGTTGCGGCAGAGGAAGGAGAGGCAAAGCTGTGAAATGAATCTTACCGATTTGACGTCTCCCTCGCCCCACGCTCACATGCGCTTTCTCTCTCCCTCCGCTTTTATGACTCCGTTCAGGTGATCTCTCCCTCTCCCTCCTCACACCGTCTCCTCTCCCGCTTACCAGGTGCGAGCCACAGCCAGGCGCAGCTTCCGGGAATTTTCCCACTTGTGGCCGGAGAGAGCCGCCCGCCTGCGCTCCTCGTTTGATGTCACAGTGCAGAAGGTGAGGCGGTGGGGAGATGGCGAGGTGGGGAGGTGAGGAGGTGGGGAGGTGAGGAGGTGAGGAGGATGGGAAGTTGCTTGAAGGAAAGAAATCTGGAAGTTGCTGACTTCCTTCTAAGTAAGTTGGCAGCGTATTCAGGCTGAATGCATTTTCTCAGAATTCTTAAAAAACACACTCACCCTTCTAGGTAAGTCGGCACTGCTGTCAGTCAGTACACTCCAAGAAGAACGCTCAGTCAGCTCTGGGAGGCAGCTCTCTCCCAGCCCCCTCGCCCTCGCGTGCTCACTGTCCCCGTCAGGTCTTACCTCACTCTTATCTCTCTTTTCTTCTTCCTCCTACCTCCTTTCTCCTTTCCCCCTTCCCAGGTGTTGGCTCAGGAGGACAAGTCAGCTGCACTGTCAGCACACTCCAAGAGGGACTCGCCTCCTCGTCCCTCGCCCTCACATACCCACAGTCCCCAGCCCATCCTGCCGCGTTCTCATTTCTCCTCCCTCTTTCCTTTCTCGTCGTTTCTCTTCCCTCCTCCCCAGGTGTTGGCTCAGGAGGACAAGTCAGCTGCACTGTCAGCACACTCCAAGAGGGACCCGCCTCCTCGTCCCTCGCCCTCACGTGCTCGCAGCCCCCAGCCCATCCTGCCCCGCTCTGCTGCTGCCCTCGGGAACCTCATGGCTGCTAGTCGACAAACTGCCTCTGCTACAACAACTGCTGGGACAGCCAGTGCTGCCACTGCTGTTACTGCCGCTACTGCTACAGGTGCTACTGTTGGTGCGGGTACGGCTCGTATGGCGGCTGTTACGGAGAGTGCGAGAGGGGGGCTGGCGAGTCTTAGCTTGAACTATGCTGCCGGTCAGCACATGAGAGGGGATATCGCCTCTGCTAGTGCTGTTGTAAGCGCTGGTGGGGGAGGAGTGGAAGGAAGGGAGGGAGGAGGGAGGGGAGCAGGAGGAGGTGGCGGTGGGATGGGGCTGGTGCGGGGAGTGAGGCTTGGTGCACAGGGCACAGCTGCTGCTGCAGCAGCAGTGAGGGTCGTGGCAGGAGCAGGAGGAGCAGGAGGAGCAGGAGGAAGAGGAGGGAGAGATGCCGCTGTAGCAGGGGCAGCAGGAGCAGCAGGGGCAGCAGGAGCAGCAGGAGCAGCAGGAGCAGCAGGAGCAGGAGCAGCAGGAGCAGCAGGGGCAGCAGGGGCTGCTGTAGTAGCAGGTTTAGTGGGATCCAGGGCCGCAGGGGTAGCTGGGAGAGGGGATCGGATTGGCCCACAGAGAGTGGTATCAACAAGTGAGACTGGCACTGCAGCTGATGATGATGATGCTGATTATGCAAGAGACGGGGTGTCATCTGGGGGAGGTTCACCTGGAAGTGAGGTGAACCTATCCCCCAAGATAGTCCGTGTTTTGGACTTTGACTCTGCTAGCCGCAGTGCTGGTGCTGCTGCTGCTGCTGGTGCTGCTGGTGCTCGTGGAGGTGGGGCTGCTGGTGTGGCGCGTGTTTCTATAGACGATGTTCCTATGAAGGAAAACGTGCAGGGGAGATGGGGTGGAGCAGCGGCAGCGGGAGGAGGTGACTGTGGGCTTGGGCCGAGGAGGCAGAGGCACAGCATTGCCGCGTCAACCAATCTTGAAGGTTTGGTGCCTTCACGGCCTCTAGAGACTGCTGCGAACAGGGTGGGGCGAGGGGCGCTGGGGGAACGTGAGGCGGAGGGGAAGGGGGGTTTTGGGACGCGAACGGGGAATGTGAGTGGAGGCGGGAACGGGGGAGGCGGGATTGGGGGAGGGGGGAATGGGGGTGGTGGTGGGGAGAAGAGGGCGGTGCATGCTAGGAGGTCTGTTGGGGCGTTATTGGGAGTGAGCGAGGAGGCTGGTGGAGGGTTGGGTGAGGAGAGGACGAGAGCAGCAAGTGGGCTTGTTAGGCCTGGCGCTAATGGAGCAGCAGCAGGAGGAACAGCAGCAGCAGGGGTAAGAGGAGCAGCAGCAGCAGCAGCAGCAGTGGGAGCAGGTGCTGGCAGGAGAAGAGGCTCGTTACCTGGAACTGTGGAAACAGCACACGAGCAGAAGCAGCAGCAGCAGCAACAGCAGCAGCAGCAGCAGCAGCAAAAGCACCATCAGCAGCAGCACGCACCACGAGCGTCCATGCCACCACGACATGCCAGCCTCTCCCCACCCCCCCCTGCCCGCGCACGCCCATCCCTACCTCCTGCTGCTGCTGCCGCTGTTCCCAGACCTGCAAGACGGAGTGTTGCCAGCAGTTATGGGACTGGCGGGATGGGGGCAACAGGAGGGGCAGGAGCAATTGGAGGGGCACGCGGAACGGGAGGGATGGGGGCGAGAGGAGGAGCAGTGGGAGCAGCAGCGGCAGTAGGAGGGAGGGATCGGAGCCAGGGGAAGAAGGCACAGCAGCAGCAGAGGGATGTGGGGGAAGAGATGAGGGTGAGGGTAGAGGAGGGGTTGCGGAAGGGGTGTGACTGGTCGAGACGGGTGGCGGCATTAGAGGCGGTGAGGGAGTGTGTGATGGGCGGAGGGGACGCGGCGGCATGGGGAGCAGGGGAGGGGGATGGAGTTAGCCGCAAGGGTGTTCAGGCCGTTGTGAAGGTACGTGAATGGGTGGACAGCGGTTTAATTGCCTGGGGGTGTCCGTAAGGAGTGAGCCGCAAGGGTGTTCAGGCCGTTGTGAAGGTACGTGCATGGGTGTGGGCGGTGGGTTAGGTGCATGGGTGTGGGCGGTGGGTTAGGTGCATGGGTGTGGGCGGTGGGTTAGGTGCATGGGTGTGGGCGGTGGGTTAGGTGTATGGGGGTGGGCAGTGGGTTAAGTGTATGGGGGTGGGCAGTGGGTTAAGTGTATGGGGGTGGGCAGTGGGGTCAGAGTTTCATCACAATTTTCCTCTCTGTTCCACCCCTGCAGCACCTGGAGAGGGTAGTGGAGCTGCTAGTAGCGGGGATGGAATTCGCCCATACCAAAGTCGCCTCCTCAGCTTCGTCACTCCTGGAAGACCTCGTCCTGCACTGCCCGCCCATCCTCTTCCCCCCCCACCTTGACAAATGGCTCCCCCCTCTCTTCTACCCTGGTTTCCACCCTTGCAGTACCTGGACAAAGTAGTGGAGCTGCTAGTAGCGGGGATGGAATTTGCCCACACCAAAGTCGCCTCCTCGGCTTTGTCCCTCCTGGAAGACCTCGTTCTGCACTGCCCGCCCATCCTCACCCCTCCGCACCTGGACAAATGGCTTCCCCCTCTCTTCTCCCGCGTGGCTGACACTGGAAAGGACCGCATGCGAGCTCAGGCCGAGGGGATACTGGATTGTGCTCTAAATATCTGGTTTAGGCGTGGGGATGGGTGCGGAGGGGTGAGTGGGGAGGTGGGTGAGGTGGGGAGGAGTGGGGAGGGGTTGAGAGGGGGAGAGGGGGAGGCGGTGCAGGTGCTGCTGCCGGTGCTGGAGAGGGCTTTGGAGGGACAAAGGGGACCGAGAGTGCGGGTATGTGTGGTGGAGTTTGCAGAGCAGGTGCTGCGGGGGAGGGCGGGGAGAGAGGAGAGGGAGGGGGAGGGCGGGGGAGAGGAGGAGGAAGAAGGGAGGCAGCGTGGTGGGGGTGCCATGGCTCGGGTCAGAAGAAGCACAGCAGAAGGTAAGTTCCTAGCTCGGGTCATTGCGTCAGTTTGAACTCTTTTTAGTTTCCAGTTTCTGCTCGAAACTGATCAGTAACCGGTACTGGTAACCGAGGACATATAACTGTTGGCTTCTACGCTTGCGCCTTTCTTTCTTCTCCCTTTTCCACGCTCACTCACCCGCGCTCATTCCCTCCCTCCCCAAGTGTGCTGCACCAAGAGGAAAGACCCCGCCCAGCCACTACCCTCCCTCCCTCTCTCCCTCCCTCCCTCCCTCCCTCCCTCCCTCCCTCCCTCCCTCCCTCCCTCCCTCCCTCCCTCCCTCCCTACCCCTCCTCCTTACCCCCTCACTCACTGTACCTCTCACACCCACTTCCCGCCCTCCCTCCCTCCCTTCCCCGCATCCAGCCAAGAGCATCCGGCAGTGGGGCGTTCGACTCCTCCCACTGCTCAAGGACCCTAAGACTCGCCTGCAAGCAGCGCAGTGCCTGGGGGAGGTGGTTGTACAAATTGGCCCTGTCTTCTTGGCCACTCACATTGACTCTCTCCCCTCGCTCCCTCCCTTCCCTCCTCGCCCCCCCATCCAGCCAAGAGCATCCGGCAGTGGGGCGTTCGACTCCTCCCACTGCTCAAGGACCCCAAAACCCGCCTGCTTGTATTTACCCATTTCCACACCACCAACACCTACTCTCTTCCCTCCCTTCCCTCCTCGCCCCCCCATCCAGCCAAGAGCATCCGGCAGTGGGGTACTCGTCTCCTCCCTCTGCTCAAGGACGCCAAAACCCGCCTGCCAGCAGCACAGTGCCTGGGGGAGGTGGTCGCACAGATCGGGCCTGTCTTCCTGGCCGCTCACATCGATTCCCTCCCCGACTCGGTACGTTGGGTTGGGGCTTCTTGTGTCTGTTTCTCGTGGTGCATGCATTGTTTGTGAAATACTCAAAGACCCGCCTGCCAGCAGCACAGCGCCTGGGGGAGGTGGTTGCGCAGATCGGCCCCGCATACCTAGCAGCTCGCATCACATCGATTCCCTTCCCGACTCGGTACGTTAAGGGCCTGGTGTGTTTGTCTGTGGTACTGCATGCATGCATCATGTGTGAAAGATGCCAGCAGCACAGTGCCTAGGAGAGGTGGATTGCGCAGATCGGACCTGTGTTCCTGGCGACTCACATTGGCTCTGTCCCCAACTCCCGGTGCGTTGGAAGCTGGTGCATAGGAGTGCTCGTGCGTTTATGTGTGGTGGTGCATGCATCATCCGTGAAGGGCCCCAAGACCCATCTGCCAGCAGCACAGTGCCAGGGTGAATGCCTGTGCGTTTTCGTCCTCTTTTTCCTTCCTCCCTTCTCCTTCTCGCCTTTTCTTACCTTCCGCCACCCGTGTTCATCTGCTCTCATCTCATGCACTCCCACAGGAGCTAACTGACTTCCTCGTGCTGCTGGAGAGGGCAGCACAACCGGATGTAGCGGCGGCTGTAGCAGAATTCGTGCAGGGGAGTCAGATTCACGAGCATGGGCATGGCATGTCGACAGCTGGGCAGAGACATGAACGAGCGTCTGGAGCAGGTACTCTGATGCTTGCATGTGCGTACTTAGGAGTCTGATCCACGGCACCAGCATGGGCATGGGCATGGGCATGGGCATGAGCATGGGCATGGGCATGGGCATGGGCATGGGCATGGGCATGAGCATGGGCATGGGCATGGGCATGGGCATAGTTACACCATGGCAGCTCGAGCATCAATAACAATGACTGACTCGGGCATGCGTGCATAAGAGCTCACTGAACAGACAGGGGGGGCGCGGTGTGGGCACTTGCAATCTACAAGCACATTCACACGCTCACACTTGCATTGCTGACCTCCCTGTCTCTCCCCTCCCCTCCTCCCTCTCCGCATTCCCCATTGATTACACCACAGCAGCTCGAGCATCGGCTACTACAGCCGCCAGCACAGGCATGCATGCAGCAGAGGTCACTGAACAAGTCAGAGAGCATGCACTTTCGGAAGGGGAGGGCGAGGGAGAGCGAGATGCCGTAAGGGAGGATGAGGGATGGAAAGAGGGAGAAGATGGAGGGGAAGGTGAGGGCGCAGGTGAGGAGTTTGAACAAGAGGAGGGTGGAGACGAGGGAAGACTTGCTGGAAGGGAGATGTATAGTGAAGAGCCTACTGCGTCTGGTCAGAATGTGGTGCAAGGGGGTATGGTACCTTCCTTTGAGGCGCCTCACAGAATGTTTGGCGAGGAGCCTATTCCGTTGGGTGAGAATGGGGTGAGAGGGGCCTTTGAGGCGAATCAGAAGTTGTATAGTGAAGACCCTACTGTGTGTGGCGAGACTGGGATGCGAGGCAGTATGGAGCCTTCGTCTGAGTCCTCCTTCCTCTCCTTCTCACTGGAGGAGGAGGGGAGGGAGGGGGAGGAGGGGGGATTGGGATGGGAAAGGGGAGAGGGAGAGGCAGGGTCGCTTGGTTGCGAGGTGACGTCTCCACTGGTGGGTATGCAGCTGTGGGGCCAGGAACAACAGCAGGAGGAGGAGGAGGAGGAGCAGGAGCAAGAGCAGCAGCAGCACTACCACCTCGACCATCACCATCACCTGCAGCAGCAGCAGCAGCAGCAGCAGCAGCAGCAGCAGCAGCAGCAGCAGCAGCAGCAGCAGCAGCAGCAGCAGCAGCAGCAGCAGCAGCAGCAGCAGCAGCAGCAGCAGCAGCAGCAGCAGCAGCAGCAGCAGCAGCAGCAGCAGCAGCAGCAGCAGCAGCAGCAGCAGCAGCAGCATCCTCACCACCACCACCAGCAACAGCCGCAGCTGCAGCAGCAGCACCACCACAATTATCTGCAGCAGTATCCACATCACCGGGACGAGCAAGAGCAGCAGCAGCAGCAGCAGCTATGCCAAGATCATGCCCTCTATAGTCCTGCTGCTCCTAACAACGGTGGATCCCTCAACACCTCCTCTTCGGTTGTGCTCCCCTCGCCCTTGCTCCCCCGAGCCTTCTTCTTCCTCCTCATCAGGAGCGTCTGCTGCATCTGCTGCCTCTGAAGCATCTGCAGAAGCATCTGCGCCCATTATTGCTTCAACAGCCATCACCGATTCTGCAGTGGAATCAGCAGCTCATCACTTAGCTAAATACGTCTCGCCAAGTGCTGCTGTAGACTTTCCAGGTGCTGCTCATGATCCCTCTTTCCTCCCCGGCTATGCTTCTAATGCTGCGGATGCATGTATGGGGAGAGATGAAAGGCTGGATGGGGAGGAGTTTGTGGGGAGGGAGGAGGAGAGGGAAGAGGTGGATGATGCATGGGTGGCCGCTGAAATTGCTGATGTCATGATGTGGGCGACAGGGAGAGAAGAAATGTTGGATGTGTGTGGGGAGGAGTGTAGACATAGATTGGACAAACACAGCAAGCAGTTGAGTATTGGGAATGGAGGGGGTGGTGATGGGTGGGGTGAAGTGGAGGAACGGAGGAGTGAGATGGCTGTTGTGGAATATTATTCGTCGCTTGCTGAGGTGCCTGGGGTTTTGGATGCTGAGATTGGTGCTCCAGAGGGCAATTTGGAACGGATTAGCTATGTGGTGAGCATGGCAACAGCTGATATGTGTAGATAGGTAGTCAAACTAGGTAGGATGGTAGGCAGGCACTCTTTTACGGTATGTTGTTGTATATTGTTGGATGAAATTTGCAAAGATATGTCCGTATAAGTCGGTATCAAGTGAAAGAAGCTAATGATTCAAAATGTCCAGATGGAACTCTTACCTGGTACTTATGCTAATAGCTTATATTCCGGACTCGGGGAGGTTTGTTTTCAACAGTTTAGAGAGCTTTTTATATACCATGTATCCGCTATTATACGCGTTTGAAGATCAACTTAGCCCACAACCCCCCCAGCGGAGCTCCCAGCAAAACCTACACCAGCGGGAAATTCATTCCTCAGGGCTCCACGTTCTTCGGCCTTGGGATCTACGTGCATCCCGTATCCTACGCCGAGTTCTCCGTACATTCCTGGGACTGCCGTGTGTTAATTTCTCGTTTCATCACTGTCGTCTGTTGCTGTTGTAACCTGGAAGTGTCGGCCAGCCGGCAGCCATGTCTACCGGCGGGTGGTTCGACGCGATGAGCGTGCGACACTTTATCATGCAGGCGCTCGGGCTAGGTGGGGTGCGATCCGTCGCTAGGATTACTCTGTGCGCTATTTTGTACAAAAACGCCTTTGTGCGACGCCTAATTTAGGCGGTTCGTGAGTCGTCTCTTCACCTGCATGAGACTGCGCGTTGTCTTGACCGTTAGGGTTGGTTGGATTTCGTCCGGTCAATCCAACGGACGGAACCGAACCGAATTTTGAGTTGATAAAAGAATCATATTGATTCCTTCTGGTCAATCCAACGGACGGAACCGAATCACGCGCTGGTGCATGCTGGTTCTGGTTCTTCCTTTTCTTCCTAGCGTTGCCTGCGCCAACCTATATGCTAATCAGTGAACAGTGGAGACATCTGTCTGGTCCTCTTAGTTTCGCAGAGATCTGAAGCGGGATCGTTTGTTACCCTAGTACTTGACAAGGATTCCTTCTCCGTAATCTAGAAATCCGTTGACTCAGAGAAGCGGGATTGCAGACGAGGACTTTTGCGCTGCCCAAACATAACTTGTTCTCCCCCAGTCCAGAAAACCCTTCCATGACTAATTTAAAAAAACTGGAAATTACTCTGACTCTGGCACTGGCGTTATGTAACCCTCTCTCTGTCTTCCCGTCACTTTACTTTCACCCATAACACTTCTCTGCTTCTCCCTCTCCCTCTCCTTTCTCTCCCTCTCCCTCTCCTTTCTCTCCCTCTCCCTCTCCCTCCCACCATTTGCCCATTCCTCCACCCTTCCTCTCTCAATTTGTACCTCTTTTCCTCCCTCATCCGTCTCTACTCCCACCATCCCTGATGTTGCACCTCTGCCAGGCATGATAGTGACGTCAGCTCTCGTCATTTGGAAGGGCCTCATGTGCTGGACCAATAGCGAGTCGCCAGTTGTCGTCGTGCTCTCGGGCTCCATGGAACCCGGCTTCAAACGAGTACGAGTTGTCCTGGCTTTATAACGAGTAGTGTTCACGGGCTTATGTGTGTGTGCCTCCTTCTCTCTCGGTGACCCCGCATGGAACCCCCTTGTCATTTCATCATGCTCTCATGTGTTGTAAAAACAGGTTTTAAACGAGTACGAGCTTTGCTGCGTTTGTAGCTATCGTTTTGGGCTTGTAATGCGTACAGAAAAGCTTGAGATGGATTAGTGCCGTCGTGGTGCATGTGTTGCACCTGTGCCAGTAGCCAGGGAATTCATGTCTCTCCCTTCCTCCCTCCCTCCCTCCTCTCGCTTCCCCCCTCCCTCTCTCCCTCCCCCCTCGCTCGCTCCCCCCCTCTCTCCCTTCCTTCCCCCCCTATCCCTTCCCCACTTCCTTCCGCAGGGCGACATTCTCTTTCTCCACATGAACCCAACGCCGCTTTCTGTGGGGGAGATCGTGGTCTTCAACGTGGATGTGAGTCATGCCACGTGGATGTGAGTCATGCCACGTGGATGTGAGTCATGCCACGTGGATGTGACTAATGCCACGTGGATATGAGCCATGCAATGTGATTTCGGGTCATGCATGTTGCAGCATGTGAGTCTGTCACTTATTTTGACTGTAGTGGGTTGTGTTACATGATCAATCCCTATACATGATCAGCACTCTCCTTTTTATTATGATTCTCACCCACCTTTTCGTGCTATCCCCTTGTTTTTTCAATATCGTCAAACATACTTTTCAATATCCTCACACATACAGGGTCGAGACATTCCCATTGTCCATCGCGTTATAAAGGTACTGCCGTTCTAACCTTGCTACATGCAGCTTCATGAACCACATTTTCAAGTGCAAAAATAAATAAAAACAATCGTTGTCTCAAATGTCACACCACATTTCTATCTGATTATTATTATTTCAATATTTTTTCCCTTGTTAAGCCTCGCGTTTTGATCCCTTCGCCGCTGTTCCTTTCTAGACATTTCTCTTCCACCACTTGACACAACAGTGTCTTTTGCACCCACCCGCGTCTGGCTGTTCACACCTTCCTCCTCCCCAAATTCATCAAGAGGGGAGGCCGACCCTGACGAGTTTCAGGCGTTTTTCAAGGAATTTCAAACACGGCCTCCCTTTCACACACCTGTTCCTCCCGCTCACGCTCATCCCCCTGTTCTCATGACTGTCCCCGTCCCCTCCCAGGTGCACCAAGAGGCCGACCCTGACGAGTTTCAGGCGCTCACAAAAGGTAGGCTCAGGAACAAGAGGTAGGCTAGGGGGTTCAAGCTCTCAAGGTAGGTGTGTTAGCCCCCTCCACTCTTTCCCTCCCCGCTTCCTTCTTTCACTTCAACCCTTCTCTCCGCAAAGGATCTCTCTCCTTTCTTTGATGCATCGTGCAGGGTGTGTTCTTTATGCCTCATGCAATGTGTTTTTTCTGTGCATGCCCGTGCCTGTGCCCGTGACCGTGACTATGAGCAGGTGACAACAACGAGGGGGACGACCTGCCACTGTATGCGGAGGGGCAGCTCTGGCTGCGCAAGAAGCACATTATTGGGCGCGCCATGGGGTGAGTTGAGGGGCGGCTGGGTAATTCGAGGTGTCACTGGGGTGAGGTGGGGTGGGGTGCAGTATACGGTGTAGCCACACAGTGTCACCCGCGGAGGGGCAGCTGTGGCTGCGCAAGAAGCACATCATCGGGCGCGCCATGGGGTGAGTGGGGCGCGCATGGGGCGAGTGGAGTGGGGCGTGCATAGTGGGGCGTGCATGGGGCGAGTGGGGCGTGCATGGGATGGGTAAACAGGGAGGATGCGGGCAGGGAGTGTCACCTAGGGGCAGAAGCACATTATCGGGCGCGCGCTGGGGTGAGTTAACTGTCGGAAATGTGCCTTGAGGGGCGGTGGAATCAGGTAACTCAGTGCATGCTGGCACGGAGTGGTGCACAGGGAGGCAGGGGCAGCTGTGGCTGCTCAAGAAAAGAAGCCCATCATTGAAGGCGCCATGGGATGAGGTGAGATTCGGTGGGGTAAGTTGAGGTGTCAATGGGTGAGGTGGGGTGGGGTGGAGTGGGGTGCGATATGCAGGTGTGGTCACTTAGTGTCACCCGGAGGGGCAGCTGTGTCTGCGCAAGAAGCACATCATTGGGCGCGCCATGGGGTGAGGCGAGTTGTATGCTTGATTGCTTTGTACTAGTTTGCTCATTTCCTGATGCAGGTGCTACCTCCATGTTGCTACATCACTGATTCGTGGTTGCTGCTGTGCATGCTTGGTCATTCGTCACATTGGAGAATGATTTGCCCCTGTGAACCTGCAATGAGAATCAAGGAAGTGGGGCAATGATCTGCCCTTTATCCTCTTCTTGCGCAGATACCTCCCCTATATCGGCTACGTCACCATTATAATGACGGAGCACCCCTACATCAAGGTACAGTAACACAGTCGTCCTCGTTATAAGTACAGATATGTGTGCATCAAGGTACAGTCACACAAATGACCTTGTTATAAGTTCAGATATGTGTGTCTCAAGGTAGCAACACTGTCTACCTCGTTATAAGCAAGTACAGATATGTGTGCGTCAAGGTACAGTTACATCAAAGCAGTAGAACACTATCTACTTTGTACATCCCCGCCCCCCCCATACTCTCACCCTCCCCTACCCTCCCCTTCCCCCTTCCCTCCTCCCCCCCCCCCTTCTTCTGCCTCCATATGCTCTCCCTGCCCTGCCCTCTTTCCCCTTCCCTCATTCCTCCACACAAGTTGCACTTGCACTGCAATGTGGTCCTTTTGTTGACTGTTTTTTCGCTACAATCTACTTTGTACGGTACATTTGTTGAACGATTGTTTCGTGCTTGTTTTTGTTTGTGTTTTAGTCATGCCTCGTTGTATGATGCCACATGTCTGCCCTGCCCCCATTTTTCCTCCCCCCTGCACTGCAGTTCATTCTTATCGGCGTTCTTGCTATACTAGTCCTCACATCAAAAGACTAGTAGGAGTCTGTTACAAATCTGTTATCTTATTTGGTTCATTGTGATATATGCTTATGCACTATTGACTGCAATATGAGTTGCCGATTAGGGGCATGCTTACTCATTACGTGGCGAGTTGGATATGGGGAAGGAAGGCCTGTAAATTGCCCGATACGGTGATTCGCATTTAAGTCATCTTTTAGTGTAACTAAAAATATAGCGAGGCTAGGACAACTTTTGGAGGGGTTGCTATACGGTGAGATGATCCGTTTCGGTAGTGTGGAGTGCATATTTCTGGAAACCCTATGCTAACAGTACATCTGCGATTGTGGTTTTACAAGGTGCGTTATATGAAATATCGGACATTGAATTAAACATAATGCCCTTAAACAAGGTTCCATTAAAATTCATCTACGGAAACCAAAAGAACGAAACCAGAATAGCAGCATGGTACAGTGTGATTTATACGGAGAAGCTCAATCGCAGGGTTACCAGATTACAAAAATGTGACCGAGACAGCGTTCGCAGCACGAGGAGCGCAAGCAGAGGGGCAGTCGAGAAGAACATTGCACTCGTTCCTCCACTGGATCGGCTTCGCACCCTTGCCGCACAGTCCAGCGGGGCAAGAGTTCCTGCAGCAGCGGTACGCCTGGGGGGACTTCTTGGTGACAGGAACGCCTTCGACCTTCTGGCACGAGAACGCGGGTTGGGACTTGTCGCACACCGTGTTGAACGTCTTAGCAGTGCAGGACTTGCCAGCCTGCGAATAGCACGACAAATATATAGACGGGTCAGATCGTACGCTTTGTGCAGCAACAAAGCAAGTGCGCCGAAACGAAATAGTACAAGTAATCCCGAACTTACGATTTTGTTCGCGAGGCAGCGACCGGTCGTGTAGTTACAGGCGCTAGGAGGCATCTTCTTCCTGCAGAGAGAAACAAGCAGACGACGACGTAGCGGGCGTCATCAAGCCACAGACGACGTGAGGACGATACTGAGTAAGCAGTTGATCAAGGCACCCGGAATGAAAGGCTTCCACGATGCACGCGAGGATGGCAGAAATTGCTACACAAATTATCCACTCAAAACAAGAAAGAAAAACAAGAAGGCACGAAAAGGACGGCAGAACTTCCTAAATGACGCACTAAATGAACACGAAGGATACTATCGGCTAGCTCACACTCAACGCCCGGAGCGACGGATCGTGATTAAGGCAGGTCTCAAAACACTACTTCAATCACGTGGACGCTCAACGGCCTAAGCAACGCAACGCCACGAGAGTACGGAGTTACCGGGGAGGGTAATGGACGGTGCTCGTACAGGTCATAGGCAGCGCATTCGTCGCAGGTATATAGGTCGGGAAGAGCGCTTCTAAGGGTCCTGCACGTGGCGTAGAGACCGCAGAGCTTGCTCTTTCGGTCAGGGCACTTGTCCTTGGGCAGGCAGGCTTTCTGACGAATCTGCCCGTACGCGAATTGCGCGGAGACCAACACAATGAGGAGCGACAGCAGGAGGACGCGTGAGCCCGCCATGGCTGTTGGGAGGGAGAATCTAGGTTTCCTGGGAAATCTCACAACTAAGACGTATAATCGAGCTCAGGGACTTGTCGGAATGCTGATTGACTATCTCAAAGGGGATCGGTGCTGGGGTGGTTGTGTTGTTCTAGATCCAAGTGAGAATGAAGGGATGTTTTGAGAGCACTGGCAAAGTTCGGGTGGAGGTGTGGGTAGGAGCGAGGGGGCAAACGAAGCAAGGGAGAGGAAACGCTTGGCGCTACGCGACAAGTGAAGGGAGGCGAAAGACGTGCCAGCGAAACCCCGCTCGACCTGGCTGTCTGGGCTCCCAGAGTCCAGCTACAGAGGTCACCTGTTCTGTTGGTCATCACCTGAATATCTATGTTGGGGTTGTTGAGGTGTAGGCGCGAGAGGGTTTGGTGGGCAAAGAACTGGGGTGGGGGAAGCGCAGGTGTTGGGAGGTCAAAGAAAAGACAAAGTCTTACCTGAAACGTCTGTGTTTCGGACTGAAGTCTAGCCCCATCGTCAGCGTCGTCAAGGAGGGAGACACGCTTGAACCGATGTCGCTAATCGATTCGTTTGCTGGCGCGATCTTATTCACGAAAGAGCATCACGTTACAAGTGAAGGAACATATGTCAACGACGACACAACACGACAATGGTGCAAACGAAAATCAGTCCACTGACAACCTGGCTCTTGAACCACCACTTTACAAGGCAGACACGAAACTGGCTCTGTCACAACTGTCAATGTACAGAACGTTATTGACAGGAGCGTGTAAGAAAAAAAAATCTATTTTCTTACGCCGCATCCCTGCTTAGGGCGTACAATACTGTTTCTCACCACAGTCAGCACCGTTACCAGTGGAGGGGAACAGAGGTTTTGGGCAGGGCTGTCGATTGGTTCCAGGCCAACACTTGAGAGTCTGAGGTGCCCGTATTTCAGCCCTGAAATCTCTGGGAAGTGCCCTTTCCGAGCCTTTAAGCGTCCGGGAAAGCACCCAACCAAAAACTTAAATTCAGGGCTACACTACAACTATCAGGGCAAACTCTACATAACGAAAACTAATAAAGGCAGAGTTAATTTTGAAAACTATCTACCTATCTACTTTCTCAACACTAATAACTAAGTGGCAGGCTTGCGGCGCTTCTCCCCGTCGAAGATCTGGTACAAGCCTGCCCAGTCCACGTCGTATATCGAGAGAATCAGGCAAGGTGGTTCGATTGACGAGAGAGTTTGGTACATGACACACAACCCTAAAGTGTTATCCCCTATAACATCTACCCCACTACAGCCTACCAATATATATCACACATATATATCATTTGACACACCCCCATAGGCAAAGTGGGGGAGAGCAACGGGTCACAAGACCAGTCAAGAGAAGCAAAACAAGCTCAGGGTGGATCACAACGTCACCACACATTCTGAGCACAAGCAAATGGCCACAAGGCCAGTTCACACCCAGAGATATATATGCAGCAATGACAGTACAGTGATGGCTACCTAGCAAGAGCCAGCATGCAGGTATATATATATATATATATATATATATATATATATATATATATATATATATATATATATCACAGTACAAGCAGAAACTACAGCAAGTGTGGAAGCGTAGGCACAAGGCCTAACAGGGTACAAAAGCGCTGATGATCACCAGACGGAAGTGCCTTGGTGAATATATCAGCAGTGTTGGCCCGAGTGGCCACGTGACGAAGACGAAGCTGGCCTCGCTGCTGCAACTCTCGAGCAAGGAAGTAACGCAGAGCAATGTGCTTCGTTCTGTGCTCCAGTCTGTGCTCCTCACACAAGGCAATGGCGGCCTTGTTGTCGACGTACAGCACTGGAGGAGAACGAGGCTGCTCTCCCAAGTCAGTCAGCAGGTAGGTGAGCCAGCGTAACTCCTGTGCAGCCATGGCTGTGGCGTAGATCTCAGCCTCACAACTGGAGCCGAGAACTGAAGACGAGCGTGTAGAACGCCACGAAACTGAACCAGAGCCAAGGCTGAAGGTGTAACCCTGTGATGACCGCTGAGTAGCCAGGTCGTCAACCCAAGAAGCGTCTGAGTGCCCAGTGAGGACAACTGGGCTCGTCCCTCCAAGCACTAGCCCCATGCCTGATGTGCTGCACAAGTAACGCAGTACCCTCTTAGCAGCAGCCATGTGCTCAGGTCGGTGCCGACCAGGAGCCACGTAGCGAGCGAGGAGACCAAGAGGGTACGCGAGGTCAGGTCGAGTGCAAGTCATCAGGTACATGAGGCAGCCGACTAGCTCTGGGTAAGGACCACTCGGCTCTACGGACTCGTCCGAAGGTGGAGCTGAGAGCGTGTGACCTGTAGCCAGAGGAGTGGCCTGTGCTGAAGACCAGGTGAAGCCGAAGCGCTGAAGGACCTGCTGCACCATGTGTGACTGAGTCAAGGTGATGGTGCGGCGTGCTCTGTCCCGGGTGATCTGCAAGCCAAGGTAGCTGCGCAGCTCACCCAAGTCAGTGCACGTGTGTCTCTTCTGCAGCTCCGACTTCACGTGGGCGAGAGCCTCAGTGTCAGCAGTGGCAAAAACCAAGTCGTCTACGTACACGAGGATGTAGAACGGCGGCAGTGAAGTGTCGGTGCGCAGAAACAGCGACGGGTCAGCAGTAGAAGGCGCAAACCCAAGAGCCGCAAGCGTAGTCCTCAGTGTGTCGTGCCACTCACGTGGCGCCTGGCGGAGACCGTAGACCGGCCGCCGGAGGCTCCACTGGGTGCCAGGAGGGAACGACCCAGTGAAGCCCGGGGGGCGGCGCAGCCAGATCTCCTCGTGCAGGCTGCCCTGTAAGAAAGCAGTGCTGAAGTCAAGAGAGTGAAGCTCGTAGTCACGGTGAGCAGCAACGTGCAGCAGCACCCGAAGAGTGGTCATCTTCGGGGTGGGGGAGAAGGTCTGGAAGAAGTCAACTCCCTCTCGCTGACTGAAGCCTCGAGCTACGTAACGCGCCTTGAAGACAGGCGGAGAACCCGGCGGCCGCTTCACCCTGAAAATCCACATGCCACTGACGATGTTCGCCCCAGGTGGGGGAACCTCGTCGACATAGGTGCCTGTGGACTTCCAGGAAGCCATCTCTGCGTCCATGGCTGCCTGCCACTGAGAGGAGTAGGGACTCTCTATCGCCTCTGCGTAAGAGCGCGGAGTCGGGATGTCTGGTGCATCCGGGTCTCCCTCAGGGGCAAGTAGCGAGGACACAAGATGAGGTAAAGCAGCAGCAAGACACTGGAACTCCTCCTGCCTGTCCTCAAGGACGTCCGTGCTAAGAGCACACTCACCCCCGACGGACGGAGGACAGACAGACACAGACTCAGCAACAAGACTGGCGGCGTAGTCTAGACGACAGGCAGCAGCAAAGTCAACAAGCTCAGCGACAAGAGCAGACGCAGCAGTAGACTCAAAAGACGGGTCAGTGACAACAGTGGCTAGCAGACGCGTGACAGTAGGGTGGTCAGCACGAAACCGGTCAGACTCAGGGTCTGGAACGTCAGGTAGAGAGGACGCAGGAGGAGACGGCAGAGGAACAGGCTGCAGAGCAGAGGAAGGACGACGAACTACGAGGTGTGCGCGGGGGACAGCCGGCTGACGCGAACGAGGAACACGACGACCGGTACGACCAGGACGAGCAGGCGAGACAGGACGCGACACAGGCTCACGACGCTCAGCAGGACTACCAGTCTGCTCAGTGTAAGGAGAAGGAGCAGGCAGCGGTGAGCCAAGCTGTAACGGAAGACCAGTAGACGACGGGAGAGTAAGAACCTGACGAAGAACAGAGTCAGACGGCGGCAGAGACGACGGAGACGGCGGAGCGAAGAACAGTCGTGTCGGCGCAGCTGCATCAGTACCGGCAGCTCCAGCAGCTCCAGTGCCTCCAGCAGCTCCAGTACCTCCAGCAGCTCCAGTACCTCCAGCAGCTCCAGAAGCTCCAGTCCCAGAGCCGACACCTCCAGTCCCAGGGTCTCCACCCTCTGTGTCTCCAGCAGTAGCACCCCCAGAACCAGCACCTCCAGTCCCAGGGTCTCCAGCCTCAGTGTCTCCAGCAGCAGCACCTCCAGAGCCAGCACCTCCAGTCCCAGGGTCTCCAGCCTCAGTGTCTCCAGTACGAGCACCTCCAGAACCAGCGACTCCAGCACCTCCAGTAGACAAAGGTCCAGCACCACTCCTAGCTCCAGCAGCGCGACGCTGACGGTGACCGTACCAGTCCTGCAGCTGCTGTGGGGTGAGAGGCACCCGTGGACGAAGGCGGCTACTCCAAGGAGACCGCGCAACAGCAGACTCAGAACCCTCAGCGCCAGCACCCCCAACTGCTCCAGAACCTCCAGCGTCAGCACCTCCAGGCTCCACACGCGTAGGCTCAGTACCCGCAGACTCGGCACCCGCAAGCTCAGCACCTCCAGGCTCCTCACGCGCAGGCACAGCACCCTCAGACTCGACACCCCCAAGCTCAGCACCTCCAGGCTCCTCACGCGCAGGCACGGCACCCCCAGACTCCGCACCCCCAGGCTCAGCACCTCTAGGCGCCTCTCGCTCAGGCTCCGCACTCCCAGGCTCAGCACCCCCAGAGACAGCACCCCGAGTAGGACCACCTCCAGCAGGACCTGAGTCACCAGTGACCTCAACAGGCGCAGGTACCGGGGGGTCTACCTGAGAAACACCTGAAGGAGCAGGACCTGGCGCGGGGAGGGGGTCTACCTGGGGAGGACCTGGAGCGAGAAAGAGCGGCGGGGGGGGGGCGAGAGGCAGTGCGGTAGGGAAAGAGACGGTAGAAGGGAACAGACTCGTCAAAGGTGACGTCCTGAGACGCAAAGACACGGCGCGAGGTGGGCTCGTAAAACTGCCAGCCAGGCGCGTCAGGAGGAAAACCAAGGAAGACGCAGGGAATGGCGCGAGCAGAGAGCTTGTCCGCGGTGAGATCGCGGACAAAGGCACGAGCACCCCAGACCCGGAAACGCGACGCATCGCCAACCTCTCCCGTCCACAGCAGCGTGGGCGAGGTCTCCGGCAAGGAGACACGGGGCCAGAGGTTGAGCTGATGCGCGGCGTACCGGACCGCGAACGGCCACAGAAAATGGGGAGCCGCCGCATGGATCATGGAGGTACGAGCGACCTCCATGACTAAGCCAATGCGGCGCTCAGCAACCCCATTCTGCTGCGGAGAGGCCGGAAGCGTGAACGACTGGGTGATGCCGTGCTCCGCACAGAAGGCTGCCAAGAGGTCAGAGGAGAACTCACCACCTCTGTCAGAGTGCAGACGCAGGACAGGAAAGTCCCGCTCGAACCGCTCGCGGAGCTGGAGACGCACAGCGCGGATCCAGGGGATCAGAACAGCAGGGACGTCTCCCTTGCTGCGCAAGGGGAAGACCGTGGTGTAACGCGTGTAGTCGTCGACAACCAGCAGAAAGTACCGCTCACGGCCCTGTCCCTGGACGCGGGCTGGGCCCCACACGTCCAGGTGAAGCGTCTGCAGGGGAGCCTCTGTGGGAGGAAACGAGGAGGAGTGAGGAGCGGCGCGCTGCCGCCCCTCGACGCAGGGAATGCAGGGCGGCGCAGGCGAGGGAGGGAGGGCAGGCAGAGACCTGGGAAGCCCAGAGACCAGAGAGCGAGAGTGCATGCTACGAAGGCGAGGCAGGGAGGGGTGACCAAGGCGGTGGTGCCACAGGAGCGTGTCGTGCGACAGGCGGCGGCACTCACACTGGGTAGCTACCTGAGCAGACGCGTACAGCTGCGGAGACAAAGGAGCGGAGCGTGAAACAGTGGTGAGGGTGTACAGACTGGACCCCGGCTCACGAGTGAACGTGGCCAGGTGGCGGCCAGTCTTGGAGCACGTGCAGATCGCCACACGCTGCCCTCCAGGAGTCCAGGTGTCAACCCAGTGATCCTGGAGGACGGCGTTGCTCACCAGGTTCGTAGAGAACGAGGGAACGTGGAGACCTGACAGCTCACCAGACGGGACCGCCGGGCACGGGAGCACAGTCGTGGCTCGTGCAAGCACTGGGCCCCCAGAGGGGTCAGCCAGGGAGACAGGGACAGGTGCAGGGAGGGGAGTGACGGTGGTGCTATCGCGAAAGAAACAGCGGGAAGCACCAGAGTCAAGTGTAAACGTGTGCAAGGCCTGAGCCGACTCAGTACCAAGGGGAGCAGACTCACTAGCACCTAGGGCTGCAGCCCTTATACCGGGGTCAATACCAGGGTCAGGCGGCACACACAAGTAGCAGTCACCCTCAGCACTAACAGTCAATGCATACATGGCAGCAAGAATAACATCATAGTCCAGATCAAAGATAGGTACATCACGCCTAAGCAGATCTGCCCAGTTGGGGAACTCAGTAGCATCAGGATACTTGGTACGCCAGGCGTCACTAAGCCTAGCAAAACAACGATACTCAGTGTGAAAACCGTTGCAGGGGCGACCCTTGCGGGGGCCAGTACGAATGACATAGGGGCAGCGGTCAGAACCACGAGACGCCCCACGCCCAGCATACCAGTCATTGAGCTGCTGGGAGGTGAGGGGAGGAAGCTGCTGCTGCTGCTGTGGCTGCTGCTGCTGGCCACCCTTCTGGCCAGATCCACCCCCACTCCCACCTCCACCGCCACTGCCGCTGCCTCCTCCCCCACCACCGCCGCCGCCGCCTCCACCGCCCCCGGTCCTGCCGCCACCCCACCCACCGCCTCCACCCCCACGGCCACCCCCACCACCTCCACCACCCCCGCCGCCTCCACCACCGCTCCCTCCACCGCCACCTCCGCCACCCCTGCCACCCTTGCCGCCCCTGCCACCACCACGCTTCCCACCAGGAGCGGAAGCCGCTGCGACCTTCTCCGCACCGAGGAAGTCGACAGCAGTAGCAGCAGAGGCGTAGGAGGGGTCAAGAGGGGAGGGGGAGCACCCCTCAAAGAGGGGAGTGCGGGGAGTGCCACGAGCAGCACCGACAGCGAGGATGTTCTTCTCTGCTGCGACCAGCTGCTGCTCGAAGTCGTCCAGAGTGATAGTTGGAGGATCCTTGGCAAGGAAGTAATCCCTGACAGAGCGAAGAGTGTCAGGGAGGCGGGTGACGAGGATGTAGAGGGTGAAGTACAGCGGGGGGGTGTTCGTGGCGAGGAACTCGTTGGTAAGAGCGGCTCGAAAGCGGGCGTCACTAGCGCGGAGGTGAGTGATAAGGTCGGCAGCAGTGTGAAACGAGGCTAAGTCTGGGAACAGGTAAGGCAGGATGAGACTACCAACGGTGGCTGTGGCCGGGGCGGAATAGCGGGCAACGACAGCATCATACAGCGTCTTAGCAGTCTTAAGCTGGTTGAAATGCGCGCGCTCAGAGATCGGTAGGTGATTGCGAATAACAAGGCGCGCGACTGCATCACGGAGCTCCCACTGTGCTCGTTCAGGGGCAGGAGCAGTCTCAGCGGGAGTAGGGACAGTGCCGGTCACATAGGCTAGCAGTGACACTCCGTCTGCGACGTCAGTCATAAGGTAAAGGCGCAGGTCACTAAGCCAGGTGTCAAACTCGATGGGGCGGCCGTCAGGCTCAAAGGCGAGAACAGTAAGGGTCGCCATGGTTGCAGCGCAGTCAAAAGTAGCAGGCTCAGGCAGCAGGCTCAGGCAGCAGGCTCAGGCAGCAGGCTCAGGCAGCAGGCTCAGGCAGCAGGCTCAGGCAGCAGGCAAAGACTGCAGGTTCAGGCAGCAGGCTCAGGCAGCAGGCAAAGGCTGCAGGCTCAGGCAACAGGCAACTGTAGCAGGTAAGGAAGCACGCAGTTCTTGTTAAACTGTATTATGCTTGTAGGCTGTAGTGGGGTAGCCAATATGGGGTACAACCCCAACTAGGGTTTCATATTTGTACCCAAACTTCTGCTAGTTCAATCATTCTTGCCTAGTGATTCTGACATGGTATTCAGAGCAGGAGGTCCCTAGGACCTACCGACCGTTTTTTTTTTTTAAGGGCCCACCACCGCTCGCATGCGGTTACCACGCTACCCCGTGCCCTAGCCTCGTAGCGCCCTCGTGCGCCCACGTTAGCGCCCTCGCGCGCCCCTCGTTAGCGCCCTCGCGCGCACCCTCGTTAGCGCCCTCGCGCGCCCCTTCGTTAGCGCCCTCGTGCGCCCCCCTTCGTTAGCGCCCTCGCGCGCCCCTTGCTAGCGCCCTCGCGCGCCCCTCACTAGCGCCCTCGCGCGCCCCTCGCCGAGCCGCCCGCTCGCAGCCCGCCCGCCCGCTCGCTGCCCGCTTCGCGGCCCGCCCACTTCGCAGCCCGCCCGCCCGCTCGCTGCCCGCTTCGCGGCCCGCCCGCTTCGCAGCCCGCTCGCTCGCTGCCCGCTTCGCGGCCCGCCCACTTCGCAGCCCGCCCGCCCGCTCGCTGCCCGCTTCGCGGCCCGCCCGCCTCGCAGCCCGCTCGCCCCGCTGCCCGCTTCGCGGCCCGCCCACTTCGCAGCCCGCCCGCCCGCTAGCTGCCCACTTCGCGGCCCGCCCGCATCGCAGCCCGCTCGCCCCGCTGCCCGCTTCGCAGCCCGCCCGCCCGCCCGCTGCCCGCTTCGCGGCCCGCCCGCCTCGCAGCGTCGCCCGCCCGCCGTGCTGCCCGCTTGCAGCGCCGCCTGCCCGCCGCGCTGCCCGCTTCCCGGCCCGTCCGCCGCGCTGCCCACTCGCAGCGTCGCCCTCCCGTCGCGCTGACCGCTTGCAGCGCCGCCTGCCCGTAGCGCCAGCCTCGCCCGCTGCTCTCTATCCGTGCACAGTCGCCTTCCCCTGCTGCGGCAGCTTGCGTTACTCTGTCACACTGTCGCTATGGCTTCCATCCGCGTGCTGTCGTTCGATGCTGAGGGCCGCCCTGTGCGGTTCACCGCTTGGCTAGATGACCTGCAGCTGTTCCTCCTGAGCGATAGCAAGGAGCATGTGTCGCTCTATGACTACGCGTCTGGTGCTGCGCCTGCCCCTCCTGCCACAGCTGAGCTTAGTGTTCGTTCCCACTGGCAGACTCGTGACGCAGCTGCTCGCCTAGCCATTCGCAGTCACCTGCCGTTAGCTGAGCTAGAGCATTTTGGCGACTGCAAATCCGCTAAGGCCCTGTACGACGCTGTCGTCGCTCGCTACTCCTCGCCTGCCACAGCCGAGCTTAGCCGCCTCATGCTGCCGTACCTGTTCCCCGATCTGTCCACCTTTACTTATCACCCACCTTCGCACTAGTGATGCTCGCCTGCGTGCCGCCCTTCCCACCGAGTTCTGCGCTAAGAACCCCCCTCCACTGTACTGGACACTCCACTTTATAGTCACTCGTCTCCCTGACACCCTCCGCTCAGTTCGAGACCACTTCCTTGCTCGCTGTCCCACTGAGCTCACAGTCGCCCTCCTAGAGGAGCACCTGCTCGCGGCCGAAAAGAGCATTGTAGCTGTCGGTGCTGCTCGTGGCGCTCCTCGCACCCCCATCTTTGAGGGGTGTTCTCCCTCTCCCCTCGCTCCCTCCTACGCTGCTGCTGCTGCTGTTGACTTCCTTGGTGCTGAGTCTGTTGGCGCTGCTTCTGCTCCTGGTGGGAGGCGCCGCACCGGCAAGGGCAAGGGGGGCAAGGGTGGTGGTGGTGGCGCTGGGGGGGGAGGAGGTGGGGGAGGTGGGGGGGGAGGCGGTGCTGGAGGGAGCGGTGGCGGGAGCGCTGGTGGGAGTGGGGTCGGTGGTGGAGACGGGGGCGGCGGAGGAAGCAGTGGCAGTAGTGGCGGCGGCGGCAGTGGCGGCGGTGGCGGTGGTGGCGGTGGTGGCGGTACCGGTCGGAGCGGTGGTAGTGGTGGCGGCGGAGGTCGGAGTGGAGGCACTGGCTCGGGCCAGAGCTCCCAGCAGCAGCGTCCCCAGACGACCCAGCAGCTTCGTGAGTGGCTTGCTCAGCGTGGGACGTCGGGGGCCAGTGCCCGCTGTTCTTATGTCATTCGCACAGGTGACCGCAAGGGACAGACGTGTGGGAGGTTCCACACCCCGTACCGCTGCTTCTCCCGCCTTGACGACGCTTGGCGTGAGGAGATGGGTGCGGATGTTGAGCGCCCCCGCTGGGCTGAGCTCATGAGGGCTGGTGTTGATGTCTTTGCTCTTGACTATGATGCTATTATTGCTGCCATGTATGCATTGACTGTTAGTGCCGAGGGAGACTGTTACTTGTGTGTGCCGCCTGACCCAGGTATAGAGCCCGCTGCCCTGGGTACTAGTGAGTCTGCTCTCTCTGGTATGGTACCCCCTGTACTTGCTCCCCCCAGTGCTGTCCCGGCTGGTTTCGAGTCTGCTCTCTCAGGTACAGCACCCACACAGACTCCTCTCTCAGGTACCGCACCGGCTGAGGCCTGTCACACCTTCACCCTTGACTCAGGTGCTTCCCGTTGCTTCTTTCGTGACAGTACTGAGCTCACACCGCTTCCTGCACCGGTCCCAGTCTCCTTGGCTGACCCCTCTGGGGGCCCAGTCCTTGCCCAGTCCACCACTGTCCTCCCTTGTCCGGCGGTTCCGTCTGGCTCGTTGTCGGGTTTCCACCTCCCCTCGTTCTCGACGAACCTGGTGAGCAACGCTGTCCTCCAGGATCAGTGGGTTGACACCTTTACCCCTGGCGGACAGCGTGTGGCGATCTGCACGTGCTCCAGGACTGGCCGTCACCTGGCTACGTTCACCCGTCGGCCGGGGTCGAGTCTCTACACACTGACCACTGCGTCTCCCCAGGTAGCTGCTGTCGGTCAGGTGTCTGCGTCAGGTCTGGTGGCCCACGCCTGTGAGTGTCGTTCCCTGTCGCACCAGACTCTTCTCTGGCACCACCGCCTGGGTCACCCCTCCTTGCCACGCCTTCGTGGCATGCACCGTCGCCTCCTTGTGTCCGGTCTTCCCAGGTCCCTCCCTCCCCTCCCTGCCTCGCCTGCGCCGCCTTGCCTTCCTTGCGTCGAGGGGCGGCAGCGCGCCGCTCCTCACTCCTCCTCGTTCCCCCCGACAGAGGCTCCTCTGCAGACCCTCCACCTGGACGTGTGGGGCCCAGCCCGCGTTCGTGGTCAGGGCGGTGAGCGGTACTTTCTGCTGGTTGTCGACGACTACTCGCGTTACACCACGGTCTTCCCCTTGCGCACCAAGGGTGAGGTCCCTGCTGTTCTGATCCCTTGGATCCGCACGGTTCGTCTCCAGCTCCGCCGCCGTTTCCGGACGGATCTTCCTGTCCTGCGTCTGCACTCTGACAGAGGTGGTGAGTTTTCCTCCGATCTCCTGAGGACCTTCTGTCAGGCAGAGGGCATCGAGCAGACCTTCACGCTTCCGGACTCCCCACAGCAGAATGGGGTTGCTGAGCGCCGCATTGGCCTGGTCATGGAGATCGCTCGTACCTCCTTGGTCCACGCGGCGGCTCCCCATTTTCTGTGGCCGTTTGCTGTCCGGTACGCCGCGCATCAGCTCAACCTCTGGCCCCGTGTCTCCTTGCCGGAGACCTCGCCCACACTGCGTTGGACGGGGGAGGTTGGCGATGCGTCGCGCTTCCGGGTGTGGGGTGCTCGTGCCCTTGTCCGCGATACGTCCGCGGACAAGCTCTCCTCCCGCACGCTTCCCTGTGTCTTCCTTGGCTTTGTCCCTGACGCGCCTGGCTGGCAGTTTTACCACCCCACCTCGCGCCGGGTCTTCGCCTCTCAGGATGTCACCTTTGACGAGTCGGTCCCTTTTTACCGTCTCTTCCCCTACCGCACTGCCCCCCTCCCTCCCCCGCCGCTTTTCCTTGCTCCTGGTCCCCCTCCGGTAGACCCCCTTCCCCCTCAGGGTCCTGCTCCTTCAGGTGTCTCTCAGGTAGACCCTCCTCCCGTCGCTGAGCCTGTCGAGGTCACAGGTGACTCAGGTGCTGCTGCGGGTGGTGCTGCTGGGAGTGCTGAGCCTGGGGGTGCTGAGCCTGGGGGTGCTGGGCCTGGGGGTGCTGGGGCTGCAGGTGCTGGGACTGAGGGTGCTGGAGCTGAGGGTACGGTGCCTGAGAGTACGGAGCCTGGGGGTGCTGCGCCTGGGGGTGCTGAGCCTGCGGGTGCGGGGCCTGGGAGTGCTGGGACTGCGGGTGCTGGAGCTGAGGGTACTGTGCCTGAGAGTTTGCCGCCTGGGGGTGCTGAGCCTGGGGGTGCTGCGACTGGGGGTGCTGAGCCTGCGGGTACTGAGCCTGCGGGTACTGAGCCTGGGGGTGCTGCTACTGAGCCTACGGAGCCTCGGGTTACTGCGTCTGGGGGTGCTCCGGTTCGGGGTGCTGAGCAGTCTCTCACACCGCAGCAGCTTCGTGACTGGTACGTCCGACGCTTTCGCCGTCCTAGTGGCTCGGCTGGAGTTGGGGGTGCTGGAGCTGCTCGTCCTGGGGGTGCTCGTACTGGGGGTACTGGAGCTGCCGGGACTGGCTGTTCTGGGAGCACTGCGACTGGAGCTGCTGGAGCTGGGGACTCTGGCGCTGGCGGTGCTAGCGGAGTTGGAGCTGCCGACTCTGGGGGTGGCGCTGCTGCTGGTGCTGCGGACCCACCTGGTGGAGCTGCTGCTGGTGCTGAGGAGTCGGACGGTGGAGCTGCTGCTGGAGCTGGGGACCCGGCCGGTGGAGCTGCTGCTGGTGCTGTGGACCCGGACGCTGGAGCTCCTACTGGTGCTGAGGACCCGGCCGCTGGAGTCCCTTCTGCTTCTGGAGACGCTGCGCGGCCGCGACCGTACTTCGTACCGCTCCTTCAGCAGGTTCTTGGGCAGGCTCCTCCTCCTTGTCCTCCTCCCTCCGTAGAGTGTCCTCCGCCTGTCCAGCCGCAGTCACAGTTACCGCCTGCCTCGCCTCTCCCTGCTCCCTCTCCTTATACTGGTCCCACAGGAGGTCTTACAGAGCGTCGTGAGCCTGAGTCTCGTCCTGCGTCGCCTGTTCGTCCTGCTCGCACTGGTAGTCGTGTCCGTCGTGAGCGTCCTCCTCCTGTCCCAGGCACTCACTACATGACTCTGCGTCCCTCTACTGCTCCTCGGCGTGTCCCTCTACCGTCTCCTCCTGCGTCCTCTTTGCCTGCCGTTCCGGACCCTGAGTCTGACCGGTATCGCGCTGAGCACCCTACAGTCACGCGTCTCCTTGCTACTGTTGTCACTGACCCCACCTTTGAGTCCTCGGCTGCGTCTGCTCTGGTCGCTAAGTTGGTTGACTTTGCTGCTGCCTGTCGTCTAGACTACGCTGCTAGCCTTGTCGCTGAGTCAGAGTCTGCGTCTGTCTGTCCTCCGTCCGTCGGGGGTGAGTGTGCTCTTGGCACGGACGTCCTTGAGGACAGGCAGGAGGACTTTGACTCTCTTGCGGCTGCTGTACCTCATCTCGTGGCCTGGTTGCTTGCCCCTGAGGGAGACCCGGATGCACTAGACATCCCCACTCCGCGCACTTACGCAGAGGCGATCTCGGGTCCCTACTCCTCTCAGTGGCAGACAGCCATGGACGCAGAGATGGCATCCTGGAAGTCCACAGGCACCTACGTCGACGAGGTTCCCCCTCCTGGGGCGAACATCGTCGATGGCATGTGGATTTTCAGGGTGAAGCGGCCGCCAGGTTCTCCGCCTGTCTTCAAGGCTCGTTACGTTGCTAGAGGCTTCAGTCAGCGTCAGGGGGTCGACTTCTTCCAGACCTTCTCCCCCACCCCGAAGATGACCACTCTTCGGGTTCTGCTGCACGTTGCTGCTCAGCGTGACTACGAGCTTCACTCTCTTGACTTCAGCACAGCGTTCCTGCAGGGCAGCCTGCACGAGGAGATCTGGCTGCGCCGCCCACCTGGCTTTACTGGGTCGTTTCCCCCTGGTACCCAGTGGAGTCTCCGCCGGCCAGTCTACGGTCTCCGCCAGGCGCCACGTGAGTGGCACGACACACTGAGGACTACTCTTGCGGCTCTTGGGTTCGCGCCGTCTACTGCTGACCCGTCGCTGTTTCTGCGCACTGACACGTCGCTGCCGCCGTTCTACATCCTCGTGTACGTCGACGACTTGGTCTTTGCTACTGCTGACACTGAGGCTCTCGCTCAGGTGAAGTCGGAGCTGCAGAAGAGACACACCTGCACTGACCTGGGTGAACTGCGTAGCTACCTTGGCTTGCAGATCACCCGGGACAGAGCCCGTCGCACCATCATCCTGACTCAGTCACACATGGTGCAGCAGGTCCTTCAGCGCTTCGGCTTCCAGTTCTCCTCACCACAGGCCACACCTCTGGCTACCAGCCACTCACTCTCAGCTCCACCTTCGGACGAGTCCGTAGAGCCGAGTGGCCCGTACCCAGAGCTTGTAGGCTGCCTCATGTACCTGATGACTTGCACGCGACCTGACCTCGCGTACCCTCTCAGCATCCTTGCTCGTTACGTTGCGCCTGGGAGACACAGGCGAGAGCACTGGGAGGCTGCTAAGAGGGTGCTGCGGTACCTGTGCAGTACATCAGGCATGGGGCTGGTGCTTGGAGGACGCGACAGAGTTGTCCTCACTGGTCACTCGGACGCCTCTTGGGTGGACGACCTGGCTACGCAGCGGTCGTCACAGGGTTACACCTTCAGCCTTGGCTCTGGTTCTGTCTCGTGGCGGTCCACCCGCTCTTCCTCTGTTCTCGGCTCTAGTTGTGAGGCTGAGATCTACGCCACAGCCATGGCTGCACAGGAGTTACGCTGGCTCACCTACCTGCTGACTGACTTGGGAGAGCGGCCTAGTTCTCCTCCAGTTCTGTACGGTGACAACAAGGCGGCTCTTGCCTTGTGTCAGGAGCACAGACTGGAGCACAGGACGAAGCACATTGCTCTTCGCTACTTTCTTGCTCGAGAGCTTCAGCAGCGCGGTCAGCTTCGGCTTGTGTACGTGGACTCGAAGGCCAACACTGCTGATATCTTCACCAAGGCGCTCCCGCCTAGTGATCATCAGCGGCACTGTACTTCTTTAGGCCTTGTGTCCACGTTTCCTCACTTGTCCACTGCTTGACATTCTTTGTACTGTACTTTATATATATCTTGTTGCTTGCTTGCTAGGTTTTGATCACTGTGTTACTTGTCTTGTACTATATCTAGCACTGCATGTGAACTGGCCTTGTGGCCTTTACTTGTGCTCGGAGTGTGGTGACGTTGTGATCCACCCTGGGCTTTGCTTTGCTTTGCTGGACTGGTCTTGTGACCCTTTGTTCTCCCCCACTTTGCCTATGGGGGTGTGTTAAACTGTATTATGCTTGTAGGCTGTAGTGGGGTAGCCAATATGGGGTACAACCCCAACTAGGGTTTCATATTTGTACCCAAACTTCTGCTAGTTCAATCATTCTTGCCTAGTGATTCTGACAGTTCTGTGACAGGCCGCGTGTAGGCTGGCGGGGCGCGACGTGAGCTGCGCGGGCGGTGCGCGGGCCGCGTGCGGACTGCGCGCGGGCTGCGCGGGCTGCGCGCGGGCTGCGCAGGCTCAGTGCGGGCCGCGCGGGCTCGGCGCGGGCTGCGCGCGGGCTGCGCGGGCTCAGTGCGGGCCGTGCGGGCTCAGCGTGGGCTGCACGGACGGTGCGCAGGGCAGCTGCGGGCCGCGCGGGCTCAGGGCGGGCTGCACCAGCGACCTACGGGGCGCGATGCGGCTGGCAGCAGCTGTGCGCGCTAAAAAAAAAAAAGGCGTGCGCGCGCAGCCGAGGCGCGCGCGGGCAGCAGGCTAGGCAGATACGTATGCAAGGCAGGCAGGTAGGCCGTTGGGGAGGTAACTTAGCACATGGTGGGCCCTTAAGCTTAGGTCTAGGAACCTGCTCTAGATGCCATATCGAGAGAATCAGGCAAGGTGGTTCGATTGACGAGAGAGTTTGGTACATGACACACAACCCTAAAGTGTTATCCCCTATAACATCTACCCCACTACAGCCTACCAATATATATCACACATATATATCATTTGACATCGTAATCTAGCATTTTCACGGTCATAAGATCAGACAGGGAAAAAGGGGAAGGGAGAGGGTGTGGGGGGAAGGGGGGGGGGGGGGGGGGGGGGGGGGGGGGGGGGGAGGGGTTGGGAAGGGCTGTGGAAGTTTCCGGGTAGGGTCGAAAACTTTTGCGGGGATTCAGGGAAACCCTTCAAGAGTCCCTTGTAAGAATCAGGGGAAGGCCCAGCCCACGCCCGTTATCATTCCGGGCTGTACAAAAAATCAACCCTGAGAATCTGGACTTTGGGGCAAAGTCAGACCTTAATGTTCAGGGCATTAAGGCCATATGCCCTTGAATCGACAGCCCTGGTTTCGGGCTCGAAGGATTCGTGGAGAGGGGCCTGCTCGGCACTTGCTGTCAGACAAAAATGTACTCACTATCTGGTTTCTCAGACGAAATATAACGCGAAGTCTTATTTTTTCAGACGAAATCAAATTACCCGTCTTACGGTTCAGATGAACAAAAATCCTTTTAGGAAATCAGATGAAAAAAGAAAAGTAGGTCTGATTTTCAAACCATCAGACCGGATTGGTCTGATGATGAGGACCCTGATTGCTATATAAACAGTGTACTGTATATTACACAAACACTAACACCAGCTACTGCTTCTCTTTGTATGATTCCAACTCCCTTAGTTTGGGCAAATACAAACTCAGGTGGCAAGCCTCGCTCATGGAATCAACCTTTCATTGTTGCAACAAAAATACGGTAGTGAACGCAACCTTACTCAACAAGGGGCACCAATATCTAGTTTACACAAACACCAACACAAACTCTTTATGCACCCATTATATTATTCTCTACCTACCCAAAAAAACTTCATCCATACTCCCACTATCCAGATTATATAAATCCCAACACCAAGTTCGCCAACTTCCGTTGACCACCTACCGGTAAAATGATGCTTCTATTCTATGCCCCAAGTACACCACAATTGACTGTAGAGATGTACACTGGTTACCATGCTGGACACTAGCAGCAACGGGCCTACCATCTGTATGCAGACTCAGCACTGCTCCTGTATCTGTGGAGTCAAGCAAGCCAAGCATAGCAAGGTACCGGCACCATAACATCACCCTCTCTCCCCTTCTTGCAGGTCTCGAATCAAAGGCGTCAAGCGTAACGCGGCCGGGATGAGCCATGAGAAACCGCTGCTGCTGCTGTTGCCAAGCCCTGTGACATGCGAAGGGACGGCATCAGCAGCCCTTCCTGCCGCACCATCATCCTCCCCTTCTCCACCCCCCTCCCCATGCTCCTCTCCTCCTCTTCCTCAGTCCCCCTCTCACACTCCACTCCCACGTGCTCGCCTCTTGCTAGCCGAACGGCATTTTCAATGTGACGGTCCAACAGCTGGGTGATCTCCTCTCCCTGTAAGAAGCCGAGGGAGCAAAGAAAAGCAGTGAACAGAAGAGTTGAAGGGAGTGCAAGGAGTGGGATTCTTGGCAAACGGCGTTGGCAGTGTGGCGTTGATGCCACGGGAGTGGGCGGTGCAGCGTTTCCCACTCGCACCCACTCCCCTCTCCCACACTCCCACCCGCCTCTCAATCACGCACTAATTCCCACCACGTTCTCATCCCCACTCGCACTCATCCCCACTCACACCATCCCTACTCACCCCCTTGGTGGCGAACTCGAGCGAGCAGAGCTGGTTGCGCATGAGCAACGAGAAGTAGACTCGCCCGGGCTTACCAGTGAGTAGAGAGGAGAGGCCAAGGACTGGAAAGGAGAGGTACACCCACACCCACCACACTAAACCCACCCAAACCAATCCCCACTCACCCCTTTAGTGGCGAATTCGAGTGAGCAGAGCTGGTTGCGCATGAGCAGGGAGAAGTAGACTCGCCCGGGCTTGCCGGCATACTCGGCAATGTCCTTCAGCTCTGCCTCTAGCACCAACGAGTGGTCCTCGGGGTTCAGAAAGTGCAGCTGTGTTGGGTGGGGGTGTGGATGGAAGAAGAGGGGAGTAAATGTCGAAGTATGGGGCTTGCCAGCATACTCGGCAATGTCCTTCAGCTCTGCATACGAGAGAATGGTCCTCGGGGTTCAGAAAGTGCAGCTGTGTTGAGCGGGGGGTGGATAAAAGAAGAGGGGAGTAGGAAGGTAAGGGTGCGGGCTTCCCGGCATACTCTGCAATGTCCTTCAGCTCTGCCTCAACCACACATTGCTCCCCCCTTCCCCTCCTCCCCACACACACGGCATCAGACCCACTCACCCTGTTGTGGTTGATTCTCACTCCCATGCGCTTGGGGAAGGACGCAGCAATGTCGGGGTGGGCGAGGAGGGGAGACGCAACAAGACCACCCAAAACCCACACCAAGAGCACCCACACACCCACACACCCATAGCGCCTCACCCCGTTGTGGTTGATCCCCAGTTCCATGCGCTTGGGGAAGGACGCAGCGATGTCAGGGTGTGGGCGGAGGGGGAAGAAGACAGATCCGCCGTGCGGGCTGTCGAGGATGATTCGCGTGAACTCACGCATCGTGCCCTCATGATCCAACGACCACTGTATGGAGGGGTATGGGGGGGGAGGAAGGGGTAAGGGTGAGGCGGGAGATTTAGGGGGGAAATGTCGGGACGAAGAGGGAGCCACCGTGCAGGCTGTCGAGGATGATGCGCGTGAACTCACGCATTGTGCCTTCATGATCGAGCGACCACTGCACGCAGTCGGAGGGAGGAGGTGGGGAGTGAAGGGAGCATAGCTTAAGAGAGGAGGGGGAAGAAGAGGGTGCCCACCATCGGGGCTGTCGAGAATGATTCCGGTAAACTCCCGCATCGTGCCCTCATGATCCAGGGACCACTGTATGGGGGGGAGAGGATGGGGGGAGGGTGAGACATGGGGGTTCGGGGGGAGAGGGGAGGAGGGGGTATATGATGTCAGGAGAGCAAGGGAAGGGGCAGAGACGGATGAAGAGCAACGAGCAGGAGAACGGCCGGGGAGAGGACGAGGGATGAGAGTGACCCATGGCAGGGAATAGGCGCGGATGGTTTTTGACAAGAAAAGCTATCAGCTATACCCTCGCGGTATTGGATGGCACAAGGTGGGAAGGTCCACGAACGGGCTATATGATCCGGTTGACAAATGGGCGGCAGTCCGCACTCACCAGCGTCTTGTACTGGGCGGCGATCTGCTTGGCCCACTCGTCCTCGCTCATTGCGCCCGATACAATAGCTGGCACCGATTTCGTCATCAGCGCCAGCCACTCGCTGTGGAGGGGGAATGCAGCGGGGAAAGGGGAAGTAGAGGGGAGGTTGGGGGCCTGCCTGTCAGCCTTACCCCGCTACAATCGTCCTCGCTCATTGCACTCGATACAAGTGCTGGCACCGATTTCGTCATCAGTTCCGACCACTCGCTGTAGAGGTGGGTGGGGAGCGGGCAGGAGAGAGAGGGGATGAGAGGAGAGGGAGAGGTTGGGTGCCTGCTGGTCACAAACTAATACTACGAGAAAAAAAATGGTTATCTACATATTTACACCAAAGAAAAGTGTGTTTTGAATCAACTCAAACACACAAAAGAAACCGCAGGTACCGGCTCTCCACACAACCCAACCCAACCCAACCCAACCCAACCCAACCCAACCCAACCCAACCCAACCCAACGGAGCCCAGCCAACGGACTCACGGAGCATCAAGAGGGTCGGGGATGACGCCGATTTCCGCGGCGACTTGCAGCGCGGCTAAGACGACCGCGCCTTCCGCTGTCACCAAATAGCGGCTCTCCATGTAGTCGCGGCGCAGCTGCACGTAGCAGAGGCGCACGAACTGGCGCTCCGCCACGTCAGCGTCGGCGCGGTCGAACCAGCGCTTGCGCAGCAGCAGCTTGCACACCACCTGCTGCCCGCGCGACTGGCCCACTTGCGCGGCGGTGCCGTAATCGACCAGGAGGTCGGAGATGTAGGCGCTGCGGGGTAGCAGCACGTGCTCTGAGGCATGGGGGAGGGGTGAGGGGGGGATGGATTGGGGAGGAGAATCAAGGTGCCGTAATCCAATATGTAGGCTGAGCACGACGGGCAGCACGGTAGCAGCACGAGCTCGTGGATCCAATATGCGGTAGCAGCACGAGCTGTGAGGGGGAGCGCGACGGGCGTGGGGGGAGGGGGGAGGGGGGAGGAGGGGAGACGGGGGACGCAGGGGAGAGGAAAACGGGGCGGGTTGGGGGAACAGAGATTGCAGCAACAGCAGCAGCAGCGGCGGCGGCGGTGGCGGTAGGGAATACAGACGATCGGTCTTAATCCACACCGTTAAACTCACCCACGACGGCTGGCGGAATAGCGGCGCCCTTCTTTCCGCCGGGGGAGGCGGAGCCGGCGGCGGGCGCGGAGCCGACGAGCGGGCGCGTGGCGCGGCTGGTGTAGAGCGCGAAGGGGGAGGTGGCGGAGACTTGCAACTTCTTACAGAGGATCTGTCAAAGAGGGCAGGGGACAGGGTGACAGGGGGACAGGAGGGGAGGGTGGAGATAAGGGAAGCGGGAGTGTGAGCGGGTGTGCGGCGCGGCTGGTGTAGGGCACGAAGGGGGGGCGTGGTGGATAATTGTACAGAAAATGGGAGTGACTGGCGTGTTTTGAGACGTCTCAAAACACGTGGCGGGTGATTCTACAAAAACAGGGAGTGACTGGTTTGAGGGATGTCATGGTTTCGGGTTACGGGTTCAGTGCTAAGGCATTCCGGGGTTCGGGGCTCAGTGTTTTAACGGCTCACCTTAACCGCCTCCTCCGCCGTGGTTGTCGGCCCATAGTGAATATTCTCCGGCGCGTCGTTGCACAGAAACACCGGCACCACCATCGGCGTCCCCGTTATAAGCGCGCGAACCTCCTCCTCCCCCGGTATGGTCTCGCGCGGCCCGTGCTCCAGCCCGTGCTCGAGCGCCTTCCACGTCAGCCGCAGCGCGCCCAGGATCCCCGGGTCGCACTTGGGGTCCGCGGCGAGCGCGGTGAAATAGTCGACTAGGGGCGTCGCGACGGTGGTGGTCGGCGGAAAGATGTACGCGCAGTAGCGCATTAACTCCCACGCCTTGATACACGAGTCGCTGCGAAGATATGGAAAGATGTGGGCGCGCGCGGGAGCGGGGGGGAAAGGGCGGGGCGGAGGGAGGTGCGGGAGAAGCGGGAGGTTTCAAGACGGCCATACGGTGAGGGGGAAAGATGTACGCGCATGAGCTCCCGTGCCTTTATACACGAGTCGCTGGAGAAGATAGGGGCGCGCGGGGGAACGGGGGAGCGGGGGAAGAGGGCGTGGGGGAAAGGGGAAGCAAGGGGCGGGGTTTTTCTCTACGCCGGCACATGGGGAAAAGGGGGACGGTGTGCGCGCAATAAGGATGAGAGACAGAGGGGAAGGGAGCGGTGAGCGGGCGAGGGGAATAGGCAATAAGGGGAAATGCACTGCTTACCGATAATCGTTCGCGCGCGTCTGCTTCTGTAACTGCAGAAACAGCTCGTCGCGAAGCAACGGCTCTTCGCCAATCGTCTGCAGCACGCGCGCAACCAGCGCGATCTCCGCCGCCGGCGTTAGCCTCCCCGCGGGGCCTCCGCCGATGAACGTTGCGCCTCCCGCGCCTCCCCCGAGCCCCATGAAGCGCAGAATTTCCCCGAATAGGCGCGCGGCGGGTTCCTGCAGCGCGCGGTGTAGGCGCAGCATGGGATGGGGGAACGGGTCCTGGGGGAAGGGGAGAAAAGGGGGAAGGAGGGGGTAGGAGAGGGGAAATACAAAGGGGGAGTGGGAGAGAGGAAAAAGCGGATCCAGGTTCCATTCCTTGGCGTCAACAACAGAAATACGCTGTCAATCTACGATAAAATTATAATCATAATTCGACTTTACGCACGCACTGGTTGGTAGGTGAGCGCATCGCGGACGGTGTACGGCTCGGCGTGCATGAGTTGCTGGGAGAGCATTGAGCTGCCCCATGATCATAAATATGATTCGTAGTCTTTACTATCCTTATTCATAATCATTATTCTTCTTAAGCGGATGGACGCACGCACCGGTTGGAAGGTAAGCATATCGCGGACGGTGTACGGCTCGGCGTGCATGAGCTGCGGCGGCGACACGAGCCCGAGCATCTGGCGCTTGGCGGCGGCGGCGTTGCGGAGGCGCGCCATGGAGTGAACGAAGACGTCCACCTGGCAACACGCGTAGAGCGCCTCGACCGCCTCGAGATTGCCGCCGGGCATGAGCCTGGTGGTGGTGGTCGTCGTCGTGTGGGTGTGGGTTTGTGTGTGTGTGGGGGGGGGGGGGGGGGGGGGGGGGGGGGGGGGGGGGGGGGGTGGTGGCGGGGGAAGAGGGATTCAAACGGTATGACTATCGACTTGAACGAACAACTCCACCTGGCAACACGCGTAGAGCGCCTCGACCGCCTCGAGATTGCCGCTGGGTATGAGCCTGGTGGGGCGGCCAAGCGGGGGCGGCTGGGTGAGGGTGGGGATGGAGGGGGGAGGGATGCGGATCGGCGGGGACACGGGGGAAAAGGGATTTGAATTGTATGCCTTTGAAACAACTTGTGATTGAAATGTCCCACACGCGAACGAAGTCCACGCGCAACGCCCCGTGACTCACATGACTTCGATGAATGCATCTTTCGCCGATTTGGCGAGGAGCGGCGACGTGCTCATGGTTGCGAGTGGTGCAGCGAAGAGATTGTGGGCGCGAGAGAATGGCAGGCGCCTGGGGGCTTCTGAGAGCGGGCGGTTCGTAGGTATGAGTGACCACTTCTCCAAAATACCAAAAGTGCGAGAATAACTGACACCTGGGGTCTCCTAAGTGCGGGTGGTTTTAACTATCTTTGGGTGTCGCGAATTTGGAAGGGAGAGGCCCTTCGGAAGGGCTGCGGCACAGCTGAAAAGCCCTAGGCAGTTGAGAAGTCACTGGCAGGAGATACTAGCGGAAGAGATCGCAATCGCTCTAGCAGTCAGGAGTCGAAATGGAGAGCCGTATGTTGCTGGCGAGGTCTAGCACGAGTTTTTAGATGTGGATTCGAGGGTCACTAAGAGTCAAGTGGAATACGTGAAGGAGCTCTGTTCTTGGAAGAGTGTACGATAGAACGATGAACGGATGATCCAAGCTGGTCTGGGCTGGGCCAAAAGCGTTTAGGGATTGTGCTATCAACTAGGCTTGATGCTGGTGGGGCAAATAGGGGAGAGTGAACAGATCCGACCCGAAGTGGCTTGCACCTTGCAAGCGCTGGGAATGGGGCGAGTACGGGGGACGCGCGCCGCCAAGGGTGTCAAGCAAGGGTTCATCCTGGCCCGCTATTGCTGAGCCAATGGATGGGGTGACGGGGCGCCGATGACGAGGGTCAGTCAGTGGAACATACATGAGCATATCAATCTGTGGAAGAATTGCGCAGTACTACAGGAACACCCGGCTTTGGAGAGTGCTGGTGCGAGCGAGGCACGCATTGTGACATTGGCGAGGAAGAGGATGGCATTTTGAGCCGAACCGCATGATGCAATGTGTAGCGACTCGTGATTTTACGAACGAGGCGCGATGTGACAAAGGCTCCAAACGAGGGCTGCGGTTGGAGATGAACCGAAAAGGCGACGACCATGCTTGAGTGACTTGTTTTGACCTCGCCCCCTCGCTATATGCACAGCCATCAGCAAGATGGAAAAAACAGGAATATCGAAATTGCGGGCTTACGGTAATTCACTAGCTTTAGCCTAACAAGTCCAAACAGAGATAACTACATTTTGAATATATTTACAATTTTGACAACGCATTGGCTGTCACAGTGATTTTTTTATATATTTTTTTATAATGCACTGCGTATAGAGTAGATGCAAGTAGGGGCGCTCCTTTCATTTAACAAACTTCACGTGTCTGCTCATAACCTACTTATGAGGTGTACTAATCCACATTACATTTTGATTCGGAATATGACGGGGATAGAGATTGCAGTCACACGGGCGGCGTGGCCAGCACGCTAACCCTCACGCGTTTTCGCGTAAGCAAAGCGAAGGCAGAAACGGAAATGTAACGTGACTGTGGGAAATCAACGACGCGTCACGAACTCGTCGGCGGCGTCGTCACTTCACGAAGGAAATCGCTGACCTTCCTGAACTTGGCGTCACGAAGGCCCAGAGGTCAAAACCCAGGGCTTGCTTTCTGGCGGGAAAACCCTTTTCGGACGACTACAGTAAAATACCGAGCTGTACATGGGGAGTTGCGTGGGCATTGGGAATGTGTGGCGTGGCGTGTTGTGAGGCAATATCGAGGTGACACACTTGACTGACACTCCTGCCCTACGAGATTGGTTGGTTTGTGAGTGTGGCTCTCAAGCAACCGCGTGACTCACACGCATTATCGCAGGAATTGATGGTTGCTTGAGTCTATGCGGCTCGGTAGCTCCCAAGTTCCTTATAGTTCCTGGCTTGATTAGGACGGGACATTATTGGCTGCAGTTCCTAGTTACGGCTCTGTCGCTCGGACTGCTTTCGTAGTTCCGTTCAATTAGATTATCCCCCAGGGCGGAAGCCTTCACTGCATTTTGCCAATTCGCCGAAAAACGCCGACCGTCTCTCGCACATTTGGCTGTATACTTCACTCTAGGGGCACCTTCGCCATCGCCAGTGGTGCAAGGCCCTGCGAGCACGGTCCTAATGGCTGACGCAGCCGAAGTTCCGGGAATGCTGACCAATGGCATAAGCGGAATGGGAGGCGCCGTAGATTTGCTAACGTCACTCGTGTTTCGATCACCCGGCCAAGGTGGTTTTCCACCCGTCAACGGATTTTTGAACGGCGATGACGACGCAGCGGCAGCAGCCTTTGGCGAGTTCAACCAGACCGACAATGGCACGCATCCTTACAGTCACATCGACTTTCAAAAAAAGCCCGCTCTTTTCCTGGCGCAAAGCGTGCTCAATCTCGTGCTTCCCGCGTCGTCACCGCTCTACCCCTTTATAATCACCCTCCTCTCGGCTTTCTCCCCCATTTTGGACGGCTTCTTACAACAATACCTCCACAACGACTTTTTTGCGGGCAGCGTTTGGCTCGTTGCGATCGGTCTGGTGGGCAGATACCTTCTAAGCTGGTTCCATTGGTCACTGGATTGGATGCGACACAGGGGAAATGTGACTGTAACGATTTCGCCGAACGACCAGGCATTCACGTGGATCCAGGAATGGCTGAACGGATATAAGAAGCTGAGGCCGTCCGAGTTTACGCTGAATCTGGAATGGCCGTCGGACGATGAAGCGAGTGGCGAGGACCGTAATAAGCCGATTGTCAAGTTCCTTCCCAAGTTGAAGGCTGCGCAACACATCACATTCAATGGTGCCAAGGTAAGCTGTTCGATTAGGTCATGCAGACGCTTTCTTCTCCTAGTTGCACATTTCTCTTCTCTATGTGCTTCAATCAACTCCCCCTCACGTTTCCCTCACACCTGTCCGTCTTCCTCGCCCCTCGCCCTCCGTCCCTCCGCCAGGTGTCCTTTCAAATGCGCAACAGCCCAGGTCAGCTGGACCAAGGGGCGGAATTCGGTGACATTCTCCGCTCAATGAACCGCGAGGAGCTCGTAATCGAAGCGCCCTCTCAGGCCGTCCTTCAGGCAGTCGTGCAAGCCGCTACCGATGCCGCTATGGTGAAGAAAATTGAGAAGAAAATCACGTCTGTGAAGCGGTGGAGCGCGGAGCAAGATTACTGGAAGTACCTGGGGGAACGCGCGAGCCGGCCAGTGTCGACGGTGGTTTTGGACTGCGATACAGGCGCTCTTATCGACGACGTGAAGCAGTTCTTAGCGAGTGCAAAGTGGTATACAGACCGGGGTATCCCTCACCGCCGGGGGTATTTATTCCATGGGCCGCCGGGTTGCGGCAAGACGTCTTTAATCCAAGCCCTGGCCGGGGAGTTGGATTTTGGAGTGGCGATTATCAGCCTATCTTCCTCTGGTATGAGCGACGATTCCCTGAGCACTGCTATGTGTGACTGTGACGAGCGGGACGTGATTGTACTGGAGGATATCGATGCAGCGTTTACAGCCACTAGGGAGAAGAAGGAGGGGAGCCAGGCGAATGGGCTGTCGTTTTCTGGCCTGTTGAACGCGATCGACGGGATTGCCGCCCGGGAGAAGCAGATTGTGATCATGACGACGAATCATATCGAGAGATTGGATCCTGCGCTGATCCGCCCCGGGCGGGTCGACTTTCGGATGTTTCTCGGCCTCGCTAGCCGCAGCCAGATCGTCCGTCTGTTTCTGAGATTCTTCTCGGAAGCTTCTGAGAAAGAGGCGGAGAAATTTGCGGGGATGTTTGAGGAAGGAGAGGTGAGCCCTGCGGCTCTCCAGGGATTCTTTCTGCTGCACAGGGGGAGTGCTGATGCTGCCATGACCCACGGGCCGGCTTTTGTAGAGGGAGTGAGGGAGGAGAGGAGGGAGAGGGAGAGGAAGGAGGAGGAGAAGAAGAGGGAGGAGGAGGAGGGGAAGGGGGAGGGGAAGGGAAGAAGGGGTAAAGGGAGGAAGGGGAAAGGTGCGAGGAAAGACAGCGGGGTGGAAGAGATTGTGATTGAAGAAAGTGATGCAGTCGGGGAGTCCGATGACACTGAAGTGGAGTGTGATAATATCGAAGACAGGAAGTCTGATGGGAGTGGGCATGATACAGATGAGAGTGGGGTAGAGGAGAGTGATGCAGAGGAGAGTGATGCAGAGGAGAGTGATGCAGAGGAGAGTGATGCAGAGGAGAGTGATGCAGAGGAGAGTGATGCAGAGGAGAGTGATGCAGAGGAGAGTGATGCAGAGGACGAGTGATGCAGAGGACGAGTGATGCAGAGGACGAGTGATTCAAAGGATGGGTGACTTAAGGGTGTGGATGAAGAGGAGAATGTAAGTGAGGTAGTTGAGTGAACTGACTCGGCTGACGAAAAAGCCCATGACACGGTGGAATACCGTACCTCTGCCTGACGAATACCGTACAAGTAAGGGAAGACGATGAGGGTGACGTGACAGTGAGCTTTGGGTCGATTCAAAAGGCCGACAAATGTACCCATGAAAGGGCGGGATACCTCTGTCTGGCGAATACGGGTGGGAAGATGAGGGTGACGGTGAGTAGGGCGGATAGGCCCTGTGTGTCAGTACAGTCTGGTAAAATGATTCGAGCATAGCATACACAGAGCGCACCTCTGAAAAGTGTGGTGCGGAATGTGGTGCTACCGTAGCTGGCTTGCTTTAGTTCGTTCAGTGCGCGAATGTACAGATGTAGGTATGTATACCGTATGTGTATTGAAAAGATGATATCGAAGACAATTGCTGGATTCGAAGTGCTCTCCTCTGTTGCATGTACAGTAAATGTGTGCCTAATGTTTTTCTCCGCTGCGTCGGGGCTCACGGATCAATTTTATAGGGTAAGGGGAGGAAGGAGAGGGAGAAGGAAGAGGGGGAGGAGGGGGAGGAAAAGGAAGAGGTGGCACATTTTTCTTTCGACATGTGGTGTTCACATGACATGTCATTTTCTTTTCCACAAGCCTACTCATCTGTGTGGATTCATGGTCTGGCAGTGAACAGACGAAAGATCGACTAAGTAGGACAAAGCTGGACAAACAAAGCAAGGAAATCAAAGAGAAGTACCTGAAACAAGCATAGAAAGGAGAGAAAACTATTTCCATCTCCCACACATTATTCTAGTTGCTCAAAGTTTCATGCAGCAGCAGGGATTGGTGCAGATGCTGTTGCTCCTCTTGCTGCTGCCGCTCCAGTAGCAGTAGCAGTAGCTGTAGCTGTGCCTGTGGCTGTACCTGCTGCTGCCTGCCCTGCTCCTCCCCTCGCTCCTGCACCTGCTGCCCCCGCTTCTCCTCCTGCTGCTTCTCCTGCTGCCTTACCCCCGCGGCGCTGGTGGTTGCGCCGGCGATTATGGTGATGATGATGGTGGGGGTTGGGGTGGGGTTGCTTGCTGCTCTCGCTGTTGCTGTCAGGGGCACTGGCATGGCCATTGCAACTCCCATTGCCATGTGTCATGTTCCCATTGACATTTGCCATGCTAGCATCAGCAGTGCCGTTCCCGCTGCTGCTTTTGCTGCTGCTGCTGCTGCTGCTGCGGCCGTTGCTGATGCTGGTGCTGGTTCTGCCTGTGTGGCCCCTGTTGCATGAAAGGAGAGAGGATGGAGAGGACGCAACGAGTTGCAACGAGTCGCATAAGAGGTCGACACGAAAGAGAGACAAGCAGTCAGGCACGGAAAAAAAAACGTCTCAGGCAGAGTAAACAAAAGCTGCTGGGTATCTAGGTACTTTCCAATGCCTGTAATACACCAAAGCACACAGCATTGCCCCTCAGACTGCACTGGGTAGCCAGAGCGCGCAGCACCTCGTCTCACCACATAGCATCTCGTAGCATCGCGCACCACCTCACAGCCCCTCACAGCAGCACCACGCCAGCACCCCACACCATCTCACAGCACCATATCCCACCTCACACCCTCTTACAGCACCTCAGAGCACCGCATTGCACCGCCTCAAACACCTACCTGTCGCCCGTGGCCTGCACTGCGAGGAGGCTTCTTCCTCCTAGGCGTCACCACAGTGAATCCATCCTCCCCCTCCCCTGCTGCCTCCCCTTTCTCCTCCCCCTTCTCTTCTCCCTTCCCTTCCCCGTTCAATCCCCCTTGCGCTCCCTCCTCTCCACCACCAGCAAGCCCCCCATTCATCTGTCTCCCTGCTGCCCCATGCTCCCCCCCACCCTCCACTGCCCCATGGCCCCTTCCCTGCGCTCTCCCCCCACCCCTCCCACCCCTGCGCCTCCCCTCCCGTGCCGCCCTCCCATTACTAACGCCATCCCGTGTCCCTTGAGGGCCCTTTCCCTGTGCAGCCGCAGCTGCTGAGTGCGCCTCGCCATTCCCCAGTATTCCCACACCATCAGAAACACCTGAGGCCCCTGAAGCACCTGAAGCACCTGAAACACTTGAGACTGCTGTGGGTCCATCAGCTAGCTCCTGATCAGGCGTCACAGCAGGTGGATGCTGGGCTGGCTGGGTTGATTTCGGTGCCCAGGTGGTTCGAGGGACAGAGGTCCCTCGCCTCCTCCCTTGGCCTCGCTGCCCCTGCTGCTCCTGCCCTGCCTTCTGCCCATGCGGATGCTGCCCCTCCTGCAACCCCTTTTGCCCCTCCTGCTGCTGCCCCTTCTGCTCCTGTCGCTGCCCCTGCTGCTCCTGCTGGTGTCCCTGCTGCTGCTGCCACTGTCCCTCCTGGTGCTGGTGCTGATGATGCTGCTGCTGTCCCCTCCCCCTGTTTGCTCCGTGCTTCCCATGCTGCTGCTGCCACTGCCAATGATTCCGCTGCTGATGCTGCGGATGCTGCCGGTGGTTCTGCCGCTGCCGGCCCTCTCCCCTGCCCCCACCCACCACCTCCTTATCCACTGGTACGGTCACAGATGACACAGCACATATAGACTGTCCATCTCTCACATATCCATTCGCTTCTGCCGAACCACCATTAAAACCCCCATAACCAGCAGCAGCAGCATCAGCAGCAGCTTCCGCCCTATCCTCTTCATCCATCAAATCAGCCATATCGGCCCAAGACATGGAGACTTTCATGCTGCTCTTGCCCCTCTCCTTCTCATCCTCAATCTCAGCCATATTCACACAGGACATCGATGCTTTCATGCCGCCCACTTTCATGCCGCCCTTCCCCCTCTCCTCCTCATCCATCAAATCAGCCATATCGGCCCAAGACATCGATACTTTCAGGACGCTCTTTCCTCCCTCCTGCCTCCCCTTCGCTTGCTCAAACTTCCCTCCCTGCTTCCCCATCGCCTTACTCCCTGCATTCACTTCATCCTCTTCACCTTTCCCCCCCTTTTTCACCTCCTCGCTTCCTGGGTCGCTTCCTGAGTCACTCAGCGTGAGCATTGATACTACTTGCCCTTCTTCCTGTTCCTCTGTCTCCCCCGTCCTTCCCTTCTCCATCTTGTGCTTTTCCACCCCTTTTCCTTCCTCTGCACCCCTCTCAACCTCACAGGGCTGGGGAGGGTCACAACCATCATCCCCAGACACCACAGTCTCGGAAACACACACCTTCACTATCTCAATCACCTCCTCCTCACTCTCCCTTCCCTTCTCCTCACTCTCCCTTCCCTTCTCCTCACTCTCCCTTCCCTTCTCCTCATTTTCCCTTCCCTTCTCGTTCTCCCTCCCCTTTTCCTCACTCTCACTTGCCTTCTTCTTCCCCCTTCCGCTTTCCTCGCTCTCCCCACCTCCTGTCATCTCGCTTTGTACCAAAATCCCATTCTCCTTCCCCACTGCTAACTCAACCTTCCCATCCTCCTTGCCATCCTCCTTGCCATCCTCCTTGCCATCCTCCTTGCCATCCTCCTTGCCATCCTCCTTGCCATCCTCCTTCCCATCCTCCTTGCCATCCTCCTTGCCATCCTCCTTCTCTTCCTTGCCTCCCGCCCCCACTTGCTCGCTCTTCCCTTTACGTTCCCACTGTTGCTCGTGCTTGCCCCCCTTGCTCTGTTTCCCTCTCTTGCCACGAGTCTTTACCCTTTCTCCACTTCCAGCCTTCCCAGCAGCCCCACTAGCAGCACCACCAGCAGCCCCCTCCCCAGCCATCTCTTCACCAGGACCTACACCACCACTAAGCACCGCTCTCCACCCCACCACCTTTGGTCCTCCCGTTCCTCCTGCTGCTTCTGCCACCACTGCTCCTCCTGCTGCGCTTAATGCCACTGCCGATTGTAAGCTTACAGGATGGGTTGCTGCAGCAGCAGCAGACCCAAGAGCACCCCAATTCTTCCCAGGAACGAACTCGAGAGCATGCGGATTCATGGGCTTAATAGCTGGAGCAGGGTGTTTGGGGGACACAGCGGTAGGGGGTGTGGGGGCTGTAGCAGCAGGGGGTGGGGGGATTGTGGCGGCAGGGTGTGTGGGTGCTGCAGCAGCAGGATTGGATGGTGTGACGGTGGTGGGAGCTGATGGTGGGGTGAGTGGGCGTGGTGGGACAGTGGGTTGGTATGGTGAGGCATGTGCACTCAAGCCCAAGCCAGCAGGTGCTGCTACTGCTTCTGCTGCTGCTACTGCTACTGTTTTTGATGCAGTTGGGGTCGCTGGCTGTGCTGCTTCTGATTCTGCCACTGCTGCCACTTCTGTTGATGCTAATGGTGCTGCTGCAGCCGCTACAGCTTCAGGTGCTGCTACAGCTTCAGGTGCAGCTGATTCCTCAGGCTCAGGCACTGCTACAGACTGAGGTGCTGCCTCAGGTGCAGTTGCAGCTTCAGGTGCTGCCTCGGGCTTTGCCACAACCTCAGACGCTTTCTCAGGTGCAGTTACAGCCTCAGGTGCTTCCTCAGGTGCAGTTGCAGCCTCAGGTGCTTGCTCAGGTGCAGTTGCAGCCTCAGGTGCTTGCTCAGGTGCAGCTGCAGCCTCAGGTGCTTGCTCAGGTGCAGCTGCAGCCTCAGGTGCAGTTACAGCCTCAGGTGCTTCCTCAGGTGCAGTTGCAGCCTCAGGTGCTTGCTCAGGTGTAGTTGCAGCCTCAGGTGCTTCCTCAGGTGCCGCAGAATCTGCTGAGGCGTCACTATGAGCAACCAAAGCAGCAGGGTCAGTATTGGCAGCACTGTCAGATACCTCACTCGCTGCAGCAGCACCAGAAGGAGCAGGAGCAGGAGCAGCAGAAGAGGGCAGAGGAGGAAAATCGTCTCCAGAGAGCATCAGCTTCGCATCAGAATTGGCTGGTGATGGAGCAGCGGGAGCAGAAGGAGAGGCAGATGCATCAGCACTTGCGGAAGCCATAACCACGGGCAGGGCATTGGGCACAGGAAGAGGCACCGGCGCCCCCACAGGCACAGACATTCCCAGTGGCATCCCCCCAAGCACAGGCACTCCCAGTGGCATGTGCACAGGCATGTGCATTGGCATGTAGACAGGCGCAGCAGGCCCAGCAGGTATGGTAGGTGCACCTCCCACGGCTACACCAGAACCGGCAGCTGCAGCAGCGGCGGCGGCAGCTGTAGCGGCCGCATTGCGCAAGAACCTGGGTGGGATGAATGCCGGGCGGTTGTAGCGGTGGCTGTAGCGCTGCTGCTGCTGCTGCTGCTGCTGCTGGCTGTACTGCGGCTGGTCTTGCTGGTGCTGCTGGTGATGGTGTGAGTGGGCGTGCGAGTGAGTGTGTGAGAGAGCGTGTGGTTGGGTCTGTGGGTGGTAGTAATAAGGATGATGAGGGTACGGCATGGGGTAATGACCTGGTGGTGCCATGTACCCATGCGGAGGGGCCATCATTGGGTGCATTGGGACTGGAATCAACGGCTGCAGCTGCGGCCCAGCTGTCACTGGCGCTGCTGCTACAGGCGCTGTTGTTGCTGCTGCTACAGCCTCCCCTGCTACAGGCGTCGCTGCTGCTACAGCCTCTCCTGCTACAGGTGCTGCTGCCACAGACTCAGCTATTTGCTCCGCTGATCCTGCTGGTGATTCTACTGGTGCTGCTGCAACAGCTGCTGCAGGGACAGCTGCAGAATCAACAGCATCAGGGGGTGCAATTGAGTTGAGTTCGGTGGAGGGAGGTGGAGGAGGGGAGGAGCTCTCACGGATCTGTGCATGGGAGCCAGAGGGAATCACAGCACCACTAGCTGAGTTAGGGGCAATGGGCACAGAAGACACAACGGGCGCAGTAGAAGCAACGGGCATAGCCATAGCCGTTGTAGTGGCCATAGCCACAGAAGACGCAATGGGTGCGGCAGCGGGTTGGAAAGGAGAAGCCAAGGGGGAGAGCTTGGAGGGGCTCTGAGCTGAACGGGGCAGCACAGATTTAGCTGGAGTGGCGGCAGCAGCAGCGCTGGGATCAGGCGCTTTTCCACCCAAGGCTGCAACAGCAGAATCAACGGCAGGAGCACTAGGAGAAGCCACAGGAGCACTGGGAGAAGCCGCAGGAGCAGAGGTCGCGGCAGCAGTAGCAGTAGTCACCTGCGCTACCACCACTGACACTGTCATTTCCTCTCCCACTTGCTTCTTCCCAGCCGCAACATCACTGCCCTCTTCAGCCTGACCCTCCGTCCCTCTTCCCACCTGCTTCGCCTGCTGCTGCCCCTCCCCTGTGGTTTCTGCAGTCTTGTCGTCGCTAGCAGTGGCAACATCAGTGCTTGGAGTGTTGGCCGCGACAGCAGTGCTTGCAGCGCCGGCACAGACAGCAGTGCTTGCAGTGCCAGTAGAGACAGCAGAGCTCGTAACATCATTAGAGCTCGTGCTAGAGGCTGCTCCCGTGCTGCCTTGGGCGGCTACTGGTACTGCTGCTGCTGCTGCTCCTGCTGCTACTGCGGTGCTCCCTGCAGTGGTGGAAGTGGCAGGGGCATTCTCACTTGTCGTTGAAACTGCAGCCCCAGGTTCTGGCATCACTGGTGCAGCAGCCAATGCCGTTTTGCCAGGTGGCAACAGAGCGATTTCCTTCCAGGAGCGGGTCATGGGCCCTGGTGGCGGGATAGGGGCCCTCTTGGGAGCTGCAGTGGCAGCAGGGGCTGTAGCAGGTGCCGTGGCTGTAGCAGCGGTAGCATTTATAGCAGCTGTCACCGGTTTAGCAGCTTCAGTAGCTGCAGCGGCTGGAGAAGGAACAGTGGCAGCAGTAGGGGCAGTGGTAGGAGGAGTTGCAGCAGGAGGGGCAGCAGCAGGAATGGCAGTGACGCGAGCTGGAGCAGCAGGAGTGGCAGTTGGAGTAGCAGCAGGAGTGGCTGGAGCTACAGCAGGAGCAGCCTTAGCAGGAGTAGAAGCAGGAGAAACGGCAGGAATAGCAGCAGCGTCAGGTCCAGCAATAGCAGAGGCAGTAGGAGCGGAAGCAGTAGGAGACGCAGAAGTGACAGCAGCAGTAGCAGCAGTAGCAGCAGGAGCAGCAGCAGTAGCAGCAGCAGCAGGTGCAGCCGAAACAGCTACCTTGGAGCCAGTACCCACACCCCATGCATTCTTCCTCTCACCCTCTCGTGCAGGGACTGCTGGGCCCAGGGGTGTGGCTTTTGCGTCCCCACCATCACCAGGAGCAGCAGCAGCAGGGACAAGATTCGCAATGTTGGCAACAGCTGCAACCATCGGCTTGGCAGCAGAAGGAGGAGCGGCAGCAGCATGGGAAGGAGCAGCTCCAGGGGCAGGAGTGACGGGCGAAATGCCAGGGCCTACCTTCTGCCTGCTACTCTCCCCTGCCACGCTCCCTCCCCCTCCTACTACTGCTGCTCCTCCTGTTGCCGCTGTTGCTGCTGCTTGCACTTGCTGCTTGGGACCAACCCGTTTGCCTCTAACATCCCCTCCCCTTACCACACCCCTACTAGCTGCCTTAACCCCCCCAACGCCCATCCCTCCTGCTCCTGCTCCTGCTGCTCCTACTGCTCCTGATGCTCCTGATGCTCCAGTAGCAGCAGCTGCCGCCTTGCGCTGGTGGCTGTGCCTGTGAGCGCGGCTGCATGCTGTCTGCCATCCGTCAGAGTCAGCCTCTTCTGCTGCAGCACCAGATACAGCTGCAGTGGCTGCAGCAGCAGCGATCAGAGCGGAAGCAGGTGCAGAAGCAGCCGCAGTGGAAGCAGTAGCAAACGTAGGAGCGTCGGCGGCAACAGCAGCAGCTGCTGCTCCTGCAGCTGCTTCTGCGTTACCATCGGAAAGTGGCCGTGACCCCGTGTCTGCTTGTGCTGGAGCTATCCCTGCAGGTACCCCTGCTTCCACTGCTGCAGGAGCAGTGACAGTGTCACTGACCTCGTTATTAGCACCTCCAGTAGCAGCAGCCTCGGCAGTGGAAGCTTCAACTAGTCCTGAGCTGGTTTTCTCTGCCGATGCTTCTCCACCGGTGGCTGTGCTGTGAGGCGCTGCTGCTAAGAGGCCATTGCTCTTGGGCTGAGACAAGATAAGGAGGGGGAGGGGGAGAAGAGGGAAATGGGGAAGGGGGGAAAGGGGGAGAAGGGGGACGAAAATAAGGGATGAGGAAGAGGGGGAGAAAAGGTGGAGCTAGAGTGGGAGAAGAAGAAGGGGGACAAAAGAGAGGAGGGAGTGATCGTGAGGGGAAGAAGGATGTGCGGGGAGGGACGATATGGGAGGAGAAAGCAGGGGAACGCACTAACGTTGCACATACAGGGTTGGTTTCTGAGAAGTCTAAAAAGGAAAAACGAAAAAGGTCATGGCTTACGCCTCGTACCTTGAGCAAGGGGCGTCGGCCCCTCTTGCGCATGATCTCCTGAATCACCTCCCTCCGCCCCTTTTGAGTCAACTCAAAGCTCAAGCCTCTTACCTTGAGTAAGGGGCAACGTAAGATCCAGGCTCGGGTTTCGTACCTTGAGCAAGGGGCGTCGCCCCCTTTTGCGCATGATCTCCTGAATCACCTCCCTCCGCCCCTGCTCCTCGTCGTTGATGAAGGAGAGCAGATCCGACACGCTGGAAGGTAATGGGGAGGATTTGGGGGGGGTGGGGGGGGTGGGGAAGTGAACGAGGGAGGGGACGATGAATAGAGAAGGTCAGGCGGCCGCCACGCTTGCTCCTCATTGTTGAGGAAGCAGAGCAGCTCAGACACGCGGGGCAGTGATGGGGAGGAGTTGAAAGGGGAAGAGTGAGGAGAGGGAAAGTAGAGACTCATGCTCTCACACGCACGTGTCTCACGTATAAGCTCTCTCACCTGAGGTGCCCTTTAGAGGCGATGGTGGCGTCTGGCTTGGGCGTGCCTGTGCGGGCTGCCTCCTGCTGCTCTGCTGCCTTGCTCTCAAAGTACTCCAGCCATGCCGCCGCGTCCTGAACAAGGGGAAGGGGGTGAAGGGGGGGGGGGGAGGAGAGGGAGTTGAGAGATGAGACTGGCCCTTGCTGCCTTGCTCTCAAAGTACTCCAGCCATGCCGCCGCGTCCTGATGGAAATGGGGGTGGGAGGGGGTTTGAGAGAGGGGGCGAGAGACAGGGTGAGGGAATTTTGAGAGATGAGGCTGACCCTTTCTGCCTTGCTCTCAAAGTACTCCGCCATGAAGCTGCGGCGTCCTGGGAGAGGGGGAAGAGGGAGGGTGAGAGTGAGGGTGGGAGAGAGTGTGAGATGAGGGTGAACCTTGCTGCCTTGCTCTCAAAGTACTCCAGCTAGGCCCCAGTGTCTTGATGGGGGATGGGAGGTGAATGGGAGGGTGAGATGGGGAGAGAGCGTGAGAAAATCGTAAGAAATGAGGCTGACCCTTGCTGCCTTGCTCTCAAAGTACTCCTGCCACGCCGCCGCATCCTGATGGGGGGTTGGGAGGGTGAGAGAGAGCGTGAGAGGTTCGAAAGAGTTGAGGCAGCCCCTTACTGCCTCGTCCATCTACAAAATCGCCTCATATCGGTGCTCTCCCATTCAGATGAAAAAACGGCTGAGTCGGGAAAACAAAAGGGGACAACTCACCAGCGTTCTGAGATCGTCTGGGCCCAGTTTCGCCTGCAGCATAGTCTGCTTTTTGAGGCGCCTTACAAAAAAAAGCCTCAACTCACCAGCGTTCTGAGATCGTCTGGGCCCAGTCTCGCCTGCAGGATGTTGAGAGTGGTCTGCTCGTGCTGCACGGACAGCGCGTACGCGTCCATGAGTGACAGCGCAATCGCAATCGCATGGTAGCTCGCGGCTGTCTGGATGTGGTCGGGGCCCAGCAGGCGGTGGTTGCAGCGCAGCGCGCGGTGCAGGTAGCGCAGGGCGAGGGCGAGGTGGGAGAGCCCGTGCAGCATCATGGCCATGTTGATATATGTGGCCGCGCTGTTGGGGTGCTCCGACCCGCACGTCAGGTGCAGCAGGTACAGCGCTCGCTGCACATATCTGTGGGGGAGAGGGAGGGGGAGAACGGGGTGGAGGGAGGAGGGAGGAGCAGGGATGGAGAAGAGGGGAGAGGAACAGAGCAGAAAAGAGTGAGGGGGAGCGCAGGGAGTGGCGGTGCAGGTAGCGCAGGGCGAGGGGGAGGAGGGAGAGGGCGTGCAGCATCATGGCCATGTTGATGTATGTGGCCGCGCTGTTGGGGTGCTCTGACCCGCACGTCAGGTGCAGCAGGTACAGCGCTCGCTGCACGTACCTGGGGGAAGGTGGGGGGTAGAATGGGCAGGGGAGAGAAGGGAGGATGGGGGAGGGAGGAGGGAGGAGGGAGGGGAGTGAGCTGTTCGCCGTAGCTCTTCATGGTGTTGGGGTGGTCAGCCCCAGCTCCATGTCATGAGTGACGTTCCTGAGAAAGAGCACATGTATCACATGCACGCACTATGATGAGTGCACACCCACCCACCCACCCACCTGATGGCCAGCTCTGCGTGCTGCAGTCGATAATAAAAAACCGCAAGGTCGCCATAGCTATTCATGGTGTTGAGGTGGTCCAGCCCCAGCTCTGTAACACACGTGTCACATGCATGCATACACTGCAAGGGCACACCCACCTGATGGCCAGCTCCGTGTGCTGCAATCGATAGTAGAACACAGCGAGGTCGCCATAGCTCTTCATGGTATCAGGGTGATCCAGCCTCCAGCCCCAGCTCCATCCGTGACTGGGGTACTCAAGCCAACAGCACCCGTATCACATGCACGCACTGTGAGTGCACACCCACCGAATGGCACCCATCCACCCACCCACCTGATGGCCAGTTCCGTGTGCTGCAGTCTATGGTAGAACACTGCCAGGTCGCCATAGCTCTTCATGGTGTCAGGATGATCCAGCCCCAGCTCCCTGACACGATAATCGCATGCACGCATTGTGAGTGCACACCCACCCACCCACCCACCTGATCGCCAATTTCGTGTGCTGCAGGCGGTAGTAGAACACAGCCAGGTCGCCGTAGCTCTTCATGGTGTCGGGGTGATCCAGCCCCAGCTCCCTCTCGTTGATGTCGAGAGCGCGCTGCTGGTAGATGGTGGCCTGGTTGAAGTCCCCTGTGTGATACAGCACCACGGCCAGCAGACTGTACGCCCCTGCTGTCATGCGGTGGTACGCACCACACACTGCTATGAGCTTCGTCAGGGCCTGCAAGTTGTGTGTGGGAGAGGGGAGACAGGGGGGGAGGCAGCAGAGCAGGCAGGAGGGCAGGAATGAAGGAGGGCAAGAGATGGGTAACAGGGTGTGTGGAGCCCCAGCTCCCTCTCATTGATGCCGAGGGCGCGCTGCTGGTAGATGGTGGCCTGGTTGAAGTCCCCTGTGTGATACAGCACCACAGCTAGAAGACTGTACGCGCCTGCTGTCATGCGGTGGTACGCCCCACACACCGATATCAGCTTGGTGAGGGCCTGGCGTTGTGTGTGAATGGGGGGAGGGCAGAAGGGTGGGCAGGCAGGAGGGAGAGCAGGAGAGGGTTGATGGTGGCCTGGTTGGATAAGTCCCCTGTGTGATACAGCACCACAGCTAGAAGACTGTACGCCCCTGCTGTCATGCGGTGGTACGCCCCACACACCGATATCAGCTTGGTGAGAGCCTGCAAGTTGTCATGTGGAGAGGGGAGGGCAGGGGGGCAGGGAGGAGGGAAGGCAGGAGGGAGGGTAGGAGGGAGGGCAGGAGGGAGGGCAGGGAGGAGGGCGGGAGGGAATCAACTTTCAACCAGCCTGGACGTGCAGTCATCCCCCATCGTGCACCCCTTTCACCCACCTTCTACATATTTTCCCTTTCTTTGTACACAAGGAACCAATTGCCTTTGTCAATTGCCGCCAATCAGTCACCCCACAACTCGTATGCCTACTACCCAACTCTACCCCTTCCAGCCACATTTCACCCCTTTCACCCACTTTGCACCGCTTTCTCCTACCTTGGTACCGCAGGAAACCGCTTCGTCGAGCTTGCCCTTGTCGAGAGCTGCCTTGGACGCCTCAAGCAGTGTGCGGCCATCAGCTGACGTGCACAGCACGTGCTGCAGGGCAGGGATGGTGGGGGGAGGGATTGGGGAGAGTTGGGAGAAATCAGAGGAGAATTACGAGGGAGAAGGGAAAAGCTGAGTGTTGCTTTGTTCTGTCTGTGGCCAGTGTGTGCGGCTATCAGCTGACGTGCACAGCACGTGCAGCAGTGAGGGTATGGATGGAAGAGGGCTTGGAGAATCCAGAGAAGAAACGCGAAGGACATGGGAAAAGCTGCATGCGGTTCTGTCCCTAAGCAATGTGTGCGACCATCAGCTGACATGCACGGCACGTGCTGCAGTGTGGGGAGGGTTAGGGGAGGGTTTGGACGATTGAGGAAAAACGAGGATTGAGGTTGGGGATTAAAAGCGGGGAGGGGCAAAGGGAATGGAGGTACGAGGAAATGGAAGGCACGGGGACTGAGAGACGCGAGAAGGGAGAAAGCGTTGGGAGAATGTAGCTCCCCAGTGCCGCTTCGAGGTGAATATAAGAGGAGAAACTGACCTTGAGCACGGGAACCATGGAGACTATGTCAGTGGCCTGGAAGGGCGTAGGTGAGTTGAAGTCGTAGGACTTGGGGGCGATCTCAATGCCCGCCTGGGGGTCGAGGGGAGAAGGGAGAAGGGAAAGAGTAAGGGAAATTGAGTGAAAGGTGAACTTGGAAGGTGTGAATGGGGTGAGGGTAGGCTCTGACACTGAGAGGCCAAAGGGTGGTCGGAAGGGAAGCCAGGGGAGGAGCGTGACAGACAGACACTGAGAAAGGAAGAACAGAGGCTGAAGCAGCAAGTGGACAAGAAAGTCCGCCCGCCCACAGAGTGGCTGAGAGCACTATGAGCTGCGAGCTAGGGACCCACCTTGAGGCAGAGCGCTCGGAGCAGCGAGAGCATGCGCAGACCCGCCAATGCCTCATCGTCCAGGTGAAAGCCGAACCGCACGCGTGCAAACACACGCACCCACCGCCACACCATGCCTCCCAATGACGTCTCTGCTTCCCCCCCTCCCCTCCCTTCCCCCTTTTTATGCATGGACGACCCAAAGATGGCGTTGAAAGTAGCAGCGATGCTGGCTGCTAGCAGGGAATGGGAAGCACCAGCACCAGCACCAGCACCAGCACCACCAGCTGCACCAGCAGCAGCAGGTGCAGTGGCAGCAGTGGAGAGTGCAGTGGTGGTGACAACTGCTTGGATGACGTGCTTTAATGCCCGCGCCACCATCTCATGTACTGCCAACGACCGCACGTGGGGGAGCTTGTCTGCTAGTGCAGCCTGGGGCAGCAGCACAAGTGGTGGAGAAATCGGAGCAGAATACGGGGGTGAGGGAGGAGTACAGGGAAGTGAGGAGGACCGACGAGGCAGAGGAGTGAGGAGAAAGCGAGGGAGGCAGCCTCGTCTGAATCATAATTAACGCAGCACAGGGCCACAGGGCATGTGGCCGATTAGCCGATGAGCTGGCAGAAGAGCCAATGGGTAGCACTGACCACTTGTGAAGGGTTCTTATGCACAGGGGGGTCAGCTCACTAAAGAGCATGTGGTGGAATTGCCAGTAGCAGAGTGGGAGGTACTGACCACTTTGCCAAGGGATCGCATGCGCAGGCCGCGGGTGTGCATGAAGTCAGTGAGCGTGCGGCCATCCACAGGGGAAAGCTCGAGAGAGGCGAAGTCAGAGACCTTGGGAGGGCCAACAGGAGAGGCGGGGAGAGGAGTGGGTGGAAAGGAGAGGGAGGGCGAGGAGGTGAGAAAAAGCGATAGGGAGACGGCTTAGAGAGAGACCATCCACAGGGGAAAGCTCCATCCAGAGAGGCGAAGTCAGAGACCTTGGGAGAGCGAACAGGAGAGGCGGGGAGAGGGGGGAAAGGAATCAAGAGAAGCGTGCATTCGAAGCCCGCCTAAAAAAGACAAGCAGCTAATTGAGACAATAGGATGCGCTTAGGACGCACTTTTCCAGTTATTCAACTAATTATTGCGTATAGGATGGATTCCGCCAAAACGCTTACCAGCTTAGAGAGGGCAGTGTTCCTGTAAAAGTCCCGTGCTCCCTGCTTGAGCTCCTGGACGGTCTGTGGGCAACGGTACAAGAAAGGGGGAAGTCTTAAGACATGCCAAGAGTGGAAGGTGGAGCAGAACGCCCATGCCAAGAACACCAACGGGCTAGAAAGCAGAGATAGTTCTAAGCATGTTGCTTATGCCATGCAATGCAACACGCAGCCACTCCATCGAGAGACACAGAAGCCAGAGACGGGACTGGATAAAGTGGCTAATCAGCAGAGTGGGAAGCAGCAGGGCGGCTCACCCTGTCATGCAGCCCCACATCCGCCTTCTTGAGCTTCTCATACTTGCTCTCGCCCAGCAGCTGCAGCAGCTCTCCCAGACGTCTCAAAAACAAACTTCTATCACGCGCAGAACAGAGGGAGGCAATAGGCTCACCATAGCATGCAGCCCCACGTCCGCCTTCTTGAGCTTCTCATACTTGCTCTCGCCCAACAGCTGCTGCAGCTCTCCCTGTTGCCTGCCTGCTGTCAGGGGCTCCTCTTGCATTCCACCTGCTGCCTCCCCTTCGCCCGCACCAGCAGTCGCCAGGACAGCAACTCCTGTAGTGGAAGCAGACGGGTTAGCATCAGCAGTGCTGGCATTAGCAGCAGTGGCAGCTGCAGCTACGGCTCCTGGCGCTGCAACTGCACCCCCACTCTCCTCTCCTTCTGCTTCCCCTTCTTTTCCACCACTGCCTGCCTTCACCCCATCGTCCTTTTCCTGCCCACCCCCTTCTGTACCCTTCTTCTCACCATTCTCCACGCTCGTCCCCTCCGCCTTGGGTGGGTTCTGCAGGTGCTGCACCCAGCACGCCCCCAGCTCCCACCTCAGAATGCCATCCCCAAACACATCCTCCTCCTCCTCATCATTATCCTCCTTCTGCGTCTCCTCTCCCTTCTCCTCCCCCTCCTTCACACTCTTCTCCTCCGCCTCACCCGCCTCTACTATTTTCGCCTCTCCAGCTCCCTCTGCTGCTGCTCCTTCTCCCACCCCCGTCATCTCTGCACCCTCGTCGCCCTTCTCACCCTCCACACCCACTTTGCTAACTTCGATGGCCCCAACTGCCTGTCCCTCCATCACCACACCTCCCTCCCCAACTCTCATCCCTCCCTCCGCCACACTCTCCTGCCCCTCTACAGACTTCTCCGCTAAGGCACTCTTCCTAGCCATTCGCTCCCTCTGCTGGGCTTCTTCCTCCTGCTGCAGCCGGGCCAGCCCAAGAGACAGCACCTGACGCAGAGTTGCCTCAGCTGCAGCACCATCAGCAGCAGAGCCAGCAGCAGCAGGAGCAGGAGAAGTGGCCGGGGCACTTGTGGTAGTGTTGATTGTGGCAGTGTTGCCTGAACGTGTTGGGGCATGCAGGAGGATCCGAAGGCTGCAACACAAGAAAAGGAAAGAGGATGCGCATAGGTGACTGACTGACGGATAACGTGTGTGTATTGCGCTGTGAGAGGCTTACATTGGTAAACCGGTAAGCAAGTGAAGATTCAGAATGTTCAAGTCAATAGGTGCTACAACGAATACGTGGATGAGGTGCAGTTGTGGAACTTAATGAATGGTACGAGCATACCAATGAAATGAATGGAACAGGCATAGACGACAGCATCAAGCTTGCACCATGCCTCACCTGTTGGCGTTGAGAGCGTTGGCGCCTGCTCTTCCTGCTCTGGAACATCCAACTCCAGCAACCTCTCCTCCTCTTCCTTCTCCCCCCCATCCTTTGCTTCCTCTCTCCCTCTTGCACGTACCCCGCCATATCTCTCTCCAGCCCCCCTCTTGTCCCCATCCTCTGCCGTTTCACCCGTCCTGCCCTCCTTCCCATGTCCCTCTGCTCCGCTATCACCATCACCCTCTTTGCCATCCCGGCCTGCCTTTCTCTCCCTCAGCGCCTGCAGCTGCGCCTGTAGCTGCTGGGCGCGCGCAGGGGCGTCAGGGACGGTCACTCGCGCTGTGAGGCCCTGCAGGTGAACGATGACTGTGCCCAGGGACTCCAGGTCCTGCGAGGGTGGGGGAATGGCGGAGAGGAGGGGGAGAAGAATATGTAAGCTGGACGGGGTTGGAGGAGAGAGTCTTTCAAGGGACTGTCACTCGCGCGGTGAGGCCCTGCAGGTGAACGATGACTGTGCCCAGGGTCTCCAGGTCCTGCGTGGGTGGGGGAATGGCGGAGAGAAGGGGAGAGGAGAGTATGGAAGCTGGACGGCGGAGGAGATCATAGTCTTCTCAAGCACTGTCATTTGGGCAGTGAGGCCCTGCAGGTGAACGATGACTGTGCCCAGGGACTCTAGGTCCTGCGTGGGTGGGGTGGGATTTGGGAGGGGAAAGGGGGAAAATGGGCGGAAAGAGAGGGGGAGAGGGTATGGAAGCCAGACGGGGAGGAGGAGAGAGTCTTCCAAGGAACTGTCACTCGCGCAGTGAGGCCCTGCAGGTGAACGATGACTGTGCCCAGGGACTCCAGGTCCTGCGTGGGTGGGGGAACGGCGGAGAGAGGTGGAAAGTTTGTAATTCGGGTTGTCAGTTCAAGGGTTGCACAGAAGCACATTGTTGGCTGTGGGGGATTGGGGGGAGAGTGATGGGCATGGGTGAGGATTAACGAACTCAGGGTAGAAAAGATCGCCCACTCACATGAACTGCTGTGCTCTCATCAGCTGAAATCCCCTTCAAGAGGCTCTTCATTGCCATGCGCTCTTTCTCCCCCTCCCTCTCCCCCTCCGCCACCCTCCTCCACCCCACCTCCACCTTCGACAGCACCTTCCCACTCGGATCCTCCTCTCCCTTCATTACAGTCACACGCATCGCCCCCTGCTGCTGCACCAGCAGAACCCCAACCTCCGCCACTGCTACCGAACCTGACGACCCAGGCTCGGCAGAAGCCCGAACCAGCAACACTGCCTCAGCTGGAGTAACCGCGTCCGCCCCAGCAGCTGCTGCCAGTCCCCCAGAAGCTGCTGCTGCAGCAGCAGTGTTGATGGCAGAAACAGCTTGGCGAGTGGCGGTATCCACAAAGAGGGAATGCAAGAGGAAGGCCTTGCGATCCCTCACCACACGCTCCTCAGGAGTGTCACAAGGGAGAAGAGAGAGCACTGCTAAGTCCCTCGCCCAGTCCCTGCCTGCTACTGCCCCATCCCTGGCTGCACATAAGTCCGTTTCCTCCCTCTCCTGCTCCTCCTGCCGGCCATAGCCGCCCCCGTTCCCTCCCCATGCCCCGTCTTCCATGGGGAGTTGGGGGAAGACGGAGGGACTGGCAGCCGCGAGTGGAGGGACAACCCATGTGTTGGACCTGAAACCGTAAGGCGTGTTGCCAAGCTGCCACGGCGAGAGAAAGCAGAGGATGGACGGCATGACACTTGATTAGCAAGCACTCCTCCGCAAAAGAAAAACAGCAGCCATGTTCGTGAAGCAACAGCGATAAAGAAGTTGTGAGTTAACCATCGTAGCAATGCTGGGCAACAAACTAGTGAGGTGACTGTACCTTGTTTCTTTCCAGGAAGAGCGCAAGCAAGTCGTCATAGGCCTGCGACGCAGGAAGGCAGAGAGGGAAGTAGAGAGGTTAAAAAAGACAGGGTTTACCGGGAGATTAGGGCCAATAGAGGACTTCGAACATTGACCTGTTTCGAACAAGAACGCCATATAAAAAAACAGGCACCGAGGCACTCACTCGCCATCTCACAGAGTTAAGGCAACGTGAATCCTGCAGCAACACAGAGCGATGGCTCACCTTGGCGAAGGGCTTGCTCATGAGGCGCAGAAGGGCCAGGAGGGTGGGCGCGTGCAGCCTGTTCCTGGCACACAGGAACCCCTGTGTGGTGGCAACCACCAGCACCGTCTTGCCCGTGCACAGCCGCACCTGCAGTCCGCAGCAAGCAGTCGGCGGCAAGCAAGCAGGAGGGGGGATTGCACAGTCAACTTAGAATTGAGGTCAGAAGAAGGACCACGAGGGTGGGTGCGTGCAGCCTGTTCCTGGCACACAGGAACCCCTGTGTGGTGGCAACCACCAGCACCGTCTTGCCCGTGCACAGCCGCACCTGCAGTCCGCAGCAAGCAGTCGGCGGCAAGCAAGCAGGAGGGGGGATTGCACAGTCAACTTAGAATTGAGGTCAGAAGAAGGACCACGAGGGTGGGTGCGTGCAGCCTGTTCCTGGCACACAGGAACCCCTGTGTGGTGGCAACCACCAGCACCGTCTTGCCCGTGCACAGCCGCACCTACAGTCCGCAGCAAGCAGTCGGCGGCAAGCAAGCAGGAGGGGGGATTGCACAGTCAACTTAGAATTGAGGTCAGAAGAAGGACCACGAGGGTGGGTGCGTGCAGCCTGTTCCTGGCACACAGGAACCCCTGTGTGGTGGCAACCACCAGCACCGTCTTGCCCGTGCACAGCCGCACCTACAGTCCGCAGCAAGCAGTCGGCGGCAAGCAAGCAGGAGGGGGGATTGCACAGTCAACTTAAAATTGAGGTCAGAAGAAGGACCACGAGGGTGGGTGCGTGCAGCCTGTTCCTGGCACACAGGAACCCCTGTGTGGTGGCAACCACCAGCACTGTCTTGCCCGTGCACAGCCGCACCTGCAGTCCACAGCAAGCAAGATAAAGTCCAGAGGCGAGAGACACGCGGTAAGCGGGAATTGTAAAGAAGAGGCGAGCAGCAAAAGGCAGGCAGCAAGAGACAAGCAGCAGAAAACAAGCAGTAGTAGGCAGCCAGCATGAAGCAAGCACGAAGAGGACAGTTACCTCAGAATTGACCAAGCGCCCTGCCTTGTGGTGGAGGGGGGAGAGCGGGAAAAATGAGAGCACGAGGAGGAGGAGGGAGAGAGAGACAGGGCGCTACCTTTTGAGGCGTCTCAAAAGAATTAACCAGGCGCCCTGCCTTTTGGTGGAGGGGAAGAGCGGGAGTACGAGGAGGAGGGAGAGAGAGACAGGGCGCTGCCTGGGATAGACAGGCAACGTGAGGAGGCGAGAGTGCTAGTGGATCATACCACTTGCAACTTCCCAGCCCAGAGACGACACCCACCCACCTCTATGGGGAAGAGCTCAGTGCCCATATCCGACATGTCCTGTGCACCGCTCTTCTCTGCCCCCTTGGATTCTGTTTAATTTTGAGACGTCTCAGAGATAAACTTCTTTCACGCACCCATGCACCTCTGTGGGGAAGAGCTCAGCGCCCATATTCAGCATGTCCTGTGCGCCACTTTTCTCTGCCCCCTTGGCACTCGAGAGAGTACAAGTGGATCAAACTAGCTGCGACTGACCAGCAGTGACAACACCCACGCACCTCTATGGGGAAGAGCTCCGTGCCCACATCCGGCATGTCCTGTGCTCTGCTCTTCTCTGCCCGCTTGCCATTGGTGGACCCGGTTTTGAGTCGACTCAAAAGTCACCTTGCACTAGCTGCAACTGTCCAGCCCAGAAACGACAGTTACGCACCTCTATGGGGAAGAGCTCCGCGCCCACATCCGGCATGTCCTGTGCACTGCTCTTCTCTGCCCCCTTGCCCTTGGCGGACCCGCGCAGGGATCTGCGTATGGCTGTGGTGGAATGGAAATGGGGCATGAGAAGAATTAGCATAGCGACCACCGCACCCAGCCTTGGGCCAAGGTGATATTCTAGTCGACTTGAAAATATTCGGCAGAGACCTGCGGATGGCTGTCGTGGAGAGGAGGTGGGGCATGGGGAAAATTAGCACAGCAGCAGCTGCACCCAGCGTTGGGCCATGGCATCAGACTGACGCCTCCCCTTGATCTCTGGCCCAGCCAGGTCAGCCAGGGAATCAGGAACGCAGTTAGCAGAGCTTATAGGCTGAGAAAACTCAGGAGGTTCAAGAATTGAGGTGGCTGACAGAAGAAACAGCAGTGGCAGGAATGCTTTCGGCTCGGGGTCCTCGCTGCAGGAAAGCCACTGCACTCACCTTGAATGGGCGGAGTGAGGTGAGCAGCAGACAGAAACTCATAGAACTCCCCCAGCTTTGACTCCTCAGGGAACATCCCTGTCATGTCGCCCTTCTCTGTAGCCGCTGCTGTTGGCTCAGGGACTCTCCTCACAGCAGAAGATCAAGCACTCACCTTGAATGGGCGGAGTGAGGTAAGCAGCAGACAGGAACTCATAGAACTCCCCCAGCTTCGACTCCTCAGGGAACATCCCTGTCATGTCGCCCTTCTCTGTGGCCGCTGCTGCCGCCGCCATAGCCTCCACCGCCTCCCTCTTCCCCTTGAACCGCCGCTTGCCATCCGCGCCCGTCACAAACAGGTCCTTCCCGGCCTCTATCCCCGCCTCCTTCCCCACTTCCCCCAGCTCTTTCCCCAGCTTTTGCGCACTCTCTGCGCCGTCCACGTGTTTTCCACCTGCCGGCCGCCCCCCCGCCTCTACAGAAGCGCCTGCCTGCCCCCTTGCTCTTGCTGCTTCGCCCGGCTTCTTCTTAAGGAAGCTGCCGACGTCCCCCAACCCCAGCACTTTGCCGAATTCCGCCACGCTACTGCTAGCCTCGGGGTCTGGTTCATGGATGGGGGCCAAGGCTGTATCAGTACCGCCTGGGTTTGCAGGCTCGGTTGCTGCCGAGCCTGCATTGCTGCCTTGGTGAGGGGTGGCGGACGTCGGTGCAGACGCTGCTGCAGCTGCAGAGACAGACGGTGATACTGCTGCTGCTGCTGCTGCTTCTGCTTCGGCTTCTGCTGCAGCTGCTGCTTCAGCCTCCTCGCGTTGCTTGGTAGAGGGTCCGAAGGCGGCAGTGCAGGACACGATGTCCAGCAACCGGCGGATGTGGGCCTTGGCAGATGCCTCCGTGTACTCCTCTGCATGATGGTTGGGCAGGTCGGAAGGGAGGGGAAAACACGTTGAGTGCCAGTTAACGGATGAGGATACGATGTCAAGAAGCTGGTGGATGTGGGCCTTGGCAGATGCCTCCGTGTACTCCTCTGCATAACGGGGAATCACCATAGGGTTGATAAAAAGATGAATGCCAGTTAAGGGATGAGGACACGATGTCAAGACGCCGGTGGATGTGGGCCTTCCTCTGCATGATGGGGAATCACCATAGGTTTGAGCAGGGGGAAGAAAGGGGGTTCCAGAACAGGGTGCCACACTAGATGTGTGAACAGCTGTTCCAGTTAGTGAAAGGTGTCTCAGACAGGAAGGCGCCAGACAGAGTTAAGCAGCTTGCAAGTTGTGGGCTATGGCGGATGACCCTATGTACCGGTGGTGGGGTATGGCCAAGGGAAGGGGGAGGGACAGAAGCTGACAGTCCAGGATTAGCTTGTGTTTTGGGCTTGTGCAGCTCTTAGTTATCTTGTTGTTCTCAGTCACATTGATACTTCCCGGCCAAGGGAAAGGATGTGGAAGTCTGGCGTGTTCTAGAATGGAGGATAGAAGAGAAGATACCACAGAGTAGCCTGGGAAAACGCGGGGCGCATGAGGGATGAGGAAAGGGAAGGTGAGCAGCGGTTGAGAAACACAACTTCTGCAGTACTTCCATGTCTTGTAAGCCAAGCAGAGGGGGCAAGATGGACCGAAAGGATGTATCCTCACCCTGAACAAGGTCAAGGACGCAAGGCTTGAGTGCTACCACATCCACTGAGTCTCGCAGATGAGGCCCGCGGACCTGCACTCGACGGGAAGCGGAAGAGTGACAGAAGTAGTGACAGAAGTAGTGAGGAGAGACGACACGATGGAGTCAGTCGGAACGACCAGCAAGTTAGCTACAGCTTATGAGAACCCCAAACCAACACAAGGACTTAGAATCCACCAGTGGAGTCCATAGGGTGGAGATGAGAGGGACATAAGGCAGTATTGATCAGCACGCACCTCGTGTGCGAGGGAGAAGTTGGTGAAGTGGCATGTGTCCACGTGGACGGCCAGGAGCCGTCGGACGTCCCATATGCGGTCTGTTGAAATTCCCTGCAGCAGGTTGGGTTATCATTGAAGAAAGGATAAGGTGCCCTTCTTCGACTTAAGCGCTTGATACCAGGTTAGTTGGCTTGGGTTGCGTCAGCTGTCTCGTGAGTGAAAGAAACTCCGATCAAATGTCTTTTAGTTCATTGTTCGGATTCGTTCAAAACTGGGTGACAGATTGTAGGGACTAACCTTGAGCAGGATCTGCTTTCCTCCCGGAACGTTGACCACTATGTCTAGAACCGTGGGAATCACTGCAACGGGATGGAACCAGTAGGAGACAATACTCTCGTGCGGTTAAAACATTCAGACAGGGCGAAAGCATGAAGTGACTGGGTTCGTTGAAAGCAGCTGGGTAGCTTCATTGGTTTCGGATTTGAGAGAGTTGAGAAGGGGGGAAATTGTTAAAATATTATTCAGTTTTTGTACAACTATCTAGTTATCCACAATGTGAGGCGTAATTTCGCGCTGACTTACCCTTTTCTTCCTTTTTCCTCTTCTCGGACCGGGGTTTATGACCCTTCGACTTGGCTGCTCCTTTAGCCATAGCTCTTCCGTTCAGAAGATTTTCAATGAAAGTATTGAAATACTAGCCTCCGGCAGAACTGCAGAGCAGCGAACGATTCAAACAGGTCGTAATACTACACAGGTGGCGGCTGTAACCAAATCGTAAGGGTGACTATACAATGAAGATAATTTCTTGGCGCTACAGAACGTGCAGACAAGTTGACGAAGCTTCGATGCATCAGGGAAATCAAACAGCATTCGCCTTCGCGGCTGAGACAAGCTGAAATGGCTCGAACTACGCCCAAGCTTTAGATAGTGAACGCGTAGATACTTCTTGTGTAATGCTGGTCTGCTGTTTCATTCTCAGTCACTATCGACCTGCTGGTTTGGGAAACCCGAGGAAACAAAACGGACTTCAGTTCGTGATACTAGCCGATGGAGGATGATGGTGAAAGCATTCGTGATGGTGACTGTGCAAGCAATCATGCACTCATTCGTGGTCGGTCCCTTCCGAGTCAAGGTCGGAAACTCGGGGCTCCAAGATTTTTGTCTATTCGCATGAGCCTTGGGACCATCAGAGAGGGCTTTGGCGGCTGCTGCTGCCATCAGCAATTGCTGGTTCCTGAATCCTCGTTGGAATGGCTCTGTGGCAGATGAGCTGTGCGGAGTTCCCAATGTAATCCAGAATTTCTGATCAGGGATCAGCCAGGCAATCCCCAGGTCCATCCTCCCAATGCTAATGGGGATGGTTGAGTTCCCGTCACGCAAGCAGTATGACAATGACGTGGCACATTTGGTGCAGTGTTTATATGACGTGGCGAACACAGAGGGATGTCCCTGTCGACGCGTCTTTGAGGATGTTTGCCACGCGTGAGGAGGCGTAACAGGCTTATCGGGTATTCAGGACGAATCACGTGCTCGCGAGACCTGTCCCTACGGCACCAACAGAGCCATATGCCCTCACAATGGCCTCCGCGAAAGAACGGCGAACTTCGCGACATGCAAATCCGCTGCTCAAACGTCGTCGTGATGAAAGGATTGTCCTTCATGATGACGTGGAGGGTTCACTTCTGTCACTGTCACAGCAGGTGGATTGCCCCACCCGACCCGAGCCGAAATTTCTAGGGTAAGTAGCTTTGGCAGGGGTACTACTAGCGACCCTGCGCTTTGAAGGGGACTACAGAGCCAGTAGCGGGCACTTTCCACCCATCCGTGCCTCAGACAGGAAAGTTATGGAAACAAGACAGTAATCTTCACCATATTCACCCACGTGTCACCATAATCCTGATCGAATTCACACTCTGGGTGGTTGGCTGCCACACTGTTCCGCAATCTGACATGCTATTGTTTCGCGCCCTAAATTTCGGAACACAGGCCCCGTCAGCAGGCAAGTAAAAAAAATAAACCCCACATAGAAGGCATGCCATTCGGGAGCCTCAACCCTAAAATTTTAGGGTTGAGGCTCCCGAATGGCATGCAGTCTGACTGGGGTTTATATTTTTCAATTCGGGAGCATCAACCCTAAAATTTTAGGGTTGAGGCTCCCGAATGGCATGCAGTCCGACTGGGGTTTATATTTTTTGCCCGCGGTCAGATTGGCCTCGATTTGGCAGAAGGGACAAAATTCAGTTGCGCACAGTTGGTCAGGTTGGTCTGTACAGTAGTTGGCTTGGAAATTGATGACACGTGGATGAATGTGGTGAATATTACTGTCTTGTTTCCATAACTTTCCTGTCTGAGGCACGGATGGGTGGAAAGTGCCCGCTACTGGCACTGTAGTCCCCTTCGAAGCAGGGTCGCTAGTAGTACCCTGCCAAAGCTACTTTCCCAAATTTCTACTGCTGTTTGGACAGCTCGACGGCAGTATCCACGTAGCGCAGATTCATTAGCCAATGAATCCAGGCCTCGGCGGCTGCCAATATTCAGCGCGACGAGCGAAAGCTGTCAGCTATTGGATAATGTGACACATAATACATTCGAGTCATTTCTGGAAGTACACTCATGTGTACATTTTTTCACAATATCGAACATGTTGCTGAAACGTAGACTTCAGTTTCCAAGCTAATGAAGTGCCCCAACCCAACTAGTTGACTGAAGGTGAACAGAGTAAAAATAATGTGCTGTATGTGTTGTGTTGCCTCAGCTTCTTGTTGTACGGGGTGCGTCCTTCATAGAAGAGTACAAACGTCAATGAGTGAAGTGGACCATTCGATTTTGCAAATATTTTCACAAAGCTTGCTTTACATCCATCCAACAAAATTACCACCTCCATACAACCCTACAGCGCCCTCGCCACAGGGGGGTTGACTGGTAACCTAGCAAAGTGGACTCGATTAGGTACACCGCACAGCAACACTTAGGAGTGAGCACGCCTGTGTTCCTGTGCATGCACCAGCATCAGCCCTGCTCCTGCTAGCTGCAGATTTCACATCCCAGGCTCATGCTCATGCTGACAGTCCTTGGGGCTTTAAGAGGAGGCCGCAACCCGGTTGCGAGGGGTTGCTTGTGTTCCTGAGAGAACCGGCGCAGAAATTGTGGTGTGGGGAGACAATTGTGCAGGAGGACGTTAAGTGGTTGAGGTGCTAAAAGAGATACACACACAGAAATGACTGAGGACGCAGGGGTATTGTAAACAAGGAAAGGCAGATTCGTTTACAAATGATTAGCAGGCAGTCACATCACTCGACATGCAAGATACATGAACCCTCCGAGCTCCATGCCCATGCCGTTTGCAAACCACACACTCATCCCGTTTGCACACTGCTTACATAATCACCGATACCCTAGTAGGCTCTTCATATGTGTTTCTCTCAAAATTTCCCGACAACTTCCAACCGAATCCCTCGCTTTCCCTGAGAAAAATGGCATTCCAATATACCACCGAAATGGCCATACCAAAATCCCAAAGACTACCCTCATCCGCTCACCTTCACGGAATCCGTTCTTGAAGCGGCGGGGCAGGTCCTTGAGATACCGCATGCGGCCCGTGCCCGTGGTCTTGCGCCGGATCGCCTTCACGCTCCAGTTGACTGCGCCACGGGGAAGACGCAAGGGAGGGGGGGAGAAGGGGGAGGAGGGGGGGGAGGGAGCGAGGGGGTGGGGGGGGAAGGGAAGGAGGGAAGGGAGGGGAAGAACGAGGCAGGCTTAGTAAAGTGATAGGTTTGTGACGCATGAGAGGGAGGAGACGAAGGCGAAGGGGGAAGAAAAAGGGGGTTGGGCCCGGGGCGGGGGGAGGAAGGGGGTTGAGAGAGAGGGGAGAGGAAAGCGGGGTATTGAGAGCGTGAGGAAGGAAACGAGCTCGTTTCGTGAAACGGGAATATCCTAACTCATGCGGCACGAAGACGGGAATGGGAGAAGGAAGGAGAGGGAGAATGGAGGGAGGGGAATAGAGATGGCAGTAAAAGAAGCCGCGGGGGGAGGATGAGGGGGGAAGGGGAGAGGGGGGGGGCGGAGAGGGGGGGGGGGATAAACGAGTTATAGACAGGAGATAGAGAACGATGCGAAGGGAACAGAAGTGAGACGCAAGACACAGGGGAAAAAAGGATGAAAGGAAGGAAAAGTGGAGGGGACAAATGAAAGGTGGGGGAATTGGTAGGTGGTCGACACATTCTACGGGATCCATCTGGACTTACACTTGCGCACGCGCGCAGCGGGGTAGCCGCAGGCACCGCATCGGCTCTTCTGAATGTGGTATGAGCGGCGGCCGCAGCGCCGGCACAGCGTGTGCGTCTTGTTGCGGCGCTTACCGAAACTACCCGTTCCCTTTCCCTGCAGTCAGCAACGTTGGAGTAGGGGAGGAGGGGAGAAAATGAGTTTGCAAGACCAGGATCGGAGGGTCATGATGCACAGAGCACCATCAATGGGCATAATTAGAGAAAAACATATTTTTTTTTTACGCCGCGAAAAGGGTACACCGACGCAATTTACACAGTGCCTGACAATTCCTTCGCAACGATACGCCTTTCCCCAGGCTACGCATTGCCGCACGGACCACGTACGAAACATGCCACAGCTAGCGCCTTCGACTATAAGAATCGTGTGTAAGACGTAATACAGGAGTCGAAACCCTAGTGCTCCCTCCAAACGCTCCGACGGGCCCCACACCTTTGAGCATCTATCGTTGCCGTCGAGAGAACGTTAACGATATTATCCACGCGGTAACCGTAACGAGAACAATTCATTTGGCGTTGAACCGAAGAATAAGTGCCTTCAAAAGAAAACAGCATACCATATGGAGCGTACTCGTTAACAGCACCTGTTCGTCCAACTCCTGACGCCTATCTCGAGTGAATGGGCCATCCTGTTCACCCTAAACTGGACAGAAACTACATCCCTAAACTGCAACCCTGCGAATAGGGCGAATATAATCCAAAACTGCAGTCCCTGCATGTTCGTATCTCCCAGCGAACAGAAACGTGACTCCAGCTCGCGTTCATATTCACATCTCCCCAGCAATCCGACAAGAGCTATAACATACTTTCCCGAAGCGTCCGGCATTTGAAAACCCTAACGGTGCCTGCTAACGGAAATCTGTGAACGAAATCGGCGTCAGATAATGCACCCTGACGCCTCCTACAAATCTACAAATCGAAACCATGCGAACTCAATAAACATTAACGGCACCGTAACGGCCCCTTTCTGCGTTTCCGACAGGCTAGTCTGCGATCAGCGGCCAACAATGTATTCGACTCAACCGCGACACGGGTACGAGTGACGGCGGCAGCAAATCGTTTCTACGAGCCTTTCCTGGCGAACGCCGCATCACACCCAGATCCGCGCAACCCTAATCCTGCTTCATCCAACCGCTCTCGCTCCCGACACCGCATTAAGCCCTCCATACCAACCCTCTATGATACTAGTCCCTCCGCCACACGTCTTAACCACACGCGATTCACCCCCGACGCCAAAGCTGGCTACTAAGGAGCACTCACCATGGCGGCTGATGCAGTGTGGCAGGTGTGTGGAGACTAACGGGGAGGAAAAGAGCCAGAGACAGGTAACGAGCAGGATTTGAGAGGCGGGGTTGTGCGTGCTGCGTGGGGGGACGGGGTCGCGGGGATTTGCGGGAGACGGAAGGCGGAGGGAAGTTGGGGGAATCGGGTGTTGGAAGCGGGAGGTGGGGAAGAAGCTGGGGGAGGCGAGCCCCGTGGGGTCTGAGATGGTAACCTGCCTGCAGCTGGTGGTTGCCACCAGATTGCCGTTTCTGGAACCACTGTTTCGTGTATGAATGAGCTCGATACAATTACACGTCAATGGTTGTGAGGATGTATGTAAGGATGCAGGTATGGGCACACAATGATAGAGCACAAAACCCCAACCAAGTGGGGATGTTGGAAGGCAAATTCAGCCACAGGTCTCCACACAATCTCCCGTTTTGGATATTTGCTGCGCTCTTCAAATTATCATTCCTCTAAAGGAAAGGTCAATGGACGCATTGGAAGAACGACCACCACCTTGGTCCTAGAGCAATTAGTAACTCGCACAATTAAGTCTACCCGAATGCACCTACAGTGTTTTTTAAAAGAGTGTACAGAGCAGAAGCCATAGACCAGCAAAGGAAAGGAAGAAAGAGCAGGAGAGCAAGAGAGAGAAAGAGAGTTAAAACAAGCACAATGTGTGCCTTTAGCTGTCACAAAATGAGGCGCATAAAAAAAGGTATGAAGGTTGTCCCTTCTTTCTGCAGCCCCCTGCGAGCCCATCACTGCAGTGAAATCTTGATCGGGTGGCTTATGAGTCGACTCAAAAGGTCACTTCATTACTATCAGTCTCTCACACAGAGCAGCTTACTCTCCCCTTCGACTTATCACCTGCCCTCTGACCCAGCACCTGTGCCCATCCCCCATCATCCTCCTCCTCACCACCCACAGCAGCCCCAGCTGTAGCAGCAGCTGTAGCAGCAACTGTAACAGCAACTGTAGCAGCAAATGTAGCAGCACCTGCTGCTTGTGTACCTGCACCTCTCTCCACACCCTGATTATCCTTCCCAACCCCCAACCCATCATGCTTATGCCCCTTGTTCCCTTCCCCCCTGCCATGCCCCCCCTCTCCTACCGCCCCACGCATCACCCCACTCAAGCTCATCCTGCGCCTGCCCCCGCTCTCACCGCTGTTCCCTCCTGCCCTGCCATGGCCCCCCTCTCCTACCGCCTCATGCCCTCCCTCTCCCACCACCCCGCTCATGCTCATCCTGCGCCTGCCTCCACTCCCACTGTTCCCCACGCTCTTGCTCTTCACACCAAACGCACCCCCACCCGGCCACCCGGACAGAGACACGCGCCGGTTGCTCCTCCCTCCTCCCTCCCCTCCCTTCCCCTCGTCCAGAAGCTTCCAAGCATCGATCCCCGCTCCCTCCTCCTCCTCATCCTCCTCCTCCTCCTCATCATCATCATCGTCCCACTCTTCCTCCTCTTCTGTCATATACCCCTGCCCGCCCTTTCCTGTTCCGACCGCCGCCCCCTCCCCACCCGTCACCTTCTCCTGCATCCCTGTCTGCCCCTTCCCCTCACCCTTCCCCTCCCCCTTCTTCCTTCTAGCTGCCTTCCACAGCTTCCTCACTGCCTTGCTCCAAGGGTCCTTGCCCCCACCTCGGCCACTGCTGGTGGTGCCACTGGTGCCACTGGTGCTGCTGCCGATGGTGCTGCTGAGTGCGGTCTTGGCACGCTGCTTACTCGAAACAAAATGAAGGTCCAACGTGGTAAGGTCATACGGTTTAGCAGATGTAGCACCAGCAGCGCTAGCAGAGGCAGCGGCGGCGGCGGCGGCGGCGGCAGCGGCGGCAGGATTGGGATCATTCGAACCATAATACTCACCTGCAGTACCAGCAGCAGCACCAGCACTCCCGCCACCACCACCACCACCACCACCACCAGCACCACCACTACCAGCACCACCAGCAGCACCACCAGCAGCACCACCAGCACCACCACCACCACCACCACCAGCACCTGCAGCAGCAGCAGTTCCAGCCAAATTGCTGGTGCTGCTGCTCTTGCCCATACCTCCCAGCCTTGCCCAGCCTGAGAGCGAGGCTCGGCGCTGCAGCTTACCAGGGGAAAAGAGAGAGCCAGTAGGGGAGAAGAGGTGGTGACTACCGGGAGGGGTGGCAGCCAAAGCAGCACCAGCACCAGCACCAGCACCACCGGCGGCAGCACCAGCGGCAGCACCAGCGGCAGCAGCAGCAGCAGCGCCAGCAGCAGCAACAGCGCCCCCTTTGATGGCAATGCCACCAGTGTAACTCTTTATTAGCGGTGGCTGTTCCTCCTCCTTCCCTCCTCTGCCGCCCATAAACAGCTGCTGCTGCATCTGGAGTTGCATCTGAAGCCTCTGTTGCATTTTCTCCTGAGGAATCTCCTGGGCGTTCGGCAGCTTCTGGGAGTGCGGGGCGATGAAGGCGTTCCACGAGTCTCGCGAGGAGACGCGGGGCAGATGCTGGGACTGGCTTATGGGTGCACTGTTCCATGCATCATGCATACCATCGCTCATATCATCACCCGTACCATCACCTGTACCGTCAATCATACGCTGGTGTTGCTTTTGAGAATTCTCCAAAGCAACAGCAGCGCCTCGGGAGGAGGCGCGGGGCAGGTGCTGGGACTGGCTAGGGGGAGCATTGTTCCATGCACCAGTCACAGGCAGATGCTGGGACTGGCTTATGGGTGCACTGTTCCATGCATCGTGCATGCCATCACCCGTACCATCATCTGAACCAACATCCGAACCAGCATGCATGCGGTTACTGCTTGAGTGGTTACCAGTTGAGAAGTTGCTGCTGCTGGGCTGTCTGCTAAGAGGGTTGCTTCCTGCTGCTGCCGCCCACATTCCCATCAACCCACCCCCTGCAGCACCAGCAACAGCGCCGGCAGCAGCAGCACCAGCAGCAGCAGCACCACCAGCAGCAACAGCACTGCCACCATTTTCTCCACTGCTCCTCCCCTCTCCTCCCCTCTCCCCCTTACCCTCCACCCTCCCCTCTCCCCTCATCCTCCCCTCCTCTCTCACCCTTCCCTCCTCTCTCGACCTTCCCAGCATTGCACTTAAAGCTCCCACACTCGCACTCCTCCCCCCCGCACCAAAGGGCCTAGCAGGGCTCCCCTCCCTGCTGCTGCCGCCGCTGCTACCACCACCGCTCTCAACCGCGCTGTGGCCCTGCTTACCACTCAGCACCACGCCCCCAATACTGCTACCGGCACGGCTCAAAGTGCTGCGAGCAAAGACTGTAGTGGTGGCAGCAGGGTGCATGGGGTGTTGCATGGGCGCGTGGGGAGGGCGAGAGGAGGTGAGGAGGGACGAGGGGGGTGCGGCAGATGGGTGGTTTGGTGGGGATGCAGTGGGATAGGACCCCCATGGGGGCTGTGATTGCAGCTGCTGCTGCTGCTGCTGCTGCTGATGGTGCTGCTGCTGCTGCTGCTGCTTCTCTCGCTCTTGGACTTTTTCTTGCTCGGGTGGTTCTGGCTCGTAGTCCGGAAAAGGCGACCGCGGCCGGGTAATTACCTCCGAGGGCCGGGTGACACTGCCCGGAAATTGTGTAGCGAGCTCGGAATGTACACGGGGTGAGGAGGAGGAGTTGGGAGGGGCGGAGGAGCATGAAGAGGAGTGGGGGATGGGGAACGGTGAGGGGGAGTGGGATGGGGAGGGCGAGTGTGGGAGTCCGCGGGACGAGAGGGAGTGAGAGGAGGAGATAAGGGAAGCTGATAGGTCGATACGGGCCGCAGCATTGTCCAATGAGAGGCGCCGATTGGAAGAGGAGGAAGTGGAGGAGGAGGAAGGGGGGATGGAGTGAGAAGGAAGAGAGGAGAGAGACGGGAAATACGGGTGAATGGAGGCAGAGGTAGAAGAGGAGGAGGAAGAGGAGGAGGGGGGGAGGAGGGGAGGATGGGGGGACGGGCCGGAGGAGGAAAGGGAGGGCAGGCGGAACGGGAGGTGGGAGGAGGAGGAGGAAGCTGCTGAGAAGCCAACACTAGAAGCCGACAGACCCGTGCCTGATGATGAAGCAACAGAGCAGGGAGAGCACAGCGCCTCTGAATCATCCTCGTTAGAGCGCGGCTCGTTATAAGCCGCAGTTGCTTCCGTCGCCCCCGCCGCCGTAGCTGCTGCTGCTGGTGCTCTCGCCCTGCCGTTTGCTCTCCCACTGCTGGCGCTGATTCCATGCCTGGGACTGCTGACGTGGATTCTGGGGCTGCTGACGTGGACTCTAGGGCTGCTGACGTGGTGCCGGGGGCTGCTATCAATGGGTGCTTGGAACGAAGGCAGCGTGGCAGAGCGGGGAGTGAGAGACTTGGGAGTACCGGCAAGGGGGGTGCCGGCTAGGGGAGTGCCGGCCTGAGGGGTGCCGGCAAAGGGAGTGCCGGAATTAGGCGTTCCTGTTAACGGGCTGCTTATATTGCTGGTGGAGCTGTCTATAGCGAGTACGTCTGTCTCAGTGCCCTGTGCAGCGAGGTTGCTGCTGCTGTTGCTGCGAACGCCCTTCTTCCCACTCCTCTCTTTCCCACTTCCCTTCTTCCCACCCCTGTCCTTCCCACTCCCCTCCTTGCTACTCCCCTTACCCCATATCATCATCCTCCTCGCGCTAGAATCACCTTCGTTACCACCATTCTCGTTACTGCCACACTCAGCCTCCCCTTTTGGAGTCTTCACCTTCTCTCCTCCTAGCCCTGCCCACCCCCCCTTGGGTGACTTGCCAACAGATGCTGACGTGGCAGTCTTAAACCTGAACAGAGAAGCCAACCCCTTCTTGCCTCGAACACTCCCCTGAGAACTCCCGTGGGAAGAATCGCGTGGAAATTCACCTGAGAATCCACCTGAGAATTCACCTGGAAAATCTCCTGAATCCCTGCAGAAGTCCTCCAGGTCAAGAGTTTCTCCCCCGTCTACCCCACTTGCCATGCTCCCTCCTTTTCCTCCTTTCCCCCCTCCTGCTGCTGCTGCTGCTGCTGCTGCCGCCGCCGCCGCCGCCGCCGCCACCGGCAATTCCGGCTGTAGCAGAGAATCCGGATGTAGCGGCGCCGGGACGTCTGAGAGGATTCTGGCCGGCAGGCTGATGCTGTTACTGCCGCTGCTACAGCCGGTGCTGCCGCCCCCGCCGCCGCTACAGGCAATACTGCTGCTGGAATGAGCGGGTTTGAGCGAGCGCGCACCAAGCATGGCAGGGAAACTCGTCCCGTGTTCCGCTTCAAAAACATTCGTCTGTTCTGTGCTAAACATGGCATCTGCCGCCCCGAAATCTTTGAGCGAGCGCGCACCAAGCACGGCAGGGAAACTTGCTCCTTGTGTGCTTCGCTCCTCACGTTCCCCAAAAACATTCGTCTGTTCTGCTGCTGCGCTACAGACAGTTCCTGCCGCCCCGAAATCGGATCTTTGTGCCGCCGCCGCCCTTTCATCTTGCGGTTCTTCCAGCGAGAAGCTCGGCGGACGCCTGTTGCTGACGTCAGCAGAATCGCCGTAGCCAGCTGTAGCGTGGGCCGCTGCTGACGTGGCGGCCACGTCAGCCACGATGCTACTAATTTCTGTGGTGGTTGCAGTATCCCCGTTTGTGTAGCTCTGATACAAATCAATACCGCTGTGGAGTGATGAGGAATTAACTACTGCTGCTGTTGAGGGAGTGCTAATTACACCCCATGAAGGGGGGTTTAAAGTGGGAGTGAAGCTTCCTGGAAGCTTCTGGTCCAGCGCATCAGCCTCACGGAAAGCTGGGCCATCGCTGCCAGCTAGCACTTGATCACTGGCAGCAGCTGCTGCCACGTCAGCGCGAGCACGTGGTGACGCATCAGCGGTTGCCTGCTCAGCTGCATTCTCCCTGTGCCACAACTGCAGATGCTTGCTGACGTCAGCGCTCTCGTCGTATTGGTCCAGGGAGATGGATACGGACAAAGTTCTGCCGGCCAAGCGCAGCCCCTCTGCTCCCACCCCCCCCTGCTGTTCCCCCTCCTCCTGCTGCTGTTGCTGCTGCTGCTGCTGCTGCTGCTGCTGCTGCTGCTGCTGCTGTCTTTGCTGGGAAGCACTAACCCCTGTCCCTGTCCCTGTTCCCGTTCCTGTTCCTCCTTCCGCCTCGCCCCCTTCCCCCCCGCCCTCTTCCCCCCCGCCCTCTTCCCCCCCGCCCTCTTCCGCCCTGCCCTTTTCCGCCTCGCCCTGCGCCGCAGGTACGGCCTCCCCGCGTTGCAGCTTCTCCAGCTGCGCCTGCGCCTCCTCTATCTCGCGCTTCAGCGCCAACAGCTGCGCGTCCGCGTCAGCTTGCCCTTCCGCCCCCGTTTCCCCTCCCTTTTCCCCCACGGCCCCCCCGGCGCGTGCTTCCCCTGCTCCACATGCCCCTGATTTTTCATGCGCGTTTTCCGAATCACCTTCCCACTTTTCAACCTCAACCTTTTCGGCTGCCCGTTTTTGGACCCTAGCTCGTTCAGCTGCCCGCTGCGCCTTTCTATTGTCTGCGTCCTCCTGTTTTTTCACCCAGTCCCATTTCCCCTCCTTTTTCCCCTTCTTTTTCGATTTAACCTTTTTTTTCTTCGTTTTTCTCCCTCCGTCCTCACCCTCACCTTCCCCTTCGCTTCCGCTTCCTGATTCGCTACTGTCGCTATCGCTACTGTCACTTCCGTCGCTCTCACCGTGTTCATTAGGAGGCCGTTCTTCCACGCGCGTTTTGTACGCGTTAGGAGCGTCATCGTACACGATTAGCGCCGAATGCTCGTCGGCGATCCGCCCGCGAAAGCAACGAAACGTGGCGGCAAGCGATTGGCGGACGGAGGCGCGAAGCGCGTCGTCGTCGCAAAGCTCGGCTTCGTTAGAAGCGGCTTCGTTAAGAGACGAAGCTTTGCCAGCGGCAATCACGGCGTCTTGAAACGCGCATCGGATCCGCCCGAGAAGCGCGCGCGCTTGGTCCTTACTAAGCGGCTCGTAGCCAATTAGAAAGAAGACCGCCCCGTTGTAGTCACTCCCGCGCTGCGATTCGGCTGCTACGCCGGCGCCGCGCTCAGACGATTCGCCCGCCCTGTTCGCGTCACTCGCGCTGTTTGCGCCGCTCGCACGCTGCCCTCCGGTCGTCACCGTTGCAGCGGCGGAGTCGGAAGGCTCATCGCGCGCGCGCTGGATGAGCGCGAAAACCCGCCCGCAGCCCTGGGGGGGGAGAGAGCGGGGGGAGGGGGGGAGGGGGAATGAGGGGAGGGGGGGGAGGGAAGGGGGAGAGGGGGGAGGAGAGAGGAAGAGGTGGGGGTGGAGATAGTCGCGCGCGCGCCTTCTCAGTCTCGGCGGATGAGTGCGGAACCGTTGCCCGTTGAGGGGAAGCCAATTTGAAGGGGTTGGGGAGTTTGCGCAAAGAAAGGCGACACAATCTTACGAGTGACAGTTGAGTGGCGAAAGGAGGGAGGTATTTAATCGCCTCCGTAACAGCCGGTGCGAGCGCGGCCGTCTCGCGGCCATAATCCGCCACGACGCGGCCCCGCCACGCCACGCCCGCGTAGCTCACTAACTCCTGCTCCATCGCCGCGACGATCGCCGTGCGATGGTAGACTGCGACTTCACTCCGCGACGCCTGCGATTCCCCTCTGCGACCCCTGCTCGACTCCCTTGTGCGACGCTGCTTCGTCGCGAGCCAGCGCGCTGTCTTGAGACTCCCTCCGCGACAACAGCAACGACAGCTGCGACTGATGCGACGGTTCTTGCCGAGAGCTGTTCGTTACGATCGTAGAAATAGAGTGCTCGTGTCGAACGACGAGCCGCTCTTTAACTCTTAATCGGTTCCTTAAAAATTGCACGGGTGACAGGCAAAAGTCGTACTAACAGCGCACATTAATACGGCATTCGGCGGCACCATGCAACCTACACGCGTTGATACTACTTGACCATCATAAGAATATAAATACGTTCCTCTGCGTTAGCACGATAGGTAGCTGAGGACGCTCCTTGAAACGAGAGGCAATGCCGTTGAAAATCTGGTCCCACAGTTGAGCCACCTGAATCATAATGTGAGATAAGCGCGCGTAATTCGGTGATCGTGCATGGCCGTCGCGTATTTCTGCGCGTTACCTACAGGTAAGCCAAACACGGCTCATGAGCTCATCTTTCCAGAACCTAACTAATTTACCTCGCCATTTCCCAAGGATCGACCTAACTAGTGACGCTAACCACACACTGGTCGTCCAAAACTTGGATGGTGGACAAACTTCAAGGATGGGGTGAACACTTCAGGAAGGCGCCATCTCGGCCAAGGTTGACGGCGGCCGCATCAGGCTGGGCGTTACAGCGCGATGTTTGATTTTTGCTCGAGCGAACTTGCTGCTTCGTCGTTCGTTACACGAGTTGGCAGCAGAGCAGCAAGCCGCGCGCAGCACGCACAGCTGATCTTGATGGATTGTGTGATCAGAAGCAGAAGGGAGGAAATGAAGATACTGTACAGTCGGTGCTCATTACGAGAACACCAGGTAGGCGGGCATGACGAGTTTTTGGCATTTCGCTGTAAAATGACAATGAAATGTAGTTTTTTTGTTGGATGTTTAACTTTCGTAACCAGCTAAACTGGCAACTGTTGCTGTTTATGTACTGTATGTTTTTTTCCTTCCTCGACTTGGTGACTGTACACTGAATTTAGCGACATCCTCAATTTGGTCAATCATGGAAAAAAATTCGTGAGTGATTGTTTTTCTGTATGGAAGAACCTTTGAACACGGGATAGGGCGAGCAATGACTCTATTGTACACCCTCATTCTCGGCCTACGCACAATTGGGAGCCCTGGCTACAGTGCGTACTGTTACTTGGATCCTAGCGATCTGGTGCTTGGAGCCGAATACTAGGTAATTGTCGGTCAAACAGACTCCATAAAGAACGGTATACAACGGTATATAAAAGTAAATTGTTTTTTTAGTACGGTTGAGTAAGGCAAATGTGCTTACAACGTATGTTCTTGGACCATTCTGGACGCATCGATGTCATTACAGGTATGTTCATGTGGTGATTGTGCATGTGGTGAGAACGAGGGTATACAGGACTGGTACAAATACTGTACATCTATGCAATTTTCTTTGCCTTTTCCCCTAAGGTATTTCTCAGCGAATTTTGAACACAGGTGGACAACTATGGAAGGCTTCTAGTGTATAAAATTTAATTCAGCACACAACCCTCAAAACCTCGATTATGTTAGGAATTTATGAATCAAATTATGGGTTCTATGCCAGCGTAGGTAGTGAAACAAAGAACAGAAGCGAGAATATAAAATGTTTGGAAGTGTAGAAACAATGTGAGGCACCGCACCGCATTGCACAACGTACAGCGTTTGGCGCATCTGTTACTCGATACCGACAATATGGGGCATGAAAATCGGGAAACGAGGTGCTTTTCGTAACGAGGTGACATCGCTGTTGGGTCATGTCAGGGAGCACTCCTGTGAAATTGTTCAGAATCACAAACCAAGTACAGTAAAACGTGGGCTCGACGGAACTACCAAAACCACATTCTTCAGCAGTATGTAGTAAAACTTCGCACCAAGGGTAACTACGACGCAGATCCACCAGAGTGCCCGGATGGCTCAGGTGGGGTGGGTCTCTTCCTTCGAGTTAGGGGTCTCAATTGTCAGTTGCAGAACCGACAACCAATGTTTCTTACCTGGCAGGCCAATGAAGGTTGCCCATGTGTCCTCCAAGCGGTCCCGCAATTGATCGTGAGAGGTAAAACTTGCCACCTGTGAGCACCCTCACCTCATGATCTCACACAGCGTCGGCTCATATCTCACGCCTCGATTGGCTGCAGGAATTCCCTCCTAGTCATTGGCTTGGTGATTGCATTTTTCGGCTGGTGACGCGGCACACTCCTCAAGAGACTCGCCTAATCACGCCACGTCACGAACGTGGTGCCTAGAATCCTCAACTCCCACTACAGTAGAGCTCTAGATTTTGTAGCTAGGTGTGACATTCAAATGTTCAGGAGACTTGCAATGTAATGTATACATTCTTGTAATGTATTTTGATATAAAAAAGGAGACTTGCAACAGAAATTGTTGCGTTGTAATCGCAATACCAGTATGTAAACGGAAACTCTTACTACGTTCCAGTAACTCACTTGACCAGTTGGCCCTTGCATGAATCACCATATGCCTTGCACCTTAAGGAAATGGTACCAGTGAACTAATATTCCCAGCATCAAAATATTATTCCCAACAAGAAATACACTAGGAAACCAGTTGGGGGCGTACTTGAGAGACCCTCCATATTAACTATTGGAGGTGAAAAAAGCCTACTAAGAAAATACCACACAAGCACAGTGCTACTGTATATCGCTACCACAATGTTCCCTTCATGTGCACGTGACTCCTGCAACACTTGCAGAGCGCATGTGTCGGCGGGGGGCCGGTGCATTTCTTGCACGTGACTGGTCCGGTGCTGCTGGGGCTTTAAACCCCGCCGCAGCAGGGGGAGGGAAAGGAGTGCGAGTAGTGGTGGTGTTGGAGCGTGGCATTGGGGAGCGTGCATTAGGAAAACGGGGGGAGAAAGGCGCAGATGAGTGAGGGGAGAGGGGGGCAGAGGCGCGGGGGGAGAGAGGGGTGGCAAATGAGCGAGGGGAGAGAGGAGCAGAAGAGCGAGGGGAAAGAGGGGCAGGGCCAGAAGAGCGCGGAGAAAGAGGGGCAGCAGAGAATGAGCGAGGGGAAAGAGGGGCAGAAGAGCGAGGGGATAGAGGAGCAGGGGCAGACGAGCGAGGCGAGAGAGGGGCAGAAGAACGAGAGGAAAGTGGAGCAGAAGAGCGAGGGGAGAGAGGAGCGGAGGAACGTGGAGAGAGCGGTGGCGAGGAGTGGTGGCCTGGGGAGCGGGGAGTGGGTGGAGATTGAACCGCGTGCAAGCGGGGGGAGCGGGGAGTGGATGGGGACTGAACCGAGTGCGAGCGAAGCGACTGAGAGATCCCAATCAGCACGCTGGGCGGCCTTCTCTGCCCCGTGGGTAAAGGACGAGAGACAGCTTCCCCTGCAGTCTTTTGAACCAGTCCAGCAGCTGTAGCAGCTGTAGCAAGCGGAGGAGCAGCAACAACATGGGCTGTGGCGTGGGCTGTAGCGCGAGGGGAAGGGTGGGAGGAGGCAAGAGCAGCGGCGCTGCCCATGCTGTGGTGGCGAGCGTGCCGAGGGGAGTGCAGGGGGAGGCCCTGTGACGACAGCCTCTGGTGGGGGCTCTGAGGGGGGTGCTGCAGTGGCCCCTGTAGCCCCTGTGTCCCCTGTGACCCCTGTAGCCCCTGCAGTGGCCCCTGTAGCCCCTGTGTCCCCTGTGACCCCTGTAGCCCCTGCAGTGGCCCCTGCGGTAACCCCCCATGAAAGGTCCCTGTCCCTGAAAGATCTTTCTGCAGAGGCAGGCGGTCAGCTGATTGCGTGTGCGACGGGGTTCCGCGCGCTGCTGCTGCTGCCCGGGCTGATGAGGCGGGGCTTCGAGCGGCGTGACTCGGCGGATGTGGGGAGAAGCGCGGAGCGGGCGGCGAGGTAACCGAAGGGCCCGGCACGCGGTTACCACCATCGCCGCCACCGTTACCACCACTGCTGTTACGCACAGTGCTACCGCTACCCCCATCCCCATCAGTACCACCCTTGCCGATACCACTGCCAGAGCTGCTGGTGCTGCTGCTGAAGGTGCTGCTGCTGCTGGTGCTGCCGGCGCTGCTACAGCCATTAATCTCGGGCTTTCCTAGGAAGGCATCTCGGCGGGTGCCGGGGGAAGGCGGGCACACTGACAGGCTCCGCGTGCTGGGCCGATCCAACGGCCCTGATTGCTCCGATCGCTCGGCACGCTCTGATAGTTCGAATCGCTCTGATTGGTTCGCGCTTTCCGGGCGGTCGGAGTTCCTGCGCAGGGGAATGCTGCCGCTGCTGCTGCTGCCGCCGCTACGAATGCTGACGTCAGCCGTTGGGCGATCCGAGAGGCTGACGCTGCTGCACCGGGCAACCATCCCTCCCCCCGCTGTCCCCCGCCCATTCCCCCCTCCCCCTCCTGCTACTGCTCCTGCTGCTGCTGCCAACGCGGCCATGCGCGCAACATCGTTCCCCGAACGTTCCACGAAGCTACGGCTCCTGGCGTGTCGGACAGGCGCACCCAACCCAACCGCACCCGACCCAGCTGCCGCCTGTTTCCTGTCACCTGTTTCCCCGAAAGCAGGCACATTCCTGCCGCCCATGCCACTGCCGCCGCTGCCGCCCGCATAGCTGCCACTGCCGCCGCTGCCGCCCGCATAGCTGCCATTGCCGCCCGGAGAATGGCCACTGCCGCCCACTCTGGCCTCTCCGTCCGTTCCGCCGCTTCCCCTACCAGTACCGCCAGTTCCGCTTCCGCCGTCGGTCCGTTCCACCCTACCGCCAATTCCGCCCACCCGATAAGTAGGAGTGACAGCGGCGGTCGGAGAAACCCCGTTATTGTTGATCCCGTTACTGTGAATAGCGCGATATCCGCCGCTGCTACCGTCGCGGCCACTCCCGTAGCTCGCGCCGCCCGGCAGTGCGTTCCGCGCAGCAGCCGAGCCGCCGGTCGACGACCAGCTTCCGCTCCTGCTCACCCTCCGCGCGCCTCCCGACCCCGCGGAGGCGGAAGACCCAGGGGGAGGCGTGGGCACGAGCGCAGGCGCAGGCGCAGGGGCGGGAGAAGACGTAGGCGCGGCGGATCTGGGCTGCGCTGGGGCGGCAACAGCAGCGGCATGGGCGGAAGAACGCGCGGGCGCAGCCGCGGAATCGCCCTTCCTTCCCCCCGCCCTTCCGCCGGGCGACTCGGCCCCCATCGGCCCTTGCGCAGTACCAGCGGAAGCGGCGGAAGCCGAGAAAGCGGGGGATTTAGGGGAAGCTGTATGGACCCCGTTGATCGACTGCCATCCGGCAGTTGCTTGACTCGCGCTGCCAGCCGTCGCGTTCCCAGCCGTCGGATCATTCCCGCTCGCGATCTCCATCGCCGCCGCCGCCATATCCGCGGAGAAGAAGTGCCGCGGAATGCGCCGCACGCGCACGAGCTCGTTAAACGACACCTGGCGCGTCGGCCGCCGTTCGCCGCGGTTCGGCGGGCTGACGCCGGACGACGATGACGTCGCCGCCGGCGGCGCTGACGTGTCATTGCCCGCGTCGGGAATTGATCGGCCAATGGTGGGGCTGTTCAAGAGATCCGTTGGCTCGCAGGGATCCTGTAACGATAGCGAGTTTGGGATCACGCAATGACGCGTACGAGAGGAAGCGGAGGCGGCGCCGGCGCCGGCGACGGCGGAGGCGGAAGAAGGGGAGGAGGCGGAAGCGGAAGCGGAGGGAGCAAGATTTGCGGGGGTGGTGTGTGAACGGTAGATCCTGCCGTTGGTGTTCACGCGGAATCGAATCGGCTCCGTCGATTCTCCGCCCCGACTCTGCCCCGGCGGGGAAATGCCTACTGCGCTGGACGCGGAAGGCGAGCGCGAATGAGTGGCGCGCGGAGCGGCGTTGGGGGAAAAAGGCCGCGGAGGGGGAGCGGTTGGGCGGGATAAACTCCTCCTGGTTGGAGGATGCGTGGAGCCGAGGTTCAAATTACCCTTCGATTTCGAGGGTTTAGAGAAATCACTTCCGTAACCACCCCCGAAGCCGCTCCCTCCATAACCACCCCCGCCGTACTCAACCGGGCTGGAATCATCCGGTGCGAGATCCACTAGCGACCCGCAGCTTGCGGAGGGTCGGAACGAGTTTTGCTTTGCTCCTCCGTTCGCCTTCTGCTGCGACTGCGGCTGTAGCGCCGCCGCCGCCGGCTGTCGCTTCCGCGCTACAGCCGCCTGCTGCTCCAAGAGGCGCGCGTAGGAGACGCCGCTGTCGCCGGCGGCGGCGCTACAGCCGGCAACAGTTGCCGCAGCCGCTGCAGATGCGGTGAAATCGTCCCACGCGCGGCTCAAGTCGTCCTCGTTCGCGCTAGTGGCGGATCCGATAGAAGTGCTTGTCGCGCGCGAAGACCCACCCCCGAACGACGCGCGTCTCGCGGGTACCCTACTAGCGGGACTGGCGCCATCAGTTACGGCACCATCGACGCTTCTCCTCCCTTGGCTGTGGCTGCTTCCCTTCCGCGTGCTGTTTAGCCACGCCACGGCGTTGTCGATGGAGATGACACGTGGCACGGGCGCGCCGCCGCGGCTCGGATGGCTCGGTCCCATCGGGAGACTCTCCGGCGAAAGGTCAGCAGGAGGCGGCGACGTAATTCCCGATGCTGTTACTCGCGAACCCGTTATTCGCCAGCCTGATCCCCCTTCGCCCTTCGCCGCTGCTCCACGCGATCCTGACGACGTCGGCGACGGCGATCGGCTGTACTTCTGCGACGTCGCAGACGACGGGCGACTAGACCGCTCGGCGTTGCTAACCCCGCCAATGCCGCCGGACATCCCAGCCGCTGCCGCGTCAACCGACACGCACCGCGCTACAAACCCGCGGCTCGCCGCAGGCGGGCTAACATGATTGGCGGCGGCGCAGGGAGCCGCGTTATTTGGGATAAAAATTCCTTCGAGAGATCCCGAGTGGAAGCCGTTGGCATTGGACGGACGTGGTGGCGCCGTGCCGGTTCGCGTGAACAGCCGCGCGAACTGCGCGCGCCGGCCCGACGTCGACCGCCCCGACTCGCCGTTCGCGGCGCCGCCCGTGCCGGAGCTGTATCCCATGTCTTCCGTATCCGACGTGGCGTTGGAATTGGCGCTCGTCTTGCTGCGGCGCAGTAGGAGGGATCGCGAGCGCCTCGGTTCCGCGCCGCCTTCCCCGTCGGAGGCGCCGGCGGCGTTTGTGCCTCCGCTTAAGGAGCGCCGCAATCGACGGCCCCAATTTGATGACGAAAGCGGAGGCCCCGTCCGCGCTGCCCGCTTCGCGAGAACCGCACACGCGCAAGGATTGCGCCGACACGTGCAGGGCGTGCGCACGCCGGGGCTGGGCGGCAATTCCCATTGGCTGTCCATATCCGCGGATTCCGCTGCCCGTTGCCGAACCAGCTCCTGGTTCGGGCTCCGAACCACGGTGCGAGCCTGGAAAAACTCAGTTGGGGAGTGGGCGGGAAACGCGGGGGAGTTCTCGCAGCTGCTAAGGCCAAAGTCTTGCGGGGAAGGGGAGCAGGAAGTAGCGGGGAAGGCGGGATCCTGGTAGCCGGAAGGGGACGGGGAGGTGGAACCGGGGAAGGCGGGATCTGATAAGTTGTTGCTAGGGACGACGATAGGCGGAGGGCAGTAAGTGGAGAAAGAGGCGGATCGCGACCGCGTGCGAGCCTCGCCGAAGGATCCGGCAGAAGCCGCGGGATTGTAGGGCCCGGTGCCCGGCGGTAGTAAAGGCGAGGCGTGCATGGCTTCTGACGTGATGGGAGCATCGCTGATGCTCAGCGATCGGTGGCGCTCGTACGCGACCTCCATGGCAGTCAGCTGGGAGGAGCTGTTTTGCTGGAATGTGAAGTACGGCCCGGAGGTTCTGAAATGATCGGCTGCGAGTTTTAGAGGGAGGGAAATTAGTCACGGCTTGGTGGCAGTGTCACTGAGATGTGAAGGAACAAAAACTTCGCCTCTCAGGGAGAAGGAAGACGCCCGCACGAATGAGGGAAGGATTCGTTGGAGTGTGTGGTGGATGTCAGAGGAAGTAGCGTAGCGAGTCATGCATTTGAATTTTGTGAGTGCGGGATGAGAAGAGGAGGTGGAATGGTGGTGCACGGGAGAGATGACGAAGGCGGTGGCGGCGTCGGATGGCCCAATGGTTGCCCAATCATCATCCACTCCACCACCACCCAACCCCACCCAGCCAAACACCAGCAGACAGGCCACCAGCAACCCAGCTTTCCCGTCCCGCTCCAGGCAGGCAGTTGCAAATGCTAGCAAATTGCATGATGGCGAGGATGTTTCTGTCTGATTTGGTCCCTTCAACCTTCGGATCGCGGGCATCGCTTTTGGCTGTCGGGGAAAGCAATGTATCAGAGTTTGACAACGTCGACACGGGGAAGGAGGCTTGGCGTAGAAGGTAAGTACCCGTTATTTTCTGTATCTATGGTGTAATTGTCAAATTTTCAAGCTGCGTACACGTACCCGAACTTGTCCCAGTGCCCCAATGCCTCCTGTTCTTCCACAGCCCCAGTGCCCCATACCATAGCCTCTGCAGTGTACATGTACCAAAGCATGATATGCAAGCTAACTGTACGGCGGACAAAATAAAAGTCCAACTTGCACTGTGCTATCGACAGAGCGAGTGGAATGGCATGGAAACGGAGTGCAGATGCTGGGTAGGACGGATGTTTCGAAAGGAACCAAAAAACGCAGTAGGACCAATCATATTGCACTTTGGCTACACACAACAAGTTCCTGACATGGTTCCTGAGTTCTACAGTTGAACCAGATTTGGCCAAGGGTGAAATTAGAACAGTTACACCTAACCACCGCTATTTTCTTTCGGTCTATCTTCAACCCCCACGTGTGCAAAGGGGTAGGCACCCTTCAAAACGTTTTTGACCGAGGGTTGTGTCGGACGTCATACGCTCTACGCAGAGTTAGTTCCTGACTCCTGAAAGCTACGCAATGGGATGCGCAACAACAAGCAGACTCCACACGAGCCGAAATTGTCTTACACTCGCCCGATTGAAATCTCCATTTGATGTCATTCATAGTCCCCTATAACGAGGTTTCTAACAGAAAACCCCAAAAGCTGGGCAGGGATTACATGAAAATCGGGAACAGTGCCAAGGTCAGAAGTTGAAAATAGCGGTGGCTAGGTGTACACGAAAACCGCGTCACTTGGAGGCGCGACTAGAGGAAGGACTTCTACACCTGCGACTCGAAATGTGCCGCCCCCGCAACCACATGTGACGGGTAACCCGTTACTAGACGACACGGTGTCCCGATCGCTTTATAAGATCCGATCGAGAAAATCCAGGGGTGTATCCAATCGACACCATTACAGTACAATTCAACTTTCGAGGACGAAATCGGGCAAAGATGGGTCCGTGCAAATTCTGTACCATAGAAATGCTGGCACAACTGAACCCGAAGGGCGTATCTGTCAGCGCAGATTGCAAAGTTCATGTAATTTTTCGAACAAATGAACATTGGTCGACCTGTTTTCGACTATTTCAACATTTGTAAGGCGAAGAATGCTCGACTATCGAAGGTTGAGCTTATGGGGCAGGGCCCGATTCGCAGTCAATTCTCGTAGGCTACCAAGGCCGGTTACGAAGAGATCGTTATGACGTGTAACAAACGAACAGGGTAAACGATGTTCCGCATAACTCCCAAATTCTTCGTGCGTGTGCAGAAGAACACACGATTGGATGCATATGTACGTGGAAACTCAAATGTGCGTTCGACCTCAGCTCTGTGTCCTCGTGGTGTTTTCCAAATAACCTAACGATTTTGGCGAAAATGTTACCGTTAGTAGTTTAAACTCGTACCAAACGTCTACACAAAGAGGCATCCGCTAGTTTCGTAGCAAATATGCCTAAAAAAAATCTAAGGAGGTCAGGAAAGCAGAAAGTGCTGGTGTGATTGCTGAAAGTAGGGCATGGCGGAACGGGCGGCATTCATTCCCAACCGTGGATCAGCCAAACAGTACTGTATTGCAATTGCTGCAGTCAACTGTTCCTCCTTGTACAGTTAGCCCTCGGAATCCGCCTTTGTACGGGGCCCACCCTCCAAACCACAAAACTCGTGTGCCGTGTCGTGTTGTGTGGCTGCTTGGTGCGGAAGGGACCTTTGGTTCCACTTCGGTTCCTCCCTACCTTGCAGTGGTTCCTAGGGTGTTTGAAGTTCCACCCACTCACCATAAGCCGCAGTACTGAAGCGACCTAACCGTATTTGCGAGAGGTGGTGTAGCTGAAGGTCAAGTAGGCGTTAGCCAATGCTATTGTTTATTGTTCGGTAAAGAATGGGGCGTTCCATCCACCTGTGAGGAGTATGGTAAGTGAAGTGCATAGCATATGCCAAATCATCCCAATAAAGGTGCACATTGCATCACCCTGACCCTGCCCTACGGCGTCTCTAACAAACAACTCAAGGAAAGCTCGTGAGTCATGTAGTGGTATGACCCTCTCTACAGCTTTGCACATGCAAGTCGCAGCCACCACAGTCCGCAACCACTTTCATTAAGCTCTTGGTGCCTGTTCCATAAAATAATCATCTGGTTAACAATGCTCCTAAATGCTTCTTTTCTACTCCTCTCCCCACTCTCCTCCCCAAGAGTTACACTCCTCTTTTCCCACTCGCGTCCCTCCCCCCCATCATACCCCCCCTTTCCACAATCTACCTTCCCTTCACATTCCACAATTCCCTCTCCTTTCCACTCCCCTTCCCCCTCTTCTTCCCACTCCTTCCCTTACCGCTCCTTCCCACTGCCCCCCTCCTTCTCCTTCCCACTCGCCCCTTTCTTAAAAGAAGCCCATAAAGGCCTGAGTCCTGCACTCCACTTCTCATCCCCTCTCATCCCCCCGCCCCCTCCAGCAGTTAAAGCCGAAATCCTGGCAGCAGTGGCCGGCCGCATCCCCCCTGCCGTTTTCTCCTGCACCGTCGGGCTTCTAAACACACTTAAAGCCCCTTTTAGCATCGGAGACATCTGCCCCGATTTCAGCCGCATGCGCATCGTGCCCCACTCCCGAGCCTGGTGCCGAGCCTGCGCCCGGACGAACTCCTTCCCGCCCGAACTTGCAGGTCCGGTGAGGGCGGTCCGGTCGAATTCCTCGTCCTCCTCTATATCCCCTGCTGCTGATTGCGGCGGGAAGAGGCTATCAAACTCGGACCTCTGACTCTTGATCCGATTGGCTGCTTCTTCAAATGGATTGCTGCTGCTCCCAACACTGCCAATGCCACCACCGCTGCTGCTGCTGCTGCTGCCCGCGCCTGCATTGAAACTGGTACTGAACAAGAAACCACCCACACTATGCCCAACGCCACCCCCAGCAGCACCCGGGGAAAACCCAGCAGGAGAAAACCCTACAGGCGAAAACCCTGGCTGGGAAAACCCTGCAGGCGAAAACCCAGGCTGGGAGAACCCTGCAGGGGGAAACCCGGCTGCAGCACCACCAGGGTAAAACCCCTCATTGCCGCTTGCACCCACTCCTGCCCCCCCTGCTTCCCCACCGATTCTTTGAGACCCGCCCCCCTCAAACCCGCTGCCCCCAAAACCGCTGCTTCCAAAACCGCTGCTCCCAAACGCGCTGTTCCCAAAACCGCTGCTGTTAGGAACGGTGACCTCCAGGATGCTAGTGTCTAGCGCGCCAAGGGCGCCCTCACTCCCCCCCATGCGCCGGTGCCCCTCCCCCAGCTTCCGCCCCACACCTGCTCTCTGCATCCCCCCTGGCGCGTGCCCTGGCGCGTGCCCTGGCAGGTGCCCTGTCAGGTGCCCTGTCAGGTGAGGGTTCAGGTGAAAATCCGGAACCACTGTGGTGTCTGACGAGGGTTCTGTGTGGGAGAGAGAGATACTGTGCCGAGCTCCTGTACCTGCTCCTAATTGGGTATCTCCACTCCCCTCTCCTCTCCCCTCCCCCTGCTGCTCCCATGCATCCCCCTCTGCTGAGCCTTCTCTCAACACGCCCCCCATTGCTGCCCGCGGGAAAGCATGCGCTTGCTGCTGCTGCTGCTGCTGCTGTCGCTCGGCCCCACCACCTCCTACTCCCCCCATCCCTCCCCCCCTTGCCACCCCAACGCCCGCCGCCCCCGCCGCCCCTCCCCCCGACCTGATAGGGACGAGCCCCGCGTATTCCGCGGGAACCAAGGGCAGCGCTGCGCCCACACCAAGGGACGCGGAGCGGGCGCCCATGGGTGCGAACACGGCGGAGTGCGAGTGCGACGGGAACAGCCCCGCCGCCCGCGCATGCTGCGCGAAATCCAGCAGCGGACTGTTCCCCGCTCCCCCCGCGCCTCCCCCTCCGCCTCCCCTTCCGCCTCCCCCCCCTCCACCCCTCCCCCCGCCCCCTCCAGCACCAGACGCTAACCCTAACCCTAGCCCTGGACCAATCCCGAGGCCGCGCGCATTGGTGGTCATCATGGGGGGTTGTCCGCGGGTCTGCCTGTACCACTCATCGTCATCCACGTATTCATCATCTTTCCCCGTCCGCGACACCACGAGCTTCTCCCCAAAATCCCCCACCTCGAAATCCGCCATCATATCTGAAAGCTCGCTCATTAGGGATTCCCTCGCGCTCACTTGCGAGCTTAGAAGGTTCTCCCTTCCGCCCTGGAAGCTTCCTCCTGCGCCTCCCGCCCCCCCTGCTTCACCCGTTCCTTCTCTTCCCCCGCGGCTGAGGTTTCCGCCTGGGTCGCTGCTGCTGTGTTCTGAGGCGCCTGTACCCGTTACAAGCCTGTTACTGCCGGTCTCGGACGGGTCTAGAATATCCGGCTCGAGCACGTTCTTTTTATTCACGAGATACGCGTGCGGCGCGTCGGGGTACAGTTGCAGCACTGTGCGCTTACGGAGGCGGCCTCTAGCGGATCGAACCACCTCCCTGAAGGTCGCTTCCAGACAATCCGCGAGGAAGGTCGGGGCGAAATGCGCGGATAGAGAGCGAGTTATCTTAGCCGATCGACCAGATGGAAACGCGTTACTGCTGCTGCTGCCGCTGCCGCTGCTGCTGCTGCTGCTGATGGTGGTGGTGGTGGTGATGGTGGTGGTAAGGGTGGTCGAATCAGTCTTAACCGTGTCTGTGTCACCGCTAGTCGCGCTACTGACGGGGGTAGCTGCTGACGTGGCTTGTCCCTCGCCGTCCTGTGCTGCTGCTGCGGGGAGTGCGGTTGACACGGGCGCTTCCGTACGCGGCGGCGGAGTTGTAACCGTTACACAGTTACACTTGCTCGCCGGAGGCGCGCCCAGCGGTCTTTGCGGCGGCTGGCGGAGCGCGTTCGCGGCGGCGAGAGCGGCGAGCGAGTGCGAGCGGGGGTGCGGGAGCGAGGGGGCGTGCGGCGAGAGCGTGTGAGAGAGAGTGTGGATGACGGTGGCTCGAAGCTGGGAGAGAATCTGGAACGCCCTACTTCGGTCTAGTGCATCGTCCGCGACAGCGAAGGCAATTAAACCCTGACCGAAGGAGAGGAAGAGGTTGGTGCGGCCGTAGCCCTGATGAGAGCAGGGAGGAGGGAAGGTACGAGGGGGGAAACGGGAGAGAAGGGGAATGATGAGGGGCGCAGTTGAAGGGCAGCTGGGAGAGAATCTGAAAGGCTCTGCGGCGGTCTAGGGCATCGCCCGCGACAACGAAGACGATCAGGCCCGTCCTTCGCCCTGACCGAAGGAGAGGAAGAGGTTGGTGTGACCGTAGCCCTGTTGGGAGCAGGTAAAGGAAGAGGGAAGGAGCAGTGTGGGGAGGGGGAAAGGGATTTGTAGGGGAGCGGGAAAAGGATCTGAATGGTCCTGCAGGGGTTCAGCGCGACGTCCGACAGCGAAGGGGATTAAAACCCTGACCGGAGGAGAGGAGGACTTTTGAGGCGCCTCAAAAGTCCGACAGCGAAGTTGATTAAACTCTGACCGAAGGAGAGGAAGAGGTTGGTGCGACCGTAGCCCTGTTGGGAGGGTGAAGGGGAGGAATGAGCGGTGGAGATTGGACGAGATTGAGGGAGGGAGGAGGGAGAGGGGGAGATAACCCTGATTAGGGTTATGACCAGAAATACTTTCTCCTGGGTGTATTGTCTTAATACACGAACGCTAAACTAGGGTTTGTGGTGGAGTGACGAAAAGCGGACAAAATGATAAAGACTCGACGACTCACTACAGTCTCTGAATTTTGCTGGAATGGATCGAGGCTAATACCAACGTAGAAGAGGCAGAGACTTATCACTTCTCACTTCGCTGAATCTACTCCCCTAAACGGCTACATTCTGCTTATCAGTTGCGTGGTAGCATGAAAATGTTGCTCGGTCGATAAAAGGAAAAAGAATGAAACAAAATACGTTTCCTGCTGACGCCTCACCAAAGAGTATGTGCTACAGTGCCGAGGAGCGTCTGCCAGCACGGCAGCGACGGCGCTTCGCAGAATCTTCCTGTACCGGCCGAAATCAACGAGAATGGACGGCCCTCGCGCGATGCCGATGTAATATACGAGCTGCGTCTCGCGATCTTTGTCGGGATGCGCAGGTGCCTGGCCCGGTGTGTTTTCCACCGCATCCGCCGCCGCGTCCCACGCACTAGGAGTGAGGGACGAGGCGAATGTGAAGAGAATAACAGGCTCTTTTGGCGGAAGTCTGTCGCGCCTTGACACTCTACCCATCTCTAAACGCCTCTGATATTTTTCAGAATTCGCTTCTTGACCTAATTTGACGAAACCAATTAGACCTTGTAGTGGAGGGGAAAAAGTTTGCGAAAACAAACTTGCGAAATCAGGTTTGCGAAATGGCGTAGCAAGCTGAGCGAACCAGACGCAACGACGAGCTCGGTTCTGGAGACGGTGAAATTAGGTCATCATCAGATTCCAATCACACAGCTTGATCTTGAATAATTATCATCTGACTGCAACGAAATCAAATACCACAGGTTGGTAACAACCGCTACAGCGGCTCCAGGTTGCAAAAAGCGGCTCTCGTCCGCCAGTCTATGGCGGTTCTGACTGGATGATTTTGGTCAAGTACACAGTTAGTGAGGTGGTACTAAACTAGCTGGTTCCAGGTTAGCGGAGCGGAATTGAATACTGAAGTGAAGCTACTATTAGCTGTCAGGCTAGCTAGAATGGCTAGACTAGTGGAGCTGCCACTTCACAATCTAGAATGGCTAGAATGGCTAAGCTGGTGGAGCTATCAAAAGCATCTCCACTCTCCCTATCCTAGATTTTGTCGATGCTGTCTGTGATGCCTCGCTCACCGCTTGCGGAACTCTCGCTCGCCTTCTGCGCCGCTGTTCGCAACTCTCTAGGTTCAACCTAGTTCTCCCTGCCTCCGCTCCAACCAAAACCTTCTCTTCCATTCTCCTCCGCTCTCACTTGCCCAACAAACAGCATGCATGTCTCTGCCAGACAAGTACTTGATCCCATGTCACATGTGCTGTCACCCGCCCTCGTCCAATTCTTCTCCAATCCGTTTGCTCTTGCCTTGATTCTTTCGGCCAGAATTTCCGGGCTTCCCCACAGCGTTGGTCTCATGCATTCACCTCACTGATTCCTGGTACTTCTATTTTTTCCACCCATGCTGACACTTCATGGGTATGGACAGTCGGACATCACCCAGGCATTTCGGAACCGCTTCCTTTGCCTGTTCTTCCTTACAGATTGTTCACCATCCGTACAGTTTAAGCAAAAAACGATACAATATCTTATCACGACCATTCAGATACACCTGATGCTCGTTAGAGCCCCTCCCGGTTGCCTTGTGAAGGGGGTCTGTAAGCTAAAACTGTATTTCGCGTAGGTTCGTGAGTTTAGTTAGGCTTTATGCATGCTTCAAACCTGCACATGGTAACCACCCTATTTGTCCAATTCGCAACAGTAATGGTTGGCCCTATTTGTCCCTGATGTGTGTTACAGGTTACTCGACGAATGTGAGAACAATGAAACTAGCAGCCTCATCAAATGTTCCTCTTAGTTCAAAACAACCAAAACACCAAGCACAACCAATCAGCTTCTCCCACATGGCCCCCAGCTCCAATCCACACAAACATCGAAACGAACGCTCCGGCCGACATTTGGCGACGCAACGCGTAGCTCAAAGCGCACACTACGGAGGTCTCATGACCCGTCCAGAGATCGTGAATTGGTCTTGAATGTGAACGCTCCGGACGATAACGAACTCTCGAAGCTCCTATGCACGTCCGTCTTGAGTTGGATCTGGAAAGAAGAGAGCAACAAAAGATTAGTACTTAGAAAAGAAGGAAGAAACTAGCGGCAAGAAGAACGAAAGTTAACTCAAAGCCAAGCTCGAAACGCAATGATTCAGAATGATACCGTGGCGCCGTCCCGCTCAGGCGCCTTCCACGTACGTGCTTCCGAGCCCCTCTGGTTGCCCTCGCACGCCTTTCTCGCATCTCATGCCACCGCCGCCGGCTAACCAGCCAGCCGTCCCTTCCCGCGGCTTGCCGGCCGGCAGGAGGATTGTGCCTAGCCGAGCCGACTCATCGGAGAAGCTCCCCGCGTGTCCGTTTCTCGGCCACTCCGCGCGCTACGGCAGTTACGAGACAAAAGAAGCCGGCCGTGCGACCGAGCCTCCCTCCCCGGCGGCAGTCGCGCGAACGATGCCGTTCGGCGCCATGCCGACGCGCGCAGCGCCGACGCGTCTCTCCCTGTGCGATCCACGACGGCGGGGTCGGTGAGCGCAGCGGGGCCAAGCGGGAGCCGCAGCATCGGTTGATCGCGAGCGGCGTGCAGGTGGACGCGATAAATCGCAAGCTGCTGACGGTGATCACCTATCGCGAGCTTGACCTAAGCGATGTATCCCCCGTCATTATCACCGTCCAGATAAACTGCAGGAAAATAAGAAAGTAAGTTAGAAAAAAAAAAAAACAAAAAACAAAACAAAAGCTCGTCAAACAGTGAAGCAACTGCAGGAAAAAGTTGAACGATGTTGCAAAAAATCGGGACGTTGAGAAAAGCTGCTCTTACCTTCACTCGACCGTCTTAATCCAGGTGGTGAAGACTTGAATGGCAGGAGCGACGGAGAAAGGAAAAACGAGCCATTGGTGCCCGTTCTGTGTGGCCCGTACTATTCGTGTGGCCGTTGTTAGTTCCATGCACCTGTCTTGGAAAATCGCATCGTGTGGTTTGGTAACCACACGATGGAATGTCTGACGTGGGGTCGGCGAACAACGCCTGGCTAATAATGAGCTTGTACCCCACAGGTGCAGACTACACGTGGCAGTGTGAATCTGCCCAAGTGTTTGTTACACGCACGATGAACCTCGCTGAGGTGACGGGGCAGTCGGGCGAATGCGATCACGAAACCACTCACGTTTCGTCCTTGCATTTCGCCTGCCTGACTTGTGGCCTCAAAACAAGGCAAACCAGGGTCGGTCTGCCTTGTTCGGGACTGCACGTGAGTTGGTAGCCGCAGCGCGTGTACTGTTGCCAGCCACCCATGTGCTTGTACTATGGGAGTAGCAAGCAGGGGTTTCGACCTCGGGGGCAGCGTTTCCATCCGGCGCAGGGCAAATTCGCGTGCACTGGTCGGGCATCATGTGTACTATGAAAGAAAAAGCGACTTCAGCACAAAAATACTGTAGGACTCGAATCAGATCAACCGAGCGTGCATCCTCATTCCCTCGTAACACAACACAATTGACAAGACCTCCGACTACTCTCCCGTAAAAGTTTTACGTTTCCTGTCCACAACATATTTGTATAATGGATTCCAGACGCATACTTGTCAAACATTATATATGTTGTGTTTGTTTAGGCTACAGTGGGTTAGCCTATAGGGGGTACACAATTCTAGGGTTAGGTACTTGTACTGATTTCACTGTTAGTTCAATCATTCCTGTCCGTTCATTCTGACATGGTATCAGAGCAGGTCCTTCACTAGGACCGTTTTAGGGCCCACCGCTACCTACCTACCTACCTACCGTGCGCCCTCGTGCGCCCTCGCGCCCTCGTGCGCCTCTTACTACCGTGCGCCCTCGTGCGCCCTCGCGCCCTCGTGCGCCTCTTACTACCGCGCGCCCTCGTGCGCCCTCGCGCCCTCGTGCGCCTCTTACTACCGCGCGCCCTCGTGCGCCCTCGCGCCCTCGTGCGCCTCTCCCTACCGCGCGCCCTCGTGCGCTCTTGCGCCCTCGTGCGCCTCTCCCTACCGCGCACGCACGGCCTGCTAGCCACCCGCGCGCGGCCCGCTTTCCGCGGCGTCGTCGCCAGCCCGCGGCGTCGTCGCCTGCCCGCGGCGTCGTCGCCTGCCCGCGACGTCGTCGCCTGCCCGCGGCGTCGTCGCCTGCTCGCGACGTCGTCGCCTGCCCTCGGTGTCGTCACCTGCCCGCGGCGTCGTCGCCTGCCCGCGGCGTCGTCCCCTGCTCGTCGCGTCGACCTGCCCGCGGCGTCGCCACCTGCCCGCCGCGTCGCCCTGCCCGCGGCGTCGCCACCTGCCCGCCGCGTCGACCTGCCCGCGGCGTCGCCACCTGCCCGCCGCGTCGCCCTGCTCGCGGCGTCGCCACCTACCCGCCGCGTCGCCCTGCCCGCGGCGTCGCCACCTGCCCGCCGCGTCGCCCTTCTCGCCGCGTCGCCCTGACCTAATCCGCCTCTCGCCCCTGGAGCAGCCGCCACTGCAGCAGCAGCCCCTGGAGCAGCCGCCACTGCAGCAGCAGCCCCTGGAGCCGCCCGCCACTGCAGTAGCAGCCCCTGGAGCCGCCCGCCACTGCAGCAGCCCCCTCTGGAGCAGCACGTACCTGCAGCAGCTGCCCCTGGAGCAGCCCGCACCTGCAGCAGCCGCCCCTGGCCCCTGGAGCAACCACCGCTGCAGCAGCCGCCCCTGGCCCCTGGAGCCGCCGCCACTGCAGCAGCCGCCCCTGGCACCTGGAGCAGCTGCCGTCGCGGCCCGGCCTCGCCCTGCAACAGCTGCCGCGGAGCTCCCTGGTGCGGCTCGGCCCAGCCCTGCAGTTGTAGCGGCCCCGCTGTCGCCACCGTCTTGCGCCTGCCGCGCCGACCACTGGTGAGCATTGCCCAGCACTGCTACCGCTGCTACTGCTGCTACTGCCTTTTCTACTCCCACTGCCACAGCTCCTGCTGTTACTACTGTTGCTGCCGCTACTGCTACTACTGCTGCTCCTGGCGTGGCCAGATGCAGCTCCAGGGCCGTGCGCGTGAGTCCCTCACGCCCCAGCAGCTTCGTGCGCGTGAGTGGTACGCTAGTTGGGGCTGTCGGGGTGGCCGTAGTGGTGGTCGCTCTGGAGTGGGTCGGTCGGGAGCTTCTGGTAGTGGACAGGTGCAGCTGCCGTGCCCTCCTTCGCCCCAGCTGCTTCGTGCACGTGCTTGGTACGCTAGTTGGGGCTGTCGGGGTGGCCGTCGTGGTCGTCGCTCTGGAGTGCGTTGTTCGGGAGCATCTGGTAGTGGACAGGTGCAGCAGCAGTGTCCTCTTACGCTCCAGCGGGCCCGAGAGTGGTACGCCAGTTTGGGCTGTCGGGGTGGCCGTAGTGGTAGTCGCTCTGGCGTGCGTTGTTCGGGAGCATCTGGTAGTGGACAGGTGCAGCAGCAGTGTCCTCTTACGCTCCAGCGGGCTCGTGAGTGGTACGCGAGTTTGGGCTCTCGGGGTGGTGGTCGTGGTAGTCACTCTGGAGTGCGTCGTTCGGGAGCTTCTGGGCGCGGACCGGTGCAGCTGCCGTGTAGTGTGAGTGAGGCTGCCGCTCTAGGTGCTAGTGAGACCGCCACTGCAGGTGCTCGCGTGTCTGCCACCTCAGGTGATGGTGAGGCTGCTGCTCTAGGTGCTAGTGCGTCCGTGCCCGCTGGTACTGAGTCGACTGCAGCACTGCACACCTTCACACTGGACTCAGGTGCTTCTCGCTGTTTCTTTCGTGACCGCACTGTCCTTGAGCCACTCGCTCGGCCAGTTGCTGTCTCCCTCGCTGACCCCTCTGGGGGTCCGGTCGTTGCGACCTCCTCCACTGTCCTTCCTTGTCCTGCGGTCCCGTCAGGCACACTGTCAGGTCTCTACCTCCCCTCGTTCTCTACGAACTTGGTGGCGGGTAGTGCGCTCCAGGACGGGGGTGTCCACCAGTTCACCCCTGCTTACGAGCGCGTGACCCACTGCACGTGTGCTCGGACGGGCCGTCACCTGGCTACCTTCACTCGGCAGCCGGGGTCGGACCTGTACACACTGACCACTGAGTCCCCTCAGGTCGCTGCGTCCGCGTCTGCGTCTGCGTCAGGTCAGCTATCCGCCCCCTGCTCGTGTCGCTCTCTGGCGCATGAGACTGTCCTCTGGCACCACCGCCTTGGTCACCCGTCTGTGCAGCGCCTTCGGGCCATGCACAAACGGGACCTTGTTGCTGGTCTTCCCAGGGTTCTCCCTCCCCTCCCACCCTCGCCTGCTCCTCCCTGTCTTCCCTGTGTCGAGGGGCGGCAGCGCGCCGCTCCTCACTCCTCCTCCTTCCCCCCGACGACTGCTCCTTTGCAGACGCTCCACATGGACGTGTGGGGCCCAGCCCGCGTCCGTGGTCAGGGTCAGGAGAGGTACTTCCTGATTGTTGTTGACGACTTCTCGCGCTACACCACGGTCTTCCCCTTGCGCGCCAAGGGTGACGTCCCTGATGTCTTGATCCCTTGGATCCGCAGATCTCATCTCCAGCTCAGTGAGCGTTTCCGCTCCGACTTCCCTGTCCTGCGTCTGCACTCTGACAGAGGTGGGGAGTTTTCCTCTGGCCTCTTGGAGGCCTTCTGTCAGCAGGAGGGCATTGAGCAGTCGTTCACACTTCCGGCCTCTCCACAGCAGAATGGGGTTGCTGAGCGCCGCATTGGCTTGGTCATGGAGGTCGCTCGTACCTCCTTGGTTCATGCGGCTGCCCCCCACTTTCTGTGGCCGTTTGCAGTCCGATACGCTGCGCATCAGCTCAACCTCTGGCCCCGTGTCTCCTTACTGGAGACTTCTCCGACACTGTGTTGGACGGGAGAGGCTGGCGATGCGTCGCGTTTTCGGGTCTGGGGATCTCGAGCTTTTGTTCGCGACACGTCCGCGGACAAGCTCTCCCGTCGCGCTGTCCCCTGTGTCTTTCTTGGCTTTGTCCCGGACGCGCCTGGTTGGCAGTTCTACCACGCCACCTCGCGTCGTGTCCTTGCCTCTCAGGACGTCACTTTTGACGAGTCCGTCCCCTACTACCGCCTCTTCCCCTACCGCACTGCCCCGCTCCCCCCCCCGCCTCTCTTCCTCGCTCCAGGTGCTGAGGTACCAGACCCCCTCCCCCCTCAGGGTGCCGCTCCCTCAGGTGTGTCCCAGGTAGACCCGGTTGAGCCTGTCGAGGTAGCTGTTGACTCTCGTCCTGCTGGGGGTACTGAGCCTGCCCGTGAGGAGTCTGGGGGTGCGGAGCCTGGAGGTGCTGAGCCTGGGAGTGCGGAGTCTGGAGGTGCTGCGTCTGGGGGTGCTGCGTCTGGAGGTGCTGAGCCTGGGGGTGCTGAGCCTGACCGTGCTGAGTCTGGGGGTGCGGAGCCTGGGGGTGCGGAGTCTCGAGGTGCTGAGCCTGGGGGTGCTACGTCTGGGGGTGCTGTGTCTGGAGGTGCTGATCCTGAGCGTGCTACACCTGGAGGAGCCCTCTCCTCCCAGCAGCTGCAGGAGAGGTACCTACAGTACTGCCGCCTCCGGAGAGGTGCTACTGGAGCTCGTACCAGTACTTCCCCTCCTACCCAGGAGCTCCCCCCCATTCAGCAGATCCGAGAGTGGTACGCGCGGCGCTGCAGTCTTCGGAGTGGTGCTCCTGGTGCTGCGGACCCCAGCGGTGGCGCTGCTGCTGGTGCTGAGGACCCGGGCGTTGGAGCTACTGCTGGAGCTGAGGACCCGGACGGTGGAGCTGCTGCTGGTGCTGAGGACCCGAGCGGTCGAGCTGCTGCTGGTGCTGAGGACCCGGGCGTTGGAGCTACTGCTGGAGCTGAGGACCCGGACGGTGGAGCTGCTGCTGGTGCTGAGGACCCGAGCGGTCGAGCTGCTGCTGGTGCTGAGGACCTGGACGGTGGAGCTGCTGCTGGTGCTGAGGACCCTGCCGCTGGTGTCGCTGCTGGTTCTGGAGACGCTGCGCGGCCGCGACCGTACTTCGTACCACTTCTTCAGCAGGTTCTTGGTCAGGCTCCTCCTCCTTGTCCTCCTCCCTCCGTAGCGTGTCCTCCGCCTGTCCAGTCGCAGTCCCAGTTCCCGCCTGCCTCGCCTCTCCCTGCTCCCTCTCCTTATACTGGTCCCACAGGAGGTCTTACAGAGCGTCGTGAGCCTGAGTCTCGTCCTGCGTCGCCTGTTCGTACTGCTCGCACTGGTCGTCGTGTCCCACGTGAGCGTCCTCCTCCTGTTCCTGGCACTCACTACATGACTCTGCGTCCCTCCACTGCTCCTCAGCGTGTCCCGCTGCCGTCTCCTCCTGCGTCCTCTCTGCCTACTCTTCCTCCTCCGGAGTCTGACTCCCGTCGTGCTGCCAGTCCCACTGTCACCCGTCTCCTCGCTACTGTTGTCACTGACCCTACCTTTGAGTCCTCTGCTGCGTCTGCTCTGGTCGCTGAGTTGATTGACTTTGCTGCCCGGTGTCGTCTAGACTACGCCACTAGCCTTGTTGCTGAGTCTGAGTCTGAGTGTGTCTGTCCTCCGTCCGTCGGGGGTGAGTGTGCTCTTGGCACGGACGTCCTTGAGGACAGACAGGAGGAGTTCCAGTGCTTTGCTGCTGCTTTACCCCACCTCGTGTCCATGCTAGTTGCCCCTGAGGGAGACCCGGATGCACCAGACATCCCGACCCCGCGCACTTACGCTGAGGCGATGGCGGGTCCCTACTCCTCTCAGTGGCAGACAGCCATGGACGCAGAGATGGCTTCCTGGAAGTCCACAGGCACCTACGTCGACGAGGTTCCCCCACCTGGGGCGAACATCGTCAGTGGCATGTGGATTTTCAGGGTGAAGCGGCCGCCGGGTTCTCCTCCTGTCTTCAAGGCGCGCTACGTGGCTCGAGGCTTCAGTCAGCGAGAGGGAGTTGACTTCTTTCAGACCTTCTCCCCCACCCCGAAGATGACCACTCTTCGGGTGCTGCTGCACATAGCCGCTCAGCGCGACTACGAGCTTCACTCACTTGACTTCAGCACTGCTTTCTTGCAGGGCAGCCTGCACGAAGAGATCTGGCTGCGCCGCCCTCCTGGCTTCACTGGGTCGGTTCCTCCTGGTACCCAGTGGAGGCTTCAGCGGCCGGTCTACGGTCTCCGCCAGGCACCGCGTGAGTGGCACGACACACTGAGGACGACACTGAGTGGCTCTTGGGTTCGCTCCCTCTACTGCTGACCCGTCACTGTTTCTACGCACAGACACCTCACTGCCGCCGTTCTACATCCTCGTGTACGTCGACGACTTGGTCTTTGCCACTGCTGACACCGCGACACTCGCCCACGTGAAGTCGGAGCTGCAGAGGAGACACACGTGCACAGACCTGGGTGAACTGACAAGCTATCTTGGCTTGCGGATCACCCGGGACAGAGCACGGCGCACCATCACCTTGACTCAGTCACACATGGTGCAGCAGATCCTTCAGCGCTTCCGCTTCACGTACTCCTCGCCTCAGTCCACTCCTCTGCCTACCGGTCACTCGCTCTCAACTCTGCCTTCGGATGAGTCCGTAGAGCCGAGTGGCCCGTATCCAGAGCTTGTGGGCTGCCTCATGTACCTGATGACCTGCACTCGACCTGACCTTGCATACCCTCTTAGCATCCTTGCGCGCTATGTCGCTCCTGGCCGTCACAGGAAGGAGCACATGGATGCCGCTAAGAGGGTGTTGCGCTACTTGTGCAGTACGTCGGGCATGGGGCTAGTGCTTGGAGGGCGAGACCGAGTTGTACTTACTAGACACTCAGACGCTTCTTGGGCAGACGACCAGGCTACTCAGCGGTCGTCTCAGGGTTACACCTTCAGCCTTGGCTCCGGCTCAGTTTCTTGGCGTTCTACACGCTCTTCTTCTGTTCTCAGCTCCAGTTGTGAGGCTGAGATCTACGCCACAGCCATGGCTGCCCAGGAGCTACGCTGGCTGACCTACCTGCTGACCGACTTGGGAGAGCGGCCTCGTTCTCCTCCAGTGCTGTACGTCGACAACCAGGCTGCCATTGCCTTGTGTGAGGAGCACAGACTGGAGCACAGAACGAAGCACATCGCCCTGCGGTACTTCCTTGCTCGAGAGCTGCAGCAGCGTGGTCAGCTTCGTCTGCGTTACGTGGCCACTGAGGCCAACCTTGCTGATGTGTTCACCAAGGCGCTTCAGCCTTGTGACCATCAGCGTTTCTGTACTCTTCTAGGCCTTGTGCCTGCTGGACCTCACTTACTTACTTCTTGACTCTGCTTGTACTGTGATCTTTATAGATCTGCCTGCATGTTTACACTTGCTAGGTTGTGATCACTGTATCTCTTGTTATATTATCATCCTGCATGTGAACTGGTCTTGTGACCCCTTGCTCTCCCCCACTTTGCCTATGGGGGTGTGTCAAACATTATATATGTTGTGTTTGTTTAGGCTACAGTGGGTTAGCCTATAGGGGGTACACAATTCTAGGGTTAGGTACTTGTACTGATTTCACTGTTAGTTCAATCATTCCTGTCCGTTCATTCTGACAATACTGACTTTCCGCGTTCTGTTACGGGCTGTACACCGACCCGGCGGATATGGGAACGTATGAAGTGTAGAGATTTTACTGTTGCGAAGTTAAAAACGGTATTCTTCAATGACAGGCTACAGTTTTCCCGCGAGGATTGAGATATTCCAGCCTGGCGACCAAACAGTGCTACATGAAAAACAAAGGCGCCTGCTTGACACAAGGGCCCAATGCAAAGAAGCCAGCCTGGTTCAGTGCATCTTGGACCGTCGGATCCGCCACAGGGAACCGCTGGCAAGACAGCGCGGAGGTAGTTTGTCGTCGAGCAATCCATCTTGGACCTGGATTGAATGCTGCTGCAGCGTGAACCAGGCCTGTCGAAGTTCCTGGGGCTCGTACTTGCGCTCCCCAGCTCCTCCCAATCTAACCCTTGGTTGGGGGTAGGTGAGCGTTTTGGGTCACGGACGCACCCCAAAGTCAGAACTTGAAATCAGGGCATGTTTGAAGTTTGTACTTACACTACATTTTACTATGATACGTGCAGTTATCTACTTATATTAGAAGTCAAGGACACCTAACACTACACATGTCTTAAATAGTCATAAAACCTACCTAACCTGCAATGTTCTTCTTCTCTACTCTAACTACAGATATGGCATGCAGAGCTCAGCTACTCTACTCTAACCCAACATGCAATGCGAGCCTATTTGGCAGGCTTCCTCCCCTTCCTCCCCTTATCCTTAAACAAGGCATAGGCCGCTGCCCAGTCCACCGGGTAGTCTAGCATCTTCACTGTCATCAGCTCCCCCAGCCTAACATCAGTAAGAGCAACACGATCCCACGACTTAATAATGTTTTGGCGGGAAAAGCCCCTCTCACACTCAACAGTGCTGAGGGGCAACACAGAGACCGCACGCCAGAGAGAGACTATGGTGGGATAGTCATCCTTCCAGTCTGCAGTGCGCAGCATGTTGGTGAGAGCCTGATGGAAGGTCTGCTTCTTGAACTTTTTCTCCATTGTGGCTGTGAAGAGGCGCATCTGCGGCTCTATGTCAGCAAGAGCGACACCTGCGAAGGACATATACAAAGTTAGATTATGTCAATGTTGGAGAACAATATGTACAAAGTTAAAACATACGTGGGTTCCTTTCATACTAATCTAGGCTTACCACTGGTTCTTGAACATGTCCAGAAGCTCGGTGAGATGGAGCTTCAACCATGCGTCCTGCTCTCCTGCACGGAAGGGATACTTATCAGGGGTGAAAAACCCCACACCATCGAAATGGCGCAGGTCCGCCATCCTCTTCCCCAGCGCCTTAATCAGGCGCTGTGCGAAACGCCGCGCCAGGTCCTCGCAAGCCTCCAAGTCGCATCCCCCCCCAGGGTTTTCAGGGTCAATGATGTCCTCGTGGAGCTCGATCTCCTCTTTTGCAGCTTTGCCGTTCTCGTCCACTCCCTTGAGCTCCAGCTTGCGCGGCAGCAAGGAACTTGTTCAGGCGAGAGGTGTTCGGCCCGTTGGATGCGCTGGGCTCCACGTAGTACTGCGACAGATTGGTCTTCACTTTGTCGACATGATTCTTCACCTCTGTGATGTCGACCTGAAAGCAAATGGAGCGGGAAATCATTAGAACCAGCACTTAAGACAAGATGCCCCTATGACATGTTCTTGACAATCTTACCGTCTGCTTCTGGAAGGCAAGATTGAGCCCGTTGAGTAGCTGCAGCACGTCAGCGAGCAGGTAAAGCATGTAGTGGAACTTGAAGCTGGTAGCGAGCTTCTCCATCCCGTCCTTCTCCCTCGTCCACATCCACATCAGCACCGGCAGCACGTCGCAGAAGCGGTTCACAGCATCTCCGCGGGACAGCCAACGGACGGTGCAGAAGCCTTGCACCTCCAGGTGCGTCTTCAGAATGACGTCCTGGAGATGCATGTAGGTCTTGTGATCGGTCGATGAACGCCCGAGACGCTCGGCAGTCTGGCGTATCATCTTATCGATGACGTTGAACTCCTTGAAGCTCTTCGCGGCATCCTTTGCAGCCAATGCCTCGCTGCACAAGTACGAAAGGTACGTGAGTATGTATGGCGACAAGGATAAAAAAACATAACAGAACAGTGTAGTGCAACCTTACCGATGCGCCACGCAGTGAACCGCCACCAGCCACGGGCAACGTTTCCGAAGCAGGGCGACAACGCCGTTCTTCTTGCCAGTCATGACGGATGCACCATCCGTTGAAACCCCGACAAGCTTGTCCATCGACATGTCCTTCGACCACAGGCACTTCACGATCGTGTCGTACAGTGCAGCGGCGTCGCAACGCTCGAGCGACAGGAGCGCAAGGAACTGGGACACCACGGCCTCCGCTCTCTCGAACGTGACATACATGATGAGATGCTTTCCGCGGGCGCGATCCGTGGATTCGTCGAAGGAGAGGCTGTACCAGGCCGACTCTTTGACGTCCACGAGCTGCCTGGTCACCAGATGCTCCGCCATAGCCTCTACGAACTCGCCGAAGGCGTATCTGCAATGAGCACCGAATGAACGTTACTTACAATATAACACAAGCACAAGTGCGACAATACAGAGGCAACGAACATAAGAAACAGCAGGACATTAAGAGCCGAAACAGAGGCTAACAATCACTTACCGCGAGTAATAACGCCCGTAGGATTCGCTGTTCGTCAAACGGGGCATCCTTGCTCCGCCATGAACCGCACCAGCATGGGGTAGAGAGCGATCGGTGCATCGTTCCGCGCAACCCACTGAGCTGCTTGCATGCATTTGACGACCCTCGCCATGACTGGATCGCCGCTAAGCATGTTCAAGAGGCTGCGCTGCCTCACCTCCGTGCCAGCAGCGAGTCGTTCTGCTTCCATGGCCGCGAGGTGCACCTTGGACTGGCCATGGTTGCGGCACGCCGACTTCTGAAAATCCCTTGTACCGACGCCAGCACCTCCAAAGGGAGACTTGGTGTTAGGAGCGAACTTACAGCACACGGAACACTCCATACCATATAGGCGCTCTTCTTTGTTGTACTTCAGGCTCAGCCACGAGTACGTCTGCTTCCACGACGTGTTGAAGCGACGTGCCATACCCTTCTCAGCAGCAGGGATCTCGGTGTCCGGGGGTACTTCTACATCCTCCGCGATAGCCTTGTCCTGCGCCTCCAGCTCCTCGGCCGTGGGTGGAGGCGGTACGCTTCGTGCGCGTTTTCGTGACTCTGGTGGCGGACTTGCGAAGCTAAGGTGAACCTGACGATAGCGGGCTGCTGACCTCGGTGTAGTCTGTGACGATGATGCTTGCTGGGCGAAGACCGGGGCCAACTCTGAGATTGCTACGTATAGCATGTCTTCAGCATCAGAGGGTACGTATGGCTCGGTCTCGGTCGTAGTATGAGAGTGAGAGACGTTCGTCATGGGCAAAACTGGTGGAGGGGTTTCACCCTCGCTAGGCTCCATTGTGGGAGTCTGTGGCTGACGAGGAGAACGGGTTAGCTACTCGTAATATAAACCTCGCGTGTGTGAGCTGCGCGACGCGAGGTTTACTCGGCAGAGAGGGTGCGTGGAGGAGAAGTGCCATAGCACGGCACGTACGAGGGTGAAGAGCAGAGAGCTCGGGTGGATGGTACCGTGGTGGTAGGAGGACGGTGGGGAAGAGAAAACATGGCACGGACAAGGGAGGAGAGGAGAGGGAGGTTGGGTGGGTGGTGGTGGTGGATGGCTTGCATGGTGGTGGAGAGGAATCGTGGCTCGCACGAACGAAGGTGGTGTGGTGAGGTGAGGGAGCTGCTACGCTGGAGTGATTCAGTTCCTTTGACGTGCATTGGCTGAGTGTGTTGGATGTCTCTGTGGCCAATCAACTTAGCCAGATTCACCCAAGGTAATCCCATGTGTCACAGTCACAGCTGTAAACTGCGGCCAGCTCGTACTGGACGCTAAGGGAATGTGCGGGTGCTCCTAGGCTGACTGAGACACGCGGATTGGCTACAAAACGCTAAGGGAAAAATCCCCTTGGCGCGCTCTAGTGCAGGCTAAGGAGAAAGAGGGGGGGGAGGGGGGGTTCCCGGGGGGGGGGGGGGGGGGGTCCTACGATCCGAAACCAAAACTTAGATAAAGGGGAAGGCCTGCTTTTGTCCCTTAACGGATCCCGGGAAGGGTCAAACGAAGCACTTAGTGGCACGGGTGGGGAGCGAATCGAAAACTTGACGCATCGGAGCTGGAGCGAAACTAACCCTTAATGTTCAGGGCATTAAGGGCATATGCCCGTCAATCGACAGGCCTGGCGTGAACACCAGACGCCAGCTTTCAAGAGAACGCGTTTCCACGAGACCGATAAAAGAACGCAGGGTACTCAAGGAAATGGTTTATAGGGAGAAGGAAAGAAAAGGTGCATAAACCAAGCCTATAAGCTAGCAAATACCCTGTACAGACAGCTTTACACTGTAAAGTTTAGTCTCTCCACATGACAACCATGCCATCTGACCACTAACATTGCCAAGATTAAAACCCGCGTCTCATATTTACGAGCGTATTACACTTGGTTGGGTTTGAGCACATGGGATTGGTGCACGAGCAACGAAGTTTTGCACGAGAGGAAGGGTGATAGCGACGAAACCAAGAAAACAGTACCCTCAACCCCAAACCTACCACCCTAACCTGTTGACACATCCAAACCAGTGAGAACAGGTTCGTGCCGTATGCGAATCATTGCGACAAACACAGACGACGCAAACACAACACACAAGGACGGGAGTTCACATTCCCCTCCAGCTCCTCGTCAACCACACCTTCCCCTTCCCGTATTAGAATAACGCACCGTTCCTACAGCTCCATCGTCCGTGAAAAGCGCCGCGCACATCTAGCTGTTACGGATAAGTTGCACCACGCTAGTGGAATGGCGGAGCCCACCGATGCCGGCACGGATCGAGCCGCCGAGGAAACCGCGCGTACGTAAATCAAATCGCTCGAATCGCGCATGTGATCACAGACGCCTCGCCCATTGCGCACCGCTCATTGGCCACCACGGTATCGCACTCTCATTATCACCCCTTCGGTTCCCGTCGCCCTCCTTTCCCGTCAACGTCCCTTCCCGTCGCCCTCCTTTCCCGTCAACGTCCCTTCCCGTCGCCCTCCTTTCCCGTCAACGTCCCTTCCCGTCGCCCTCCTTTCCCGTCAACGTCCCTTCCCGTCGCCCTCCTTTCCCGTCAACGTCCCTTCCCGTCGCCCTCCTTTCCCGTCAACGTCCCTTCCCGTCGCCCTCCTTTCCCGTCAACGTCCCTTCCCGTCGCCCTCCTTTCCCGTCAACGTCCCTTCCCGTCGCCCTCCTTTCCCGTCAACGTCCCTTCCCGTCGCCCTCCTTTCCCGTCAACGTCCCTTCCCGTCGCCCTCCTTTCCCGTCAACGTCCCTTCCCGTCGCCCTCCTTTCCCGTCAACGTCCCTTCCCGTCGCCCTCCTTTCCCGTCAACGTCCCTTCCCGTCGCCCTCCTTTCCCGTCAACGTCCCTTCCCGTCGCCCTCCTTTCCCGTCAACGTCCCTTCCCGTCGCCCTCCTTTCCCGTCAACGTCCCTTCCCGTCGCCCTCCTTTCCCGTCAACGTCCCTTCCCGTCGCCCTCCTTTCCCGTCAACGTCCCTTCCCGTCGCCCTCCTTTCCCGTCAACGTCCCTTCCCGTCGCCCTCCTTTCCCGTCAACGTCCCTTCCCGTCGCCCTCCTTTCCCGTCAACGTCCCTTCCCGTCGCCCTCCCTTCCCGTCAATTCTCTCCCCGTCGCCCTCGCGGTCCCCGTCGCCCCTACCGGCCTCCCCGTCACCCTCGCTGTCCCCGTCGCGCACGCTTTCCTCGTCGCGCACGCTTTCCTCGTCGCGCACGCGTTCCTCGTCGCGCACGCTTTCCCCGTCGCCCACGCTATCCCCGTCGCCCTCGATTTTCCCGAACGGTCGCGTTCCCCGTCGCCCTCGCGTTCCCCGTCGCCCTCTCGTTCCCCGTCACCCTCGCTTTCCCCGTCGCGCGCGCATTGGTTGACCAGAACTCGGTAATCTGACTTGACCACTCACCGCTCTAGCATGCCCACTCACCGCTCTAACTTGACCACTCACCGCTCTAACTTGACCACTCACCGCTCTATCTTGCCCACTCACCGCTCTAGCTTGCCCCTTCACCGCCATGACCGCTTGCCCACTCACCGCTCTAACATGACCACTCACCGCTCTAACATGACCACTCACCGCTCTAACTTGACCACTCAACGCTCTAGCTGGCCCACACAACGCTCCAGCTTGCCCACTCACCGCTCTAACTTGACCACTCACCGCTCTAACTTGACCACCCAACACTCTAACTTGACCACTCACCGCTCTAACATGACCACTCACCGCTCCAGCTTGCCCACTCACCGCTCTAACTTGACCACTCACCGCTCTAAATTGACCACTCACCGCTCTAACTTGACCACTCACCGCTCTAGCCAGCACACTCACCGCTCTAGCCAGCCCACTCACCGCTCTAACTTGACCACTCACCGCTCTAACTTGACCACTCACCGCTCTAACTTGACCACTCACCGCTCTAACTTGACCACTCACCGCTCTAGCCAGCACACTCACCGCTCTAGCCAGCCCACTCACCGCTCTAGCTTGCCCACTCACCGCTCTAACTTGACCACTCACAGCTCTAACTTGACCACGCACCGCTCTAGCATGCCCACTCACCGCTCTAACTTGACCACTCACCGCTCTAACTTGACCACTCACCGCTCTAACTTGACCACTCACCGCTCTAACTTGACCACTCACCGCTCTAGCTTGCCCACTCACTGCTCTAGCTTGCCCACTCACTGCTCTAGCTTGCCCCTTCACCGCTCCAGCTTGCCCACTCACCGCTCTAGCTTGACCACTCACCGCTCTAACTTGACCACTCACCGCTCTAACTTGACCACTCACCGCTCTAACTTGACCACTCACCGCTCTAGCCAGCCCACTCACCGCTCTAGCCAGCCCACTCACCGCTCTAGCATGCCCACTCACCACTCTAACTTGACCACTCACAGCTCTAACTTGACCACTCAACGCTCTAGCTGGCCCACTCAACGCTCTAGCATGCCCACCCACCACTCTAACTTGACCACTCACCGCTCTAACTTGACCACTCACCGCTCTAACTTGACCACTCACCGCTCTAACTTGACCACTCACCGCTCTAGCTTGCCCACTCACTGCTCTAGCTTGCCCCTTCACCGCTCCAGCTTGCCCACTCACCGCTCTAGCTTGACCACTCACCGCTCTAACTTGACCACTCACCGCTCTAACTTGACCACTCACCGCTCTAACTTGACCACTCACCGCTCTAGCCAGCCCACTCACCGCTCTAGCCAGCCCACTCACCGCTCTAGCATGCCCACTCACCACTCTAACTTGACCACTCACTGCTCTAGCTTGCCCACTCACCGCTCTTGCTTGCCCCTTCACCGCTCTAGCCAGCCCACTCACCGCTCTAGCTTGCCCACTCACCGCTCTAACTTGACCACACAACGCTCTAACTTGACCACTCACCGCTCTAACTTGACCACTCACCGCTCGAATATTTGAACCTGAAAACATTGGGCAACGTCCATGGTTTTGATTAGACCAATTGTACGAGGTCTACCTTGAACACGAGAACCATGCAGCATAGTTCTTACCGAGAGGGTACTCGTCACGCTCGTTTGAGAGTGCCACGCCCATCATCGCGAGCACCACTAACCCCTTCACGGCTGCGATGTGTCACCTATGTTGAGGAGGGAAAGTAGTGTATAAGGAGTGCATAAGAACACAAATACGATCTGGGATCAATTAGAAACACATGATGACAACAAATGCCCTCACAACACTGACCGAGAGGCAAGTTTCGCCCATGGCGCTGTGTATGCCGGCGTGTGCGGGCCCTTGAGGCAGGAACAGTCGCACCACCAGGACTACTGAACACAAATGTGCTCGAAGGAGTGTCTGGTGAAAAGGGGGAGGTGGTCGGTTGGTCGATTGCTGCTCGTGGTGGCGTAGACGGAACAAGAATGTTTGCTGATGTGGCAAGAAACTCACGATCTCCTTCATGTGGTGTCCCCCCCTCACCGGGCAGGGCGGACACCCCACCTGCCTCCTCCTCTTCCCTCGACACGGTTTGGGGATTCGGTCCCGTTCCCCCCACGTCTGCCACCGGAACCGTCAGCTCCACACCCTCCTCCGTACCCTCCACCCCCTCTTCTCCTTCCTCATCTGCATTTGTGCCCGGGATCCCCTCTCCGCTCTCTCGTAACTTCGCCCAACGCTCTAGAACCTCCTCAACCCAACTCCAATCCATTGGCCCGAGCACCCTGTCCATCTTTCCCCGTTTCACCCGAGTTGCCTTACGTACACGAACCCGCCACTCTTTCACAACCCTATCCACTGTGCTATTCCAATGTAGCACCGTCAAAGCCACCCGGGGCTCCATGCTGCCTAGGAACGCTATGCGCTTCGGCGCATACTTCGTAATCAACGAATGAAACGACTCATTGATCCAATTGCTCGCCCCACGAACGTATGGAGCCATTTGACTCGGGCCACAATGCTCCGCAAGCCATTGCTTGAAAGCTACATGGGTCTCAGAATCAGGTTCGTACAATGCACTTTCCTCGCCCCAACCCACTCCGTCCCGCTCACATCGAGTGTGTAATCCTGCGTAATGGTCGGCACACAGTTCCATCTCAGCAGCTACATCCTCCGGCGACATCCCCTGACCAGCACTGGCTTTAGTTGCACATTGCACCATCACATGGTGGAAATGAATGCCCAAACGCTGAACAACAGACACATACTCTGTGCCCCCGACGTCCTCTCCATCCTCGTCACGTGGTCGTTTTCCAGTCTTCTTTTCCTGCCACCTTTTGCCAGTCCTCCCCATCGCACTTGGCGGAGCAACATTATGAAGCGAGCCACCCTCCCCTCCCACCTCCGCCGCTGCCTCAATGGAGCCCCTCGCATCACCGATCTCCTCTTCGCCTGTATGGTCACTTGGCCACAGGTTAGAGTAGATACATACAAGGTAAAAGTCTAAATTTCAATATTGGCACATATCTCACTGCTTACCACGAGATGCGAACGCGGTGTCGATTAGGTCATCTGCAGAGAACCCCTCACCCAAAAGCTCCACGGCAGACTCGCGGATGTATTCGGTGCAGATGTCCTCACGCGGCGCATGGATGGGATGTGGATCAAACTCAAAAAGCGTATCAACATCAGCCCATTTGATCCCGATAATATCAGCAACCTCCTCCGCCTCCCCTCCCCCTCTGGCCCCATCTGGTGCGTCTTCGTGCGTCTCCTCACGTGACACTCCCACTCTGCTCTCTTGCTCCGCCTCCTCGTTCAACACCTCTACTACACTCCCTTGCTGCGCCTCCTTGGTTAGCACTCCTCCCCCGCTTCTCAGCTCCTGCTGTACATCATCGCCCCCCCCATCATCGGCAGACATCCTCCGACGCTTCACTCGATCTTGTCCCGCTATCCCTCCACCCGCACGCACTTTCAAGACCCGTCGCATTTCGCCGAACTTCCATTTAGGGAGACTCTTTGCCTTCTCATCGAACTCAATCGTTCCCAATTTCCTACAAACCGCTTTGATCATAGTTTTTTTCAATGACTTTGCGGTAACACGGTCACCCGGTTTCCTGTTCAAAGACAACCACTCCCACAACTCCTCGCGCGAAACCGACCACAACTCCGAACAAGTCTTGGCTTGACCCAATTTGATCGTGCTGCGCTGAGCCTCAACAAAGTCTTTTACGAACAACTTGGTAAGAGCACGACACTTGTGCCACACATCCATCTGATGATGGAGCCCAGTGCCAACTAACGCCCTCTTAAATGACGCCCCATCATCCGAAATAATGCCTGTGAATGTAAACCCGAAATCCGTCAAAATCTTCAAACCCTTTACGAATGCAACCCTCTCCAGCGCCGGAGATGACTCTCCCTCTTCTTTTTTTGAAACCGTGACACATAACAGGATTTTGCGAGACCGTGGATCCATGAAAGTGACTGTACACCACTGTGCTTCCCTAGACTGTGACCACCGCCCATCTACACATATGTACTCTTCCCCTTCTTTTCGACGCAACGGCATGTCTCTTCGGACTCTTGCCATGCAGTCCTCGCTGTGCATATTGATTGCCTCCCACAATCCGTACGGACGTCGCATATATCGATAGAATGTCTCTCGCCCCATATCCTTAATACCGAGTGTTCTACTAACCTCACTCATCTGCTGAAAGCCAAGTCCCGCCATAACGAACGCTCCCAAAAACCTCGGTAGCAAAAGAGAGGTTTTGGGGCCTTGCTTGTTCTTACACCTGGTGACTTTACCCCTCTTGGTTGACCAGAACTCGGTAATCCTCGAGCACGAATCACACACCCATACAACACCCATGGTTGCCCATTTGACCTTGCACGCGCGCAGCACCGTCGACCCCCGGCACGAGGCTGCTTGGCAGCATATCATACCCAAGCTAAGGAAGAATTGAAGGAAGTGGATAGGATCAAGTAGGCATACCACTCCCTTGAGTGAGGTTATAGCTGCGTCTGGCGTCAGCTGCCAAGAGCGGCGGAGACCCTTAGGAAGTGTTGAGCCAACCGCCCCTGCACTTGGGCTGTAATGGGGTGGGAGCATGATAGTATGCATGAGGCAAACAATGTTATTCTGGATTTGTCTTGTTCGGACTGAAGTGAGTTAAATTACACTGGACTGAAGGAATAGATGCAATGCAAAACAATCACCTCACCGACATACCTCACATGGGTCTCGTCGTGAACGACTGCGCAGGAGGTGGTTGCACCCCCCCCCACAGCAGTTGGAGTAACATGCAGAGGGACAGTTCTGGTAGATGCGCCGCTCCTCTCTGCTGGGGGGCTGTGAAGGGGTGGGAGATAAACAAAGGGAGATTTTGTGTGATGGTGGGTATCAAATGTAGGGCAAATGATTCCATTTCCGTGAGTGAGCTCCAACACAATACGCAACAAATTGGGCTTCGACGTACCTCAAAAGGGTCTCGTCGTGAGGGGATACGCTGGGGGTGGTTGCTCCAATCCCCACCGTAGTTGCACTGTGACGGGTTGGGGGATGATAGGATGGACGAGGTCATCCTTGTTAGCCATGTGCAGCCGGTTCACGATAGTGATTGTTGGGTGAAACATGATGTACGAGATGGACGTGGGAGACGTACCTCATAACGCTATCGTCTTGTAGGGCCGCACTGGAAGATGTGCCGCGACCGGTGAAAGGATGTGGCTCCGATAATCGCGCTGTTCCCTCATTAGCCCCATCCACCTCCTCTCCCTCCACAATTGTCTCATCTTCCTCCCCCCTCTCGTCGTCAGCCTCGCGGACTGTTGAGATGGTCAGGTATAGAGTGGATAAGGGGATTATATGTTGTTATCGACGCCATAACATTTTCTCTCCCAGAGATTCTATGGTTGCGATTAACCTACCTGACGCAAGTAGCTCTCGATACGCCGGCCCACGACGGTCCCCGCCATGACTGAACCCATCGTCTGGCTCCACCTTTCCGTGCTCGCTGATGTGGACCGTCTTGAACTTGTACGGAAAGCTGGCTCCTAACTGGGGTTCCAGTCCGAGCAGTTGCCCAACCTTTGCATTCGCTCCACGCTGGCTCACACGAAACGCGGATCGCTGTGCGTCCAGGTGCAACTTGACCTGTGACCTCACTAGGTAGGCATTGGTACGGTTGTCTACCATACAAATGGGGTAAAAGGGGCAGAAAATCAAAACGTGTAAAGTACTGTTCGATAATGTGTTCACACCCATAATGCTCGCGTACTAGAGCAGATCTGGTAACTCATAAGCGCACGACCTCAAATAGCTCTTTACTTACTCGCATTCGATGCCGCTGCCTCCACTAGCTTGGTCACGAGCTCCGGTGCAGAAGCAATCAGCAAATGCATCAGCTCGGTGGGAGACGCCTCTCTCTTAAGCAGCGCCGATAAGCCGCACCGCATAATGGCAACCGGGAGGATCACGTGACTCTGTAACGGCATCATTTTTGCTGGATGTTTCCTCATGATGCTATCCAAGTGGCCGAGCAATGCTCTCTCCTCGGGGGTTCGCGGATCATCGTCCATGGTTACACTCCCCCCGCGTCTGTTTAGGGTGGACGGGATGAAGCGGACATGCGAGATATCAAGGCTAGTTAGAGGTTTTTTTCCCTTTACGCGACGTTCTATTATGTATCGCAGCCTTGCTGTTTCATGCGATGAGCAATGGGGTGCACCTGCAAAGGGGACGGGCAGGGCGTGTGTGTGAGGAGGGGACGGGAACGGTAGTGAGGGGGAAGGGGAGGGAACGCGCCGATCAGGGGGATGGATAGTGACGGGGGAATGGGAGTGATAGCGGTGGGGAATGGGGAAGACATCGAAGAGGAAAGGGAGAGATGGCTTAGGGGCAGGGAATTGATTGTGAAGGAGAAGGGGGGGGCGTGATAGTGACGTGGGGAGGGGGACGGGCACGGTAGCAAGGGGGAAGGGGAGGGAACAACCCGAGCAGGGGGGTGTATAGTGACGGGGGAATGGGAGTGCTGGCGGTTGGGTAAGGGGGAGCTGTCGAGGGGGAAAGGGCGAGAGGGCGACGGGGAAGGGGTGTGTTTGCGAAGGGGAAGGTGAGGGCGTGCGTGGGGGGGCCGGGGGGGCGGTCACGCTAGCAGGGGGGACGGGGAAGGAACGCCAATACTATGGAGGTGACGGTGATGGGCGTGGGGAATGGTCGCCAGGGGGAAGGGGAGTGATTGCAAAAGGGACGGGGAGGGCGTGCGTGGGGGGAGGGGACAGGCGCGAGGGGCGGGAATGCGTCCGTGGAGGAAGAGTGATGGCGACGGGGTAGGGGAGTGCTAGCGGTGGGGAAAGGGGGAGCTAAGGAGGGGGAAAGGGAGAGATGGCGACGAGCAGTGGTGAGCACCTGCATAGGGGACGGGCGGGGCGTGCGTGGGGTGAGGGGACAGGCACGGTAGCGGGGGGGAAGGGGGGGGAATGCGCCGATCAGGGGGGTGGATAGTGAAGGGGGAATGGGAAAGGGGGAACTAGCGAGGGGGAAAGGGCGAGATGGGGACGGGGAAGGGGCGTGCTTGCGACGGGGAAGGGGAGGGCGCGCCAAATGGGGAGGGGACCAGCACGGTAGCGGGGGGGGAAGGGGAGGGAATGCGCCGAGCAGTGGTGAGCACCTGCATAGGGGACGGGCAGGGCGTGTGGGGGGAGGAGGGGACAGGCACGGTAGCGGGGGGGAAGGCGAGGGAACGCGTCGAGGAGGAGGAGGGATAGTGAAGGGGGAAGGCAAGGGCGCGCATGGTGGGGGATTGTGCACTCTAGCGAGGGGGAAGAGGAGTTCGCGTGCGACAGCGAAAGCATGTGAGAGTGAGGGTGAAGTGGAATGATTGGGAGGTGAAGGGCAGTAATAGTAACGGGGAGGGAGTGATAGCATCGGGAGAGATGGCGACGGGGAAGGGGAGCACCTGCAAAGGGACGGGCACGCGACGAGGAGGAGTGATTGTGTTTTTCGTAAGTGGAGGTAACGCGACGACGAGGAGGAGTGATGGTGTTTTTCGTAAGGGGAGGTAACGCGACGACGAGGAGGAGTGTTAGTGACTTGGGAAGGGGAGAGAACGCGACGGGGAGTTCGTTCGATAGTCGCGTGGGTAGACGTCCGCGGCCGAATGGGACGGTGATTCGTTTTTTCGCAGTCGAAATAACCGCCGTGCTCAAGGAGGCGACGGTTTCCCCTCCTCTCATCAACTCTGCCGCTTCTTTCCTATAAGCTGCGTAATGTGTTCGTGTAATGCGCATACGTGTCAATGCAAGTGTTTTCCGCGACCGTACCGTTGTTCCCGTCAGCCGGGGTGCTCTTCCCGCCAGCAATGGCGTTGCACTTTACTAGCACGCACGTTCTCGCGCGCTTTCCGCGTCTGCGACCTGAGCACGAACTCCGTTCACGGGGCGCCTCTATGTGGCTTCGCAGATTTTAGCACGGGACGGAGCTACTAAATGGTCTAAAGTAAGCCTGCCACGCTGGGGGAATGTGATAGCGTCACGCGCTTCTTTTGTGTGCTGCTAGAGAGATGTGTCTCCCTGAGAAACGAGCATTGGGTAACTCCGTCTCACATTTGGGCCAACATCATAGACATGCAAATTAGTCTGGTAACCCTATTCGATGGTATGCAAAACCGTCGATACCCCAGTTCTGCTGCGCAAAATTGTCTGGTAGCGCCACTCAAAACACTGTGTAACAGCTGACGCAGCACAGAAAAGGAAGAAATATGGGATTGAATCAGTTACGTTTTCGATTTTGTATCGTGGTTCTTACCGCGTCTTGTTCGGCGCCTAACAAATATTCCTGCCGGCTACTATTTTCCGCTAAATGTGACGAAAAATCCACTGGAATGAAAGGCTACGGGGTCCATTTCGATAACATTAATTTGGACCAATATATTGCTACCGGGAAATGTAGGGGCAGGGCAGAAAAACAATAAAACCCCTAGGGACCTGGACGCATTTCTGGGAGGGATCAACCCTAAACACGGGAAAGGACATTGTTTTTAGGGTTGATGCCTCCCTGACGCATCCCTTTCCGATCGGGTTTTATTTTTTTCTTGGCCCGAAGAAATCACGTCTTAGCGCGAAGGCAAGCGCGGTAAAGATCAAATTTGAATTAAAAACGAACGTGCTTTCAGGGCAGCATATGAATAACTTGCAAACAGAGGTAAGACGGTTTTGCATACCATTGGATAGGGTTACCACACTAATTTGCATGTCTATGATGTTGGCCCCTCACATTTTCTTCAGGTAGGCGGTAATACAGTTGCTTTGCGTGGGGGGGTTTTCGCCGATTCAGTTCGACGTCGCGCAGCCACCGTTTCACCGTGCGTTTTGTCGCACAGGGGTTTTTCGCAACGCTTTTGGTGTGCAGGGTGTTCGGCGGCGGTTGGGCCGTGGCAAGCCTGAAACCGAGCCTGAAGGGTCCTCGCGCAAACCTCGTTCCCAAGTCTTTCTATGGTCCAAGCCAACTTTCTGGTGTTTGGCGACCAAAAGTGGGGTTACCGCGTTTCAAACGTATTACACTTGGTTGGGTTTGTGAAATATGAGACGCGGGTTTTAACAGCAACTGCATTTTTCTCAACAAATTATGCCAAACACCACACCTTCAAAATATTCAAGCAGCAGGCAGGCATCCGTTATCATCTCTCCGACAACCTCGCCGCCACTGTTCTCAGCTTCGAGTACACCTTGCCAGCTGGCGAGCCAAGAATGAGCGAGCAGAGCGCGTCCCGCGCCACTCGAATGTTAGCGTACGCCCCAAGCACGTGGATCTTGGAATCGGCAATCACTATTCGCGTCCGTGTGGCATTCTCAATGGTGAACTTGGTCTTGCCGTTTTTACCCGACAGCCGCCCGATGGCTCTGGATAAGTGCTCTCCTCGTAGCGTTTTCACATCCTGTGAGGCGCCGAGGGGGAGGAAAAGGATGTGGGCGGAGGACGACACAGGAGAAGCATGGGTGACGAGTGTAGTGTAGCAGTTGGGCGGGGGCAATATGAACATGGAGGCAATATTTAATGAGATCAATGCTCTCCGCTTGGTCTTTACCTGTCCTGTTCGGGGGAGAGAGGAAAGAGGAGAGGATGGAGGGAGGAATGGGAAGGGCACAACGCGGATGGGAGCGGAATGAATGATTATCAATGCTGCCGCAATCCATGGATCGCGTCGGAACTCTCAGCAGTTAAGACAGGTACTTTAAACCAAATGGCAGGGAAAGTTACCCTAGAGCATTGACAGGCTTGTTTGTCACCTTCTTCAGCTTTTGAGATAACCCAAAACTCCTCTCACCACTTCACCTCCTCTTACCTTGATCTCAGGAGCCCTCACACCACCACCTCCTCTCACTCCTCCCACCCTCTCCTCATCTCAACCCTCCTCCCACCTTCATTCCCACCCTCCCTCATCTTGATCTCGAATGACTCGATATAGAGGTCATCAATTCGCAGCATGGCGATGGTGACTGTGAGGCTGAACCCCATCATGTACGCAGTCCCCCATCACAAGGTCAGATTTTTGGGACGTCTCGAGTCTCTCTCAACACCTCTTCCCACCTTGATTTCTATTACCCTCTCACCTTTTTCAGCCCCTCCACCCACCCCCTCAACCGCCTCCCACCTTGATCCCCACCCCTTTTTCACCTTGATCTCGAACGACTCAATATAGAGGTCATCAATTCGCACCATGGCGATTTCGTCTGTGAGGCTGAACCCCATCATGTAGGCCGTTACCGAGTCAGCCTTTTGGGACGCCTCACGGCTCACTCTCACCCTCTTCAGCATCTCTTCACACCGTCTCAGCTGCCTTGCACCCTCCTCCGACCCCACCAACCCTCACCTTGATCTCGAACGACTCGATATAGAGGTCATCGATACGCAGCATGGCGATGGCGTCCGTGAGGCTGAACCCCATCATGTAGGCCGTCACGAAGTCGGCGCACTTCTGCAGCGCCGACGGGTCCGCCGTGTCCCTCCGCGTCTTCAGCTCCACCTTGCGCGCCTGGGGGAGGGCGCGCGGAGGGGCGCGCGGAGGCCCAGGGGGGAGAGGTGGAGGGGGGGGGGGGGAGGGTGAGGGAGGAGGGATCAATTTTATTGGGGAGAATAAGTGGAAGGGGAGGGGAGCGACGGGGAAGGACGGGGAGAGGACGGGGAGGCAGGGGGGAGCGGCTGAGGCTGAACCCCATCATGTAGGCCGTCACGAAGTCGGCGCACTTCTGCAGCGCCGACGGGTCCGCCGTGTCCCTCCGCGTCTTCAGCTCCACCTTGCGCGCCTGGCGCACGGCGCGCGGAAGCAGCATGTGGGCGGGGGAGAGGGTGGGGAAGCGGGAGTGGGGAGGACGGGCCGGGGTAGGGTGTGTGGGGCGGATGTGGGGAGGAGGGGAGAGGGAAAGGGAGGCGACGGTGAGGGACGGGGAGGGACGAGGGAGGGACGAGGGAGTGTATATTCATGCGAATGTTGATCATTATTTGATCGAACACCGTAGTGTATATCCGTCCACCACTCCTTACCGCACTCTACCCACCTTGAGGTTCATGCGAATGTCGATCTTCATTCGTTCGAACACCGAAGTGTTTATGTCCATCCACCGCTCCTTTAGCGGAAGACTACCAAGTACAAACAATACCGCGATATTACCAACTCGTTATACGCACTTTAAGGTTCATGCGAATGTCGATCTTCATTTGTTCGAACACCGGAGTGTATATGTCCATCCACCGCTCCTTCAGCGGAGTGTACCGATGCGGCGGCACGGGAATCTTGCGGAACTCGAACTTGCTTCCCCCCATTTCCGCCGCCGTCAGCGCTGTGAATTTCGGCTTCGCCGGCAGCTTTCCCGCCGCCGGCGCATTCGTCGGCGGTGTCGCCGTTTTCGCTGCGTTCTGCGAAGGCGCGTCTACCTCCATTGCGAATTTGAGTCGAGCTGCCCGTCAAACCAGATACGTCTAGATTTGACGGGAAAATAAAGTGACCGTTAACTACAATCGACTAAGGGTCAGAAAAATTCTGACGCGGTGTCGCGAAACTGCACGAAAGGAATAGAACGCCAAGCAGAACGCAACAGGCAGAGGAAAACGAGGGAACCGACGAGAATGCGGGACGCGAGGGTTCGGACGGTGTGGAAGCAAGGCAGCCGACGCTGGAGCGTGGATTGCGGCGGGGGTAAAGGAGAGAAGCGGCGAAACCCTAAAGCAGGGGCAGCCTGGGAAGGGCAGCGAAGAGGAGGGCTTTGGGTAGGGGTAGGAGGTTTTGAAGGGTGGATGGGTTCTTGATGCTTGTTTGTACGCGATATGGTTTTCTTGTTTCGTTAACTCGAGTGTGCCTCGGGACATCAATCAAGCAAAATGAGAGAGCAATTACCAGTATATCTATGAACACTCAAGCAGTTGGATTAGGCCTACCACTTTACACTGCCTGAAATCTAGCACAGGAGCACACAAAAAAAAAATTCCAAGGATTACGAACTGCTTCGATAACAAATTTTAGTCACCAAGCTTCATTACATTTCTTTCTTAACACACAACGCTGTCGCCATCCACAGCCGCCTCAGGAGCAGCAGACGCAATAGAGATAAGCGGCGAACCGGCAGCGAACATGAAAGCCTCCTCTGCTGCCGCCAGACGCGCCCGCCTCTTCTCCCTCTGCTGCCGGAACTTCTCCCGGTTCCTCACCTTCCGGGAATCGGGGTTCTCCTGCTTCTCCTCTGTCGCCGGGTACACACTCACCTGGAGAAAAGGGGAGAGTGAAGGGGACAAAAAATGTCATCTATAGTGCACAGGAAGCATTTCGTTTCTGCTTTCCCCCTCTGCTGGCGAATCTTCTCCCGGTTATTGAGCCTCCAGCTGTCAGAATTCTCCTGCCTATCCTCTGTTGCCGAATGCACACTCACTTAAGTGAATTATGTGCAGGCATGTAAGGTGGATGGGGGGAGGGAGTGGCAGGGGAGTACATGGACAGAATTTGTGGTCTAGTGCATACAGAAGCAGACATCGAATCCAGGAAAACGTTACAGACACTGACAATTTTCTCCCAAAATTTGTCAAGAGTTCACCTCTCTGGTTGGTCCTTTCACGCTCTCTCTGCGCTGCACGCTCTTCCCGCTCTTCCTTCTCTCCCTGCTTTTCCTGCAACCTTGAAACTGCTTCACTCACCTTCTTCCTCTTGTCGGGGCCATACAGCTCGAACTTCACGAGGCCATCCACTAGCGAATACAGAGTGTAGTCCTTGCCCACGCCGACGTTGGTGCCCGCGTGGAACTGCGCACACCAAAAAAAAAATCATAGCAAAAAAAACAGGAAATGAAGCCACGTCGAGAGGGAGACGAACGGTAGCTAACGTAAGACGACGAGACGTTGTAACTGAAGGCTTCAGTTGTGCAGCCTGAGACTAAAGTTGCTGATTCACTCAGTCGGATTGACGTGGATCACGCGGACCATTGGCATTCTCAGGTAGGAACCTTTGGGTCGACCCAAAACGTGCTAAAATCATGCTCTCAGGCAGGATACTATAGATGCGGGAATATTCTTAAGACGTTCATGAATGTACCAATAAACTCAACCCCAATTACACTAAACGAGTGCTATCATGGAATGGAAGGTATTGAACACGCGAAAGGGCATCGCAAATCGTCACTGATGACTAAGGTGCATAAGTAAAGGCATTGCTCGAAGTCGCATCGAGAATGCGGGAAAACCAGTGGTCGCTCTAAGTCACCCCATAAAGCCCTAGAGCACTCCGGCCCGTTGACTCGACATCATTGACTCGGAGTTGAAACGGGCTCGATCAGGAATAAATATACTTGGAAAGGCGGCACGCGAGCCCTAGCTTTCTAAACGGGACACGGGAACTGATACGACGCGAAAATGGCACTAGGTACTCGTTATGAAGCTACCGTGGTATTCTTAAATCCCACTAGCTCGCTATTCGGTAAATCGCGCGAATGCGGTGAAGCGAATGGAGAGCACAGGAGACTTTCGAAAACCCTAATGCTCTAGCCTATCGTCCTAGCGCGCATTTACCGTTGTGCCACGTTGGCGAACGATAATGCTCCCTGCCTTGGCCGGCTGATCGCCGTACACCTTGACGCCTAGCCGCTTAGCCTTGGAGTCGCGACCGTTCTTCGTGCTACCGGACCCCTTCTTGTGCGCAGCCTCGATGGTCAGCGGCGCGCTGCGGGTGGTGGGAGCGAACGAAACCCTAGCGGAGGCGGCGGGGAGAGCCGCGCCGGAGAGAGCGGCGGAGCTGCTCAGAGAGGAAATGCTGAGCTTCTGGAACATGGACGAAACAGCCGCCATGGCTACAGGCTGTGTGGTGTGCGTCTAGAAAGCGAAAAACACGCGTAAATGAGAATGAATGAGGTGTTGGGGAGAAGGGGATTGGGCGAGGAAGACAGGTGAAAGGCAGCACGCGCGGGGGGGTACAGGGGCTGGAGGGGTAGATAGGCAGAGGGGGGAGGCGAGCTGGGGTAGGGGTTGATGAGAGGTGTTGCGAAAAGAAGAGGTTGAATGCAGGCTGATGGGGTAACTTGCTTTGCGAAGAGTCTGCGTGGGATAGACACAGTGAATGAATTTTGCGAAAGTGTTTGTCGAACAGACAAACCTCGCTACACGGCGAAGTTTGGGAAAGGTCTGCCACGTCATTAGGGGGCTGAGGGTGTAACATGGAATCGACAACTGACGTGGCGGCTCTGGGTATGCACACGAAGGCGACGGCCAGTTTCGTGGCAGTGCGGAGGTGGTAACATGTCACACACTGGTTTTTGTTTTGCTCGCTAAACAGACAGTTTCGCAAACAGTTCGCAAACTGTTACTTCTTGTACTTTTTCGCTAAGGCCGGTTCTAGTATGCTCCAACCTCAGCTTCTGTTTTCCTCCCAACCCAAGCTTCCAGCGTTTCCTTCCTGCGCAAGCTGCGGTCCAGCATATTCCATAAATCCGATCGCGATCACCAGTGCTGAGCTAATAGGCGATCCAGAGTCGCAGTGACACTCATTACGCAAGGTATGAGTAGAGACTAACCGAGCGTCGCCGCTTCTGAACGATTGGGCGGATCTCTTTAGAAACGCGTCGATAAGGCAGATAGTCGGGAGTGTTATTTGCTCGCCTGTAACAGCTGCGTTCTTCTTAGAGAAATTTGGGAATCATGCCCGCAGTTACCACATCATTCGCGAGATCACTCGCACCGTCTCGTCTTTCGTCGTTCAGTTCTGCTGAGCTACAAGGCTCCAGCTATGGCAAAATGGAGCTCCCAAGCCTGTGCGACAGGCTCGGCCCGAGCCTAAAACTCAGCCGGAACAATCAAACCGCCAGCAGCAGGGCTGGCAACGAATCGCGCGTCGCGGAGACCTCGAGACTCGCGGTCCGATGCATGGCGCAGCCGCGGCGCGTGCAGATGGTGGCGCAGCAGATCCACCGCGAAGTTGCGTCGATGCTTCTCAACGACACCACGCTGCGCGCCGCCGTCCAACCCGAGCACGCGTTGGGCGCGGATAAAGTAATGTCGGCCATCGCCACGATCAGCGACGTGGAATTATCGGCGGACTTACAGGTGGGTTTGGGGAATTATTGTTCGGTTCCATGCGATCAAACCCCAGTGGCGCGGTGCAACTTGCACCCGAGCACGCGCTGGGCGCCGACAAAGTCATGTCGGTGACGTGGAGCTCTCGGCCGACCTGCAGGTGGGTTTGGGATGTCCACCCACAAGCTCCTTTTGAAGATCCGAGCACGCGCTGGGCGCCGACAAAGTCATGTCAGCCATCGCCACGATCAGCGACGTGGAATTATCGGCGGACTTACAGGTGGATTTGGGGTTGTGCTTTACGCGTGAGTTTTCAAGGCGCCAAACGTGCCGTCAGGGCTGGGGATGACGACGTGACAATAGCGTACCTTCGAATCACCCTTTGAATGACACACCATTCCCCTACCCTGCCCCTTTCACTCCTTTACCTTTCCCTCACCACTCTCACACCCTCAGGTGGCAAGTTGTACGTGTCAGTGTATGGGGACGAGAGAGGGCAAGCGATAGCAATGGAAGGCTGAAAACACGCCCTTGAATCCACACCAACCCCCACTCTGCCCTTATCACGGCCTCTCCTCTCCCTCACCCGCAGGTCGCCAAGGTGTGCGTGTCAGTGTATGGGGACGAGCGAGGGCAGGCGATAGCGATGGAGGGGTTGAGCCGTCAGGGCTGGGCACAAGGTGCGACATAAGCACCCCTTTACACCCCTCATCACCGCCCTACTCTCAGGTGGCGAAGGTGTACGTGTCAGTGTATGGGGATGAGCGGGGGCAGGCGATAGCGATTGAGGTGTTGAGCCGTTGGCGTTGAACCATCAGGGCTACTTACGAGGTGCGACATAAGCACCCCTTTACACCCTCCATCACCTTCCCAAACCACTCTCACACCCTCAGGTGGCGAAGGTGTACGTGTCAGTGTATGGGGACGAGCGAGGGCAGGCGATAGCGATGGAGGGGCTGAGGGCCAAGGCGCAAGAAGATGCAACAAGGTCACACCTTTGAACCACCTAGCACTCCCTACCCATATCACCCCCCCACCCACCACTCTCGCTGTCAGGTGGCGAAGGTGTACGTGTCAGTGTATGGGGATGAGCGGGGGCAGGCGATAGCGATGGAGGGGTTGAGAGCCAAGGCGCCCTACGTGCGGTCAGGGCTGGGCAAGAAGATGCAACAAGGTCACACCTTCGAATCACCCAGCACTCCCCACCCTTCCTTTATCACCCACCTACCCACCACTCCCCTGCCGTCAGGTCGCCAAAGTTTATGTGTCAGTGTATGGGGACGAGAGGGGGCAGGCGATAGCAATGGAGGGTTTGAGGGCCAAGGCGCCCTACGTGCGGTCAGGGCTGGGCAAGAAGATGCGACTGCGGTTCGCCCCTGAAGTGCGGTTCATTCAAGACGACTCCATGGAGCGGGGCAGCAGGGTGAGTTGATGCGATGCCCTCTTTTGTTAGGGTTATTGGTCAGTTAAAGCGCCCTACATGCGGTCAGGGCTGGGCAAGAAAATGCGGCTGTGGTTCGCCCCTGAAGTGAGGTTCATTCAAGACGACTCCACGGGGCAGCAGGGTGAGTTGATGCCACTATGCTGTCCAATCAAGGTTACCCGATGCCAGCTGTCATCTGATGCCAAAATTTACATGATTGCGCTCGCTCAGTATGTGTGATGTGTGCATGAGCATGAGGGGATGGTGAATTTGCAGTGCTTAAGCCACCCATCATGTCATCCCTTCCTTAACCCACCCCACCCCACCCCCACCCCCCCCCCCCCCCCCCCTCAATCCCTCCACCTGAATTCCCCGAATTCTTGTCAATCCTCAAACCCTAAACCCTTTAAAAATCTTGAAACCCCCATTCCCATCAATTCCCGATGCCCACCAATCCCCCAAACGCCCAACCCTCTTAATCCCCCAGCCCCCAAACCCTGAACCCTCCCAATCCCCGGACCTCCAAACCATCCTCTTTCTTTTCTCCCTTTCCTATGCACTAGCCACCCAACCTTTCCTCTTTCCTGACAGAGATATATCTATTCCTACCCACTTGTTGGGCTGCCATCACTTTATCAAATTTCCTCATCTTAACTGCCCCCTCCGTCCTCCCCTCCTGTCCCACCGCCCGCCTTGCTTTCCTGCAGGTGCTTTCCATCCTCTCCCGCCTCAAAGCAGAGCAGCATTTCCTGGGTATACTGACCCTTCATCCCCTCCCTCCCTCCCTCCCTTCTTTCCCACCCTACTCCTGCCCCTCCCTCTCTCCCTACCCTCTGCAGGTACTCTCCATCCTCTCGCGCCTCAAAGCAGAGCAGCAGGCTCGGGAACGCGGCGAGCCTCTCCCGCCGAACCTGTCCCCCGTAGGTTCGGGCGGTTATGACGACGAGGATGAGGAGGAGGAGGAGTTGGGGCGGGCAGTGAAAGCACAGAAAAAGCCGAAGAAAGGGCAGGTGGAGGGGGGAGTGGGGGGGAGAGGAGGGGGGCAGGGGAAGGGGCAGGGGAGAGGGGGGAAGAAGGGCGCGGGGAGGAGGTGGGAGGGAGATGATGGTGTGGAGAGTTCAGATTTTGGGGAGGATGAGAATGTGTTTCTGGTTGAGTGATATGATTTGTGGTTGGTGACGGTGGATTGTGACTGGAGGAAGTGGTTTATCCGGTCCGGTAGATGCAAGAGGTACAGGGTGTATGCTGTTGCAATACACCTGAAGACCCTCCTATCACCTAGTAATGGACCTGTCCAGAACTTGGGTGTTGCTCATATGCTGGTAATATAAATAATCCATCAGCTGTACAAGGAATGATGCACTTGCACTGTACTCCTTTAGCCACATAAACTAATACATCCTCATACTAACAACTACCCAAAACCTAGTGACTGGCTGGCTGGTACCGTACCATGGTAAGCTGCTGCTACGATATGTGTAGCTCTAAATCACCCCTTGCAAATGTCACATCAGCACCACCACACTGATGCATATGCTGCTACGGGTACTAAGGGTACATTCCTGTGTCGACATTTGTGTCCTAGTGTGAAGTTTTCGGTCGATTTCCGCCACGCCACACCTCTACCCATCACTGATGCAAGCACATGCAATCTAGTACCTTGCATCACTCACTTCTCCCTGCTTCTATCGCCCACTCACTTCTACAAGACCCCCCTTGAGTCACCATGAATCTAGACTAGAAGTGCGAACTTTTCTTGCACATATCCTCACCACCTGTCCGCACCCCTCACCTCCTGTCTGTCCGCACCCCTCACCACCTGTCTTTGATCAGCCCCTGCCTGTGTATGCCCTTGCTCCTCCACGCCTCCTTCCCCCTCCCCCTCTCCTTGCTTCCTGTCATCCCCACTCTTTCCCTCTCTTTCCTCACCTCATCTCCCCTTCCCCTCACTCCTGCTGCACGCGCTCTCCCCCTTTCCTTTTCCTCCTCCCCTTCCTCTCCCTCTTCTCCCACCTCTCCCTCGACACCTTCCGCTTCCACCTCTTCCTTTCTCTCCTTCTCTCGACCCCTTCTCTTATCATCACCCTCACTCCCCTCCACAACTGCACTCCCTACAGGCACCCACCCAGCTCCTTCCACACTCCCACTCTCTTCCCTCCCCCACCTGTCCACCCCCACCACCTTCCTATCTCCCTCATTCTTCCCTGTCCCCACTCCTCTCCCTACTCCTCTCCCCACTCCTCTCCCCACACCTCTACCAAGTCCTCTCTCCCCTCCTCTTCTCCCCACTTCCACATCCGTACCGTTGGAATTACCTCTACCACCACTCCCCACCGCTTGCCCATTTGCTCGCTTCCAAACGCTTGGAACCGCCCTTTTATCCCGAACCTCCTCCCTTCCCCACTCCTCTTCATCCTCCCCTCCTTCCTCATCCCCCTCGTCCTCCTCTTCCCACTCCTCATCCTCACTCTCCCACTCGCTCTCCTCCTCGCTCCCTCCACTCCCATACCCCCCCCTCTCCCCGCTCCCCACTTCCCCCCTCCTCATCCTCCTCCGCCCATCCTCCATAAGAACTCTCATCTCCTCTATAGCATCCGCCAGCTCGTCACTCATTATAAGCACCTCCCCTTCATAAGCCTCCCGCAGGAACACCGAATCCCGCACCCCTTTCACGGAAACATAAAAAACTTCCGGGTGCCGCAGCAGCAGCGCGTATATCCTCGCGGGCAGCAGAAAATCTTTTCGAAAGTGCGTCAGCTGGTCGATCAAACACCGCTTCTCCACGGTCAGCGAAAGAAATTCCCGAATCACGGCAACTGCACGCCTCTCCGCTTCCAGAGACTCAGGTGATATCCCAAGCTCGAGTGGGTTTGCATAAGGGGAGATGGGAGGGGAGGCATGGAACCTCTGTAGCCTGAGCAGGTCGGATTGCTTTAGCTTCAGACCCGGGGGCAGGTTGAGCTTCAAGCTCAGCCGAACGGCTTTCTTGTACCTCTCCTCCCGACTACTACTGCTGCTGCTGCTGCCGCCGCTGCCACCGCTGCCACCACTGCTTTTCTCCTCCTGCTCCGCACCGGTTTTCCCGGTGATATAAGCAGCGCGACTGGTCTCTGCCTTGTGCCGTCCCAACCCAATGGCTGCCTCTGCCAGCTGCTCAGGCGTCAGCGAGGGCTTGGGGGGAGGTAGATGTGTGTTTTGGGGCGCCTCAAAACTCATCTCTGCGCCTGGAGAGAGTGGGGTGATTGGAGCAACTAGGGTGGCTTGGTTTCGTTGGGGGGAATTGGATGGTGCCGGATTGCAGGACAGAACGGGACCCAGATGAGGCTTTCTGAAGGATGCCGTTCCTTCTGTCCCTTCTTCCTCTTGCTCCTCCTCTTCCCATCTCTCCTCGCCCCATTCCTCTCCTCCTCCCTGACTCTCCATCTCCTGTTTCTGTGACTGGTGCTTGCTGTCTTTGCGTTCACTATTCCTTTGGTGCCCATCTCCCCCTCCTCCCTCTCCTTCTCCCCCTCCTTCTCCCCACCCCTCTTCCCATCCCTCGTCCCATCCCTCTCCCCATCCTGTTCCCTGCCCCTCATGCCCGCCCCCCTCGCCTTTACTGCTACCCACACCAGACATTTCGAATCCCTCCCTACCGTCTTTCTCCTCTTCCTCCTCTTCCTCCTCCTCCTCCTTCTCGTCTTTCCCTTTCTTGGCCTCTCCCTCCGCCTCCTCACCCTCCTCACCCTTTTCCTTCTCTTTCTCCTCCTCTTCCTCCTCCTCTTCCTCCTCTTCCTCCTCCTCTTCCTCCTCCTCCTCCTCCTCCTCCTCTTTCTCCTCCTCCTTTCTCTTCTCCTCCCCAGTCTCCCCCTCCCCCTCGTTATCCCCATCCCCCAACACCCCTCCCACCCCTTCTCTCCTCACCATCCCTCCCTGCGTCCTCCCTCCCGCTGCTGCTGCCGCACCACCAGCACCACCATCCCCCCAACCACCAGGAGCAGACTCACCACCCCCATTCCTCCCACCACCACCACCATCAGCAGCAGAACCACCAGTACCACCAGTACCATCAACAAAACCAGCACCACCAGCACCAGCACTACCAGCAGCACCACGAGCAGCAGCAGCCGCAGCAGACACAGATGCGTAGGGAGTGCTTTTGATACTAGCAGCAGGGGAGGCAGCACCAGCAGCACCACCATCATAACCAGCAGAAGCGCCATTCTTGATACCATTCCCTCCCGCCCCACCCGCCACAGCCTCACCACCCTCTTCCCGAGCCTCTTCCCGAGCCTCTTCCCGAGCCTCTCTCCGAGCCTCGTCCAGCGCCTCTTCCCGAGCCATAGCTGCTGCTTCGTTCGCCTCAGCCACTGACAGAGCCAGGCGATCGTCCCACTGCTGCAGCACCAGCACCGGCCCCCCAGGGGTTACCCCCAGAGGGCCTGCCGGGGGAGTGGCTATTCTGAAGCGATCGGTGAAGCGCGGGAGGAAGGACTGGCAATGGAGGGGAGAGCACAGAGGGAGGGGAGAGGAGAGATGAGAGGTTGGGTGGGAAAGGGTAGACAAAAGTGGGGATTGAGTTGAGAAGGGAAAGCTCTGCTACAGACAAAGACAGGCGATCGTCCCACTGCTGCAGCACCAGCACCGGGCCCCCAGCAGCAGCAGGGGTACCTGGAGGGGCTGCTGGAGGGGTGGCTACTCTGAAGCGATCGGTGAAGCGCGGGAGGAACGACTGGGCGTGGAGCAGGGGAGAGGGGAGAGAAGAAAGAGGGGGTTGAGTTGGGAAGGGGAATTCTTCTGTCACTCGTCCCACTGCTGCAGCACCAGCACCGGCCCCCCAGCAGCAGCAGGGGCACCCGGAGGGGCTGCTGGAGGGGTGGCTACTCTGAAGCGATCGGAGAAGCGGGGGAGGAAGGACTGCAGGGGAGAAAGCATAGAGGGAAGAGGGGAGAGAGGAGAGGGGAGTGGTGGGGAAGGGGACAAGAAAGAGGGGTTCAGGCTGAGAAGAAAAAAACCTCTGCTACTGACAGAGCCAGGCGGTCGTCCCACTGCTGCAGCACCAGCACCGGCCCCCCAGCAGCACCAGCAGCAGCAGGGGTACCCGGAGGGGCTGCTGGAGGGGTGGCTACTCTGAAGCGATCGGTGAAGCGCGGGAGGAAGGACTGGGCGTGGAGGAGAGAGCACAGAGGGAGGGGAGAGAGCAAGGGGAGATAAAAAAGGGAGCCTCACCACCACCAGCATTTCCAGCCCTACCAGCAGCGGAAATCTTCTGCTACTGACAGCGCCAGGCGCTCGATCCACTGCTGCAGCACCAGCACCAGACACTGCAGCACCGGACACTGCAGCATCAGCAGCACACACTGGCAGCACCAGCACCGATCCACATTAGCAGTACTACCAGCCCTACGAGCAGCAGAAAGCATATGGCACTGAAAAAACCAGCAGAGCAAGGCTGAGGGATCTCACCATTTTGAAGTCATCTGCTCTAGCAGCAGAAAGCCTATGGCACTGCTAAGAGATAACCAACGTGCCCTAGCTTGTCGCATGAACAGCACTCACCGTTTTGAAGTCCTCTGGCAAACCAAGTTCCCTGCGCACATGGCCTATGCTCTCCACACTGAGGGACTGCGTTACTGACATCATGAGCAGCTTGCACAGCTGCAATGGTTGAAAAGAGGAGGCGAAAGGAAAAGGGGAGGGAGCAAAAAGGGTTGGTGGTGGGGGAAAAGGGGCGTTTCAAAGCATAGCAGTGCTCTCCACACTCAGGGATTGCGCTGCCGACTTTATCAGCAGCTTGCACAGCTGCAGCAGTTAAGAGACGATGTTGCCTGCACCCCTGTCGTGCCATGCACACACCCCACTGCACTGCACCACACCACATGCCGCCTCATCTCACCTCGCCTCATCTCATTTCACCGCACCACACCGCACCTTATCCACCAAGATGGGTTCCATGATGGCCCGCAGCTCCCTCTCCCGCGCATCCCTCCGTGCCGCCTCGGGAGTCAACTCAAACCAGATGTTGCCTGCACCCTTATCGTACACTCGGAATATTGAAGGAAATCTGATGTGTGTGGGGGATGGAAGGGCAGAGGGGAAGGGAAGAGAGGCATGCAGATCATTCATTCCCCCAAGCTCAAACCAAATGTTGCCCGCACCCTTATCGTACACTCGGAATATTGAGGGGAACCTGATGAAGTGGGAGTGGGGATGGGGACGGCAATAGTGCCAGGCAGAAGGGAAGGAGGGCGAGGAGCAGAAACTCAGAAGACAACTCAAACCAGATGTTGCCAGCACCCTTATCATACACTCGGAGTATTGAGGGGAATCTGATGGGCGTGGGAGCAGAGAGTGGGGGTGTTGTTGGGAGGGGAGGGTGGGAAGTGGGGGCCACGCATTCAGTCACTGAAGCCCAAACCAGATGTTGCTTGCACCCCTGTCATACACTAAGAATACTGAGGGGAATCTGTTGCGTTAGTGGTGGTGCTGCTGTTCCCACCCACTCACTCACTCACACTCACTCACTCACACTCACTCACTCACACGACCTCACTCACTCACCCACACACTCACACGCACGCACCTGCGAATGAGGGCCACGCATCTTCGCCCCCCAGACAGCCCAATCTTGCTCCGATGCTTCCCCAGCTCCTTGAGACTCATGCGCCCGCCCTCCTGCCAGTGACAAGGGGAATGTTGTTGACTCATTACGACTAGCAAGTCGGCTACAAAAAGGGACCTTTGAGACGTCTTAAACATCTTGCTCCGATGCTTCCCCAGCTCCTTGAGACTCATGCGCCCGCCCTCCTGCCAGTTGAAAGGAGAAATAAAAGCTTCACCCATTAGCGAGTCAATTCTATCCCCATACGGTCCCTGCGTGCGCTGCACGATGCGAAATGTTTTGAGTCAACTCAAAACAAGGAGAAATAAAGCTTCACCCATTAGCGAGTCAATTGTTTCCCCACAAACTCATCACACAGCTCCTGCGTGCGCTGCACGATGCAAAACTTCTTGTGTCTCAAACGGTCCTTGTATTACAAAATTACACAGATCCAGGGTTACAACAAATTAAACAGTAGTCAAAGCACTGTCCCAATCGCTGCTTAAGTCAAAGCGGTGTCCCAACCAAGCTTCCAACACCACAAACACCTTCCCCAGGCCAAACACCTTCCCCGGGCCAAACACCTTCCCCGGGCCAAACACCTTCCCCGGGCCAAACACCTTCCCCGGGCCAAACACCTTCCCCGGGCCAAACACCTTCCCCGGGCCAAACACCTTCCCCGGGCCAAACACCTTCCCCGGGCCAAACACCTTCCCCGGGCCAAATACCTTCCCCGGGCCAAACACCTTCCCCGGGCCAAACACCTTCCCCGGGCCAAACACCTTCCCCGGGCCAAACACCTTCCCCGGGCCAAACACCTTTCCCGGGCCAAACACCTTTCCCGGGCCAAACACCTTTCCCGGGCCAAACACCTTCCCCGGGCCAAACACCTTCCCCGGGCCAAACACCTTCCCCGGGCCAAACACCTTCCCCGGTCCAAACACCGCTTCAGGTGCAATGCACTCAAAGCGATGCCCTCAATTACACCACATTGACTGCTATTGACCCGCGTTGACTCTCATCTCACCTGTTTCCCCAGCAGCTCCTCTATGCGCTGCACGATCCGAAACTTCTTATTCCTCTCAATCACCGCCGCTTCCAGGCACAGATCCTTCTATCAACCAGCATCTACTGCCATTGACTGGCGTTGACTGGCTTTGACCGGCGGTTGACTGGCGTTGACTCACCTGTTTCCCCCGCAGCTCCTGTATTCGCTGCACGATGCGGAACTTCTTGTTCCTCTCTATCACCGCATCCAGCCACGGCTCCAATCGACCAGCATCTACTGCCCTGCCATTGACTGGCGTTGACTGGCTTTGACTGGCGGTTGACTGGCGTTGACTCACCTGTTTCCCCAGCAGCTCCTGTATTCTCTGCACGATGCGGAACTTCTTGTTCCTCTCAATCACCGCATCCAGCCTCGGCTCCTTCCGCCGCTTCACCTTGCACTCCACCACCCGCCGCTGCCGCGGCTGTTGATTAGTAAAAAGGGGGGAAGGGGGGACGGCGAACAAGGGATGGAGAGCAGGGGACGGGGAAGGGGAGGGTGCTTCTACCACCGCATCCAGCCTTGGCACCTTCCGCCGATTCACCTTGCACTCCACCACTCGCCGCTGCCGGGGATGATGGTTACAAAAGGGCAGGGGAGTGGGGGACAGGGAAAAAGGGACGGGGAGAAAACGGGGAGCAGGGGACAGGGAAGAAGAGGGTGCTTCTATCACCGCATCCAGCCTTGGCACCCGCCGCCGCTTCACCTTGCACTCCACCACTCGCCGCTGTCGGGGCTGGTGGATAGATTGACAAGAGAAAGGTGGGACGGATAAGGGGGAAGAGGGCGAGGAAGAGGGTGAGTCAGTCAACGCACAAGCCCCCCTGCGCCGCGTCACCTTGCACTCCACCACTCGTCACTGCCGGGGCTGGTGGATAGAGTGGTTGGGGAGGGAGTGGGGAGGGATGGGGAAGGGTGGGGAGAGGGATGGGGGAGGGTGGGAGGAAAGGGGGAAGGAAGTGGAAGGAAACGTGCCTTAGCCAACACTCGAGGCTCCATCAGCCGGGAAGGGAAGGGGAAGGCGAGGGTTCAGGGAAGGCCATGCACTAGTCGAATCCGACGGCTCGCGCTTTCCCGTCACCTTGCAATCAGCCGCACGTAGCTGCCAGGGTTGGAGGGTCAGCGGTCAGGATTCAGGGTTCAAGGTTTAAGCTGAATTTCTCATCCAGGAATTCATAGGAGCAGTTACTGCAGGGCAAGAGAAAGGAGACGCGGTTCCATCGTTCTATCACAGGCTGCTATCTGCTTCGAACCAAACCACGGCTGCGTTTCCCCATTCCCGCTGCCCCAACCTTCTCCCCGCAACCCGCGTGCCCCTTGCACGCTCGAGCGTGGAAAAAGCGGGGATCTCAAAGGGGCACGAAAAGGCGACAAAGCGCGGGTTCTAAGACATCAGTATAATCACGTGATCTGAATTGAACTCTGGCCTCTGACACGACTTGGTCTCATCCTCGCTTCGACGTTTGGTCCCTTTCTCGTTTCCAACCTCTTTACGCACGCCTCGTGGCCCAACGTTCGGTGGAACAACCTGCCTCTTTTCGCACAGCCAAAGCTCGGTGTAACATCCTACCACTTTTCGCACGCCTCCTCGCGGCGGCCGGTGATACGTCAGCGCGTCGCGCGACGAGTCGCCGCGCAGCAGACTGGACGATCCGAACGACATGCTTCTCGCCGTTGATCCGAACGGAGCGCCCGTCGCCGACGATCCGAACGACGCGCCTGCCGCCGACGATCCGAGCGACATGTGAAGAGTAGAACTACTCGTCGCACACCCTGTCGTCGCACAGCGCGTCGCCGAGAATGGACGGGCGACGATATGTCGTGACGCGTGGAACCCGCGCCGCGGAGCCTGATGCCAGCATGCGATCATAGCGGCCCTCCCGCCTCCTTTGCCGCCGTTTTTTCCGCAGCCGACAGTAAACCCTGTGCGCCCAGACGACCGATTTCCTATTGGCCCTCCGGGTGACGCATTTCCTATTGGCCCGTTCCCGCATCCCGAAAGTGTCGTGCCGCCGTGACTAGCGCACGGGAAAGCTACGCGAGCGATCGACATGGTAGTTAATCTCCTCGCGCCTCGATCGCCCCAGATCCGCGCGCTCGGCGACCTGCTGTGGCACTTGCCGCTGCAATTAACTACCCCGCCGCCTATTGCATAGAATCTATTGGTACGACTAGGCGCAGCCGTTCCGCGGATCGCGGCTGTTGTGAGGAGCGGCCGCCCCGCAGAAACTCCCACTCCGCCAGTGATCGCGCGTGGAAGCGCAGCTGGGGGAAAGGCGCACGGACAGGCGGGCATAGCGGGGGGGGAAGCGCACGGGCAGGGGGGAAGGATGGCGGCTGCCGGTGCCCGCCAGGCTGCGCGCCAAGTGGACGCAGGCAGAGAGGCGCGCGCAGCTGCGAAGCAGGCGGAGCAGCGCAGCAGGCGGGAGAGCGCAGAGGAACGAGCGGAAATCATTCAAGGAGACGGGATGGAGATCACTCTGTGAAGCCGACAAATACGGGGCGACTCACGCCCCAGTGTAACCTAGGGAAGAAAACCGAAGATAAACTAATGAAATGGACTGACTAATCACGGCGCATGCCTATGCATGTTTGATTAGACGTGTAGGATAATTCGAGGTGTCTACAAAGAAGAGACATGGCCTCCAAGCCAAGTAGTGCCTCCTAGGTTCAGGGATAACATCTCTGGTTCGACAAGTTGAGAGAGCCTTGAATCTCGGGGCTTCAATCTGAGCGTTGGTTTACTTGAAATGGACGAGTCTCCATGGCCTAGATACTGCCGTTAACATGGCTCCGGGCTCGAGGCTGAAGTAGAGCCTTGATCTCCTCAGAAGTGGGACCCTTGGCATCGTTTTAGCAGCAAGCCGTATTCGGTACTCCGAACGTTTGAGACTGCTCACGACATTATGCTGATTTGTGAGGATGGGTCTCAGAGTGTCAAAGCGTTTACTGTACGTTTCGACACCAGACCCGGGCGTCGGACAGAACCTCAGCTACACCACATGTTCCATGCCGAAACCTGCCGGAGTCAAAAATAGAGAACAGGTCCTTTGCCAGAGTGTCCAGGGCAATATCCGCCGAACCTAGACATTCGCGGTTTACCCCTCCACAAGCGAGCCGCGCCAGTAACCCAAACCTCCCCAACAATCTCAACTAGCCGTTGTATCAAAGCACAAAGCGCAATCGTGCAGTTCCGACCTATAACGCATACTTCATTATGAGCTAGAAACGCAAACCACTTCTATTGATACCTTAAACCAAAAACCGCACCCCCCTCTTTTCCGTAGCAGCAACTCATTGCTCCCAGTCACCAAGAAACCAACAAACCCCAGCAGTTTGTTACCCATAAATTTTTTTTTTCTAATATACATTAACAACCAATCCACAACCCATCGACCTGCTTCTAGCTAGAATTCTAAAGCACATGTAGACGTAGTACTCAGCCCTGTGTCACGAAGCAGGATTAGAACCCAAGATCGGCCAAATTATCCGTTGGGACTGCAAGCCCATCAAGGCCCCCAAGATCTTCCCCCATTAGCAGATCATCGTTTGGCAATCCCGCCAGCCATCCACCAAAGTCCTCCCCTTGCACCCCCAGCTCCGGCATCGCCGAACCAAACACCGAACCTGCCGCCAGGTTCTCCAGCTCCACCACCTGCTCCAGCTCCGGCTGCGGCGTCGTGGGCATGGTGTTCCGGTTCGGATCCAAATCCGGGAACTCATCCGCCGAGGCCTTTCTCTTGCCCGACTTTCCCGGACCAACTCCCGAACCTCTCGACCGTTTCCCCAAGGGAATACCATGCGTGAGGCTCGACCCAGGCGCGAAAAAATCCCCCGGAGAAGACCCAGGAGGCTTGGAGTCAAAATCTCCTGCTCCCTCCCACCCAGAAGCAGCAGCAGCAGCACCATCAAGAGCCCCTGCATCATGCCCAGGCGGGGTAGCAACAGGGGGGGTTCCAGCCTGCGCCCCTGCCCCTCTCTGCCCTCCCCCCACCCGGTGCTGCCGCGACCGTCCCTTCTTCCTCTCCCCTCCCCCTCCCCCTCCCCCTGCCCCTCCCCCTCCCTCCCCTCCCCCAGCAAGGCTCGACCGGGCACCAGTGGGGGTGGCCCCTGCTGTCCCCGCCTCGCCTGTGCGACGGGCAGGGGAACCCCCTTTGGTGAAGTCCAAATTGTCCCGGTCTGTTCTTTTCCGTTTGATGTTCCCTGGGAGAAGAGGCACCGGGCCCCCACTAACCCCGCCCCCTGCTGCCCCCCCTGCTGCTCCTGCTCCTGAAAGCCCTCCTCTAGACGCCCCTCCAGCTCCTCCTGCTGCTGCTGCTGCTGAAGCGCCTGCAACCCTAGCACCACCAGCACGAGCACCAATGGCATCACTCGGACTACCACCGCCAGCACCAAACACATCTTCCAGTCGAGCGGTTCTCTCCTTGTGTCTGAAAGACCCTTCCAAAGCCTCCCCGCCTGCTCCTGCCATTGCTCCCATGCGCTCGCCCCTGCTCTCGCTTCGCCGTAAGTTTGTGCGTGAGTGTGGCTCTGGTGGGGATATGCAGGGAGAGGGAAAGGAGGATACTGAGAAAGGGGTGAAATACCAGCACCACCAGCAGCACCACCAGCAGCACCAGCGCCACCAGCACCAAACACGTCTTCCAGTTAACTCGAAAGTCAACTTAACTCGAAAGTCACCTTAGCTTAGAAGTCACCTTAACTCAATAGTCACTTCAACTCAAAAGCCAGCTCGACTCACAGCTGACCTCTTTTCACTCAATCTAAAAGTCACTCTGCCATGCACCTTCTCTGAGGCTGTCATAAGGAGACGAATAATAAGGCGCCTCAAAAGTCCTATCTTCAGTCAATCCAAAAGTTACTCAGCTATGCACCTTCCCTAAGGCTGTCATAAGGGGAACCAGCAATTAGCATTGACCAGACTACCTGCCTCTGAATCTCGCGCACACGTTTGATTTCACATTCAGTCAGAAGCTGCCTCAACTCACAAGCCACCTCACCTGCCCTCAGCTCAACACGCACCTTCCCTGAAGCTGTCACAAGGCGACCCAGCAATGAGCATCGATGCCACCAGACTATCTGCCTCTGCCTCTCCTAGTTAACTTATAAGTCAACCTAGAACGCACCTCGACCCAAAATCAGCAACACACCTTCTCTAAAGCTGTCACACGGCGAACCAGCAATGAGCATGGATGCCACCAGACTGTCTGTCTCTGCTTCTTGCACACCCCCTGCTGCCCCTCCTGCACCACCCTCTTCACCACCAGCACCTCGCAGGGGGCTCAGGCCTGCAATCTCCAACGCTGGAGATTCCCCTCCCAGGACGTTCTCATTCGCACCCGTACCACCAGCAGCAGTAGGTGCTGCAGTGGTGGCGGCAGTGGGAGCGAAGGAGAGGGGGATGGGTGGGCGGGGTGGGGACGGGGGGAAGAGTGCGAGTCTCTGCCGGTTGAACAGGGCGAGGAGGCTAGGGGCAGAGGCGCCTGCTCCAGATAAACCTGCACCAGAACCGTCCAAACCACCTGCACCAGCACCACCAGCATCAGCAGCACCAGCAGCAGCACTAGCAGCAGCACCAGCAGCGGCACTAGGTGTTCCCCCTGGTGTGGTTACCACACCAGAACTCCTTCCCACTCCTCCCAATCCAGGCGTTCCCACACCGCCAGGCCCGGGCGTCCACGGCAGCGGGCTCGGCTCGGCGAGCAGGCTCGGCGAGGGCTGCAAGTCCGGGTGCACGCGCTGCAGGTGCGGCAGCAGCGTGCCGGCGTGCCATTGGTCGGCGCGCTGTAAGGCTCGGCGCACAAAGTGGACGGCAGACTGGCGCGCGAGCTTGAGAGAGGAGCCAGCGCCCTTGGTGATTGTGCCTGCTGCTCCCGCCATTTTGAGACCCTGAGGAGCAGGGGGGTGTGGGGGGAGGGGGGGGGGTTGAGTGGGGTGAGCAGGAGTGATTCAACAAAGTGGACGGCAGACTGGCGGGCGAGCTTGAGAGACGAGCCCGCTCCTTTCGTAATCGTGCCTGCTGCCCCTGCCATCTTGAGACCCTGAGGAGCAGTGGGCGGGAGGTGGGGAGGGGAAGCCGGAGTGGTTTAACAGGTGTCCTCCCTTCCTGCCCGCCTGCCTGCCACTCCTGGGTGCTCTGACCATCCTTTTAGGAGCCAGCCGGTGTGGTAGTTTTACAGGAGCACAGGAGTCTCCTTGGTACGTTGCAAGGCTCGCCAGTCTGCCGGCGCACAAAGTGGACGGCAGACTGGCGGGCGAGCTTGAAAAATGATCCCGCGCCCTTGGTGATGGTGCCTGCTGCCCCTACCATCTTGACACCCTGGGGAGCAGGGGGTTGGGGGGGGTTGAGTGGGGTGAGCAGGAGTGGTTCAACAAAGTGGACGGCAGACTGGCGGGCGAGCTGGAGGGAGGAGCCCGCCCCCTTGGTGATAGTGCCCGCTGCTCCCGCCATCTTGAGACCCTGGAGGGGAGAGCAGCGGGAGAGGAGGGAGGGAGGTAGGTGGAAAGGGGGGTTTGTTTTGTTACAGGCCGAGCCAGAGTGGTTTACCAAGAAGCACCACTGCTCTTCCTGCCAACCACTCAGTGTGCTGCAGAGCGCGGCGCACAAAGTGGACGGCAGACTAGCGGGCGAGCTTGAGGGAGGAGCCCGCCTCCTTGGTGATGGTGCCCGCTGCTCCCGCCATCTTGAGACCCTGGACGGGGGAGCAGGGAAGTGGTGAGGTGTAGTGTGGTGTACTGGGGTATGGTCTGGTGTGGTGTGGTGTACTGTGGTGTGATGGGGTGTGCGTACCGTTCTTCTGGCATAGGCCATTTCCAGCAGCCTATCCACCACCAGCTTCTCACAGCTCCTGCCAGCACCGCACCGCACAGCACCACACAGAACAGCACAACACAGAGACGAATCAGTTGGGTGGTGAATCAGGTGAGACGAATGAGCAGGGGTTTCATGAGCATTGATGAAACCGGAAGGCTGGACTTTGTACTTTTTCCGTCATCGAACAAGAAAGCAGCCAAAAAGTTTTACACAAACAGCTTCTCACAGCCAAATAGGCTGACCATTTCTGGATTTGCTCCCACCCACAGCAGACCCCTCCCTCCCTTCACCCTTCACCCACCTTTCCTCCTCCAGTCGCCGTGATGCCACCACCTCTTCTAAATACGCTGCCTTGTGCTGGTTGTGCTGCGCCTGGGGGCAGAAGGAAGGTGGGGAGGGAGCAGGAGGGGAAGGGCGGGGAGAATAAGGGAAAGCGCAGTGAGGCATGCCTCCAGTCGCCGTGATGCCACCACCTCTTCTAAATACGCTGCCTTGTGCTGGTTGTGCTGCGCCTGGGGGCATACAGAAGGGGAGAGACGGGGCAGAGAGAAGGAACGGTAGAGGAAGGGAAGGCGCAGTGAGGCAGGCCGTCCCAGCAAGAACGCCCCCAGCCATCCTGATGCCACCCCCTCTTCCAAATATGTCGCCTTGTGCTGGTTGTGCTGCGCTGGGGGTCAAGGGAAGTTGGGGAAGGAGCAAGAGAGAAACGGATAGGACAATAAGCACGCCTCCAGTCGTCGTGACGCCACCATCTCTTCCAAGTACGCTGCCTTGTGCTGGTTGTGCTGCGCCTGGGGGTAGCAAGCAGGAGAGAGGAGGAGTGCAAGAACAAGCACAAGCTGTTCCAGCTGGGAATGCGAGAGGAAGGACAGCTCATTTCCGCATCCAGCTCTCCTTGACTAACCTTGACTCACCTTGACTGAAGTTGACCCACCGTGACTAGCATTGAACCATCTCGACGCGCTCTCCCCCCGGCTTGCACCCGTAACGCTCTCACCTTGGCCTGCAGTCGTCTGTGGGACATGCGAAGGCTGGTGCTGATCTCATCGTGTTGCTTTGACCCAACTTGACTCGCCTTGACTCATATTGACTGTCTCTCACCACGGCCTTGCTTTGTGTCGCTCTCACCTTGGCTTGCAGTCGCCTGCGGGACATGCGGAGGTGGGTGCTTCTCTGATCGTATCGTCTTGACTCAACTTGACCCTCTCTCTCACCACGGCCTTGCTTTGTGTCGCTCTCACCTTGGCCTGTAGTCGTCTGTGCGACATGCGAAGGCTGGCGCTGATCTCATCGTCCTGCCGCTGCGACTCCTGTAGCTGGTAGCGGGGAGGGGAGGTGCGGGAGGGGGTATGGGAAGTGGGAAGGGGATCGGGATGAGGAGTGGGACATGCCAAGGCTGGCGCTAATTTCATCGTCCTGCCGCTGCGAAATATGCAGCTGGGGGGGGGGAATGGGGGAGGAGTGGGGGGAACCGGGGGCGAAGGGTGAGGAGAAGGGGGGGAAGGGGGGAGGGATGGGGATGGGGATGGGGATGGGGATGGGGATAGGGACCCTCACTCACCCCATGCACGCGCAGCAGGCCCACATGAGCAGCTCCAGTCACCCTTGCTTCCAGCCCCAATGAGGATGAGGATGGAAACAAGGTGAGACCATCTCTAACCCCATGCCCACTCTTACTGCATTCCCCGCATGCACTCTCGCTTACCACATGCCTTACTTACCCCACCATCCACCCTTCTTACCCCATTGACTCGCAGCAGGCCCACATGAGCCAACTCCAGCCGCACCCTTGCTTCCAGCCCCATCCCTCTCCACTCCTCCGCACTCAGCGGCGCCCCTCCCCCACTCCCCCTCTCTCCGCCTCCCCCTCCCAACAGCCCTCCCCCTGGCCCCCTCCCCCCCTCCATGTGCCCCCATATCTGCCCACTGTTAGGCTGCCAGCTGTCCAATTGGCCGCTTTTGATTCGACCAAAATCAACCTGCCCCCATGGGTGCGACAGTAATGAAGGGCCCCGAAGCACGTTCCCAGAAAGAGCTGCATCAGATAACACCTCCCCTTCTGGAGGTAACACCCATTCCACCTCCCCTCCTCCATTCCCCTCCACCATCCCTCCTTTCTTCTCCCTCTTCCCGCCTGCTGCCGCCCCCCCATTCCCTCCATCCCCATTCTCCAAAATACCTCTCAAAAACCCCTCCTCGTCCTCCTCTCCTTCATCCTTTGCACTTCCTCTCTCCCCTTCCCCTCTCCTTTCACCGTCCCCTTCCTTTTCCTCCTCCTCCTCCTCCTCCTCCTCCTCGTCCTCCTCTTCCTCATCCTTACACTCCCCTCCTTCACTCCCACCCTCCTTCCCCCCGCCCTGCCTCGGGCAATCAATCAAAGCAGACAGCAACCTATGCACCATCGATTCTCCCACCACTCCTCCCCACTCCCTCCCACCCCCTCCTGAACCATCCAAACCTCCTCCCGCCCCTTCTAGCCCCCCTGCGGGCGAGCGGTTACCACCAGCAGGCGTTACAGCCATGAGCGACGGGAGAGCATGCAGAACACCAGAGGGGTGAGACTCTGAGCCTCCCATAAAAAACCCCACCACATTCCCGTTCCCATTCCTGTTGCTGTGGCCGTTGCTGTTGCCGTTACCAGCATCACCGGCTGGGATGCCGGTGGTGGGATCTGTATGCCCGTCTGCTCTTGCACCTGCTGCTCCCTCTGTTGCTCCAGACTGCAAAAGTAGTGGGATGGAGCGGGAAAGGGGTTGAGCGGGAAAGGGGTTGATGAGTGGAATAGCAAGTGGGATGCCAGTGTTGGGATCTGTCTGTGTGCCCGTCTGCTCTTGCACCTGCTGCTCCCTCTGTTGCTCCAGACTGCACAAGCATTGGGATGGAGACGGAAGAAAACAAATAGGGTTGAGATTGCGAGGGAAGAAACGGATAAGGGCAGGAACACACCATCGACTCAGTCTTGCAGAATGCTCAGTCTAGACCGGGGAACAGAACGCACTGCAGTGCTTTTGGGAATACTCCAACATAACGAGATGACTTTTGAGTCCTGTGACATTGCATCGAGATGGCTATTGGGTCGACTCAAAAAATACTTCCGCACAGAGAAGGCAAAGGACTTCACTGCCTTTGAGAAATATCCAGTGAGATTCTCGAGAGTTCTCAAAACATAACTCAGGAGTTTTGAGTCATCGTCATCACCTGGAGAGCTCTGAGTTCATCAATCTACTCACCATCTGCCTCAATCTCACGAGGTCTTCTCGAGTAGGGAAGTGGAAGAATGGCTCCACGGCCTTTGAGAATCCTCAAAGCCACATCCAACATCATAACCCATCTTCACCTGGAGAGCTCTGAATTCATCAATCTACTCACCATCTGCCTCAGTCTCGCGAGGTCCTCTGGAGCAGGGAAGTGGAAGAAAGGCTCCACGGCCTTCCAGAAGGGGCTGGACGCAGCTGCGGCTGCAGGCAGGGGATAGGGTTGGGGGGGGGGAGCGAAGGGAGGACGCGATGAGTCAGTGGTGCTGACTTCAATGGTGTTGAAAAAATTATTCAAGGGCAGTGGAAGAATGGCTCCACGACCTTCCAGAAGGGGCTGGACGCCGCTGCAGCTGCAAGTTCGGCGAGCGGAAGATTAAGATTGGAAGGGGGGAAAAGGGAGGAGGACAATGAGCCAGTGCTGTTGACTTCAATGGGGGTTTGGACTAAAGGGCGATGAGTCTAAGTTGTGCCACAATACTCATGCAAGGGAAAGTGGAAAAACGGCTCAACACTTTTCCAGAGCGGAGGGGGGGGAGGAGGAGCGAGGGAAGGAGGAGGATGAGTCAGTAGGCTCGGATTCTTCACTTCACGGCATCGCCACAAGGGACCAGGCGCAGCTGCAGCTGCAGGCGCGGGTACGGTGCGAGGAAGGGGGGTAAGGGGAGGGAGGAGGGAAAAGGCACCACTCTCCGGGCCAAGAGTTTTGCAATTGGAACACTTGAGACCAATAACCTCAAGAAGAGCCTCGATTGGAACAAGCCTCAATGCATGCGGGCAGCCCTCACCTCCTGTGTTCATGGCTGCCTGAATGGCATTCGATAGCTCCTCCGCATCATCGTCCGAGTCGCCTGATGATAGCGGGAAAACGAGCATGGGAATAATATCGCCAACAACCAGTGATAACAATGATCAGAACAGGAAAACAAAAAAACACACACACACACACAAAAATACTTGCAAGAGCGGATTTTTCTTCTAGCAAGAGTCCTAGCCACAGGGAGATGTGATGTGAGCATGCGAGCTGGCAGCACTCAAATGCAGCTCAGCACCAAGCAAAAAGACAAAAAAAAAAAAATATGCTAAATAACCTATCAAAAGCATATTGCTGTTTCGACTCGACAAACATCGCACTCAGCTGAGAGAAAGAACTATTGTTTCTTTTATGGCGACTAGAAAATCCTCACCTAAGAGAAACACTTACCGGATTCCTCCATTGGGCTGTCTGCATGCATGCGCCTCTGCACCCTGTTGGCTGCATTGCGCCTGTCGATTCTGCCGCCCCTGGTTGGGATAAAGGGGAAGAGAAGAGAGGGTGAAGGAAGCGCGGAGGGAGGAGAGGTTGCAGGGCAACGGAGGGAAACACGCCTCTGAACCTTGTTGGCTGAATTGCGCCTGTCGATCCTGCCGCCCCTGGTTGTAATCAAACGGAAGAGAAGAGAGAGTGAAGGACGCGCGGAGGGAGGAGAGGTTACACGGGGAGGGAGGGAAACACGCCTCTGCACCCTGTTGGCCGCATTGCGCCTGTCAATCCTGCCACCCCTGGTTGGGGGTCAAAGGGAAGAGAATAGAAGGTGAAGGAAGCGCGGAGGGAGGGAGGGAGGGAGGGAGGGGAGGTTACCAGGGAGGGAGGAAAATATGCCTCTCTCTGCACCCTGTTGGCCGCATTGCGCCTGTCAATCCTGCCACCCCTGGTTGGGATCAAAGGAAGAGATGAGAGGGTGAAGGAAGCGCGAAAGGGAGGGAGGGAGGGGAGGTTACCAGGGAGGGAGGAAAATATGCCTCTCTCTGCACCCTGTTGGCCGCATTGCGCCTGTCAATCCTGCCACCCCTGGTTGGGGGTCAAAGGGAAGAGAAGAGAGAGTGATGGAAGCACAGGAGGGGGAGAGGGGAGGCTATACGGGCTGGAGGGAAAGAGCACGCATGTGCGTCTGCACTTTGTTGGCCCTGCGCCTGTCGATCCTGTATGTGACTGACTCAGTACCCCATGGTTAGGGTTATTGACTGGAACGTTTAAAAGAACTGGCTGACTCAGTACCCCCTGAAACCCTGGTTACAGTTGTTGACTGAAACGTCTAAAAGAACTGGCTGACTCAGCACCCCCTGGCCCATGTTGTCCAATCCCAAGCGAGACGTGCGAATCTGCTTTCGAAATGCCTCAAAGCTCTACTTTTGAGACATCTCAGAGATAATACAGCATAAGAGCCTCACCTCTCGCCTTTGTCCAATCCCAGGCGAGACGTGCGAATCTGCTTCACATTATTCGCCACCCCAACCACACCTCCTGCACCACCACCACCACTCCCACCACCGCCACTGCCCCCTCCACCCGCAGCAGAGGCAGCACCACCAGTGCCACTGCCCTGCAACCCACCATCGTCCGCCCCTTCACTCCCCACGCTAGACACAGCTTCTTTCTTCAATCTCAGCGCCCCTGCCGCCACTAATCTCCCCGTCCTCCCCTGTCTCCTCACCCCATCCGCCCCTCCCCCCGCTCCCCCTGCTCCCCCTCCCCCACCTCCCCCTTCCTCCTTCACTATACCCCCTCCTCCCTCTGCTTTCTCTCTCACTCTCCCCAGCTTGCCCTTTTTGTCTTTTCTCCGCACCTTAGCCAATCCTGTGCCTCGAGACTGGACCTCCGACAAACCCCCCGCCTCCCCTCCCGCCCCTCCCCCTGCTCCCCCCAAGCTCTCCCCCGCGCCCCCCAAAAGCCCCCCCACACTCCCACTCTCAGCAGGCCAAAGCCCCCCCCCGTCCCGCCCACCCCCTCCCCCTTCCCCATCCATCTCCTCCCCCCCATACCCCTCCTCGTCCCCCTCCCCACCCCCCTCACTCACCCCCACAGACCCTAACGGGGACATAGCCATACCTAAACCACCTCCCACCCCCCCTCCCCCCTCCCCCTCCTCCCCCTACTGCTGCTGCTGCGCCAATGCCCCCTGACCCTCCCCCTCCCCCTCCCCCTGCCCCAGCTGCTTTATGCAGCTTGCCCGGCTTTCTCCCCCTGCTAGTAGGGGGAAGCCCGGACTGATTCCCCTGCTGATGGTGCTGCTGCTGCTGCTGGTGGTGGTGATGCGGCTGGTGCTGCTGATCCCACAGTCCAGACCCATCCCCCCCCCCATCCCTCTCAGACTGCACGGAGTGAGCAGGGGAAGCAGCACGAGCACCAAACGCCCCTTTCCTCTCTGCTGCTCCCCCTCCCACCTTTCTCACAGCCGCTCCTCCTCCCCCACCTCCCCCTGCTGCGCCTGCGTTTCCCGCTCCGCCCGCGCCTGCCTTATCCCCTCCGCCCAGCGTCCTAGGACCGCGGGTTGCTCGCCCTTTAGTGATCCCCGCCCCCCCTCCCCCTCCCCCTCCGCCTCCGCTACTCTTGGGCGCATTCTCTTCCCCCTGAAGCGGGCTTCCAGGCACAGAAGAGCCCCCCCCGCCTCCCCCTCCCCCTCCCCCTCCCCCCCCCTGCTCCCCCGCCACTCCCCCCAACTCGCATGGTACCGAACCTCCCACTGGCATCTCTTGTCTGGTGCAACCCTATCCCCTTGCCCGCCTGTCCCTTTGGCCCGCTGTCACTACCTCCTCCGCCTCCCCCATCACCTGCTCCCGCCCTGCTTCCAGACGTCACCCCATGCACAGGTCCGGCTCGGAACACCGAGCCTGACCCCGGACCTGCTGCCGAGCCTCCAGGCTTGTGCGAGGAGCTCGATAGAGACCGCTTGAGCCCACCCCCTGCGCCTGTTGCTGCAGCTGAAGCACCACCACCACTACCACCACCACCAGCGGCAGCACCGGTACCAGTCCCAGCAGCAAGAGAGTCTGTTACTACGCCGTTGACAATCCCTCCTGCTGCAGTTGCAGTCCCAGCAGCATCCGCCTTGGGCCGAGATCGCTTTCCTTTCATCTTCCTGTGCTGCTGCCCCTCGTGACTGCTTGCCCCTGCTGCTGCTCCTGCTGCTCCTGCTGCCGCACCGGCTCCTGCGAGGTGCTTTTGATCCGGGGGGGTTTCGTGGTTCGACTGGTGGTGGAATGGAAAGGAGGTGGGGCGAACAGATGGGAGGAGGGAGAAGAGAAAGGAAACCTTGGGAGGATGACGACAAAACTGTTGAATAGACTCCGTGGTTGAATGAATGAAAGAACAAACAAACAACTGAGGAGGAGAGTGGGAAGACGGAGAGGAATGGGGACAAAGAAGAGGAAAACAGAATTTAGAAAAGTGTTGTGGATTGGGGACAGGGGATAGATTGGACGGAACGCACACTGGACTGGAAGGCATGCTTCCGACAAGAAAAGGTGCAAGACAAGAATCAAAAGCGGCACAAAGATAAGAACGGAGAAAGGGCAGAAAGGGCAGAAAGGATACGGCAGAAAGGGCAGGTGGCACGTAGGGAAAGGATACGGTTCAGCAGCGCAGAACGCAGGAGTACGAATGAATTGCTGACACGGAAATGGGCTCAGTAGTGGACAACGGGGTCAACGGGAGTCAACGGGGGTCAAAGGGGTCATTGAAAGTCAATGGGAGTCAACCGGAGTCAACGGGAGTCAATGGCCCCGTTAATGGAGGCAACGCACCAGTGTGCGCGCATGCCGGCCCGCCCCACCCCCAGCTTTCGAGTGCCCCGCCCCTGTCCGCCCCCCTCCACCTCCTCCACCTCCTCCTCCCCCACCAGCAACCCCTCCCGCCCCTACTCCCGCACCACCACCACCATCACCAGCGCTCCCACTGCTTCGGCTGTTATCCCCCGGCATCCCAGCAGCCCCACTAGCGCCACCAGCGCTGGCAGCACCGCCGCCAGCAGTGGCGTTGGCTCCATCGCTCCTGCCCGCGCGCCTCCTCATGCTCACACCGTTGAGCCACGTGTCCAGACGTGATAGGGCGTCCTGCAGATGGCGTGTCCGATCCCTGGAGGAGAAAGAGAATGGGAACAAGGGGGGAGCGGGAGCGCGGAGAGGGAGGAGAGAGGGAAAGAGACGGAAGGAGTGCAGCGTGGGAGGGATTTGGCAAAAACTCTGTCTGAAAAATGTCGACGAAGTGCATGAGAGATCTGCCAGAATAGGCTGAAGCTCAGCTGTTGAAAGAGGCCAATCGAACGGCAGCAGCAGCAAAAGCAGCAGCGGAGGCAACAGCAACAGCAACAGCAGCAACGCCGCCAGCAGCAGTAGCAGCAGCAGCACTGGAAGGAGCAAGAGGAGGACGAAAAGGAGGAATCTTACTTGCAGCTACCAATAATAAAGCGGAGCCAAGATGAAGCATTCACAGAAATGGTGTAAGTGAATAGCACAGAACGCAATGTGACAGTACCGAGCGAGGATAACTACTTCACCCTCATTATGAGCACCAATCCCATGGTGGTGAGCAACGAAATCAGGCACTCCCAAGAGAACCAATGTGACTGTATTGAACACTCTCTCACCCGAACATAACCGATGAGATTGCATAAAAAAACACACCCCCCCCCCAACCCCCCTCCCCTCATATCATATAGTACCAAATGCCTCACCTTGCACGATCTCGACCATCCCTCAGCGCCGCCACCATCCTCTTCCGCTCCTCCCCCGTTACAGTCACAACAGGCAAGCCTCCCGCTGCCGCCTGTTCCGCTCCCCCTTCCCCCAGTCCCCCCGCAGCTCCCCCCGAGGCTCCTTCCCGCGCCTTCCCCACTGCGGAATCCAGCTCCGCGTGTTTCCCGAACCGTAGTTCCCCCGTAGAAAGCTCTTCTAGCGACAGAATGCGCGCGAGAGACGATTCCCCACGAGAGGCGGAACCTCCGCCAGCGGTGGAGCCTCCCCCGGCGGCGGACGCTCCCCCAGCAACGCCTTTCCCCGCGAAACCCGCACCGGTTGCGCCAGCGGAACCGCCCGTGCCGACTCCGCCTCCCCCGGGTTTCCCCTCGTCCGCAAATTCCGCGGAAACCATTAACCCCACTGGTCGACCCGATAGGCCAGGACCGTCCTGGCCGGCTGGCCGATCGTTACTGGTGTCTAGAAACCCTTGATCGCCGGGCTGCGGTTGCTGCTGACCTGGCAGCGACGAATGTGGCTGTTGCTGACCTGGCACTTGGTCGGTGGCAGGCCAGCCTGATGCAAAGCCACCACCCTCCTGGTCTTGCAAGTAGTCGTATTGGCGATCCATGGATTTGGCTACGAATCCTAACATACGCGTTACAGAATACCGTAAGCGAGATAAGGGTATTTTGATTCGGCTCGCGTTAGCGGACACGGACCGGCGACAATGGTGTCTTCACCAGACACTTGAAAAGAAGCGGTAGTCAGTGTGACGGTGATGCAAGCGTTCTAAAGCTTGAGGGCTTGCAAGCCGGTCGCAAGACGCGAGAATAAATGATGAGAGACTATAATAGTGGATGTAACTATCGAAACGACTGGCAATGGCATAGCAAGGCGCGTCGCGCAGCCATGGCGGGAAGATTGATTGGGTGGATGCTGTCTGACTCGAAACCCTAAACTGATGACTCAGATTGAAAGTGAAAGTAGCTGCGAGCCACAACTCTATACTCGCTATTGGAAGCAGTGTCTAAGCACCCATATTCATATTGGACTCTACGATTATAGATCCGCTAAATGCATAAGTGAAGAAGCCCAAGCAATCTAAGTTGTAACAAAATGTGCGATATAGAGAAATTTTTAATTATTTAGATGTATTTATGACTGCATTATGCCATGAATTTGACTGGGATTTGGGTAACTGTACTTAACAGATTATCTTGTTATCTGCATTAGATGAGCATTCCTCAATATAGTTCTGACAACTGCATACTTGCATGTTTTAGCACCAGTTGAAACTCGCTAGCGAGTCGCGAATTGACGACATTCATGAAGCGATCCGCGTTCCATCCAGACCCAATGGAGACCAGCCAGTTCTGGGAGGCCTGACGGCTGGCTGCCTAGCACCAATGAAAAGGAGCTGCTCCCTGAAGCAGGGGTCCTTTTTCGAGCCAATCGAGGCCCGAACTGGCCAGGTAGGCGAATGTATGTCCAGTCCAGGGTGATGGAGCCACCAACACTTCCTCCCCAATCCCATGCAATCACCTCTTTTCGCTCGCAGGAATTTTAGACTTCGACACAACCCACACACAGACGCTGTAGGGCGGAGCATCTCGTCATGGCAGCTGCGAAGTGGTTATGCTTCGTTTGCTGCATGTGGATTCTTTCCACAGCAGGAACGTCTGGAACATTCGCCATTTACTCACCCGTCCTGAAAGCCGTAGCAGGTTATGATCAGAAGCACATTCAAGCGCTAGCCGTTGCCAAGGATGTTGGAGAAAGTGTCGGTTTAGTTGCGGGTATCTTGTGCGACTGGCTACCAGGATGGCTTATGCTTCTGGTTGGTGCACTGCACTATTTGACTGGATTTGGTGGTCTATGGCTCGTAGCTTCGCAGCGCATTCAGCCGCTACCATTCTGGCAGGTGAGTCCACTATTGACGCCGCATTCGCGGCGAATAGGATTTCTTTGACTTCTTGAAATATTCTCGAGGCCGATCCTTACGCATTTCTTTCACAGATGTGCTCTTTGATTCTAGTTGGAGCTCAAGGGACCGCTTGGTTTAACACAGCAGCTCTTGTGACCTGCATACGCAATTCCCCGAGATCGCGAGGACCAGTTGTTGGAGTCCTGAAAGGACTGGTTGGCCTTTCGAATGCCATTATTTCTCAAGCTTACTCAGCTTTTCTAGCTCCGAATCAACCGTCGTTTCTCTTGGTCCTTGCCGTCGTGCCTTTGGCAGTTGCCGTTCCAACCATGAGCTTTGTCAGGTATACTGTTTTTGTTTCGTATGGCAGTTCATAATGTGGATCAAAGCCTTAATCGCGTAATTGTGCAGGTCAGAAAACCGGGTCTTGGACGACGATATTGAGGAGAAAAGGAGTTTCGAGAAAGTCGTCATGTCCTGCACGGGCCTGGCTTGTTACCTTCTTGTTGCAATCTTCGTTGAAGATCAGATGGAACTAACATCTCAGGTTCGTTGAGGCAAGGTCAGGTGTTGCCAACGTTTCAGGTGCGTTGATGCGATTTTTAACTTATATATGCTTTGATAAGCTTCACTTGTCCATTTTGGGCAGATCCGGGCGTGGATTTTTGCTGGAATGCTGTTCTTTCTGGTTACACCTTTGGCTGTCCCGGCTGCCCACTTCTTTGAAGAGCTTCACCTTAATTTTATTCATACTTCAAGAAGAGATGAAAAGTACGATGGAGAGGTGGATGTGAGAGAGGCTGACGATCAACTTCAACCCCTTATCCATCGAGTGTTAAGCACAGACTCCATATTTTCCGACTTCAGTCCATGTGAGACACCAGCTGACGATGGCAAAGAAAACCAGCCTCTTCATTGCGTGAGTTCACAGCGTCATTGACGTCTGATACGGATGTTAAGTGATTCGCTTCTAGTTGATTCCAGTTTATAATGGTTATCTTGTTTATTTGATGCAGAGTCCACATGCTCAATTGAGTTCCGGAATGAATGATCAGGAGTCAGGGGACTTAAGCCACTCTCAAAAAAATTTTTTGGTGCCTGACCAGGAGAGGATTAGCAACTCTTACCCAGTCCTGGATGCTCATCATAGGGGGCTGGACGAAGCTGTTCACAGACAGTTAAACAGGAGGAGGAGTTCCCAGATCCTCTTAGCAGTGGGAGAAGGTGCTGTACGGACGAGAAGGAAGGGGCCGAGACGTGGTGAAGACTTCACACTCGTTGAAGCTCTCCGAAAGGCTGATTTTTGGCTCCTCGTGTTCTCGTACATTTGTGGCTGTGGATCTGGGTTGACTGCAATCAACAACTTGGCACAAATGGCATCCTCTCAGGGCTATGGCCGGGTGCAACTGTTTGTGTCGCTGGTTAGCGTGTGGAACTTTATCGGTCGCCTCGCAGGAGGTTATTGCTCGGAGCATTTGGTCAAGTGAGTGCTTGAACACCTGATAATGATTTTGTTCATTGTACTGTGTCATATTCACATTTCATACTTGTGGCATGCAGGACTTATCTCCTTCCAAGGCCACTGCTGCTTCTTGTGGCACAGCTTGTTATGTCAGCTGGTCATGCCATCTACGCCATAGCCTTCCCGTACTCTTTGCACATCGCCTCACTCATAGTCGGGCTTTGCTATGGTGTTCACTGGTCTGTGATGCCGGCAACCGTGAGTGAGCTCTTTGGCCTGAAGAATTTTGGCCTAATATTCAATGCAGTGGCGGCTGCTACTCCAATCGGTTCGTACTTGTTCTCAAGCCTGATCGCCGGGTACCTTTACGACTACGAGGCGCGCAAGGGTAATGATATGGGGAATTCCTGGCAACAATTACTGGTGCAGGCATTCAGCTCATGGAGGCTTGATTCGTCAGAGCTCTCTGAGTGCATTGGGACCCATTGCTTCCGGCTAACTTTCACAATCATGATGGGGGTCTGCTGGATCGGAGCAGCGTTCACTGGAATTCTAGTATGGCGTACCACCCGTGTTTATGTGGCTTTGTACAGAAAAGGGGGGTCCTTTCATAAGCTATGAGGTTTTCTCTGAATGTTTCTTATTTTTGCCTTATGTACGGTACATCATAGTGGCCTCATCATCATGCATCAGGGAAGAAAGCATGCTGGATAAAAAGAAACATCTACGGTATCACATCACAGCACAATCCACATTAATTTATGTAATTTCTTCGCAGCCATGGCACCGCTGTTGTCTGTTCTTGCTGCAGAAGTTGCTTATTGCCAGCAATATGGCCGTTTCCACACTTATTGTTGCCTTCATAGAGTCCATCTCTATGGCCAAAGGTACCTGGGCTGGTGGAACTCTTAGTTCTGCCACCCATGAACCCATTATGGTTCCCTTTAGCTAGGACAATCTCAGCAGCTCGATTACTGCTCCCTGGTTTGTCGCAGCTCACAACTCCCTGCGATCCGATTGCCAGTGGCAAAACAGGTGCTGGTCTGGAGCATATCAAAGCAAAAGAAAAAAAGGGTACAACCAGGTATTCAGCAACGGCAGCCACTTGAATAGAGTTTGTGCAGAGAACCAAATGACCGTCCACTTACACCAGTGCAGAGGCATCGCCAGCTTGTTCACTGTTATACGCCAAGGAGACGCTTGGTGAAGGTGTTAGGCCATCAGCGCTGGACATTCCTGGGCTCTGAGACTTTGAAGATGAAGAGGGCGTTACATCATTTTGCAGGTTTAGTAGGGCTGCATCACGCTTGATTTCATCCAATGTTTTTCCAGCCATTAGCTGGTAATGTTCAGAAAGATGAGGCCCGGCACGGAAAGAGAGGACATGTGAATCAGTAAGTTGAAAACGTAACCATGCTGTGGCAAGTGCGGCTGAAAAGAACGCATACAAGTCAGTTTGTAAACGACAGCGGCTCGTACCTTTCGGTAGGGCCATCTGGAAACGCCGTTTTCACGGCATACCCTCTTCAAAGTAACATTGCTTACACCTGTACAGAAACATGTCAGGACGTTGACGACGTCCACCCGACCGTACAACCACTGGGGAATATCGGACGGCACGGTGACGGAACCATGACGCGTAAAACATATTACACCCTGATTTGATTAATAAACCGGTGCGGGTAGATTCACCGACCGAGTCGTGCAGCAGCTTCAAGGACTGGGAGGTTAAAATGCCTCTCTACGTCCTCATAACTGATCTGCTCCCGAATGTGTTTTGTCATAGTTAGAGAACAACGTTTCCGACCAATATCCTGTGATCAACGGCGACTCGCATAAAGAGATCGTTGTATGCCTGTGAAAGATGGTTGGGAAGTGCAAGTAAAAAACTACGCAGGTCATGGCCTAATAGTGATTGGTAAGCTGGCATGCCATTGGCTTTGTACGCGATAAATGTAGTCGCTCCTTGTGTACGATGGGGGGATGACTGTGCATTTTCAAATATTTGGATGCGTTTCAACCTTTTTTCTCCATCCACACCACTTTGTGTAATAGAAAACTCCTGTTTTGAGTCGCAATTCACTGGCTTGAACGTTCTACCGCCCACGTTGGCGACTCAAGTCGTCGCCCAACCGCTGCAAACACCTGCGGAACCAGCTAGTGTCAGCGTACCTTTGCGTATCCCTCGTTTCGGAAAATAGTAGGAAGCACGGATCAGAAGAATGTCGAAGCGCGAGCGAGAAGAGCAGTTGACGTATGAGGAGGTTTCTAAGCACTTCGCGTCGACGCTTGTCGACGCATCGGCTCGTCTGGGTGCGTTCCCGCTGGCGTTCTTGCATTAAAATTAGAAAACAGAACCAGAAAGCCTTTTCCCTCTCCCTTCGCGAGTCAACTCGAAGGTTAAGTTTTAGAGACAAAAAAAGGGAAGAAAATTGGCTTAAGAAACGTCGTGCACTGTGCATGGAGTAATAAGAAAATTGGCTTAAGAAAATTGGCTTAAGAAAGGCTAGTCACGCATCATCATACCCGTCAACAATAATCCTTTCTGCAGAAGTCCTCCCTAGGTGGGATATGGATATTTTCCCGATTCCGTCCTCAAAGTTCAGCAAACCCTCCCCTCCCTCCCTCCCCCCCACCCCCTCCCTTTCCCGCCCCCCCTTCCTCTCTTACCCCTCTTCCCGTCCCAATCTTTTAGGTGTGAGCACTGCTATTCTGAAGAAGATATGCCGCGAAAACGGCATACCCAAGTGGCCCTTCCGAAAAGTAAGCCATTCTCCTTCCTTTCACAATTGCAGTTTTTTTTTTTTCTTTCTTTCTTTGTGGAAGGGGGGTGTATTTTTCTCCTTCTCCTGTTTTTTAGTACTGTCGGTGAACCCCTCTTTTCCTCTTTCGTTTGCTCTGCACTGTTCCTCCCCACCCCCCACCCCCAAGCGCAGATCACATCAGGCATGACAATTGAGGAGATCAAGCGAAACGCAGCAGAAGCCCTAGCAGAAGAGCAAGCAGCCGGCACAACCACCGGCACCACCAGCAGCACCGGAGACACATCTCCCCACTCCTCCTCCCCCACTCCCCCTCCAGCATCCTCCTCCGCTCATTCCCACCACCCCTCCCACCTCTCGCCCGCTCCCCAGTCCCCCTCCACCGCCCACCTCTCACCCGCTCCCAAATTCCTCCCCACTGCCCATCTCTCCGCGGCCTCACCTACCCTGCAGCACGCCCTTTCACCAGCTATGCACGCTCCTTCGTCCCATCCCTCTCATCCCTCCCATGCTCCGTCTCCCGCCCAAGCCTCCTCCTCTCTGCCCTCGCTCACCCCATTGCTGTCAGGAGCAGGGCCGGGCATGCAGGTTCCAGTGGGTGTTTCTCCCTATGCTGTCAGGACACCCGCTGCTGCTCTCCCTTCCACTGCAGCTGCTGCTGCCTCTCCTGCCAGTGCAGCCGCTGCTGCTGCGAGTGCTGCGTGAGTATCTCTTGACTTCACTTTGTTGTACACTTGCGTGGAGTATCCTGCTTGAGTTTTTTTTTTTCTTCTTCTTCTTTTTGTTATTAAGCATTGTCAGGGTTGCCTCTGTAATTGTTATAGTTATTACTGTTGATATTGTAATCACTGTCATTAAGTTATCGTTCTTTTTTTTTTTTCTTTTTGTTATCATCATCATGATAATAATTTTCCTCCCACTTGTTCCTTGCATGTTTCTGTTTTTCCCAATCCACAGGCGACTGCCATCCGCCCAAACATCGAATCTATCCCTGCAACAGCATTTGCAGTACCAGCAGCAGCAGCAACAGCAGCAACAGCAACAGCAGCAGATGCTGCTGCAACAGCAGCGCCAGTTAATTCTCCAGCAGCAGCAGCAGCCGATTCCCCCTCACCTGCTGCAGCATCACCAGCAGTTCCAGCTACAGCAGCAGCGGCTTCAGATGATGCAACAACAACAGCAACAGCAGCAGCAGCAGCAACAGCAGCAACAGCAGCAGCAGCAGACTTCACAAGCAGCAGGATCAGGAGCAGGCGGGGAAAGCGAAGTAGCAGGAGGGACAGGAGCAGGCAGAGGAGCAGGAAGGGGAGCAGGCAGAGGAGCAGGGGTTGGGGTAAGCAGGGGAATAAAAGCACCGGCAGGACGGGGCAGAGGAGGAAGAGCAACGGTAGGGAAAGGAAGGGGAGATGGAGCAACAGCAGCAGCAGAAGCTCAGAACCCACCGGATTCTTCCCTAGCCCCTTCTCCTGCTCTCATCACAACTCCTCCTGCCGTTCCTCCTCAGCGCCTTACCCCTCCTCCTCCTGCCCCTGCTGTTGCTGCGGCTGCGGTTGCTTCAAATCCCCGTGCCTCGTCTCCTGCACCCGCACCCGCACCTGCTTCTGCTCCTGCTGCTGCCGCTATTGGTGCTGCTGCTACCCCTGCTACTCCTGCTGCTGCTGCAACTGCTGCAGAGGCTAGTGCTACAGGTGCCGCTGTTGCTCCTGCTGCTGCTGCTGCTACTGCTGCTGCTGCTGGTTCTACCTTGGGAGTATCCAGGTCGCACCTAACACCTCCAGGGGCGGTATCAGCAGCAGGACGGACTGGAGCTTATGCAACAGCAATGGGAGCTGGCCGGCTTGTTTCGGCGCTTCCTCCCGTCCCAGTGTCTTTTACAATGGTGCCGCACGGAGCAGCGGCAGCAGGAGGTGGGGGAGGAGGAGGAGGAGCAGCAGCAGGAGCGCCAGCACCAGGTGCAGCGATAGGGACAGTGGCGCCGGCTGTAGCAGGAGCTGTATCAGCAATGGGAAGAGGGTCAGGGGTAGGGGCAGGCAGAGGTGGGGGAGGGGGAGGTAGAGGAAGAGAGGGAGCAGCAGCACCACCAGCTGCAGCAGCACCAGTAGTGCCAGTTGCACCAGCAGCCGCAACAGCACCAGTTGCAGCAGCAGCAGTACCACCAGCAGCAGCAGTTACCATGGGTGGTGGTGCTGTTGACAGGAAGGGTCAAGCTGTCGTAGCAAACGTGGGTGCCAACTTCCGTCCTGTTCTGATCAAGGGGCCAGCAGCAACAGCTGCTGCTACTTCTGCTACTACCACTGGTGTGACTGTCACCACTGCTCCTCGTGCTGCTTCTGCTGCAGCTGCTGCTGCTCCCGCTGTTCCTGCTGCTGCTCCTCCTGCTCTCTCCCGCATCACCACCACCATGACCCCACCAGCAGCAGTTTCTACACCAAATGCTCTTGCAGCTGACACTGATATCGAGGAGTATTATAACGAGGATGATGCCACTGCAGCGGCCACTCTAGCAGCAGCCGCCTCCGCCACCGCAGCAGCAAGGGCAGGGAGAGTGAGAGGAAAAGTCCCAAGTGCTTTTGACCTGGCGCTGTCTTTACCTCTGCAAAACCCCCCGGCCTTCCCCTTCCCGTTCCCCCTGCCACTGGCACAGCGTCATGACACCAGGGCCCTGAAACAGCTATCTGCCCCTGTTGTGAGATCACCAGAACAGCATCAGGGCCGGGCTGCTGAGCTTCATGCTTCTGCTACTGGTGGAGATGCTGTGAAGGTTGAAGCTTCAGATAGTGTGGGTGTTGCTGCTAGAGCTGGAGCTTCAGCAGGCAGGGGAGAGAAAGTGACAGGCAGTGCTGCTGCAGATGCACAGGGGATAGTCAAGAGAGAAACGGTTTCAGCCGCTGCAGCAGCAGTTCGAGCTGCAGCAGCAGGAGCAGCAGGGGTGGTGGATGGGGAGGGAGAGGTGAGGTCGGGTGTGCTGATGCAGTTTAGAGAGGGTTTTCCCACTGATGGCTTGCCGTGGGACGCTCTTAGGTGGTGGGATGGACAGGCAGGAGGAGGTGTGGGAGGAGTGGGAAGAGATGGAGAGATGGGAGGAGGGGGTTTAGTTGGCAAGGGTGACAGGGAAATTGGGGGGGATGAGGGTGGTGCATCGACGGTTGTTGTGCTGGGTCATGGGATAGGAAACAAGGAAAGGGTGGGAGAGGAAGGCAGTCATTTGGATGAGGTGGATGAGGAGGAGAAAGAGAGAAAGGAGATGGGTGAAGAGAGGGAAAGAGGAAATCTTGAGGAGGAGAAAGAACAGGAGGAGGAAATGCGGAAGGAGGAGGCGACAAGGAAGGAGGAGGATAAGGGGAGGGAGCAAACGGGGAAAGCGGATGAGGGGCAGAGAGAGAAGCAGGAGGGGCAGAGAGGGAAGCAGGAGGGGCAGAGTGGGAAGCAGGAGGGGCAGAGTGGGAAGCAGGAGGGGCCGAGGAAGAGGAAGCGGGAGGAGAGCACACTAGAGATGGCGGAGAGGCTGGTGGGAATGCACCGGGCAGCCGTGGGGAGGGCGAGGCTGGGCAGGCAGAGTGCAGTGGCTGGGGGGTATGCAAGCCCCGCCAGTGGTGCTGACCTGGCTGTGCTGTCGTTTGTGTTCGGGGCTTACACTCCCCGGCAATGGTGCTGTGATGGTTAACTATGTGGTGGGAAGAGCCAACAACAGGCAGGCAGAGTGGGCTGGCAGTGGGTTTGCAAGCCCTGCGAGTGGCGGTGATCTCGCTGTGCTGTCGTTTGTGTTCGGGGCTTCTCCCCGCCAGTGGTTCTGTGATGGGTAGGCACGGCAGGCACCTGGGTCTAGCAGAGGCTGGGCAGGCAGAGTGCAGTGCCACGGGGGTATGCAAGCCCTGCGAGTGGTGCTGACCTGGCTGTGCTGTCGTTTGTGTTGGGTGGTTACATGCCCCGCCAGTGGTGCTATGATGGGTGGGCATGTTCATGTAGTCACTGCGATTTTTCTAAACATGCCGAACCAATCCAGTGTTCCTGCTATGACGAAGGGGCTGCTCTGCTTTGTTACTCCTCCTGAAAGGTTTTGCTGAGCTCAACAGCTTTCGAGTAGGGCTTATTGTCAGGTAGCCTTTGCTTGGGGAGGGTTATGCTGCACCGCGCTGAATCGCGTTGCACGGTGCAGATGGACACTTGTGCCGCACTCAGCCCTGCAAGCCTGGAATATTTATTTCAGCATCACTTTATGCTTCAAGACAAAAAGAGCCCAAGTAAAACACCCTGGTATCAGGTACCGTAGATTGTCTGTGTTCACGGTATACAAACAAATGTATGGCAGTCAATGAACGTGACAAGTGCCAGTACCATCCAGATATCCCAGTCATTCCAGAATGTGATTCAGCAGAAGATTCCCCTGCTTCAGCACTGACTGGTACTGTGCATGGTTTGCTAAGTTGCTTGTTTGGATATCTACAATTTGTGGTACCGTAGCACAACAAGCACACATCAAATCACACATCAATCACCCGTGACAGCTTCTGAATGCGATTCAGCAGCAGATCACCCTGCTTCAGCACCGACTGGTATTGAGCGTTGCGCGCGTCTGGCCGGTTGGTCTCAAGCACCCCTGCCACCTTGTCTATCTTGCAGTTGAGGCGGCCACTGGCAATGAACAGTGACAGCTCGCTGGAGAGGCATGGGGTAATTGCGGAAGAAGAAGCGGAAGTGGGGCAGGAAGGGAGAGGGGAAGTGGGATTGGGACGGGGAGAGGGACAAGGACAGTCAGGACCTCACTTTTTGGATCCACCAGTCCATGCAGTCAACCCAGCAGTCAATGCACCTGTCAATGAAGTCAACGCACCAGTACAAGCAAGTCAACCCAACAGTCAACGCAGTCAAAGCCCACCTGTCAATGAAGTCGAGGGACACCCCGAAGCTCCGTGCCATGGCGTCAGCAGTGACGCTCTTCTAGCTCTCCAGGAACTGCGAGTACGCCATCGCTCGCACCTTTTGCCCTTCTTAAACCTCCAGCAGTGCCGGTCAATGCAGACAACCCACCAGTCAACCCAAGTCAACCAAAGTCAGCTCACCTGTCGATAAAGTCAAGCGAGACACCAAAGCTGCGCGCCATGGCGTCGGCAGTGACGCTCTTGTAGCTCTCCAGGAACTGCGAGTATGCCACCACTCGCACCTCCCTCAGGATGAAGCGCATGTGCGGGTGCAGGTAGCGGTCCTGCCTTATGGGCTCCGTCAGACCCGCTGCAAAAGGGAATGGAGGGGAAAGAAGGGGATGTAAGAGTCTCTAAGAGGAGCTTTTGATGGAGAGTCTCTCCCTCAGGATGAAGCGCATGTGCGGGTGCAGGTAGCGGTCCTGCCTTATGGGCTCCGTCAGACCGGCTGGGAAGGGGACAGAGAAAAGGAGGGAAAAGGGAAGGGGTGCAAGAGTCTCTCCCTCAGGATGAAGCGCATGTGTGGGTGCAGAAAACGGTCCTGCCTTATGGGCTCCGTTAGACCGGCTGAAGGAGGAAGGAGGGAGAGAGGGGGTGGGGGAAGAAAGGGGGATATAAATGTTCCTCCCTCAGGATGAAGCGCATGTGCGGGTGCAGGTAGCGGTCCTGCCTTATGGGCTCCGTCAGACCCGCTGCAAAAGGGAATGGAGGGGAAAGAAGGGGATGTAAGAGTCTCTAAGAGGAGCTTTTGATGGAGAGTCTCTCCCTCAGGATGAAGCGCATGTGTGGGTGCAGGTAGCGGTCCTGCCTTATGGGCTCTATTAGGCCAGCTGGGAGGGAGGAGGTGTTGAAACGGAACAGAGGGAAAAGGGGTGCTTCTTGAGAATTGTCAAACAGAGGGAAAAGGGGTGCTTCTTGAGAATTGTCAAACAGAGGGAAAAGGGGTGCAAGCGTCTCTTCCTCGGGATGAAGCGCATGTGCGGATGGAGGTAATGGCTCTGCCTTATGGGCTTCGAGGTGACTTTTGAGTCGACTCAAAAGTCACCTCATGTGCGGATGAAGGTAATGGCCCTGCCTTATGGGCTCCGACAGTCCGGCTGGGGTGGAGGGAAGGAGGGGGGAAAGAAAGGGACACGAAGGGAGAGGACTTTTGAGTCGACTCGGGAGTCACCTGGGGTGCAGGGAGGGAGGAGGGGGGGAGAAAGGGGACATGGAGGGTGCTCAATCAGGATGAAGCGCGGGTGAGGGTGCAGAGAGCGGCCCTGCCTTATGGGCTCAGTCAAACCCGCTGGGAATGGGGAGTGTGTGCAAGGGGGAAACAAAGGGGGAAAGGCGGATAGGTCTAGGGGTTTACACACCCACACACCCACACACCCACACACCCACACACCCACACACCCACACACCCACACACCCACATAGCCACACACCCACACACCCACACACCCACACACCCACACACCCACACACCCACACACCCACACACCCACACACCCACACACCCACACACCCACACACCCACACACCCACATAGCCACACACCCACACACCCACAGCCACCCCCCAAACACACACAGCCACACCCCACACGCATGTGACTCACAGAATGCGCGGAAGAATGCCTTGTAGTCGCACGCATGCAGGTTGTTCAGGAAGGGCCCCAGGTGGTTGGAGGTTCCAGGATTACGCGTCTAGAATCACCCATAAAACCCACACATGTGACTCACAGAATGCGCGGAAGAATGCTTTGTAGTCGCATGCATGCAGGTTGTTGACAAAGGGCCCCAGGTGGGGGATCTGATCAATGACTGTTAGGATCTCTGGGGCGTCTATGACCTGAGCGGCAGATGGGAGGGGGGGGAGGATGGGTTGTGGGGGGGAGGTGGAGGAGAAGAGCAACACACATGAAACAAAGGGCCCAAGGTGGGGGATCTGATCAATGACTGAGGATCTCTGGGGCGTCAATGACCTGGTGGGAGGAGGGGAGTAGGGTAAGAAAAAGAACAAACGTCAGCTGGAGGATATGGTTGATGAGTGTGAGTGAGGATCTGACGAGCGTCAAAGATTCGGACAGAGGGGATTGCCACCACACTCAGGATGACGGTGTAGAAGGCGAGGGAGCGGTACGGCAGCAGCTCGTAGGTGGTGAAGGTGGCGATGGCTGGCTGGCTAGCTGGCAGACACACAAGCTGACCTGCCTCTTGACCCGCAACCCACCCACCTTCTGCTGGACGTACCTTCTGTTTGAGCGCCACTCGGTCAAGCGCGACAACGCTCAGAATGACAGTGTAGAATACGAGAGAGCGGTACGGCAGCAGCTCGTATGTGGTGAAGGTGGCGATGGCTCGCAGAAACAGGTCTGCTGCTCGGGAGAAGTTGCGAGAGGCGAGACAATACAAGCCCTCGTACACCTTGAGGCGGTTCTTGCGCTCCCAGTCCCCCCCTTCTTCCAGCAACCTGAGGAAAGATCGCAGTGGCAGAGCAGGAGGGAGGAGGGAACAGAGACGCTATAAGTCGCCAGGCAGTACAAGCCCTCGTACACCTTGAGCCGGTTCTTGCGCTCCCAGTCGCCCCCTTCCAGCAACCTGAAAAAAGAAACGGGGAGGGGTCACGGTAAGGGTGAAGGTGGCGATGGCTCGCAGAAACAGGTCTGCTGCTCGGGAGAAGTTGCGGGACGCCAGGCAGTAGAGCCCCTCATACACCTTCAGCCGGTTCTTGCGCTCCCAGTCTCCCCCTTTGCTCGCAAAGTGTAACCCTAAGCCACCACTCAATCCTCAAGTGCACCCCACATCGACTCACTTCTTGGCCTTATCGATTTGACGAGAGCTCTCTATCAACTCACTCCCTATCCACTCACTTCTTGGCCTTATCAAGGTTGGAGGAGATGAGCGGGAAGTCCAGGTGGAAGAATGCGACTGCCTATAGTGCCCGCACTTTCAACCCCAACCCACCACTCACTCCACAAGTGCACTCCCTACCCACTCACTTCTTGGCCTTGTCAAGGTTGGAGGAGATGAGTGGGAAGTCGAGATAGAAGAAGGCGACTCTCAGAGCGTGGAACACGAGGTCCATTTTGAGCCCGACAGCCACTGTCTTGGCCTTGGTAGCCTCGAGTTGAGCCAGGGCTTTGTCCTGTGTGGGAAAGAGGGAGGAAAGGGGGAGAGGGGAGAGCAGTAAGCGGGAAGTTGAGGTGGAAGAATATCACGCTCAGCATGTGGAACACGAGGTCCATCTTCAGCCCCCACAGCGACCGATTTTCCCTTGGTGGCCTCCAGCTGTGCCAGGGCCTTGTCCTGCAGAGGGGCGGAGAGGGGAAAACGGGGCAGGGAGCGCGTGAAACACAAGGTCCATTTTGAGCCCCACAGGCTCCTCTCCAGACTCCCATTCCTTGGCATTGGATGCTTTCAGTTGTGCCAGGGCCTTGTTCTGTATAAGCAGGTGGCGGGAAAGAGAAGGAGGGTGGACGTGGGAGGGACGGTGGGACGTTGAGGTGGACTATGACAACTAATCAGTCTACGACTCCGGTTCGGGCGACAAGGAGGAACATTCCCAAACGAAAGTGAAAAGATTGACGAAATGTTGACCAGATAGTGATTGGGGCAGATCATTGATCCTTTCTTAGCTAGGACACGGAGAGCAAGAGCTGGAAAAGGATCAGTTGTGCTGCCCCAATCACCAACTGAATGACATTCCGTCATATTCTTTGTTTCCGCCTTGGAACGTCCCTCTTCGTCGCCCGAACCACAGTCGTAGTCTGATTGAGAGAAGGGGTAGGGCACGCGGCACGAGAGCCTGTGTGTGCGTGCGCATGTGTCGACCCCAAAAGTCGCTCTAAACATCTGTGCTCTACACGCAGAACCACGGGTGTAAAAGCTCTCGCACCCACTCTCCCCAACCTTATCCCTCTCCACCGCATTTATCCCTCTTCACTGCACCTTATCCCTCTTCACCACACCTTATCCCTCTTCACCGCACCTTATCCCTCTTCACCGCACCTTATCCCTCTTCACTGCACCTTATCCCTCTTCACCGCACCTTATCCCCCACGCGGATGAAGTACAGCGCCTTGGCAAGCATGGCCTCGCGCACCTCGCTCTCCCCCAGGTTCTCCTCCGCGTCCTTGATCCTGCACAGCAAGGGAAGATTGAATCAATTCAAGTAAGTAAGACCAGATCAGATCACTACAGCACCTCGCTCTCCCCCAGGTTCTCTTCCGCGTCCTTGATCCTGCACAGTAAGGGAAGATTGAGTCAAATCAGATAAGATCACACCAAAACAGATCACTACAGCACCTCGCTCTCCCCCGGGTTCTCCTCCGGGCTCTTGATTCTACCTGGGAGGGAGACACAATCAGTTTACACCAAATCAGATCGAAACAGATCAGATCAGATCACTTGTCATCCAATTTCACCACCTCCTCTGCGATCCGCGTCTGCATCGCCGCAACCCATCAAGCATACCCACTCCTTCCCCGAAAATGCCCCACCCCTCCTCCCTCCCTTCCCCCACTCTTTCCCCATCCCTTCCAGTCCACTCACTTGTCGTCCTTTGCATCGCATCAACCTGTCAATCATAATCACTACTTTCCCACAACCCCCCATCCCTTCTCCCTCCCCCTCCCCCCAAATCCACTCACTTGTCGTCCAGTTTCACCACCTCCTCTGCTATCCGCGCTTGCATCGCATCAACCTTTTCCTGCTGCACCTCCAACCAAGCATAACCACTCCTTCCCCACAAACCCTATCCCTTCTCCCTTCCCACCCCTCCCCTTCAATCCACTCACTTGTCGTCCAGTTTCACCACCTCCTCTGCTATCCGCGCTTGCATCGCATCAACCTTTTCCTGCTGCACCTCCAACCAAGCATAACCACTCCTTCCCCACAAACCCTATCCCTTCTCCCTTCCCACCCCTCCCCTTCAATCCACTCACTTGTCGTCCAGTTTCACCACCTCCTCTGCTATCCGCGTCTCCATCTCATCGACCTTCTCCTGCTGCACCTCCCACCCGTACTCGCTGGCTCCTGACACGTACAACGATGCCAGGTCTATTTGGCACGGGACGGGCATTGGGAGACGGTTGGGGTGAATAGCGGCAGGAAATAGGGGAGGGGGGGGCATGGATCCATTCTCGCTTCTCCTGCTGTACTTCTCACCCATACTCGCTGGCTCCTGACACGTACAACGATGCCAGGTCTGGTATTTAAGGAAAGAACCGGGGGGGCGGGGGAGGGAAAGGGGTGGGGGAGCAGGACAGAGAAGCATGTATTAGAGGAATCCGATCTGCTCCTGTACTCGCTGGCTCCTGACACGTACAGCGATGCCAGGTCTGTTGGAGAACGGTGGGCGGACGTGGGGGACGAGGGGCTGGGGGAAAGAGCGGGGGCGGGGGGGGGAGTGGGAGGGGGGAGAAGGAAGGGAGGGGGGTAGACATGATTGCACTTCCCACGTGTACTCGCTGCTCTCCGACACGTACAGCGCTACGAGGTCTGGTATATGGGAAGGGGAGAGGGGGGGGGAGCTGGACAGAATAAAATGGATTCGAGATGTCTGCTCTGTTCTGCTCTTCCCACCCGTACTCGCTGCTTCCTCCCACGTACAGCGATGCCAGCTCTCCTGGGGGGAGAGAAAAGTCTGAGACAATTTGATCACGAGTCCAATCAAAATTCTGAACCATCGCGACCCGGAATCTCACATACACCTATCCTAGTCAGAATATGAACCTAGGTGGCTAGTAAACAAAACAAAAAAGATCCTCACAAACACCGATCCACGCCGAATTGTAACATGTCAGCCGAGGGTAAGGGAAGGTCAAGGAAGCTTCCTAGTAGGTGTGTTAGATCGATCTAAGAACCTGGAAAGAGCCTGGATTAATAGTCATCCGAGCCCATAGAAAGACGGATGTAAGCCAATCGCAAACGATACTTCGGGAAGCTTGATCGTTTATTCGACGTACACATCTTTCTGCCCCTAACCAAAAGTCAGGCTCCGTACCATCGCGGAAAATCTCTTCGAGCACCTCCTCCTTTATCCGAGTCTTATCCAGATCCGACGTGGACGGCAGGCGCAGAAGGAACAGCTTCTGCGCGAGTACGAGCTTCGGATCCTGCACCTCGCTCGCATCTACTCCTGCTCCTCCAGCTCCTGCTGCATCGGGTGCGTCGACCATGGTGACCTGGCGTTACTTCTGTGGAATCGCGAGGCTACTATGTGATACGGAGGAGCGGAGTGCTATCGATTGGGGCGACCAGAAGTAAGTACTATTGGCCAGTTGACGCGGCCGCGAGTCGATTACAACCGTAAGCGGATGACCGTGTCTTATCTCAAAATCCGCAATGAAGGAAAGTACAGCTCTAGATTTGTCGAACGAGTGGCCAGGCCACTAATCTAAGGGCGTGGAACATTTTTACGACCACGCCGATTTATCGACCATTTGGTTGGATCTGGCGAAAGCGAAGGGTGTAACAGAGTTGCGAAGGGTGCGAAATTTCTAAGGGGCACCCAATAGAAAACACCCCCACTAAGCAGAAACATTTGTTCCCACTTTAAGCATTCGAAAGGGGTGTGGGATATTGGGGACGGCGGGAAATGAGTAGAATGTGGGGCAAACGCAATTGAGGGTAAGTACTGGAAGTCAAATAATGTACACCATTTAATAAATAGTGTGAGGAGAGCCTCTAAATACTTACGAGAGTTCCCAATGATTTTCGGCCAATTCAGGGTAGCTACTATCAATGCCAGTCAACGGGGTTTCCTTAAATTCTTCGCAATCGCCAGAAACAACCGTCGTTCCGACCAAAAGGCGTGGTCGTAAAAATGTTCCACGCCCTAAGTACCTCGCCTGGATCTGAATTTGTTTCAATGGAGTTTAGGGCGTGGAACTCAGGTTGCCATATGGACCTACATCGCTAAGGGTGCGTCAGATCCGTTGTCGGATAAATCCGGCCGGCCGGAATTAACGAAAGTAACACATTTGCGACATTCGCGCAATTTATCGTGCACTTCGCCAAATCCGGCCATTTGTAAGAAAATTGATGGCCGGTTCAGCATTCGACAAAATTCCGACGTCCAGTCGACTCGAAAGTCGACCAATTTGTCGACCTGAGATCGCTACAGTAACTACGCGACGTCGCTAGCTCGTACGACGCAACGTGTCACACAGGTACTGGATATGCGACTCCGTCGCACAATCCGGCCACCCTGGAGAACTGCTAATCTGACACATTTGCAAAGCGGAATGCAAATCGGCCACCAAATGTGTCAGATTTTTCGGCCCTGTAAATGTGGCTGGATATTGGTCGCTTTTGACGTCGACCCTGTTGTCGACTTTGGCGAAAGATTTAGTCGACCAAATTGTCGACCAAATTCCAGCCAAATCACCTCTTAACGGATCTGACGCACCCTAACCGGATGGTAACCGCAACATTGGTTGCTTTTGACGACTCTCGCACCCCTGGTTTCGCATTTTGCATAGGGCGATCCATTTTCGACACCTACATTAGCGAAGAAAAGCAGGTACATTTCGTCACTCATCGGCGTGCGTTGGGGCAGATTTCATGGTTTAGTTCAACCCGTTTGAAATCTTGAGCCGGTTGGGTCCAGCCCAATTGTCGTTCTGAGTATCTTTTCAGTGACAAGTCCCCTGTGTGCTTTGCAAAACAGCACGGACCAGCGAGCGCGACTTGTTCGCAAAGGAGGCGACCGCCGCTAACGCTTTCGCAACTAACACTCTAAAAAAATCCGTTTCAAGGGGTCTCGATCCAGTCGGCACCCCAACCGGAACCAGCAAACAGTCACCACATTTTGTACATTTATAACTCTTGTTCAGTATAATGCATCGCAGCTTCAAACGCGAACATCTGGAAGAGGATGTGTGTTCGAGCGGGGCTGAACGTGGGAGTGACTGCCCCCACAGCCACCTTTGACCGTTTCTCAGATTATTCAACCTGGCGTCAACGTAAGTGGCAGTTACAAGACCTCCCCCTCCCTCCGTCTGACGAGGTCGTCGTTGACCACTTTCAACGTTCGAGCGCTGACGTGGCAGGCCCCCCTATCCGCCGTCCTTCAAAGCCAAGGCAGCCAAAGCAGCTCTCCGTCCTTCCTGAAATCCATCATCTGCTCTCCTATGCCCAACGTGGATTTTCTGTCCTGGCATGTACATCAACGTCGTCGCGTCGCGCCGTAACGGTTACAATCATCCCCCTTGGTCCTCAGTCGCGACTCGTGTGATGGGTCAAATAATTATCTCCCTAGCTATAGCCACCCGACAGAAGGAAGTTTTAGCATCTCCGCCTCGCCTGCTCATATTTTCCGTGACCCATTGTTTTATAACTCACAAAAATCCCCAGAATTCTCACAATCCCCAGACTCACACCTCACTTGCATATCCCTCTCACTATGGCCTCTCATCTCACGGCAGGTGAACGCGACCCATCTTCCCCCAGCGGCCACCGCGGCGGCTGCGACAGCCATCGGCGAGGGCGCGTTTTCCGGCGGGTCATCCACGAACTCATCGACGCGACAGCTATCGTCCCGGCGAACACTCCCTGCATCCTGTCTTCCTGTCTCACGCCGCTGCCGCGACAATCAATACCGTACCATAAGGTGCATTCAGCTCCGACGGATGATGCTGACGATGCTGAATCCGGAGGAGACAAAAGAGTCTGGTGGAGCAATGGTGTCGGAAAAGAGTGATTGTGGTTCTGCTGCTGCGATCGCTGCGGTTTTGGGGACGGCGGCGACGGTTGTCAAGGCAGTTCGCTCAATCATGGGGCTCTGATGCGTGAGGGTCTGTCAAGGTGCATTTCAACCACCGCCGCATCTGCAAATCGCCACTCACTCACGAAACCCTTACGGCCGACAGCCACCACCAAGCATGTCTAAAATGCAGGACTTTAATTTACGAACCGAGTGATCGGGTCATGTCTGGCGTCAGAAGGTAACAAGTGTCTACCATCCGTGGTCAAAAGAACGAATAGTGAACGAGCTATTTAGGTACTGTGGAACCATTTGCATGGTTTCCCAAGTGACATTTTGCCAAATATTACTTCAGCTTTAGTGGCATTGGTTGACTCGGAAAAGCCGACCAAAGAGTTTCCTTGTAAATACGCGGATCCTGTACCAATTGTACCATAATACATTGTAAATTTGCGTGACCTGCAGCTCAAGACTTACTGTGATTTGTCGCATCCTCGCTCATGTCTGTTAGAGGGCCCTACGACAGCAAGGGCCCTCGCGAAATGTTAGACTTGGCAGGTTGACGACCGACGACCTGGTCTACTCGGCACCGTCGCACAGGTTCGATGGCAGTCAAGTGTGACTACGGGTGAATGCGAGCTGCAGTAAGGAATCTGCTGAAGTCGGTGCTGGGAAGTAGAGTCGTGGGAGTCTTTGTGTGCTTCCTTATGAGGCACGCCACTCCCAAGCTGAGTCGGATGGAGTTGCGTGCTCGGAAGGTTTTCGCTGCTGAGTTGGATGGAAGTTTGGCGGGGCGCGTTCGCCAACTCCCACAGCACTTTCGTGTGGGTTGGGTTACTCGCAGCGCCCTCGCTACCTTTTGTGAACGCTTGCTTGCCTTTATATGTTTGTGTTTGCTTGTGTGTTTCATATATTCTATTTTCCTAGTGAAGTCCAATCTCTACTCAAATTCTCACTTAGTCATTTGAGACCAACGCTACCCAAACGCTACCGAATTCCTAGCGCAACATCATTCCCATAAGCAGAATCTCTCTCGCCGTCGTAGTGCTCTCCATAATATTCCTTCAATGTCGCCGTCGCATGCTCGTGCATTACGTAATAGGGGGCATATCGGAGTGAGGATGCCGCCCATATCACGGTATAGGCAACTTTCTGAGAAGACGCACCTGTGGTAGTTGCCGCCATGGTTTCAGAGCTTGGCAGAGAATAATAACTGCTCTGGGTTTGCGTGTTACAATTGAAGTCCATTTTTATGCAGTAACTCCAAAAAAATATATGGGGTAGACGTTCCTAAGTCACAACTTCGCTTACTTCACGAATGCATGTTGGCGTTCATCTAGCAAACCCTAAGAAGTCGTATGCCCGACCCATTAGAGCCTTCGCATGCTTTCAGATGCCACCATCGCCTGCGCGAGAAGAAACACTCTAGCGATATTCCACACCACTGGACTCGCTATCAATTAGTCACAACGCAAGCTTCGACCAAGCACAGAATGACAATCGCATTTGAGCGATTGACGAGCATTGATCCTCGGGGTTGTCGACCCCACGACGACCACCGCGTGGAAAGCCCAGGCGAGCTGGCTGGGCCCAGTGCTGGTGACCCCTCGGGATTGTCGACGACCTGTCGACCTTGGGTTCCGCTGAGACAATCCCGAGAAGGTCGTCTCAGCCGCGTGACGTCATCCCAGCTCGGCACGCGGGGCCGCGATGATCGCCACGCGGACGAAAAAGAGACGTCCGAGATCGACCCCTGGATGGCGGGGCCATCGTGGACAGCCAGGGTGGCCACGACGGGCCAACGGAAGGTGGGGGTGCTTCGCGTGGGAAAACTTCGCGCCCAAGCGTTGCCAGGTCGGTGCGTACCACACGGCCATCATCCAACGGTTGCCCACATGCCCAAGGCGAAATCCGACCGTCCACTACCTCTGCCTAGGTGCAGTGGATACTGGCGGGAATGTCGGCGTCGACCAGAAGGTCTTCATCGTGGTGCCACGCGGCAGTGTCTCCCGCCCTCGAACTACCGCGCTGGGACCACGCCACGTACCGCGTCACAGAGCCAGCGTGTAACACCCATGAAAGGCGCATTATGAGCGAAGCGCTTCAAGCATGCACGCCCGGTGGCACGTCGGTCACGGCGCCGCCGCACGAGCGTACATGCATAGCTGCGTCCTGCACAGGGGTTTGCGTGGAGCGCCAAGTGGAGCGGAGTCGCTCACGACCATACCAATCTGGGGTCCAATTGCAGGTCGCTCATTCTGCCTGCCGTTCTCTGTGCGATTCATCCGTTAGCTGGCACTTATATTTTTTCCCCGTTCCCTTGACGGCTCGCCCTTAGTTTTTTTTCCATCGGGAGATTGTCGGCAGACGTGGAACGTCGGCGTCGTCAGAATAGTCAGACGTCGGGGCCGCCGTCTCGTAGTGTTGTCTGCGATGCCGACCTGTCAGATACCGCCGACTTAGAATCGCCATGTTTCATTTCACCGACCTCACCACACCGACTTCCCATCGCGAGACCCTAGGTCGCGGTATCATGGCCGGAGCACAGCCTCGCTCGACACCGCCGCAACCGCAGCCACCACCCGCCGACGTCGACATGACGGACGTTCCGAACCCCGCTAGCCAGGGTGAGGATGTCCGCCCGGTAGATCGTACACCGAACAGTAACCCCTCGTCGACGCTGCCCCTGCTTTACGATCTCGACGCCCTGGCCCAAATCCCGAAGGGAGAGTTCACCAAGGACGTTCCACCCGCGCCCATAGGGGAGTTCACGAAACCAAGCAAAGACACGTCGGCACCGACGAATGCAGCGGAGGCCGGGCCGTCGTCGGTGCCGGGCGTAGTGGGCGACCAGGGTTTAGGGTACTCCTCGGCGAGCGACGAGGACGACGAAGCCGACGCGCGGCCCCGACGTGGCCCAGGTCCGCGCACGTTGGAAGAAAAGCTCAGGGGGGAACGTGCGTTCATCGAGGAACTTCTGGACGAGGACGAGCTAGAGGATCTGCTGAACGCGTCTGTCCCTCGAGAACAGTGGAAGGCGGCCGACTTCGTAGAGGAAGATATGGTGTACGCGTGCGTCGACGTGCTCGTGATGGAGGCATTGCGCCACCTGAAAACCATCGAGGCTAAGAGCACGCTCCAGTCCTACATCTCATGGATCTACCACTACAAGAGGTGGGCCGCGAAGATGCTCAAAGAGATAGGCGACAAGCTGCCGATCGGGGAACGAACTAGGCACGTCGACGAGATCGGGCACTGGATCCACTGCAACAAGAGCAAGGATTGGGACAACCCGAAGGTGGTCAAACGGAAGCACATCTGGCTGCACGGCCCCAAGGTCACTCCGACGCGGCTGCGCGCCTACGTCAAGTTCATGAGGCGGGAGTTCAAGATCGACGCCGAGACGAACGCGCCGGTGCCGTCCTACACGGTGCACATGATCCTCGGCCGCATCAAGGCATGCCAGATGGCGGCGAGGGTGGAAGCGACGCTGTACAAGGAGAAGGAGTTGGGCATCATGCGAGAAATCTCGGTTGTCCGGTCGGAGGTGCGGGTCATGGTCCGCACCAAAAACCAGAGGGACATCAAGTAAGTTGGCATCCAGCGCCGTTTTCTAGTCGGTGACGATTTGTTCCCATCGCCCTAATAATCCTACCGCCGTATTGTTCTGTCGACAGTAATTGCGCCGACCGTCGACGCGGCACCATCGGCGACACATACACCGCCGAACAGTTCCGCCAGATCATGACGAGGGTGCTGCCGGCTTGGGCGGCGTCGGCATGGAGCCCGCATTTCACCACTCCCTCGCAGACGCTGTGGAGGTTCCTTCTCGTCAAGGTGCTCACGCTGCTCTCCCACCACAGCCTCATGCGCGGTGCAAGCATCCGCGAGATCACGCTCCCCGACATCTTCTTGTACCGACTGGCGAGCACCTCGTCGGTAAACCCGGATAACCAGCCGGTCGTCATGGTGGTCGCCGCGCGGAACTCGAAGACGTCGAAGGATGCGCGTCTTCAGCAGAGCTACGCCGCGCGGCACCTCGAAGCGGAATTGTGCGCCGTCGGCGAGACCGGACTGTGGCTACACTTCATCCTCGACCAGATCGGCCAGTTTCACGGCGTCGACCTCATTCCGCCGGTCGACACCAGCACACGCGAGCGCTGGTACAAGAAGCACCTGTTCTTCGCCCGCAACGACCCCGAGCAGGGCGAACTCTCCGCTGCCAGCCACCAGCGATGGACGAGGCAGATGTGGAAGACGAACGGGGTGTACTGCAAGCGGAACGTCCATGCCGCTCGGGCAGGCGGGGCGCAGGAGCTGGCCATCAACGGTACGCCTCGCGCCGAGATAGCCGAGCTGGGTCACTGGGCTCTCGACAAGATGACTCGAGCCTACATCACAGCCATTCCCGTCGGCGTGGTGATGAAGAAGGCCGGCTATTCGGGCTACACGCAGGACTACTTCTTGGGGCGCAGCAGGGTGGAACCGTCGGACGAGCTTCTCAAGCTCATCGCCGAGCACATCTTCCCCGGCGTCGACGAGCTCCTTAAGAATGTATGTCGATCGGTACCGACCAAGCATCGCATGGCACTGTACTTTCAACCACGGTAATTACCCACGTCTGTTGTCTAATTGCAGGCGGAAGAACTCGCGAAGAAGGGGTCCGACGCCGACGTTGCTGCCGTGCATTTCTGGCGCACCCTCCAGATGTTCCGCCGCATTGTCGCCGAGGACCTCGCTGTGAAACTCGTCCGCACGCCTTGGCACCCGTACGTCCAGTATTCCAAGCTCTGCCGGATTCCCCTCTTCCAGCACTGTCAGAAGACCGACACCGAGACCATCAAAAAGCGGCAAGACCCAACCCTCATCCAGCCAGAGGTGAGTCATCTTTATGTCGACATCGCCATGAGCACTGTGCCCGATGACAACACCTCACCTGCACCGTTTTTCGCCTACATTGCAGGAGATATCGGTCCGCCATGACGCCCAGTACGCGGTCGTCTCCCTCACAACGACGCTGAAGCTCGAGAGGGAGCGGTCAGCGGTCGAGAAGATCGACCTCGAGGAGAAGCTCGAGCAGCGCGACGCTACCATCGCGTCGATGACGGACGAGATAACCCGCCTCACCGAGGCTCTCCGCGTTTCAGAAGCTCGTAGGATGCCGGAGGCGCCGCCAGCTGCGAACGAACAATCGCCGAGCGACGGTGGCTCCGCGGAGTCGGCAAGCAGGGGTGACGGAGCCAAGAAACCCAAAAAACCCCCACAGACGGTCGAGGAGGCTAGCTACGAGCTGAACGTGGTTCAGCCTTGGCGGAATGCAACGACCGTGAGGGACGCGTGGCGCCTCTGGACCTCGTGCACCAGCGCCGACACCCGTCGTCTGTGCGACAGGTTCTTCGAGCCGGGATTCGTCGACCGCCACACCCTCCTCGACGGAGCCTCGCAGGGAGCACACGGGACGAGGGTGCGCCGCATGATGAAGGTAATCGATGCCGTGCGCCAGCTTCGCAAGAGCGACGGCGAAGCCGACACCGAAGCCGTCGTCGACGCGCTTAACACGATAGCGGCGCCTGGCATTGGGACCTTCTCGGATGCCCTCACGGTGCTCAACGCGGGCAACAAACCGACCTATGCCGGGCAGGGTAAGGGCGTCAAGGGGCTCGGCAAGACGGAATTTGCCAAGCTTCGTCTCGCCAGTGCGCTCGTGGCGCGCGGGTTCAAGCCGGAGAAGTTTGTCGCCGACCTTTTCCCGGACACATGGGAGGAGGGGATGAAGAAGGCGTTGGCCGACCTGGCCCGCGAAAACGACGCCGGGAAGCTGCCTCCGACCAAGAAGTCGACCAAGCGCAAGAAGACCGCGTGAATGCTCACAAGCAACATGCGATTGTGGGCTGTTGCATGTTGTAGATGATGTTGTTACAGCATGCATGTGTTTCGTACTTATACAGTTGTCGACTTTGAGTTTCTCACAATGCTCATGTGGTAGTTCTAACATAGTTAGTCACGTGTCGGCCTGGTATCCTTCGTGATGTGACAAGATACTGGTTCAAATGTTCATTACACATCCTACATAAAGTCGACATGCACTCACACAAGGAAACGCAAAAAACCAGCATCAAAGGGGTCCGACAGCCGAAACACACAAAACGAGATCGACCATAGCAGCATCAAATCCAAGCAACAATGAATCCAAGCTAGCAGTAGGCATAGCGCTACATATGCCCCTCCCCGACTACGCCGACTCCTTCGCCTTCTGGCCCTTCGTCCCCTTCTTCTCCGTGCCGCCCTTGGCCTTCGTCGCCTTCTTGCCCCTCTGACCCTTTCTCCCCCTGTTGTCAATATCGGCCTTCATCTGCGCATCAGTCGGCACCGCGATGCCCCTCGCTTTGAGTTTCGGCCCGGCGACGGGGCACATTCCCCAGAACGCCATCGTCTCGACCGTCGCTCTTGCGATCACGTCGGCATCGACTCCGGCATCCACCCCCGGATAGGCCATGTCAAGGGCGGTCCTCTTGAGTGCTGGCGCGACGTTGTAAGCAACCTCTCCCAGGGGGCGGTCCCTGTTGATCTCGGCGTTCAGCACCGCCTCCATGACTTTGCCGAATACATCGGCGGTCGCCTGGCTCGCTCCGCCCACAAGCGCCGCCGCCTTCCCTTCTTCCACAGCATCCTCCACCTGGGCATCGCCGTTCTCGACGAAGCACCACACAGCGCATGCGGATGCTCCTAACGCCCATGCCGCCATATCCGTCTTCTCGTCGCTGTCTCCCTCCTTTCTCGCCGCTGTCGCAGCGGTCTTCCCATACGCAGCGCACATTGACACGCGGCCAATCAACGCGGACAGCATGGACGCCGACTTCTCTCGGCCTTCCTCGGTGTCGGGATCGACTGGGTACCATATCGCTGGCAGGAGCGCGGCGTGCAGCGCATCGCCAGTGGTCTTGTAATGTCGATACTTGTCGAGGATCTCATTCAGCCTGTCACGCCAGCACAACAAACAGGGCGAACATTAGTGACCACCACAACGACATCGACTTTGGGTAGGAGGATTGCCGACTTACCGTGTCTTTGGAAGGAGCGTTCCCCGGGCCCACATCACCGTCCACATCCCGGTCGGCAAGATCCTGACCTCCTCCCACACCTCCTTCCACCTCTCCAACTCGGCGCTGTCCAGGACGGTGAGCTCGTTCATGAGCACCTTGCTCACGAAACCGTCGTAGACGACGAACGCGATGGAGTGCACGTACGCGAGCTCCATCTTCTCACGCGACTTGCCGATGTATCGATTGATGCCGTGCACCTTAATCTCGCCGACCCATCCTAGCTTGTCGCCCGAGGTATCGTGTCGGATGCCATGACCCCGCCTCTCCTTGCTCTTCCCCCCCTCCTCCTCCTCCTCCTCCTCCTCCACCTCGACCTCCTCCTCCTCATCGTCCTCATCCGCCTCCTCCACCTCCTCCTCCGCCTCTTCTTCTTCCTCCTGCTCGACGTCCTCCACCTCCTCGACATCCTCCTCCGCCGCCTTCCGCTTTCATTTTCTCCCTTTCGACGAACCATCGCCGACCGCCTTGTCCTTCCCCTTTCTCCCCGTCGACGCACCTTCTCCTACCGACTTGTCCTTCCCCTTCCTCCCCGTCGACGTACCCTCGCCGAGCGACTTCTGATTCTCCCCCGCTTTCCCTTTCACCCCCGTATTGCCGCCTCCATCCTTGTCAGCCGCCGTCTCAGCCGCCTTCCCCTTCCCTCTATCCGCCGCCTTCGCCTCCGACTTCTCCCGCGTCTTCCTCTGTGAGCCCGCCTTCCCCTTCCGTTTCGCCTTTCCATCGCCGACAGCATCACCGGTCGCAGTCGGCTCTGCTGGACTGCCGACGAGACCCGCCGAAGGCTCCACATGTGCCGTGTCGGAGATGGCCAGCGGTCGGGGATTGGCAGCATCCAGGTGGGCCTGTATGGCAGCGATATCAGCATCGGGGGGCGCCTGCTCGACGGGGCCGCCGCCGGTGGCAAGGGCGGCACGAACGCCCTTCTCCGCCGCCTTCTCAACCTCAGCTGCCACAGGGGTGGGTGGTGCGACTTTTGCCGACGACGTCTTAGCGCCGGAGGCAGAAGCCTGCTGAGTTGGCGCAGTCGACGCTAGTGCGCCCAGCTGGGCGCGCAGCAACGCGGACTTTGGGTCTGCAGGAGCACGGGCGGCGACGACCGGCGACTTTGGGACACTGGCAGATGGGGCGTCGACAGCAGCGGGGGGCTGTTGAACAGCCTTGTGGCCGGCTAGGCGCCTGAGCTGCTCCTTGAGCGCGTCCGCAACTGCCGCCCCTTTCCCCGCGCGGCCAGCCTTGTCGGCAGCCGGGACGTCGGCAGAGCGCGGGACGTCGGCAGGTCGCCCGGCAGACGGTCCGGTCGGAGGGCGTGCACCAGCTGGGGGCTGGTGAGGAACCGCTGACGCCACCGCGACCCCTGTCTTCGGGCCCTGGCCAGCTGGGGCCGTTTTTGCGGCCGCCTTCTCCTTGTCGCGCAGCCCTTCTTCACCGCTACCCTGTCGTGGTGGCTTATCGGCGACCGAAGGCGGAGCCCTTGGCAGTGCGTCATCAGTGGCATGCTCGTCGGCGGGACCCCCACCACCCTGATCAGTGCTGGCCGCTCGAACCCCAGCCCAGTGCTTCTTGAGCATGTCGAGCACGCTCTTCCCCGACTGCTTCCCCGAACTGCCTTCCCTGGCTCCCTTGCTCCCATCGCCGGCGACGCGAGAACCAACCGCTCCCTTGGTCTGCCTCGCGCTCGCCGAATCGTCTCCGTCCCCCCCCCCCCCCCCCTCCTTCTCCGGCCTTCTTGCTACCGTCGCCGGCGACGCGAGAACCCCCCGCTCCCTTGCTCCGCTTCGTGCTCCCCGCGTCGTCTCCGTCGCCCCCCCCGCCGCCTGCCCCCCTCTTCAGACCCTGCTTCGTGGCCTCCATAGGTTGCGCATGGCCGGCGTCGTTGGCCGACGGCCACGACCCACGCCGAGCTTGGGTCGCCACAGTGCCGACCATCTCGGTCATTATCTTCAAACCGGAGGCGAGGAAAGACTGCTGCGTGACCTCCGTCACCGCCTTCAGCAGATCCTCCTTGAATGAATTCAGGAACTCTTCCGGCAAGGCCTGCGCTGGGGTGGTCGGCGGCGGCGGCTGCACGACGAGGCGGGGAGACACGGCGGCTGCAATGTTGGTCTGCGCGGCGCCGATGTATTTTATGAACGTCTCCTCCAAAGCCTTCCTCGCCTCACCCACCTCACCCGTCACGTGGTCGGCCAATTGGTCCACCGCGGTCGCTCGAGCGACCGCCATTCGTCCGTTGGGGGCGTCAATATCCAGCAGCATCTGCCTCGCTAGCTCGGCAAACCTCTTGCCCGATTCAACTGCGTTCTCCAGGTTGCTGGTGAGGTCCTCGGTGATTGTGGCCGCCATGGTCGACGTGGCCTCTTTGAGGCGCTCCACCGATTTCCGGTCGGTGTCCGCAACCTGGGCGGTCAATGCCGTGAGCTTGTCGAGGATCCCAGCTACCGCCGCCGCCAAGCAGTCGACCCGCCCCGCCTGATCACCGAGCTGCCGTTGCAAGCGTGCATTGTCGGCACGCAATTGTCGGTTCTCCGCACGCAGCTGCTCGACGACGTCCGGCATCGCCTGCCGACCAACTGCGGTGGAACTTGGATGACCGCTCACCGCCTTCTTTTTCCTGGACCGCTCCCCCCCGGCCTTCTCTGCGGTAGCATCGGTATGCATTTCCACGCCCGTCTGCTTCGTCGCCGCGGCGAAATCCCCATCTTCGTCGGCCTCGAGGTCGACAACTTCCTTCCCTTCGCCGACAACGACCATCCCACTCCCCCCGTGAGCCGCCTCCTCGCCGACCTCCTTGCTGGGTTCCGCTGTCGCCCCCTTCCCCTCTCCTTCGATTTCCGCCGATCTCCCACCCGTTTCCGCCGCTCCTTCTGCAACGTTCCCCTCCGCCATTTCCACGTCCACCTCTTCGTCATGCTGCTCCTCTTGCTGCTCGTGGTGCTGCCTCTCGTGCTCCTGCTTCTTCTGCTCCTGCTGCTCCTGCTCCTCCACCGACTCCGACACCGACTCCGACTCCGACTCCGACTCCTCCGAGCCCCCCTCATCCTCACGATCCGCCTCACGACCCTGGACCCCATCATCATCCCCATGAACAACCTCGTCCCGGTGCTTCTCCTCGGTCCCGGCCACCCCATGTCCTGCTGCCGCATCGGCCTCGTCGACGCCGCTACCCGGCTTCCCGACCGAGGTGCCACGCGCATCAGCGACGGCAGGGGCGACACCGCCAGCTTGGGGCGCCGACTGAACCTCCTCGCCGTCGTCGTCACAGACGTCGGCCGCAACTACGTTTCGGCCCGACCGTATGAGCGCGACCTGCTTCTTGATGAAGGCTACCATCTCAGTCCGCAGCCCCTTCAACCCCGCAACAGCGACCTTGTCCATGCTGGTGGCACTGCGACGGAGGGCGCCGGCCAACCGATCCTTCCGCCTCACAGCCCAGAGCAACGCGCTCATTGCTAGCAGGCCGGAGCCCGCGTCCCCGTCCCGGACGGTGTCGGGCACTTTCTGCACACAACACAGGAGAGCGCTGATATGAGCACCGAGATCGGCAGTCGCATCTCGCAAGGACGAACGGCAGTTGCATCGCGCAAGGAATTGACACCAAACGTACGAAACTCACATCTCGAAGGGGTTCGTCGCAGTCGGCGAGCCTCGCATGCACCTCCTCCTCGGACGGCTTCGCCCAGTCCCATTTCCTACCTTCGCGCCGAAGCTCGGCCATTACAGCCGCCCGGAAAAACCTGCAAAGCATGGCACAGACGGTCAGTTAGCACGGTGCACGCTCCGCATTGACAACGCAAGCGGCGTCGACTACACTATTGAGCTCACTCCAGCACGCGTTTCGCCTCTTTGATGTGCCACTCCTTCACAGTCTGCGGGTCGGCGTGCCGGATCGAGGTCCTGATCAACTGGCCCGATGCCTTCAACAAGTCGCCGGGGCACAGGATGATAATGACGCTGCAATGTGTTCCCGGAAGCGGTGCGATGCTGCACAGACAATGGACGTCGACATAGATCAGAACACATAATCGACGCAGGTTGCACCACACGCGCGACGACCCCGAACACCCTCACCTCGATATCAGTGGGATAACCGCCACGTCGGCGTCAAAAACCTTCGCGAAGACGGTATGGTCGTTCTGACCCATCGCCGCCCTAAGACGGCCGACTCCTATCGACCACAGCCGCTGGTCCTCCTCCGTTCCGCGCAACCATGCGTGCCTGCACGCATGCATGATCAGGAGGAGTGCGTGAGGATGTGGTCGGGACGCCGGCAGATACTACGGTTGCGGCAATAACACGACGGGTCGGGGATTCGACGAGAGCCGAATGAATATGGCACAACGCATCGCCTACGCCGACCAGACACCTTACGTCGGCGCCACCGATGTGATCGACATCCCTAATCCCTAACCCATGAGTCCGTCGACCTAAAAGACGGGTATTATGATGTCAGAATGAACGGACAGGAATGACTGTACTAGCACAAAGTTGGATACAAGTAGGAAACCCTAATCTAGTGTACCCCCTAAGGTGTAACCCACTACAGCCTACAATCATATAAACATATAATGTTTGACACACCCCCATAGGCGCAGTGGGAGACAACCACAGGGTCACAAGACCAGTCAAAGCAAAGGAAGGCAAGCTCAGGGTGGATCTCAAGGATTCCACACAAATTCCGAGCACAAGCAAGCGGTCACAAGACCAGTCCACATGCAAGTTTATAATAGAGCAAGAGATACAGTGATCACAACCTAACAAGAGTGAACATGCAGGTATATATATATAGTGATCACAGTACAAGCATGGTCAAGAAGTAAGCAAATGAGGTCCAGTAGGCACAAGGCCTAACAGAGTGCAGAAGCGCTGATGGTCACAAGGCTGAAGCGCCTTGGTGAACACATCAGCAGTGTTGGCCTCAGTGGCCACGTAACGAATACAAAGCTGACCGCGCTGCTGCAGCTCTCGAGCAAGGAAGTACCGCAGGGCGATGTGCTTCGTTCTGTGCTCCAGTCTGTGCTCCTCACACAAGGCAATGGCAGCCTTGTTGTTGACGTACAGCACTGGAGGAGAACGAGGCCACTCTCCCAAGTCGGTCAGCAGGTAGGTCAGCCAGCGTAGCTCCTGGGCAGCCATGGCTGTGGCGTAGATCTCAGCCTCACAACTGGAGCTGAGAACAGAAGAAGAGCGTGTAGAACGCCAAGAAACTGAGCCGGAGCCAAGGCTGAAGGTGTAACCCTGAGACGACCGCTGAGTAGCCTGGTCGTCTGCCCAAGAAGCGTCTGAGTGTCCAGTAAGTACAACTCGGTCTCGCCCTCCAAGCACTAGCCCCATGCCCGACGTACTGCACAAGTAGCGCAACACCCTCTTAGCGGCATCCATGTGCTCCTTCCTGTGACGGCCAGGAGCGACATAGCGTGCAAGGATGCTAAGAGGGTATGCCAGGTCAGGTCGAGTGCAGGTCATCAGGTACATGAGGCAGCCCACAAGCTCTGGATACGGGCCACTCGGCTCTACGGACTCATCCGAAGGCAGAGCTGAGAGCGAGTGACCGGTAGGCAGAGGAGTGGACTGAGGCGAGGAGTACGTGAAGCGGAAGCGCTGAAGGATCTGCTGCACCATGTGTGACCGAGTCAAGGTGATGGTGCGCCGTGCTCTGTCCCGGGTGATCCGCAAGCCAAGATAGCTCGTCAGTTCACCCAGGTCTGTGCACGTGTGTCTCCTCTGCAGCTCCGACTTCACGTGGGCGAGTGCCGCGGTGTCAGCAGTGGCAAAGACCAAGTCGTCGACGTACACGAGGATGTAGAACGGCGGCAGCGAGGTGTTAGTGCGTAGAAACAGTGATGGGTCAGCAGTAGAGGGAGCGAACCTAAGAGCCGCAAGTGTCGTCCTCAGTGTGTCGTGCCACTCACGTGGTGCCTGGCGGAGACCGTAGACCGGCCGCTGGAGCCTCCACTGGGTACCAGGAGGAACCGACCCAGTGAAGCCAGGTGGGCGACGTAGCCAGATCTCCTCGTGCAGGCTGCCCTGTAAGAAAGCAGTGCTGAAGTCAAGTGAGTGAAGCTCGTAGTCGCGCTGAGCGGCTATGTGCAGCAGCACCTGAAGAGTGGTCATCTTCGGGGTGGGGGAGAAGGTCTGGAAGAAGTCTACTCCCTCTCGCTGACTGAAGCCTCGAGCAACGTAGCGCGCCTTGAAGACAGGAGGAGAACCCGGTGGCCGTTTCACCCTGAAAATCCACATGCCACTGACGATGTTCGCCCCAGGTGGGGGAACCTCGTCGACGTAGGTGCCTGTGGACTTCCAGGAAGCCATCTCTGCGTCCATGGCTGTCTGCCACTGAGAGGAGTAGGGACCCGCCATCGCCTCAGCATAAGTGCGCGGGGTCGGGATGTCAGGAGCATCCGGGTCTCCCTCAGGGGCAACTAGTAAGGACACGAGACGGGGCAAAACAGCAGCAAGGCACTGGAACTCCTCCTGTCTGTCCTCAAGGACGTCCGTGCCAAGAGCACACTCACCCCCGACGGACGGAGGACAGACAGACTCAGACTCAGACTCAGCGACAAGGCTAGCGGCGTAGTCTAGACGATAGCGGGCAGCAAAGTCAACCAGCTCAGCGACCAGCGCAGACGCAGCAGAGGACTCAAAGGTAGGGTCAGTGACAACAGTAGCGAGGAGGCGCGTGACAGTGGGACTGGCAGCACGACGGGAGTCAGACTCCGAGTCAAGAAGAGTAGGTAGAGAGGACGCAGGAGGAGACGGTAGCGGGACACGCTGAGGAGCAGTGGAGGGACGCAGAGTCATGTAGTGAGTGCCAGGGACAGGAGGAGGACGCTCACGTGGGACACGACGACCAGTGCGAGCAGTACGAACAGGCGACGCAGGACGAGACTCAGGCTCACGACGCTCTGTAAGACCTCCCGTGGGACCAGTGTAAGGAGAGGGAGCAGGGAGAGGCGAGGCAGGTGGTAACTGTGACTGCGGCTGGACAGGCGGAGGACACTCTACGGAGGGAGGAGGACAAGGAGAAGGAGCCTGACCAAGAACCTGCTGAAGGAGCGGTACGAAGTACGGTCGCGGCCGCGCAGCGTCTCCAGAACCAGCAGAGACACCAGCAGCAGGGTCCTCAGCACCAGCAGAAGCTCCAACGTCCGGGTCCTCAGCACCAGCAGCAGCTCCAACGCCCGGGTCCTCAGCACCAGCAGCAGCGCCACCGCCCAGGTCCTCAGCACCAGCAGCAGCTCCAACGCCCGGGTCCGCAACACCAGCAGAAGCGCCACCGCTCGGATCCTCAGCACCCGCGGCAGCTCCAACGCCCGGGTCCTCAACAGCAGCAGTAGCGCCACCGCGCAGGTCCTCAGTACCAGTAGCAGCGCCACCCCCAGGGTCTGCAGCACCAGGAGCACCACTCCGAAGACTGCAGCGCCGCGCGTACCACTCTCGGATCTGCTGAATGGGGGGGAGCTCCTGGGCAGGAGGGGAAGTACTGGTACGAGCTCCAGCAGCACCTCTCCGGAGGCGGCAGTACTGTAGGTACCTCTCCTGCAGCTGCTGGGAGGAGAGGGCTCCTCCAGGTGCAGCACGGTCAGGCTCAGCACCCCCAGGCTCAGCACCCCCAGACGCAGCACCCCCAGACGCAGCACCTCCAGGCTCAGCACCTCCAGACTCCGCACCCCCAGGCTCAGCACCTCCAGGCTCCGCACCCCCAGGCTCCGCACCCCCAGGCTCAGCACTCCCAGACTCCTCACGGTCAGGCTCAGCACCCCCAGCAGGACGAGAGTCAACAGCTACCTCGACAGGCTCAACCGGGTCTACCTGGGACACACCTGAGGGAGCGGCACCCTGAGGGGGGAGGGGGTCTGGTACCTCAGCACCTGGAGCGAGGAAGAGAGGCGGGGGGGGAGCGGGGCAGTGCGGTAGGGGAAGAGGCGGTAGTAGGGGACGGACTCGTCAAAAGTGACGTCCTGAGAGGCCAGGACACGACGCGAGGTGGCGTGGTAGAACTGCCAACCAGGCGCGTCCGGGACAAAGCCAAGGAAGACACAGGGGACAGCTCGACGGGAGAGCTTGTCCGCGGACGTATCGCGAACAAAAGCTCGAGATCCCCAGACCCAAAAACGCGACGCATCGCCAGCCTCTCCCGTCCAACGCAGTGTCGGAGAAGTCTCCGGTAAGGAGACACGGGGCCAGAGGTTGAGCTGATGCGCAGCGTATCGGACTGCAAACGGCCACAGAAAGTGGGGGGCAGCCGCATGAACCAAGGAGGTACGAGCGACCTCCATGACCAAGCCAATGCGGCGCTCAGCAACCCCATTCTGCTGTGGAGAGGCCGGAAGCGTGAACGACTGCTCAATGCCCTCCTGCTGACAGAAGGCCTCCAAGAGGCCAGAGGAAAACTCCCCACCTCTGTCAGAGTGCAGACGCAGGACAGGGAAGTCGGAGCGGAAGCGCTCACTGAGCTGGAGACGAGATCTGCGGATCCAAGGGATCAAGACATCAGGGACGTCACCCTTGGTGCGCAAGGGGAAGACCGTGGTGTAGCGCGAGAAGTCGTCAACAACAATCAGGAAGTACCTCTCCTGACCCTGACCACGGACGCGGGCTGGGCCCCACACGTCCATGTGGAGCGTCTGCAAAGGAGCAGTCGTCGGGGGGAAGGAGGAGGAGTGAGGAGCGGCGCGCAGCCGCCCCTCGACACAGGGAAGACAGGGAGGAGCAGGCGAGGGTGGGAGGGGAGGTAGAACCCTGGGAAGACCAGCAACAAGGTCCCGTTTGTGCATGGCCCGAAGGCGCTGCACAGACGGGTGACCAAGGCGGTGGTGCCAGAGGACAGTCTCATGCGCTAGAGAGCGACACGAGCAGGGGGCGGACAGCTGACCTGACGCAGACGCAGACGCGGACGCAGCTACCTGAGGGGACGCAGTGGTCAGTGTGTACAGGTCCGACCCCGGCTGCCGAGTGAAGGTAGCCAGGTGACGGCCCGTCCGAGCACACGTGCAGTGTGTCACGCGCTCGTAAGCAGGGGTGAACTGGTGAACACCCCCGTCCTGGAGCGCACTACCTGCCACCAAGTTCGTAGAGAACGAGGGGAGGTAGAGACCTGACAGTGTGCCTGACGGGACCGCAGGACAAGGAAGGACAGTGGAGGAGGTCGCAATGACCGGACCCCCAGAGGGGTCAGCGAGGGAGACAGCAACTGGCCGAGCGAGTGGCTCAAGGACAGTGCGGTCACGAAAGAAACAGCGAGAAGCACCTGAGTCCAGGGTGAAGGTGTGCAGTGCCTCAGTCGACTCAATGCCAGGGGAGACAGACTCGCTAGCACCTAGAGCGACAGGCGCACCATCACCTGAGGTGGCAGACACGAGAGGACCTGCAGTGGCAGTCGCACTAGTACCTAGAGCAGTAGGCTCATCAGTAGCTGGAGTGGTAGACACGTGAGTACCGGGAGTGGTAGCCTCACCTGCACCTAGGGCAACAGACGTACTAGCACCTAGAGCGGCAGCCTCACTCACAGGACTCGGCAGCTGCACCTCTCCACTACCAGTAGCTCCCGAACGACGCACTCCAGAGGGACTACCACTACGGTCACTCCGACAGCCCAAACTGGCGTACCACTCACGAGCCTGCTGTAGCAGAAGAGGGCACGGCTGCTGCACCTGGCCACGACTAGAGGCTCCCGAACGACGCACTCCAGAGCGACTACCACGACGGCCACCTCGACGTCCCAAGCCTGCGTACCACTCACGAGCCTGCTGGAGCATAAGAGGGCACGGCTGCTGCACCTGTCCACTAACAGAGGCTCCCGAACGACGCACTCCAGAGCGACTACCACTACGGCCACCCCGACTGCCCAAACTGGCGTACCACTCACGAGCCTGCTGGAGCTGCATCTGGCCACGTCAGGAGCAGCAGCAGTAGTGGTAGCAACAGCAGTGGCAGTGGGAGTAGTAAGGGCAGGAGCAGCAGTAGTAGCGGGAGTAGTGCTGGCAGGGCAAAGCTCACCAGTGGTAGGCGCGGCGGGCGCAAGACGGTGGTGACAGCGGGGCCGCTGCAACTGCGGGACGGGGCCAGGTCGCAGCAGGGAGCTCCGCGGCAGCTGCTGCAGGGTCGGCGGCGGCAACTGCCGTAAGGTCGACGGCGGCAGATGCTGCAGTCTCAGCGGCGGCAGCTGCTGTAGAGTCGGGGGCGGCTGCTGCTGGAGGTCCGGTGGCGGCAGCTGCTGCAGGTCGAGCGGCGGCTGCTGCTGCAGGCTCGGCGGCGGCTGCTGCTGCAGGCTCGGCGGCTGCAGCTGCTGAAGGTCCGGCGGCGGCCTCTGCTGCAGGCTCGGCGGCGGCAGCTGCGGTAGGCTCGGCGGCGGCAGCTGCTGCAGGTCCGGCGGCGGCTGCTGCTGCAGGCTCGGCGGTGACAGCTGCTGCAGGTCGAGCGGCGGCTGCTGTGGCAGGTTAGGCGGCGGTAGCTGCTGTAGGTCCGGCAGCGACGAAGCCGCGAAGGGGCGGCTGAGGGGTCGCGACGAGCAGGTAAGGGGCCGCGACGAGCGGGTAAGGGACCGCTACGGCGGCTAAGGGGCAGCAGTGAGCCGCGCGCAGGCTTAGAGCAGAGGCAGCGGCGCGCGGGCAGCGGCAGCAGCAGTGGCGCGCGGGCGCACAGGCGGCAGCTGGCGACGGGCGGCAGCAGCAGCGGGCGCGACAGCAGGAGCTGCAGCGGCGCGCGACCGCGGAGCAGGTTGCGGGCAGCGCGCGAGGCCGCGCGCGAAGAGACGGCCGCGCGCGGGCGGCTAGCGGGTCGCGCGCGAAAAATCGACCGCGCGCGGGCGGCTAGCGGGTCGCGCGCGAAAAAAAAAAAAAAAGACGAGCCGCGCGCGGGTGGCTGGCGGGCTGCGCGCGCGCGGTAGGTAGAAGGCGCACGAGGGCGCGTAGGCGCACGAGGGCGCACGGTAGGTAGGTAGGTAGGTAACGGTGGGCCCTAAGAACGGTCCTAGCGATGGACCTGCTCTGAAACCATGTCAGAATGAACGGACAGGAATGACTGTACTAGCACAAAGTTGGATACAAGTAGGAAACCCTAATCTAGTGTACCCCCTAAGGTGTAACCCACTACAGCCTACAATCATATAAGCATATAATGTTTGACATATGAAACCACGCTAGGGCTATCACCAGCATGAAATAACGACGCCGACATCCCCATACGTCACTCACTTGAGGCCGAGTCCCAAGCAACGGGCGTTAAACTCTAGCATAGGGTTTGTCAGAACGGCGTAGTCGTGTTCCTCGAACTTGGATGTGAGTCCTCTACCGACGCTTAGATACAGGGGGAAGTCGCGCGAGGTCGGCGTCGCTTCGTCGGCTTTCTGGTCGGCCGCCATGGCGGGAGAGCGAGGATGCTATGCTACGGGCTAAGGGAAGAAACGGTGGGAGAATGGAAGGCGCAGAGGTGGGAAAAGAACATGAAAGAGAAACGAGAACGCGAAAATGAAGGGACAGCTCACCTCCAACGAAGAAAAGCCAGGCGGAGCCTCGCAGGCCCGGTTGAGCGTCGCCCAGGGGGCCGTGGTCCCTGGCTCGGCAGGGCTCGTGCACGGGTGGCGTGGCACAAGTGCACCCTCGCCGCCGAGCCAGCAGGTCGACGTCACGTCCCCTGGCCTCGGTCGGCCAGGGGACGCAAATTCGCATGCACGCGGTGCGACGTTTCGGCACCACGTGTCGATTTCGCAGCGGGTCGCGAAAACCGTGCGCCTTGGTGCGAGAGATCCAGGACTTCGCTCGATTTTCGGCGGGTACGAAATGTCGCATGCATAGAAAAAACGATGCGAAACGACGGGCGGGCACGTGGCGTCACCGCAACGGGTCGCGAAATCGCCGATCGTCCCGAGGGGAGCCCCCGAATTTCGCACGGGCCTCGCCTGCCCGTACGGGCAGGCCGCGATGGGTTACTAGGACCTCGCGGGCAGGAGGGACGGGTGGGCTGCCTTCGCGCCGGGGTTACTTTCCCTCGCGCGAGGTCTCGCCAGCTCGCCGCCCCCACCCGGTAACGTGGGTCGCTGTTCACTTTCGGGGGGGGGTTTGCGGGGCGGCGGTCGTGCGCTCGGCCCAGCCCTGGGCCAGGCTGGCGGGCCCGCACGCGCGTCAGTCGCCTGCCTCGTCGGACCCCCTTCCGTCGACCCCCCTCGTCGACCCTGGCAATTCGGCTCCGTCGACCGAATTCCGCTGGGATCTTCAGCGGAGTTTCCTGACGGTTGTCTGACGGAACAGAGCCACATCGTTCAGCATTTCGCCAGCAGGCAAGCCAACGACTGACGGAACGGAACGTCTTGCCCCCAGGCTGGTCGAGGGGGGACCACGAGTCGCAGGTGGTTTCGTGAGCTGTACAGTGAGAAGGCTTGTGTCGTAACGAAAGGTGTCCTTCCATCGGGGGTTCACTTCTCTAGCATCCGTGGCAAGCTTCGATCGCGCTGCAGGGTCGCCTTGCGGGGTTTCAAAGACTCGCACCGCGTTTCGTTCAACACACTCAGCAGCACTGCCTGCCACCTGTCTGCCTGGTCCAATCGTCATGAATTCCCGAAACCACCTTGCGCCTCGCCTTGAGAGACCCCTGTGTACAACAGTTCAATTCAATCGAGGTGGGACAATGCTACTTCCACGCTGTTCCGCGTCCTCCATTGCTGAACCGAATCTTGTCGAACCGCGCGATTCCTCCAAGGTGAGGCCGTTATGGTCGCGGAACAGCGTGGTCCTCCAATGGGCGACGTGTGATTGGCTGGTGTTGTCCAGGAGGTGTTTCAGGTGGCTTCGTCCGTTCATGATTGGCTGGATCAGCGCGAACGAAACTTGGCACGTTGAAGCAGCATTGTTCGGGAAACTGGTGTTTCGGTTTGGGTGGAACGAGCGACACTCGCCACACAAACCGATTCGTCGACGGCAATGTAACGAACGTTCGCTGGCCTGGTTGGCTGGCATAGCGCATCATCGATTCGTCCGTCAGTCGGTGGCGCAGGGCACTTTTCGCCAATTCGCGTCACACAATCAATCGCAATCGCTGTTGGCTGGATCCACTCCACACCCTCCCCCTCCCCTTTTCGCCAGGTGTCCCCCGGCGGCCCACCTTGAACCACCATTGTGCACGCGCGCGCACGACCCACCCCTCCCAGGTGTCCCCCAGCGGCCTGCGTTGAACCAGTATGTTGCACGCGCGCGCACGACCCATCCACTCAACCCCCCTCCGCCTCTGTCCGTCGTTCCTCGTGGTGATCGTAGATCATTTTGCTTTCTCTTCGCTTCCTCTCCCACCACCCGCCACTCTCCTTCCGTTGGAGTTTTATAAAAGGGGAGTCGAACAAACTGATAATGTAAATTCGAACTGCGCGTCAATCACGGAACATCAGCTCATCACTTTCAGCATTGCCCTAAAATCCTTCGAAGTCTTTGGAGTTAACTAACGTGTAGACGACTAGTCAGCGACAGTCATACCTCATTGTACCGTCTTCGGGCCCTCGCGACCCTCCGCGACACTTCGACGATCGTGTTGCTTTTCTCGACCTAGCTCTCGTAAAAAGCACCTGTCGCATCTGGTTCTTCGCGGTTCACCTACATCTGCTTCCGACCCTCCCTCCCCAAATTCTACAACCAATGGCGATTTCAAGCAGACCGAAACTTCCGCCCCGTGCCCCGTCCCCAACTCCCTCTTCTCAGCCGGGCAGCCTACCGGGCAGCCCGTCGGGCAGCGCATCCTGCCCGAGCAGCACGACCAGCAGCCCGAAGCGCAGCCGTAGCCTGAGCTGCTACAGCCGAAGCAGCGGCTGTAGCGCGACGAGCAGCCCTCTTCGGTGTCGCAGTCCCGGCAGCTGCAGAAAACCCGGCGGCCTCAGCGGCTGCAGCGGCAGAAGTAGCGGTGGTGGTAACAGCAGCGCGAGCAGTAACCAATGGTGGGCGTCCGTACGGTGCGAGGGGAAGGGGCTAGCGCAAGCGGTGGAGAGTCTCGTCGCGAACACTGTCGCGGAGTTCAGTGTCATCGAATAGAGATGACACGCCGCAGCCAGAGATGAAACAGAACAGTTGATCGCTGCATCTAAGTTGGAACGCGACGCGCTCGCCTAGTTACCTGTCTGGCTTGAAGACTTTACCCCAGTCAGCATTTGATGCATCCGCCACACAAAATTGACTTATCCCCTGACCTATCCCGTTAGTAGCCCGCGCTTTCTCCCACATCTTCACGTCGGATCGGAAAAGATGCGAAGGTTTTTCTCGCGCGAGCGCGAGTCAGAATGAAGTCCAATTCCGACGGGTACATACTTGGAGCTGCGTCTACAATTTGTTTTACGGAGCCGAGAGATTTTAGGGGCTAGGAGACTAGGTTGGGTTAGGTTAGGTTCATGATCTAGAGGATCTAGATTTTCTATTGCAGTACGTGTGGACTGTTTGTGTATATTTTTTTATTCATTGGGTCCTTTATTATGGATACAACACTGAAAAGGGGTTCAACCAAAGTACCAGCTTCTGCTGACCAATGGCCCGTCCACCCTCTCCTGCATCAGTTCAGCTAAACCGTTAGATGCACCTCAGTGAGAGCACTCCAAAGAGGCACTGCAGAGCGACGGTGCACTTTTGGCACCTCTCCCTGCTGACCTTGCCAAAAGTGAACCGCCGCTGCAGACTCCATCATATCCCCTCTCCCTTTCCCCGAACCGAACCTACCGTTTCAGAACACGAAGAATTGCGAAGGAACAAAAAGGTCAATTGGCCACACCAAAACATCAGCCGTGTCCGCTACTCCCCCACTCCTCCCCTCCCTCCTCTCCTGCTCCACCTCCAGCTGCCTCCTTGCCTCCGCTGCAGCCTCTCTTGCCCTCACAGCCTCCCTCTCCCTCACTCTCTCCCTCCCTCTCGCCACCCTCACTTCCTCTCTCAGACCCTCCACAGCTAGACTCAACTCAGCAACTGTAGAGCTCTTTGCTTCTCGGAACGCCCGTGCTTCTTCTGCCCGGATTCGGCTTTCTCTTGCTGCCACCACGACTCGAGTACTGAGCTGCTGTGTCGTCTCTTTGGATTGATGTAACTGCCGGTTCATCTCCCGTTGCAACTCCTGGAGTGCTGCTGCCGTGTCTTCTGCCCGTTCCTCTGCCCGTTCTGCGTCATATTTTGCAGCCCTGGCCTCTCCTTGGGCAGCCGAAAGTTCCTGCTGTACCTGCCCGAGATCCTCCTCAAGCCACGCAACGGTTCGTTCAAGCTGCCCGCATTGATCTAGGGCAGTCCAAAGATCCTGGCGCAGAGCCTCAGCTTCGGAAGCCAGCCGAGCCTGCTCAGCTTCGGCAGCAAACAACTTCTTCCGAACCTCCTCCACAGCTCCAGCAGCAGCCTCAGCTCCCGAAACCGCCGCCGAGGCTCGGCCCTTCCCAGCCGCTCCAGCAGCCTCGGCCCGAAGCAACTCGTCGGTTCGGGACCAAAGCTGACTCACCTCCTTGTCTTGCTTGACCAGCGTTGTCTGCAAGTGCCGGATGAGGATCTTGAGCCGTTGATTCTCCCTGTGCGTGCGATCTAGGCCGTCCAGCAGCCAGGTTGTTCTGTCCTCCTCAGGAATGTATGCAAACTTCTGGCGCCATGTCATTGGCTCTGCGCTTCCCTTGCTGCTACCCCGCCCAACTGATCCCTCCCCAGCATCAGCAGCAGCAGCACCAGCGGCACTGCCACCAGTACTGATAGCAGCAGCAGCAGCAGAACCACCAGCAGCAGCAGCAGGAACACTGCTAGCAGAAAAGCCTGTAACAGCGCCCGCACCACCATTGCCACCACTGCTCATACTCATCGTCCTCTCTAAAAGCAGATCCACATCAACACCACTGCGCAGCGCCGCCATCCCCTCCACCCCTTCCAACTGCACCATCAGCTCCAACACCCTCTCCTCCGCTGCTCTCTGCCTCTCCTCCGCCTCCCTCACTGCTGTTTCCACCTGAGATTTCACCTGAGCTTTCTCCTGGTCCACCTGAGACTGCAGCCTGGCGAGCTGATCCTCTGCTACAGCCAGATCCGCCTGAAGCCTGCCGGCCTTCTTGTCTGCTACAGCCAACTTCATCTGTAGCTCCGCTGCTCTCTCCTCCGCCCCATTCTTTTCCCTACTCACTCTCTCCAGCTCTTCCAGTGCAGCTTGCAGCGTGTCACTTCCACCCTCCACTCTTCCCCCTACTCCTACTCCTCCTCCTCCCCCTACCCCTGCTCCTCTTCCTCCTCCTCCATCTCCTGTTCGGGCAGCATCAAAAGATCTCTGCAGCCTCTCGTTCTCTGCTTTCAGCCGGACTATTTCTTCCCGGGCAGCATTCAGACTCCCATCCAGCTGCCTCAGCAGAACAGTTTCGTTTCCCCTCCCCTGCCAACCCACCCCTCCTCCTCCACCCGCCCCTCCTCCTCCACCATCATCCTCTCCTCCACTCTCCCCTGCTCCCCTTTCACTTCCCCTTTCTCCTCCTCTCTTCCCCCCACGCCTGTCTTCCTTTCCTGTACCCCCTGCTGCACGATCGGTTTCACTGCTTCTCACAAAATCCAGTTCTTTCCTAAGCTTGCTATTTTCCTCCCTTAAGCGACCGCTCTCAGCTAAAAGTGCCTTCATTCTTTCACGCTGCCCTTGCCCGTCCTCCAGCACCTGCCCGAGCTCTTCCTGGGCAGCCGCCAAAACCCTTTGCGCCTGCTCATTCTCACCTTTCAGCTGCCCGACCTCCTCCGTTAGCCTCTCATTCTCCTCCCGAACCTCATCAGCCTCGGCCCGAGCCTTTGCAGCTGTGGTCAGGGACTTCCAAGCTTGTCATTTTCTTCCATATACTCCCCGACCCGCGTCTGCTCATCAATCAAACTCTCTTTCAAAATTTCCAACTCTGCCCGAAGTTCCCTCGCCTCTTCACTCGCCTCTTTTAACCCCTCTTCCAACTCCCTCCCCTTCTCCTGCGAACCCGCCAGCTCAGCCCGAACCACCGCCAGCTCAGACCGGGCAGTTCGAAGTTCTTCCTGAGCTGTCCGAAGCTCTGTCTGCAGCTGCTTTATCTGCCCGTTGGCTTTGGACAGCTGTTCTTGTGCCTGTGCCTGCTCCAACTGTCTCTGTGTCTGCTCTAACTGCTCCTGTGCCTGTGACAACTGAAGCTGAATCTGCCCCTTGCTCTCTTCCACCCGTGCCACGTCATCCCAAGCACTCTTCAACGATCGGCGTAGCTCGGCGTTTTCTTCCCGCATCGCAGAAGCTTCCTCCTGAGAAGCCTGCAGCAGCGACTGTAGATCGAGCAACGCCGAAATCAACTGCTGCTGCTCTGCTCCGAATTCTCGTTCTCTTTCTCCTGCCCCTGCTCCTGCCCCTGCTCCTGCCCCTGTCCCTGTCCCTGCTCCTGCTCCTGCTCCTGCCCCTGGTTTTCCAGCAGCATTAGCTGAAGCGGATTCAGAAGCAGCACCAGAAAGACGGCCGGGTAAACTCGCTCTCCTTCCATCGCCTCCTCCTGTATCTCCGAACCCCTCTGTACCCCTTACAAGCGTGAAAGAACTCCTTCCCGAAAGTGTGCTGCTGGTTTCGAAGTTATCCCACGGGGACGCCTCTGATTGGCCTTCTTCCAGATCCTTCCATTTCACCTGCCTCTTAGGCTTCTCTGTTAAACGAACTGGACTGCCGAACCTAGCGTCAGGTTCGGCAACCCCCGCGGAACTTGCAGGTTCGGGTGGAGGGTGCGAAGGCTGTGCAGCACTAGGGGAGTATTTCTCCCTTAGCCGCTGAAGAATATCGTCCATGTCCATGTTATCCCCGTTATTGTCCATGACGATAAAGTTCAGGAAAAAAACTTCTGTAATGAGAATAAGAACCCCCGACGAGTGACGCTTGCGAGCAATGTAGCGTAGAGGACCGAGAAGATTGGACGACGCACTGATGACACTAAGAACAGGTGACGCTAAGACCGATGCTAAGAACAAGGTGACACTAAGACTGATGCTAAGAACAAGGTGACGCTAAGACCGATGCTAAGAACAAGGTGACGCTAAGACCAAGCGAAACTAAGAACATAAAAGTCCATGATGAAAGAATCGCCGTTGCACTTGTTGAGCACTAATTCGGCAGAATCAGGAGAGCAGCATATCCTCGAGTTTACCATTTGGGAAACAGCAGTGAGTTACAAACACGGTACAACACTTTCGACTGGACCAACAATGTCGACATTCGAGTCGCCTTGCAATAATCGTGGTAATACCCGCTCTCACACGAATCGTAGTCGTTCTGTGGGGACCCTGCTTCCTAGACTAATTGCTTTGACGAGTCACACGAATCATAGGCGTTCTATTGTGAGTGAGAATGACGGCATCCAAAGGCTTGGTAGAAACATACTCGCTAAACGTATCTGATGAGGTTATACGGTACCCTTATTATGTAGTGTTTTCAACCATCTAATCATTGACTCATTCCTTTAATAGTACATTATGTAAATACTATATGGGATTCTTCCGCAAAATTTTTTGATATTTATCCTCATATGCTGAAACTCTGTTCTCGTTTTATTTTATCAAAACTGGGGTGCTCTGCTGCCTTCCCTCCTCGTAGTCACCTACCGAATTTCGCAACAGGTGTACATTGAGCAGGGTAGTGCCACGACGTTCAATAATCTTGCAACGAAGATGTAATCACCACGTATTCGCCCTACATCGCTAGCTCATGTCCTCTTCTGTTTATACGTATGTAAACCCCGACGGGGTTATACGGTAGTAACAGGATTAGCCCTCGGTTTGAGCACAACGCGGAAGAACTCGAGCTGCGACTAGGAATCCAGAATTGCAACGGCCGAAGGCGAGAGATGGGTGTAACGAAGAGAATTCCGGCTAAGAAGGGCGACCTTTCCAAGCGCGGGGTTACCAAGGGCGGTCTTACGAAGGACGGCGTTACGAAACGAGGCGTTAGCAGCAGTGACGAGGAGGATGAGAAGGACGTTGGGCTAGACGCGTCGATCCAGGCGCTGCTGCAGAAACGCCTGGAAGAACGAGGTACATTTGGTTCATCTTGTGGCCGGTTGCATTTCTGGTTCGGTTCAAGAGTCGAATGGGAATGGCCGTTAAAGAGGGCGCTTTAGGAAGGTATGCCGGAATTCAAGGGAGAACAAGCGTAGCTAAAGAACGGGATGATCCAGGCGTTGCCGCACGGGTTGTCCGTTCTTGAGTCGACTAAGAAATCAACTCCCCATTGATCCATTCAGTGCCAGTTATCCTGAAAACGCTCTCCAAGGGTACCAGTACCGAGGCGAGTACTATCGCCAGCCGCACGAATTCGACAGTCAAACGTGCTGAAGCAATCCCAGTGACACAAGGGTTCAGGGTTTTACCTGGGAGGTTTAGGTGTCTCTATGCTGTTTCCTTGTGTCAGTGCATCGTCTTAGACTGTTGTGGTACTGATGGAGTAAATGCAACTGAAAGTGTAACCGTAAAATTGTACTCTGCAGGCGAGATGTTCATGAGCATGTTTCAAGACGATGAGCGTGGCGAGTCAGCCAATGGGTCACTCCAGCCGGCTGCCATGTCAGCAAATACAGCAGGTCAGGTACGTCTGAAAAACCGTCTTTCCCTTTTCTTCCCTCTATCCTCCCCGCCTTGCTTTCTGGCTTTCTTCTTCCTCTTCTGCTATCAATTTTGGTCATTCTCCCTCCCCCGATCCCGCCTCATGCGCCCCCCATCCTAGCCTCATCCGCCTCCCATCATGCCCCCGTCTTCCCCCCATGCTCCCCACATCCTGTCCCCATTCCCCAACCATCCTCCCCCGATCCACCTCTCCCCACCACTCGTTCTGCAGCAGACTAGCCGCGCAGCCTCGCAAGCAGCAGCTGCACGGGCCGTTGATCGAAACCGATCCAACGGCTCCACAGCAGCGGCAGAAGCACAACCAAGCACCGACACAGGTGCACCCAAAGTCTCTGCTGCCACCCATACACTCTCCCTATTCCAAGGCTCTGGGTTCTGGGGTGTGAGGGTGCAGCAGAAACAATACTCGGTTGGTCGGGTTTAGAGGTCTCAACCTGCCTTTTGCCTGTCTCCCTGCCTCTCTGTCTGTCTTCCACGTTGCTCGCCTCTCCAGCCTGTCTTTTGCAACTCACATCAGGCGGCAAGGGCAAGCGGTTAGCTGATCGTGTGAAGGTAGAACAGAAGGAAAGAAGGTCCGTGGGGGTGAATGGGAGTGTGTTGAGGAGTGGGAGTAGAGATGTAAAGGAGGAGCAACAAGAGGAGGAGGGGGATGAGGGAGAGGAAGAGGGGGATGAGGAGGAGGAGGAGGAAGAGGAGGGGGAGGAGGAGGAAGAGGAGGGGGAGGAGGGGGAGGAGGGGGAAGAGGACGATGAGGACGAAGAGGAAGAGGAGGAATTAGAGGAGGAGGGTGAGCATGAGAGTGGTCCGGAAGTTGTAGTGTTTCAGGAGGGGAGCAACCTCAAGAAGCAAGCAACACGTGTCAAGCTGCTATTGGGCGGCCAAATCAGCAGCAGGAAGGAGAGGAAGCTCTTTCTGGTGAGCTGAGGATGGAGAACGGTGCTGTGCGGTGGGATGAGGTGCGGTGGGATGAGGTGCTGTGGGATGAGGTGGAGTGCGGTGTGGTGCGGTTCGTTGTGGTAGGGTGTAGTGCGGTGTGCTATGGTGACGCTGCACATCAGAAGAAGCATAGCCAAGAATCCCAACGCAATGCAAGAGGAGTCGGAGGGATGTCAGTAGGGCATACTCTCGTTCTTCTCCCCTTGCGCCCACTCTTCCCTTTCTCTTCACACCCTCACTGCTTCCTCCCTGCTCGTCCTTCTCCTGAAATGCTTTCCCCCCAGTCATCCAAGGTTGCCAACATTTTCAGGGTATCCCAACGCGCCAGTGGAGGAACTGGAGGGGAGGCGGAGGAGTAGGGAAGGCATAGGAGCAGAATCTCTCGTCTCCTCCTCTTACTGCTCTGCTTCCTCCCACCTGTGTGCGCTTGCCCCCCCTCCCCAGTCGTCCAAGGTGGCCAATATTTTCAGGGATCCCAACACACCGGTGGAGGAACAGGAGGGGAGGCGGAAAAGGGGGAGGGAAGGGGAAAGGGCGTGACATATTCTGTTTTTTTCTCCTCTTACTGCTCCGCTTCCTCTCACCTGTGCGCTTGCCCCCTTCTCCAGTCATCCAAGGTGGCCAATATATTCAGGGATCCCAACGCGCCAGTTGAGGAACCAGAGGGGAGGCGAAGGAGGGGGCGAGGGGTGAAGAAAGAGGAGGAGGACTTGGAGGAGAAGGAGGCGCGGCTGCACATGCAGGAGTACATTGCGATTGCGAGGGAGACAGAGCGGTTGGGCGTGTCTACGATGGAGTGGAACCAGCGCAAGCAGTGGGAGACCAACCACATCGTGCGACACTTGGGTGTGAAGGTGAGTAAAGAGCGCGCGTGCGTTCATGCATGCGTGCTGGGAAGAGGCTGTGAGTTGGCTCCCACAACCTCCCTGACAGCAGGGGAACCAGCGCAAGCAGTGGGAGACCAACCACATCGTGCGACACTTGGGTGTGAAGGTGAGTGTGTGTGTGTAGGGCAATGCTGTGTGTGTGCTTAAGGGGGTGGAGATGAGTTGGCTCTTATAACATTTCTGACAGCAGGGGCACCAGCGCAAGCAGTGGGAGACCAACCACATTGTGCGACACCTGGGCGTGAAGGTGAGTGTCGTATGTGTGGTTGTGCTGTTTGTGTGTGCTGAAAGGGGTGGCGGTAAGTCGGCTCTAAAGACATCCCTGACAGCAGGGGCACCAGCGCAAGCAGTGGGAGACGAACCACATCGTGCGGGACCTGGGGCGAAGGTGAGCATTTATGTGTATGTGTGGTTGTGCTGTTTGTGTGTGCTGAAAGGGGTGGGGGTAAGTCGGCTCTAAAGTCCCTTAGAGCAGGGGCAAGCAGTGGGAGACCAACCACATCGTGCGGCACTTGGGGGCGGGGATGGGGTGGTGGTATGGGGAAGATGGTGCATGGCTTCACAGGCTGTGTGTGTGGGTGAGCTTGAGGGATCTTCGTGTCATCGATGGTGTGGAACCAGCGCAAGCTATGGGAGACGAACTGCATCGTTCGACACCTTGGCATCAAGGTGAGTGTGTGTGTGCATGGGTGTACAGCGGTTGAGCTGGGTAAGCGTTTTATGAGTTAGTAAGCTTGAAGGAGTTTTGTGACGGCAGGGATTATAGAAACCAGCGCAAGCGCATGAGCATAAATATAGCAGCTACAGAGAAACCATTTCCCCCTGTTCTTCTCACTCTTTCCCCTTCCTCACTACCCCCTTCCCCCCCACAGCCGCCCAATTGCATGAGCATGAGCATAGCAGCTACAGAGGGACCATTCCCCCTTTTTCTTCTCACTCTTTCCCCTGGGTGTGGGTATGGCTCCGTTCATGTGCGCGTATATGTGGTGTACGTGCGTGTGTGAGCGCATGCGTGTGTTACTGGTGAGAATTCTCAAAAGCACATGTTGTTGTGCCGGAAGGTAGCAGCTACAGAAGGGTCGTAGCTCTGCTCCGCGTGGCTTCTCACTCGTCCTCTTCCTTTCCAATGGTGCCGCTCTCTCCTCTTCTTTTCCCCCATCTTCCTGCCCCTGTTTGCGTCACAGCCGGCAATGGCCTGATCTTCCACGTGTTTCTCGCTCTTTCCCCCTATTTTCCCCCTCGCTCCCCCCCGCCCCCTCCCCCTGCACAGCCACCCAAGCGCATGAGTATGAACATAGCAGTCAAGGAGGGGCCTTTCCTCACCTTGCTTTTCTCTCCTACCTCCTTCTGCCCACTCCCCCCTGCTCCTCCCCCGTCGAAGCCCCCGAGCGCATGAGCATGAACATAGCGGCCACAGAGGGGTCTGGTTTCTCCATGCGGCTCACTCTTTTCCTCTCACTCTCCTCCCTCTCTCCCCTCTGCCCACCCTGCTTTCCCTTGTGCTATCAGCCGCCCAAGCGCATGAGCATGAATATAGCAGCCACGGAGGGGTTTGATCTCCCGTTGCTTCTCACTCTTTCTCCTCCTCCTCTCTCGCTCCCCAATGCCCTCCTCTTGCAATCAGCCGCCCAAGCGCATGAGCATGAATTTAGCAGCCACAGAGGGGTATCGATCGGTACAGAGGAAGAAGCGCCTGAGGGAACTGGAAGAGGTGAGTTGGTGGGAGGGATGGTGGGTTGATGGGGAAGGTCAAAAGGGATGAGTCGATGGAAGGAAGGGCGGGGAGCAAGAGTTGATGGGGAGGGCGCAAAGAAGGTTAGTTTAGAAACGTTTTCAGGCACTTATACGTGAAAGAAGTTATTTGGGACGTCTACAAGTTCTCTTCTCTCACGTGGTCACCTGTACCTTAAGCATCCGACATTTTTATTCAAGTTCTGAGATAGGTCAAACCAAATACCTTCACGGTGTACTCGTGTACCTTCAACCCTATCTGGTTGAGATTTCTCCGTAATCCAACAAATCTGTCAATTCACCATTGGAGATTTGCTTGAAATCCCAACCCATCCATTCTCCTAGCCTTATCCAACCCAACTTTGTTTGTACTTAAAGGCCAGTGCCTTCTGTTCTAATCAATCAGTTCAAGCTCCATATCTATCATGGTATCGAGCTGGTAGATTCCGCTCACGCGGAATCAGATCCTTGTCGTCCCGATGGTTCTCTTCCTCTCAGCTATAACTCTTTCGGCTTCCGGCTTCTTCGCTTAGCCTTTCCAGACTTCTCATCTTCGCGCTGGTCAAGAGCGCATTCTTTGCGTCGTCGCGCATTTCCGATTTCAACGTCGATAGCTGAAGAGGTGGAAGCGGTGGCTGAAGAGGTGGAAGCGGTGGCTGAAGAGGTGGAAGCGGTGGCTGAAGAGGTGGAAGGGGTGGCTGAAGTGGTGGAAGCGGTGGCTGAAGAGGTGGAAGTGGTGGCTGAATAGGTGGAAGCGGTGGCTGAAGAGGTGGAAGGGGTGGCTGAAGATGTGGAAGCGGTGGCTGAAGAGGTGGAAGGGGTGGCTGAAGAGGTGGAAAGGGTGGCTGAATAAGTGGAAGCGGTGGCTGATGAGGTGGAAGCGATGGTTATTTTTTCCTCTTCCACCTATTCAGCCACCACTTCCACCTCTTCAGCCACCACTTCCACCTCTTCAGCCACCACTTCCTCCTCGTCAGCCATCACTTCCACCTCTTCAGCTTCGTTGTTCGTTGTCCGTCTTTACGGTTTTGGGGCTTTAAGGCTTAGTGCCTTCTATTTTAATCAATTAATTCAAGCTCCATTTTTATCACATTTGTCAGTCAGTTGTGCCATGCAAAGGCTGCAACAATTTGCAGCAACACCCTTGTTCCCGTAGCCGCTCCACTTTCCCTTGCTTTCTCACCCTACCCACGCTCGCCTAGCTCGGCACGAACCTTCCAGAAATTAATTAGAATTGAAGGAAGCGAGCGAATCCTCGTGACAAGAAGAGCAAGCACAAGAGGCTGGGACAAGGCACTCTAGCCAGGTTGCTGGCAGAGGAGGAAGAGGCCAAAGAAGGCACGAACCACCTTGTAGCACCACCCTTCTTTCTCTAACCCTCCTGCTTCCCTTGCTGCTCTCCCTTGCATTTCCGTCACGACCCTTCCAGGAAGTTGCCTCTGGAATGATCCACGTGAAGGGAGGCAACCCGCGAGACAAGAAGAGCAAGCACACGAGGCTGGGGCAGGGCACCCTCGCCCGGCCATCTGTGAACCACCTCCCAGCCGGAACCATTGCCTATCAGGGGCGACTTAAAAGCAATCATCCTGTTTTTTCTTGCTTCCTTCGCTACTCACTCGTGTTTCCCCTTGCAATCCTTCCAGGAAGTTGCATCTGGCATGATCCAAGTGAAGGGAGGCAACCCTCGAGACAAGAAGAGCAAGCACAGGAGGCTGGGGCAGGGCACCCTCGCCCGGCCGGTTTTGAACCGCCCCGTTTTTCCTTGACCCTCATGCGTTCCCTTGCTTGCTTCTGCTTTTCCCCTCACGACTCTTCCAGGAAGTTGCATCTGGGATGATCCAAGTGAAGGGAGGCAACCCGCGAGACAAGAAGAGCAAGCACAGGCGGCTGGGCCAGGGCACTCTAGCCCGGCTGCTAGCAGAAGAGGAAGAGCGTTGATCATCTCAGTGCTGAGTCGAGTCAAAGGTTATTTAAAGCCCCTCCCTCCTTCCCCCGACCCTCGCTCTTTGCTCCACCCTTCCTTGCCTTGATATACATTATGCTTCCAGGAAGTTGCGTCTGGTATGATCCAAGTGAAGGGAGCGAACTCACGAGACAAGAAGAGCAAGCACAGGCGGCTGGGGCAGGGCACCCTCGCCTGTCTGCTAGCAGAGGAGGAAGAGGCCAAAGAAGGCCGCCCGAGAACCCCACCTCACAGCACCACCCTCCTTTCCCCTAAACCTCCTGCTTTCCCTTGCTTCCTTCGCTACTCTCCCTTGCGTTCCCCGTCATACCCCTTCCAGGAAGTTGCGTCTGGAATGATCCAAGTGAAGGGAGCGAACTCACGAGACAAGAAGAGCAAGCACAGGCGGCTGGGGCAGGGCACCCTCGCCCGTCTGCTAGCAGAGGAGGAAGAGGCCAAAGAAGGCCGCCCGAGAACCCCACCTCACAGCACCACCCTCCTTTCCCCTAAACCTCCTGCTTTCCCTTGCTTCCTTCGCTACTCTCCCTTGCGTTCCCCGTCATACCCCTTCCAGGAAGTTGCGTCTGGAATGATCCAAGTGAAGGGAGGGAACCCGCGAGACAAGAAGAGCAAGCACAGGCGGCTGGGGCAGGGCACCCTCGCCAGGCTCCTAGCAGAGGAGGAAGAGGCCAAAGAAGGCCGCCCGAGAAAGGCGCGAGTGGATTGGCGGGTGGAGGAGCGAGGGCTTAAAGCCTCGGATGGGGATTACCAAGGCGGCGTGTTGCATGTTGATCCGCGGAAGTGGAAGATTGGAGGGGACGGGGGAGGAAGGAAGGGCGGAGGGGTGATTGGGGATAAGGATTTGGGGGGGTTTGGGGGAGAAGGGAGGAGGAGAGGGGGAGGGGCAGAGGGGAAGGGGAAAAAGAGGGCTTCGGGAGGGAAAGGGAGAGGGAAGGGGAGAAAGTCAAGAGGAGGAAGGAGATAGGTCAAGCGAGGGCTTAAAGCCTCGGACGGGGATTACCAAGGCGGCGTGTTGCATGTTGATCCGAGGAAGTGGAGGATTGGAGGGGACGGGGGCGGAAGGAAGGAAGGAGGGGTGATTGGGGATAGGGATTTGGGGGGGTTTGGGGGAGGAGGGAGGAGGAGGGGGGGAGGGGGAGGGGGGAAGGGGAAAAAGAGGGGTTCGGGAGGGAAAGGGAGAGGGAAGGGGAAGAGGTCAAGGGGAAGAAGATAGTACACGCAAGGCAAGGTGTGAACTGCTTGGCGCGTGTTGACTGGCGGGTGGAGGAGCGAGGGCTTAAAGCCTCGGATGGGGATTATCAAGGCGGGGTGTTGCATGTTGATCCGAGGAAGTGGAAGATTGGAGGGGACGGGGGAGGAAGGGCGGAGGAGTGATTGGGGATAAGGATTTGGGGGGGTTTGGTGGGGGAAGGAGGAGGAGGGGGGAGAGGCGGCGGGAGGAAGGGGAAGAGGAAGGGATCAGGAGGGAAAGGGAGAGGGAAGGGAAAGAGGTCGAGAGGAAGGAAATACCGCTGGCCAGGTTACCCACAATGCTGCTGGTCCAGTCGGTGCAATGCAAAACAAGTTGACCGTGCCAGCCAGGGCACAAACTGTACAACACCCTACACTGTTCTATTAAAAGAATGATGATGATGATGATGAGAACCACTGCATGCTCTTGTCATGTCATCTTTGTAATACCGTAATGACAGTGCCATCCAACCCCTGTGCAGCCATGGCTCCGTATCATCATCAATCACCATTTACGGTATATGTTGGAGGCACAGCATAGCGACCGTACCAGTGGATTCATATGCTGTGCATTGGATACGAGATTACATACGTCCACCACCTAGTGTATCAGATGCTATAGTTTTCACGTCCAGCCACCCCAGATAAAGCCGCCCCAGATTGAGCCACCCCAGATTGAGCCGCCCTAGATTGAGCCGCCCTAGATTGAGCCGCCCTAGATTGAGCCGAACCTCCAGGGTTTAACTGCCTCCATGCACCTACCCTGCCTTGGCCAGGCCATCTATAGCCTCCTTCTCTTCTGCCTCCAGGAGAAGGTGGAGGTAGAATTCTGGGCTGCCCGAGATTCAGCTGTGTAAGTTGCAGCTGCCCGAGCTAGCTCCATGCACCTACCCTGCCTTGGCCAGGCCATCTATCGCCTCCTTCTCTTCTGCCTCCAGGAGAAGGTGGAGGTAGAATTCTGGGCTGCCCGAGATTCAGCTGTGTAAGTTGCAGCTGCCCGAGCTAGCCCCATGCACCTACCCTGCCTTGGCCAGGCCATCTATCGCCTCCTTCTCTGCTGCTGCCTCCAGCGCCTCTATGAATGTTTCCAGGCCCTCCCCTTGCAACACCTGGGGGGTTAAAGAGTAGAGGGAGGGGATGGAATGACAGAAAGGAGGGAGGGTAGGGGAGGGAAGGGGACACTCCTTCTCTGCTGCAGCCTCCAGCGCCTCTATGAATGTTTCCAGGCCCTCCCCTTGCAACACCTGGGGGGTTAAAGAGTAGAGGGAGGGGATGGAATGACAGAAAGGAGGGAGGGTAGGGGAGGGAAGGGGACACTCCTTCTCTGCTGCAGCCTCCAGCGCCTCTATGAATGTTTCCAGGCCCTCCCCTTGCAACACCTGGGGGGTTAAAGAGTAGAGGGAGGGGATGGAATGACAGAAAGGAGGGAGGGTAGGGGAGGGAAGGGGACACTCCTTCTCTGCTGCAGCCTCCAGCGCCTCTATGAATGTTTCCAGGCCCTCGCCTTGCAACACCTGGGGGGTTAAATAGTAGAGGGAGGGGATGGAATGACAGAAAGGAGGGAGGGTAGGGGAGGGAAGGGGACACTCCTTCTCTGCTGCAGCCTCCAGCGCCTCTATGAATGTTTCCAGGCCCTCCCCTTGCAACACCTGGGGGGTTAAAGAGTAGAGGGAGGGGATGGAATGACAGAAAGGAGGGAGGGTAGGGGAGGGAAGGGGACACTCCTTCTCTGCTGCAGCCTCCAGCGCCTCTATGAATGTTTCCAGGCCCTCGCCTTGCAACACCTGGGGATTGCAGAGAGTAGAGCAGAGGGAGGAGGAGCAGAAGCAAGGGAGGGGAATGAGAGATTAGGTTAATCTCTCTGCTGCAGCCTCCAGTGCCTCTATGAATGTTTCCAGGCCCTCCCCTTGCAACACCTGTCAGAGAGGCATGTAAGGGAGGGAGGGGAGGGGAGGGAGGGAGGGTGGGAGGCAAGGGCATGGGCACAGGCATGGGCATGAACGTGGGCACGGGCATGGGCATGGGCATAGGCATGGGCATGGGCATGGGCATGGGCATGGGCATGGGCATAGGCATGGGCATGGGCATAGGCATGGGCATGGGCATAGGCATGGGCATGGGCATAGGCATGGGCATGGGCATGGGCATGGGCATGGGCATGGGCATGGGCATGGGCATGGGCATGGGCATGGGCATGGGCATGGGCATGGGCATGGGCATGGGCATAAGCGTAAGAACAAAGTACCCACCTGTGGCAGCGAGTGCAGCGTGAGTCCCACGCGGTGGTCCGTGATTCGGCCCTGTGGGAAGTTGTACGTGCGGATTCGTTCCGAGCGATCGCCGGAACCGATCTGGAAAACAATAACGGGGGGATGGGAGGGAGGGAGGATGGGAGGGAGGGAGGATGGGAGGGAGGGAGGATGGGAGGGAGGGAGGATGGGAGGGAGGGAGGATGGGAGGGAGTTAGGATGGGATGGGAGGGAGGGAGGATGGGAGGGAGGGAGGATAGGATGGGAGGGAGGGAGGACGGGAGGGCAGCAATAAGGAGCACGAAGTACTCTGGTGGTGAGTGCAGGATGTAACCCAAGCCCAGACTTGATGACTCACCTCACCAGAACAAATCTGGGGCCAGAATAGGATATATGCTCGTCGCCCCCAGCCCCTCACCTGCCCACGCCTCACCTGCCCACGCCTCACCTGCCCACGCCTCACCTGCCCACGCCTCACCTGCCCACGCCTCACCTGCCCACGCCTCACCTGCCCACGCCTCACCTGCCCACGCCTCACCTGCCCACGCCTCACCTGCCCACGCCTCACCTGCCCACGCCTCACCTGCCCACGCCTCACCTGCCCACGCCTCACCTGCCCACGCCTCACCTGCCCACGCCTCACCTGCCCACGCCTCACCTGCCCACGCCTCACCTGCCCACGCCTCACCTGCCCACGCCTCACCTGCCCACGCCTCACCTGCCCACGCCTCACCTGCCCACGCCTCACCTGCCCACGCCTCACCTGCCCACGCCTCACCTGCCCACGCCTCACCTGCCCACGCCTCACCTGCCCACGCCTCACCTGCCCACGCCTCACCTGCCCATGTCTCAGCTGTGACCGAGACGCCTCTGCTTCCTTCCTCTGCAGGTCAAACAGCCGTGCTCTGAGAACCTTGAGGGCCTTGGCCTTGTTCTGTGACGAGAGTGGCAGATAAGTGGCAGGGAAGAAGCAGTGAGAAGGAGTGGGAGAAAGGGAAAGACGAGTGGGGTTGGGGAGAGAGATGAAGGCAAAAGGAAGGAGAGATGACTGAGAGATGGAAGAGAGATGAGGGAGAGATCAAATGACCTTAAGAGCTTTAATGGCTTGGGGGGAGGTTGGGGACCCGGAACAACACAGATGTGTGTGGGCGAGGGCATGTGGGAGCGAGAGCGTGTGAGGGCGATAAAGTGTGGGGGAGAGGGACGGCAACTGCACCTACTCTGCTACCCTGCTGTCCTCCCTTCCCTCCTCTCCGCACCTCACTTCTCCTGCCTATCTCCCCACCTGCTGCTACCATCCTCGATAGTCTCTTGACCTCCTAGCATCTTCCTCACCATGTGTTAAAAGCGTTCATCTTGTATCGCCACAACCAGCCCAGAGGGCAAGTGGGTGATGCGCACGGCACTGTTGGTCGTGTTCACCGACTGCCTCTAACTCTTTTACCCTCTACTCTCTAACCTGCTGTTACCATCCCCATCTGCTGCTACCTCAGCCTACCATGTGTTGAGACCGCTCGTCCTGAATCGCCACCACCAGCCCGGACGGCACGTGGGTGACACGCACGGCACTGTTGGTCGTGTTCACCGACTGCCCTCCACACCCTCCACTGCGATACGTGTCGATACGCAGGTCCTCCTGGCGGATTAGCACGTCCACCTGCACAGTGAAACCCGCATGCATGCATGCATGCATGCATGCATGGATGATGCATGGATGCACGAACAGATACAACCGGGTTAGTAATTCCTCAAGCATGGTTTACCGACTGCCCTCCACACCTCCCTCTGCGATACGTGTCGATATGCAGATCCTGCACTGAACCGTTCTGTACCGCTCTGCACCACTCACCTCGTCTGCTTGGGGCAACACCGCTACTGTAGCAGCACTCGTGTGCACCCTGCCTGCCTTCTCAGTAGCTGGAACCCTCTGCACCCTGTGCACGCCACTCTCCCACTTAACACTCCCCACCCGCGCTGCACTGCACCGCTCTGCACCCCCCTGCACCGCTCACCTCATCTGCTTGGGGCAGCACAGCCACAGTAGCAGCACTCGTATGCACCCTGCCTGCCTTCTCAGTGGTCGGTACCCTCTGCACCCTGTGCACGCCACTCTCCCACTTGAGCCACCCAAACACGCCCACCTGCTCTGCACTGCACCGTTCTGTACCCCTCTCCACCACTCACCTCATCAGCTTGGGGCAACACCGCTACGGTAGCAGCACTCGTGTGCACTCTCCCCGATTTCTCAGTGGTCGGTACCCTCTGCACCCTGTGCACGCCACTCTCCCACTTGAGCCTCCCAAACACGCCCTCCCCTGACACGCTCGCGCTCGCTTCCTGTGGGATGATAGAAAGGAATGCAGAATGGAGGAGGAAGGGAGAGGTCAGGTCCAGGAGCGAAAGGGTAAAGATGAGAGCTGGAAGAATGTGAAAAAGTATGCGATTTTTGGGAACTCTGAAGAATCACTTACACGCACCTCCTACCACACCAACCCTCACCTTGTATCCGCCCTTTTCAATCTCGGTGACGTCCAGAACTTCAAACTGCCACCCCCGTTTAGCACAGAAGCGCTGGTACCTGCCATGACAACCGTGCCACAAAGCCTCACACCATATTGCACCCTTCCACACCAAATTGCACCCACAAGCATCCATCACAACCCATCCCAACAGTCCCATCCCATCACATTCACATTCACATTCGCATTCACATTCACATTCGCATTCGCATTCGCATTCACATTCACATTCGCATTCGCATTCGCATTCACATTCGCATTCGCATTCACATTCGCATTCGCATTCACATTCGCATTCACATTCGCATTCACATTCACAATCACATTCGCATTCAGACCTGATACAGCAGATCAAAACAGTTAGTACCAACACAGGCTTTGTCGGCTCTAAAGCTGTTAAGGTTTGAAGAGTTGGGACGACGTCCTACCCCCCAACCAACGTTCACCATCATTTTCCTCATCTCAGCGCATACCATCCATATCAAAGCATATCGACCTCATAATGATCCAGCGACCAGCTCACTTACATTTGGAACATGTCAGCACATGCCATCATGATCAAATCAAATCATACTCATGATCCAGCGACCAGCTCACTAACATTTGAAACACGTCAGCAGCAAAGAGGGCTGCCTCGTCCCCACCTGTGCCTGCACACACACATGGGTTGAGTGGCGATGAATGGGAGGGAGAGGGGGAGAGAGGGGGAGAGATAAGGGGAGAGATGCTGTGAACTCATCAGCAGCAAAGAGAGGTGCCTCGTCGCCACCCGTGCCTGCACAAACACACTGGTTGAGTGGCGATGAATGGGAGGGAGAGGGGGAGAGAGGGGGAGAGATAAGGGGAGAGATGCTGTGAACTCATCAGCAGCAAAGAGAGGTGCCTCGTCGCCACCCGTGCCTGCACAAACACACTGGTTGAGTGGCGATGAATGGGAGGGAGAGGGGGAGAGAGGGGGAGAGATAAGGGGAGAGATGCTGTGAACTCATCAGCAGCAAAGAGAGGTGCCTCGTCGCCACCCGTGCCTGCACAAACACACTGGTTGAGTGGCGATGAATGGGAGGGAGAGGGGGAGAGAGGGGGAGAGATAAGGGGAGAGATGCTGTGAACTCATCAGCAGCAAAGAGAGGTGCCTCGTCGCCACCCGTGCCTGCACAAACACACTGGTTGAGTGGCGATGAATGGGAGGGAGAGGGGGAGAGAGGGGGAGAGATAAGGGGAGAGATGCTGTGAACTCATCAGCAGCAAAGAGAGGTGCCTCGTCGCCACCCGTGCCTGCACAAACACACTGGTTGAGTGGCGATGAATGGGAGGGAGAGGGGGAGAGAGGGGGAGAGATAAGGGGAGAGATGCTGTGAACTCATCAGCAGCAAAGAGAGGTGCCTCGTCGCCACCCGTGCCTGCACAAACACACTGGTTGAGTGGCGATGAATGGGAGGGAGAGGGGGAGAGAGGGGGAGAGATAAGGGGAGAGATGCTGTGAACTCATCAGCAGCAAAGAGAGGTGCCTCGTCGCCACCCGTGCCTGCACAAACACACTGGTTGAGTGGCGATGAATGGGAGGGAGAGGGGGAGAGAGGGGGAGAGATAAGGGGAGAGATGCTGTGAACTCATCAGCAGCAAAGAGAGGTGCCTCGTCGCCACCCGTGCCTGCACAAACACACTGGTTGAGTGGCGATGAATGGGAGGGAGAGGGGGAGAGAGGGGGAGAGATAAGGGGAGAGATGCTGTGAACTCATCAGCAGCAAAGAGAGGTGCCTCGTCGCCACCCGTGCCTGCACAAACACACTGGTTGAGTGGCGATGAATGGGAGGGAGAGGGGGAGAGAGGGGGAGAGATAAGGGGAGAGATGCTGTGAACTCATCAGCAGCAAAGAGAGGTGCCTCGTCGCCACCCGTGCCTGCACAAACACACTGGTTGAGTGGCGATGAATGGGAGGGAGAGGGGGAGAGAGGGGGAACAGCGGGAAGAGAGGGGGAGGGAGGGGGGAGAGACGGGGGAAGGGAAAAGGTAAAACGACCGAAAGTATCTCAGGGGTGGTGTTTGGCCTAGATAGTAATCAATCAAATCAATGTAATCCCATCATCCAAATCTCACCTCTCACCTGCTCGCACCTCCACAATGCATCCTCTGCTGTCCGCCTCATCCTTTGGCAGTATCCGCCTCACTGCACTCCGCAGCAGCGCCTCCCTCTCCCCACCCACCACCCCAATCTCTTCCCACACCATCGCTCTCAACTCCTCATCCTCCTCGTTCGCCTCCCTGTCGCCTCCCTTCTTCCCTGCGTTTGTGTCTTTGTCCTCGTTAGAAGGCTGGCCTTGTCCCTTTAATAGGGCGTGCAAGTCTTCTAGCTCCTGCGGTTGGAGAAAGAGTTGCAATCACTTTGACAGCTGGAAAAGCAAATGTGTCTACGCTAAACCAGCAACACATTATGGCATACAGCGGACTTCAAAGGCACAATGCTTTGTACCCCTGCTGCTTGTTGGGGATAATTCAAACTCACCTACTAGATAGCCACAACATTTCTAAGAGCCTACCTTTGTCTTCTTCTGCAGCTCCAGTGCGATTGCGACAGCTGGCGCCAGATCACTCATCTCCTTGCCAGCTCTCGCCAGGTCATCTGCTGACGTGTCCGGCTGGAGTAGATGGCACGACAGGCAGGGAAAGCGACCCAAGTGGAAAAGAGGAACAATAACTTAGTGCACCGCATACATTAAACAGCAGCTGATCGGTCTTTTTACACTAACTCTCAGCGAGCAGCAGACTAATCTGGACATAATACCCAGATGACATGGAGGCTGACCTGAGAGAGCAGCTCCTCCAGCTGCTTGTGTCGGGCCAGAACGGCAGAGAGGCTCCTCTCTACCACCGCTGCTAACTCGGCCGGCATCACGGGCGGCGGTGGTGGTGTGGTGTGGCGGACGCTGAAAATGACACGCACGAAGACGACATGCCTCACCTGCGAGAGCAGCTCCTCCAGCTGCTGGTGGCGAGTCAAGGCAGCAGCGAGGCTTCTCTCCACCACCGCTGCTAACTCCGCCGGCATTACAGGTCGTGGTGGCGTGGATGACGCTGAAGACAGCAAGCGGAGGAGGGAAGGAGGAGAGGAAACAGGAAGAACATCAACGCATGGAGAGGGGTTGAAATGGGAAGCAATGAATCATGTGAGTGACACCGAGGTGAGGTTAGGTGAGGTGAGGTGACCTGAGTTCGCACAACACAAACTAGAACACTGGATGACACACCATCGGTAGAGAATCCCGCAGGCTGCAAGAACGGCTGATTCGGTCTCAACAGCAACTCAGCTCCCACTCTTGCTGGCCCTCGCAGCCATTGGCTGGTCTCATCTGACCGTCCGTGTATAGAGGGAATGCTGATAGCCGTCGATCGGGAGCGTGCTCCGCGCGGCCATAGTAACGCGGACGGATTGCGAAATTTGGAAATCTGGGTGAGCGTGGATTGCGGTGGCGAGATAGATTTGTGAGTTGGCTTTGGCGAAGGCGATGAAGGAAGTTGTAGCGCGAGGTTCGAAATCTGGTTACTCGAAAGGTTCGCAAAGAACAGCGAGGCACCTTCGCGACTTTGCTCTGGGGGGGACGCGACTGACAAAGGCTGTAATGAGGACTGCGATGACGATGCGAGGGCGATCGAGGCGTCGGATGACGACACGTGGCCGTTCTGCTGCTGTAGACGGCGGAGATGCGCGGAGAGGAGGGAGATGGACTGGCGTCGCCTCATGGAGGAGAGACGCGAAGCGATCGCAGCGAATGATGCAGTGGTGTAAGGATCAGGGAATTCGGCTGAACTCGAGCGAGTTATACGGAGACGCGATAGCGCAGTCTGAACATCCAAACGCACGTGGCTGGACTGCCTTGGCAACGGTTACCTTGCTTTGTCCACTGTTTTAGGGCGTGCCGCGCTGGGAGTTCAAAATGCTTTAGGTTCGGAATTCCCGAGGGAGGGGGTTACGGACGGAGGGAGCAGTGAAAGTTGAGAGCTCGGAGTCGGGAATGGTTCCTAAGGTTTCCGCGAGTTTGGAAGGTGCGAATCTGAAACCTACACAGGCGAATTTTTGCGAATCGAACATCGCATCACATCTCCAGTATTTCCGATTTCGCAAAGAATGCTCCCTCTTCGCTTCATCGCTCAAGCAGGTATTGAAAGCTGCAAACCTGTCAGCTTTCCAGAATCCGGATTCTATAATTTCTTTTAGTATGCGATTTCCTGTCTTTCTGTGGTGACAGATGAGTCCCTCAACAGCAGTTCCTCGCCGGCCGTACGATTTTATCCTGAAATGCGCATCCCGTGCGCCGCGTTGCCGCACATGCCGGCTAGCAAGTTTGGCCTAAGTGTCGCGCTCGCTACAATTTCACCTAGCCAGGCTGGCTGATTATTTACCATTGTCCGTCGTCGCACGTATTAAGCCTTCCACTCAAACCGAGAAACTTCGTCGGGCGAGCGCGGTCGTCAGCGATGGGTTCGAAGCATCAATTAACAGAGCCGGCTGAGGAGACTTCTGAGTCGTCAGTGAAGCACAAATCCACCGTGCCGACCGTTGGGCCGCCGAAAGGCCTGTTCCTCGCGCTTCTCGCGTTCAGGTCAGCAGAATCGGCAGCTTCGACGAAGCAATTTCCTCGTGGTTTCTGCAATGCAGTCACGTTCAAGTTAATAAACCGGAGAAGATTGTACAGCATCTTTCCACCTCTCTTCCCCCTCCCCCTCTCCCCCCCTCCCCCACCCCCTCACCTTTCCTCTCCCTCCCTGGCTGCAGGTTACTCAACAGTCTGGCAGTGCAGACCTATTTCAACCCGGACGAGTTCTGGCAGGGACCGGAGGTGGCTCACCGGATGGTGTTCGGGTGAGCTGCAATGGGTGAATCCTGATTCACTGCCAGGTCGATGCTGTGATCGAGGGAAGAAGGTGTATTGGGTATTTAACTCATGGCAACCTAGCGTTTGGGTGATGGAGTTATCCAGGAATCATTGCACTTATAAGAGCAAAAGTGCTTCGAATAGCATGCTTGTTGTCAGTAAGGTGTTTTACTGTTTAAGAAATTATATCGTTTATTGTTGCAGTGTCTAAGGAAGGATGCATTTCGTCTATTACCCCAGTTTGTCGCAGAGGGATGTCCTGTCATTCTCGCTTCCTCTCTTCCATTCCTCAACAGCCTCGCTTTACCCAACCTCTCCTGCAACCACCTGCAACCACCTACGTCTACTGATCTGCCATGAAAGTGGGTCTAGAAGTTCATCCGAACGCCAAGTGAACGCCTAGAGTGTGTCAACGTGCCTGAAGGCTGAAGCGCCCCTTCCTCCTCTCCCATGCGCCCCTTCTATTCTCCTTCCCATCCCATCTTCTACATTAACTCCCTTCCTCCTCTCCTTTACGCCCCTCCTATTCCCTTCGCGCCCCTCCCATGCCTCTCTCTCTCTCCTTCAAGCTATGGCTATCTCACGTGGGAGTGGCAGCCTGAATGGGCAGCTCGCTCCTTCCTCCACCCGCTGTTCTTCGCTGCTGGTTACCGCCTGCTCGCCCTCTTACGCTGCGACACGCCCTGGCTCGTTGTGAGTGTTACATTTCAAGCCGCAGGAAGCAAGCACTGTATTGAGCTTCGTTCTTCGCTGCTGGTTACCGCCTGCTCGCCCTCTTACACTGCGACACGCCCTGGCTCGTTTTGAGTGCTGAATCTGTCTGGGGGCTTACGGTAAAACACATAGCGCTGCACACTCTGTGTCTCTCCTTTGTTGGTTACTCACTGCTGGCTCTGCTACAAGCGCAACACTATTAGGACTTAATGGAGCTCCTCCCAATCCCTTTGCTCTGTCTTGATTCTTGCTCCGTACTTGAGTTTCTCTCTTTCTCCATAGCCACTTGTTCTCACTCACCCCTGACCCCTTCTCCTTTCTCCTCTCCCCTCCCCTTTCTTCCCTCGCCCCACCCTCCTCTCCTCTCGCCCCTCTCCGCTTCGGGCCCAGCGCCACTCGCCGCGGTTCATCCAGGCAGCCATGGCAGCACTGGCGGATCTGCGTCTCTCTGCGCTCACTCACATGCTCTTCCCCTCTCCTTTCCCCCCTCCCCCCTCCCCTCTCCCCTTGCCCCCCTCCAGCGCCACTCGCCGCGGTTCATCCAGGCAGCCATGGCAGCACTGGCGGATCTGCGTCTCTACATGCTCACTCGGAGGCTCTTCCCTTCGCACCCTTCCGCTGCTGCATGGGCGGTGAGTTGATGCCCGAAAGTCGTGTCATCATAACTCCACTCCTCGCAGCACAATCCAGGCCACCATAGCAGCACTTGCGGATCTGCGTCATTCTATGCTCACTCACATGCTCTTCCTTCGTGTTGACTTGAAGTGTAAGTTTGGGTTTGAGCTGGGGGAGCCACACATTCTGCGACAGTACCAAGCATATGCGGAGTCGTTTGAAAGGAATCATTTAGAAGGTAAGTTTGGGGAGGAAGAGGGGCGCCGCTGGAAGAGCACAGGAGGAGAATTGTCGTTCATTCCTCCTCTCAGTGGATGACATATTCTCCTCCAGTACTCTTCCCGCGCCGCCCCTCTTCCCCTCGACTCCCACATTCAAAATAACTCCAACCTCCGCATATGCCTGGTACTGTCGCAGAGTGTGCGGCTCCCCCAGCTCAAACCCAAACTCGCACTCCAAGTCTTCCCCCAGCTCCTCTGCAATCTCACCTGCTGGTTCCTCGTCTTCTGCGCCACGCGCACCTTCTCCAACTCCCTCGAAGCCTCCCTCGCTGTCATTGCCCTCCCCCTCTGTCCCACACGCACCTTCTCCATCCAATGCTCTCTGCTCCCCTCGTGTTCCCCTCTCTCCCCTCCCCAGCTCCTCTGCAATCTCACCTGCTGGTTCCTCTTCTTCTGCCCACACGCACCTTCTCCAACTGATGCTCCGACATACCACATTCACCCTCATCACCTCTCGCCCCTCCCGTTCTCTCCTCCCCTCTTCCCCCCCCCCCCCAGCTCCTCTGCAATCTCACCTGCTGGTTCCTCTTCTTCTGCGCAATTCGCACCTTCTCCAACTCCCTCGAAGCCTCCCTCGCCGTCCTCGCCCTCTCCTACTGGCCCTGGCGCCACTGCCAGGGGGACGCTGAGGGTGGGCATGGGGCTACTGAGCTCGCACAGGACACGAGTGAGGGGGCACAGGGGCGCACTGAGGCCGCCAAAGGGCAAGGTGCTGAGCAAGGGAGAGGAGGAGTGCAATGGTCTACACCTGCTCTCCTCACTGATCCTGATCCTGGGGGAGCCAACCGGCTGCTGGCCCTCGCCCTGGCAGCAGCGGCGTGCATGGTTCGTCCCACCAGCACGCCCTTCTGGTTACCCCTGGGTCTGCACGAGCTCTCACTGCTGCTGGTGGATGGGGGGCTGAGAGGAGGGAGGGGCCGATGGGAATGGGTGCGGCTGCTGTTGCTGGAAGTGCTGCCTATCGGGTGAGGCTTGGTAAGCCTTGCCCCTGTGAAAGTGTCTGTAGGTGGGCTTCTTGGTCATGTGTGTGTATGCCCCGCCCCACCCAACTTAACAGTCTTTTTCCGCACTGCGCTCCCTCCCTCTCCCTGTCACCATTCTACTGTACTTCCTCCCTTCCCGGTCCCTGCCCCCAGCTTGACAGCTGTCGCGATAACAGTGGCTGTGGACAGCTGGCAGTACTGCCGGCCTATGGTGTTCACCCCTCTGAACCTGCTGCGCTTCAACGTGCATCTCAAGGGCTCCAGTCTCTACGGCAGCAACCCCTGGCACTGGTACTGGTCGCAGGTAGGGCGAGGGTGTCTGCTGGTGTGTGCACGTACATGCTTTGGGGCATGTGGCTGGCCACCCTACGGTCTCTCCGCCGCTCCCCTCTGAACCTGCTCCGCTTCAACGTGCATCTCAAGGGCTCAAGTCTCTACGGCAGCAACCCCTGGCACTGGTACTGGTCGCAGGTGGGTGGGTGGGTGCGGGCAATAATGGTACTGGTCGCAGGTAGGAGCGTGCGTGTGTGTGTGCACCTCGGCATTGTGTGTGCACAATGCCTACGGGCGTGCTTTGGGCATGTGGCTGGCCTACGGTCTTCCCACCCCTCTCCCCTGAACCTGCTCCATTTCAACGTGCATCTCAAGGGCTCCAGTCTCTACGGAAGCAACCCCTGGCACTGGTACTGGTCGCAGGTAGGAGTGTGAGTGTGTATGCATGTGGATAAGGAACGAGTGCATGAGCAGACCCCGCAGTGGTCTATTAGCCATCCATAACACACCTTTTTTCCTCCCCTATCCTCGCATGCTCTCAACCTCGGGATCTGCATAGCATCCTGTTGCACCCCTGTGCACACCTCTGCTGCACACCTCTGCTACCCTCCTAGCCCCCTTCCATCCCATCCTTCTTCCGAAGCACTCCTAGTTCTCCTCACAGCCATGCCATGCAAGACACACCTTCATTCCTCCCCCTCGTGTTCATTCATCCTCGCTCTCCCTCAGGATCCTTATAGCACCGTTTTGCACCATTCTGCACCCCTCCTCATCCGCTCCTTTCTCTTCTCTTCACCCTCCTTATCCCCCCATTGTCGCAATGCACTAACCTCTCCCCCCCCTCACATGCATTTTATCTTTCTCATAATTCTCTCACTCGGACCTCTCTACACCCCTCACCCCGCCTCATCTCCCCCAGGGCCTCATAGCCATGCACGGCACTTTCTTCCCCTTCGCCTGCCTCGGCCTCCTCTGGTGCCCCTCCCCCTCTTACACGCCACCTCGTTTTAAGCACGCAATCTGGTTTCAGCATGTGCTGCTGCGGGTGCATGGGGGTCTGCTGTGGTGGTCGGTGCGCCTGCCCTTCCTGCTCGCCCTCTGGCTGCCTCTCTTCTACTCCCTCTCCGATCACAAGGAGCACCGGTGAGCGTGGGGGGCACTAGTGTGTGTGAGGAACATCGGTGAGTGTGAGTGAGGGGAATGGTAGGAGCATTTTCAGCATGTGCTGCAGCGGGTGCATGGGCGTCTGCTGTGGTGGTCGGTGCGCCTGCCCTTCCTGCTCGCCCTCTGGCTGCCTCTCTTCTATTCCCTCTCCGACCACAAGGAGCACCGGTGAGCGTGTGTGAGTGAGGGGAGTGGTAGGAGCGTATTCAGCATGTGCTGCAGCGGGTGCACGGGGGTCTGGTGTGGTGGTCCTCCCCCTCTTACACCCCACCTCGTTATAAGCACACACGCTGGTTTCAGCATGCACTGCAGCGGGTGCATGAGGGTCTGCTGTGGTGGTCGGTGCGCCTGCCCTTCCTGCTCGCCCTCTGGCTGCCTCTCTTCTACTCTCTCTCCGACCACAAGGAGCACTGGTGAGTGTGGAGTGATAGGAACACCGGTGAATGAGTCGGTGTGTTGCTTGCAAGCTTGTCATGTCTGCTAACAAATGCTGGGGTACAGTAGTTTTACTGTTTGCCCTTCATTTACTCCTTTTTTTCCCCGCAACAGTTTTCAAGCTTGACACGAACTCTTGGGTATCATCCCTCGGTGGCTTCTGAGTTGACTCAAGATTCGTTCCCTAAGCAACCTTCGTCTATTCTCCCTACACCTCCTACCTCCCCATTCTTCATGTCTCCGTTCCCCACATCCCCCTTCCTCGCAGCTTCATCCTGCTCTCTCTCCCTCTCCTCAACACGTACACTGGTCTCGCCCTCTCTCTCCTGCGCTCAAGACTCGCCACCACCACTGACAACCGCAAGACGCTCCACCAGTCGCCTCAAATCCATCAGAAATTGAACTCCTCCAAAACCCACGATCCATCCCAGGCACCCAACCCATCAAAACCACCCTGCCCACCCAACCCATCTCGAATATCTCCCAGCCCAGTGTCCTCTCCTTCCTCCCAGACATGGCCCTCCTTCCTCTCCCCCTTCCTCCACCCACGCTCACTCCGTTTCCGCCTGCTCTTAGCAGCCGCCTTCCTCCCCCAGCTCCTGGCCGCTCTCTACCTCTCCACCACCCACCAGCGAGGCACCATTGCTGTCATGCCCTTTTTAGAGCGCGAAATCAACACCATCATGCAGACCCGCGCAACACCATCGAGGGGCGAGGGGAGGGGAGGAGAAATTGAGGGGAGGGGAGGAGGAATCGAGGGGCAGGGAGGAGTGAGGAAGGGAGGGGTGGAGGTGTTGTTTCTGATGCCATGTCACTCCACGCCCTTCCACGCCCACCTCCACAACCCTGCAGTCACACTCACCATGCTCTCGTGCGCACCCATCCTCACAAGTAAGCCTCTGGTCTCCTGCTCCTGGCCTCATGCCTCTCAGTCTTCTCGTCTCTTGTTCTGCCGTCAGTCCTTCACACAGTTAGTCTGACCTTCACAGTTAGTTAGTCTTGTGAAGTTAGTCTGCTCGCCCTTTCTCTCCCACCTTCACAACCCTGCAGTCACGCTCACCATGCTCTCGTGTGCAACAAAGAAATGCCAGCAGGGCCAGCAGTCCTCCATGCCTTGTTGCCATCCACACTCATCCATCTTCTCAACTCCCTCTCCCACTCCTCTACTCTCTCTGCCTCTTCCCCTTGTCTCTTGCCACCTTCTCTCCTCCGGCCCATCCCAATGGCTTCATCACCATTTCTCGTGAAAGGGAGTTTGACAATATGCTAGCAGACCCACATCCTTCCTCATATCCCACTAAACCGCTCTGCAATCCTTTCCTCTCGCCCCACCTCTTCCCCTCGTTTTTATCCCCATCCCTACCTCCCCTGTCCAGCTCATCCCAACGGCTCCATCACCATGGCTCGTGAAAGCGAATTCGAGGATCTACTAGCAGACCCAAATGCCTTCCTCACATCCCTCTACACCGTCCATCCATCTGTTCATGCGTGCATCACGGGCCTGACCCATGGTGCGACTGCAACTGCTGCTGCTCGCCATGCTACAGCTGCTGCTGCTCACCGTGCTACAGCTGAATCTCATAATGCTGGGGACGCTGGAGCCGACTGCTATGCTGCCAGCCCCACGACCTGCAGAAGCAGCAGCAGCAGCAGCAGCAGCAGCAGCAGTGGGACAACAGAGCAGGGGCCAGGCAAGCATGGGGAGCATGCTGATGGGCATGCAGATGCAGATGGGCATGCATATGCGGACTTGCGTACATGTGTAGGCGATTCCAGACAGCGAGAGGGCAGATGCGAGGCTGCTGGTGATGAGGGGGATAGAGGGGAAGGAGCACAGGAAGCAGCACCTGCTGAGCTAAATGAAAACTCGTGCTCGTGCTTGAAGCAGGCAGAGAAAGGGGGTTGTTTGGAAGGGTGTGATGTGCTGGATGGAGGTGGGCGGGCGGGGCTGCCAGATCTGGTAGTGGCGTTTGATACAGAGGAGAAGCTGCTGCTGCCGTTCCTCCGGTGTGCTGGATACAGAGAGGTACGTTTCTGTTACATGTGCCGGTTACGCAGAGGTACGTGGGATCTAGTGGGAGGTGGGCGGGCGGGGCTGCCAGATCTGGTAGTGGCGTTTGATACAGAGGAGAAGCTGCTGCTGCCGTTCCTCCAGTGTGCCGGATACAGAGAGGTACGTGCTTGGCTCTGACAAAGGTGGGACGGGTTGGATGGATGGAGTTGGGTGTCTGGAGCTGCCAGAGCTGCCAGAGCTGCCAGAGCTGCCAGAGCTAGTGGTGGCGTTTGACACAGAGGAGCCGCTGCTGCTGCCATTCCTTCAGTGTGCCGGATACACAGAGTTAGGTGTTCTCCCATCTCATTCGCATTGCTTCCGCTGCTGCTCATTCGCATTGCTTCCGCTGCTGCTGATCCTGGCATTTGACATGGAGGGACAGCTGCTCTGCTGCTACCGTTTCTCCAGTGTGCTGGGTACACAGAGGTGCGTGTCTCCCCTGTGCTCCGAGCACACAAAAGTATGTGCTTCCCTCGTGCATTGCTGCTGCTGCTGCTCCTGCTGCTGCTGGTGCGTGTCGATTGACACATATGAGCAGCTGTTGCTGCTGCCGGGTCTACCTACAGAGGTAGGTACGTATCTCTCATGTGCAACACACCATTCGGGCACCCCCCCGTTCCAACTCAAGATCAAATTTGCCGTGCTAGCCAGATTGATGAATGGAATCAGGTTTTGTTCATTGTTTTCGAGAGTTGTGGAGTGAAGACATCCGTATCAATCAAAGCGAGTATGTTATATTTATATGGTGCTTGTTGTCTGTCTTGATTCACTTTGCAGGTGGCGCGATTCTTTCATGCACACTTCCCCGTTGACAGGGAGCTGCAAGGGCATGTACTAGTGTATAGAAAACATGCGATTTTATAGGAAGTAGTAGTATCATATACACTAAAGTATACATTACACTGACTTCTGCACCGCTATTCAACTCGCTTCATCCCACTGTACCACAATCTTTTTATAGTCCTCTGTAACCCATTGATGTCTCTGTCTCGTATCTCGAGAGAAGCCCCATGTGGTGCCACCGACTAAAATCCTAGAGCTTTTGACTATCGACTTTGCCCCCCACCTTTCCCTAGACACCCCACTTTGCCACCCAGCAGCACCCCCCTCGATAATCTCAACGCTCTGTTACGTGGCGCCGGTTCGTCCGTCGATTGTCGGCTCGCGGAAGAGTCACACCGCGACTCGGTGCATATAGGGTAGCGCGCTGCACCACCATTCCCCCACCGCCAGGGATTAGGGCCCCCTGAAGGTCAACGCTGATGGCCGCACCGAAACCCATCAAACAAATCCTATCCGCACATCAACCTCGACAGATGCGCTGCGTCGTCCGAAACAAACAACTTCCCGCCGCCTCCAACCAAGCAGGGGGTGCTGGGGGGTGCCGTTGGGGTCGATTACCTACATTTTTTTTTTCTCCGACCCTAGTCATCGTTTGCTGTAGTGGACAAGCAAACCGATCGGAGGCGGAACCCGAAATTCCTGTCATGCTCCCGCCGAGCCTCGTGCAGAGCCTCCCTCCCAGCCTCGCTCCGAACCGCCTCGGTTCGGACTCGATGCCCGGCGTCGTGCGGCAGTGCGAACGAACGTGGATAGTAGCGAGTCGTGATAGCAGCGAGTCGTGATTATCCACTGAGCTCCCGTCTCCAGTCGTATAAGTCGCTGCTCATTCCCACCCATGCATTCAATATCCTCGATATCTCCACTCTCGCCTTTCGTGAATACTTGTTTGTAGTCAGGTTCCCTAGTACTAGCCCGGACAGCAGCACCTTATAGTACGACCAGCAGCACCTGGTCCGTGCGCGGACCTCGAACCTCTCCGCCTGTGCGCGGAACCCCTCGCGGAGCCCCTCGCGGAGCCCCTCGCGGAGCCCCCCTACGCGGATCTCCCCTGGGGAACTTGAAGCAGCGCGTCGAATGGCGTCCGTCAAGTGGAGCCCCATCAGCCTCCCCCTGCTGCTTCTGCTGCTGCTCGCGGGTAAGGGGAACCCCATCGGCCCTCCCCCCTCCCCTCCCCCTCCCCCTGCTGCTGCTGCTCGCGGGTAAGCGGCCTACTACTAGCAGCGAGAGGAGAGTTTGTGCCTTGCGATCCAGACTCACTCACCTCTTTCCCCGCCCTGTGTGCGGTGCTGTGTGCTGTACGTTTCTGTGCGGTGCTGTGCTGTTCTGTGCGGCGCTGTGTGGGGCTGTGCTGTTCTGTGCTGCAGGATCGCTGGACACTCCGTGGACAACCATCCGCTCTGCCACTCTTGCGGTCAGCAAACGCGCAATCTTAGCACCATGGCATGGACTATGCATGCACTATGCACCATGCATGCACTATGCACCATGCATGCACTATGCACCATGCATGCACTCTGCACCATGCATGCACCATGGCATGCAGCATGACATACAGCATGCACCATGGAAGTGCATCAATTATAAGCGCCGCTCCTCCCCACCCCCTCCCTCCCCCCCCCCTCCCCCCCCCCTCCCCCCCCCCTCCCTCCCCCCCCCCCTCCCCCCCCCCCCCCCCCCCCCCCCCCTCCCTCTCCCCCCCTCCCCCCCCCCTTCCCCCCAAACCCCATTCCCGAAAATGCGCTAAAAAAAAACCGTTTGCTCCCCCATCCCTCCTGTGCTCTTTTTCCTCTGCCCTGTGTGCCGTCAGGACGCCAAGACAGTGGTGGTGGGGTGGAGGTCCCAAGGCTGGAATCCGAGTGTGAAGTCGTGGGAGCATTTAGAGTTGACTCGTAAGGCCCTTTTGTTGTGTGCTGGCATGGCAGGACGCCAAGACCGTAGTGGTGGGGTGGAGGTCCCAGGGTTGGATGCCGAGTGTCAAGACGTGGCGGCCTCCCTATGTCAAAGAGGGCGACAAGCTTGGTGAGATCCTGTATCTTTCCTCCCTCTCTCTCTCTCTCTCTCTCTCTCTCTCTCTCTCTCTCTCTCTCTCTCTCTCTCTCTCTCTCTCTCTCTCTCTCTCTCTCTCTCTCTCTAATGGTCCTCTCATTGATGTAAGGGGCGGATTACAGACATGCAGAGTATAGGCATAAGCTGACATCCAAGCAGTCAAAACAAGCCACGCATGCAATCATCTAACTCAGAACGACTGGCGGCGCAAGCACAACGTGGTCTCGCTTTCAGAGTTTGGCTACACTGTGGGCTATTTCGGAAAAACCGATTACCACGTCTATGTTCTCACCAAGCCCTCGAACAAAGGCAGGCTCGTGGTGACAGTGAATCTCCTATCCACTGATACCAAGTACTACAGTGGCTACTTCACCAGCAGCGTGGGCAACGACTGCCGCAAAGGCATGAAGGTCGCCTTGCTGCGCTCCGCTCTCTGATGAGTATCGAGTCAACTCAAAAAGTGAGATGACAGTGAACCTGGACCCTGGAGATACCAAGTACTACAGTGGCTGCTTCACCAGCAGCATTGGGAACGACTGTCACAAAAGCATGAAGGTTGTCTTGCGATGCCCCTCGTTCTGATGAGTAGTGTAGGTCTGGGAATTTTTTTGTTTTTGGCGAACCTAAGCTAAGCTGACTCAAGCAACTTCACTGGCTCAGTGGTGTGTGAGGGGAGTGAGTAGGTTAAGGCATGAGAATAAGGTGGTCGCAGCAAATCGCCAGTTACAGCACTCTTTCAATGGTCTGTGTGTGTGGCATTGTGAACGTGGTGCTCATTCTTGGCCCAGCTTACTGTTTGCGTGCTGTATAAGATGAGCAAGTAATTGCCACCATGTGAATAGTTGCATGTCTATTACTTTTAGTAAAAATAAGTATATTGGTGTTCAATAAAGCTTGCTGACTAGATAAAGGCAGATTGAATTGATAACTTGTATCTTGTGTTTCAGCTGTTTTGTTTTTTTACATAACCTTCACAGAACTACGTGGTAGGATATCTTTACCGCAATGCAACTTTCTGCATCTTACTGCAACACAACTCAGCATCTTACCCCCTGCAATCACGGAACTCTCGTCTCGGGGAAACATAGTGAAGTAGGATGGGCGGCACACACGGCATTTGATAATTTACTTCGCCCGAGCCACCCCAGTTTGCCAACCTGCCCTCAATAGCAGCACCCCCGTCGATAGTCTCATCTCAACGCTGATTTGTGGGCCCTTTTCGCTCGTCGATCGTCGTCGACTCGCGCCGCCATTTCCCAACCGCCAGCGATTAGTAGGGCCGCCTGAAGGGCATCCCAGGCCGATGGGATGACCGCCGCATCAACACCCATCCGACGATCCTGTCCGCATATCACCTTAATGGATGCGGCGTCGCGTTGTCCGAAACAAACAACCCCTGCCTCCAACCAGGGGATGCTGTCAAAATCCCAGTCACTAACCACTGGGATAAAAGGGCTTGTTTATATAGCGGGTGAGTGCGCCCATAACCCCCCAGGCCGACGTGCCTGTAACCCTTCCCTAGGATCATCGGGGATCCCCAGTGGACCTCTGACACCCCCCCGCACTGGGATGCCCGAAGTGCACACACCGGGAATCGAACCCGAGACCTTCGCTCTGATACCATGTCAGAATCCCAGTCACTAACCACTGGGATAAAAGGGCTTGTTTATATAGCGGGTGAGTGCGCCCATAACCCCCCAGGCCGACGTGCCTGTAACCCTTCCCTAGGATCATCGGGGATCCCCAGTGGACCTCTGACAGATGCTGGGGGGTGCCGTTCAGTCGAGCACACTTTTGTCGAACCTAACAATGTCAACCGTTTGGTCGTAATCTTTATGTGTAATGCTTCAGCTAGAGAGGAATGGTTGACGTATGTCGAGTTCTGCACCACTCTTTCACACGCGAACTGACGACACGGGAAAACCTAAATTCATGTCTCGCTGGCGCGGGCCGGGGCGGCCTCGCTCCGCGTCCCCCGGGCCTCGCGCCCGTTTGCCAACCAACGCGTGAGGGACTCGTTGATGTGTTCCCCCGTCACCGACGGCGAACGAGTATGACACACCGTCTCGCTCTTGATCGACGATAAAGAGCGGGGAAAGTGTCGGTCCTCTGAGTATCAGACGTAGCAGTTTGTCAGTAAGAACTACGCCGGAAAACTAGCACTACGCAAGTTCAGCGACTCGATCTGACGACGGCTCCTCTCCTACGCGAGACCATGACACGTCTGTCCCTGATCGCGCTGCTTCTGCTCCTGGCAGGTAACGAAGCGGGTCTCGTGCTGCTGCCAGCACGGGTTGTAAGTCAGTCTGTATGGTACATGGATGTACTAGCTTATGTCTCGTATTTTATACCGTCTGGGAGAAACTTTTAACGAGTCCCGCGTAGCTGGGCCAAATAAGACGGACCATCGCGGCTTCAGGCCTGCCAAGCGGCAGCTTTTGAGCCGATTAAAGTATTTCTTATTCAACCAGGCCACTTGACCTGGCACTCGGATGTTTCTGCTGTGTGCTGTCACCCACTACTGTAATTCCATCAACTGTGCAGGCTGCTTGTTGAACCTTCCGGGCACCCAACCTTCAGTCGCGGTAAGTGCGCTGCCCCAAACCCCTTACGCTTCCTTCCCAGGTCCCCCCTTTGTTTTACGCTTCCGCTGCCCTTTCAAGGGCCCTTCTCCTTCCATATTTCCTCATTTCCCCGTCGGTGCATTGCGTGTAGCTACTGCAAAGCAAACTATGCGATTTGCAGTTACGCGCATGAATTGATTACAACAGTTACATTCAACTACATGCTGCTTGTTGCCACACTAGGCACTGCTGGTAGTGCTGCTCTGAACGCATATGATGTGATTTATTAGGCGCCTCAACAATCAGTTACATTCAGTTACATGCTGCTTCTCACCACACTAGTGACTGGTGGTAATGCCGCTCTGAATGTGTATGTCGTCTCGTCACGTCCCATCCACTCCATGCAGCATGCAGCGACATATGTGGCTGGCGGCAGCAAGGGCTGGCCTGGAGTCAAGTCTTGGAAATTACCCCACATTAAACAAGACGATGTACTAGGTACGCGTCACAGTAGAGAATTCTCAAAAGGGATTTCCATATAGCCGATCTACAAGGTACGCGTTACAGTGCTTCAAGCTTGCAGTACTAGCAACAGCGTAATGGCCACCTGTCACCCTCATAATGCTGTCACCCCCATCGTGCTGTCACCCTCATAATGCTGTCACCCCCATCGTGCTGTCACCCTCATAATGCTGTCACCCCCATCATGCTGTCACCCTCATAATGCTGTCACCCCCATCATGCTGTCACCCTCATAATGCTGTCACCCCCATCATGCTGTCACCCTCATAATGCTGTCACCCCCGTCATACTGTCACCCTCATAATGCTGTCACCCCATCATGCTGTCACCCCCATCATGCTGTCACCCTCATAATGTTGTCACCCCCATCATGCTGTCACCCTCATCATGCTGTCACCCTCATCATGCTGTCACCCTCATCATGCTGTCAACCCCATCATGCTGCCACCCTCATCATGCTGCCACCCTCATCATGCTGTCACCCTCATCATGCTGTCACCCTCATCATGCTGTCACCCTCGTAATGCTGTCATCCCCATCATGCTGTCACCCCCATCATGCTCCCACCCTCGGCTTGGCTCCTGATGAGCACCTGCTTCCCGTGTCTCTTGTTCTTGCCTCCCGTTACTGCAGTTTTCAAGTGGGGAGGCGGTCTTGGTAAGGTGATGGGCAAGAAGCACGACCTTGCGACGGCCAGCTCACGAGCAGCGATGGAAGGCTGCAACACTAAGTCTGTTAGCAAGATGCTCGTCAAGGCCTCGGTCAAGGCCAAGACGTCTGTCGCACTTTTCTATAATTCTTACTACTTTTTTAGCACGGTTGGGAAGGACTGTGCCAAGGGCATGAAACTGGCAATCAGCTTTGCATAGTTTTGTGGCCGCATTTCTCTGCCATGTGATACTGTCGGGAACGCATTGATTGGTGGTAGGACGTATGAGAATAGATTTACCCAGTGGTCGTGTCACACTATTTTGCTGCAATTCAAGCTCAGGCTGGGTGCTAGTAACTAAGGTTCTCATTAGCAGCTGACGAGATTGTTCTGTTAGTTCGTCTAAATTACATACATGCTTTCTTTTCATGGTATTTAGAAGGGAAAATATGCCATTCGTAACCTTCATGGGACTCGATAACACAGTTGGTAAAAAAATAAAGGGTACGGTCACTGCAAAGGGTGTTTTCACGCGACTGATAAAGAGTTTCACGGAATCAGTCACAATCAACTGGTAAAAAAAAACGCGAATGGTCACAGATGAAATTCCCGCCAAAACAAAATGAAACCCAAAAAGAATCTGGGTGCATTTTCGGATTAATCAACCCTAACACGTAACTAGCCAGGTGTTTAGGGTTGATCCGTTCCCGAACCGCATCCGATTCCGATTGGGTTTTAGTTTTTTTTACAAGTTCGCAGATTGGTTGGGGGCGAGCGGGAATTTTGTTGAGTTTCAAGTTTTTTTGGCGGGAGTTACATGTGTGACCATTCGCGTGATTTTTTACCTGTTGTTAATGACTGAATCCGTGACCCCACTTACCAAACCCGTCAGGAAACCCGATACAGTGACCGTACGCGTTTTTTTTGTACCATTTACGTTATCAAGTCCCAAGTTCGTTACTTGTGACATATTTTCCCTATTTAGAATGTATCAAATTGATTAGGTCGTTACACTAAATAAGCTACACTTTACTGACAGGATGATGTTTTGAAACGTCCGTACCGCGATTCAACTCTCGTCATCGCACTGTACCACAATCACCTTATGGCCCCCGCAGCCATTCACACCTAGCCCCCAGAGAAATCCTACGGCACCACAGAAGGTACCGCTGCAGACAACAAGAGCGGCAGATGCGGCGTTTGACAATCTATTTCACCCGCATTTTTACCCAGCCACACCAGTTTGCCATCCATCCCTAGCGGCACCCCCGCCGATTATCTCAACCCTGTTTTGTGAGCCACTCACACCGCGACTCGGTGCATATAGTTTAGCGCTCTGCACCGCCATTTCCCCGCAGCCATTTATTAGGACCGCCTGAGGCTGATGGCTGCACAAGCACCCCCAATCCGACGATCATCCTACCCACACATCAGCGATAGATCGGACCAAGGCGACATGGCGAGTTTTGCGAGTGTCCGAGGCGCGGCGTTCGCACAACAAGCAGTTGGACCAAACCAGCGGCTATTGGACAAGTTAAAGTTGTTTTTCTGGTCGTAACCAGTTTAAGGGGTATCCACTCCTAGATGAGCACGTGCTAACCCCTACTTGGGGCTGGCAGAACACGCCTGCACGGGGGTGGGTTCGATCCCAGGACCTCATCTATCGGAAGTGCCTAGGCCACTTCGGGATGAGCGGCTATTGGACAAGCTAACTGACCTAAAACTGGGGGAACCTAAAATTTCCTGTCTTGCTCCGGGCCTCGTGCCAGAACCTCACTCCAAACTCGCTCCCAGCTCGCTTCCCCAACTCGCTCCCGGGCTGCTCGTTCGGACTTGCTGTGAATGTGGCTAGTAGCGAATTATCATTCAGAGGAGAGCATGATTCCCGTCTCTCAGGCGTACAAATGCCGCTCAGTCCCACACACGCATTATCCTACGCACAGCCTCTCTCTCCCCGGTGAGCCTCAGTTGCGACTCTAGCCACGTTCCCTACTACTACTAGTAGCAGTCCCAGCAGGTCCTGCCTCTCCGTCAAACGTTCCGTCAACTCACGTCGGATCTCGCCGTCGGATCTCGCCGTCGGATGCCGTCGGATTTCACGTCAGACCCTTCTTGTGAACCTCTCGCGAAGTCTCTCGCACGGGCCTGAGGTAACCTGTCCAATGGCGTACGTCAAGTGGAGCCACATCGGCCTCCCCCTGCTGCTGCTGCTGCTCCTCGCGGGTAAGTAAAGCCCCATTTGGCCCCCCAACCCCCTGCTGCCGCCGCTGCTGCTGCTGCTGCTCCTCGCGGGTAAGCGCCCTGCTACTACCAGCGAGAGGTGTTTCAGCCTTGCGATCCAGACTCACTCACCCTCTCGTCGCACCCTGTCTGTGATGTTGTGCTATGCGTTGCTGTGCTGTGCTGTGCTGTGCTGTGCTGTGCTGTGCGGTGCTGTGCCGTGCTGTGCCGTGCTGTGCTGTTGCAGGTTCGCTGGACACTCCGTGGACCACCATCCGCACAGCTGCACTTGCGGTAAGCTCTGTTTCAATCCTATGCACCACCCTTGCTGCCGTCTTATAGCAAGTAGCACTTTCCGTCAAGTTCATTTCGACCTGATCCTTCTTCCGCAGACATAACCATGCTACGGTTAGATTTGGAGGGGCTCGTACACTGTTTGTTTAAACAGGTTTTGCTGCATTGTTTTTGGCATGTACGAGAATATTTTTGCATACGAGACTAGTCATTTTTGGGATGTACGCACCATCGTTCTCCGCATGCACCATAGCATGCATTATCAAACGCAGACCATCGCATCGCACGCAGCATTAGCATCGCATCCACCATCATGGGAAGCATCGCGTGCATCGTCGTCGCGTGCATCATTTCGAGAAACATTGCAGGCATGCATGCATGTGTGCACCATCCCATCGCATCGCTTGCGCACACTGCTCTCCCCTCCTGTGTGCGGAGATGGTGCTGATTGCTTCAATGAAGTGTTGGATCGTTTCGCTCTCTCTTTTGCTGCTTCCCCTCGCCAGCCGTGTGCTCCTCTCGCTCGCTCCCCCCCTCTCTCTCTCCCCCCGCTTCCTTCCCCGCGTGCTGGCAGGTGGTGGGGTGGAAGAACCAGGGCTGGAAGGGGAGTGTGAGGACGTGGGATTATTTTGAGTTGACTCATGAGGTCCCTCCCCTTTGTTGTGTGCTGGCTGGCAGGATGCCAAGACGGTGGTGGTGGGGTGGAAGAACCAGGGCTGGAGGCGGGCGAGTATGGGGACGTGGGAGTGTTTTGAGTTGGCTCATGAGGTCCCTCCCTTATTTGTGTGTGGGCAGGATGCCACGACGGTGGTGGTGGGGTGGAAGAACCAGGGCTGGAGGCGAGTATGGGGACGTGGGAGTGTTTTGAGTTGGCTCATGAGGTCCCTCCCTTATTTGTGTGTGGGCAGGATGCCAAGACGGTGGTGGTGAGGTGGAAGAACCAGGGCTGGAGGCGAGTGTGAGGACGTGGGGGCCTCCCTTTGTCACCAAGGGCGACAAGCTCGGTCAGCTCCTGCTGCTGCCTCTATCCTACCTATCTCTGGGTCTCTCTCTCTCTCTCTCTCTCTCTCTCTCTCTCTCTCTCTCTCTCTCTCTCTCTCTCTCTCTCTATCTCTCTCTCTCTCTCTCTCTCTATCTCTCTCTCTCTCTCTCGCTCTCTCTTCCCCTCTCCCCCATCTGTCTGCCCAACCCCATCCCACCATCTGTCTGCCCAACCCCATCCTCGCATGTGTCTGCCTTACCCCATCCCCGCATCTGTCTGCCTTACCCCATCCCCCCATGTGTCTGCCTAAACCCATCCCCCCACGTGTCTGCATAACCGCATTCCCCCATGCGTCGGTTTACTGCCACCTGCGTCTATCCCCCAACCCCCGGTGCTCGTGTCTTGTCTCCGCACTGCAGTGTTCAAATGGAACGACTGGCGGCGCAAGCACAACGTGGTGTCTGTAGACAACTTCAACTACAACATCTGCTTCTTTGGAAAGAGTGACTACAAAGTCTACGTCCTCACCAAGCCCATTCCCCCTCGTGTCTGCCTAACCCCATCCTCCCATGCGTCGGCCTATCCCCACACATGTCTCTCCCCTAACCCCCATGCCCGTGTGTCTGCACTGCAGTGTTCAAGTGGAACGACTGGAGGCGCAAGCACAACGTGGTGTCCATAGACAACTTATGTCCTCAAAGTTTATGTCCTCACCAAGCCCTCGAAAAAGGGCAGGCTCGTGCTGCCAGTGGTTCCCGGTGATACCAAGTACTACAAGGGCTACTTCACCAGCAGCGTGGGGAATGACTGCCGTAAAGGCATGAAGGTCGCGTAGCTGCGCCCCTCCATGTGATGAGTAGGAAGATTGCTTTGCTGCACCCCTCCTTGTGATGAGTAGGAAGGTTGCCTTGCTGCGCCCCTCAATGTGATGAGTAGGAAGGTTGCCTTGCTGCGCCCCTCAATGTGATGAGTAGTGGTGAGTAGCCCTCGAAAAAAGGGCAGGCTCGTGCTGCCAATGCTTCCCGGTGATACCAAGTACTACAAGGGCTACTTCACCAGCAGCGTGGGGAATGACTGTCGCGAACGTATGAAGGTCGCGTAGCTGCGCCCCTCCATGTGATGAGTAGGAAGACTGCTTTGCTGCGCCCCTCCTTGTGATGAGTAGGAAGGTTGCCTGGCTGCGCCCCTCAATGTGATGAGTAGGAAGGTTGCCTTGCTGCGCCCCTCAATGTGATGAGTAGGAAGGGTGATCTCAGTGTTTGGGGTGGGCCTGACCTGAGCTGACTAACCGTTAGGAGAAACGGGCAAAGAAACGGTTTATTTCGTACACGCGTGACGTGCTCAATAAAGAATGCCAAGACAAATCTTACACAACCCCACGAGGATTTATGCCAAACAAATTGTCTGTTCTGTACTCAGATGTATAGATCCATTCTCATGTCTGTGTTCTTGTCATGTGGTGTAGACTATCGTTAGCGCGCCCATATGTCCTTATCGTAGGATGGCGACTCGAGCACTTCATTATAAGCTGCTGCCCCTAGACCCTATTTGAGTACACTTTGTTGTACGGCGAATTGGTGAGGTGTACAGTACCGTGCACCAATGACTGTCTTATTCCAGCCCACCGTGTCCCAGGGGCTGGTACACGTGGTTCCAAAAATTGCCCCACAAGGTTTGGTTGGTAAACGTCCCGCATCGCGATGTACCGTACCACATTCTGCACTTTGATGGTTGACTATTTCACTGTTATGTTTTGGAGGGCAGAAACATTTCTGGGCAGTCATCTGCAGCTGTTTGAACCTAACAGCTGAATTCAATTCCAAAGTCAACTCGAAAGCTTATACAGAAAGATGCATATGAGGTCAGAAACAGCCAGAAACCGCAAGTTTTTTGCCCCGCAGGTGTCCTTCGGTCCCGAATCGCGTTTCAGCGCGACGACTGTTGAGTGGCGCCCCCAACACCCTGACCAGGCTAGTGCTTTCACCAAGCCTCTGGTCTGGTTCGGGGCCTCGTTGTACCCGCTCGTATTCGCAGGCCAACATCCCTTATCACTACGTGAGCATTCCGTGTGGAGCAAACAAGAACTTCAGACACGCTTCAGAACTTCATTTTTCTCTGGGCCCCAAAGCACGTTAGCATATGTAGGAACAAGCTGATCATCACATCACTCCCAAGACATAGTCGAGCCGCAGACATAGTCTCTCCCCGTAGTTCTACTCGTCGTTGACATTATTTCGTTTGCCGTATACTCATCCACTTGCGGGCTGCGGACCTAACTTGGAATGGCGTCTGTCAGATCGAGACCCGGGCTCGTCTGCTGCTGCTGCTGCTGCTGCTTCTCCTCGCGGGTTAGCGGCGAGTCCTTTCTCACAGCCACCGGAAAATGCATCGCATTCGCATTTCCAATTACTATTGCCCTTTCCGCGCCGCAATTTGATGTGCTGTGCGGTGTAGTTCGGTGCTGTGCTGACTGGAGCGGTGCTGTGCTGCATGCAGGCTCGCTGGACACTCCGTGGACGACCATCCGCACTGCGACTCTTGCGGTAAGCTCCGTTTCAACTCCTATGTGCCACCGGCGCTGCAGTTTTGCTTTCCGCGCGCCGCTTCTCGTCACGCTCTCACCTTTTTCCGATTTTTTAGGGGCCTAACATCGCTAAAATGGGAAGTTCGAAAAGCAACTCGAAATACACTCTTCCGAAACTTTCCCGATATTTTTTGCCCAGCACTTTTGAGTCAAGGTTTTAAAACTCCATGGCGACAGTCACTTAGAAAGCAACTTTCCCGACACTCTTCCGTCACTAACTGTACACATTGACTCAACTGTCCAAGTATACAGTAAATCAACTTTTCCGTCAATTTGAGCAACCCGTGCGAAAGTGTCACGACAACGCCACGTGGCATACGACGTACTCGAGATGAAACTCCGTTGTGCTGACGTGGCGATTATCGTACTCTAACGTTAACCGTCGGATGCGAATCCGATCGACGAACGTGATCCTACCTTGTGGGCCAATCAGAGCCTGACATTGGTGTACAGTAACAACGTACGATTGGCTGGCGAGGACAGCAAAAACCCTGTTACGTGCGCACTATAATGTGCGTATATCTTCATTACTCAAGTAGAATTCACAACGCATACACTCACGATAAATGTACACCTACACTTAACTTGTAATGCACTGCTAAGTGTCTAGACCGGCTTCCACACCAACCTTAGTACAATCACTACGCCTTTACACAGATAACAAGCTGCAAACTCCGCACAGTTAGGAAACAATAATAACCTGCAACAAAGAGAAGAAAAACACGGTGTGCAAGCAAACAAAATCAACTTTCCGCCACTCACCATCGGTTTCGTAATTCTCGGGTGTGCTACAAAGGGGAAAATTAAACATATTGCGCTTCAAGTTGACGGTAAGCCTGCAAGAAAAGGTACGACGTGCAACACATGCAACCAGAGCGAGATGTTATGCATCCCGCTGAAGATTGCTCCGGCGGGGTTAGTTTTACAGGAGATTTTGCTAAATACCACGACTAATACTTATCATTAGCATAGCCACACTCTGCGGTACAATCGAGGACAGTTAGGTAAACACAGAACGCATGGTGCAAAACTGAATACATTGCGACGACAGTAGATTCGCACCAAACGAAGCAATGAAATGTTACATTGAGCTCAAGTAACAACCTGTGATATCTTGGAACTGAAAAGAGAACGACAATAAAAAGACAGCATAAAACATTACAAATGTATCAAACCATGTGGGCAGCGCGATGCCGCACGCCAAGGAGTCGACGATGATGGCGTGCCTCAAGAAGTCCCTGACACCGCCGTAGCGGAAAAAGTCCATGGCGGGCTGTTAGCTGCATCGAGTTTCCGTCGCCGCCAGCTCTTGGATGCCCCGATCTTTCCGTCAACACCTGCTAGCCGATGTGGAAAACAAAAACAGAGGTAGGGGATGGAAAACAAACGGGCGTCAAAACGAGAGCGAGGTTATCATAAGCGCCTTAGTTAAGAACTTTGCGCTGGCAAGTTAAGCCTAGATATGTCTTGCTTGTGTGAGACGACCTGTGGAAGCGCTTATCAGGACATACAAACACGAATATCAGAGGCTGAAATTGAAGGGAGTCGAAAGTATTACTCAGGGACTGAATACAGGAGAGAGGAAGAAGTCTGGGTTGGTGGTGCGGTGTGCAGTGCTGATGTGTGGATCTTAGAGTTTGTTTAGGCGTGGTTTGGGTGGATGTTTGGTTTAACGGGCCTGCTGACGTGTTGATACATTGGTGGTTGGGGGTTGATTGACTGCTTCCAGAACCAGCAATGATTGGCTGGAAAAAAACTTCAGGATCACACGTCACGCTTCAGAAGATTCCAGCTTCCGTTACATGCGTTAGGTTGGGTGCTCAAGGTTCAGGTTTGAGAGAAAACGAAAATAATGTATGCAGTATTTTAACATCGCTGGACTTCGTGAGTTCGCTTTGTTTCGTTAAGTTTGTGGTTACAATTCGAAACCCTCATCACTCTGCAAAGCCGTATGAAAACTCTCTCAACCGCGCGAAACCGACTGACGCGAAAAGGTTGACGGAAAAGCAACTTCGGGTTGACAATTTCGATTCCGTGTGCCTCTTCGGAACTGGTGTACAGAATGTTGCGATTTTCGTGCGTTGTTTTCTCGCAGCTTTCCGCAACTTTCGGAACCTTCGGAGAAAAACCGAAGGTGTACGCAAGGTGTACGCAGAAAAACCTTCGGAGGCCATTTTTCCCAACATTCCTTTTTCGCGATGAAAGCGTCGTCTCAGTCCACGCGGATTTTATAGGGGAATGTTTATTTTGAGGCGCCTCAAAAACCGGCGGCGCTGCAGTATTACTTTCCACGCTCCGCTTCTCGCCACGCGGAAATGCCGCTTCTTTTGATCCCTTCGCATTTTATATTTAAACTTCTTTAAGTACCTTAACACCATCGCATCATCGCATACGCCGTCGCATGCGCCACTGCATGCGCCATCGCGTGCAACGTCGCGTGAGCCGTGTCGCGTGCGCCATCGCATGCACCATCACACGCGTCATCATCGCATGTGCCTTGGTCGCTGCTGCTCGCCTTGGTCAACAGCAAATCGTTGCTGAATGGCGCCATGCGCCGCGCGCATTTAACAGTTTTTTTTTTATGAATATATAATGAGCGTCATTATATGGGGTCTAAGAGTACCATACAAAATCGACATTGTAAACCACTGCCATGACAAAGTCTAATGGCAAAGAAATAACATAAACAAGCAATGATAATCTGATACAAACGCAAACGTTTCTGGGAACGCAAACAAACTGGAAGTTCGACAAAGCGCCAACCGAAGCTCCAGGGATTGGTTTTTTGTTTCCGAGCCTCTCTAAGGTTCGTAACTTTGCCCAGTGGTTTCTGGGTTAACGAACACTCGCGAAAGCTACTGGACTGTTACTGCATCACCCGACCTGAATCACACGTCCAACCTGCATCACTGTTGCCTGCTGAAGTGCTTTTGAGACACCGCGTGCTCTTTCCCCGTGTGTGCGCTCTCCCGCCCCCTCCGTGTGTGCGCTCTCCTTCCCCCCGTGTGTGCGCTCTCCTTCCCCCCGTGTGTGCGCTCTCCTTCCCCCCCGTGTGTGCGCTCTCCTTTCCCCCGTGTGTGCGCTCTCCTTCCCCCCGTGTGTGCGCTCTCCTTCCCCCCGTGTGTGCGCTCTCCCTCCCCCCGTGAGTGCGCTCTCCTTCCCCCCGTGTGTGCGCTCTCCTTCCCCCCGTGTGTGCGCTCTCCCTCCCCACGTGTGTGCGCTCTCTCCCCCCTCGTGTGTGCGCTCTCTCCCCCCTCGTGTGTGCGCTCTCTCCCCCCTCGTGTGTGCGCTCTCCCTGCTCCCGTGTGTGGTGGTGGACTGCTTTTGAGTTCACCGTTCCCCCTTGACATGTGTGCGTTTCTCCCCTCCTCGCCTCCACCCCTTTCCCCTGTGAGCCGCCAGAACCCCAACATGGTGCTGGCGGGTGGAGGTTTTTCAGTAAGTTCCTCTTGAGTCGACTCTTCCCCCCATGTATGCGCTTACCCCCGTCCCTTCTCCACCTTCCCTCTCTTCTGTGCTGCCAGGACGCCAAGACGGTGGTGGTGGGGTGGAGGTACACCCGCTGGAGCCCCAGAGTGCGCACGTGGCCGGCCCCTCGTGTCGTCACTGGGGACACTCTTGGTTAGTTTAACTGAAATTCTTAACAGGCTGTTCGAATGCTTTTGAGGCGCCTCAAAAGGCCCCTCGTGTCTACACTGGGGATATTCTTGGTTAGTTCAACTGGAATTCTTAACATGCTGTTCAACTGTTTTTTTTTACAAAGTTGTGCCCGCTTCCGACCCCCTTTCACTCATACCAAATCCTGCACCACTCCTCCTTTTCTCTTACTTTCTCGCAACGCACATTACCTCTCACTGTCAGCACATTCACTTCTTGCTCTCAACTTCTTGTCGCTATTCCAAAAGGGCACACTGATCCCCAAGCACACCTTTTTCGCTCTCCTCCCCACACACTCTTTTCACTCTCTTCTCTATCGCTTGCCTCTCTCGCACTTGCTCCCCCAATCCAGTGTTCAAGTGGAACGACTGGGTGTTATAAAAATTTGTTGGGAGTGCTTTGTACTCTGTTGAGTGAGCAGCAGAAGTTGGGATGTCAGTGGTTTCTGTCATGATAAAGTGTTTCTCAGGGCCAAGGTAGTCATTTCAAGACAGTACTGAATTAGATTCACCAACACCAGATTCTCCACGCAAACGGAATCTGAAATGTACTGTAGAGGCGATTCTACCCGGGAAATTCTACAGGTACTGGGTGTGAAATGGCTGGAGGTGTGCATATCCCACTGACTGTGGAAGTGACACTCCAGCAGTGAGAGTGAAATATTTTGTCCAACTCCACTCATCCCATCCCAGGTGCATTGAGCCGTTGCTTCTCCAGCTGGTGAATATCTGGTTGTCAAACTATGTTTATATCTTTGTTAGATGTGTTAGGCTGCAGTGGGGTACATACATAGTGGTATGGAGTACAACACTTCTCTCAACATCCACACTTGTATTCCCATTGTTCCTAGTCATCATAATTCCGCTGCCTACTCTTAGACGGTACCATCCTAGGTTGCTACCTAGGCAGTTTCCTCCCCAGACCGCCGATCCTTCGATTTCCCGACGCAATCCTCTTTTGCTAGCCGTCCAATCCTCTTTTGTAGTGCGATTAGCAGTGGCGCACGCCGTATCAGCAGCGTGTAATGCGATCAGCAGTGGCGCACACAGTATCAGCAGCGTGCGCCTTAGCACTAGCGCGCAGCAGCACGCACTGCTACTGCAACAGCAGCAGCCTACACAGATGCGCGCGCCACAACAGCAGCACGCTCGATAGTGCACAGCCGAGGCAGCGCATGCTGGAGGGGCGGCTGGAAGCTGCACCTTGTGGGGAGGCTGTGGGCGGCAGTAGGCGGAAAAGGGTGGAAGCCGACGCCGTGTTCCTAGCTTCTTTTTCATGGCAAATGTTTAGTTTTAAAGCGACAAGTCTAGTGTGCGATTCATGCTAACTTCCAAAGTGGCGTTCCTCCCCTCATCTGTGCTCCTAAAATTCCTAGCTTTGGCTATTCCTAGCTCCAGTAGTTCCTTGCTCCGGCCGTTTCTAGCTCCAATCGTTCCTTGCGCCAGCCGTTCCTAGCTCTAGCCGCTTCTGGCTCCAACTGTTCCTAGCTCCAAGCGCTTCTAGCTCCAACGGTTCCTTACTCTGGCCATTTCTAGCTCCAGCTGCTCCTAGCACCAGCCATTGTAGCCTGAAGTTCCAAGTCGCTCCTAGCTCCAGCTATGACTCGCTCCAGTCGTTCTTGGCTCCGGCTGGGTCCAGGTCTGGCCGCTCCTAGCTCTAGCTACTCCTAGCTCCAGCCTTTCCTAGCTCCAGCTGTTCCTAACTCCAGCCGTTCCTATCTCTAGCCATTTCTAGCTCTAGCCGTTCCTAGCTCCGTCCATTTCTAGCTCCCCCTACTCCTTGCCCCGGATGTTCGTAGCACCATCGTTCCTAGCTCCAGCCGTATCTAGCTCCATCTGTTCATACCCCCCGTCCTTCCTTGCCATGGCTGTTTCTAGGTCCTGTCTCTCCTACGCCCAGCTGGCTCGTACCATGGCATCTCCTAGAAGTCTACAGCGGCAACAACAATCCTAGTAGAAGGGGCTTGATAGTCCGGTGAGCGTCGGTCGTCGCAGCGACCTAGACAGATGGAAGGCTCATTACGATGATCGCGACATCGGCCCCTCCGAGTACCAGATCCTGATTGGTGTTCGTGCTGGCACTACATGCTAGCCTCCTGACCATTTCACGCTGCGCTGTTTCAATCGCCTCGATGACCTCTACTGTGAGCGTTTCGGCCCTTTCTGAGTTCCCTTTTCCTTACCTGTTATGCTTCACCATGATTGCTGTGTGTTTGATGTATCCTGTTGCCTCTAGTACTGTCCAATCTGTTCCCTTGCATGTACCTAGCTTAGGATCTTTGCCTGTTGCTAGTGTTGGGGCTTGTGCTTCTAGTGTAGGTGCTTGTATAGTTATTAGCCCATGTGTAAGGACTGCTAACGCGATTCTTTCTTCACCCTCGACTCCGGTGCGACCACACCACTGCCATGCCACTTCCTGCACTAGTCTCCCACTTCTGGACCAGCCGTCACTCGCAGGTCTACCATGCTATCATATCCTACCGTCCTCTAATTTTCTTGCTGGACTCCACTCTCAAAATACATTCCTGTCAGAGGTCCACTGGTGATCCCCGATGATCCTAGGGAAGGGTTACAGGCACGTTGGCCTGGGGGGTTATGGGCGCACTCACCCGCTACACAAAAAAAGCCCTTTTATCCCAGTGGTTAGTGGCTGGGATTCTGACATGGTATCAGAGCGAAGGTCTCGGGTTCGAATCCCGGTGTGTGCACCTCGGGCATCCCAGTGCGGGGGGGTGTCAGAGGTCCACTGGTGATCCCCGATGATCCTAGGGAAGGGTTACAGGCACGTTGGCTTGGGGGGTTATGGGCGCACTCACCCGCTACACAAAAAAAGCCCTTTTATCCCAGTGGTTAGTGGCTGGGATTCTGACAATTCCTGCTAAGACACGTCTTCAGAAATTCGCGTCACAATTGCTATTTGTAACTAATTATTATGCTCCAAAACCATGACCTTGGAATCAATGTACCCTCATTCTCTAGGAAGTTGGTAGGTGTAGACATCTTCACGATCGAGAAACAAGGTTACCTCTGGCCTGGGTGGATCCGGTGCCCATCCGGGATGGTCCGGACCCTCATCCAACCCGGGTGGGGATCCGGTTCTCAACCGGGATGGTCCGGACCCCCATCCCCGACCCCCGTGGACTTGGTTCTTAACAGGAATAATCCAAATCCCCACCCGACCCGGGTGGATCCAGTTCCCACCCGGGATAGTCCGGACCCCCACCCTCATCCTGGGTGGACCCAGTCCCCACCCGGAATGGTCCGAGCCTTCATCCGGCCTAGGTGGACCCGATTCCTACCATGGTTGGGATCCGGACCCCCATCCGGGCCAGGTGGATTCGACTTGGTGTGGGATGTTCTATCGTCCGAAATAAAGGTAACCCAACGTTATTCGAATGATTGGCCTAGGAACATGGTAGGGCATGGTGCTTGTTATGCGTGCCTAGTGTCCGAGCGATTAGCCCCTTTTAATGGTAACCCAACATGATCCGAGTTATAAGCCTAGGATTACTGCAAATGTTTGGTGAACCTCGGGCTCTAGTCAAGCGGCTGAATAACCCACAAATGGTGGTAACTCATAGTAATTTATGTGGTTGATTTAGGCGTAGGGCAGTTTATAGCTGCGAAACTGACCGGTCTTGCAGATCAGGTGCCGTCTCCTTCACCACAGTTCCCCACTTCGTCTTCACAATCACTGTAACAACCTTCAGTACTACCACGGCATGTCGTAGTGGACTTTGGGGGTGTTGTTGCTAAAGGTCCTGGTGCTGGAGGTGCTCATTCTGAGGGAGCTCGTGTCGGGAGTAACTGGAGCTTGAGGTACTGCATAGGAGGTGCAGGTGTCGAGATAGGTGCTATAGCTTAGGAGCCATTGTGGCTAGGACTAGAGAGAGGTTTGGCCAAAGAAGAGGGTTTGCAATATGGAGAGAGGTACAAGATATAGGAAATGTGGCAAAGGGGGGGGTATACTGTCAAAATGAAGAATGGGTGATGCATTGATGTTGGTTGGGGTACATATAGCTAACCCTAAGTTTTGTACCCCCTAAGACAAACCTCACTATAGGCTACAACATTTGACACACCCCCATAGCCTAAGTGAGGGGTGTCTAGCAGAACCACACGAGTACGGTCACAAGACCAGTCCAAGAAACGAAGCTCAGGGTGGATCACAACGTCACCACACAGTCTGAGCACAAACAACAGTGGCCACAAGGCCAGTCCAAGAAGTAACAGAGGTATATAGAAAGCAAAGTAAACAGTACACTCAAGTCTAAGCAACACGAGAACCAGTGTCAACAAGGCCTAACTGCACACAGCACCTCTGGTGGTCACAAGGCGGAAGCGCCTTGGTGAAGATGTCTGCAGTGTTGGCCTCGGACTCCACAAACTCAAAGCGAGCCTGTCCACGCCTCTGCAACTCTCGCAGAAGAAAGTACCTGACGTGAATGTGCTTCACTCTGCTCTCCAGTCGTGGCTCTCGACAAAGGAGAATAGACGCCTTGTTGTCAGTGAACAAGGTCGGTGCAGAGCTCGGCCGCTCACCAAGGTCGGTGAGCAAGAAGGTCAACCAACGCAGCTCCTGTGCCGCCATGGCACCAGCGTAGATCTCAGCCTCAGCTGTAGAGGTCGAGACCGAAGAGGAGCGCGTGGACCGCCAGGAAACAGCTCCAGAACCCAGGCTGAAACAGTACCCCTGAGTAGACCTGTGAGTCTCAGCGTCGTCAGCGTAAGAGGAGTCACAGTGACCAGTAAGTACGACAGACTGCTGCCCTCCAAGAACTAGCCCCACGCCTGACGTCGTCGCTAGGTACTTCGCCACCCTCACAGCTGCTGTCCAGTGAACAGGACGGTGTCTCCCTGGCGCAACAAAGCGCGCAAGAACGCTGAGAGGGAAGGCGAGGTCCGGGCGAGTACAAGTCATCAGGTACATGAGGCAACCCACAAGCTCTGCGTAGGGACCACTAGGCTCGAACGGCTCGTCAGGAAAGGGTCCAGTGAGTCTGTGGTCAACAGCAAGAGGTGTGCGCTGTACTGTGGAGTGCTGAAGCCCGAACCGCTGAAGGACCTGCTGCACCATGTGCGACTGTGAAAGTGTAATGGTGCGAGCAGCTCTGTCCTTGGTGATCTGCAGGCCAAGGTAGTGGCGCAGCTCACCAAGATCAGTGCAGGTGTGTCTCTTCTGCAGTTCGGACTTCACGTGTGCCAAAGCAACCCTGTCAGGGGTGGCGAAAACAAGGTCGTCAACGTAGACCAGAACAAAGAAAGGTGTGGGGCCACGACGAACGAACAGCGACGGGTCAGCAGAAGACGGCTGGAACCCAAGGTCAGACAGGGTAGAACGCAGGGTGTCGTGCCACTCACGAGGAGCCTGACGAAGACCGTAAACCGGTCGCCTCAGCCTCCACTGGGTCCCAGGAGGGAAAGAGCCAGTGAAGGCAGAGGGACGACGCAACCAGACCTCCTCGTGAAGACTGCCCTGAAGGAAAGCAGTAGAGAAGTCGAGAGAGTGTAACTCGTAGTCTCTCTGTGCTGCTACGTGTAGTAACACCCGAAGAGTGGTCATCTTCGGGGTGGGCGCGAAGGTCTGAAAGAAGTCAACTCCCTCGCGCTGACTGAAACCTCTAGCCACGTAGCGCGCCTTGAAGACCGGAGGAGATCCCGGTGGCCGCTTCACCCTGTAGATCCACATGCCGTCGACTACGTTCGCCCCCGGAGGGGGAACCTCATCGACGTAGGTGCCTGTGGATCTGTAGGAGGCCATCTCTGCGTCCATGGCAGCTCTCCACTGAGAGGCCCAAGGCCCTGACACTGCCTCAGCAGACATGCCCCACAGAGCGGAGCCGTAGCGCTGAACAAGAGGCAGCCAGTCAGGGGCAGGAGCACCAACCCCGTAGACCAAACGAACCGTGTCAGTGAGCTGAGCAAAGCACTGACCAGGGGGGTGAAACCGGCCACAAGGGTGGCCACGACGAGGGCCTGTCAGAACCTGGTAGGTGCAGGGAGTGTAAGCAGCACCACGCTGGGTCTGACGCAGCCCCGACCCTGGAGCCAGCTGCTGCCGCTGCTGCTGCTGAGGCTGCTGGGAGGAGAGGGGCTGCTGGTGCTGCAGAAGCTGCTGCTGACGCTGAGCCTGGTACCACGCCGCTGCTCCACCAACCGGGGCAGGAAGTACAGGAGGCGACTGACGAACTCGGGCGTCGCCACCACTAGCAGGCGCAGTGGAGTCACCAGTCACTGCACGAGGCGCCTCTCCAGGCCCTGAACCTCCACCGCCGCCAGGCGCAACGCCACCTCCACTACCTCCGCCTCCACCTCCACTACCACCACCAGAACCGCCTTTCTTGCCACTCCTACCGCGGGACCGCGACGCAGTCGTAACAGCAGCTGCAGTCGCGTCAGTAGCGGCAGTGGCAAGTGAGGCAGTAAAGGTGGGTAACTGCGGGACTGTGCACCCGTGGAAGAGTGGGGGGGATACAGCACCAGAGGCAGCGGCTACCGAGCGAAGGTTGCTCTCGACGTCCTTGAGTGTAGACTCAAGGACATCGACGGTGAGCTCACTAGGGTGCTTCAGCAGAAGCGCGTCGCGAACGGAGGCAAGGCGGTCAGGGAGGCTAGTGGCGATGAAATATATAGTAATCGCCATAGGGGGAGGAAGCAGTGCAAGCTGTGCCTCAGTGCAAGCAGCGCGGTAACTAGCGTCGAGCGAGCGGAGGTGAGCGATCAAGTCAGCAGAGCGCTCAAACGAGGCGAGATCAGGAAACAGGAACGGGAGGAAAAGACGGCCAAGAGAGACAGTAGCGGGAGTAGAGTAGCGGGCCTTAATCGCAGTGAGGTACGCAGCAGCGGTGCGAACCTGAGTGAAGTGGACCTCCTCGGACTCAGGGAGGAGGCTGCTGAGTGCGATGCAGGCCGCAGCGTCACGCGACGTCCAAGCCGTCCTGTCAGCGCGCTGACGGGCAAAGCGAGCCGTAGCAGCATCGTCAGGGGGAGGGACAGGAACTGGGAGGAGTGGCTGCTGCGACGGCAAGACACGCGGGAGACCTAAGACCAGACGCTGACTAGACATAGCACGCAGACGTGGAAGAGAAGGGTGTCCCATCCGGTGGTGCCACAGAACGGTGGGGTGGGCAAGCGACCGACAGGAGCAAGACGCAGCGACTGGACTGGACGCGACAACCTGAGGGGACGGAACCACCTGGTGAGACGCAGGGAGGAGACTAGGGGACGAGCACGAGGGGAGCGACGAGAGGCCCAAGTCTGAGAAGGAGGAGGGGACAACGAAGACTGAGAACGAGGGAAAACAGCGGGAGAGGGGTCAGGAGGAGGAAGCGGAGGACCAGAGACGGGAGGAGAGGGGGAGGAGGAAGGAGAGGGAGAGGGGAGACCAAGGGTCCGAAGACCCGAGACAGGAGGAGGAGACGGCAACTGCTGCTGCTGCGGCTGCTGCTGCTGCTGCAGTCGCTGCTGAGCGCGCGGGCCAGTGTGAAGAGTGTAGAGACCGGAGCCCGGCTCAGCAGCAAAAGTGGCGAGGGGCTGGTAAGAGTCCCCGTCAACACACACCGCAGTCTCTCCAGAAGGCTCAAACCACACACCCACGTGCTGACTCACGAGGGGTCGCACGCCCACCAAGTTCCGGGAGAACGAGGGGACGTGAAACCCAGTGAGAGACCCAGAAGGAGCAGCCGGACACGGCAAGGTGGTAGTGTGACGCGCGGTGACTGGTCCCGAAGTGGGATCAGCCAGCGCCACAGAAACAGGCGCAGGAAGAGGCGTAAGTGTCGTGCTGTCACGAAAGAAGCAGTGAGAGGCTCCAGAGTCCAGCGTGAACGACAGCGAACCGTCCTCTGAGGTAGCCGCTGGACTAGAGTCTACACAAGAACCTACACCAGAGTAAGCAGAGTCAGAAACACTAGAGTCAACAACAGCATACATAGCATGGGGAGTACCAATCAGATCAACTAACTGCTCAGCAGACATGCCCCACAGAGCGGAGCCGTAGCGCTGAACAAGAGGCAGCCAGTCAGGGGCAGGAGCACCAACCCCGTAGACCAAACGAACCGTGTCAGTGAGCTGAGCAAAGCACTGACCAGCGGAAGAACGGGCTAGGGCGACGGGCCAGGGCGTAGGGTCGACGGGACGGGGGAAAGGGCGGGCGCGATGCGACGGGGCAGGGCGACGCGACGGGGCAGGGCGACGCGACGGGGCAGGGCGACGGGACGGGGAAGGGCGACGCGACGGGGCAGGGCGACGCGACGGGGCAGGGCGACGGGACGGGGAAGGGCGACGCGACGGGGCAGGGCGACGCGACGGGGCAGGGCGACGGGACGGGGCAGGGCGACGTGACGGGGGGAAAGGGACGCGACGAGGGGGAAAGGGCGGGCAGGACGCGACGCTAGGAGTGGCGCTAGGCGCGGCACTACGCGCGGTAACAACGGAACCGGGACGAATGAGAGCTAGGATCAGGCTCGGGAGGCTCGAACGGAGAACGGAGGAACGGGATCCCACAGGATCCTAACCTAACTGATACCATGTCAAAATGAAGAATGGGTGATGCATTGATGTTGGTTGGGGTACATATAGCTAACCCTAAGTTTTGTACCCCCTAAGACAAACCTCACTATAGGCTACAACATTTGACATATACCACCCAGGCCCTATACTACTAGCTATACATGCAATTATATAAGAATAATATATATTCTAACAGCAGGGTTTCAAGGTGCTGGAGCTGGAGGTGCTGGAGTTGAAGGTGCTAGAGTCGGAGGTGCTGGTTCTAGAGGTGTTGGAGCTGGGGTGTTATGGGAACGCTCCAAAGTCCACAATTGACGGGAACGAATGTTTCCTAAAACGAACGGTGGTAGTTATGCGTACGGTTTCGACACGCCTATACTTAGTATAAAAAAAAAGCTACATACATAAAAATAAAAAACGAGCTATCAATTTCGGTAGATAATGAGGCAAGGTTACATGACTAATTTCCACCCCAAAATATCGTGCATAAATGACAAAATTGATTTTCTCTAAGTATTTCCCGGAATAATGATGAGATTCTTCTCTTTGACAGAGGGGTATCAATTGTGACTATGCTTGGTAGAATTTCCTAATAAAGAGTGAAGATAAGTGACGGTCTGTGATAGATTTGGCAGTTCAAGTGACAATCTTTGATAGGACAGTGACGCGCTGTGACAAATTTCAGAGGTTCTATGACTTCCAGTATAATAGCCCATAAATAAACGCCACACCAGCAGCGGCGATGCGGTGATTTACGGCGTGGTCAGTGGTCACTCTTGTACGGCGCTGGCGCATATCCCTAGGCGCGCTGGCCTTTTTGTTGCGCCTCGCTCCCAGCCAAGCTTTCAAGTGCCCCTTCCGGGCTTTCCTCCCAGGTCCGGAGCTTAGGTCTGGCTCCAATTTGCAGACCGTTAGGGCGCGTCATTTGGGTTCACTTCATTGCGGTGCAATGCGATGCTATGCGTGACAAAGTGGCTGATTTCAGTTTTTGCAATTGCCTTGGTCTAGAGCAAATTGAACTCATGACACGCACGAGCATTCATGCGTGCCGTGGCGCGCATGAGATCCCTATGTGCGGGCCAACCAAAGCACACAACCCAAGGATTCAAGCTGGTCACACATCCATCACCCATATTCAGCCCACATATCTCGGCGATTCTTCTCTATTCGTTGCACAGACTTTCTTTCTCCGCCGTAAGCTCGTCTTAGGAATGTTCTCTTCCACCGTAAGTTCGTATCAGGAATGTTTTCTTCCGTCTTAAGCTCGTATCAGGCATATTCTCTTCCGCCGTAAGCTCGTATCAGGCATAATCTCTTTCCCCGTCACGGGTCGTTTTCGCCGATAAGCTCCGAGTCGTAAGGCATACTTTTTCCCGGCGTAAGCTCATCTATTTGCGGGCTCGCGGACGTACGCGAAATGGCGTCCGTCCGATGGAGCCCCATCGGCCTCCCGCTGCTGCTACTGCTGCTCCTCGCGGGTTAGTGGCGAGCCTTGCGTTTTAGTTTCTCTCGCAGCCGCATAATCTCAATCACCCCGTGCCTCACAGCACCGGTGTTGCGGTGGTGTGCCTCTTTGAGAATGATCGAAAAAAAGAAAGAAGCATTCAGAGCAGTGCTCTGCGGTGTTGCGGTGCTGTGATGCTGCAGGCTCGGTGGACACTCCTTGGACAACCATTCGCGCTGCTACTCTCGCGGTAAGCTTCATTTTCTCGCCGCGCTGCGTTCTTTCTTAACCCTTCTACGCCACCTCGACCGCCCTTCCACGCCACCCCAACCTCGCCCTTCAGGAGTCATCATGAAGCGGTTGTCGCCTCAGAATCTATAAGTCTGGTTACGGAAAAGCGGGTTTCCGAGCCTCACCCTGGATCGCGCTGTTCTCCGGCTCGCGAGCCTCTCATTGAATTGACTCAAAAGTCACCTCGCGGTAAGCTCGAAGAATCGGGTTTCCGAGCCTCCCCCCCGGATCGTGCTGTTCTCTGGCTCGCGAGCCTCTTCATTGGCTGGACGAAAGGTACGGTCATGATACTTCGCCCCAGCGTTTTCTGGGCTGACTAGCACTAGCCGCGAGGTTACAAGCTACGCGTCATCCCCGGCACGAATGGTAACATAAAAAAGAAGGTCCGACCACCAGCGAATTTGAGATGCACCTACACGGGTACTACCTCATGTGCGCATGTGTACTACACAAAAAAGGTCATTTCGCCGCGTGCGGGCTTACAAGTGTTGAAAGGCACTTGCTATGCCGACCTCGTTCAGCGTTTGGACCCACTGAGTAGCCAGGCGTTCGCATGAGTAACTATTCTCTCGCGTAGTCGGTAACCCGCGCGAGGCGATATAGCATGTGCGCATTGGTAACCATGTGCGCATGTGTAACTTTGCTCCCCCCATGTGCGCATGTGTAATTCTGCTCTCCCCATGTGCGCATGTGTAACCCTGCTCCCCGCATGTGTGCTCACGTCCCCCCGTGCTCTCTCCCTCCCCTCACCTCCCCGCTCCCACACCCACGTGCCTCCCCGCTGAAGTGCTTTTGAGTCAACGCAAGCCCTGCACCCCCTCCCCCTCCCCCCACGATCTTCCCCCGTGTGTGCGCTTCCCCCCCGTGCGTGCGCTTTCCCCCCGTGTGTGCGCTTTCCGCCGGTGCGTAAGCTTTCCCCCCGTGTGTGCGCTTTCCCCCCGTGTGTGCACTTTTCCCCCGTGTGTGCACTTTCCCCCCGTGTGTGCGCTTTCCCCCCACGTGTCTGCTTTCTCCCATCGCGGCGGTGTGTGGTTTTCCCCCTCCCCTCGCCGCCCCCTCCTCCCACCCCCCTCTCTGCCAGAACGCCAAGGCGGTGGTGGTGGGGTGGTGGTATTCATGCTGAAGTCCTTCCAAGTTCACTCCCCGCACCCTTGTCTGCTTTCTAAAATCCCGGGGTGTGCTTTTCCCCTTCCCCTCGCCGCCCACTCCTCCCACCCCCCTCTCTGCCAGGACGCCAAGGCGGTGGTGGTGGGGTGGAGGCATTCCCGCTGGAGTCCCTTTGACTTGACTCTCCCCCCTCCATGTGTGCGCCCTTCCCCCCTGTGTGCCCTCCAACACCTCCCCCCCCCCCCCCCCCCCCCCCCGCCCCTCACCTTTCTTCCCCCATCACCCCTCTGCCAGGACGCCAAGACGGTGGTGGTCGGGTGGAGGTACTCTCGCTGGAGTCTTTCGAGTTCACTCTTCCATCCCTCTTGTGCGTTTACCCCACCTGCCCCCTTCCCGCCCCCATTCTCCCTTTTGTTCCCCCAGGACGCCAAGACGGTGGTGGTGGGGTGGAGATACACCCGTTGGAACCCCAGAGTGCGCACGTGGCCCCCCCTCGTGTCTACACTGGAGACGTTCTTCAACTGAAATTCTTAACAGGCTGTGAAACTGCTTTGTTTTTACAAAGTCGTTCTCTTCACTTGTACCAAATCCACGCACCACTCCGTTTCTCTTTCTTTCTCTCAACGCACGTTACCTCTCACTGTCAGCACATTCACTTCTTGCTCTCAACTCCTCACGCTTTGTTCAACCTGGCGTTCAATCGCTGTGCCATGTGTTTTTGAGTCGACCCACAGCACGCTCTCCGTTTCTTGCGCTTGCTCTCCCGCAATCCAGTGTTCAAGTGGAACGACTGGGTGCGCAGGCACAACCTGGTGGCCGTGGATGCCGTGCGCTACGTGCTCTGCCACTTCGGGCAATATGGGGATCCCTTCACTTATGTCAATCGCTTCATGCTCTGCCACTTTGGGAATACCGTAGTTTTCGCCCCTGGTTGGCCCATCTGTGACTCACAAGACGCTCTCCTCTCCCTTCCACTTGCGTTTGCTCTCCCCAAATCCAGTGTTCAAGTGGAACGACTGGGTGCGCAGGCACAACCTGGTCGCTGTGGATCCTGTGCGCTACGTGCTTTGCCACTTCGGGCAATACGGCGATCCCTTTACTGTGCTGCATGGGCCATCACACCGCGGCACTGTCAAGGTTACAGTGGGAGAATCAAGCTACACTGGGTATTTCACCAGTACCGTCATCGCCCGGATATAAGACATATATGTCTTATCTTGTAAACGGGATGGTTTAGGGTGTCTTATAAGTCTTATAAATGGAAACTTTTTAAACTACTTAGAAATATTTTCCGTACTTCTTGAAAAAGAGTTCCTCATAATGAGTGTGGATGTTGCGAAGGTGCCACTTCGGCAACCACTGCCCGGGACGCCACGTCATGGAGAACACATGGAGGCAAATTTGGTAGGTCCTGGGTCAGCGCGTGGAAGAATTCGCGCTTCGCAAGGGTAAAAATGTACGCGTTATTTCAACTTTCGCTATAATATATTGAAGTTTCGATTATAAGACATATATGTCTTATCTCGTACACACAAATAGGTGTCTTATAATGAGGCTAGCCTGTTTATAAGAGACACCCGTATAGTAGACAACCCCTGTCTACTATTCAACACTGTCTTATATCCGGGCGTTTACGGTAGCTCTGGCAATGACTGTCTAACAGGCATGAAGGTTGCAATACTTCCTGAAGATATTTGATTTAGAGTGTACAGTAGTGTACGTTTTGTTAATATTTTTTAGGTTACCGGTATACAAAATTTGTTAGGACTGTCATGTGTTATGTGGTTTGAGTGGCAGAAGTTAGGATGTCAGTGGTTGCTGGCATGATAAAGTGTTCACACATCTAGGGTTCTGAATGGGTCAAGGTGGTGGTGTCAGAATGTTATATTATCTAGCCTGCAGTGGGGTGCTCTATAGCGAGTACAACCCAGTTAGGGTTTGCTATATGTATCCAACTGCTTGCTAGTGAACATCCTCTTTCTGTTTCTAAACGTTCTATTCCTAAGTTTCTGACATGCTATCAGAGCAGGTCGACCCTCCTGGGTCGATCCTGTGGGTGGGCCCACCACCTCACTGCTTCCGCTGCTACTGCTACTCTGTGTGTTGCACGCCCCGTGGCGTGCGACGGATTTTTCATCCCGCCGCGCGCTCGGAGCGTGCGGCGGTTTTCTGTCCGCCGTGCGCCCCGAGACGCGCGGCGGTTTTCTGCTTGTCGTGCGCCCCGAGGCGCGCGGCGGCTTTCTGCCCCGTCACTCCGCGCGTCGCCCCCGGGAGGCGCTGCGACGGGCGACGGGGACCCGCGCGTCGCCCCCCGTCGCCCGTCGTGGCCTGCGCGACCTGCGTAGGGCCCGCGCGCGGCCCGTACAGCCTGCGCGCGGCCCGTACGGGCTGCGCCAGGCCCGCGCGCGGCCCGTACGGGCTGCGCCAGGCCCGCGCGCGGCCCGTACGAGCTGCGCCCGACCCGCGCGCGGCACGTACGGGTTGCGTCAGGCCAGGGCGTGCCTCGGGCCGCCCGCGCGCGGTTCGTACGGGCTGCGCCAGGCCCGTGGGCGCCCCGTTTCCTCTTCCCTTGAGCCGCACGCTGTCCCCCGCGCTTCTGACGGCGCCCCACCCCTGCTGCTGCTCGTGCTACTGAATTAGGGTTTGGGGGTGGAGCGTATGGGGGTGCCGTCTCTGTCAGCCGTCCCCTGCTCCTCCTCCTCCTCCGTCTCCCACTGCTGCAGCTGCCGCTCAGGGGGGTGGATGTGTTGGAGCCGTCAGAGTGGTATGTGTTAAATTGTAATGTGTTACATGTTGGTAGGCTGTAGTGGGGTAGCCAATATGGGGTACAACCCCAACTAGGGTTTGCTACTTGTACCCAACTGTTTCATTCAATGCACCATTCTTGCCTAGTCCTGTTGATATGGTATTCAGAGCAGGAGGTCCCTAGGACCTACCGACCGTTTTTTTTTTTAGGGCCCACCACCGCTCGCATGCGGTTACCACGCTACCCCGTGCCCTAGCCCTCGTTAGCGCCCTCGCGCGCCCTCGTTAGCGCCCTCGCGCGCCCCTCGTTAGCGCCCTCGTGCGCCTCTCGTTAGCGCCCTCGTGCGCCTCTCGTTAGCGCCCTCGTGCGCCTCTCGTCAGCGCCCTCGTGCGCATATCGTTAGCGCCCTCGTCAGCGCCCCCCGTTGCGCCCTCGCCCGCCGCGCTGCTCATCGCGCTGCCCGTTGCGCTGCCCGCCGCGCTGCCCGCCAGTAGCGCCGCCCATCCGCCGCGCTATCCGCTCGCGCTGCCCGCTCGCAGCGTCGCCCGCCCGCCGTGCTGCCCGCTCGCAGCGTCGCCCGCCCGCCGCCCGCTCGCAGCGTCGCCCGCCCGCCGCGCTGCCCGCTCGCAGCTTCGCCCGCCCGCCGCGCTACCCGCTTGCAGCGCCGCCTGCCCACCTCGCTGCCCGCTTCGTAGCCCGCTTCGCTGCCCGCTCGCAGCGCCGCCCGCCCGCCGCACTGCCCGCTTGCAGAGCCAATCGCCTGCCCGCCGCGCTGCCCGCTTCGGTGGCCGTCCGCCGCGCTGCCTCTTTGCAGCGCCGCCTGCCCGCCGCGCTACCTGCCACGCTGCCCGCTCAGAGCGCCGCCCGCCCGCCGCGCTCCCCACCGAGCTACCTGCTTGCAGCGCTGCGGCAGCTTGCTTTGCTCAGTCGCACTGTCGCTATGGCTTCCATCCGCGTGCTGTCGTTCGATGCTGAGGGCCGCCCTGTGCAGTTCACCACTTGGCTAGATGACCTGCAGCTGTTCCTCCTGAGCGATAGCAAGGAGCATGTGTCGCTCTATGATTACGCGTCTGGTGCTGCGCCTGCCCCTCCTACCACAGCTGAGCTTAGTGTTCGTTCCCACTGGCAGACTCGTGACGCAGCTGCTCGCCTAGCCATTCGCAGTCACCTGCCGTTAGCTGAGCTCGAGCATTTTGGCGACTGCAAATCCGCTAAGGCCCTGTACGACGCTGTCGTTGCTCGCTACTCCTCGCCTGCCACAGCCGAGCTTAGCCGCCTCATGCTGCCTTACCTGTTCCCTGAGCTGTCCACCTTTGCTACAGTTGCCGATCTCATCACCCACCTTCGCACTAGTGATGCTCGCCTGCGTGCCGCCCTTCCCACCGAGTTCTGCGCTAAGAACCCCCCTCCACTGTACTGGACCCTCCACTTCATAGTCACCCGTCTCCCTGACACCCTCAGCTCAGTTCGAGACCACTTCCTTGCTCGCTGTCCCACTGAGCTCACAGTCGCCCTCCTCGAGGAGCAGCTGCTAGCGGCCGAGAAGAGCATTGTAGCTGTCGGTGCTGCTCGTGGCGCTCCTCGCACCCCCATCTTTGAGGGGTGTTCTCCCTCTCCCCTCGCTCCCTCCTACGCTACTGCTGCTGCTGTTGACTTCCTTGGTGCTGAGTCTGCTGGCGCTGCTTCTGCTCCTGGTGGGAGGCGCCGCACCGGCAAGGGCAAGGGGGGCAAGGGTGGCGGGGGTGGCGCTGGGGGGGGAGGAGGTGGGGGAGGTGGGGGGGGAGGCGGTGCTGGAGGGAGCGGTGGCGGGAGTGCTGGTGGGAGTGGGGTCGGCAGCGGAGGCGGGGGCGGCGGAGGGAGCGGTGGCGGTGGTGGCGGCGGCGGCGGTGGCGGCGGCGGCGGCGGTGGCGGTGGCGGCGGTGGCGGTCGGAGCGGAGGTAGTGGTGGCGGCGGAGGTCGGAGTGGAGGCACTGGCTCGGGCCAGAGCTCCCACCAGCAGCAGCGTCCCCAGACGACCCAGCAGCTTCGTGAGTGGCTTACTCAGCGTGGGACGTCGGGGGGCAGTGGCCGCTGTTCCTATGTCATTCGCACAGGTGACCGCAAGGGACAGACGTGTGGGAGGTTCCACACCCCGTACCGCTGCTTCTCCCGCCTTGACGACGCTTGGCGTGAGGAGATGGGCGAGGATGTTGAGCGCCCCCGCTGGGCTGAGCTGATGAGGGCTGGTGTTGATATCTTTGCTCTTGACTATGATGCTATTATTGCTGCCATGTATGCATTGACTGTTAGTGCCGAGGGAGACTGTTACTTGTGTGTGCCGCCTGACCCAGGTATAGAGCCCGCTGCCCTGGGTACTAGTGAGTCTGCTCTCTCTGGTCTGGTGCCCTCTGTGGCTGCTCCCTCCAGTACTGTCCCTACTGCTTGTGAGTCTGCTCTCTCAGGTACAGCACCCACAGAGACTGCTCTCTCAGGTACTGCACCGGCTGAGGCCTTGCACACCTTCACCCTTGACTCAGGTGCTTCCCGCTGTTTCTTTCGTGACAGTACTGAGCTCACTCCACTTCCTGCACCGGTCCCAGTCTCCTTGGCTGACCCCTCGGGGGGCCCAGTCCTTGCACGGTCCACCACTGTGCTCCCGTGTCCGGCGGTTCCGTCTGGCTCGTTGTCGGGTTTCCACCTCCCCTCGTTCTCGACGAACCTGGTGAGCAACGCTGTCATCCAGGATCAGTGGGTTGACACCTTTACTCCTGGAGGACAGCGTGTGGCGATCCTCACGTGCTCCAGGACTGGCCGTCACCTGGCTACGTTTACCCGTCAGCCGGGGTCGAGTCTCTACACACTGTCCACTGCGTCTCCTCAGGTCGCTGCTGTCGGTCAGGTGTCCGCGTCAGGTCTGGTAGCCCACGCCTGTGAGTGTCGTTCCCTGTCGCACCAGACTCTTCTCTGGCACCACCGCCTGGGCCACCCCTCCTTGCCACGCCTCCGTGGCATGCACCGTCGCCACCTTGTGTCTGGTCTTCCCAGGTCCCTCCCTCCCCTCCCTGCCTCGCCTGCGCCGCCTTGCCTTCCTTGCGTCGAGGGGCGGCAGCGTGCCGCTCCTCACTCCTCCTCGTTTCCCCCGACAGAGGCTCCTCTGCAGACCCTCCACCTGGACGTGTGGGGCCCAGCCCGCGTTCGTGGCCAGGGCGGTGAGCGGTACTTTTTGCTGGTTGTCGACGACTACTCGCGTTACACCACGGTCTTCCCCTTGCGCACCAAGGGTGAGGTCCCTGCTGTTCTGATCCCTTGGATCCGCACAGTTCGTCTCCAGCTCCGCCGCCGTTTCCGGACAGATCTTCCTGTCCTGCGTCTGCACTCTGACAGAGGTGGTGAGTTCTCCTCCGACCTCTTGAGGACCTTCTGTCAGGCGGAGGGCATCGAGCAGACCTTCACGCTTCCGGACTCCCCACAGCAGAATGGGGTTGCTGAGCGCCGCATTGGCCTGGTCATGGAGGTCGCTCGTACCTCCTTGGTCCACGCGGCGGCTCCCCATTTTCTGTGGCCGTTTGCTGTCCGGTACGCCGCGCATCAGCTCAACCTCTGGCCCCGTGTCTCCTTGCCGGAGACCTCGCCCACACTGCGTTGGACGGGGGAGGTTGGCGATGCGTCGCGCTTCCGGGTGTGGGGTGCTCGTGCCCTTGTCCGCGATACGTCCGCGGACAAGCTCTCCTCCCGCACGCTTCCCTGTGTCTTCCTTGGCTTTGTCCCTGACGCGCCTGGCTGGCAGTTTTACCACCCCACCTCGCGCCGGGTCTTCGCCTCTCAGGACGTCACCTTTGACGAGTCGGTCCCTTTTTACCGTCTCTTCCCCTACCGCACTGCCCCCCTCCCTCCCCCGCCGCTTTTCCTCGCTCCTGGTCCCCCTCCGGTAGACCCCCTTCCCCCTCAGGGTCCTGCTCCTTCAGGTGTCTCTCAGGTAGACCCTCCTCCCGTCGCTGAGCCTGTCGAGGTCACAGGTGACTCAGGTGCTGCTGCAGGTGGTGCTGCTGGGAGTGCTGAGCCTGGGGGTGCTGAGCCTGCGGGTGCTGGGCCTGGGGGTGCTGCGGCTGCGGGTGCTGGGACTGAGGGTGCTGGAGCTGAGGGTACTGTGCCTGAGAGTTCGGAGCCTGGGGGTGCTGAGCCTGGGGGTGCTGCGACTGGGGGTGCTGAGCCTGCGTGTACGGAGCCTGGGGGTGCTGCGCCTGGGGGCACTGAGCCTGGGGGTACTGCGACTGAGCCTACGGAGCCTGGGGTTGCTGCGTCTGGGGGTGCTCCGGTTCGGGGTGCTGAGCAGTCTCTCACACCGCAGCAGCTTCGTGACTGGTACGTCCGGCGCTTTCGCCGTCCTCGTGGCCCTGCTGGAGTTGGAGGTTCTGGAGCTGCTCGTCCTGGAGGTGCTCGTACTGGAGGTACTGGAGCTGCCGGGACTGGCTGTTCTGGGAGCACTGAGGCTGGAGCTGCTGGAGCTGGGGACTCTGGAGCTGGCGGTGCCAGCGGAGTTGGAGCTACCGGCTCTGGGGGTGCTCTTCCTGGCGGTACTGGAGCTGCTGGAGCTGACGACACTGGAGCTGACGGTTCTGGACACGGTGGTCCTGCTGGTTCTGGAGGTGCTGGCGAGGGGAGGTCTGACGCTGCTGGGGCCTCTGGTGCTGACGTCGCCGACTCTGGGGGTGCTGCGGCGGAGGGTGCTGGTCCTGGTGCTTCTGGTGCTGCGGGTGCTGGAGGTGCTGGCGGAGCTCCGCCGTCGCGCCTGTTCTTCGCTCCTCCGTCACCGTCGGCTTTGCCACCGCCTGACACGGTGCTTCGCCAGGTTCTTTCCCTCCCGTCTTCCACTGGCCTTCCCCTCCAGCCTGGCTCCCCCCTCCCTGCTCCTGTGCCTTACACTGCGCAGCCGGACTCGCTTACGGAGCGTCGCGAGCCTGCGTCTCGTCCTGCCTCGCCTGTTCGCGCTGCTCGCACTGCTCGCACTGCGCGCACTGGTCCCACTGGTCGTCGTGTCGCGCGTCCGCGTCCTCCTCCTGTTCCTGGCACGCATATTATGGCCCTTCGTCCTTCCACTGGTCCACAGCGTGTCCCCCTACCGTCTCCTCCTGCGTCTTCTCTTCCTGACGTTCCCGACCCTGAGTCTGACAGTGTTCGTGCTGCCCACCCTACTGTTACGCGTCTTCTCGCCACTGTTGTCACTGACCCGTCGTTTGAGTCTTCTGCTGCGTCTGCCCTGGTCGCTGAGCTTGTCGACTTTGCTGCTGCATGTCGCCTAGACTACGCCGCCAGTCTTGTTGCTGAGTCTGAGTCTGTCTGTCCTCCGTCCGTCGGGGGTGAGTGTGCTCTTGGCACGGACGTCCTTGAGGACAGGCAGGAGGACTTTGACTCTCTTGCGGCTGCTGTACCTCATCTCGTGGCCTGGTTGCTTGCCCCTGAGGGAGACCCGGATGCACTAGACATCCCCACTCCGTGCTCTTACGCAGAGGCGATCTCGGGTCCCTACTCCTCTCAGTGGCAGACAGCCATGGACGCAGAGATGGCATCCTGGAAGTCCACAGGCACCTACGTCGACGAGGTTCCCCCTCCTGGGGCGAACATCGTCGATGGCATGTGGATTTTCAGGGTGAAGCGGCCGCCGGGTTCTCCGCCTGTCTTCAAGGCTCGTTACGTTGCTAGAGGCTTCAGTCAGCGCCAGGGGGTTGACTTCTTCCAGACCTTCTCCCCCACCCCGAAGATGACCACTCTTCGGGTTCTGCTGCACGTTGCTGCTCAGCGTGACTACGAGCTTCACTCTCTTGACTTCAGCACAGCTTTCCTGCAGGGCAGCCTGCACGAGGAGATCTGGCTGCGCCGCCCACCTGGCTTTACTGGGTCGTTTCCTCCTGGTACCCAGTGGAGCCTCCGCCGGCCAGTCTACGGTCTCCGCCAGGTGCCACGTGAGTGGCACGACACACTGAGGACTACACTTGCGGCCCTTGGGTTCGCGCCGTCTACTGCTGACCCGTCGCTGTTTCTGCGCACAGACACGTCGCTGCCGCCGTTCTACATTCTCGTGTACGTCGACGACTTGGTCTTTGCTACTGCTGACACTGAGGCACTCGCTCGTGTGAAGTCGGAGCTGCAGAAGAGACACACCTGCACTGACCTGGGTGAGCTGCGTAGCTACCTTGGCTTGCAGATCACCCGGGACAGAGCACGCCGCACCATTACCCTGACTCAGTCACACATGGTGCAGCAGGTCCTTCAGCGCTTCGGCTTCCAGTTCTCCTCACCACAGGCCACACCTCTGGCTACCAGCCACTCGCTCTCAGCTCCACCTTCGGACGAGTCCGTAGAGCCGAGTGGCCCGTACCCAGAGCTTGTAGGCTGCCTCATGTACCTGATGACTTGCACGCGACCTGACCTCGCGTACCCTCTTAGCATCCTTGCTCGTTACGTTGCGCCTGGGAGACACAGGCGAGAGCACTGGGAGGCTGCTAAGAGGGTGCTGCGTTACTTGTGCAGTACATCAGGCATGGGGCTGGTGCTTGGAGGACGCGACAGAGTTGTTCTCACTGGTCACTCGGACGCTTCTTGGGTGGACGACTTGGCTACGCAGCGGTCGTCGCAGGGTTACACCTTCAGCCTTGGCTCTGGTTCTGTCTCGTGGCGGTCCACCCGTTCTTCTTCTGTTCTCAGCTCTAGTTGTGAGGCTGAGATCTACGCCACGGCCATGGCTGCACAGGAGTTACGCTGGCTCACCTACCTGCTGACTGACTTGGGAGAGCGGCCTAGTTCTCCTCCAGTTCTGTACGGCGACAACAAGGCGGCCCTTGCCTTGTGTCAGGAGCACAGACTGGAGCACAGGACGAAGCACATTGCTCTTCGCTACTTTCTTGCTCGAGAGCTGCAGCAGCGAGGTCAGCTTCGGCTTGTGTACGTGGACTCGAAGGCCAACACTGCTGATATCTTCACCAAGGCGCTCCCGCCTAGTGATCATCAGCGGCACTGTACTTCTTTAGGCCTTGTGTCCACATTCCCTCATTTGCTTACTGCTTGACTTTCTTTGTACTGTACTTTATATATATATCTTGTTGCTTGCTTGCTAGGTTTTGATCACTGTGTTGCTTGTCTTGTACTATATCTAGCACTGCATGTGAACTGGCCTTGTGGCCTTTGTTTGTGCTCGGAGTGTGGTGACGTTGTGATCCACCCTGGGCTTGCGTTGCTTTGCTGGACTGGTCTTGTGACCCTTTGTTCTCCCCCACTTTGCCTATGGGGGTGTGTTAAATTGTAATGTGTTACATGTTGGTAGGCTGTAGTGGGGTAGCCAATATGGGGTACAACCCCAACTAGGGTTTGCTACTTGTACCCAACTGTTTCATTCAATGCACCATTCTTGCCTAGTCCTGTTGATAGTATGAGGGGGTGGCGTGCAAGTGGAGCTAGGGGTGAAGCAGTGGGTGTGTGGGGGGTGTGTGGGACAGTTGGAGGAGGTTGGGTGGAGGCAGCCGTCCTGTCGCCAGCAGCGCCAGTAGTCCGGTGCCGTCGAGCTCTCGGTAGCCCAGTGAGCCTGTTGTGCCAGTCGCCCGTGGGTCCGTTGCTCCTGCCGCTCGTCGTAGCAGCAGAGCCTGTTACTCCTGTAGTCCGGTGCCATCGTGCTCTCGGTAGCCACTGTGCCAGCCGCTCCTGTTGCCCGTGTGTCTGCAGCTTCAGTCGTCGCCTCCCATCTTCTCTCCTTCCACAGTTCCTCCTCCTCACTTGCCCGCTGTGATTACCTCTAGCTTTGCTTATTATTTGTGAACTCTGTGAACTGCTGCTTGCTGTGCTGATTACACCCCACCTTGGCTATGGGGGTGTGTCAGAATGTTATATTATCTAGCCTGCAGTGGGGTGCTCTATAGCGAGTACAACCCAGTTAGGGTTTGCTATATGTATCCAACTGCTTGCTAGTGAACATCCTCTTTCTGTTTCTAAACTTTCTACTCCTAAGTTTCTGACAGGTGGCAGTCATTTGACGACAAGAGACAATCAGATTTGCCAGCACCAGGTTCGCCATGCAAAGAGTCTGGAATGTACAGTGGAGGCGATCCTACACAGATAAATCTACAGTGGTGTAAATGAAATGGCTGGGGATGTGCAAAGCTCAGTGACCGTAGCAGTGACAAAGTGACTGTAGCAGTGAGACAGTGACTGTAGCAGTGAGACAGTGACTGTAGCAATGAGACAGTGAACAATTTTGTCCAACTCCACTCATCCCAAGTGCTCTGGCTACATCCACCCATGCCACTGAATGCAGCTGCTGCTCCTCCTCCTCCTGCTGCTGCTGCTGCTGCTCCTCCTCCTCCTGCTGCTGCTGCTGCTGCTCCTCCTCCTCCTCCTCCTGCTGCTGCTGCTGCTGCTCCTCCTCCTGCTGCTGCTGCTGCTGCTCCTCCTCCTCCTCCTGCTGCTGCTGCTGCTGCTCCTCCTCCTCCTGCTGCTGCTGCTGCTGCTGCTGCTCCTCCTGCTGCTGCTGCCGCCGCCGCCGCCGCTGCTGCTGCTTCTGATGCTGCAGGTTTTACAACTGGTGCCTGTGTGCGTGCTAATGTGTCATCCCACACGTGCATGTAGTATCTGTGCTAGCAACAAGCTTGTCAAGCGCATGTCGTCCCATGCTCCATCCACTCTCACATGTCGTCAAGCGCATGTCGTCCCATGCTACATCCACTCTCACATGTCGTCAAGCGCATGTCGTCCCATGCTACATCCACTCTCACATGTCGTCAAGCGCATGTCGTCCCATGCTACATCCACTCTCACATGTCGTCAAGCGCATGTCGTCCCATGCTACATCCACTCTCACATGTGTGTTTTGAATCGACTCAACCCGCGCTTGCTGTCCTGTCATCCCACGCGTGCATGCAGTATCTGTGTCAGAGACGGGCTTGTCAGCTGCATGTCATACCATGCTGCATCCACTCTCGCAGGTGTGTTTTGAGACGACTCATAACATGCTTGCTATGGTGTCATCCCACGCGTGCATGCAGTATCTGTGCCAGAGACGGGCTTGTCAGCCGCATGTCGTCCCATGCTGCATCCACTCTCAGGTGTGTTTTGAGACGACTCATAACATGCTTCTATCCTGTCACCCCACGCGTGCATGTAGTATCTGTGCCAAAGACATGCTTGTTAGGCGCATGTCATCCCATGCGTGCCTGCTGAATCTGTGACTGTGGCTCATCCCATGCATCTGCATCTATAGACTATTGCATGCGTGCATGCAGTATCTGTGCCAGAGACATGCTTGTCAGGCGCATGTCATCCCATGCTGCATCCACTCTCACATACGGCCACCCCATGATTCTTGCTGCTGCTGCCTCCTCACACCCATCCCCCACCGCCACAAACCGGTGCTCACTGCTCTGCACCCGTCGAGCTTTCTTACAGGACGATGCATCTGCAGCAACCCCTTCCCCGTTGCTGCTGACTGTGCTGGTAACCGCACTGGTGTAACGGTTGGAATAATGGTCACCGCAATGGTAACCGTCCTTGTAGCGGTCTCGAATGTGCTTGAAGCACACGAGCTTGCCTTCCTTGCGGGAGCTGTAGACTGCAACGGGCAGAGCGAAATAGACGGGGAGATTGAGAGGAGGAAATGTGTCAGGAGGGGGGTGGGAAGGAAGGGTGGGAGGGAGGGGAGGGGAGCGGAGGGTGGGTGGGAGGGGAGGGGGTCAATATCGTTTACAGTGCACCCCACAGTTGTAGCGTGAGCACTCACAAGGGCCTGGCAACAGTGCAAACGACGCAGTGGTATTATGAAATCCCGAAGCGTAAAACTTTCCAACCTCAGCACATCACAGAGTGCCCCCACACCGAGCACATGAGCAATTGCCCTCAGTCGCTATGACATGCATTTGTTGACTCCACTATGGCATTATGAAAAGCACAGAAGTGTATGTACCAACAGCAAACTTCTCCTGGTGGGGCAGATAAAAGGATGACTTACTGTCGCTCGGGCAGGCGAAAGGATTGACTTACTGTTGGTCAAGCAGATGAAGGAATCGAGGCCGAACAGCATGCATTTGGCAAGGGTTGGAATGAGCTGCCCGGAAGAAACCACCACATTGACTGCCCCTGCACCACTCTCTGTTGCTACAGTCCCTGCACTAGCCTCTGCTGCTGCAGTCCCGGTACCACCCTCTTCTGCTGCGGTCCCTGCACCACCCTCTGCTGCTGTAGCCCCTGTATCACCCTCCTCTGGTGTAGCCCCTGTACTACACTCTGCTGCTGCACCCCCTGCACCACGCTCTGCTGATCCAGTCTTGGCTGCTCTCGTTTCTTCAGCTTCTGCTGCTGCTGATGCAATTGGTGCCGCCGCTGCCGCCGCTGCTGTTGGGTCTGAAGGAGCACATGATGCCGATGCTGCAGCAAGCATGGCCCGACCTAGAGTGGTGCCACAAGATGGGATGCGGTGGGATGGAATGGGATGAATGGGATGAGACAAGGTTGAGGTGTAAGCATCAAGGTAGCGACCATGGCTAGTGCATTAAATTACAGGGATCACCAATTCTAACACCCACCTGCTCCCATCCCCCCGCCTGCTCTGCTCTCATTCATTCCCCACCGCTGCTGAAAACGCACCTTCTGAGTCGACCTAGACGCACCTGCCCTCCACCTGCACCCACCAACCAGCTCTGCTCTCATCCCCCCCCCTGCTCTGCTCCCATCCCGCCACCTGCCCTGCTCTCATTCCCCCACATGCTCTCCTTAAAACGCACTTTGAGTTGATTCAAACACACACCTTCCGAGTCGACCTAGAACACACGTCCCCTCCACCTGCACCCACCTACCTGCTCTCAACCATCCATTGGTGAATTTGTCTGTGTACAGCTGCTGTCGTTGTGCCTCTTGGGCGGGTGTGAGGAGAGCCGAGATTCCCTGCGGGTCGAGAGGAAGAAGGGGATTATAGGAATTCATGAGACTTCTCGTAGCACGGATGGGTGATTGTGTTTGTTTGTGCGTACAGCTGCTGCCGGTGTGCCTCTTGGGCGGGTGTGAGGAGGGATGAGATTCCCTGCGGGCCAGGAGGAAGAAGGGGTAGGTAGGCGTTCATGAGACTGAGACTTCTCGTACCACGGATTTTATCAAGGAAGAGGAGGACGGTCAATAGGGTAGCCTGCCGTGAGGCAAATTTCTCGGAGAAACCCTAGCATGGAAAGACTGAAGAAGTCTCAAACGGAGAGATGGGGAATGTAATTCAAGGAGCAAATTTACAAGACGTCTTAAAAAAAAAAAAAAAAAAAAAAAAAAAAAACACACACACACACACACACACACACACACACGCACGCACGCACGCACGCACGCACGCACGCACGCACGCACGCACGCACGCACGCATGCACACACCCACACACACACACATGCACGCACGCACGCACGCACGCACGCACGCACGCACACACACACACACACACACACACACACACACACACACACACACACACACAGAATCCCAAACAGTGCGACTATTGAGTGGACTCAACTTCGGACTGCCTCAGCCTGAGACATCTCAGAAGAACCTGAATTTACCTTCCTGTATGCGAATTCTATCTGCTGGAACCGCTCTGCAACCATCTGGCTTTCCTGACGACCCACCACACCAGCAGTGACGTCAGAACTAGCAGAAACTGCTGGCTTTTTCCGGCCTGCCATGGAACCATCGCAGTGGCTCGGCGCTGCCACGTCAGCAGGCTTGTTACCAGCTTCCACGTGGCGCAGGTTTGGGAGGTCCACGTCCTCAAGCTGACGTGGCAAGACAGAGCCAAGGACCGGGGAGATATGGGGGAAAATGGGGAGACAGGCCGACGTGAAATGCAGCATACAAGGAATCAATTGCGATACAAGGGGGGGGACAATATGGGATGAGAGGAGAGGGGGCCAACATAAATACCTTAGATGGGGTGTGTGCTGAAACGAGGTGACAGGTAATAATCACTCAAGAAAGGCAAGGCAAGGCACAGATGCAGTGTGCGTGCACCCACACATACACATGCGCACGCGCATGCACGCACACATGCAGACGCTCGAACGCACACCCTCTCCCCCCCCACCCCCACACCCATCCACCCAACCCAGCTCCCGTGTACACGTCAAGACTAAGCCCTTCCATGCTCCCGTGCCCGCTCCTCCACCCCTCTGCTCAGCCCTGCCCCACGCACACACATGCACACATGCGCACTAGCTCACCTCTTTGAAGAAGAAGTGGTCGTCGCACACGTCAAGAATCTACCTCTCCCACTCCTTGCACAGCTCCCGTGCCCGCTCCTCCACCCCTCTGGCGAGTTGTGTCTTGCCCTCCACACACACGCGCACACACACGCAGACACACGCACGCACCTCTTTGAAAAAAAAGTGGCCATCACACACGTCAAGTATCAGCCTCTCCCACGCCTCCCCCAACTCCCGTGCGCGCTCCTCCACCCCTCTCGCTTCGCTGCTCCCCCCTGCCCCACTGCCTCCCCCTGCTTCTCTATCAGCCAGAAGAGTCTTGGCGAATTTCCCCGAGAGCAGCGACTGGAAGATGATAAGGGTTTCGTCCAGGTCCCATACGATCGCAGGGCGAGGGCGGGGAGGTGGAGGCGAGTGCAAGGCAGCAGCAGGAGAAAGAGGAGAAGGGGGAGAAAATGGAGGCGCGGCTTCATCAACCCACTTTTCCCCGTCAATCCTCCTCTCCTTCTCCTGCCTCTCGTCTTCCTCTCCTGATCCAAACTTCCTCTTCACACTCTCTCTCCTTTCCCTTCCCTCACCACCTTTCTCACCCTCCCAACCTGCCTCCCCAATACCTCCTCCTCCTCCCATCTCCCTTACTCCGTCTACTAGCTCCTTTTCCTCTCCCTCGCTGCCCTCATGCAGCACACGTGGCAGGGACACATCCCGCGCCACGTCAGCAGGCCGGACCGGGTCATATTTTACGTCAGCGGGCTTGAGCGGGTCATACGCCACGTCACCAGCATGAGTGTGCTGATCGATGTGTGGAAGAGCAACATTAGTGGAGGTGGCAGGCTGCTTAGAAGGCTGCCTGTGCACCGGGTGGGGAGAGCGGCAGATACGGAAGAAAGGGGTGCGCATACGGATAGGAGAAGGGCAGATACGGACAGGAGAGGGACGGGTGCACAAGGGGGAGGGGAGAAGAAGGGGGAGGAGAGGAGCAGAAGGGGAGGCGCACACCCGGGGATGGAGCAGAAGGGGGGGCGCGCATAAGGGGGAGGGGAGCAGAAGGGGGGAGCACAAGGGGGAGGGGAACAGAAGGGGGGAGCACAAGGGGGAGGGGAACAGAAGGGGGGGAGCACAAGGGGGAGGGGAGCGGAAGGGGGGAAGGGGTGGAGCACAGGCATGGGGGCAGAGCAGAGAGAGGAGAATGCGTGGTGAGCTGGAAAGGGGAGGGAAAAGGGGAGGGCAGGAGGGTAGAGGCAGTGAGGCGGTAGTGCTTTGAGCAAAGCTTATAGGTGGCGGAGAGATGGTAGAGACTGAGGGGGTTGATGGAAGTAGGACGGGGAGGCGGAAGTGAGAGGGAGAGGCGGAAGTGAGAGGGAGAGGCGGAAGTGAGAGAGAGGGAGAGGCTGAAGTGAGAAGGGGAGGCGGAAGTGAGAAGGGCAGGCGGAAGTGAGGAGGGCAGGCGGAAGTGAGAAGGGCAGGCGGAAGTGAGAGGGAGAGGCGGAAGTGAGAGGGAGAGGCGGAAGTGAGAGGGAGAGGCGGAAGTGAGAGGGAGAGGCGGAAGTGAGAAGGGCAGGCGGAAGTGAGAAGGGGAGAGAGAGGTGATGAGGGAGGTTGACAGGTTTAGGGGGTGGAGAAGAGAATGGTGCGTAAGTGACACATAAAGAGTTCACAATAGAAGGCATCTCTCTGGTGAGCCATCATCAGTTTCATGGGCCTTTTGTATTCAGCACATACGGTAAGAGAACTTAACTCACAATGGAAACACGGCAGCTGTGATCTGCTGGTGGTGGTGCAGTCGCTGCTGCTGCCGCTGCTGCTGGTTCGGGTGGTGGTGCTGGCGGGAGTGGTGGGTGGGGCAGTGCTGCTGCACCAGAGGCAGGAGTTGAGAGGTGATAGGCAGATGAATCCAAGGAGGTGGAGGGTGTGTGGAGGTTGTAGCAGTAGAATCAGAGTGAGTGGAGGCTACCTCTGCTGAACTGGGAGCAGTTGACGTCCAAGGAGGTGGAGGGTGAATGGAGGTTGTAGCAGAGGGGTTAACAGAGAATACGTCTGCTGAACTGGCAGCAGCAGTTGAAGTCCAGGGAGGAGGAGCGCAGATGGAGGTTGTAGCAGAGGGGTTGACGGAGGGTATCTCTGCTGAACTGGCAGCAGTGGGAATCCAAGGAGGTGGAGGGTGAGTGGAGGGTTGTGTCTGCTGTTGATGGTAACCCTGGTTCGGATTCCACTGCTGGTTCGGATTCCACTGCTGGTTCGGGTTCCAGTGCTGGTTCGGATTCCAACGCTGGTTCGGATTCCAATGCTGGTTCGGATTCCAGGGCTGGTTCGGATTCCACTGCTGATCCGGATTCCAAGGCTGGTGTTGGTTTGAATAAGGTTGTTGCAGCTGATATTGATACTGGGTCTGGTACTGAGAGTGATTGTTCGGATGTTGGTGGTGCTGGGGCTGCTGCTGCTGCTGATGCTGCTGCTGCTGGTGCTGCTGCTGCTGCTGGTACGCTGAGTCGTGTGTCTGTTGTTGCTGAGCGTATGAGTACTGGGCCTGCTGCTCATACTGTGGATGCTGCTGCGGTTGCTGCTGCTCCTGAGCCTGCTGTGGATCATGATAGTGCTGCTGCTGCTGCTGCTGCTGCTGCTGCTGCTGCTGCTGCTGCTGCTGCTCTAGGTATTGCTGAGAGTAATGTTGGTGGTACGACCCTTGCGGGGGTGGCTCTCCTTGATAACCTTGGGAATACCGCGTCTGCACGCTACTATGGTCTCCTGGTAATCCCTCCATGAGTTTTGAAAACTCTTCCGTTGGTGATGCTGCCACGTCAGCTGGTCGTGCTTTACCAGGCTAGGGGATACTGCAACGGGGATAAATCCGCTTCGCCGCGTCTGAGGCAGGTTAGAAGCAGGCAATTGATAAGCCTCTTTAACCTGAGGCAGGTTAAACGAAGAGAACGGTCACAGGCCAGCACGGGTGCGGTCAAGCCTTTTTAAAGGCTATGCCAGATGCGTGATCACCGTGCCGTGAACCACAAAGGCAACACGAGTCGCCTCGTGGCATGAGTAAGAATGCTGAATTATGGTGGAATTGTCTTCTTCCGGGAATACTACTCGAATCGCCTTTTGTCGACGCAAATGCTCCACTCCAAGTGATCGCAACACTTCCGATTTGTTGCGGATTGGGAAAAGAACACCTTGCGAATCTTCACTTCCTGGTCGTCGATTCGCTATTCGAGAAGACAAGGATATGCGAGAATGGCGCGGCGAGAAACAGGCTAGTCGAAGAAAAGCAGGCAGGCCCGAAAAAAATCCCAGAATAGCGAAGCAGCCAGTGCACTAACAGCAGGAAGTTTAGGTTGTGAAGCCAAAAAGCAGTTTTGCCGACAGACGCTGAGGGGTTAGTGGTGGTGAGGAGGATTGTCAGAAATGAGTGGAAAGAACCGTTGTTCTCGTTAGTAGCTGCCCTGTGCTTGTGTCGCGAACGCGAATAGATTTTTCCAAACCCCCGTCAAGATGACAGATATTTCCCTGGTTTCTTGCCGTCCTTCTCATGCTCCTGGCCCAGCTGTGATTCTTGTTCCTTCAAGGGATGGCGCAAAGCACCAAAGTGGGGCTGTTTTGTTTTCTTGATGGGTGACGATATACGAGACGAGATTCCCAGCTGTCAGCGTAGGCACTGCGCGCGTTTGCGCTACGGAAGTGAAGCTCGAGAGCGAGTACGCATATGAGTAATTAGGAGCTTGGGTCTTCGTATTTATTTTTAGCTTCTGATTTGCAGCGCGTATGATTTGGTTTCATCAGGCGGAGTGAGGTATCCAGGCGAAGGGTCGTATAGTAGCACGAGAACCTAAGCGTAGATTCACCTGGACCGAGGCAGGCATCCATCTGTAGAGCAGAAGCCACATGCACCGCTAATATTGCTCCTCCCTGTTTCCAAAGCGGACGGTAGACGACAGTAGTGAAACTCGCTCCTACTAAGTCACGCGTCGCACCTAGAGCCTTGGCATCAGCACTCTCTCTTCTCCGCTCATGTCCGTCTCGAGAGCAGACCCTAGCCTCCCCTCCCCTTCCTGGTTCTCATACCTCGCGGCCGTGCCACCTCCACCGAGTCCGCGGGAGATTAAGGACTTCGTCTTTGGCGGTCGCGATTCCAATGAGTCGCTTGATCCGTACAGGAGGGAGGTTCGGGAAGGGCAGGTGCAATGGTGCCTGGCGGTGCTGCTGCTGGTGATCGCCTCCGTGTTGCTCGTCGTAATCCTTGTGGAGGAAGCCTCCGAGCAACCCACTGGGTCACAGATGCTCATAACACACTATGTAAGTATGAGCTTGCTGCTCTTTGTAGTGGTTTCGTTCATTCTTTTTCTTTGGGTTTCTTTGGAGAACATACTAGTTGCTTTTATTGTTCTTATTGCTATTGTTCTTTTCTTCTTTTTGATTCAGCCTGTGTGTGTTCATGCTGTCTTTCATGCCCCTTCTGTCAGCCCCTGCTTCCAAACTCGTCGGCCCCTGCATTAGCTAAGTGGCTTCCCCTCAACACCTCTGTTGGGGTAAACACGTCATCCAGTGTGCTACCAAATGCTGACATGAAGGAAAGTAATCATAGCTTAGACAACAGTACGGCTGGCGCATCAGACCGTGATGCACCTTGATCTTCGAATGTCAGCTTTATTAGAGGCCCAGAATGGTGCTAGTTTTATGCATCTCATATATTGTATTTGATCCAAATCCCTGACTCTCGTCAGGCATGTCTGATAGACAGAACGAAGAGATACGTCTACTAGTAAATCAGGGACAGGGGGGTTAGACATACATGAGAATACTAGCCTATGTAGGGCAAAACAAGTAACCAGGTCAAGGGGACTAGTTTAAGGCCTTCAGAAAGTTCCAGCTCTCTTCAAAATGAAGAAACCTGGCTCTTATGAACAAAAAACTTCATTGAACGCGCCGCGTCCGTTTGAAGCCTGCGGGTGGACAACAAGAAACAGATTCGTTGTGTTTCGTAAGGCCGTTTTAGCGAACATAGTGCAGAATAGAACTGCTGCTGGCCGCAGACGTATACACTGGTGGTGCACAAGGCATACACGTACCTTCACTCGTCGTCTGCGGGTTCAAGGCTCTCAATCTCGTCTTGATATCTCTTTTTATCGTCTTCCGCCATCTTCATGTATGGCTGCAAATTCATGACCAAAACGAGTAACGTCAGTCTGACGCTATTATGGAAAACCGTCACAAAACGAACTGATGTTAGAAGAAACGTCAGCCCCCACTACACGAGAGGTACTCAAAGGCAGAATTACCCACCCTCTTCTCTTTGTCGTCCAACTCCTTCCACTGAGCTCCCAGAATCTTCCCAAGCTCTCCAAAGGACACGTCTGGATTGTTGGCCTTCACAACTTCTCTTTGCTCTTTGCAGTAGAACATGTACGGAGCCAACGGCCGCTTCGGAGCATTCGGGTCCTTCTTCTTCTTCCCTCCCTTCTCTTTGCCCTTCGCTGCTTTCGGCATGACAGGCGAACCTCTGATGGAAGGCCCTTCAAATACCAACCGAACACTAAAAGACAAACTTCTCCCTAGCAAAACTGCTCAACAACAAAGAGAGATAGCAAAGAAAGCTGAGAACTGAAGCTCCGAAACCCCAATGAGAGAACCTTGGGTAGCCTGCTGACTACTTGAGGCTGGTTTCCGCTTGGCAAAACAGTCAGTTGCTCCAAGCTCCGCTCGCTTCCTCGCCCAGGCGGAGAGGCACGAATATTGCTGGGAGAATTGCCAGGCAATATTTGCCCGTGAATCTTCTGAGGCGAATTGGGAACGCTAGTGCAAATTCTGCTGGGAGACGCAATGCTCATGAAAGGCATCGGGCTCAAAAGCTGCCGTGAAATGCGCCGATTCTTGGGTTCCTCTATCAACCAATGATAGAGGTTCATTCATTCTGGCAGCCAATGAATGCTCTCCCCAGCCAATTTGGCTGCTGACTTCCCTCATGAGTGCTCACTAGGCGTGGTGTACCCCATCGACAAACAACCAGAAAACGTCGAGGCTAGGCTGCCCAGAGCAACCAGAAAAGTTTGCTCGGTGGGGAGTTGCTGCCCGGCTGCCTACTGTTACTGGTAGTCGCTGGGCGACTCCCTCCCCGAATGAAACGTGTCCGCGCAGAGAATAAAATGTATCTGACCGTTCAGTGGCTAATCCGAGGGCCGTTGTGTGTCAGGGGGAACGGAATCCCCGTCAATCACCCTACAGCCTGCCAATGAGAGCTGCTTGCTTCAGCACGGCGAGGCTCTGGCCTTGCGCGGCGTCACGAGCAACGACTACTTTCTAGTGGCGCACATGATAAACGTATGGCAACAAGACTATCTATATATTATTGCAAGACGGGAAAATACAATTATAAAAAACTGGAATGAATGCACACCTGAAAAAAACATAGAATATATTAAACAGTTTTTGAAAAATAATATATTAAATTGAATATATTAAATTCATTTATTCGAGGATACTAACATGTGTGTTGTGTTTTGAAGGACTCTTCCTTAATAGCATTTGAATCCGTGCAACAGTTCTTGCTTAGGAGATACACAACGCGCTGTAAGATGGAAGCTCGTAGCGGGGATCGCCGCGGGTCGACAGCAGACCCGGATCTCATCATCCTGCTTCGAGCTCAGTTCTGACATACCGCATAAGTCGATTCACTAATGGTTTCCTCCATTGCTTCCTCGGCTCCCCTTGCCATTCTGGCGTTAGGTTGAATCTAGTCATCATTGCTTCCTCGGCTCCCCTTGCCATTCTGGCGTTAGGTTGAATCTAGTCATCTCGGTGTCGCCGTTGCGGTTCCTCGGACATTGCGTTGCTCGTCTGACCTCGGTGTGTCATCGATCATTCTCTCTTTTCGCTACAGCACGCGCTGGTCACGACTCAGTCGAACCTTAGCAGTCGAACTAGCGTCTATTGCAAACTCGTTACAAGCGCAGCCGCCATATTCTGGCTGGGATTAGTCCAACGTTCGTTTCACCCGACAATAGCAGCCATCCCGTTCCGTTATTTCACGCAGGCTGGTCTGAATCTGGCTAGTGCCTAGTGCACAATGCCATGCTTAGCAGTCGCACCTTCGTAAGATAGCATTTTTAAGGCAAGCATTGCTTTCGTACGTACACACACTAACATCCACGACAAGAGCGGATGTTGTGTTACCCATTGCCTTCGAGCTTCATGTAAAAGGCATTACAGAACCTCCTCGTAGAAACCAGTATTCAACAGGCAGAAAAACTCCGTGCCGCTTGGGAGGGTGCTCTTACATTGTCCATTTCTCAGATCCTCAGCTCCCGTAGTTAGTGTAGTTATCGGTATTTCTCAATTACCGTATCTGCTGTACAAACTGAAGTTACTGTAGTTATCGCAGTTGTCGTTTCACCGAGTGTGTCCCAGGATGGCTCGGCCGGTGTTCGACTCCAAGTACCCGGCGAGCCACGTGCCACGTCAGCTGCAGGCGGCGCTGGTGGTGTCGGTGGTGGTGATGCTGGCCGTGCTCACCATGCACAACGCCAACATGACCGCGCGCTCGTACGCGATACAAGAAGACTTGAATCGAACCGCCGCGTTCGAGCAGCTGCTCGACCGACGCTTCCAGGAGATTTCTGTTCTGGTAATGGGGGATTGGGTGCTGGTGGTGTGGGGTTAGGTTTTGGTAATGCGGGATTGGGTGCTCGTAATCTCGGATTCCCTTCGCCACCCTGCATTGTTGTCTACAATTCCCCTATCTTCAAGGCGCCACCTCTCACCCTCTCCCAACCTCCAAATGCCTTCATTCCCCGTACTATCTCTCCTCGTCGCCCTCTCTCCCCTCCTCCCCCTTTTCCTCTTCTTTAATCCTTTCTTCCTTTTCCCTCTCTCCCCCTCTTCCTCTTCTTTAACCCTTTCTTCCTCTTCCCTCTCTCCCCCTCTTCCCCCACTCCTTCCACTCGTTCGTTCCAGGAGAACATTTCCATGGCCAGCACAGCGCACACAGAAGCCAATTTCGCGGCCCTCATTCCCCGTACCAATTCTCCGTTTCCCCTCCCTCCCCCACACCAGTTCCAGGAAAGCATAGCCAAGGCGAGCACAGCGCACGCGGACTCAGACCCCTCCGCGCTCTCCTCCGCCAACCCCACTCTCCTCCGCCAACCCCACTCTCCTCCGCCAACCCCACTCTCCTCCGCCAACCCCACTCTCCTCCGCCAATCCCCACTCACCCCCGCCAACCCCAACAGCATCCTCCGCCTGTCCCACAGGGGCCCTCGGCACCTGTGCACGTACACGGAGAGCGAGCTGCGCGCCATCCTCGCGCTGCGCCACTGCTGCGGGTGGAAGGAGGATTGCCCCCGGATAAAGGCTTCAAGATGCCGTTTCTTACCCCCTCCCCGTCTTCTTCCTCCTCCCTGTCTTCCCCCTCCTCTCCGCCTCCCCACCCCACCTCGTCCCCCACGCCAGTTCCAGGAGAGCATCGCCAAGGCCAGCACGGCGCATGCAGACTCCTCCGACCTCTCTCCACTCACCTCCGCCAACCCCAACAGCATAGTGCGCCTGTCCCACAGGGGCCCTCGGCATCTGTGCACGTACACGGAGAGCGAGCTGCGCGCCATCCTCGCGCTGCGCCACTGCTGCGGGTGGAAGGCGGATGTGGCCCCCAGATAGACGCTTCAAGGCGTCGTTTCTTACCCTCTCCCTGCCTTCCCCCTCCTCCCCCTCTCCCCCCGTTACTCCCCCATGTCAGTTCCAGGAGAGCATAGCCAAGGCCAGCACAGCACACACAGAGTCCGATCCCTTGGCTTTCTCTTCAGCCAACCCCAACAGCATAGTGCGCCTGTCCCACAGGGGCCCTCGGCGCCTGTGCACGTACACGGAGAGCGAGCTGCGCGCCATCCTCGCACTGCGCCACTGCTGCGGGTGGAAGTGCAACCGGTACTTCTACGGGGGCGCGTGGATCGACTGGAAGACGCTGGATGAGGAGTTTCAGAAGGGGCATGCGCGGGTGAGAGAGGAGGAGGAGGCGGAGTGCGTGCTGGCGTGCAAGCAGCATGAGAACCTGGGGTGCAGCAAGGAGCAGCCTTGCGTGAACGGGTACTACCTGCGCAGGAACACCACTGGTGAGATATAGTTTCTTTAGGGGGGTTGGGAAGGGTTGTCCCTGTTGGGTGCTTGTTTTCTGCTTTGAAGGGGTTGCTTGGATCGACTGGAAGATGCTGGATGAGGAGTTTCAGAAGGGGCATGCGCGGGTGAGAGAGGAGGAGGAGGCGGAGTGCGTGCTGGCGTGCAAGCAGCATGGGAACCTGGGGTGCAGCAAGGAGCAGCCGTGCGTTAATGGGTACTACCTGCGCAGGAACAACACTGGTAAGATGTTTCCCGGCTCCTGATTCCTGTTTGAGTAATTTAGTAGGCCGGATTGAGTTCTCAGGTTTGAGTAATTCCTGAATCTAATTGGAGAACCATGAGAACCTGGGGTGCAGCAATGAGCAGCCGTGCGCGAATGGGTACTACCCTCTGCCACCGCCCATCCTCTGCTTCCACTCACACACACGTTGGTGGTGCGGCAGGCGCACGAGTGGGGCGAGCAAAACTTCCTCAAGCCGCACATTTACTTTTACTTCCACTTAGGTGGCACGCCCCTGTCTCGCACTCTTAAGTCGACTCAAAAGAAACTTCCTCAAGCCGCACATTTACTTTTACTTCCACTTAGGTGGCACGCCCCTGTCTCGCACTCTTGAGTCGACTCAAAAGGTGACTTTTGAGTCGACTCAAAAGAAACTTCCTCAAGCCGCACATTTACTTTTACTTCCACTTAGGTGGCACGCCCCTGTCTCGCACTCACTTCATCATTATACATACCCTGCCTGTCCGTGTGTGTTACCCTCCCTGCATCAGACACGCTGGTGGTGCGGCAGGCGTATGAGTGGGGCGAGCAGAACTTCCTCAAGCCGCACTTTCACTTTGACTCCATCCTTGACGCTGGAGCCAACATCGGCCTCACCTCCGTGCTCTTCGCCACCATGTGAGTGTATGTCTTCTCCAGACTCGTGTAAGTTTCCATGAACGATCTTTCCCTTGATGCCGGGGCCAACATCGGCCTCACCTCCGTGCTCTTTGCCACCATGTGAGTGTCTCTCTTTTTCTACCCATGTGTTGATGAGTTTGACCTTCAACCTGATCCAGAGTTGCACTTCAGCTCTTCACCATGAGACTACTTTTCCCTCAAACCCCCTGTACTTTCCCCCTCACCAATAAACCAGATTTCAAAAGCTTAGACCTTCAGCCCGAACACCCAAAGCCAAACCCCTGGTAACTCCATAAGGTACCTCAAGCAACAATCATTCGCAAATTTCGCTTATCCAAGCTTAACACATAGCCCTTTCTCGACACCATTGCTTAAACCTCCCTGAACCCGAAAACACGAACCTTAAGCTCAAAACTTAGACTGCCGCTGCTCCCACCCCCAGGTACCCCAAGGCAACAATCATCAGTGTGGAAGCGTCCTGTCACAGCCCTTCCCCAACGGCATGCCCCTTTGATTGCTGAACTCGAAACCCTGAACCCTGAACCTTCAAACTTAAGCTTCAAACTCTCTCCTCCTCTGATCCCCCCCATCAGGTACCCCAAGGCGACGATTATAAGTGTGGAGGAGTCGTCTCGCAACTTCCGCTCACTGAAGCTCAACACACAGCCCTTCCCCAACGTCATTGCTGTCAACACCGCCCTGTGGCCCCGCGTCGCCTCCCTCTCACTAACCCTCGGGCAGAGGAACCCCGAGAGTGAACGTTGTACTCTAAACCCTAAACCTTCACTCCTCAATCCCCCCATCAGGTACCCCAAGGCAACGATCATCAGTGTGGAGGCGTCTTCTCGCAACTTCCGCTCACTGAAGCTCAACACACAGCCCTTCCCCAACGTCATTGCTGTCAACGCTGCTCTGTGGCCCCGTGTGGCCTCCCTCTCGCTCACCCTCGGGCAGAGGAACCCCGAGCTGCCGCCCGAATGGGCCTTCATGGTCAAAGAAACACGTGATGTGAGTCGCATGCTTCTCTTAGGAACATTCTTGGTGGCTGTAGTGTGTGAGTGGCATTGCTGATGGCATCACTGGCTGTAGCATGTGTGGGGCACATGGTTGGCTGTACCATGTGAGTCGCACCCCTCTCCTTCCCTCTCGGGTAGGGCGCAGGAGCCCTGAGCCGCCGTCCATGTAGGCCCTCATGATCAAGATGGGTCCTTTCTTTGCAAATTCCCTTTGGTTCATTGCATGCATAGTACCCTCCTCTCCTCTCTATGTTCCCAAGAGAATGCCAAGTTGATGTTTTTTTCTTTCTCCCTCGTCTTCTTCTGCCTGCTCTTCTCCACCCTCCAGCTCGAGCCATTCCAGGGTGTAGACAACCCCCTTAACGGCCAAGCGGGTTCATAAAGCCATCTGCTGATGCCATTTTCCATTACTCTTGCCATCTCTGCATCTTCTTCCCCACCCTCCAGCTCGAGCCCGGGCAGGTTGTGGAGGACTCCCTTGTCAGCCAAGGAAATAAAGCATGTTCATCCCCACCTTCTGATAATAACGTTTCCTTTCCTCTCCCTATCTCTGCACGATCGTCCCCGCCCTCCAGCTCGAGCCCGGGCAGGTTGTGGAGGACTCCCTTCTCGGCGTGACCGTGCCCTTCCTCCTGAAAGTTTTCGGGCTGCCCGGATTCGACTTCCTCAAGATCGACGTCGAGGGCAGCGAGGGCGAGATTTTCCGCGAGGACAGGGAGATGGACCTGGGGTGGGTGAACGAGTCAAAGCTGGCAGCGCTGGAGCTGCATGGAGACATGGTGCCGGGATCGAATGTGACTGTACTGAATTTCTTCCACAGCCGCAGCAATTTTCATCATAAGAAGGATTGGTCGGGAGAGTACGAGGTGTTCATGCGTAACGACGCTGATTTGTCGTAGTTAGTGAATGTGTGTGTAGTACCAGTGGTAACATCCTCGTTAGTATGCTTTTTGCGAGGACAGGGAGATGGACCTGGGGTGGGTGAACGAGTCGAAGCTGGCAGCACTGGAGCTTCATGGAGACATGGTGCCGGGATCGAATGTGACTGTACTGAATTTCTTCCACAGCCGCAGCAATTTTCATCACAAGAAGGACTGGTCAGGGGAGTACGAGGTGTTCATGCGTAACGACGCTGATTTGTCATAGTGAATGTGCCTACAGTACCTCTTTTGTATGCTTTTCGTGAGGACAGGGAGATGGACCTGGGGTGGGTGAACGAGTCAAAGCTGGCAGCACTGGAGCTGCATGGAGACATGGTGACGGGGTCGAATGTGACTCTACTGAACTTCTTCAACAGCCGCAGCAACTTCCACCACAAGAAGGATTGGCCGGGAGAGTACGAGGTGTTTATGCGTAACGATGCGAATCTGTTGTAGTTAAGAGATGGTATGGTACGGTACGGTATGCTAGTATTCTTGTCTCACAGACAGCATGTGAGAGGATAATCATGAGTGCAATACTTTTCCACGAGGACAGGGAGATGGATCTGGGGTGGGTAAACAAGTCAAAGCTGGCAGCTCTGGGAGGGGGTGGGGGGGTTTCTTGAAGTTCTATTCCTTCACAACAAAGGTAAACTTTTGCCGTCAATTTCCTACTTCCAGCCCCTAAACCCCATGACGACAACTTGACAAGGCAATTACAATCAACTTTACAAAATCACTTGCAAACGTACATCCGGTTAATCCCTAAACATGTCAGTATCTTCAGCTACCTACCTCCCCTCCCACCACTCCATTGATGAAACTCACTCGTACTCCCAGCAGAAGTATTCTCATCACATCACATCTCCCATACAGTATTTACAAAGACAAAGATACCAATTACAGTGCTGGCCGTGCTCCTCAGCTTGCACTGATTAGTACATGAATTGTTTTTAAAATTCGACATTATGGGGGTTCAGGAATGATGACAACTTTCATGCCTCTCCTGCAGTCGTTGCCAACGCTGCTGGTGTACCCGAGAGGGCCCCTCACGGTTATCGTGGCCGAGCCTTGCTTCGAGGCCTTGGAGAACACACGGATGGGAGGGAGAGCTTTTCCAAAGTAGCAGAACACAAAGCGATTGGGGTCCACGCCCACCACATCGTGCTCGTGCTCGGAGTCGTTCCACTTGAACACTGGGTTGGGGGAGATAACAATCATGGGAGGGCCAGCTGTCCCAAAGTAGCAGAAGGTGAAGCGACCCTGGTCCACGCCCACCACATCGTGCTCGTGCTCTGAATTATTCCACTCGAACACTGGGTTGGGGGGAAGGCAAGCGCAAGAATAGGAGAGCATGTTTCAAGTCAACTCAAAACACATGGTGTAGCAATTCGGATCCACGCCCACCACATCGTGCTCGTGCTCAGAGTCATTCCACTTGAACACTGGGTTGAAGGAGATATGAAGCAAAGTGCAAGAGCGAGAGAGGGAAAGGGTGTTTTGAGTCATGGACGGGCCATTACTTCCAAAGTAGCAGACGAGGAAGCGATTCGGATCCACGGCCACCACATCGTGCTCCTGCGAGTCATTCCACGAACACTGGGTTGGGGGAAGGCAAGCGTAAGAATGGGAGAGCGTGTTTCAAGTCAACTCAAAACACGTGGTGAAGTGATTGGGTTCCACGCCCACCACATCGTGCTCGTGAGAGTCATTCCACTTGAACACTGAGTAGGGGGAAGAGCACAGCACTCGCAAGAGCAAGGGTGGGAGAGGAAAAGCATGTTATGAGTTGACTCAACACACATGGAGTTGCAATACAAGTCAATGCCCACCAGACTGTGCTCGTGTCTCTAGTCGTTCCCACTTGAACACTGGATTGGAGGGAAGCAAGAGTGAGCGCGAGTGAGAGTGCGAGTGCGAGAGAGGGAGAGAATGTTTGAGAGAATGTTTGAGAGAATGTTTGAGAGAATGTTTGAGAGAATGTTTGAGAGAATGTTTGAGAGAATGTTTGAGAGAATGTTTGAGAGAATGTTTGAGAGAATGTTTGAGAGAATGTTTGAGAGAATGTTTGAGAGAATGTTTGAGAGAATGTTTGAGAGAATGTTTGAGAGAATGTTTGAGAGAATGTTTGAGAGAATGTTTGAGAGAATGTTTGAGAGAATGTTTGAGAGAATGTTTGAGAGAATGTTTGAGAGAATGTTTGAGAGAATGTTTGAGAGAATGTTTGAGAGAATGTTTGAGAGAATGTTTGAGAGAATGTTTGAGAGAATGTTTGAGAGAATGTTTGAGAGAATGTTTGAGAGAATGTTTGAGAGAATGTTTGAGAGAATGTTTGAGAGAATGTTTGAGAGAATGTTTGAGAGAATGTTTGAGAGAATGTTTGAGAGAATGTTTGAGAGAATGTTTGAGAGAATGTTTGAGAGAATGTTTGAGAGAATGTTTGAGAGAATGTTTGAGAGAATGTTTGAGAGAATGTTTGAGAGAATGTTTGAGAGAATGTTTGAGAGAATGTTTGAGAGAATGTTTGAGAGAATGTTTGAGAGAATGTTTGAGAGAATGTTTGAGAGAATGTTTGAGAGAATGTTTGAGAGAATGTTTGAGAGAATGTTTGAGAGAATGTTTGAGAGAATGTTTGAGAGAATGTTTGAGAGAATGTTTGAGAGAATGTTTGAGAGAATGTTTGAGAGAATGTTTGAGAGAATGTTTGAGAGAATGTTTGAGAGAATGTTTGAGAGAATGTTTGAGAGAATGTTTGAGAGAATGTTTGAGAGAATGTTTGAGAGAATGTTTGAGAGAATGTTTGAGAGAATGTTTGAGAGAATGTTTGAGAGAATGTTTGAGAGAATGTTTGAGAGAATGTTTGAGAGAATGTTTGAGAGAATGTTTGAGAGAATGTTTGAGAGAATGTTTGAGAGAATGTTTGAGAGAATGTTTGAGAGAATGTTTGAGAGAATGTTTGAGAGAATGTTTGAGAGAATGTTTGAGAGAATGTTTGAGAGAATGTTTGAGAGAATGTTTTGAGCTCCAACTACAAACACGTGGTGAAGCGATACAAGTCATGCTCACCACGTTGTGCGCAGGGTGAGCAGGAGAAAAGAGTAGAGGGTTTGGGTGTGAGTGAAGAGGAGGAGACAGCAAAAAAGCAGGAACAACTGACCAAGCACGTCGCCAAAGTTAACAAGGGGGGGCTGCCACGTGCGCACTTCGGGGCTCCAGCCGGAATCCTCCCCCCCCACCACCACCGTCTTGGTGTCCTGGCAGAGGGGTGTGGTGTGGGGGGGAGGGGGGGAGGAGAGGCAGTGGTGGTGGGGGAAGAGAGAGCACAGACGAGGGGACGAGCGTGTGATGACTCAAAAGTGACTCCAGCGGAAATTATTCCACCCCACCACCACCGTCTTGGTGTCCTGGCAGCACACGAAGGGTAAGCGCACACATAAGGAGAACGGGCGCACAGATGATGACTCTGGAGTCGACTCAAAGGGAGTCGAGCGGGAGTACATCCACCCCAGCAGCACCGATTTTTGGCGTCCTGGCAGCACAGAAGAGAGGGAAAGTGGGGAGAGACGGGGGTAAGCGCACACATGGGGGGAAGAGTCAATTCGAACGTGGATGGTGCAAAAGGATTCAAGAAACTGAATGCAGAAGGGCTTGGTGCGGTTGAGCTGGCGTTTGAAGGTTCACAAATGAGCGCAGCATGGCACAATTGAAGCAGAGCTTACCACAAGATTGGCAAGTAGTAGGGCAGCTGGGGTGGCGCATAGGGTTGAGAGACAGAGCTTACCGCAAGAGCAGCAGTGCGGATGGTCGTCCACGGAGTGTCCAGCGAGCCTGCAGCCGCACAGCACCGCACAGCACCACGCAGCAGAGAACCGCACAGAACAGCACAGCACAGCGGATCAGAGCAGAGCAAAGCGCACATGACGGCACGAGATCATTACTGATACGTGCGGCCACTGCGAGAGATCATTCCACTCCCCCGCGCCGAGGAGAGAAGCAGCAGCAAGGTGCTGCAGCAGAAGAAGCAGGGGGAGGCAGACCGCCGGCATGCACTTACCCGCAAGAAGAAGCAGCAGTAGCAGCAGCAGGCAAATGGGGCTCCCGTTGACGAACGCCATTGCAAATTTCCCGAGCTCCGCAATTAGATCAACTTACGGCGGAGAGAACACTGCTACTGCTACTACTCTGTGCCAATAGTAGATGAGAACTCGAGAGAGAAAGAGAAGGGGGTTTAGGAGAGAAAAGGTGCCTGTGTGGCCAGATTGTTGCTTGAGCGCCTTTCATAGTGGCCGGGCCGCACTGCAACGCCGTGACTGCGAAACGCTGCCAAAAGCTGCCAAACGCGACACGCCGGTGTCGCCCCGTTTGTGGCCATGATTTCGTATCTCCGCGCTTACGAAACGAAGCTCACGGGCTGGTGTAACAGGACGAGATTCACCATTCGGTATGCATGGGATTCTTCGAACTGGTCGTTGCCTAACTAGCTCCGAACAGCCTCTACTCTCGTGCTAAGCTAGCTACCGTACCACACCTTTGACCTCGACTTGTACTTCGATTTGAGCTAGCTGTTCGGAGCTAGCTAGGTGTGGTATGTGTCATACCGCAAACTGCACAGGTACAATCTGCTCGTTATGGAAACACGCACTTAGATAATAACGTCATTATTGGGGTAGCGTATGGTATTATTCTTTCAAGACTGCATGGAGGCAAGTGCCAGTACGCGATTTTGGACGCTTGTGCATGTCTTCCAAACATCATCAGAATACTTGCCTTGAAAATAATTCCTGCAACACTGTTCACGCTAGAATATGTTCATGAACTATAACCATCGAACTGGCATGCAAATTCCATCCCCTTGTGACAAGACCCCATACTCCCCGCAACACCTTGACTTGTGACCTCATTCTTGAGTTTATCCAACACTCCCAAGAATGCCCCCCTCGCGCATGCAGGCTGCTCTCTCACCCCCATCACCGCAGCACCACTAACCAGCACCACCATCCAGCACTCTTATCCTCGTTACAAGCCCTCTGCTACAAGCCATTATCTGCCTCACAGCACCTTGGCCTCGTTTTTAAGCTTTTCCAACAGCTCGTCCACACTTCCAAGGATGCGCCCCCCCACACGTGCAGGCGGCTCTCTCACCCCCACCACCTGCACCCTGCGGGTGGCCGGGTCTGCTAGGTCGACCCCAAAGTCGGAAGGAGAGAGTACAGCAATGGGTTTCTTCTTGGCTTTCATTATGTTGGGGAGCGTGGCGTATCGTGGCTCGTTCAACCGTAGGTCGGTGCTGGGGGAAGGGGGGAAGGGGGAGAGGGGAGGAAGGGGGGCAGGTGAATTAGAATCATGCTGATGGGTTTCTTCTTGGCCTCCATGATGTTGGGGAGCGTGGCGTAGCGTGGCTCGTTCAACCGTAGGTCGGTACTGTGGAGGACAAGTTTCAGGGGGTAGGGGAGACGGGAGGAAGGGAAGCAGGTGAGTTAGAAGGGTGCTGATGGGTTTCTTCTTTGCCTTCATGATGTTGGGCAGTGTGGCATACCGTGGCTCGTTGAGCCGTAGGTCCGTGCTGGAGTGTAGGGGAAGGGGAGGGGAGAGGGGGAAATGCTGATGGGTCTCTTCTTGGCCTTCATGATGTTGGGAAGGGTGGCATAGCGTGGTTCGTTCAGCCGTAGATCCGTGCTGGTGGAAACAAGGGAGGTGGGGAAGGGGTGAGAGGGGAGAGGGGGCCGGGTGAGTTGAAAGGATGCTCATGGGTTTCTTCTTTGCCTTCATGATGTTGGGCAGTGTGGCGTAACTGTGGCTCGTTCAGCCGTAGGTCTGTGCTGGGGGGGGAAGAGGAGAGGGGAAAAGAGGGGAGGAGGAAAGCAGCAAGAGAGTGGGACAGGTGACTTAGGAGGTGCTGACGCGCCTCCCTCCCTCACCCCCACCACGTGCACCCTGCGGGTGGCACGGACTGCAGTGCACCACTGACAAACAGGCCAGTCCTCTCCCATCTCTTTTTGAACATTAGTCCAGAGATCACTTTTGAGAAAAATAAGCAGCCCAGAGGTCAACAAAAAGAAGTCTCTCCGAATCATGTTTGGGAATCGAGCTGACATGTTTTTAACCCTAAGAGTCCCTGCAATGCACCACTCACGTGATGACAGCTGGCAGCTTGAGGTTGACTGTCTCAAGGCCATCATCAATCTCCCGCGTGACCTGCGCACTGCGAGTAGCCGCGTCCAGCACCACCTGTGTTGTGGTGAGCGGTGGACGGGGGGCAAAAGGGGGAGGATAAGCAGGGGCAGGAAGCGGCGAGAAGGGTGACTTCACCCCGTCGTCAATCTCCCTGGTGACCTGTGCACTGCGAGCGCCGCGTCCAGATCCACCTGTGTTGTGGGGCGAAGGGCGAGCAGGGGGAGGAAGGGGCGAGGGCGAGGAGGCAATGGGAGATACGGGTGTCATAACCCCGTCGTCAATCTCCCGGGTGACCTGCGCACTGCGCGCAGGTACGTCCAGCACCACCTGTTGCGGTGAGCAGGCAAGCAGGCGAGCAGGGGCGAGGGGCAGTAGGAAGGGGCGAAAATGCATCTCATTCCAACTCCATTGTGATGTCAATCTGCCATGTGACCGGAGCACTGTGCTGTGAACACAACACATCCCTTGGTTAGACAAGTGTGAGTTGGGGGTGTACCTTGCAAGCAAATGTGGCTTTCCAGTTGGCTCAAGAGCCACGACGCGAAGTGAGAGCTTTTCGCTCAAACGCATTGCGTTTGCTCATAGTGAAAGGGCTGCTGCACGCTGCAGTGTTTGAAGCAAGCACTTGAGCAAGCAGGATCAACAGCGCTAAAAGCTTGGCTAGTTGAGTAGAGTGAGCTTCCGAGGTACCTTGGAGGCGAAGGTGGCTTGCGGCCAGTCCAGCAGCGCTGCGAGCATCTGCCCTGTCTTAGAAAGACACAGGGGGAGCATGCATGTGCTTACGGTACCCATGTGTGCAGTCAGCATGTGCAGTCAGCATGTGCAGTCAGCATGTGCAGTCAGCATGTGCAGTCAGCATGTGCAGTCAGCATGTGCAGTCAGCATGTGAGGTCAGCATGTGCAGTCAGCATGTGCAGTCAGCATGTGCAGTCAGCATGTGAGGTCAGCATGTGCAGTCAGCATGTGAGGTCAGCATGTGCAGTCAGCATGTGCAGTCAGCATGTGCAGTCAGCATGTGCAGTCAGCATGTGAGGTCAGCATGTGCAGTCAGCATGTGAGGTCAGCATGTGCAGTCAGCATGTGCAGTCAGCATGTGCAGTCAGCATGTGCAGTCAGCATGTGCAGTCAGCATGTGCAGTCAGCATGTGCAGTCAGCGTGCAACCGGTACATTGGAGAGAGTTTGGGAGTACCTTGGAGGCGAAGGTGGCTTGCGGCCAGTCCAGCAGCGCTGCGAGCATCTGCCCCGTCTGATTGCAATCATCGTCTATCGCCTGCATCAGCGTGAGAGGATGGGGAGGGGAGGGAGACGAGCGAGGTGAGAGGGACGTAAAGAGTGGAGCGGGTGTTTGAAGAAGTGTTTTGAGACGTCTCGTGTTTGAAGAAGTGTTTTGAGACGTCTCGTGTTTGAAGAAGTGTTTTGAGACGTCTCGTGTTTGAAGAAGTGTTTTGAGACGTCTCGTGTTTGAAGAAGTGTTTTGAGACGTCTCGTGTTTGAAGAAGTGTTTAGAGACGTCTCGTGTTTGAAGAAGTGTTTAGAGACGTCTCGTGTTTGAAGAAGTGTTTTGAGACGTCTCGTGTTTGAAGAAGTGTTTTGAGACGTCTCGTGTTTGAAGAAGTGTTTTGAGACGTCTCGTGTTTGAAGAAGTGTTTTGAGACGTCTCGTGTTTGAAGAAGTGTTTTGAGACGTCTCGTGTTTGAAGAAGTGTTTTGAGACGTCTCGTGTTTGAAGAAGTGTTTTGAGACGTCTCGTGTTTGAAGAAGTGTTTTGAGACGTCTCGTGTTTGAAGAAGTGTTTTGAGACGTCTCGTGTTTGAAGAAGTGTTTTGAGACGTCTCGTGTTTGAAGAAGTGTTTTGAGACGTCTCGTGTTTGAAGAAGTGTTTTGAGACGTCTCGTGTTTGAAGAAGTGTTTTGAGACGTCTCGTGTTTGAAGAAGTGTTTTGAGACGTCTCGTGTTTGAAGAAGTGTTTTGAGACGTCTCGTGTTTGAAGAAGTGTTTTGAGACGTCTCGTGTTTGAAGAAGTGTTTTGAGACGTCTCGTGTTTGAAGAAGTGTTTTGAGACGTCTCGTGTTTGAAGAAGTGTTTTGAGACGTCTCGTGTTTGAAGAAGTGTTTTGAGACGTCTCGTGTTTGAAGAAGTGTTTTGAGACGTCTCGTGTTTGAAGAAGTGTTTTGAGACGTCTCGTGTTTGAAGAAGTGTTTTGAGACGTCTCAAAACACTTCTTCAAACACGAGACGTCTCAAAACACTTCTTCAAACAGGTGAGAGGGACGTAAAGAGTGGAGCGGACTAGTGCGGTAAGAAGGGGCCAGTCCTGCAGCGCTGCCAGCATCTGCCCCGTCTGATTGCAATCATCGTCTATCGCCTGGGTGAGGGGAGAGGAGAGGCGGGGGATGAAAGGGGGGAGAAGGGGAGGTGAGGTGGTTACAAGGTGGAGAGGGAGGGTATAATAGCTGCCAGCATCTGCCCCGTCTGATTGCAATCATCGTCTATCGCCTGGGTGAGGGGAGAGGAGAGGCGGGGGATGAAAGGGGGGAGAAGGGGAGGTGAGGTGGTTACAAGGTGGAGAGGGAGGGTATAATAGCTGCCAGCATCTGCCCCGTCTGATTGCAATCATCGTCTATTGTCTGGCGAGGGGGGGAGGGGAGGGGTAGGGGGAAGGGTTGAGACGAGTGGGTTGGGAGGGATGGGACGAGTGGAGAGGAGGAGTGGTATAGAAGGTGGGAGAGTAGCAGCGCTGCCAGCATGTGCCCCGTCTGGTTGCAGTGGTCGTCTATTGCCTGGTGAGGGAAGAGGAGGGTGTAAGTCGAAATTCGCCTCCGGCTACTAACTATTCTGTTCTCCGTGATCACACATCTCCAACAATGTGCTTTGAGTCGACTCTTCACACGTCTCCAGCACCAGCAGCACCAGCAGCACCAGCAGCACCAGCAGCACCAGCAGCACCAGCAGCACCAGCAGCACCAGCAGCACCAGCAGCACCAGCAGCACCAGCAGCGCCAGCAGCACCAGCAGCGCCAGCAGCACCAGCAGCACCAGCAGCACCAGCAGCAGCAACCAGGTCAGCTGTCTCTTTCAAAACAACCCCCTTTAGCACCTCATCACTTGAACCAGCATCACTGCCATTACCAGCGGTAGCACCCCGCTCACCTGCTTGCCCAGGAACACCATATCATCCTTGATATGGTGATTAAGTTCGTTCTGCACTGCACAGCCCCCTTGAGCAGCTTAACCACCACCACCAGAGGCTCCAACGCCTGTGACTGTCAGTCCCTACTATCACCAGCACCACCAGCACTGACACTCCTCCTCACCTGCTTCCCCAGGAACACCATATCGGCTGTTTCCTTCTGCACCATCCCCTTGAGCAGCTTCGACACCACCAGAGGTTCCAACGCCTCCTCCTGTGCAAGCTCGCTCACCCCCTAAGTAGCATCACACCAATACCAGCAGTACCAACCACCTCACCTGCTTGCCCAGGAACACCATATCGGCTGTCTCCCTCTGCACAACCCCTTTCAGCAGCTTCGCCACCACCAACGGCTCCAACGCCTCCTCCTGTGCCGCATCCACCTTCACCAGTACCGACCTGTCCGCTCCCATTGCTAAAGCGGTTCTGCAATCCGTGGGCATAGGAGGGGTAGGGTGAGTGAGGGATGAGAGGCAGGGTTGCAACGCCTCCTCCTGTGCCGCATCCACCTTCACCAGTACCGCCCTGTCTGCTCCCATTGCTAGAGCGGTTCTGCACACACCAGAAGAAACCGTGGGGATGGAGGGTGGAGCACGTGGGGGGGGGGGTGGGGGAACGCTTCAACGCCTCCTCCTGTGCCGCATCCACCTTCACCAGTACCGCCCTGTCCGCTCCCATTGCCAGGGCGGTTCTGAAGAGAAGCACGGGAGAAGCAGTGGGGTGGGAAAGTTGAACAGGTGGGGGGGGGAGAGCGTGCAACGCCTCCTCCTGTGCCGCATCCACCTTCACCGGCACTGCCCTGTCCGCCCCCATGGCTAGAGCGGTTCTGAAGAGAAGCACGGGGAGGGCAATAGCGAGGAAGGGGGAACAGGGAAGGGGTGAGGGTGGCAGAAGGCAGAGCACAAGGCCATGATGCTGCTGATTAGTAGACCTTTTTCGTTTCGAACCCAACGAATTTCAACCGTGAGGGTGGCAGAAGGCAGAGCACAAGGCCAGGGTTCGAGCGCCTCCTCCTGTGCTGCATCCACCTTCACCAGTACCGCCCTGTCCGCCCCCATGGCTAGAGCGGTTCTGCATACAAGAGCAGAAGCAATGAACGGTGAAGATGTAGAATAGGACATCCTCACCGTTCATTGCTTCCCACGACAGGTGGGAGGGGAGGAAGATCCAATGACCGGGGGGCAGAGCAGAAGGCGAGGGTAGAGGGGGGCAGGGCAGAAGGAGAGAGCGTGCTTCGACGGTGTTGCTCATGGCAGAGCGATGTGCCATTCCAGCGTGTTTCAGAAGGCACAGCGTGTTTCAGAAGGCACAGCGTGTTTCAGAAGGCACAGCGTGTTTCAGAAGGCACAGCGTGTTTCAGAAGGCACAGCGTGTTTCAGAAGGCACAGCGTGTTCCAGAAGGCACAGCGTGTTCCAGAAGGCACAGCGTGTTCCAGAAGGCACAGCGTGTTCCAGAAGGCACAGCGTGTTCCAGAAGGCACAGCGTGTTCCAGAAGGCACAGCGTGTTCCAGAAGGCACAGCGTGTTTCAGAAGGCACAGCGTGTTTCAGAAGGCACAGCGTGTTTCAGAAGGCACAGCGTGTTTCAGAAGGCACAGCGTGTTTCAGAAGGCACAGCGTGTTTCAGAAGGCACAGCGTGTTTCAGAAGGCACAGCGTGTTCCAGAAGGCACAGCGTGTTCCAGAAGGCACAGCGTGTTCCAGAAGGCACAGCGTGTTTCAGAAGGCACAGCGTGTTTCAGAAGGCACAGCGTGTTTCAGAAGGCACAGCGTGTTTCAGAAGGCACAGCGTGTTTCAGAAGGCACAGCGTGTTCCAGAAGGCACAGCGTGTTTCAGAAGGCACAGCGTGTTCCAGAAGGCACAGCGTGTTCCAGAAGGCACAGCGTGTTCCAGAAGGCACAGCGTGTTCCAGAAGGCACAGCGTGTTCCAGAAGGCACAGCGTGTTCCAGAAGGCACAGCGTGTTTCAGAAGGCACAGCGTGTTTCAGAAGGCACAGCGTGTTCCAGAAGGCACAGCGTGTTCCAGAAGGCACAGCGTGTTCCAGAAGGCACAGCGTGTTTCAGAAGGCACAGCGTGTTTCAGAAGGCACAGCGTGTTTCAGAAGGCACAGCGTGTTTCAGAAGGCACAGCGTGTTTCAGAAGGCACAGCGTGTTCCAGAAGGCACAGCGTGTTTCAGAAGGCACAGCGTGTTTCAGAAGGCACAGCGTGTTCCAGAAGGCACAGCGTGTTCCAGAAGGCACAGCGTGTTTCAGAAGGCACAGCGTGTTTCAGAAGGCACAGCGTGTTTCAGAAGGCACAGCGTGTTTCAGAAGGCACAGCGTGTTCCAGAAGGCACAGCGTGTTCCAGAAGGCACAGCGTGTTCCAGAAGGCACAGCGTGTTTCAGAAGGCACAGCGTGTTTCAGAAGGCACAGCGTGTTCCAGAAGGCACAGCGTGTTTCAGAAGGCACAGCGTGTTCCAGAAGGCACAGCGTGTTCCAGAAGGCACAGCGTGTTTCAGAAGGCACAGCGTGTTCCAGAAGGCACAGCGTGTTTCAGAAGGCACAGCGTGTTTCAGAAGGCACAGCGTGTTCCAGAAGGCACAGCGTGTTCCAGAAGGCACAGCGTGTTTCAGAAGGCACAGCGTGTTTCAGAAGGCACAGCGTGTTTCAGAAGGCACAGCGTGTTTCAGAAGGCACAGCGTGTTTCAGAAGGCACAGCGTGTTCCAGAAGGCACAGCGTGTTTCAGAAGGCACAGCGTGTTTCAGAAGGCACAGCGTGTTCCAGAAGGCACAGCGTGTTCCAGAAGGCACAGCGTGTTCCAGAAGGCACAGCGTGTTTCAGAAGGCACAGCGTGTTCCAGAAGGCACAGCGTGTTCCAGAAGGCACAGCGTGTTTCAGAAGGCACAGCGTGTTCCAGAAGGCACAGCGTGTTTCAGAAGGCACAGCGTGTTCCAGAAGGCACAGCGTGTTTCAGAAGGCACAGCGTGTTCCAGAAGGCACAGCGTGTTCCAGAAGGCACAGCGTGTTTCAGAAGGCACAGCGTGTTCCAGAAGGCACAGCGTGTTTCAGAAGGCACAGCGTGTTCCAGAAGGCACAGCGTGTTCCAGAAGGCACAGCGTGTTCCAGAAGGCACAGCGTGTTTCAGAAGGCACAGCGTGTTCCAGAAGGCACAGCGTGTTTCAGAAGGCACAGCGTGTTTCAGAAGGCACAGCGTGTTTCAGAAGGCACAGCGTGTTTCAGAAGGCACAGCGTGTTTCAGAAGGCACAGCGTGTTTCAGAAGGCACAGCGTGTTTCAGAAGGCACAGCGTGTTTCAGAAGGCACAGCGTGTTCCAGAAGGCACAGCGTGTTTCAGAAGGCACAGCGTGTTTCAGAAGGCACAGCGTGTTCCAGAAGGCACAGCGTGTTTCAGAAGGCACAGCGTGTTCCAGAAGGCACAGCGTGTTTCAGAAGGCACAGCGTGTTCCAGAAGGCACAGCGTGTTCCAGAAGGCACAGCGTGTTCCAGAAGGCACAGCGTGTTTCAGAAGGCACAGCGTGTTCCAGAAGGCACAGCGTGTTTCAGAAGGCACAGCGTGTTTCAGAAGGCACAGCGTGTTCCAGAAGGCACAGCGTGTTTCAGAAGGCACAGCGTGTTTCAGAAGGCACAGCGTGTTCCAGAAGGCACAGCGTGTTTCAGAAGGCACAGCGTGTTCCAGAAGGCACAGCGTGTTTCAGAAGGCACAGCGTGTTCCAGAAGGCACAGCGTGTTCCAGAAGGCACAGCGTGTTCCAGAAGGCACAGCGTGTTTCAGAAGGCACAGCGTGTTCCAGAAGGCACAGCGTGTTTCAGAAGGCACAGCGTGTTTCAGAAGGCACAGCGTGTTTCAGAAGGCACAGCGTGTTCCAGAAGGCACAGCGTGTTTCAGAAGGCACAGCGTGTTTCAGAAGGCACAGCGTGTTCCAGAAGGCACAGCGTGTTCCAGAAGGCACAGCGTGTTTCAGAAGGCACAGCGTGTTTCAGAAGGCACAGCGTGTTTCAGAAGGCACAGCGTGTTTCAGAAGGCACAGCGTGTTTCAGAAGGCACAGCGTGTTCCAGAAGGCACAGCGTGTTTCAGAAGGCACAGCGTGTTTCAGAAGGCACAGCGTGTTCCAGAAGGCACAGCGTGTTCCAGAAGGCACAGCGTGTTCCAGAAGGCACAGCGTGTTTCAGAAGGCACAGCGTGTTCCAGAAGGCACAGCGTGTTCCAGAAGGCACAGCGTGTTTCAGAAGGCACAGCGTGTTCCAGAAGGCACAGCGTGTTTCAGAAGGCACAGCGTGTTCCAGAAGGCACAGCGTGTTTCAGAAGGCACAGCGTGTTCCAGAAGGCACAGCGTGTTCCAGAAGGCACAGCGTGTTTCAGAAGGCACAGCGTGTTCCAGAAGGCACAGCGTGTTTCAGAAGGCACAGCGTGTTCCAGAAGGCACAGCGTGTTCCAGAAGGCACAGCGTGTTCCAGAAGGCACAGCGTGTTTCAGAAGGCACAGCGTGTTCCAGAAGGCACAGCGTGTTTCAGAAGGCACAGCGTGTTTCAGAAGGCACAGCGTGTTTCAGAAGGCACAGCGTGTTCCAGAAGGCACAGCGTGTTTCAGAAGGCACAGCGTGTTCCAGAAGGCACAGCGTGTTCCAGAAGGCACAGCGTGTTCCAGAAGGCACAGCGTGTTTCAGAAGGCACAGCGTGTTCCAGAAGGCACAGCGTGTTTCAGAAGGCACAGCGTGTTTCAGAAGGCACAGCGTGTTCCAGAAGGCACAGCGTGTTTCAGAAGGCACAGCGTGTTTCAGAAGGCACAGCGTGTTCCAGAAGGCACAGCGTGTTTCAGAAGGCACAGCGTGTTTCAGAAGGCACAGCGTGTTTCAGAAGGCACAGCGTGTTCCAGAAGGCACAGCGTGTTTCAGAAGGCACAGCGTGTTTCAGAAGGCACAGCGTGTTTCAGAAGGCACAGCGTGTTCCAGAAGGCACAGCGTGTTTCAGAAGGCACAGCGTGTTTCAGAAGGCACAGCGTGTTCCAGAAGGCACAGCGTGTTCCAGAAGGCACAGCGTGTTCCAGAAGGCACAGCGTGTTTCAGAAGGCACAGCGTGTTTCAGAAGGCACAGCGTGTTTCAGAAGGCACAGCGTGTTCCAGAAGGCACAGCGTGTTCCAGAAGGCACAGCGTGTTCCAGAAGGCACAGCGTGTTTCAGAAGGCACAGCGTGTTTCAGAAGGCACAGCGTGTTCCAGAAGGCACAGCGTGTTTCAGAAGGCACAGCGTGTTCCAGAAGGCACAGCGTGTTCCAGAAGGCACAGCGTGTTTCAGAAGGCACAGCGTGTTCCAGAAGGCACAGCGTGTTTCAGAAGGCACAGCGTGTTTCAGAAGGCACAGCGTGTTCCAGAAGGCACAGCGTGTTCCAGAAGGCACAGCGTGTTCCAGAAGGCACAGCGTGTTTCAGAAGGCACAGCGTGTTTCAGAAGGCACAGCGTGTTTCAGAAGGCACAGCGTGTTTCAGAAGGCACAGCGTGTTCCAGAAGGCACAGCGTGTTTCAGAAGGCACAGCGTGTTTCAGAAGGCACAGCGTGTTCCAGAAGGCACAGCGTGTTCCAGAAGGCACAGCGTGTTCCAGAAGGCACAGCGTGTTTCAGAAGGCACAGCGTGTTCCAGAAGGCACAGCGTGTTCCAGAAGGCACAGCGTGTTTCAGAAGGCACAGCGTGTTCCAGAAGGCACAGCGTGTTTCAGAAGGCACAGCGTGTTCCAGAAGGCACAGCGTGTTTCAGAAGGCACAGCGTGTTCCAGAAGGCACAGCGTGTTCCAGAAGGCACAGCGTGTTTCAGAAGGCACAGCGTGTTCCAGAAGGCACAGCGTGTTTCAGAAGGCACAGCGTGTTCCAGAAGGCACAGCGTGTTCCAGAAGGCACAGCGTGTTCCAGAAGGCACAGCGTGTTTCAGAAGGCACAGCGTGTTCCAGAAGGCACAGCGTGTTTCAGAAGGCACAGCGTGTTTCAGAAGGCACAGCGTGTTTCAGAAGGCACAGCGTGTTCCAGAAGGCACAGCGTGTTTCAGAAGGCACAGCGTGTTTCAGAAGGCACAGCGTGTTTCAGAAGGCACAGCGTGTTTCAGAAGGCACAGCGTGTTCCAGAAGGCACAGCGTGTTTCAGAAGGCACAGCGTGTTTCAGAAGGCACAGCGTGTTCCAGAAGGCACAGCGTGTTTCAGAAGGCACAGCGTGTTCCAGAAGGCACAGCGTGTTTCAGAAGGCACAGCGTGTTCCAGAAGGCACAGCGTGTTCCAGAAGGCACAGCGTGTTCCAGAAGGCACAGCGTGTTTCAGAAGGCACAGCGTGTTCCAGAAGGCACAGCGTGTTTCAGAAGGCACAGCGTGTTTCAGAAGGCACAGCGTGTTCCAGAAGGCACAGCGTGTTTCAGAAGGCACAGCGTGTTTCAGAAGGCACAGCGTGTTCCAGAAGGCACAGCGTGTTTCAGAAGGCACAGCGTGTTCCAGAAGGCACAGCGTGTTTCAGAAGGCACAGCGTGTTCCAGAAGGCACAGCGTGTTCCAGAAGGCACAGCGTGTTCCAGAAGGCACAGCGTGTTTCAGAAGGCACAGCGTGTTCCAGAAGGCACAGCGTGTTTCAGAAGGCACAGCGTGTTTCAGAAGGCACAGCGTGTTTCAGAAGGCACAGCGTGTTCCAGAAGGCACAGCGTGTTTCAGAAGGCACAGCGTGTTTCAGAAGGCACAGCGTGTTCCAGAAGGCACAGCGTGTTCCAGAAGGCACAGCGTGTTCCAGAAGGCACAGCGTGTTTCAGAAGGCACAGCGTGTTTCAGAAGGCACAGCGTGTTTCAGAAGGCACAGCGTGTTTCAGAAGGCACAGCGTGTTCCAGAAGGCACAGCGTGTTTCAGAAGGCACAGCGTGTTTCAGAAGGCACAGCGTGTTCCAGAAGGCACAGCGTGTTCCAGAAGGCACAGCGTGTTCCAGAAGGCACAGCGTGTTTCAGAAGGCACAGCGTGTTCCAGAAGGCACAGCGTGTTCCAGAAGGCACAGCGTGTTTCAGAAGGCACAGCGTGTTCCAGAAGGCACAGCGTGTTTCAGAAGGCACAGCGTGTTCCAGAAGGCACAGCGTGTTTCAGAAGGCACAGCGTGTTCCAGAAGGCACAGCGTGTTCCAGAAGGCACAGCGTGTTTCAGAAGGCACAGCGTGTTCCAGAAGGCACAGCGTGTTTCAGAAGGCACAGCGTGTTCCAGAAGGCACAGCGTGTTCCAGAAGGCACAGCGTGTTCCAGAAGGCACAGCGTGTTTCAGAAGGCACAGCGTGTTCCAGAAGGCACAGCGTGTTTCAGAAGGCACAGCGTGTTTCAGAAGGCACAGCGTGTTTCAGAAGGCACAGCGTGTTCCAGAAGGCACAGCGTGTTTCAGAAGGCACAGCGTGTTCCAGAAGGCACAGCGTGTTCCAGAAGGCACAGCGTGTTCCAGAAGGCACAGCGTGTTTCAGAAGGCACAGCGTGTTCCAGAAGGCACAGCGTGTTTCAGAAGGCACAGCGTGTTTCAGAAGGCACAGCGTGTTCCAGAAGGCACAGCGTGTTTCAGAAGGCACAGCGTGTTTCAGAAGGCACAGCGTGTTCCAGAAGGCACAGCGTGTTTCAGAAGGCACAGCGTGTTCCAGAAGGCACAGCGTGTTCCAGAAGGCACAGCGTGTTTCAGAAGGCACAGCGTGTTCCAGAAGGCACAGCGTGTTCCAGAAGGCACAGCGTGTTTCAGAAGGCACAGCGTGTTCCAGAAGGCACAGCGTGTTTCAGAAGGCACAGCGTGTTTCAGAAGGCACAGCGTGTTTCAGAAGGCACAGCGTGTTCCAGAAGGCACAGCGTGTTCCAGAAGGCACAGCGTGTTCCAGAAGGCACAGCGTGTTCCAGAAGGCACAGCGTGTTTCAGAAGGCACAGCGTGTTTCAGAAGGCACAGCGTGTTTCAGAAGGCACAGCGTGTTTCAGAAGGCACAGCGTGTTCCAGAAGGCACAGCGTGTTCCAGAAGGCACAGCGTGTTCCAGAAGGCACAGCGTGTTCCAGAAGGCACAGCGTGTTCCAGAAGGCACAGCGTGTTTCAGAAGGCACAGCGTGTTTCAGAAGGCACAGCGTGTTTCAGAAGGCACAGCGTGTTCCAGAAGGCACAGCGTGTTCCAGAAGGCACAGCGTGTTCCAGAAGGCACAGCGTGTTTCAGAAGGCACAGCGTGTTTCAGAAGGCACAGCGTGTTTCAGAAGGCACAGCGTGTTTCAGAAGGCACAGCGTGTTCCAGAAGGCACAGCGTGTTTCAGAAGGCACAGCGTGTTTCAGAAGGCACAGCGTGTTCCAGAAGGCACAGCGTGTTCCAGAAGGCACAGCGTGTTCCAGAAGGCACAGCGTGTTTCAGAAGGCACAGCGTGTTTCAGAAGGCACAGCGTGTTTCAGAAGGCACAGCGTGTTCCAGAAGGCACAGCGTGTTCCAGAAGGCACAGCGTGTTCCAGAAGGCACAGCGTGTTTCAGAAGGCACAGCGTGTTTCAGAAGGCACAGCGTGTTCCAGAAGGCACAGCGTGTTTCAGAAGGCACAGCGTGTTCCAGAAGGCACAGCGTGTTCCAGAAGGCACAGCGTGTTTCAGAAGGCACAGCGTGTTCCAGAAGGCACAGCGTGTTTCAGAAGGCACAGCGTGTTTCAGAAGGCACAGCGTGTTCCAGAAGGCACAGCGTGTTCCAGAAGGCACAGCGTGTTCCAGAAGGCACAGCGTGTTTCAGAAGGCACAGCGTGTTTCAGAAGGCACAGCGTGTTTCAGAAGGCACAGCGTGTTTCAGAAGGCACAGCGTGTTCCAGAAGGCACAGCGTGTTTCAGAAGGCACAGCGTGTTTCAGAAGGCACAGCGTGTTCCAGAAGGCACAGCGTGTTCCAGAAGGCACAGCGTGTTCCAGAAGGCACAGCGTGTTTCAGAAGGCACAGCGTGTTTCAGAAGGCACAGCGTGTTTCAGAAGGCACAGCGTGTTCCAGAAGGCACAGCGTGTTCCAGAAGGCACAGCGTGTTCCAGAAGGCACAGCGTGTTTCAGAAGGCACAGCGTGTTTCAGAAGGCACAGCGTGTTCCAGAAGGCACAGCGTGTTTCAGAAGGCACAGCGTGTTCCAGAAGGCACAGCGTGTTCCAGAAGGCACAGCGTGTTTCAGAAGGCACAGCGTGTTCCAGAAGGCACAGCGTGTTTCAGAAGGCACAGCGTGTTTCAGAAGGCACAGCGTGTTCCAGAAGGCACAGCGTGTTCCAGAAGGCACAGCGTGTTCCAGAAGGCACAGCGTGTTTCAGAAGGCACAGCGTGTTTCAGAAGGCACAGCGTGTTTCAGAAGGCACAGCGTGTTTCAGAAGGCACAGCGTGTTCCAGAAGGCACAGCGTGTTTCAGAAGGCACAGCGTGTTTCAGAAGGCACAGCGTGTTCCAGAAGGCACAGCGTGTTCCAGAAGGCACAGCGTGTTCCAGAAGGCACAGCGTGTTTCAGAAGGCACAGCGTGTTCCAGAAGGCACAGCGTGTTCCAGAAGGCACAGCGTGTTTCAGAAGGCACAGCGTGTTCCAGAAGGCACAGCGTGTTTCAGAAGGCACAGCGTGTTCCAGAAGGCACAGCGTGTTTCAGAAGGCACAGCGTGTTCCAGAAGGCACAGCGTGTTCCAGAAGGCACAGCGTGTTTCAGAAGGCACAGCGTGTTCCAGAAGGCACAGCGTGTTTCAGAAGGCACAGCGTGTTCCAGAAGGCACAGCGTGTTCCAGAAGGCACAGCGTGTTCCAGAAGGCACAGCGTGTTTCAGAAGGCACAGCGTGTTCCAGAAGGCACAGCGTGTTTCAGAAGGCACAGCGTGTTTCAGAAGGCACAGCGTGTTTCAGAAGGCACAGCGTGTTCCAGAAGGCACAGCGTGTTTCAGAAGGCACAGCGTGTTTCAGAAGGCACAGCGTGTTTCAGAAGGCACAGCGTGTTTCAGAAGGCACAGCGTGTTCCAGAAGGCACAGCGTGTTTCAGAAGGCACAGCGTGTTTCAGAAGGCACAGCGTGTTCCAGAAGGCACAGCGTGTTTCAGAAGGCACAGCGTGTTCCAGAAGGCACAGCGTGTTTCAGAAGGCACAGCGTGTTCCAGAAGGCACAGCGTGTTCCAGAAGGCACAGCGTGTTCCAGAAGGCACAGCGTGTTTCAGAAGGCACAGCGTGTTCCAGAAGGCACAGCGTGTTTCAGAAGGCACAGCGTGTTTCAGAAGGCACAGCGTGTTCCAGAAGGCACAGCGTGTTTCAGAAGGCACAGCGTGTTTCAGAAGGCACAGCGTGTTCCAGAAGGCACAGCGTGTTTCAGAAGGCACAGCGTGTTCCAGAAGGCACAGCGTGTTTCAGAAGGCACAGCGTGTTCCAGAAGGCACAGCGTGTTCCAGAAGGCACAGCGTGTTCCAGAAGGCACAGCGTGTTTCAGAAGGCACAGCGTGTTCCAGAAGGCACAGCGTGTTTCAGAAGGCACAGCGTGTTTCAGAAGGCACAGCGTGTTTCAGAAGGCACAGCGTGTTCCAGAAGGCACAGCGTGTTTCAGAAGGCACAGCGTGTTTCAGAAGGCACAGCGTGTTCCAGAAGGCACAGCGTGTTCCAGAAGGCACAGCGTGTTCCAGAAGGCACAGCGTGTTTCAGAAGGCACAGCGTGTTTCAGAAGGCACAGCGTGTTTCAGAAGGCACAGCGTGTTTCAGAAGGCACAGCGTGTTCCAGAAGGCACAGCGTGTTTCAGAAGGCACAGCGTGTTTCAGAAGGCACAGCGTGTTCCAGAAGGCACAGCGTGTTCCAGAAGGCACAGCGTGTTCCAGAAGGCACAGCGTGTTTCAGAAGGCACAGCGTGTTCCAGAAGGCACAGCGTGTTCCAGAAGGCACAGCGTGTTTCAGAAGGCACAGCGTGTTCCAGAAGGCACAGCGTGTTTCAGAAGGCACAGCGTGTTCCAGAAGGCACAGCGTGTTTCAGAAGGCACAGCGTGTTCCAGAAGGCACAGCGTGTTCCAGAAGGCACAGCGTGTTTCAGAAGGCACAGCGTGTTCCAGAAGGCACAGCGTGTTTCAGAAGGCACAGCGTGTTCCAGAAGGCACAGCGTGTTCCAGAAGGCACAGCGTGTTCCAGAAGGCACAGCGTGTTTCAGAAGGCACAGCGTGTTCCAGAAGGCACAGCGTGTTTCAGAAGGCACAGCGTGTTTCAGAAGGCACAGCGTGTTTCAGAAGGCACAGCGTGTTCCAGAAGGCACAGCGTGTTTCAGAAGGCACAGCGTGTTCCAGAAGGCACAGCGTGTTCCAGAAGGCACAGCGTGTTCCAGAAGGCACAGCGTGTTTCAGAAGGCACAGCGTGTTCCAGAAGGCACAGCGTGTTTCAGAAGGCACAGCGTGTTTCAGAAGGCACAGCGTGTTCCAGAAGGCACAGCGTGTTTCAGAAGGCACAGCGTGTTTCAGAAGGCACAGCGTGTTCCAGAAGGCACAGCGTGTTTCAGAAGGCACAGCGTGTTCCAGAAGGCACAGCGTGTTTCAGAAGGCACAGCGTGTTCCAGAAGGCACAGCGTGTTCCAGAAGGCACAGCGTGTTCCAGAAGGCACAGCGTGTTTCAGAAGGCACAGCGTGTTCCAGAAGGCACAGCGTGTTTCAGAAGGCACAGCGTGTTTCAGAAGGCACAGCGTGTTTCAGAAGGCACAGCGTGTTCCAGAAGGCACAGCGTGTTCCAGAAGGCACAGCGTGTTCCAGAAGGCACAGCGTGTTCCAGAAGGCACAGCGTGTTTCAGAAGGCACAGCGTGTTTCAGAAGGCACAGCGTGTTTCAGAAGGCACAGCGTGTTCCAGAAGGCACAGCGTGTTCCAGAAGGCACAGCGTGTTCCAGAAGGCACAGCGTGTTTCAGAAGGCACAGCGTGTTTCAGAAGGCACAGCGTGTTTCAGAAGGCACAGCGTGTTCCAGAAGGCACAGCGTGTTCCAGAAGGCACAGCGTGTTTCAGAAGGCACAGCGTGTTCCAGAAGGCACAGCGTGTTTCAGAAGGCACAGCGTGTTTCAGAAGGCACAGCGTGTTCCAGAAGGCACAGCGTGTTCCAGAAGGCACAGCGTGTTTCAGAAGGCACAGCGTGTTTCAGAAGGCACAGCGTGTTTCAGAAGGCACAGCGTGTTCCAGAAGGCACAGCGTGTTCCAGAAGGCACAGCGTGTTTCAGAAGGCACAGCGTGTTCCAGAAGGCACAGCGTGTTTCAGAAGGCACAGCGTGTTTCAGAAGGCACAGCGTGTTTCAGAAGGCACAGCGTGTTTCAGAAGGCACAGCGTGTTCCAGAAGGCACAGCGTGTTTCAGAAGGCACAGCGTGTTTCAGAAGGCACAGCGTGTTCCAGAAGGCACAGCGTGTTTCAGAAGGCACAGCGTGTTCCAGAAGGCACAGCGTGTTTCAGAAGGCACAGCGTGTTCCAGAAGGCACAGCGTGTTCCAGAAGGCACAGCGTGTTCCAGAAGGCACAGCGTGTTTCAGAAGGCACAGCGTGTTCCAGAAGGCACAGCGTGTTTCAGAAGGCACAGCGTGTTTCAGAAGGCACAGCGTGTTCCAGAAGGCACAGCGTGTTTCAGAAGGCACAGCGTGTTTCAGAAGGCACAGCGTGTTCCAGAAGGCACAGCGTGTTTCAGAAGGCACAGCGTGTTCCAGAAGGCACAGCGTGTTTCAGAAGGCACAGCGTGTTCCAGAAGGCACAGCGTGTTCCAGAAGGCACAGCGTGTTCCAGAAGGCACAGCGTGTTTCAGAAGGCACAGCGTGTTCCAGAAGGCACAGCGTGTTTCAGAAGGCACAGCGTGTTTCAGAAGGCACAGCGTGTTTCAGAAGGCACAGCGTGTTCCAGAAGGCACAGCGTGTTCCAGAAGGCACAGCGTGTTCCAGAAGGCACAGCGTGTTCCAGAAGGCACAGCGTGTTTCAGAAGGCACAGCGTGTTTCAGAAGGCACAGCGTGTTTCAGAAGGCACAGCGTGTTCCAGAAGGCACAGCGTGTTCCAGAAGGCACAGCGTGTTCCAGAAGGCACAGCGTGTTTCAGAAGGCACAGCGTGTTTCAGAAGGCACAGCGTGTTCCAGAAGGCACAGCGTGTTCCAGAAGGCACAGCGTGTTTCAGAAGGCACAGCGTGTTTCAGAAGGCACAGCGTGTTTCAGAAGGCACAGCGTGTTCCAGAAGGCACAGCGTGTTTCAGAAGGCACAGCGTGTTTCAGAAGGCACAGCGTGTTCCAGAAGGCACAGCGTGTTCCAGAAGGCACAGCGTGTTCCAGAAGGCACAGCGTGTTTCAGAAGGCACAGCGTGTTTCAGAAGGCACAGCGTGTTTCAGAAGGCACAGCGTGTTTCAGAAGGCACAGCGTGTTCCAGAAGGCACAGCGTGTTTCAGAAGGCACAGCGTGTTTCAGAAGGCACAGCGTGTTCCAGAAGGCACAGCGTGTTCCAGAAGGCACAGCGTGTTCCAGAAGGCACAGCGTGTTTCAGAAGGCACAGCGTGTTCCAGAAGGCACAGCGTGTTCCAGAAGGCACAGCGTGTTTCAGAAGGCACAGCGTGTTCCAGAAGGCACAGCGTGTTTCAGAAGGCACAGCGTGTTCCAGAAGGCACAGCGTGTTTCAGAAGGCACAGCGTGTTCCAGAAGGCACAGCGTGTTCCAGAAGGCACAGCGTGTTTCAGAAGGCACAGCGTGTTCCAGAAGGCACAGCGTGTTTCAGAAGGCACAGCGTGTTTCAGAAGGCACAGCGTGTTTCAGAAGGCACAGCGTGTTTCAGAAGGCACAGCGTGTTCCAGAAGGCACAGCGTGTTTCAGAAGGCACAGCGTGTTTCAGAAGGCACAGCGTGTTCCAGAAGGCACAGCGTGTTTCAGAAGGCACAGCGTGTTCCAGAAGGCACAGCGTGTTTCAGAAGGCACAGCGTGTTCCAGAAGGCACAGCGTGTTCCAGAAGGCACAGCGTGTTCCAGAAGGCACAGCGTGTTTCAGAAGGCACAGCGTGTTCCAGAAGGCACAGCGTGTTTCAGAAGGCACAGCGTGTTTCAGAAGGCACAGCGTGTTCCAGAAGGCACAGCGTGTTTCAGAAGGCACAGCGTGTTTCAGAAGGCACAGCGTGTTCCAGAAGGCACAGCGTGTTTCAGAAGGCACAGCGTGTTCCAGAAGGCACAGCGTGTTTCAGAAGGCACAGCGTGTTCCAGAAGGCACAGCGTGTTCCAGAAGGCACAGCGTGTTCCAGAAGGCACAGCGTGTTTCAGAAGGCACAGCGTGTTCCAGAAGGCACAGCGTGTTTCAGAAGGCACAGCGTGTTTCAGAAGGCACAGCGTGTTTCAGAAGGCACAGCGTGTTCCAGAAGGCACAGCGTGTTCCAGAAGGCACAGCGTGTTCCAGAAGGCACAGCGTGTTCCAGAAGGCACAGCGTGTTTCAGAAGGCACAGCGTGTTTCAGAAGGCACAGCGTGTTTCAGAAGGCACAGCGTGTTCCAGAAGGCACAGCGTGTTCCAGAAGGCACAGCGTGTTCCAGAAGGCACAGCGTGTTTCAGAAGGCACAGCGTGTTTCAGAAGGCACAGCGTGTTTCAGAAGGCACAGCGTGTTCCAGAAGGCACAGCGTGTTCCAGAAGGCACAGCGTGTTTCAGAAGGCACAGCGTGTTCCAGAAGGCACAGCGTGTTTCAGAAGGCACAGCGTGTTTCAGAAGGCACAGCGTGTTCCAGAAGGCACAGCGTGTTCCAGAAGGCACAGCGTGTTCCAGAAGGCACAGCGTGTTTCAGAAGGCACAGCGTGTTTCAGAAGGCACAGCGTGTTTCAGAAGGCACAGCGTGTTTCAGAAGGCACAGCGTGTTCCAGAAGGCACAGCGTGTTTCAGAAGGCACAGCGTGTTTCAGAAGGCACAGCGTGTTCCAGAAGGCACAGCGTGTTCCAGAAGGCACAGCGTGTTCCAGAAGGCACAGCGTGTTTCAGAAGGCACAGCGTGTTCCAGAAGGCACAGCGTGTTCCAGAAGGCACAGCGTGTTTCAGAAGGCACAGCGTGTTCCAGAAGGCACAGCGTGTTTCAGAAGGCACAGCGTGTTCCAGAAGGCACAGCGTGTTCCAGAAGGCACAGCGTGTTTCAGAAGGCACAGCGTGTTCCAGAAGGCACAGCGTGTTTCAGAAGGCACAGCGTGTTCCAGAAGGCACAGCGTGTTCCAGAAGGCACAGCGTGTTCCAGAAGGCACAGCGTGTTTCAGAAGGCACAGCGTGTTCCAGAAGGCACAGCGTGTTTCAGAAGGCACAGCGTGTTTCAGAAGGCACAGCGTGTTTCAGAAGGCACAGCGTGTTCCAGAAGGCACAGCGTGTTTCAGAAGGCACAGCGTGTTTCAGAAGGCACAGCGTGTTTCAGAAGGCACAGCGTGTTTCAGAAGGCACAGCGTGTTCCAGAAGGCACAGCGTGTTTCAGAAGGCACAGCGTGTTTCAGAAGGCACAGCGTGTTCCAGAAGGCACAGCGTGTTTCAGAAGGCACAGCGTGTTCCAGAAGGCACAGCGTGTTTCAGAAGGCACAGCGTGTTCCAGAAGGCACAGCGTGTTCCAGAAGGCACAGCGTGTTCCAGAAGGCACAGCGTGTTTCAGAAGGCACAGCGTGTTCCAGAAGGCACAGCGTGTTTCAGAAGGCACAGCGTGTTTCAGAAGGCACAGCGTGTTCCAGAAGGCACAGCGTGTTTCAGAAGGCACAGCGTGTTTCAGAAGGCACAGCGTGTTCCAGAAGGCACAGCGTGTTTCAGAAGGCACAGCGTGTTCCAGAAGGCACAGCGTGTTTCAGAAGGCACAGCGTGTTCCAGAAGGCACAGCGTGTTCCAGAAGGCACAGCGTGTTCCAGAAGGCACAGCGTGTTTCAGAAGGCACAGCGTGTTCCAGAAGGCACAGCGTGTTTCAGAAGGCACAGCGTGTTTCAGAAGGCACAGCGTGTTCCAGAAGGCACAGCGTGTTTCAGAAGGCACAGCGTGTTTCAGAAGGCACAGCGTGTTCCAGAAGGCACAGCGTGTTTCAGAAGGCACAGCGTGTTCCAGAAGGCACAGCGTGTTTCAGAAGGCACAGCGTGTTCCAGAAGGCACAGCGTGTTCCAGAAGGCACAGCGTGTTCCAGAAGGCACAGCGTGTTTCAGAAGGCACAGCGTGTTCCAGAAGGCACAGCGTGTTTCAGAAGGCACAGCGTGTTTCAGAAGGCACAGCGTGTTTCAGAAGGCACAGCGTGTTCCAGAAGGCACAGCGTGTTCCAGAAGGCACAGCGTGTTCCAGAAGGCACAGCGTGTTCCAGAAGGCACAGCGTGTTTCAGAAGGCACAGCGTGTTTCAGAAGGCACAGCGTGTTTCAGAAGGCACAGCGTGTTCCAGAAGGCACAGCGTGTTCCAGAAGGCACAGCGTGTTCCAGAAGGCACAGCGTGTTTCAGAAGGCACAGCGTGTTTCAGAAGGCACAGCGTGTTTCAGAAGGCACAGCGTGTTCCAGAAGGCACAGCGTGTTCCAGAAGGCACAGCGTGTTTCAGAAGGCACAGCGTGTTCCAGAAGGCACAGCGTGTTTCAGAAGGCACAGCGTGTTTCAGAAGGCACAGCGTGTTCCAGAAGGCACAGCGTGTTCCAGAAGGCACAGCGTGTTCCAGAAGGCACAGCGTGTTTCAGAAGGCACAGCGTGTTTCAGAAGGCACAGCGTGTTTCAGAAGGCACAGCGTGTTTCAGAAGGCACAGCGTGTTCCAGAAGGCACAGCGTGTTTCAGAAGGCACAGCGTGTTTCAGAAGGCACAGCGTGTTCCAGAAGGCACAGCGTGTTCCAGAAGGCACAGCGTGTTCCAGAAGGCACAGCGTGTTTCAGAAGGCACAGCGTGTTCCAGAAGGCACAGCGTGTTCCAGAAGGCACAGCGTGTTTCAGAAGGCACAGCGTGTTCCAGAAGGCACAGCGTGTTTCAGAAGGCACAGCGTGTTCCAGAAGGCACAGCGTGTTCCAGAAGGCACAGCGTGTTTCAGAAGGCACAGCGTGTTCCAGAAGGCACAGCGTGTTTCAGAAGGCACAGCGTGTTCCAGAAGGCACAGCGTGTTCCAGAAGGCACAGCGTGTTCCAGAAGGCACAGCGTGTTTCAGAAGGCACAGCGTGTTCCAGAAGGCACAGCGTGTTTCAGAAGGCACAGCGTGTTTCAGAAGGCACAGCGTGTTTCAGAAGGCACAGCGTGTTCCAGAAGGCACAGCGTGTTTCAGAAGGCACAGCGTGTTTCAGAAGGCACAGCGTGTTTCAGAAGGCACAGCGTGTTTCAGAAGGCACAGCGTGTTTCAGAAGGCACAGCGTGTTTCAGAAGGCACAGCGTGTTTCAGAAGGCACAGCGTGTTCCAGAAGGCACAGCGTGTTTCAGAAGGCACAGCGTGTTCCAGAAGGCACAGCGTGTTTCAGAAGGCACAGCGTGTTCCAGAAGGCACAGCGTGTTCCAGAAGGCACAGCGTGTTCCAGAAGGCACAGCGTGTTTCAGAAGGCACAGCGTGTTCCAGAAGGCACAGCGTGTTTCAGAAGGCACAGCGTGTTTCAGAAGGCACAGCGTGTTCCAGAAGGCACAGCGTGTTTCAGAAGGCACAGCGTGTTTCAGAAGGCACAGCGTGTTCCAGAAGGCACAGCGTGTTTCAGAAGGCACAGCGTGTTCCAGAAGGCACAGCGTGTTTCAGAAGGCACAGCGTGTTCCAGAAGGCACAGCGTGTTCCAGAAGGCACAGCGTGTTCCAGAAGGCACAGCGTGTTTCAGAAGGCACAGCGTGTTCCAGAAGGCACAGCGTGTTTCAGAAGGCACAGCGTGTTTCAGAAGGCACAGCGTGTTTCAGAAGGCACAGCGTGTTCCAGAAGGCACAGCGTGTTCCAGAAGGCACAGCGTGTTCCAGAAGGCACAGCGTGTTCCAGAAGGCACAGCGTGTTTCAGAAGGCACAGCGTGTTCCAGAAGGCACAGCGTGTTTCAGAAGGCACAGCGTGTTTCAGAAGGCACAGCGTGTTTCAGAAGGCACAGCGTGTTCCAGAAGGCACAGCGTGTTCCAGAAGGCACAGCGTGTTCCAGAAGGCACAGCGTGTTCCAGAAGGCACAGCGTGTTCCAGAAGGCACAGCGTGTTTCAGAAGGCACAGCGTGTTTCAGAAGGCACAGCGTGTTTCAGAAGGCACAGCGTGTTTCAGAAGGCACAGCGTGTTCCAGAAGGCACAGCGTGTTTCAGAAGGCACAGCGTGTTTCAGAAGGCACAGCGTGTTTCAGAAGGCACAGCGTGTTCCAGAAGGCACAGCGTGTTCCAGAAGGCACAGCGTGTTCCAGAAGGCACAGCGTGTTTCAGAAGGCACAGCGTGTTTCAGAAGGCACAGCGTGTTTCAGAAGGCACAGCGTGTTCCAGAAGGCACAGCGTGTTTCAGAAGGCACAGCGTGTTTCAGAAGGCACAGCGTGTTTCAGAAGGCACAGCGTGTTTCAGAAGGCACAGCGTGTTCCAGAAGGCACAGCGTGTTTCAGAAGGCACAGCGTGTTTCAGAAGGCACAGCGTGTTCCAGAAGGCACAGCGTGTTCCAGAAGGCACAGCGTGTTCCAGAAGGCACAGCGTGTTTCAGAAGGCACAGCGTGTTTCAGAAGGCACAGCGTGTTTCAGAAGGCACAGCGTGTTTCAGAAGGCACAGCGTGTTCCAGAAGGCACAGCGTGTTTCAGAAGGCACAGCGTGTTTCAGAAGGCACAGCGTGTTCCAGAAGGCACAGCGTGTTTCAGAAGGCACAGCGTGTTCCAGAAGGCACAGCGTGTTCCAGAAGGCACAGCGTGTTCCAGAAGGCACAGCGTGTTCCAGAAGGCACAGCGTGTTTCAGAAGGCACAGCGTGTTCCAGAAGGCACAGCGTGTTTCAGAAGGCACAGCGTGTTCCAGAAGGCACAGCGTGTTCCAGAAGGCACAGCGTGTTCCAGAAGGCACAGCGTGTTTCAGAAGGCACAGCGTGTTCCAGAAGGCACAGCGTGTTCCAGAAGGCACAGCGTGTTCCAGAAGGCACAGCGTGTTTCAGAAGGCACAGCGTGTTTCAGAAGGCACAGCGTGTTCCAGAAGGCACAGCGTGTTTCAGAAGGCACAGCGTGTTCCAGAAGGCACAGCGTGTTTCAGAAGGCACAGCGTGTTCCAGAAGGCACAGCGTGTTCCAGAAGGCACAGCGTGTTTCAGAAGGCACAGCGTGTTCCAGAAGGCACAGCGTGTTTCAGAAGGCACAGCGTGTTTCAGAAGGCACAGCGTGTTCCAGAAGGCACAGCGTGTTCCAGAAGGCACAGCGTGTTCCAGAAGGCACAGCGTGTTTCAGAAGGCACAGCGTGTTCCAGAAGGCACAGCGTGTTTCAGAAGGCACAGCGTGTTTCAGAAGGCACAGCGTGTTTCAGAAGGCACAGCGTGTTTCAGAAGGCACAGCGTGTTCCAGAAGGCACAGCGTGTTTCAGAAGGCACAGCGTGTTCCAGAAGGCACAGCGTGTTCCAGAAGGCACAGCGTGTTCCAGAAGGCACAGCGTGTTTCAGAAGGCACAGCGTGTTCCAGAAGGCACAGCGTGTTCCAGAAGGCACAGCGTGTTCCAGAAGGCACAGCGTGTTTCAGAAGGCACAGCGTGTTCCAGAAGGCACAGCGTGTTTCAGAAGGCACAGCGTGTTCCAGAAGGCACAGCGTGTTTCAGAAGGCACAGCGTGTTTCAGAAGGCACAGCGTGTTCCAGAAGGCACAGCGTGTTTCAGAAGGCACAGCGTGTTCCAGAAGGCACAGCGTGTTTCAGAAGGCACAGCGTGTTCCAGAAGGCACAGCGTGTTCCAGAAGGCACAGCGTGTTTCAGAAGGCACAGCGTGTTCCAGAAGGCACAGCGTGTTTCAGAAGGCACAGCGTGTTCCAGAAGGCACAGCGTGTTTCAGAAGGCACAGCGTGTTTCAGAAGGCACAGCGTGTTCCAGAAGGCACAGCGTGTTCCAGAAGGCACAGCGTGTTCCAGAAGGCACAGCGTGTTCCAGAAGGCACAGCGTGTTTCAGAAGGCACAGCGTGTTTCAGAAGGCACAGCGTGTTCCAGAAGGCACAGCGTGTTTCAGAAGGCACAGCGTGTTCCAGAAGGCACAGCGTGTTTCAGAAGGCACAGCGTGTTCCAGAAGGCACAGCGTGTTCCAGAAGGCACAGCGTGTTTCAGAAGGCACAGCGTGTTCCAGAAGGCACAGCGTGTTTCAGAAGGCACAGCGTGTTTCAGAAGGCACAGCGTGTTCCAGAAGGCACAGCGTGTTCCAGAAGGCACAGCGTGTTCCAGAAGGCACAGCGTGTTTCAGAAGGCACAGCGTGTTCCAGAAGGCACAGCGTGTTTCAGAAGGCACAGCGTGTTTCAGAAGGCACAGCGTGTTTCAGAAGGCACAGCGTGTTTCAGAAGGCACAGCGTGTTTCAGAAGGCACAGCGTGTTCCAGAAGGCACAGCGTGTTTCAGTTGTGCCATGTCAGTTGTGCCATGTCAGTTGTGCCATGTCAGTTGTGCCATGTCAGTTGTGCCATGTCATCCAGCACTGACTGATCTCACCTGAGCGTGACCTGGCAGGTGACTGACGTCACTTTTTATCGACTCAGTCGGGTCGGATGGATACTGCCTGCTTGATCGCCCCTTTCTCCATCAACCGCCTTGTGTTGACTCATATCTACCACTCTTGTGATAAAAGAGTGTAAACTCACAATCCCTCCAGCTGCTGATCGCACCTGAGTGTGTCCTGGCACTGCTGCACGCCCAGGCTGACGGCCACCACCTCCTTGATCGCCCCCTTCTCCCTCGACCAATGTTTCTGAAGTCATTTTAACCATTCTTGTACCTAGTTAAAACCCATCCAGCACTGTTCTCACCTGAGCGTGTCCTGGCACTGCTGCACGCCCAGACTCACCGCCACCACCTCCTTCCTTGACCAGCCCCTCCTCCCTCAACTCAACCGACGCGTGCTGGCTCATTTGAACCTTTCTTGCAACAAGTTCAACTCAGAGACCCAGTGAATCCCTATCTAAGCGTTTCCATATAGCAATAATCTCACCTGAGCGTGTCCTGGCACTGCTGCACGCCCAGACTCACCGCCACCACCTCCTTGATCGCCCCCTTCTCCCTCAACCGAATCGCCTCCTCCACGGCGATCTCACAGAAGGGATTCATTGACATCTTCACACCCGCCTTCTCCACCCCACTCTGATTGAGAAGGAATAGGAGGAGACGAAAGTGAAGGGGACGGGGGAGGAAAGGGACGAAGAGCAGTGAGGTCAGGTCGACCAAGTGGCCTCCTCCACTGCTATCTCACAGAAGGAATTCATTGACATCTTGACACTCGCCTTCTCCACTCCGGACTGGTCCGAGGGAGGGAGGGGAGCGGAGGCGCGTGGAGGGGGAAGAATGGAAAGAGGAATGATGATCTCAACTGTATCGCCTCCTCCACCGCAATCTCACAGATGGGATTCATTGACACCTTGGCACTCGCCTTCTCCACTCCGGTCTGAGGGGAATGAAGCGGGTTGGGTGGAGGGAGGGGAGGGAGGTGAGAGGAAAGGGGAAAGGTGAAAGGAAAAGGGACAGGTGAGAGGAAAGAGGAGAGGTGAGCTGAGCTGAACCGGATTGCTTCCTATACTGCAATCTCACAGATAGAAGGGATTCACGGACATCTTAACGACACTCGCCCTCTCCACTCTGGACTGGCAGAGGGAGGACGTGGGGTGGAGAGGGCGATTGTCATCAAGATGTCCGTAATCGGGGTGGAGAAGGGAAGAAGAAGAAGGGGGGGGGGGGGGGGGGGGGGGGGAGTGAGGGGGAGGGGAGGTGAGGAAAGGAACGGGAAAGAAAAGGGGGAACAAAGAAAAAAGAAGGGAGTTAATCCCATCTCTGCTATATTCCCGTCCGCGCTTCCCCGTTAGAGTCATAGGTCCCACCCCTCGCTATAAGCTCACCCCGTCCGCCTTGACGCGGATCTTGGCGGCATAGTCGATCACGCGCTTCACGGCCACCAGCGCCCTCATGGTCGCTGACGGTCACCGGCGCACTTGACGGCTATTGGCAGATTTAACGGCGAACTGTAAACCTGACGGCCACCGTCAGACCTGATCAGGCAGGCGGCTACGAAGCGATCGTGGAAGCGGGTTATTGACGACACGAGAGGTAAGGGCGACGCGAGGAACGCGACACCTCTTAGAACGGTTTCAACGTTCTACGCGCGACGCTATCGGCGCCGCGATATGCGGCGGAACAGGCAGTCGAAATACCCCCAAACAGAGAGCGAAGCGGCAGATTAAGTCCGCCCTCGAAGCGCCTTCCCAGGTGGACGAGGTGCGATAACACTGCCACGTGTAACGCGATCAGTGGAGGAGAGACGGGACGGAAATCGACTAGCGGAAACGCCACGTGGGCGAGCGCCTCGGGGAAGGCGCACCCAGAAGCGGAGAGCGGGGCGGGGCGAGCGGAAAGCGCAGTCCACGAAAGGGACGGCGGGGAGGAGAGCGGCTAAGAGCGGAAGCTGTTGTGAGAGGCGCGGAGCGGACTCGACGGGTCTGACGGCGGATGGCTGGGCTGCGCTGCTCGCTGTGATTGGTTGGATGGGAAGCGGGAGAGCGATCGACGGCTGCTTGCTTGCTGCTTTGGCTGACGTGTTGGCTGGTAAGTGAGGTGGGGAAGAGGAAGGGGGGAGTGAGGGGGGGAGTCGCAAGAGTTCCGAGCAATAAAGCAGAAAGACCGCGTCAGATTGCACAATACCGTGCTCAACCACTTTTGTGGCCCACCCAGAGCGAGTTTTTGTAATGTCCGATTGGGAAATCAGCGGCGGGGCCGCGAAGGAAACGGCTGCAGCGGATGGGCTATTAGCGCGGACGTGTTGCTGCGTCAGCGTCGGGGAGTGCTGAGCTGTTATACTTCGCCATAACGTTCCTCAAGTAGCGGATTGCTAAAGCAGTTGAATTGAAGCTCGAGACATAACTAGATGATTCCTTATACATATTTCCCCGGCATTTCTTGTTACGAACAGAGAATGGATGCATTTTTTGGATGTTTCAGTAATTTAAAACTTTTTCTTCGTACATATAAATACTAATTTAAAAGATGTCAGAAATGTTTGAATACTGATTTAGATGCTGTGCTAAATTGGTTACTCTAATTGATCGAGAGGCTCTATAACGGTTTCAGATGATACACCATGGAGATGCTCGAGCAACTTGGCAGGTGTTCCGCTTGCCCAACTGCTGCGAAAGGCGGTTCGGCAGAGTCCCACTCGCAGCCAACTTGGTCTGACATGGTGCCAGGCAGCCAACATAGGGTAGCTGATTTTCCACCTGAAACCACTGAATGGAATTTCGGGGCGTAACTTAGGTACTGTACTTCGTGTCGTATCAGGGTCAGAAGCGTGTTCGGGAGTGCTGGGTGCATCTCTGTACTGTACCAACAAAGCCCTGGGAATCAAAACTCGGTGTCCTCTACTGGGTGCTGTTACTCTGATTGCATCAATGGACACTCCCTGGTCCCCTTCTCAGCCTCGGCTGCTTGCGGTTCACATCTCACATTTCACGCACGAAGCACCGACTTGCACCTATCAGGGCGGAGTCAGGTTGTACAACTATTTGTACGCCTACTGCGGTTATCTTCGTTTCAAAACGGTTCAGAGCGGTTAACTTTGAGGACCGCTTCTCACCGTATTGGACCTTCCTTGACCACGATATAAGAACTGTAAACGCGTGAGAAAATGTACAACCTGACTCCGCCCTCAGTGTATACTCGGCAGTTTCGTTTTGTATCTCATCTCAGGGTGGTGGTAGTGAAATGTGATTGGCAACAGGTGCTGTCGTGCTTTGCAGTCACCATGCTTCCAAACCAGCTCAAACCGACCTAAACTTCGGTCCCTGCTCTAGCACGACCGCATTCCTCCTGAAGGGAAACAACCCTCCATTTCACAACAGAGAACTTATCAGCAGGACAACAGAAGCAGACGATAAAATATAGACTGCGTGTAAGAGAGTCGCGAATAGGTAGTACAGAGTCTTGGTTGCCGGGAAGGAACGAGAAAGGAAGTACCCTATTTGGCTGTCTGGGTGTGGGGATTAACAAGCGAGACGTCGAAATGGTTGTCTCACGGAAAAAACGCGAGCAGACGGCACGAGTTGCGGGGATGGGGCAAAGGAGATTAACTCCGCTACTAGCCTGCTCGCTCGGTGCGCTGCTCCTCGCGTCGCTGACGCTTTCACTGACAGAGGTAAAGCCGAGTAGCCTCCAGCCATCCGCCACTTGTCAACTCGCATATCCCTTTAAGCCTTCAGCCAGCCTTTTAATCCCTAAACTTCTTCACAAGAAAGACGTCGAATAGCCCCCAACCGTCGAGCGCAGCTATGGGTGCTACTACTCCCTGTTTTCTTTCAGGCGGTAACGCCGAGTGGTATGGATGCCATCCAAATTTTTCTTTTTCTTTTTCTTTTTTTTTTTTTCCGCCCTGTTAGTGCTGCACTGCACCGTTAGTAGGCCCACGTTCGTGGCTGCTCCTTTTTTGTTTTTTTTTTTGCACAAGTGGGCGGAATCCCGACGCTAAAAAGACCGCTCGATTTGTCAGCCGCTTAGCGAGGTGGTAACCCCATCCCAAGCTCAGTCTTCGCGAGATTCGTCGCAAAAAGCATCCCGTCCCTCCCCCTCGCTATAAAAACCGCCACGCGCACCTCTTTCCGCCTTGCACCTGACGGAAAGCCAGACCTTCTCACTGCAGGTCGCCATGTCGCGGTTCCGCTGACGAGAGAATATGGCGCTGCCCTTCTCTCTTAACCTCGGGGGTAGCGTCTCCGTGCCTCAGACGCCTCTGCTTCGCGGCTACTTCCTCCTCCGATTCACCGCTTCTCCCTCCCCTCCGCTTCACGCAGCTTCTTGAGTCGACTCACAACTTATTCTCGGGGGTGGCGTCTCCGTGCCATAATTTGGCAAGCCTCAGTCGCCTCTGCTTTGCCGCTTCTCCCTCCTCCCCTCCCCTCCACTTCACGCGGCCTCTGCGTCACGCACGTCCGACCAGCACACCCTCCGCTTCAGATGTTGGTTTCCCCCTCCTCCCCTCCGCTTCACGCGGCCTCTACGTCGCGGCTTCACGTGCGTCACGCGCGTCCGACCGGCGCACCTCCCTTCCTTCCCCCTCCCAACCCTTTCCTCCCACCACCCCCTTTCCTCACATCCCTTTCCTCTCCCTCTCCCACCTTCTCTTCCCCTTCTCCCTTGCAGGCCGCCGTTTACGCCGCAACGTCCGTGAAACCAACCGGCATCACCGGCACGACCGCGTGTATCTTGAGTCGACTCATAATACTCTCCCTCCCCGCCACCTGCTCTTCCCCTCCCTCTTGCAGGCCGCCGTTTACGCCGCAACGTCTGTGAAACCAACCGGCATCACTGGCACGACCCTCGGCGGGGACGGCGGCGATGCGGGAGATGACGTCATCAGCGGAAGCTACACCCCGCCGCCCAAGTGCCCCGCGGGGGATACGGCGTGCGCAGGAGGGACAACGGCGGCGGCGGACCCCGACTCGCCGCCGGCCGTGGCGGCGTGCCCCAAGGGGGAACGGCGGTGCTCCAACGGCGCATGCGTCAAGGTGCGAATCGTTACTGCCGTGTGCGCTAAGGTGTGATTTGTTACCATCGTGAAGAAGTTGCGACCATCCCTTCCTTAAGCTCTGGACAGTGCTGGCAGCGGGACGTGTTCTCGTTGAAGCGACATTCTTGAGTCGGCTGTTAAAGTAACTCGTCAGTTTAGGCAAGTAAAGTGTCGCCGCCCGTCTCGTCCTCCGTTTACAGGACGGGTCGACATTCTCGACTCTAAAGTGGCGCGTCATCCCATCCTCTGTTCTCTCTTCCTCCCCTTTTCCCCCCGTCCTCCCCCTCCCCATCGCAGATCGGCATGCTCTGCACGCTCTCTCTGCAGTGCACGGCGGGGCAGTTCCGCTGCCACGACAGCAGCGAGCGCGCGCATCCTTCTCACTCTTCCCCTCTATTCCCCTCTATCTGCCCTCCCCGCTCCCCCTTCCCTTCCTTCTTCCCCTTCCCCCGCAGATCGGCATGCTCTGCACGCTCTCTCTGCAGTGCACGGCGGGGCAGTCCCGCTGCCACGACAGCAGCGGGTGCGCGCCTCCCTTTCTCATTCCCCCTCTATCCCCTATCTCCCCCTTTTCCCCCACTCTCCTCCCCCCATCCCCGCATCCCCCGCAGATCGGCATGCTCTGCACGCTCTCCCTACAGTGCACGGCGGGGCAGTTCCGCTGCCACGACAGCAGCGGGTGCGTGCCGGACGAGGCGGTGTGTGACGGGCAGGAGGACTGCAACGACGGGTCCGACGAGACGGGCGATGATTGCGAACTCATCAGTGGGTGCTTGGCTCAAGGCCTGGTGAGTTGGAGCTTGTGGCTTGAGCAGGGACTGGTGAGTGGAGCTGGTGATTTATGCCTTCTCTCCCCTCTCAAGCGGGTGCGTGCCTCACCCCTCCCCCTTATTGCCCTTCCCTCGTTCTCCGTTTTCCTCCGCCCCTCGCCAGGCGGCCTGCCCTGCAGACGCGCAGTGCATCGCTCCTAGCAAGTTCTGCGACGGAGTTAACGACTGCAAGAGCGGGTCGGAGGAGGGAGAGGACTTCTGCTCCACTTACAGGTGTCCACGTGGCACCTTCAAGTGCCCCTCCTCGCCGCTCATCTGCCGCCCGGGCGCCATGTGCGACGGCAAGAACCACTGCCCTGTAACGAATCCCGACGTGTCTTATACGGAGGATGAAGATCCGGCGATGTGCAGCAGCTTCACGCGGCCTATAGGTGCGATCTCGCAGACCCCCGCACATGGATTCGTGTTCTGAGTCGACTCAAAAGTCAATGCGATTTCACAGACCCCCGTACATGGATTCTTGTTCTGTTCTTGTAGATTTCAACAAGTCGGGGAAGGGTGTAGTAACAGCAGTCGACTTGCTGTCCTAGTCTGTTTTCCTTCCCCCCCTCCTCTACCCTTCCACCCCAATCACACCATTTCTTGCACTTCTTGACCCTCGTCCCATATCCCCCACCCCACTCTCCTCCCCTTTCCCCGTTTCCCCCTTTCCCCCTTTCCCCGTTTCCCCGTTTCCCATGTGTGGTGCCTGCTCAGACCCCCGCACAGGGCTTCCCACCAGCGGTGCCACCATCACTCAAGTGGGGGACCTACTCGGCCCAGGCAAGAAAGGCAAGAGCGGAGGGAGTGGTGGAGGGACGGGTGGTGGGAAGAGTGGCGGGAGTGGTGGTGGGAAGGGGAGCGGTGGTGGGAAGGGGAGCGGTGGTGGGAAGGGGAGTGGTGGTGGGAAGGGGAGCGGTGGTGGGAAGGGTAAAGGGAGTGGAGGAAGTGGGGATAATGCAGGGAGTGGAAAGGGGAGCCAAGTTGATCCATCGGGGGAGGTGAAGAAGCAGGCAGACAAGGTGAAAGCAGCAGCGGACAAGGTCAAGCAAAAGGTGAAACCAACGGGAATTGTTGTGCCGAAGCGTGGGGGCGGAAATTAAGTTGGATGAGAGCGCATGTTGAAGGACAAGAAATGCTCGTCTTTTGTTTGTGTATGCTAGCTGTTCTTTGGACTAGGTGGGTGAAAGGTCGTGTTGAATGAAAATATATTTGCTGTAACATTAACATAATTCTATGTGTTTAAGGCCCAGTTGTAAAGCCTTGACAGGTTCTGCCATTGTATGCCAGTGTTATAAATTGCTTTTATCGCCCTACACTTTATCCGTGGGGCCTGGCCGAATGAGGCCAAAGCAGCTGGGGGATCACCTGCGAGTCGAACTTGACGTTACGTTCCCACTACCTTGCTCTGTTTGTCTCTCTCGCATTCGCATGTCTCGATTCGCGTCGCGTCGCATCACATTGCAGTGACACCCACCGACCGACAATCCATTCTGCAATGCACACAAAGCACAACTCAAGGGCCAACATCATAGACATGCAAATTAGTGTGGTAACCCTATCCAATGGTATGCAAAACCGTCTTACCTCTGTTTGCAAGTTATTGACATGCTGCCCTGAAAGCGCGTTCGTTTTTAATTCAAATTTGATCTTTACCGCGCTTGCCTTCGCGCTAAGACGTGATTTCTTCGGGCCAAGAAAAAAATAAAACCCGATCGGAAAGGGATGCGTCAGGGAGGCATCAACCCTAAAAACAATGTCCTTTCCCGTGTTTAGGGTTGATCCCTCCCAGAAATGCGTCCAGGTCCCTAGGGGTTTTATTGTTTTTCTGCCCTGCCCCTACATTTCCCGGTAGCAATATATTGGTCCAAATTAATGTTATCGAAATGGACCCCGTAGCCTTTCATTCCAGTGGATTTTTCGTCACATTTAGCGGAAAATAGTAGCCGGCAGGAATATTTGTTAGGCGCCGAACAAGACGCGGTAAGAACCACGACGATACGAAATCGAAAACGCAACTGATTCAATCACATATTTTCTTCCTTTTCTGTGCTGCGTCAGCTGTTACACAGTGTTTTGAGTGGCGCTACCAGACAATTTTGCGCAGCAGAACTGGTGTATCGACGGTTTTGCATACACCTGGGCTCCGATAATTTCAGAGCCGGGGCACCGGGTCGCACCTGTGTCGTTTAGCACAGGGGTTGAAATTACGGGGAACAAAAAAGTTCCCCCTAATTTCAACTCCCCCAAGCGCAGATATTTTCGCGCTGAGTCAGTCCCCGCTGGAACATTTGGAAGTGGGTTTGGAAGTCGAATTTGCTCTCTGCCAGAGGAAGGGAGTAGTGTGTGTTGTCCCTTAGTGGTTGTGATCGTTTTTTAGTCGGTTACGCTTGTTTCTACCCATATTCATTTCCTTCACGTAGGCCGTCCATTTTTTGCCACGTGGGAATCTAGTGCGGCTGGTTTGCTTTGTGAGCCACGGAAAACATGCCTGGGAGCCTTCTCGAATCTATTACACCAGCTCATTCCAGCGTGGAAATGTGCTGACGCGTCAGGTCACAGGCTGTAAAGCTCTCGACTTCACTGTTGACAGCCTCCGAAGCGCTCGAGCTCCTGACCCCAGGTGACGACAGGGGCCTTGCAATTAATTACAGGGAATGAAATTATGGGAGCCCAGGTGTACCATCGAATAGGGTTACCAGACTAATTTGCATGTCTATGATGTTGGCCCACAACTCAACACCCACCACACCACACAACATACACGGACATGTACAGGCTTCGTTAGCGGGTCGCAGACATAAGAGCAGGTTGTGTAATTCGGTTCGGTGCGGCGTGTTTTGATACGGTAAAGTCTGTTTCAACTGCCGAACCTTTCCCTGACCCAGATTCTTGTCTAGTTGACCCCAGTCGCACATCCGTCGTACAGTCGTCGTCGGCTTGTCGTTCAATGTCAGGTGTAATGTCGCAAACCCATCGCAGCAAATGGTCTGTTTTCCGCTATGGAGAGTGCTTTGACTCGATTTCTCCTCTCCGCTCCACACCCGACCCGATCCGCAGCATTCGACACTCCATTGCTAGAAGCTAACTAGAGCGGCACGGGAGGCGAAATGTCATAGGGACCGCAAGTCCGCAAGCTACGGCACGCGATGACGATGAGTTCTTAGCTTACGTGGGTATTTTCGCCGAATTTCGTTCGCCAAATGGCGTCCTTAGCTCTCGTGGGTCCAGGAGATGCGCGTCTCGACGACAGAGCAGTCGACGACAGGGCATGCGACGACAGAGCAAGGGACGAGAGGGCAGGAAATTCGTGTTTCACGCATTGTCAAGGCGGCTCGACACGCCGCTGTTGCTGGGAGCGCACTTGCCGCTGTTGTGCAGGGGATGCGTTCCATTCTTCGCTTTGGGCCCTGAATTGCCGCGAACTTCTGCAAAGAAGGGACTGCGGTGATTGCGTTGGGCTTAACCATATTAATCCGCCCTATAGTGACTACAACGATCATTGCTACATCCCCTCGGCAGCTGTCGGTGACAGCCTTTGTCGAGGCGACCCTGTGACTGTCGGGGATGTGACACTATCGTGCGTCTGGGGACCGCTTTCCAGCAGGAGCAACCCGCAGAACGCGGAATGTTGCTGGAACAAACAGTTTAGAAGTTTCAGACGCTTGGGACGGCTACAATCGCAGCAGTCGCAGCCGCTACAATCGCAGAAGTCGCAGCCGCTACAATCGCAGAAATCGCAGCCGCTACAATCGCAGCAGTCGCAGCCGCTACAGCCGCAGCAGTCGCAGCAGTCGCAGCCGCAGCCTTCCCTCTTGAGAGAATCGCTCTCATCTTTCCGGATTACAGTCTCTCCGCGACATCCGCCGCATTCCACGCTCGGCTTTCTCGCGCAGCCCATCCGCGCACTCCTCATCTCCTTGCTTCTCCTCTCCGCCCCCTTCCCCCCGTTCCCCTCCCCTTTCCCCTCCGCCTCCCCATTCTCCGCCTCCCCCTTCTCCGCGCCCCCCTTCGCCCACGGCCCCCTCGTGGCGTGGGCGCAAGCGGACTTCCCCTCGATCATCACCGCGCCCCCGCCGTGCCCGCGCGGGCAGCGGCGGTGCTACGGCGCGCCGGTTGCGGTCACGGTCGGGGACGGGGCGCGCATAGCAGCCTTGCGGACAACATCGAGCAGCGGCAGCGGCGCGAGCAGCAGTGCCGCAAGCAGCAGCACCGCCACAAGCAGCGGTAGCGACGGCAGCAGCGGGAGCAAGTTTAGCAGCAGAAGCAGCAGCAGCAGCAGCAGCAGCAGCAGTAGTGACAGTGGCAGTAGCGAGGGGACGGGAGGCGCGTGCGTGGATGTGACCTCCACGTGTCCCGCGCCCTGCATGGCGGGGCAGACGGCGTGCGCGGACGGCAGCGCGTGCTTCAGCACGTGGATGACGTGTGACGGCCACGCGGACTGCGCTGACGGGTCGGACGAGAGTGACGTGGCGTGTGCCGGGAAGGCGCCACCGCAGGATGCGGCGGGGGAGGAGGAGGGGGAGGCGGGGGCGGAGGGAACGGGGGAGGCGGAGGGGGATGTTGAGGGGGAGGGGGACAGTACCACCGGCAGCAGCAGCAGCAGCAGCAGTGGTGAGAGCAATGGAAACCTCTCAGAAGCACAGAACGAGCCAGACACCTGCCCTCCTGGCTTCATCTCCTGCCCCTCCTCCCCCTCCTCCCCCTCCTCATCCACTCTCAACTGCATTAAGGGTGCTCTCTGTGATGGCATCAACGACTGTCCCTTGGAAGCAGATCCCTTTGCTTCCTCCTCTGCCCTCTCCGCCTCCTCCTCCTCTTCCTCCCCCATGCTCCCCTATTCCATTGACGAACACCCGCTTTTCTGCAGCTTTTTCACCTGCCCGGCGGGCTACCGGAAATGTTTGAACGGGTACGTTTGCGTGAGCGAGAAGCTGTGGTGCGACGGCGTGAACGACTGCCCGAGTGTAGACCTGGTGACCGGAAAAGACATGTCGGCTAGAGAGGCGGCCGAGGCAATGGCTGCTGTGCTAGAAGCAGCCGCAGCTGCAAGAGCAGTGGGTTTTTCTTCAAGCAGTAACTCATCTGCTTCTAGTGCGGACGCTGCTTATAAAGGAGCGGGCCCTGCGGCTTATACGGAGGATGAGAACCCGGCAATGTGCGCTAAGCACGTGTGTGCTGAGGGCACGATGCGTTGCGAGGTGAACAGTAAATGCTTGGATGCCGCCCGGTGGTGCGACGGCATCATCGACTGCCCCGTCACCAAAAAAGGAAACGTTTCCATAAAAGCCAGCCCGAGCAGCAGCACCAGCAGCAGCAGCGGTAGCAGCAGCAGCAGTGGGAAGGGGGTTGCGGCAGCGGCAGCGGGGGTGGTAACCGGAGAGGATGAGGATCCGGGTGTGTGTGCGAGCTGGAGCTGTCCTGATTGGGGCAGGAAGTGCAGCAACGGCGTGCAGTGTGTGGCTCGCGAGCACTGGTGTGACGGCGTCTCTGACTGCCTCTCAACCCCCTCCTCCTCCTCCTCCTCCTCCTCCTTACCATCCCTGCCACCACCAGCAGTGCCAGCAGCATCAGCATCATCAGCGCCGGATGCAGCAGAGGCATTCAACGATGAGGATCGCGCCATGTGTGCGGCGCTGGTGTGCCCTGAAGGCCACCGCCGCTGCCGCAACGGCTGGCAGTGCCTGGCGGAGCGACGGTGGTGCGACGGCAGCAGCGACTGCATCCACCCAGACCCTGCGAGCAACAACAGCAGCAGCAGCAGCAGCAGCAGCAGCAGCAGCAGCAGCAGCAGCAGCAGCAGCAGCAGCAGCAGCAATAGCGGCAGCGGCAGCGAGAGCAGTGCATCTGGTGATAAGCAAAAGCTTGCTCCAGGGGATGAGGACCCCGTGTTCTGCCGCTCCTTCCGCTGCCCCCCTGGCATGGGCAAGTGCTGTACCGGGCTGCAGTGTGTGCCGCTGATACAGGGAGGAGGGATTGATTCCTCTAAGTGTCAAGGTACGGTTGAATTACCTAAATGCGTTTGTTCATGCTGTGAATGTCCCGGTGGTGTTTTTTCTAATTATCAAACACACGCTGCTGCTGAAGCCTGAGTGTGCTCCCCTCCTGCCCTCATTTCCAATACCAGTTCCCTACCTTCCTCTCGTTCTCGCCTCTCACTCCCCTCTCCTCCCCTCTCCTCTCCTCCCTCCCCTCTCCTCCACTCCCCTCTCCTCCCTCCCCTCTCCTCACCTTCCGTCTCCTACCTCCCCTCTCACAGGTGCTGGGACTGACAGTGTTGACCCACAGGATGCGGGCAGCAACAGCGGCTCGCCATTGGACCCTGGGAATGGGGCTGCTGACCCGGGCAGCCAAGAAACAGGCAGCAAGAAAAAAGGCAAAGGGAAGGGGAAAGGCGGTGGCGGTGCAAAGGGCGGGGCAGGCGGAGGAGGTGGGGGAGGGGGAGGAGGTGGGGGAGGGGGAGGAGGTGGGGGAGGGGGATTGGGAGGGGGAGGAGGAGGGGGAAGGAAGAGTGGTGGCGGAGCTCTAAAGAAGGCAGCAGATGCTGTTGTGAAAGGACTCAAGGGCAAAGGCAGGAAGGGGAAAGGCAAAGGGTAAAAGGGATGAGATGAGTAGTGAGATGGTGAAGGGCGATGGAGGAAGTGAGATAGGGAGGGCTGGAGGTTTGATGATGGAAGAGCAATGTTGGAGGGGCGATGGTGGCGAGAGAGCAGCAATACATGGCCTGTGGTTGTAAGGGAAGAGACCCAACTTCATAATACGCAGTCTTCTGGTCCTCAAGCATCGGCGCCACACAATTTACGCGTGATTCCATTCATCCGTGTGCTTGCCCATTATTTTGTCTTTCGTTCAAAACGATGTTTATGCATGTGTCAATGTATTTCCTGCACCCCATTCCAAAAGGCCAAGACAGTAGTGTGACACAATTGAAGGGCTACATGCTGATTCTCCAGGTTCTATATGCACTGAATATCTATTTTCTCCTTTACATATACTCCAATGTGAAATATATTAAGGCAAAAATATTCTACTCGTGCATAGGGGCTTTATATTCCCGCATTATATTCATGTGGTTATGGTAGGAATTGACGAAAAAAGTTATACGCAGTTCGTCACTATAGGTGGAGCGTTGAAGTCGTGATGCGCCGTTGTGATGGCTGGTTAAAAAATCTGTTGGCGGGAAACGATCTCAAGCGAAACTCATCGATCTCCAGTGGCTGAAGAAAAGTCTTTTCGTGACGTCTAATAACGCGACACGTGGAGCGTTAGTTCCGAAAGGAGTTACATCCGAGCTTCCGCGGTCTTTCGTCATCCAATAATGCATATTGTAACCCGCACGCAAATTTCAGTTCAGACCAATCCGACGCTGCTGCCATGTGCAGACCAATCAGATGTTGTTGGTGTGCTGCCGCTGATCCTTGTCAGCCTCATGTGCCCTCCAGCTGTCCCTACCTCCCTGGTCTGGTCTGGTCAGTTGGTCTGGTCTCCCTTCTTCCCCACCTCCATTTCTCCCTGCTTTCTCCATTTCTCAGATGTCAATAGCAAGCTGAAATCCGGGAAGCCATTGATATTGCCGCTCGGATTAGCTCTACTGCTTCTGCAGGCTGGTCTTGGCGTTTCCATTCTGCTTCAGTCGAGCGTTTAGCAGGCTCTTACAAACAGCGTTGCGTTCTTTTCATCAGGCGCGTTTCGAATTTCCAGGTGGGTCTGGCGGAACTCGTTTTTTAGGAATTTAGAAAACTAATTGCATTAGCTGAACTTGCTCACGTTCACCCTCGCCATCTCTCCAGGTGGGTTTGGTTTTCCAACATTCTCGTGAAATCGTGTTTTGAAACTCGAACTTGTCATGGACGCTCGTGGGCTACGAATTGTTTTCGTTTTCAAGGCCATCACTGAATGTTGCCTCGTGGTTACTGCATTTCGTACAAATGCCAGCTGTTGCGATCTGTAACTTAACGAGAAGCTGGACACTCTGAATGGTAACTTTGACGATTCCTGTTCGTCGTTTAACCATAGCGAACGAGAGGAAGGAAATAAGGATTCACATTCCAGAACCGGCCATAAGCAGATGAGATTTCTTGGTTCGCCTCCCAACATCATCGTACTGCACAGGGCCACGTTCTGCTAGTTCAATCCAGCTTGAAAATGTTACGAAGACATCCTATGAGCAATGTGGGATTCAAATGCAATAATCCATCTTGTCTCCGTCTTCCTCCGCGCAGGCTGCTAACGAAGCTTGACCAGATCCCAGTCCGAGCGAGCTCGAACTCCCCCAAGCCTACCATGGTACGCTTTCCACCTCGTTCCAAATTCCAAAACTTCCAGCCTCTTTCATTTTTTCGAGACCAATCAGCCCCGCCTCTTTCATTGTTTCGCGACCAGTCAGCTGGGCCTCTCGGCCCAGCCAGAACGTATGCATTTCGGTATTAGGAGCCTCAACAGTGGAATCCCGTGGGTGTTCTTCTCAAAACTGCAATCATTTGTGACACCTTGTCCCAGACTGGACTTTTTCTCATGTTTCCTCTTCCTTTTTTCTCGGATCCTCTCTCTGTTCCTGTCCCTCCTTCGCGTGCAGGCCGCCACTGCGACTACGAGCAAGGCGCTCATCAGCGAATCCGCTGCATGGAGCGGCCTCAAGGTACGAGCTTATTCGTTTTGAGTCCACTAGAAACACACTTTGTTCTGAGCCGACTCATAGCAAAATCCATTCTGAGACTACTCAAAACGTGCGTAAAGCGGCCTCATGGCACGAGTTTTACAGTTCCTCTCAAGTTATTTGTTGCATCATTGGTTCAACTTACGGAACAAGCTCCTGTTTCTCACCTCAAAGTCTCAAATCCTGCTCCTCCAATCAAGGCTCAAGGTCCCATAACATTTGAATGAGCTCATTCTTAGATTTTGAAATGCAGGTGAAGACCCACATTTCTCTCGCATACTCTGACATTGCCCTTTTCTGTGAATTTCAGAAAATGCCCGTGACTCGTGTCACTGCCTCGCGAAAACTTGTCGCTCGTTCTCCTGCCTTTTCAACAGTTTCCGTTCGTGGTACGTGCATACATAAAGGGCCTTTTTCAAACAAGCTGATGCAGTATTCCTTTCCCTATATCTGGTCCATTGCATTCATCTAGTTGAGTCACCCAACAAGAAATCACTTTCTCTTGTGAACCCATCTCAGATCCATCTTTCTTTCCCTCAATCCCATGTTCCTGCAGCTGCTGCAGCTGCTCCCACGCATTTCCTCCATATTGACGACTTTGATAGGGATACTATCCTCCACATCCTCAACCGCGCCAAGGAAGTGAAGGCGATTATTAAGTCTGGCGATCGCTCCTACCAGCCCCTTAAGGTCAGTTGGCTATACAGCTGTAAGCGTTTCTGGTTGTTCTCAGAGACACCTGGAACAAGGTTGACTTTTAATCAACTGAAAAGGCATTGTTGGTCAAACCAAGGAAATGAGAGCGATTGCTAAGTCCTGTGATCGATCCATCCAACCTCTCAAGCTCATTCATCCAAGGAGGGAAAAGATACATGTACAGACACATGCCCACACGTGGAGGTCAAGTGGAGACTAAATGAAGGTCAAGCAACATCAGATCAGAATCATGTAACTGCAAGGTGGGTTAACATCCATTTCCCCCTCCCCTCCGCCTAACCTGTCACTCCATATACACGACCCCTTACTTCCCCCTCCCCCGTCTGTCACACCACACCATGTCCATGACCTTCACGAAGCCCTCCATGCGCATAAGCATGAGCTGTAGGCCTCAAAAACGGGTTACAACATCTTCTCTTTCTTTGTGATCATGTGTGCTCTCCCCACCCCTCCCCACCCAGGGTCACACCATATCGATGATATTCACCAAGCCATCGATGTGCTTCGAGTTGGTCCTTCACAGGTTTCAGCATGCGTTCTCGTCTCCCCCCCTTTCCTTTGCACCCCCTCATTTTAACCCTCCACACAGGGTCACACCATGTCGATGATATTCACCAAGCCATCAATGCGCACGCGGGTGAGCTTCGAGTCGGGCTTCTTCCTGCTGGGCGGCCACGCGCTCTACCTCGGCCCCGACACCACGCACCAGCCCACCTGCTCTCCCCCATCGCTGCTTCCTTCTAATGCCCTCCCCTCCCCGTCCCCTTCCTTCTGCCCTCCCCGCACCCACCCCGGCCTCCCCTTCCTCCACCCCGGTTCTCCCCTTTCTCCCCCCCAGGGTCACACCATGTCGATGATATTCACCAAGCCCTCCATGCGCACGCGAGTGAGCTTCGAGTCGGGCTTCTTCCTGCTGGGCGGCCATGCGCTCTACCTCGGCCCCGACACCATCCAGCTGGGGAAGCGCGAGGAGACGAGGGACATCAGCCGCGTGATCAGTGGATACAACGATATTATTATGGCCCGGCTGTTCGCCCACCAGGTTTACATCTGTCACACTATACACACCTGGTATGGTCTGTCACGCTCTTCTCTACACACCCGGTATGGTCTGTTGCACACTCTTCTTTCCTTGATGGTTCTTTGCTGGTTCCATACCATTCCCTCAGGTCCTGCTGGATTCGTGCACCCCCATGGTGAAAGAGCGCTGACAGATTTCAACCCTCAGGTTGAGGCTTGCTCAGCTCAGAGAGTGTCCTGACAAGCCTGACTGACAAGCCGAACAGTGTTCGGTTCGGCGAACGGCTGTGTTCATGCAGGGGTGAACGCGAACACGTTCGTGTTCGCCCCTTGCTCATCCCTAGTTAAAGGGCTGCTCTGACTGTGCTCCTCCTCTTCCCCGCTGTCAGTCAGTCTCATCTCCCCACACCTCCCCTTCCTTGCCTTCCCGGTCCGTGCCACCCCCATCCCCTCAGGACATTCTCGACCTGGCCAAGTACTCGAGTATCCCCGTGGTGAATGGGCTGACGGATTACAACCACCCGTGCCAGATCATGGCGGATGCCCTCACCATCATCGAGCATCTGGGACAGATCGAAGGCATGAAGGTGCGATGGGTGATGAGAGATGAGAGATGAACAGTGAGCACATTAGTGGTTTTGTGAGACCGCTCGAGACTTGCCATGGGCACCCGGAATGGGAAGGGGGGTAGGTAGGTAATGCGGGTACAACCACCCGTGCCAGATCATGGCGGATGCGCTCACCATCATTGAGCATCTGGGGCAGATTGAAGGCATGAAGGTGAGCGAGATTGGCAGGGGTACTTGTGTGCGTGGATGTTGTGAATGGATGGCAAGGGATGGACGGGCTGACGGATTACAACCACCCGTGCCAGATCATGGCGGATGCGCTCACCATCATTGAACACCTGGGACAGATCGAGGGCATGAAGGTGAGATGGGCGATGGGAGATGCTGCAGGGTGTTTTTGAGAATTCTCCAGTGTATTTTTGAAAATTTTCAAAAATTCCCTGAAGGCATGAAGGTGCGATGGGTGATGAGAGATGAGAGATGAGAGATGAGCGAGCTATGAACAGTGAGCACATTCAGTGGGTTGCTCGAGACGTGCTATGGGCACGCGGAATGGGAAGGGGGGTAGGTAGGTAATGCAACTACAACCACCCGTGCCAGATCATGGCAGATGCGCTCACCATCATCGAGCACATGGGGCAGATTGAAGGCATGAAGGTGTGATGGGTGATGAGCAATGATAGACGAGCACTTGCAATGGGTGTGTCGCATGGGAATGGGGGTATTTGAATAATGGGCTATGACCACCGGTGCCAGATCATGGCGGATGCTCTCACCAAATCATGCTGTCCCATCATGCTGTCCTGTCCCATCCCGTTTGCATGGGCCCGCCCTCTCCCGTGTGCCACAGTTTGCCTATGTGGGTGATGGCAACAACATCGTGCACAGCTGGCTGCGCCTGGCAGCAGTCATCCCCATGCACTTCGTGTGCTTCCCCCCCTCTTCCATACCCACTCTCCCATGCAACCCCATCTCTATCCCCACAGGTGGCGTACGTGGGCGATGGCAACAACATTGTCCACTCCTGGCTGCGCCTGGCAGCAGTCATCCCCTTTGTGTGCGTCTGCCCCTCTTCCACACCCACTCTCCCATGCAACCCCAACCCTATCCTCCCCCATCTCTATTGTCCCCCTAATCTCACAGGTGGCCTATGTGGGTGATGGCAACAACATCGTCCACTCCTGGCTGCGCCTGGCAGCAGTCATCCCCATGCACTTCGTGTGTGTCTGCCCCAAGGGCTTCGAGCCCGATGCGGAGACAGTAGAACGCGCCAGAGCAGCCGGGGTCAGCACCATAGAGATCACGAATGACCCGGTGGAGGGGGTGAAGGGGAGCAACGTGGTGTACACGGACGTGTGGGCGAGCATGGGGTACAAGGAGGAGGCTGAGACACGAAAGAAGACCTTCCAGGGATTTCAGGTGCGTTGGAGGGACGGGGGAGGGTAGGGAGAAAGAGCAGCCGGAGTCAGCACCATAGAGATTACGAATGACCCGGTGGAGGGGGTGAAGGGGAGCAACGTGGTGTACACGGACGTGTGGGCGAGCATGGGGTATAAAGAGGAGGCTGAGACGCGAAAAAGACCTTCCAGGGGTTCCAGGTGCGTTGGGGGGGAGGGGGGGTAGGGAGGGGGAGTAGGGAGGGAGAGCAGCAACAGTGGAGCGCACGAGAGCAGCAGGGGTCAGCACGATCGAGATTACGAATGACCCGGAGGAGGGGGTGAAGGGCAGCAACGTGGTGTACACGGATGTGTGGGCCAGCATGGGGTATAAGGAGGAGGCTGAGACGCGGAAAAAAACCTTCCAGGGCTTCCAGGTGCGTGGGAGGGAGGGAGAAGGGAGGGAGAGGGGAGGGAGAGGGGGTAACGGAGAGGGAGGGGAGGGGAGCTTTCTTCTACCAACATAGCGGGGGTTGGAGGTGTTGGATCGAGTCAAGAAGAGTTCAGTGGAGACTCCTTGTTTGTTGGTTCTCCTCCACCTTATCAAAAAAAAAAAAATTCCCCTGGACTCGATAATTGTTGGCAGGTGGATGAAGCGATGATGGCACGGGCCGGCAAGGATTGTCTGTTTATGCACTGCTTGCCAGCGGAGAGGGGGGTGGAGGTGTCAGATGGGGTTATGGAGGCTCCTTACTCCATTGTTTTCCCCCAAGCTGAAAACCGCATGCATGCACAAAACGCCATCATGCTGCATTGCCTGGGGAAGTAGAAACTCTTGTAGTCTCCCCTGTTTTCAAAAGTCAGGATATTTCCGGATTAGTGCAATCACAATAATTATTTCTAGTGAAACATCGCTAGAATATTTTTGCTTATGTTCGAATGGAATATGAAATTTGTGGGATCTAGCCTGCTTACAAGCCTGTGGAAATGCCTTTCAGCCTTGAAAACCTACGAGCAAAAAAACATTGTTCCCGATGGACTGAGAAAAGCAGGACTAGGTAGTAACTACAATTAAATTCCTACCGTGCAGTTGCACACCAGTGTTTCCTACCTCGATAGTGCAATCCTCGTTCGCTCAGTCATTTCATGGATCTTTTCCCTGGTTCCTTCCACGTGTACTGCAGCCGGAGTTTCCCGCCAAATCTCGCGGACACGTCAGGCTACTTGTCCCCTTCCTCTTCCCCTTCCGCGCGTCGCTCAGCAACACCTATCACTCGCCCGCCTGCCTCTCCCGTTTGCCTGTGTGCTTCATCTTTCTTCGTTCGTTCTTCCATCAAACTGGGCACGAATTCATTGCAGCAGACCCAGCTCACACCAACAACACCCTTCTCCCCTCCGTTTCCCCTTCGCATCGCCTCGCCGCACGGCCTTGCCTTTCCTCCCACAGCGTTGCCTTTCCTCTCCGCGCCGTCTGCTTTTGCGATCCGCCCGTTCCAAGCAAATCTCGTCGCGACCAAATCTCGTCTTCTCCAGATCTTCTCACTTGAACAGCTCTCTCCCCACCGAATCTCCTCTCCCGGTCTCTCGGCGGGCGGCGCGATGGTGCTCGGGCAGCTACAGGCAAAGTACCAGGAGATCGAGGGGCGCGCCAAGGCGTGGGTCGCGCGCCAGCCGCCGCCCGTGGAGGTGGCGATCGTGGCGGCGGCGAGCGCGCTGCAGGGCGGCGCGATCGGCGCGATGATGGGCAACCTGACGTCGGAGGCGGCCGGCAGCATGCCGTCGCCCGCCACCATGCCGGGAATGACGCCGGAGGCCGCGGCGTCGATGAAGCAAATGCAGGTGCGACGCGAGCTCTGCCGAGTACGGTTGGATAGTTTCCTGGCGGCTTCGACGTGCAGACCGAGTCGCTCATTTACTCTCTGATATCGGATCTTGGATCGCCTACTGTTATTGGAGGGCGACTCGGGAGAGTTGGGCCTTGAGAAGCCAGATCCAGATTCGCGCAGGGTTGTGTCCGGCTACTAGAGGCCAGAAGCAGCCTGCATCTAAGGCGATTCACATGCAGCCTCTGAAGCGCGTGGCTCCGTGCACGCGTCACGTGGGGCAGTGTTAGGGTCGTTTTTTGGCCGGCCGCCTTGACGCAACGGCGCGTCTTCATCGGTCAACTTTGTTCGGGAGCGATGCCTTGTTGCTGATCAGTTGCGGATGACGGAGCCGCATTGATGATAAAACCCGTTGACGTGTCGCCTCGTGGTTGGTTCGGATCCACCGGTTTGGATCCACCGGTTTTCACAAATCTGAAAAAAAAACATCCACGAAAAAGCTTGCACAGAACCAGCGGACGTCGCACGTCTCAACGCTAGCGTCGCGCAACACGATGAACTCTCACGATCATGTCGCAGAGCATCGAATCCTGCGAACACTACAGCCCATCCAAAGCACAGCGGCCCTGCTGTCCGTCCCGCGGCCGCCGTTGATCACGTCGCTAACCCCTGAACCTTCCCCGTCGCACCTTCCTAACCGTTTGGATCTGTGGCATAGTAGGTTGCGTGAAGCGGGTTTTCCACCCCGCGTGACCTGATGTGTGGAGGCGTGTCATATAGCAGACTTAGAAATTGTCTCTTCACACGTCGATCGTGCTACCCACCACCCTTTCCCCTGGCCCTTTCACCGTGCTACCGTCGCGGCCTGGCCCTGGTGTGCGCAGGCGCTCACAGGGGGGCCTTGGACGCAGGCGCGAAACTTCGCGGTGATGACGGGCGTGAACGCGGGCATCACGGCCGCCATGAAGCGCGCGCGAGGGGGAGTTGAAGACCTGCAGACGAGGTGAGGTGTGGGAAGGGGTGGGAAGGGGTGGAGATGGATAAGGGGGTGAATAACGGAATGGGTGATTCGTGGGAGGTGAGATGCGGTAAGAGTAGGTGACGGGCGTGAACGCGGGCATCACGGCCGCCATGAAGCGCGCCCGCGGCGGCGTCGAGGACCCGCAGACGAGGTGAGCGGTGGGAAGCTGTGGAGATGGATAAGGGGGTAGGTGACGAGGTGGGAGGGGTTGGCGGTGCGTGATGATGAGAGGAGGAGAGGGGAGGGGATGAGGGCAGGTATGGGCACCTACAGTCGGTTTTCGAGGCGGAGAGGAGGTGAGGGGTGGAAGGAGGTGAGGGGTGGAAGGAGGTGAGGGGTGGAAGGAGGTGAGGGGTGGAAGGAGGTGAGGGGTGGAAGGAGGCGAGGGGCGGGGGAACTAGCAGCAGACAAGCGATCCAAATGAGGGTGCTATGCGGCCGTGGGAGTCGCTGTTGCTTTTGAGACTTCTCAAAAGCAACACCAACAGAGTGGGAGTCGCAAAAGGAAGTAACGAGAAACACAGGAGCAAGCCAGCTATTGATTAAGACATCTGATTTGAGTGCTTACGATGTTTCTCTTTCCAGAAGAAACCACCAGCCTGCAATGCTCACTTCTTCTCCCCCCCTCCCGCCCTTCCTCGCTCGCCCCCGTCGCCCCCACCCCTGTACATGCTGCCATTCACCTCCGAAACCTCTCTCCTCTTAATGAGGTGACTTTTGAGTCGACTCAAAAGTCAAAAGTCACCTTTTGAGTCGACTCAAAAGTCAAAAGTCACCTTTTGAGTCGACTCAAAAGTCAAAAGTCACCTTTTGAGTCGACTCAAAAGTCAAAAGTCACCTTTTGAGTCGACTCAAAAGTCAAAAGTCACCTTTTGAGTCGACTCAAAAGTCAAAAGTCACCTTTTGAGTCGACTCAAAAGTCAAAAGTCACCTTTTGAGTCGACTCAAAAGTCAAAAGTCACCTTTTGAGTCGACTCAAAAGTCAAAAGTCACCTTTTGAGTCGACTCAAAAGTCAAAAGTCACCTTTTGAGTCGACTCAAAAGTCAAAAGTCACCTTTTGAGTCGACTCAAAAGTCAAAAGTCACCTTTTGAGTCGACTCAAAAGTCAAAAGTCACCTTTTGAGTCGACTCAAAAGTCAAAAGTCACCTTTTGAGTCGACTCAAAAAGTCACCCCTGTACATGCTGCCATTCACCTCCGAAACCTCTCTCCTCTTAATTCCCCCCTCCTTGCCTTCCCACTCCATGCATCCCCTCCCCTGCTACCCATCCCCCTGCATCCCTTCCTCCCACCTCTCTCGCGTCAAGGTGTCCCTGCCCACAGTGCGTTGGCAGCGTGTGGGTCGGGGGTGGCGTTCTCGGTGGTGAGCGGGGTGGGCGGACCGGGCCCCAAGCCTTGCACTCCAGCTCCTTAGCTTACCCCCTCCCCTCCCCCCCCTACCCCCTTCCCCTCCTCCCATTCCCTGCCCACAGTGCGGTGGCAGCGTTTGGGTCAGGGATAGCGTTTTCAGTGGTGAGCGGGGTGGGCGGGCCGGCGGGCAACGCGGTGCTGAACGCACTCACCACGGGCGTTGGATTTGCCATTTTCCAAGGCGCCTTTTTCCAGGTGCGTGCATGCGGGGTGTGTTTGTTGTGGGGAAGGTGTGTGTGCGCGTGCGTGCGCGCGCGTGTGTGTGTGTGTGTGTGTGTGTGTGTGTGTGTGTGTGTGTGTGTGTGTGTGTGCGTGTGCGCGTGCGCGCGCGCGTGCGTGTGCGTGTGCGTGTGTGTGTGTGTGTGGGGGGAGGTGTGGGTGTGGGTGTGTGGGTGTGTGTAGGGAGGGGGAGGGTTGGAGGAAGGGGAGGGAAGGCCATGCTGCAGGAGCCGGACTTGGCCTTGGTGTGGAATAAAAAGCCCCCAACCCCTCCCCTCTCCCTCTCATACAGCTGGGCAAGGCATTCTCAGGCGAAGGCGACGCAACGCCGTCAGAATACATGGAGTCGAAGGCCATGCTGCAGGAGCTGGGGCTGGGCAAGTATGAGAAGAACTTCAAAAAGGGGCTCCTCACTGACCGCACACTGCCACTGCTGAACGACAGGTGCGTGTGCTGCAGCTGCCAATTACTCACGCACCAGCTGTGACCCCTATCACCCCACTATCAAGAAGGGGCTGCTGACTGTGCGCACTCTACCGCTGCTGAATGACAGGTGCGTGGGTGATGCTGCTGAACAACAGGTGCGTGTGCTTCCAACCACTCACACATCTATCACCCGTCTATCAAGAAGGGGCTGCTCACTGACCGCACACTGCCACTGCTCAGCGACAGGTGGGAGGGTCGTCACTCTTTGGCAGCCCAGCTGTCGAAGCTTGAGACTAAAGTGGCCTCCCTAAGTCAACTGAGTCAACAGGGCGAGTCCACTGAGTCAGTTGTCTTCTCCTCGTAGGTGTAACGATTCACGCCATGTGTCTCGCTATTGTAGATTCTCAGCTGCAAGGGGCCGGCTTGGTCAATTTGTCGACACGGAAGAATATTACGGGAGATACCACGGAGCCGACAGAACAAGAGAAACACTTAGCAGCACGCAAGGGAGCAGCACAACAACGTGCTGCTAAGCGTTTCTCTCGTTCTGTCGGTTCCGTGGTATCTCGATTAACCTCCTGCAGGAGAGAACCTACAGTAGCGCGACGCATGGCGTGAATCGTCACACCTGCAAGGAGAGGAAAATATGAAATCCTGTCATCCTTTCTGCGCTCCTCGTGTGGCTCCTCATTAAACTCTGTCCATTCCTTGCCATGGTGCAGTGCTCTGCAGGAGGTGTCTTCTGAGGCGCCTCAAAAGTCAGTATGAAATCCTGTCATCCTCTCTGCACTCCTCATGAAACTCCTGTACGCAGGAGGTGCATTGCCCTGCAGGAGGTGCAGTCAGGAGGTGCCGTGCATTGTAGCCCCTCCCATCTTTTCATTCCCTCGACTCATCATCCTGGATATGAGATGTCACAAATTGGGATCCCAACACCCACCCGCTTCTCATTCCCTGTCTCTCTTTCCCTGCCACTCCTCGCTTCTACCCTCGCACAGTGCACTGCAGGAGGTCAAGATCCCTCCCGGCTTTTGCTTGATCATCCTCGACCACATCAGGGATGTGAAACATCTCAACATGGGATCCTGATTCCTATGGTTCCTCCTTTCTGCCTCTCTTTCCCTGCCTCTCCTCCTGTCTGCCTTCGCACAGTGCACTGCAGGAGGTCAAGATCCCTCCCGGCCCTCTCTTTCCAGGCCTCTGACAGTGCCCGCTCTTTCCCTGCCCCTCTCTCCTTGCCTGTCCTCCCTCGCACAGTGCACTGCAGGAGGTCAAGATCCCTCCCGGCCCTCGCCTGATCATCCTCAACCACATTCAAAGGTACCGCGCTCTGCCTGCTCTCCTTATAGTCACATCGAAAGGTACCTCGCTCTGCCTGCTCTCCTTAAAGTCCAGTTTAAAGTTACCTTTCTCTGCCTGCTCTCCTTTTAGTCACACTTAAAGTTACCTTGCTCTGCCTGCTCTCCTTATAGTCACACATAAAGTTACCTTGCTCTGCCTGCTCACCTTGTAGTCACATCCAAAGGTACTGCGCTCTTCTCTGCCTGCCCTCTGTATAGTCACATCAAAAGGTACTGTGCTCTGACTGCTCTCATCAAGGTCACATATTTTGTTTCTCCTTCCTTTTAGCCTATTCATTCATGCTTGTTGTGCCCCTCTGCGGCTGCTGTGTGTCCAAAGCTTAATGCCCAATGTCCATTCCCCACTGTCTGGCATCCATTGCTGGTTGGTGAGCAGATCGCGAAGGTGCTACGGGCAAGCTCCCTCCAGTGCCAAGCCCAGCCTCAGCAGCAGTGGGCCAATCGGCATTGGCCACCTGGGTGGTCACCTGGACAGCAGCAGTAGCAGCAGCAGCAGCAGCGGTGAAAGCGGAGCAATGGTGGCCTCATTCTAGACTAATGTACGCCCTTGTTTTTTTGTATACCATGTAGAGTGTAAGCATCTTTGGAAAAGAGAGGCGCTCAAAATATATAGCAATGCGTAGGAAATGGGTACTGGGTACACCATATAACTGCCAGCCCTGCAAAGAGCAGGGCTCTCTTGCTGTAGTTCCCCTGCAAATACCAGAGAATGACCCCTCTGTAGTGGTGGTCAAGACTCAAGACTCTCTCTGTAGAGGTGGTCTTCCAAAGTGGTTGCGTTATTTTAGGAGCCCCCTGTTAGTGCAAGCATGTTATTAATCACAAAATAATGCAGGGATTTATAAAACCATGCTGGCGAATGTTCTGTTCACCCTCGCTTTTTCTTAGGGATCTGAAATAAACCCCGAGTCCTACCGTTGATGAGGGGGGGTTGCGGTATCTGCGTGCGTCTTGTCACGACCTGATGCCTTCAGATGGGACAGTAAAGGAGGCAGACATGCAGTGGTGGCCTGGGGTGGCCTGCCTGGATCTAACAACCAGTGGTACCATAGAGGGGGTTCTCTTATGGGAGCTATAATATGCTTTCTGTTGTCTGGCAACAGCCTACCTACCTACCAGACAACAACACCCGGACATTGTTTATTCGACTCAAGCAACAGCAACAGCTTACTCGCGAACACACAGACCAGCTGAAGGCACCACTCCCTGCCCTCCCCTCCACTGACTGCCTCATTGTGTGCGTCTTGCCTACTAGTGACCACCCGGACCTGGTATCAACAGAGCCCTCTCAGTCCCTTCCAACCTCTGCCTCTTGTGCGCGTCCTACAGCAACGTGATGTTCTCAAACGTGACTGTACAGGGAGAAGTGGTGGCTTGGAGGCAACAACTTATTAGTGACCACCCGAACCTGCCACTAACAGAGCCCTCTCACTCCCTTCCACTCGCTGCATCTTGTGTGCATCTTGCAGTGACCGCACACCCTCGGATGTGACTGTAAAGGGGGCCGTGCCCGCCTGCAGGAAAGGGGACTTGACGAGGTGAGCGAATCGTTGCCCCCCGCTCCAGACGAGAGCTTTCAGTCCCGCCACTTGCTGCCTCTTGTGTGCGCCTTGCAACAAACCAGGCACGCCTACTGGAGGCAGCACCCTACTAGTGACCACCCGGGCCTGCCTTTTGAGGCGCCTCAAAAGCCTTTTGAGGCGCCTCAAAAGTTGCAACAAACCAGGCATGCCGACTGGAGGCAGCACCCTACTAGTGACCACCCGGGCCTGCCATTATCAGAGCCCTCTCAGTCCCTTCCACTCGCTGCCGCTTCTGTGCGTCTTGCAGTGACCTCACGCCCTCGGATGTGACTGTAAAGGGGGCCGTGCCCGCCCGCAGGTAAGGTGATTTGAAGAGGTGAGCGAATCGCTGGCCCCCGCTCCAGAAGAGGATCACGCGATTGGTGCATGCGTGCGCCCAGCTCTCCCCTGATTGGAGGGTGGAATGGGGTTGTGATGGGTGTGTGATGCCCATGAGTGGTTTGGGCCAATGAGTGGTTTGGGCCCATGAATGTTTCACATTGTAGAGCAAGTGCTGTTTGGTTGCATGGTGATTGCGAAAAACAATGCACCCAAAGTGAGGCAAAGCGGATAGGCATGCATACACACCGAGAGCAGGAACGAGCCGGGACCTGATTCACCAACACCACCTGTACGCCATTGAGTTGAATGCTCCATGCCCCATGCCCCATGGCCCATGCCCCATGACCCATGCCCCATGACCCATGCCCCATGCGCATGACACGTGCACATAACACGTGAACCATTATGAGGTCTTCTCCCGGAACAACTATGCGAAACATAATTGGCTTTTGCGAAACATCACGCAAAAAAATTGGCATTTGTGAGACATATGGCTCTTGTAACCAATCACGCGAGGGCTCACAGCAACATTGTGCTCGTCAGCGATCGCAAGCAGCACCCTCGCCATTGCGGCCAGCAGGCACGGAGGTAAGTGAGTGCAACACACAATGCACCAAACATGCTGCACGTGGAAGCAGGCAAGCAGAATGCGAGGGCTCACAGCGACTTTGTGCTCAACAGCGATGGCGAGCAGATCTCTCGCCATGGAGGCCAGCAGGCGCGGAGGTAAGTGAATGCAGCACACGCACACATAATCAAGCATGCAGGCTCCACCCTACTCTCATGTTGCAAGAACTCACAGCCACGTTGTGCTCATCCGCAATGGCAAGCAGCTCTCTCGCCATGGAGGCCAGCAGGCAAAGAGGTAAGTCAACGCAGCACATGCACAAGCCACGCGAGGAGAGCATGCATGCCCTGATCCACACTCACAGCCACGTTGTGCTCGTCAGCAACTTCAAGCAGCTTTCTTGCCATGGAGGCCAGCAGGAGACTGGCACAGTGGCACCCTTCATGTGAGGCGAGCACCCATTCATGCATGCAAGCATGCACTAGCCACACTCACAGCCACGTTGTGCTCATCGGCAATCGCTAGCAGCTCCCTCGCCATGGAGGCCAGCAGGCGCGAGCGCAGACCCATGTCTGTGAAGCCATGGCGGAAGTGGAACGTGACACTGTCGATCACCACTAGCTTCACCTGTGGTATGGGTCATGTGGTGTGGAGGGATAAGGAAGAGGCGCAGGGAAAATGTAAACAGGTGAGCGCAGACCCATGTCTGTGAAGCCGTGGCGGAAGTGGAAGGTGACACTGTCGATCACCACCAGCTTGACCTGCCGCGTGGGTTATGTGGAATAGGATGGAGGGGAGAGGGAGGGCAGCAGGGAGAGGGAGGGCAGCAGGGAGAGGGAGGGCAGCAGGGAGAGGGAGGGCAGCAGGGAGAGGGAGGGCAGCAGGGAGAGGGAGGGCAGCAGGGAGAGGGAGGGCAGCAGGGAGAGGGAGGGCAGCAGGGAGAGGGAGGGCAGCAGGGAGAGGGAGGGCAGCAGGGAGAGGGAGGGCAGCAGGGAGAGGGAGGGCAGCAGGGAGAGGGAGGGCAGCAGGGAGAGGGAGGGCAGCAGGGAGAGGGAGGGCAGCAGGGAGAGGGAGGGCAGCAGGGAGAGGGAGGGCAGCAGGGAGAGGGAGGGCAGCAGGGAGAGGGAGGGCAGCAGGGAGAGGGAGGGCAGCAGGGAGAGGGAGGGCAGCAGGGAGAGGGAGGGCAGCAGGGAGAGGGAGGGCAGCAGGGAGAGGGAGGGCAGCAGGGAGAGGGAGGGCAGCAGGGAGAGGGAGGGCAGCAGGGAGAGGGAGGGCAGCAGGGAGAGGGAGGGCAGCAGGGAGAGGGAGGGCAGCAGGGAGAGGGAGGGCAGCAGGGAGAGGGAGGGCAGCAGGGAGAGGGAGGGCAGCAGGGAGAGGGAGGGCAGCAGGGAGAGGGAGGGCAGCAGGGAGAGGGAGGGCAGCAGGGAGAGTGGAGAACATGTGAGCGCACACCCATGTGAGTGAAGCCATGGCAGAAGTGGAATGTGACACTGTTGATAACCACTGGCTTGTCCTGTGGAAGGGTAAGGAAGGGCGACAGGGAAAGGGCGACAGGGAAAGGGCGACAGGGAAAGCGCGAGCAACGAATGAGGAATCTCAAGAGCAGACCAATGGCGGAAATGAAAGTTGACGATCGATCACCACTAGCTTAACATGCTGTGTGATGTCAAGACTTGTGTGCAAGACTTGTCAAGAACAGACCAGAGGGCTGCAGCGGCCTTACTTGCATCAACTTGGGTAGTTATGTGCGTTTAAGACAACGAAAAGAACCTCCTATGATGATGATGGAGAACGGTAGCCTGGTTAAGAAAGTTTTGAGACATCTCAAAACACATCGCAAGAAACGAAACGAGCCTCATGATCATGATGATGGAGAACGGTAGCCTGGTTAAGAGATTGCCTCTGTGTTTTGAATAGCCAGTTTGAAAGCTCTGTGAATCAGATTCAGAAGCTAAAACTGCATGAAGGTGAATAGAGAGCAAAATGGGGTGTTCCGAGAATTGAACTCGGGACCTCTCGCACCCTAAGCGAGAATCATGCCACTAGACCAAACACCCACATCTGTGATGCAACGTAGTTTCGTACTAGATTCTTGCATGACAACGCAGCACTCACCTTGGGGTGCAGACGAGCAGGTGCGGCAGGGTGTGGACAGGAGGGCTCTGCTCTGTGTGATCACACACTCACAGGTAATGCACCCCTGCCAGCGCTGCTGTTGCTGATACCCAAGCCATGCACGCACAGCACTCATCACACACACCACGCAGTGCCACCCATCCCACCTTGGGTTGCAGAGCAAGCAGGTGCGGCAGGGAGTGCAGGAGAGCAGTCTGCTTCGTGTGGTCACACACTCGCAGGTAATGCACTGCTGCCAGCGCTGCTGCTGCCAATGCCACCCATGCACACAAGTGGCAGCCTATCACACACCTTAGTGTGCAGAGCGAGCAGGTGTGGCAGGGAGTGCAGAAGTGCTGTCTGCTCCGTGTGGTCATACACTCGCAGGTAATGCACCCCTGCTTGCGCTGCTGCTGCCAATGCCACCCACACATGCCAAACCACTACGGACCTTGGGGTGCAGAGCGAGCAAGTGCGGCAGAGAATGGACGAGTGCTGTCTGCTCTGTGTGGTCATACACGCGCAGGTAATGCACCCCTGCCAGCGCTGCTGCTCTCGACGCCTTTGATGCCACTGCTGCTGACACTGCCCCAGATGCATTTGAATGCAAGTGCTGCTGGTGGTGCTGCTGCGAGTATTGGCTGAAGGCTTGATGCGAGGCAGTGGTCTCTGGGGCACGTGTGTCTATGGCAGCGGCAGCGGAAATGCAGTGAGCTGCCCACGCGTCCGCCATCTCTGCTGCTCGCTCCACCATGAAGCTTCCTTCCGTGTCTGGTGGGGAAACAGGGGGGTAGACGGGTGTGGCGTGGGGATTTCAGTGTACAGGGCACAGGGCAGCAGTGGTGGTGGGGCCAGTGACAGCAGCAAACAGCAGCAAGGCAGTGCAGTGAGCCGCCCATGCGTCGGCCATCTTTGCTGCTCGCTCCACCATGAAGCTCCCTTCTGTGTCTGGAGGGGAAGATAGAGAGGGGTGTTGGAAATTCAGTGTGCTGTGGGGGCAGACACAGCAGCCAGCAAGGCCGCGCAGAGTGCTGCCCCGCCCATGCATCGGCCATCTCTGCTGCTCGCTTCACCATGAAACTCCCTTCCGTGTCTGGTGGGCAAGATAAAGAGGGGAGCTGGGATTTCAGTGTGCTGTGGGGGCAGACACAGCAGCAAGGCCGTGCAATGTGCTGCCCTGCCCATGCGTCGGCCATTTCTGCTGCCCTCTCCACCATGAAGCTCCCCTCTGTTTCTGGTGGGGAAAACAAACGCAAATAAGGGCTTGAGGGTGTTAAAACGAAGGGGCAGGCAGCAGCAAGGCAGTGCAGTGAGCTGCCCATGCGTCAGCCATCTCAATTGAAGCACCTCAAGTGAGGGGAACAACAGAGGTGAGGAGGTGAGGGTATCGAGCCAAATGGAGTATCACCACCACTCACCGATGTACACGGCCTACCCCACCACCCCTCCCAGCACATCAGGCGCCTTCCGAGGCGACTCAGGTGAAGGTAAGAATAGAGGTGAGGAGGTGAGAAGATGAAGGGATCGGATTGAGTGACGCCTCACCACTCACCTATGTACACAGCCTCGCAATCCACCCCTCCCAGCACAGCAGGCGAGAGGGGAGAGAGAGGAGAGAAGAGTGAGGAAGTGGATTGAGTCGGGAGGAGTCACACTCACCGATGTACACAGCCTTGCCCTCCACCCCTCCCAGCACAGCAGGCGTCTGCACGTTGATAGCCAGCTAGCTGCATCCTGCTTCGACTGAGATTGGTTGAACGTGCGACTGAACTGGCATGCAGAATGAAAGTGAGGAAATATGAGTCTTACCAATGTACACGGCCTCGCCCTCCACCCCTCCCAGCACAGCAGGCGTCTGCACGTTGATTGCCAGCTGCATGCTGCCATGGAGACACAGCAGCAACAGTAACACCGAGAGAGATATCAGAGCCCACAGTGGCAAAATATTCCGTCAGTCACCTTGCTGCCAGGGAGACACAACAGTCACCTTGCTGCCAGGGAGACACAACAGTCACCTTGCTGCCAGGGAGACACAACAGTCACCTTGCTGCCAGGGAGACACAACAGTCACCTTGCTGCCAGGGAGACACAACAGTCACCTTGCTGCCAGGGAGACACAACAGTCACCTTGCTGCCAGGGAGACACAACAGTCACCTTGCTGCCAGGGAGACACAACACGAACTGTAACACCAGCAGTAACACCACGAGAGATATCGGAGCCATTACTGAGAGGGGCAGACTATTTTGTCAACTCCAAGTCACCTTGCTGCTGGCAGGGAGACGCAGCACCAGCACCAGAACCACGTGGCAAAAACCCAATCAGCTGCATCCCATCCCATCCCATCCCATCCCGTCCCATCCCATCCCATCCCATCCCATCCCATCCCATCCCATCCCATCCCATCCCATCCCATCCCATCCCATCCCATCCCATCCCATCCCATCCCATCCCATCCAAACCCATCCCAACCCAGCCTTACCCCAGCTGTGTCTTGCCAACTCCAGGCGGCCCACCTGGAAGCAACAGACGGGGATAAACGGCAACGGATAAACAGATCAGGGCTACTTAAATACCCCTTCATTTATATTGTTGGGAACAGAAATAAGAGATTACAGAAAACGCATAAGTGAAATAAATATGCTCTAGATAATAGTACTAGATAGTACTTGAACATGTGGGTCAGCTTTTGCAGCACCACACCCCTCCCAACCCACACGTACTCCATACACCACCACCGCACACACACCACATCAGTGCACACCATCGCACCATGCCCCACTCACATATCTCTGTAGCTCCTGTAGAGCCACCCCACCTCCCAGCATCGCATCCAGCTCAGCACACATCGTCTGCACCCTGCCCCTGCCTCTCTCTGCTTCTAGAAGTTCCCACGCGGAGCGGGCACCTGCACACACACAATACAGATACATGCGCTCAGTGCTCTATTCAGCACATAACGTCTGCCCCCTGCCTCTGCTCCTGCCCCTGCCCCTGCCAGTGTGTGAGGTGCTCTACGGTAGAATGTGGTGTGGTGTGGTGTGGTGTGGTGTGGTGTGATGGTGTTTGGTGTGGTGTGACCTCTGAGCCATATGCGGGAATTGACCCTGCTATGCAGAACGCACACTGCAAATCCAACCACACACACCCCCACACACCCACACACCCAAACACCCACACACTCACACACTCACAAACCCACACGCCCACAAACCCACACACCCACACACCCACAAACGCACACACCCGCCCACCCACAAACCCACACTCCCACACACACACCCACCCACACACACACACGTACCTGCAATGCCAGCAGCAGTGGGAATGATGCTCGTCTGAATGCTGCCCGCTGCCACGCCCAGCACGTGCTTGGCATCCTCCAGGGACAGAGACGCATCTGGTGTTAAAAAAAGGGGGGTGGAGGGGAAGGGTGGAGGTGGAGGGGAGCCGGGCTCAGTGTGGGAGCATCGAAACACATGCTGCCTTGCTCCCTCCCAGCACGTCTTGCTGCCTGCCGTCACGCCCAGCACATGCTGCGCATTTTCCAAGGACAGAGACGCATCTGGAGATGGAAGCATCGGAGGGTGGAGGAGGAACGGGTTTAGTGGGGGCATTGGAAGGACTTGCACTTGCACGCACTTGCTCCTCAACTGTTAGAAAGCCAGCAGCAAGAGAACTAACGGCCACAAGACGAAATGGCCTCTCCCTTACTGACCCTCTCACACCCACACACTGACCCTCTCACACCCACACACTGACCCTCTCACACCCACACACTGACCCTCTCACACCCACACACTGACCCTCTCACACCCACACACTGACCCTCTCACACCCACACACTGACCCTCTCACACCCACACACTGACCCTCTCACACCCACACACTGACCCTCTCACACCCACACACTGCTGCTGCTGCCTGTCGTCTAACAGACGCGTGAGAATATCGACGACTGTGAGAAAGCCGGCGGCAGGAGAATGACCACTCAGTTGCAATACTGCATCGCATACTCTCTCGTACTCATTCCTCTCCTACTCGTACACTCACCGCGTGCGAGGTCCTCCGGTTTGAGTGTGTGGAAATCCGCGACGGTGAGAAAGCCGGCGGCGAGGAGGCGCGAGCGGAGCGATGGAGGCAGGGGAAGCGAAACCGTTTCTCGCAGGTCCATTGCGGTGCAAAGCGGTGTGGAAGGTCTTGCGAACGGGTGGATCACAAACAATGAGTGGTTTGGGAGGGTGGAGCGGGAAACGAGGGGAAGCACGCGGGCGGAAGCAGGCAGGCGGAAGCAGGCAAGCGGAAGCACGCAGGCGGAAGCAGGCAGGCAGGCACAGACAGATCCTATTAGCTGCAGGTGATCTGTGGTCGGTCACCGAAAGCCTGAACCAAAAAGCTTCATCGAACGACGAATCCCCGCCCCATACTGTCGAAATTCGCTACAGCACTTCGCGAAACCGACTTTTACTCCCTCACGACGGGGATTTCAAGATGCGAAATTCGCACGAGAGCGTGTTCTCGCAGAGTGGCAGCGATGGACTGAAACAAAATGCCTGAATTGGCGAGCTAACGACGACCCTGATGGATCCAAAGTGTTTACGTCACGCGAAAACGCCTGAGAGGAAACTAGGCTAGCAGCAGATGGTGCCTACTAAATGGAGAGGCTGTGCTGTGAGGAAACTAGAATTCTTGGGAGTTCCGACCCACGCAAGGTCAGCTTGCAAAATTGCCGCAATTGCAAATTTAATAGCTTTAGTGCGGTTGAGTGCAATTCGTTGCCTTTGAAAAGGTTTTGCAGGACCCAGCCCAATATGTATTAGCTCTCGGATTATCAAAACTGAACAAAGTGGGAAATACTATTGTTCAACGAGGTGCACTGTAAGAAGGATTTTTGTTCAAACACCCAAAATAGATTTCATTTTTTTCCCGCCATTTCTTATGCCGATTCCCATACCTCAAGCATTTCGTAGGGGACCTAGAAGTTGGGCTGTTGTCGAGTTTCCCAACGCGATCTTCACGGTTCCAGCTGTGATCCCTTGGTGTGCTCGACTCTTACAGCGAGCTCGCTGGCCTCTGATGATTTCCCGGTTATTTTTTACACCACCTAGTCAATGAGATGTCTGGGTTAACAGATCAGCTAGTAAGAGGTTCGTTGGCCGCCAGCCGAGCTTCGGTAGTAGCGCGCCGAGCTTTCTTGCCCGACAGGCAGATCTACCCACCCAGCTGCAGCTTTACATTGCAAGCGCGCGCACGATTTGATTCGATACGGCAACAGATAAGACCGCATCAGATACATTCGAGATTCGACGTCGGTCCCTTTGATACTATGAGGCCTCTTGTCGCCGTTCTGCTGGCCGCCGGCAGACGTCAATGGAACGGGACGGTGAAGGCCGGCGCCTGCAATGACTCCCGTGACACGTGGCGGAACGTGACTGGGCGATCCGCGCACGCTGCCCGGTTTGAGGACTGTTGGGTTCCCGATAAGGTCAACAGCAGCACTATCGACCAAAGTGCAGCCGCCCACCGCCGCGCCCCGCCGTCGCTCCCCTCGCCGCCTGCCGCCGTCCCTGTTAAAAGACCGGGAATGCTTGTAGCGGGTATGACGAGGTTTCAAAGGGGAGTATGGAGTCGCGCGGCTGCAGCTGCGACAGAGGAGGACAGGCACGACGAGGAAAAGCGGGAAGGGGAGAGGCAGGGGGAGGAAATGCAAGGGGAGAGGAGGCAGGGAGAAAGGCTCGCGGTGATGGACGGTGAGAGGGGAGAAGCTGAGAGGGACGGGACCGGAAGGGAGGCTGGAAGGAGGGAAGACGGAAAAAGGGAGGATGCAAGATGCGCGGCTTCTGAAAGAACGGAAGGGATGCAAGGAGTGGTGGTGAACAGAGGTCGAGGGAACATCATCATCCCAGCAGGTAACGGAAACCTTGCGCGTTCCTCCCATTCTCACGGCACATAAAGGAACCTTTGCATCCCCCCATTGTCACGGCGTTCGCGATTCACCATTGATTGCTGCCGTTGTGTCATTCCTGCTGGTGCGTGCGTCCACTTCCTATTTCGTGGCTGCCTGAAATCTTTACGCCTTCTCTTCCTTCTTTTCCCCTCCAGTTTCGTGCATGCGCGTACCCCCTCCATTCTTTGCCGCATCACAGAATGTTGGGAGTCACTTTTGAGTCGACTCACAAGTCACCCTTCCTCACATCACAGAGCGTTGGGAGCACGTGCAGTAGCAGAGCTTTGCCTTCCCTTTTCCCTTTCTTTCCCTTTCTTTTCCCTTTCTTTCCCTTTCTTTTCCCTTTCCTTTCTTTTCCCTTTCCTTTCCTTCTTTCAGAGCGCTGGCAGTACGTGCAGCAGCAGCTGGCGATCATTCGCAGCCAAATACCACCCCCGATGCCCAAATCGCCCCCAGCACAACCACAGTTAGCGTGGCAGAGAGCAACACTATCAGCATCAGCACCACTAGCAGCACCACCATCAGTCAACGGGGGAGCATTTGCAGCAGCAGCAGCAACACTAGGGAGGGATGGTACTCTAGTCGATTTCCCTCACAGCAATCCAGGGCTGCTTCGGCCGGAGCAACCAGCACCGATCGCACCACCAACGGGGAACACAGCAACGCTGATATCCGCGCAGGGAGATACAGTGAATCTGGACAAGGGCGGCGAGGAGCAGCGCACAGAGGAGTGGTTCGCTCTCAGAGCCAACCGGCTGACAGCCAGCGCGTTTGAGAAGGCCGTGGGATTCTTTCCAGGGGGGAGGCAGCAGCTGTGGGAGGAGAAGGTGGGCCTGAGGGCGCCGTTTGCTGGGAACGAGGCGACCGCGTGGGGGCAGGGGAGGGAGGAGGAGGCGCTGAGGGAGTATGAGCGGCTTACAGGAGGGCACGTGGAGCATAGATCGTTCCAGGTACGATGCTTGCATGTTTGGGGTTCCGTGGTATGAGCTGACAGGCTGACAGCCTGTTTGCAGTGTGTTTGAGAAGGCCGGGGGGTGGGGTTCTATGCGGTGGGGCGACAGCAGGTGTGGGAGGAGAAGGTGGGGCTGAGGGCGCTGTTTGCCAGGAATGAGGCGACCGCGTGGGGGCAGGGCAGGGAGGAGGAGGCTCTGATGGAGTATGAGCGGCTCACAGGGGGGCACGTGGAGCATAGATCGTTCCAGGTATGGCCGTGCATGGTGTAAGGGAGTTGTAGGTGGGAATAAGGCGACCGCGTGGGGGCAGGGGAGGGAGGGGGAGGCTCTGATGGAGTATGAGCGGCTCACAGGGGGGCACGTGGAGCATAGGTCGTTTCAGGTGAGGGTGTGCGTGGGGTAAGGGAGTTGTAGGTAAGGCAACGATGAACATGCAGTGGGGGCAGGCGAGAGAAGGGGAGGCTCTGAGGGAGTATGAAGGGATAACAGGCGGGCACGTGGAGCATAGAACGTTCCGGGTGAGGCTGTGTGTGGGGCAGGGGAGTTGTGCCTTCTCTGCTTCTCTTCCTTTTTTCCTTCTCCCTGCCCGTCCCGCTTCTCCTCATCTTTCTCGCATCCCATCATGTGTACCTGCACCACAATTCAACTTTCTCCTGCCTCTCTGCCCCCCTCACAAATTCCTCTCACCTGAACCTTGGTGCTTCGATTCCTCGCCTCGCTCCCGTTCAGCCTCTGTATTCCACGCCTTTCTTGCTGCCCTTCTGTATTGGCAAGCAAGCTGACTCAACCTTCTCTTGCCTCAGTGCGTCTCCTGAGATCTCCTCCCCTCTAACCCTCCGCGCCACGTTCCTATATTGCGGCTTTCCCCATATTCCTGAACAATGTCTTATTCATGCCTGTATTTGCACCTGTTTACGTCCCTCTCCTTCCCAGATATACAGGGATTCTGACCCAACCTTCTCATGGCTCGGTGCATCCCCCGATGGTCTCCTCCCCTCCGACCCTCTCTCCCTGCACTCGTCCCCCCACTTGCCTGGCGTCCTCGAAATCAAGTGCCCCTGGAACCGCGGTTTACCACTCTCAGCCGCTCCTTACCCCTCCGTACCGCACTACTACATGCCCCAAATCCAAGGCCTGCTAGAAATATTCGACCGAGATTGGCTGGATTTTTTCGTATGGACAAAAAGGGGCGGCAGTGCACTGTGGAGGGTGGAAAGAGACGAAAAGTACTGGGGTTTACTGTTCACGGCGCTAGAGGAGTTTTGGTGGGTGCATGTGGTACCTGCTAGGGAAGCCTTAAGAGAGGGACAAAAGGACGACGAGGTGAGGGAAAGGTTTTATCCAGGACAGGCGCATGTGCTCATGAGGGAGATAAAGATGAGAAGTGAGCAGATTTCGAAGGGGTGCCGAGTGGTGCTGAGGGGTGATGCACAGAATTAAGGAGACGATGGTCGCATTCTCCTGCACTGCACTGCCATAATACCGTAATCGATTTGCGAACATATTATGAAGTAAGATATATAAGCCGCCTAATACCTAGATTGGATCTGCTTCATTGTTGCTAGAACTGAACCGAGCTGGCTAATGAATGCGGAATTATACAGTCAACTCGCTACGAAGGTCAAGCAATTGGTTTCCCGCAAAAGTTCACCAGAAGCAAGAGCAGTTGGCACCAGTAAATTCAGGAACTTCCACGCTATGCCCTGAGTCCGGGCAGGCTTCAATCTGTCACTTGGAATGTTGTCGAAAATATGCGGCGTGACAAAAGAAAAATCAACCCGGTAACGTTGTTTAGGGACACACCGGGTAGCGTCATTTAGGGGCACACCGGGTAGCGTCGTTTAGGGGCATACCGGGTGAGCCGGGTGGCGACCCGGGTTGATGTCTCCCCTACTGCACGGTGTCTCCCCTGCAGCACACGTACCAACCAGCCCAGCAGTACCACGATATATTCAGGGGCATTCAGCAATGGGCCCAGGCCATAGCAATTTTGCCATACAATCCGAAGTCAGACATTCGGGAAAAGATCAACCAGGGGCCGAACAGTGCAAGAAGGGTGATCAAAGTAGGGCCGGTAAATCTTGACCGTAGGATTTCGACCCAGAGCTGCCTAAACGACTAGGCGATTACGCCGAACCGTGATTAAAAGAGATTTGCGAGCAGAACCAGAAAATGTGTTCATTTTATTTTGTTTAGGTTTAGACCTCCGTCTACTACAACGCGCGCGTCGCCTTCTTCTGGTAGTATGATTCGGCGTGTCAGATCGTGAGTACGTATAACATATTATATTCTGGAATATATATTGCACTGCCCGCGTCAGCAGACAGTGCAATGAGTCAGCGTGGGCAAGAAAAAAATAAACCCCAGTCGCGGGCATGCCATCCTAAGGAGCCTCAACCCTAAAATTTTAGGGTTGAGGCTCCCGAATGGCATGCCGTAAGCCATGGGTTTTATTTTGTTTGCCCGCGGGCAGCGTACTGACTCAGTCGGTAGCGCTACCGGGCGCTACATATTATATTCTGGGGGATACATATCACTGTCAGAGGTCCACTGGTGATCCCCGATTGATCCTAGGGAAGGGTTACAGGCATGGCGGCCTGGGGGGTTATGGGCGCACTCACCCGCTACACAAACAAGCCCTTTTATCCCAGTGGTTAGTGGCTGGGATTCTGACATGGTATCAGAGCGAAGGTCTCGGGTTCGAATCCCGGTGTGTGCACCTCGGGCATCCCAGTGCGGGGGGGTGTCAGAGGTCCACTGGTGATCCCCGATTGATCCTAGGGAAGGGTTACAGGCATGGCGGCCTGGGGGGTTATGGACGCACTCACCCGCTACACAAACAAGCCCTTTTATCTCAGTGGTTAGTGGCTGGGATTCTGACAATCACCTACCCGATAGTAAACGCACAAGAATATATATATATATATATATTATATTTACCCACTCGGAAACAAATGCGACTCGGGAGGCATCAACCCTAAATACCAGGAAGTTTTTCGTTTTTAGGGTTGATCCATCCCGAAAATGCATCCACGTTCTCGATGAGTTTTAGTTATTTTGGCTGCCCTAATTGTTCCCAGTGGAGTCGGCTCGCTAAACGACACGCGAGCAAAAATGCGAGCCGGTACACGCCACTATTGACATAATTTTGCGCAATAAACAAAGACTCTCTGTTAAAAACTCCTCTAGCAGCGGTCTGGTAAGTTTCGGGCCTCTTGGCCCCTGTTTGATCACCCCTCAGCCACTGTTCGGCCCCTCGTTGATCTTCTCCCTTTGCTTTCGTACTGCATCTGCATCTCCGCAAGGAAACATGAGCCGTCTGTGCCTGGTTGTGCTGCTGCTACTGGCAGGTACAATTGATGCCTGTTTGAGCCCCTCCCGGTTGCCTTATGAAGGGGGCGTATTGTTAAAGTGTAATGTGTTATATGTTGGTAGGCTGTAGTGGGGTAGCCAATATGGGGTACAACCCCAACTAGGGTTTGCTACTTGTACCCAACTGTTCCATTCAATGCACTCATTCTTGCCTAGTTATTCTGAAATGGTATCAGAGCAGGAGGTCCCTAGGACCTACCGACCGTTTTTTTAAGGGCCCACCACCGCTCGCATGCGGTTACCACGCTACCCCGTGCCCTAGCCTCGTAGCGCCCTCGTGCGCCCTCGTTAGCGCCCTCGCGCGCCCCTCGTTAGCGCCCTCGCGCGTCCCTAGTTAGCGCCCTCGCGCGCCCTCGTTAGCGCCCTCGCGCGCCCCTCGTTAGCGCCCTCGCGCGCCCCTCGTTAGCGCCCTCGCGCGCCCCTCGTTAGCGCCCTCGCGCGCCCCTCGTTAGCGCCCTCGCGCGCCCTCGCTAGCGCCCTCGCGCGCCCCTCGCAGCGTCGCCCGCCCGCCGAGCCGCCCGCTCGCAGCGTCGCCCGCCTACCGCGCTGCCCGTTTCGCAGCCCGCCCGCCGCGCTGCCTGCTCGCAGCGTCGCCCGCCCGCCCGCTGCCCGCTTCGCAGCGTCGCCCGCCCGCCGCGCTGCCCGCTCGCAGCGTCGCCCGCCCGCCTCGCTGCCCGCTTGCAGCGTCGCTCGCCCGCCCGCTGCCCGTTTCGTCGCCCGCCCGCCTCGCTGCCCGCTTGCAGCGTCGCCCGCCCGCCCGCCAGCGTCGCCCGCCAGCGTCGCAGCGTCGCCCGCCAGCGTCGCCCGCCAGCGCCGCCCGCCAGCGTCGCCCGCCCGCCCGCTGCCCGCTTGCAGCGTCGCCCGCCCGCCCGCTGCCCGCTTCGCAGCCCGCCCGCCGCGCTGCCCGCTCGCCGCGTCGCCCGCTCGCCCCGCTGCCCGCTTTGCAGCCCGCCCGCCGCACTTCTCGCCTGCAGCGCCGCCTACCCACCCGCGCTGCCCGCTTCGTAGCCCGCCCCCCGCACTACCTGCTCGCCGCGTCGCCCGCCCGCCGCGCTTCCCGCCGAGCTACCTACCTGCAGCGCTGTGGCAGCTTCCTTTGCTCAGTCGCACTGTCGCTATGGCTTCCATCCGCGTGCTGTCGTTCGATGCTGAGGGCCGCCCTGTGAAGTTCGCCACTTGGCTGGATGACCTGCAGCTGTTCCTTCTGAGCGATAGCAAGGAGCATGTGTCGCTCTATGATTACGCGTCTGGTGCTGCACCTGCCCCCCCTGCCACAGCTGAGCTTAGTGTTCGTTCCCACTGGCAGACTCGTGACGCAGCTGCTCGCCTAGCCATTCGCAGTCACCTGCCGCTAGCTGAGCTCGAGCATTTTGGCGACTGCAAATCCGCTAAGGCCCTGTACGATGCTGTCGTTGCTCGCTACTCCTCGCCTGCCACAGCCGAGCTTAGCCGCCTCATGCTGCCGTACCTGTTCCCCGATCTGTCCACCTTTGCTACAGTCGCCGATCTTATCACCCACCTTCGCACTAGTGATGCTCGCCTGCGTGCCGCCCTTCCCACCGAGTTCTGCGCTAAGAACCCCCCTCCACTGTACTGGACACTCCACTTCATAGTCACCCGTCTCCCTGACACCCTCAGCTCAGTTCGAGACCACTTCCTTGCTCGCTGTCCCACTGAGCTCACAGTCACCCTCCTAGAGGAGCAGCTGCTCGCGGCCGAAAAGAGCATTGTAGCTGTCGGTGCTGCTCGTGGCGCTCCTCGCACCCCCATCTTTGAGGGGTGTTCTCCCTCTCCCCTCGCTCCCTCCTACGCTACTGCTGCTGCTGTTGACTTCCTTGGTGCTGAGTCTGTTGGCGCTGCTTCTGCTCCTGGTGGGAGGCGCCGCACCGGCAAGGGCAAGGGGGGCAAGGGTGGTGGTGGTGGCGCTGGGGGGGGAGGAGGTGGGGGAGGTGGGGGGGGAGGCGGTGCTGGAGGGAGCGGTGGCGGGAGCGCTGGTGGGAGTGGGGTCGGCGGTGGAGGCGGGGGCGGCGGAGGAAGCAGTGGCAGTAGTGGCGGCGGCGGCGGCGGTGGCGGCGGTGGCGGTGGTGGCGGTGGTGGCGGTGGCGGTCGGAGCGGTGGTAGTGGTGGCGGCGGAGGTCGGAGTGGAGGCACTGGCTCGGGCCAGAGCTCCCAGCAGCAGCAGCGTCCCCAGACGACCCAGCAGCTTCGTGAGTGGCTTGCTCAGCGTGGGACGTCGGGGGGCAGTGGCCGCTGTTCTTATGTCATTCGCACAGGTGACCGCAAGGGACAGACGTGTGGGAGGTTCCACACCCCGTACCGCTGCTTCTCCCGCCTTGACGACGCTTGGCGTGAGGAGATGGGTGCGGATGTTGAGCGCCCCCGCTGGGCTGAGCTCATGAGGGCTGGTGTTGATGTCTTTGCTCTTGACTATGATGCTATTATTGCTGCCATGTATGCATTGACTGTTAGTGCCGAGGGAGACTGTTACTTGTGTGTGCCGCCTGACCCAGGTATAGAGCCCGCTGCCCTGGGTACTAGTGAGTCTGCTCTCTCTGGTATGGTGCCCCCTGTACTTGCTCCCTCCAGTGCTGTCCCGGCTGTTTGCGAGTCTGCTCTCTCAGGTACAGCACCCACAGAGACTGCTCTCTCAGGTACCGCACCGGCTGAGGCCTGTCACACCTTCACCCTTGACTCAGGTGCTTCCCGTTGCTTCTTTCGTGACAGTACTGAGCTCACACCGCTTCCTGCACCGGTCCCAGTCTCCTTGGCTGACCCCTCTGGGGGCCCAGTCCTTGCCCAGTCCACCACTGTCCTCCCTTGTCCGGCGGTTCCGTCTGGCTCGTTGTCGGGTTTCCACCTCCCCTCGTTCTCGACGAACCTGGTGAGCAACGCTGTCATCCAGGATCAGTGGGTTGACACCTTTACCCCTGGAGGACAGCGTGTGGCGATCTGCACGTGCTCCAGGACCGGCCGTCACCTGGCTACGTTTACCCGTCGGCCGGGGTCGAGTCTCTACACACTGACCACTGCGTCTCCTCAGGTCGCTGCTGTCGGTCAGGTGTCTGCGTCAGGTCTGGTAGCCCACGCCTGTGAGTGTCGTTCCCTGTCGCACCAGACTCTTCTCTGGCACCACCGCCTGGGTCACCCCTCCTTGCCACGCCTTCGTGGCATGCACCGTCGCCACCTTGTGTCTGGTCTTCCCAGGTCCCTCCCTCCCCTCCCTGCCTCGCCTGCGCCGCCTTGCCTTCCTTGCGTCGAGGGGCGGCAGCGCGCCGCTCCTCACTCCTCCTCGTTCCCCCCGACAGAGGCTCCTCTGCAGACCCTCCACCTGGACGTGTGGGGCCCAGCCCGCGTTCGTGGTCAGGGCGGTGAGCGGTACTTTTTGCTGGTTGTCGACGACTACTCGCGTTACACCACGGTCTTCCCCTTGCGCACCAAGGGTGAGGTTCCTGCTGTTCTGATCCCTTGGATCCGCACAGTTCGTCTCCAGCTCCGCCGCCGTTTCCGGACGGATCTTCCTGTCCTGCGTCTGCACTCTGACAGAGGTGGTGAGTTTTCCTCCGATCTCTTGAGGACCTTCTGTCAGGCGGAGGGCATCGAGCAGACCTTCACGCTTCCGGACTCCCCACAGCAGAATGGGGTTGCTGAGCGCCGCATTGGCCTGGTCATGGAGGTCGCTCGTACCTCCTTGGTCCACGCGGCGGCTCCCCATTTTCTGTGGCCGTTTGCTGTCCGGTACGCCGCGCATCAGCTCAACCTCTGGCCCCGTGTCTCCTTGCCGGAGACCTCGCCCACACTGCGTTGGACGGGGGAGGTTGGCGATGCGTCGCGCTTCCGGGTGTGGGGTGCTCGTGCCCTTGTCCGCGATACGTCCGCGGACAAGCTCTCCTCCCGCACGCTTCCCTGTGTCTTCCTTGGCTTTGTCCCTGACGCGCCTGGCTGGCAGTTTTACCACCCCACCTCGCGCCGGGTCTTCGCCTCTCAGGACGTCACCTTTGACGAGTCGGTCCCTTTTTACCGTCTCTTCCCCTACCGCACTGCCCCCCTCCCTCCCCCGCCGCTGTTCCTTGCTCCTGGTCCCCCTCCGGTAGACCCCCTCCCCCCTCAGGGTCCTGCTCCTTCAGGTGTCTCTCAGGTAGACCCTCCTCCCGTCGCTGAGCCTGTCGAGGTCACAGGTGACTCAGGTGCTGCTGCAGGTGGTGCTGCTGGGAGTGCTGAGTCTGGGGGTGCTGAGCCTGCGGGTGCTGGGCCTGGGAGTGCTGGGACTGCGGGTGCTGGGGCTGAGGGTACTGTGCCTGAGAGTTCGACGCCTGGGGGTGCTGTGCCTGGGGGTGCTGCGACTGGGAGTGCTGAGCCTGCGTGTGCGGAGTCTGGGGGTGCTGCGCCTGCGGGTACTGAGCCTGGGGGTGCTGCTACTGAGCCTACGGAGCCTCGGGTTGCTGCGTCTGGGGGTGCTCCGGTTCGGGGTGCTGAGCAGTCTCTCACACCGCAGCAGCTTCGTGACTGGTACGTCCGGCGCTTTCGCCGTCCTCGTGGCTCGGCTGGAGTTGGGGGTGCTGGAGCTGCTCGTCCTGGGGGTGCTCGTACTGGGGGTACTGGAGCTGCCGGGACTGGTTGTTCTGGGAGCACTACGACTGGAGCTGCTGGAGCTGGGGACTCTGGCGCTGGCGGTGCTAGCGGAGTTGAAGCTGCTGCCTCTGGGGGTGCTCTTCCTAGCGGTGCTGCGGACCCTGGGGGTGGCGCTGCTGCTGGTGCTGCGGACCCACCTGGTGGAGCTGCTGCTGGAGCTGAGGACCCGAGCGGTGGCGCTGCTGCTGGTGCTGGGGACCCGGACGTTGGAGCTCCTGCTGGTACTGAGGACCCGGCCGCTGGAGTCTCTTCTGCTTCTGGAGACGCTGCGCGGCCGCGACCGTACTTCGTACCGCTCCTTCAGCAGGTTCTTGGGCAGGCTCCTCCTCCTTGTCCTCCTCCCTCCGTAGAGTGTCCTCCGCCTGTCCAGCCGCAGTCACAGTTACCGCCTACCTCGCCTCTCCCTGCTCCCTCTCCTTACACTGGTCCCACAGGAGGTCTTACAGAGCGTCGTGAGCCTGAGTCTCGTCCTGCGTCGCCTGTTCGTCCTGCTCGCACTGGTAGTCGTGTCCGTCGTGAGCGTCCTCCTCCTGTCCCAGGCACTCACTACATGACTCTGCGTCCCTCTACTGCTCCTCGGCGTGTCCCTCTACCGTCTCCTCCTGCGTCCTCTTTGCCTGCCGTTCCGGACCCTGAGTCTGACCGGTATCGCGCTGAGCACCCTACTGTCACGCGTCTCCTAGCTACTGTTGTCACTGACCCTACCTTTGAGTCCTCGGCTGCGTCTGCTCTGGTCGCTGAGTTGGTTGACTTTGCTGCTGCCTGTCGTCTAGACTACGCTGCTAGCCTTGTTGCTGAGTCTGAGTCTGCGTCTGTCTGTCCTCCGTCCGTCGGGGGTGAGTGTGCTCTTGGCATGGACGTCCTTGAGGACAGGCAGGAGGACTTTGACTCTCTTGCGGCTGCTGTACCTCATCTCGTGGCCTGGTTGCTTGCCCCTGAGGGAGACCCGGATGCACTAGACATCCCCACTCCGCGCACTTACGCAGAGGCGATCTCGGGTCCCTACTCCTCTCAGTGGCAGACAGCCATGGACGCAGAGATGGCATCCTGGAAGTCCACAGGCACCTACGTCGACGAGGTTCCCCCTCCTGGGGCGAACATCGTCGATGGCATGTGGATTTTCAGGGTGAAGCGGCCGCCAGGTTCTCCGCCTGTCTTCAAGGCTCGTTACGTTGCTAGAGGCTTCAGTCAGCGTCAGGGGGTCGACTTCTTCCAGACCTTCTCCCCCACCCCGAAGATGACCACTCTTCGGGTTCTGCTGCACGTAGCTGCTCAGCGTGACTACGAGCTTCACTCTCTTGACTTCAGCACAGCGTTCCTGCAGGGCAGCCTGCACGAGGAGATCTGGCTGCGCCGCCCACCTGGCTTTACTGGGTCGTTTCCCCCTGGTACCCAGTGGAGCCTTCGCCGGCCAGTCTACGGTCTCCGCCAGGCGCCACGTGAGTGGCACGACACACTGAGGACTACACTTGCGGCTCTTGGGTTCGCGCCGTCTACTGCTGACCCGTCGCTGTTTCTGCGCATAGACACGTCGCTGCCGCCGTTCTACATTCTCGTGTACGTCGACGACTTGGTCTTTGCTACTGCTGACACTGAGGCACTCGCTCGTGTGAAGTCGGAGCTGCAGAAGAGACACACCTGCACTGACCTGGGTGAACTGCGTAGCTACCTTGGCTTGCAGATCACCCGGGACAGAGCTCGCCGCACCATCACCCTGACTCAGTCACACATGGTGCAGCAGGTCCTTCAGCGCTTCGGCTTCCAGTTCTCCTCACCACAGGCCACACCTCTGGCTACCAGCCACTCGCTCTCAGCTCCACCTTCGGACGAGTCCGTAGAGCCGAGTGGCCCGTACCCAGAGCTTGTAGGCTGCCTCATGTACCTGATGACTTGCACGCGACCTGACCTCGCGTACCCTCTTAGCATCCTTGCTCGTTACGTTGCGCCTGGGAGACACAGGCGAGAGCACTGGGAGGCTGCTAAGAGGGTGCTGCGTTACTTGTGCAGTACATCAGGCATGGGGCTGGTGCTTGGAGGACGCGACAGAGTTGTCCTCACTGGTCACTCGGACGCTTCTTGGGTGGACGACCTGGCTACGCAGCGGTCGTCACAGGGTTACACCTTCAGCCTTGGCTCTGGTTCTGTCTCGTGGCGGTCCACCCGCTCTTCCTCTGTTCTCGGCTCTAGTTGTGAGGCTGAGATCTACGCCACAGCCATGGCTGCACAGGAGTTACGCTGGCTCACCTACCTGCTGACTGACTTGGGAGAGCGGCCTAGTTCTCCTCCAGTTCTGTACGGTGACAACAAGGCGGCTCTTGCCTTGTGTCAGGAGCACAGACTGGAGCACAGGACGAAGCACATTGCTCTTCGCTACTTTCTTGCTCGAGAGCTTCAGCAGCGCGGTCAGCTTCGGCTTGTGTACGTGGACTCGAAGGCCAACACTGCTGATATCTTCACCAAGGCGCTCCCGCCTAGTGATCATCAGCGGCACTGTACTTCTTTAGGCCTTGTGTCCACGTTTCCTCACTTGCTCACTGCTTGACATTCTTTGTACTGTACTTTATATATATCTTGTTGCTTGCTTGCTAGGTTTTGATCACTGTGTTGCTTGTCTTGTACTATATCTAGCACTGCATGTGAACTGGCCTTGTGGCCTTTGCTTGTGCTCGGAGTGTGGTGACGTTGTGATCCACCCTGGGCTTGCGTTGCTTTGCTGGACTGGTCTTGTGACCCTTTGTTCTCCCCCACTTTGCCTATGGGGGTGTGTTAAAGTGTAATGTGTTATATGTTGGTAGGCTGTAGTGGGGTAGCCAATATGGGGTACAACCCCAACTAGGGTTTGCTACTTGTACCCAACTGTTCCATTCAATGCACTCATTCTTGCCTAGTTATTCTGAAACGTATAAGCTGTCACGAGCAGTTCGCATAAGTTTCGTCAATTCGCAGCTAGCTAAAAAGAATTCGCATGTGCTCACAAACAAGACTCTGCTACCTAGTTACCTAGTTTGACTTCAGTCTCTTCTGCTTGACTTCGGTCTCTTCTGCTTGACGCGCTTGTAATGTAGGTGCATAAGGCTGGGGAAACAACCTCGGGTGCAGCGTATCCATCTGGCGCAAGGCAAATTCGCGTGCATGGGGTGAGCATCAATTGTACGCCCCTTACAAGTCATCCTCTCTTCGTGCACTTCAATCCTTTGAAATTGTGAAATCCCTCGGCTCCAGTACAAGCCTTGATTAGGGATCCTTGAAGTAGCGGCTTGGAGCTGCTTTTCGAGCTGCTGGTTCTTTAGTCTTCTCATTTCAAAGTTTCCTTTCTTCTTTTTACTGACTTATAAAAAACCGCATTCAGGTTTCGAGCTGGTTCTTTAGTAAACCATCCCACATTGAAGTTTTCTTTCTGCTCCTGGTCCGGAAAGAGAAATGCTTTTTTTTGGACTTTGAGGGACAGTGGCGTGTCGTACTACCTTGCCGCGCTGTCACGCTCTGCTTTGACGAGCGTATGTGGCGATATGTCATGACGCGTGCTGAAACCCTATCAATCAGGCTAATTATGTACTGAACCCCCTGTCACCCGGGCTCACGATTTACAGGCTGCTCTTTGGACCTTCCCGGCGCAACCCGCCCTGCAGATGTGGTAAGTTGCGTTGTGCAAGTACCTTTCCCTTCCACTCGGAGCAGCTGCTCCGAGTCGGCCCTTCGCTTTTTCTTCCCACGTGACCTTTCTTTTCCCTTCGCGTCACTTCCCTGTCGCGTTTGATCAACTCTAAATTGGCTGCATCGTATCATGATCCGACAGTTTGCTGCCAGAGAGTCAGGCAGCATGAACAATTACGGATTTATGACCTTTTACTGCCACCACCATAGTGATTGGCGGCAAGAAAGGCTGGCCTGGGCGTCACGAAGGCTACCATGCACACGGTGTCAAACATTATATATGTTGTGTTTGTTTAGGCTACAGTGGGTTAGCCTATAGGGGGTACACAATTCTAGGGTTAGGTACTTGTACTGATTTCACTGTTAGTTCAATCATTCCTGTCCGTTCATTCTGACATGGTATCAGAGCAGGTCCTTCACTAGGACTGACATGGTATCAGAGCAGGTCCTTCACTAGGACCGTTTTAGGGCCCACCGCTACCTACCTACCTACCTACCGTGCGCCCTCGTGCGCCCTCGCGCCCTCGTGCGCCTCTTACTACCGTGCGCCCTCGTGCGCCCTCGCGCCCTCGTGCGCCTCTTACTACCGCGCGCCCTCGTGCGCCCTCGCGCCCTCGTGCGCCTCTTACTACCGCGCGCCCTCGTGCGCCCTCGCGCCCTCGTGCGCCTCTCCCTACCGCGCGCCCTCGTGCGCTCTTGCGCCCTCGTGCGCCTCTCCCTACCGCGCACGCACGGCCTGCTAGCCACCCGCGCGCGGCCCGCTTTCCGCGGCGTCGTCGCCAGCCCGCGGCGTCGTCGCCTGCCCGCGGCGTCGTCGCCTGCCCGCGACGTCGTCGCCTGCCCGCGGCGTCGTCGCCTGCCCTCGTCGCGTCGACCTGCCCGCGGCGTCGCCACCTGCCCGCCGCGTCGCCCTGCCCGCGGCGTCGCCACCTGCCCGCCGCGTCGACCTGCCCGCGGCGTCGCCACCTGCCCGCCGCGTCGACCTGCCCGCGGCGTCGCCACCTGCCCGCCGCGTCGCCCTGCTCGCGGCGTCGCCACCTACCCGCCGCGTCGCCCTGCCCGCGGCGTCGCCACCTGCCCGCCGCGTCGCCCTGACCTAATCCGCCTCTCGCCCCTGGAGCAGCCGCCACTGCAGCAGCAGCCCCTGGAGCCGCCCGCCACTGCAGTAGCAGCCCCTGGAGCCGCCCGCCACTGCAGCAGCCCCCCCTGGAGCAGCCCGCACCTGCAGCAGCCGCCCCTGGCCCCTGGAGCCGCCGCCACTGCAGCAGCCGCCCCTGGCACCTGGAGCAGCTGCCGTCGCGGCCCGGCCTCGCCCTGCAGCAGCTGCCGCGGAGCTCCCTGCTGCGGCCCGGCCCAGCCCTGCAGTTGTAGCGGCCCCGCTGTCGCCACCGTCTTGCGCCTGCCGCGCCGACCACTGGTGAGCATTGCCCAGCACTGCTACCGCTGCTACTGCTGCTACTGCCTTTTCTACTCCCACTGCCACAGCTCCTGCTGTTACTACTGTTGCTGCCGCTACTGCTACTACTGCTGCTCCTGGCGTGGCCAGATGCAGCTCCAGGGCCGTGCGCGTGAGTCCCTCACGCCCCAGCAGCTTCGTGCGCGTGAGTGGTACGCTAGTTGGGGCTGTCGGGGTGGCCGTAGTGGTGGTCGCTCTGGAGTGGGTCGGTCGGGAGCTTCTGGTAGTGGACAGGTGCAGCTGCCGTGCCCTCCTTCGCCCCAGCTGCTTCGTGCGCGTGCGTGGTACGCTAGTTGGGGCTGTCGGGGTGGCCGTCGTGGTCGTCGCTCTGGAGTGCGTTGTTCGGGAGCATCTGGTAGTGGACAGGTGCAGCAGCAGTGTCCTCTTACGCTCCAGCGGGCCCGTGAGTGGTACGCCAGTTTGGGCTGTCGGGGTGGCCGTAGTGGTAGTCGCTCTGGCGTGCGTTGTTCGGGAGCATCTGGTAGTGGACAGGTGCAGCAGCAGTGTCCTCTTACGCTCCAGCGGGCTCGTGAGTGGTACGCGAGTTTGGGCTCTCGGGGTGGTGGTCGTGGTAGTCACTCTGGAGTGCGTCGTTCGGGAGCTTCTGGGCGCGGACCGGTGCAGCTGCCGTGTAGTGTGAGTGAGGCTGCCGCTCTAGGTGCTAGTGAGACCGCCACTGCAGGTGCTCGCGTGTCTGCCACCTCAGGTGATGGTGAGGCTGCTGCTCTAGGTGCTAGTGCGTCCGTGCCCGCTGGTACTGAGTCGACTGCAGCACTGCACACCTTCACACTGGACTCAGGTGCTTCTCGCTGTTTCTTTCGTGACCGCACTGTCCTTGAGCCACTCGCTCGGCCAGTTGCTGTCTCCCTCGCTGACCCCTCTGGGGGTCCGGTCGTTGCGACCTCCTCCACTGTCCTTCCTTGTCCTGCGGTCCCGTCAGGCACACTGTCAGGTCTCTACCTCCCCTCGTTCTCTACGAACTTGGTGGCGGGTAGTGCGCTCCAGGACAGGGGTGTCCACCAGTTCACCCCTGCTTACGAGCGCGTGACCCACTGCACGTGTGCTCGGACGGGCCGTCACCTGGCTACCTTCACTCGGCAGCCGGGGTCGGACCTGTACACACTGACCACTGAGTCCCCTCAGGTCGCTGCGTCCGCGTCTGCGTCTGCGTCAGGTCAGCTGTCCGCCCCCTGCTCGTGTCGCTCTCTGGCGCATGAGACTGTCCTCTGGCACCACCGCCTTGGTCACCCGTCTGTGCAGCGCCTTCGGGCCATGCACAAACGGGACCTTGTTGCTGGTCTTCCCAGGGTTCTCCCTCCCCTCCCACCCTCGCCTGCTCCTCCCTGTCTTCCCTGTGTCGAGGGGCGGCAGCGCGCCGCTCCTCACTCCTCCTCCTTCCCCCCGACGACTGCTCCTTTGCAGACGCTCCACATGGACGTGTGGGGCCCAGCCCGCGTCCGTGGTCAGGGTCAGGAGAGGTACTTCTTGATTGTTGTTGACGACTTCTCGCGCTACACCACGGTCTTCCCCTTGCGCGCCAAGGGTGACGTCCCTGATGTCTTGATCCCTTGGATCCGCAGATCTCGTCTCCAGCTCAGTGAGCGTTTCCGCTCCGACTTCCCTGTCCTGCGTCTGCACTCTGACAGAGGTGGGGAGTTTTCCTCTGGCCTCTTGGAGGCCTTCTGTCAGCAGGAGGGCATTGAGCAGTCGTTCACACTTCCGGCCTCTCCACAGCAGAATGGGGTTGCTGAGCGCCGCATTGGCTTGGTCATGGAGGTCGCTCGTACCTCCTTGGTTCATGCGGCTGCCCCCCACTTTCTGTGGCCGTTTGCAGTCTGATACGCTGCGCATCAGCTCAACCTCTGGCCCCGTGTCTCCTTACCGGAGACTTCTCTGACACTGCGTTGGACGGGAGAGGCTGGCGATGCGTCGCGTTTTCGGGTCTGGGGATCTCGAGCTTTTGTTCGCGACACGTCCGCGGACAAGCTCTCCCGTCGCGCTGTCCCCTGTGTCTTCCTTGGCTTTGTCCCGGACGCGCCTGGTTGGCAGTTCTACCACGCCACCTCGCGTCGTGTCCTTGCCTCTCAGGACGTCACTTTTGACGAGTCCATCCCCTACTACCGCCTCTTCCCCTACCGCACTGCCCCGCTCCCCCCCCGCCTCTCTTCCTCGCTCCAGGTGCTGAGGTACCAGACCCCCTCCCCCCTCAGGGTGCCGCTCCCTCAGGTGTGTCCCAGGTAGACCCGGTTGAGCCTGTCGAGGTAGCTGTTGACTCTCGTCCTGCTGGGGGTACTGAGCCTGCCCGTGAGGAGTCTGGGGGTGCGGAGCCTGGGGGTGCGGAGCCTGGAGGTGCTGAGCCTGGGAGTGCTGAGTCTGGGGGTGCTACGTCTGGGGGTGCTGTGTCTGGAGGTGCTGATCCTGAGCGTGCTACACCTGGAGGAGCCCTCTCCTCCCAGCAGCTGCAGGAGAGGTACCTACAGTACTGCCGCCTCCGGAGAGGTGCTACTGGAGCTCGTACCAGTACTTCCCCTCCTACCCAGGAGCTCCCCCCCATTCAGCAGATCCGAGAGTGGTACGCGCGGCGCTGCAGTCTTCGGAGTGGTGCTCCTGGTGCTGCGGACCCCAGCGGTGGCGCTGCTGCTGGTGCTGAGGACCCGGGCGTTGGAGCTACTGCTGGAGCTGAGGACCCGGACGGTGGAGCTGCTGCTGGTGCTGAGGACCCGAGCGGTCGAGCTGCTGCTGGTGCTGAGGACCCGGGCGTTGGAGCTACTGCTGGAGCTGAGGACCCGGACGGTGGAGCTGCTGCTGGTGCTGAGGACCCGAGCGGTCGAGCTGCTGCTGGTGCTGAGGACCTGGACGGTGGAGCTGCTGCTGGTGCTGAGGACCCTGCCGCTGGTGTCGCTGCTGGTTCTGGAGACGCTGCGCGGCCGCGACCGTACTTCGTACCACTTCTTCAGCAGGTTCTTGGTCAGGCTCCTCCTCCTTGTCCTCCTCCCTCCGTAGCGTGTCCTCCGCCTGTCCAGTCGCAGTCCCAGTTCCCGCCTGCCTCGCCTCTCCCTGCTCCCTCTCCTTATACTGGTCCCACAGGAGGTCTTACAGAGCGTCGTGAGCCTGAGTCTCGTCCTGCGTCGCCTGTTCGTACTGCTCGCACTGGTCGTCGTGTCCCACGTGAGCGTCCTCCTCCTGTTCCTGGCACTCACTACATGACTCTGCGTCCCTCCACTGCTCCTCAGCGTGTCCCGCTGCCGTCTCCTCCTGCGTCCTCTCTGCCTACTCTTCCTGCTCCGGAGTCTGACTCCCGTCGTGTTGCCAGTCCCACTGTCACCCGTCTCCTCGCTACTGTTGTCACTGACCCTACCTTTGAGTCCTCTGCTGCGTCTGCTCTGGTCGCTGAGTTGATTGACTTTGCTGCCCGGTGTCGTCTAGACTACGCCACTAGCCTTGTTGCTGAGTCTGAGTCTGAGTCTGTCTGTCCTCCGTCCGTCGGGGGTGAGTGTGCTCTTGGCACGGACGTCCTTGAGGACAGACAGGAGGAGTTCCAGTGCTTTGCTGCTGCTTTACCCCACCTCGTGTCCATGCTAGTTGCCCCTGAGGGAGACCCGGATGCACCAGACATCCCGACCCCGCGCACTTACGCTGAGGCGATGGCGGGTCCCTACTCCTCTCAGTGGCAGACAGCCATGGACGCAGAGATGGCTTCCTGGAAGTCCACAGGCACCTACGTCGACGAGGTTCCCCCACCTGGGGCGAACATCGTCAGTGGCATGTGGATTTTCAGGGTGAAGCGGCCGCCGGGTTCTCCTCCTGTCTTCAAGGCGCGCTACGTGGCTCGAGGCTTCAGTTAGCGAGAGGGAGTTGACTTCTTTCAGACCTTCTCCCCCACCCCGAAGATGACCACTCTTCGGGTGCTGCTGCACATAGCCGCTCAGCGCGACTACGAGCTTCACTCACTTGACTTCAGCACTGCTTTCTTGCAGGGCAGCCTGCACGAGGAGATCTGGCTGCGCCGCCCTCCTGGCTTCACTGGGTCGGTTCCTCCTGGTACCCAGTGGAGGCTTCAGCGGCCGGTCTACGGTCTCCGCCAGGCACCGCGTGAGTGGCACGACACACTGAGGATGACACTTGCGGCTCTTGGGTTCGCTCCCTCTACTGCTGACCCGTCACTGTTTCTACGCACAGACACCTCACTGCCGCCGTTCTACATCCTCGTGTACGTCGACGACTTGGTCTTTGCCACTGCTGACACCGCGGCACTCGCCCACGTGAAGTCGGAGCTGCAGAGGAGACACACGTGCACAGACCTGGGTGAACTGACAAGCTATCTTGGCTTGCGGATCACCCGGGACAGAGCACGGCGCACCATCACCTTGACTCGGTCACACATGGTGCAGCAGGTCCTTCAGCGCTTCCGCTTCACGTACTCCTCGCCTCAGTCCACTCCTCTGCCTACCGGTCACTCGCTCTCAGCTCTGCCTTCGGATGAGTCCGTAGAGCCGAGTGGCCCGTATCCAGAGCTTGTGGGCTGCCTCATGTACCTGATGACCTGCACTCGACCTGACCTTGCATACCCTCTTAGCATCCTTGCGCGCTATGTCGCTCTTGGCCGTCACAGGAAGGAGCACATGGATGCCGCTAAGAGGGTGTTGCGCTACTTGTGCAGTACGTCGGGCATGGGGCTAGTGCTTGGAGGGCGAGACCGAGTTGTACTTACTGGACACTCAGACGCTTCTTGGGCGGACGACCAGGCTACTCAGCGGTCGTCTCAGGGTTACACCTTCAGCCTTGGCTCCGGCTCAGTTTCTTGGCGTTCTACACGCTCTTCTTCTGTTCTCAGCTCCAGTTGTGAGGCTGAGATCTACGCCACAGCCATGGCTGCCCAGGAGCTACGCTGGCTGACCTACCTGCTGACCGACTTGGGAGAGCGGCCTCGTTCTCCTCCAGTGCTGTACGTCGACAACCAGGCTGCCATTGCCTTGTGTGAGGAGCACAGACTGGAGCACAGAACGAAGCACATCGCCCTGCGGTACTTCCTTGCTCGAGAGCTGCAGCAGCGTGGTCAGCTTCGTCTGCGTTACGTGGCCACTGAGGCCAACCTTGCTGATGTGTTCACCAAGGCACTTCAGCCTTGTGACCATCAGCGTTTCTGTACTCTTCTAGGCCTTGTGCCTGCTGGACCTCACTTACTTACTTCTTGACTCTGCTTGTACTGTGATCTTTATATATATGCCTGCATGTTTACACTTGCTAGGTTGTGATCACTGTATCTCTTGTTATATTATCATCCTGCATGTGAACTGGTCTTGTGACCACTTGCTTGTGCTCGGAATTTGTGTGGTATCCTTGAGATCCACCCTGAGCTTGTTTTGCTTTGCTTTGACTGGTCTTGTGACCCCTTGCTCTCCCCCACTTTGCCTATGGGGGTGTGTCAAACATTATATATGTTGTATTTGTTTAGGCTATAGTGGGTTAGCCTATAGGGGGTACACAATTCTAAGGTTAGGTACTTGTACTGATTTCACTGTTAGTTCAATCATTCCTGTCCGTTCATTCTGACACACGGCAGGCATGCAGCGTTGTACTCCCCAGCTGATGATACCAATTATGTAATTTGTCTCCCTTCCTTCCATGGTGCAGCATGCCAAAACAATAGTGGTTGGCGACAAGAAGGGCTGGCTGGGCGTCAAGGATTTGATAATGCCGTCGATGGGTTCTGGTGATGTTCTAGGTTCGTTTTACCACTCACCGTGTTTTTTGGGTTGCGAAGCAACCCTTTACGATCGATTTTGCCAAATTTTATTTTCATGTTTATATATATATTTTTTAACATGAAAATAAAACTTGTAAACTACATTAATACCCTTCCCATAATGTATGCATGTGGAGCAGTTTTGAATACAGTACGGTTCACAGTGCATAAAACTGTATGATTAATTTGCAGTTGTTTAGTGCAGATTTGCTGTACTGTTTGCATTATATGTTTTATTATCAGATGATGCTGTGATAATCATACATAGATGCATGCATAATGCATAGATGATGCTATACAATGCATAATGTGATATGCCATGACTGATGCACATGCACATGATAAAATGCGTGACAGTTAACAACCCAAAATCTAAGCTACCGCCATCCCCTGCCTAGCATGGGGGGGAGGTCAATAGCTTAGCTTTTGAATAATCAACTACCACATGAAACATCGCAATCTGTAAAGTCTAAAAAAAAGGTCAACTATATCAAATCCAGTTCGAAGTGGTCGCACACGAGTCACTGAGTGCGCCAATGAACCTTTTGTGAAATGATAGACCTGAGCCTTTCTTTTAAAAATCACAGAAGTGCATTGCTATTGCAATGGTTAATTGTACACACACATACATACGCAAATACACATATAGATACATACGTACATACATACATACATACGTACATACATACATACATATATACCGGTACATGCACACACACACACACACACACACAAACGCACACACCAAACATACGCACTCACACAAAGATAATTAGTCACGCAATCATTTGTAGTCGACGAATAAAACGATAACAAGAACAAAATCCATATGGCATTGTCTACTTTATCTCCCACCCACATTTCTTCGACTAGATTGCCCCAAAAGGACCCAGAAGAAATGCGTGTTATTTGAAACAAGCTTCAACCGTCTCGATCTTCACCGTTGCTGCAAAGATTTGGAAATGAAACAAAAAACCAATGGAACATGATTAGTGAGTTACATAATATCAACATTGTTTAACAAAGTAAAACACCAACATAATACTTTCATTTCACGCACCTCAAACCTCCTCTTTGTAGGTGTGGACGTTGGCTGGGTGCTCGACGTGTCAAAGTTGACAGCGTCGGTGTTTGGTTTCGGGACGTCCGAGATGTCAACAATGGTCTTGTGGATGCGCCCCCCCTCAAGTCCAAAATGAACCTGAAGGGGGAAAGAGTATAAATGATTATACAATACTGTATTCATCAGCATTGTTTAAATCTAAATATCATCATACTTTTACGAGCCAGCAACCTCGAAGAGCATCCAGCAGACTTTGGCGCTGATCCGACGGCAAGGAAAGAAATGTAGACAGTTGGAGCTGCGGGATTACTTTTGTCAAGATGCTTGGTTGAACCACCAAGCCGTGGGCTTGGTTCTTGAACGACACAGCAAAGCGACACAATATTCAATGCCTTGACAAAACGCCTAACACTGTACAAACAAACATACAATTACAATACTTACCGCTCTCGTGCACGACAAGTGTCACCGTGGTGTTATCGGTAAGTTATTTCTGGACTTGAGCGTATGCATGAATACATATAAATACGTATATTAATATATGCTATTTGTACAGGACTCTTATTGGAGGCCTTGACGTGTAGCTGACCTGGATTCATCGTTGTTCATTCCTGGTGGAAGATGATGAGGGCCTGCCGCTGACTTTGGGAGACGTGCCCACTGCACCGCTCATGAACTTCTTTGAGACGAACGACGATTCCCGGGTAAGACTTACATTGCGGCTAAGTATGGTATGTGAAAAGATGACTAAGTTTGGTAAGTTGGTGTTGATCATGCATTTACAAGACTGCTACATTTGCCGTATGTTCTCAATCCTAACGCTTAAAACCTTATACATATGGTTCGTTTCATCGATTGTAGTTGATGTTCTTACGTAAGAGATTATTATTTGGCATACCACCAGTTATGTTTTTGTTTAACTTACTGTTATCTTTTCATGATATTCGTAATCTTCTTAACGACATTTGTCTCTTCTATATTACCAGATCCCCTGCGTTTCTGTCAGGCTCAAAGCCCCATCATACGAGGAGCCGAGTGGATTGCCCAAGCTTACAGCGAGCATCCACGATTCCTCCCTTGAGAGTGTCCTGGTAGCGTTGGGGGACGCTGCCACACGGATCTACAAGTGCTGTAAGACATACCTGGATGAACACTCGGATGCTACAGACGTACCTGTCTACATTAGCAATGTCTATCTTAAGTCGGCATTGTTCACGACAACAATGTTCTCGGATGTTGCCATTCTTGATACTCGACGAGCGTCGGAGATCACAGATGCTCCCGACACAGCGGATCCGCAAGACGTCGGGGTCGTGTCGCTGTAAGTAAACATAGCATGCGCATTTGAACATTTTCTAAGTGAGATGATCGAAAATAATTCTTCCGTTACTCGTATTCAGGATGAGTAATGTGGACACAGTCGTGATGACAACAAAGAAAGAGAAGATAGCGTCTCTCGTAGCTGAGATCAAGGATCCTTTGCACACCTCGCGCACGGTGTGCAAGGGTGGACCGGGGGGTTTCTGTCCACTGACTTTTTACAAATCTTGTGCCACACGCGAGCATTCGTGCTCGAGGCATGGATCTGCATCGATCACCCGGGCCAGGTTGTTTGCGCGAAGCATTGACACGACGAACTTGATAGACATCTCCAATGGAGATTCCCATCAAGAACTCGTTCAATGCACGCACATCGCATCGACTAGATCCTGTGGACTCTGGCCACATGACCATCTCGGCGACAGAACGTGCTGCATCAAAGAGAAGCATCTTTCCTGGCGAAGTCTTTCCATTCTTGATGTAAGTGTTCATGACTCCAATCGCCATCACTTTAAGATGGAAATCGGATGGCTTGTCTCCTCCTACCACCCAATCCTCCAGAAACCTGTGGTCCACCTCTACAGTGACCTGCAAGTGGAATATTATATAGTGAATGTTGTATTAATAAAGTATATTTGACTTATAGTGCGTTACAATAATGTGCATAACAACATCACATGGCAAACTTTACCTGCGTACGGTCGTGCGGAGGTGGCAGTGTCAAACATTGTATGTTTATATTGTGTAGGCTATAGTGGGTTTAGCCTTAGAGGGTACACAAACTTAGGGTTTCCTACTTGTACCCACCTTCCTGCTAGTTCAGACCATTCTCGTTCTATTCTAGATTCTAACATGGTATCAGAGGCCTAGGTTGCTACCTAGGACCGCCTTCTACAATGGGCCCACTATTCCGCTAGAAGCGCCCTCGTGCGCCCTACCTTACGTGCGCCCTCGTGCGCCCTACCTTACGTGCGCCCTCGTGCGCCTCTTCTCTGCTAGTGCGCCTTCGTGCGCCCTCGTGCGCCCTCGTGCGCCCTCGTGCGCCCTCGTGCGCCTCTTCTCTGCTCGTGCGCCTTCGTGCGCCCTCGTGCGCCCTCGTGCGCCCTCGTGCGCCTTTCTCTGCTAGTGCGCCTTCGTGCGCCCTCGTGCGCCCTCGAGCCGCCGCTGCAGGTCCATTAGGCCCCCGAGCCGCCGCTGCAGGCCCGTCAGGCCCCCGAGCCGCCGCTGCAGGCCCGTCAGGCCCGAGAGCCGCCCCTGCAGACCCGTCAGGCCCGCGCGCAGCCTCTGCCCGACCGCGCGCCGCCTCTGCAGGCTCTCGCCGCCCGCCGCGTCGCCCTGCCCGTGGCGTCACCGCCTCCCCGCGGCGTCGTCGCCTGCCCGCGACGTACCCCCTACCCGCGGCGTCGTCGCCTGCCCGCGGCGTCGTCGCCTGCCCGCGGCGTCGTCGCCTGCCCGCGACGTCGTCGCCTGCCCGCAACGTCGTCCCCTCCCCGCGGCGTCGTCGCCTGCCCGCGGCGTCGTCGCCTGCCCGCGGCGTCGTCGCCTGCCCGCGGCGTCGTCGCCTGCCCGCGGCGTCGTCGCCTACCCGCGGCGTCGCCACCTGCTAGCCGCGTCGCCCTGCCCGCGGCGTCGCCACCCGCCCGCCGCGTCGCCCTACTCGCGGCGTCGCCACCTGCCCGCCGCGTCGCCCTGCCCGCGGCGTCGCCACCTGCCCGCCGCGTCGCCCTTCTCGCCGCGTCCCCCTGACCTAATCCGCCTATTGCCCCTGGAGCCGCCCGCCACTGCAGCAGCAGCCCCTGGAGCCGCCCGCCACTGCAGCAGCCGCCCCTGGGGCCGCCCGCACCTGCAGCAGCTGCCCCTGGAGCAGCCCGCACCTGCAGCCCCTGGCCCCTGGAACAACCGCCACTGCAGCAGCCGCCCCTGGCACCTGGAGCAGCTGCCGTCGTGGCCCGGCCTCGCTTACCCTGCAGCAGCTGCCGCGGAGCTCCCTACTGCGGCCCGGCCCTGCCCTGCAGTTGTAGCGACCCCGCTGTCCCCACCGTCTTGCGCCTGCCGCGCCGACCACTGGTGAGCATTGCCCTGCCAGCACTGCTACCGCTGCTACTGCTGCTACTGCCTTTTCTACTCCCACTGCCACTGCTCCTGCTGTTACTGCTGTTACTGCCGCTACTGCTGCTGCTCCTGACGTGGCCAGATGCAGCTCCAGGGCCGTGCGCGTGAGTCCCTCACGCTCCAGCAGGCTCGTGAGTGGTACGCTAGTTTGGGCTGTCGGGGTGGCCGTAGTGGTAGTCGCTCTGGAGTGGATCGGTCGGGAGCTTCTGGTAGTGGGCAGGTGCAGCAGCCGTGTCCTCTTTTGCTCCAGCAGGCTCGTGAGTGGTACGCCAGTTTGGGCTGTCGGGGTAGCCGTGGTGGTAGTCGCTCTGGAGTGCGTCGTTCGGGAGCTTCTGGTAGTGGGCAGGTGCAGCAGCCGTGTCCTCTTTTGCTCCAGCAGGCTCGTGAGTGGTACGCCAGTTTGGGCTGTCGGGGTAGCCGTGGTGGTAGTCGCTCTGGAGTGCGTCGTTCGGGAGCTTCTGGTCGTGGACAGGTGCAGCTGCCGTGTCCTGTGAGTGAGGCTGCCACTCTAGGCGCTAGTACTTCTGTTGCCCTCGGTGCTAGTGCGACTGCCACTGCAGGTACTCGCGTGTCTGCCACCTCAGGTGATGGTGAGGCTGCCGCTCTAGGTGCTAGTGAGTCTGTTGACCTAGGTGCTAGTGCGACTGCCACTGCAGGTACTCGCGTGTCTGCCACCTCAGGTGATGGTGAGGCTGCCGCTCTAGGTGCTAGTGAGTCTGTCCCCCCTGGTACTGAGTCGACTGAGGCACTGCACACCTTCACTCTGGACTCAGGTGCTTCTCGCTGTTTCTTTCGTGACCGCACTGCCCTTGAGCCGCTTGCTCGGCCAGTTGCTGTCTCCCTCGCTGACCCCTCTGGGGGTCCGGTCATTGCGACCTCCTCTACTGTTCTTCCCTGTCCTGCGGTCCCGTCGGGCACACTGTCTGGTCTCCACCTCCCCTCGTTCTCCACGAACTTGGTGGCGGGTTGTGCGCTCCAGGACGCGGGTGTTCACCAGTTCACCCCTGCCTACGAGCGTGTGACACACTGCACGTGTGCTCGGACGGGCCGTCACCTGGCTACCTTCACTCGGCAGCCGGGGTCGGACCTGTACACACTGACCACTGAGTCCCCTCAGGTAGCTGCGTCCGCGTCTGCGTCAGGCCAGCTGTCGGCCCCCTGCTCGTGTCGCTCTCTGGCGCACGACACCGTCCTCTGGCACCACCGACTTGGCCACCCGTCTGTGCAGCGCCTTCGTGCCATGCACAAACGGCACCTTGTCTCTGGTCTTCCCAGGGTGCTGAGTCTGGGGGTGCTGAGTCTGGAGGTGCTGAGCCTGAGAGTGCTACACCTGGAGGAGCCCTCTCCTCCCAGCAGCTGCAGGAGAGGTACCTACAGTACTGCCGCCTCCGGAGAGGTGCTGCTGGAGCTGGTACCAGTACTTCCCCTCCTACCCGGGAGCTCCCCTCCCTTCAGCAGATCCGAGAGTGGTACACGCGGCGCTGCAGTCTTCGGAGTGGAGCTCCTGGTGCTGCGGACCCTGGAGGTGGAGCTGCTACTAGTGCTGAGGACCCGGGCGGTGGAGCTGCTGCTGGCGCTGAGGACCCGGGCGGTGGAGCTGCTGCTGGTGCTGAGGACCCGAGCGGTGGAGCTGCTGCTGGTACTGCGGACCCGAGCGGTGGAGCTGCTGCTGGTGCTGAGGACCCGGACGGTGGAGCTGCTGCTGGTGCTGAGGACCCGGGCAGTGGAGCTGCTGCTGGTGCTGAGGACCCGAGCGGTGGAGCTACTGCTGGTACTGAGGACCCTGCCGCTGGTGTCTCTGCTGGCTCTGGAGACGCTGCGCGGCCGCGACCGTACTACGTACCGCTCCTTCAGCAGGTTCTTGGTCAGGATCCTCCTCCTTGTCCTCCTCCCTCCGTAGAGTGTCCTCCACCTGTCCAGTCGCAGTCACAGTTACCGCCTGCCTCGCCTCTTCCTGGTCCTTCTCCTTACACAGGTCCGACAAGAGGTCTTACGGAGCGTCGTGAGCCTGAGTCTCGTCCTACGTCGCCTGTTCGTACTGCTCGCACTGGTCGTCGTGTCCCACGTGAGCGTCCCCCTCCTGTCCCTGGCACTCACTACATGACTCTGCGTCCCTCCACTGCTCCTCAGCGTGTCCCTCTGCCGTCTCCTCCTGCGTCCTCTCTTCCTACTCTTCCTGACCCGGAGTCTGACTCCCGTCGTGCTGCCAGTCCCACTGTCACGCGTCTCCTCGCCACTGTTGTCACTGACCCTACCTTTGAGTCCTCTGCTGCGTCTGCTCTGGTCGCTGAGTTGGTCGACTTTGCTGCCCGGTGTCGTCTAGACTACGCCGCTAGCCTTGTTGCTGAGTCTGAGTCTGTCTGTCCTCCGTCCATCGGGGGTGAGTGTGCTCTTGGCACGGACGTCCTTGAGGACAGACAGGAGGAGTTCCAGTGCTTTGCTGCTGCTTTGCCCCATCTCGTGTCCATGCTAGTTGCCCCTGAGGGAGACCTGGATGCACCAGACATCCCGACCCCGCGCTCTTACGCTGAGGCGATGGCGGGTCCCTACTCCTCTCAGTGGCAGACAGCCATGGACGCAAAGATGGCTTCCTGGAAGTCCACAGGCACCTACGTCGACGAGGTTCCCCCACCTGGGGTGAACATCGTCAGTGGCATGTGGATTTTCAGGGTGAAGCGGCCGCCGGGTTCTCCTCCTGTCTTCAAGGCGCGCTACGTTGCTCGAGGCTTCAGTCAGCGAGAGGGAGTAGACTTCTTCCAGACCTTCTCCCCCACCCCGAAGATGACCACTCTTCGGGTGCTGCTGCACATAGCCGCTCAGCGCGACTACGAGCTTCACTCACTTGACTTCAGCACTGCTTTCTTGCAGGGCAGCCTGCACGAGGAGATCTGGCTGCGCCGCCCTCCTGGCTTCACTGGGTCGTTTCCTCCTGGTACCCAGTGGAGGCTCCAGCGGCCGGTCTACGGTCTCCGACAGGCTCCACGTGAGTGGCATGACACACTGAGGACGACACTTGCGGCACTTGGGTTCGCACCTTCTACTGCTGACCCGTCGCTGTTTCTGCGCACCGACACTTCGCTGCCGCCGTTCTACATCCTCGTGTACGTCGACGACTTGGTCTTTGCCACTGCTGACACTGAGGCTCTCGCCCACGTGAAGTCGAAGCTGCAGAGGAGACACACGTGCACAGACCTGGGTGAACTGACAAGCTACCTTGGCTTGCGGATCACCCGGGACAGAGCACGGCGCACCATCACCCTGACTCAGTCACACATGGTGCAGCAGGTCCTTCAGCGCTTCCGCTTCACGTACTCCTCGCCTCAGTCTACTCCTCTGCCTACCGGTCACTCGCTCTCAGCTCTGCCTTCGGATGAGTCCGTAGAGCCGAGTGGCCCGTATCCAGAGCTTGTGGGCTGCCTCATGTACCTGATGACCTGCACTCGACCTGACCTTGCATACCCTCTTAGCATCCTTGCTCGTTACGTTGCGCCTGGGAGACACTGGCGAGAGCACTGGGAGGCTGCTAAGAGGGTGCTGCGCTACTTGTGCAGTACATCAGGCATGGGGCTGGTGCTTGGAGGATGCGACAGAGTTGTCCTCACTGGATACGGGCCACTCGGCTCTACGGACTCGTCCGGAGGTGGAGCTGAGAGCGAGTGGCTGGTAGCCAGAGGTGTGGCCTGTGGTGAGGAGAACTGGAAGCCGAAGCGCTGAAGGACCTGCTGCACCATGTGTGACTGAGTCAGGGTGATGGTGCGGCGAGCTCTGTCCCGGGTGATCTGCAAGCCAAGGTAGCTACGCAGCTCACCCAGGTCAGTGCAGGTGTGTCTCTTCTGCAGCTCCGACTTCACACGAGCGAGTGCCTCAGTGTCAGCAGTAGCAAAGACCAAGTCATCGACGTACACGAGAATATAGAACGGCGGCAGCGACGTGTCTGTGCGCAGAAACAGCGACGGGTCAGCAGTAGACGGCGCGAACCCAAGAGCCGCAAGTGTAGTCCTCAGTGTGTCGTGCCACTCGCGTGGCGCCTGGCGGAGACCGTAGACTGGCCGGCGGAGGCTCCACTGGGTACCAGGAGGAAACGACCCAGTAAAGCCAGGTGGGCGGCGCAGCCAGATCTCCTCGTGCAGGCTGCCCTGCAGGAACGCTGTGCTGAAGTCAAGAGAGTGAAGCTCGTAGTCACGCTGAGCAGCAACGTGCAGCAGAACCCGAAGAGTGGTCATCTTCGGGGTGGGGGAGAAGGTCTGGAAGAAGTCGACCCCCTGACGCTGACTGAAGCCTCTAGCAACGTAACGAGCCTTGAAGACAGGCGGAGAACCTGGCGGCCGCTTCACCCTGAAAATCCACATGCCATCGACGATGTTCGCCCCAGGAGGGGGAACCTCGTCGACGTAGGTGCCTGTGGACTTCTAGGATGCCATCTCTGCGTCCATGGCTGTCTGCCACTGAGAGGAGTAGGGACCCGAGATCGCCTCTGCGTAAGTGCGCGGAGTGGGGATGTCTAGTGCATCCGGGTCTCCCTCAGGGGCAAGCAACCAGGCCACGAGATGAGGTACAGCAGCCGCAAGAGAGTCAAAGTCCTCCTGCCTGTCCTCAAGGACGTCCGTGCCAAGAGCACACTCACCCCCGACGGACGGAGGACAGACAGACGCAGACTCAGACCCAGCAACAAGGCGAGCAGCGTAGTCTAGACGACAGGCAGCAGCAAAGTCAACTAACTCAGCGACCAGAGCAGACGCAGCCGAGGACTCAAAGGTAGGGTCAGTGACAACAGTAGCTAGGAGACGCGTGACAGTAGGGTGCTCAGCACGATACCGGTCAGACTCAGGGTCCGGAACAGCAGGCAAAGAGGACGCAGGAGGAGACGGCAGAGGGACACGCCGAGGAGCAGTAGAGGGACGCAAAGTCATGTAGTGAGTGCCTGGGACAGGAGGAGGACGCTCACGACGGACACGACGACCAGTGCGAGCAGTACGGACAGGCGACGCAGGACGAGACTCAGGCTCACGACGCTCTGTAAGACCTCCTGTGGGACCAGTGTAAGGAGAGGGAGCAGGGAGAGGCGAGGCAGGCGGTAACTATGACTGCGGCTGGACAGTCGGAGGACACTCTACGGAGGGAGGAGGACAAGGAGGAGGAGCCTGCCCAAGAACCTGCTAAAGGAGCGGTACGAAGTACGGCCGCGGCCGCGCAGCGTCTCCAGAAGCAGAAGAGACTCCAGCGTCCGGGTCCCCAGCACCAGCAGCAGCGCCACCGCTCGGGTCCTCAGCTCCAGCAGCAGCTCCACCAGGTGGGTCCGCAGCACCAGCAGCAGCACCACCCCCAGGGTTTGCAGCACCGCAAGGAAGAGCACCCCCAGAGTCGGCAGCTACAACTCCGCTAGCACCGCCAGCGCCAGGGTCCCCAGCTCCAGCAGCTCCAGTCGTAGTGCTCCCAGAACAACCAGTCCCGGCAGCTCCAGTACCCCCAGCTCCAGCCGAGCCACTAGGACGGCGAAAGCGTCGGACGTACCAGTCACGAAGCTGCTGTGGTGTGAGAGACTGCTCAGCACCCCGAACCGGAGCACCCCCAGACGCAGCTATCCGAGGCTCCGTAGGCTCAGTAGCAGCACCCCCAGGCTCAGTACCCGCAGGCGCCCAGACTCAGCACCCCCAGACTCCGCACACGCCGGCTCAGCACCCCCAGTCGCAGCACCCCCAGGCTCAGCACCCCCAGGCGCCGAACTCTCAGGCACAGTACCCTCAGCTCCAGCACCCGTAGTCCCAGCACCCCCAGGCCCAGCACCCGCAGGCTCAGCACTCCCAGCAGCACCACCTGCAGCAGCACCTGAGTCACCTGTGACCTCGACAGGCTCAGCGACGGGAGGAGGGTCTACCTGAGAGACACCTGAAGGAGCAGGACCCTGAGGGGGAAGGGGGTCTACCGGAGGGGGACCAGGAGCAAGGAAAAGCGGCGGGGGAGGGAGGGGGGCAGTACGGTAGGGGAAGAGACGGTAAAAAGGGACCGACTCGTCAAAGGTGACGTCCTGAGAGGCGAAGACCCGGCGCGAGGTGGGGTGGTAAAACTGCCAGCCCGGCGCGTCAGGGACAAAGCCAAGGAAGACACAGGGAAGCGTGCGGGAGGAGAGCTTGTCCGCGGACGTATCGCGGACAAGGGCACGAGCACCCCACACCCGGAAGCGCGATGCATCGCCAACCTCCCCCGTCCAACGCAGTGTGGGCGAGGTCTCCGGCAAGGAGACACGGGGCCAGAGGTTGAGCTGATGCGCGGCGTACCGGACAGCAAACGGCCACAGAAAATGGGGAGCCGCCGCGTGGACCAAGGAGGTACGAGCGACCTCCATGACCAGGCCAATGCGGCGCTCAGCAACCCCATTCTGCTGTGGGGAGTCCGGAAGCGTGAAGGTCTGCTCGATGCCCTCCGCCTGACAGAAGGTCCTCAAGAGGTCGGAGGAAAACTCACCACCTCTGTCAGAGTGCAGACGCAGGACAGGAAGATCCGTCCGGAAACGGCGGCGGAGCTGGAGACGAACTGTGCGGATCCAAGGGATCAGAACAGCAGGGACCTCACCCTTGGTGCGCAAGGGGAAGACCGTGGTGTAACGCGAGTAGTCGTCGACAACCAGCAAAAAGTACCGCTCACCGCCCTGGCCACGAACGCGGGCTGGGCCCCACACGTCCATGTGGAGGGTCTGCAGAGGAGCCTCTGTCGGGGGGAACGAGGAGGAGTGAGGAGCGGCGCGCTGCCGCCCCTCGACGCAAGGAAGGCAAGGCGGCGCAGGCGAGGCAGGGAGGGGAGGGAGGGACCTGGGAAGACCAGACACAAGGCGGCGACTGTGCATGCCACGGAGGCGTGGCAAGGAGGGGTGACCCAGGCGGTGGTGCCAGAGAAGAGCCTCCGACCTCCACCGCCGCCACTACCTCCGCTCCGACTACCACCACCGCCACCGCCACCGCCACTACCGCCACCGCCGCCACTGCCGCCGCTGCCACCACCGCCACTGCTCCCGCCGCCGCCCCCGCCTCCGCCGCCGGCCCCACTCCCACCGGCACTCCCGCCACCGCTCCCTCCAGCACCGCCTCCCCCCCCACCTCCCCCACCCCCTCCCCCCCCAGCGCCACCCCCGCCACCCTTGCCCCCCTTGCCCTTGCCGGTGCGGCGCCTCCCACCAGGAGCAGAAGCAGCGCCAACAGACTCAGCACCAAGGAAGTCAACAGCAGCAGCAGTAGCGTAGGAGGGAGCGAGGGGAGAGGGAGAACACCCCTCAAAGATGGGGGTGCGAGGAGCGCCACGAGCAGCACCGACAGCTACAATGCTCTTTTCGGCCGCTAGCAGCTGCTCCTCTAGGAGGGCGACAGTGAGCTCAGTGGGACAGCGAGCAAGGAAATAGTCGCGCACTGAGCTGAGGGTGTCAGGGAGACGGGTGACTATGAAGTGGAGTGCCCAGTACAGGGGAGGGGGGTTCTTAGCGCAGAACTCGGTGGGAAGGGCGGCACGCAGGCGAGCATCACTAGTGCGAAGGTGGGTGATAAGATCGGCGACTGTAGCAAAGGTGGACAGGTCAGGGAACAGGTAAGGCAGCATGAGACGGCTAAGCTCGGCTGTGGCAGGTGAGGAGTAGCGAGCAACGACAGCGTCGTATAGGGCTTTAGCGGTTTTGCAGTCACCAAAGTGCTCTAGCTCAGCTAACGGCAGGTGACTGCGAATAGCCAGGCGAGCTGCAGCGTCACGAGTCTGCCACTGTGAACGTACACTAAGCTCGGCTGTGGCAGCAGGAGCAGCGGCAGCACCAGACGCGTAGTCATAGAGGGAGATGTGGTCCGTGCTATTGCTCATAAGATACAACTGCAGGTCGTCGAGCCAGGAAGTAAACTGCACGGGACGGCCCTCAGCATCGAAGGAAAGAACGCGAATAGAGGCCATAGCTCAGGCGTGAGGGCACAGCAGAGCAGCAGCAGCAGCAGAGGGGACGCGCTAGAGCGAAGCTAGCAGCCACAGCAGGGAGCAGCAGGCGAGGCGGGCGGCGCTGCAGGCGGGAAGTGCGGCGGGCGGGCTGCGAAGCGAGCATCGGGGCGGGCGGGCGACGCGGCGAGCGGGCAGCGCGGCGGGCGGCTGCGAAGCGGGCAGCGGGCGGGCGGGCGACGCTGCAAGCGGGCAGCGGGCGGGCGGGCGACGCTGCAAGCGGGCAGCGAGGCGGGAGGGCGACGCTGCGAAGCGGGCAGCGGGGCGAGCGGGCGACGCTGCGAGCGGGCAGCGAGCGAGCGGGCGACGCTGCGAAGCGGGCAGCGGGCGGGCGGGCGATTCTGCGAGCGGGCAGCAAGCGGGCGGGCGAGCTGCGAAGCGGTTAGCGGGGCGAGCGGGCTGCGAAGCGGGCAGCGGGGCGAGCGGGCGACGCTGCGAGCAGGCAGCGCGGCGGGCGAGGGGCGAGCGGGCAGCGTGGCGGGCGGGCGACGCTGCGAGCGGGCGGCTCGGCGGGCGGGCGACACTGCGAGGGGCGCGCGAGGGCGCTAGCGAGGGGCGCGCGAGGGCGCTAGCAAGGGGCGCGCGAGGGCGCTAACGAGGGGCGCGCGAGGGCGCTAACGAGGGTGCGCGAGGGCGCTAACGAGGGGCGCGCGAGGGCGCTAACGAGGGGCGCGCGAGGGCGCTAACGAGGGCGCACGAGGGCGCTACGAGGCTAGGGCACGGGGTAGCGTGGTAACCGCATGCGAGCGGTGGTGGGCCCTTAAAAAAAACGGTCGGTAGGTCCTAGGGACCTCCTGCTCTGAATACCATCTCAGAATAACTAGGCAAGAATGGATGAACTAGCAGAAGTTTGGGTACAAATATGAAACCCTAGTTGGGGTTGTACCCCATATTGGCTACCCCACTACAGCCTACCAACATATAACACATTACAATTTAACATTATTCACTAAAGTTGGCTCGATAACAAACTGAGTGAAACCATGACGCCTGAAGAAATTATCATACCGGCGTTGCGGATTCGCATTGAAATCGAGATTGAAATCACCAATGAACATCATGTTATGAAAGGCTAGTCTACACAGAAAGCTTATGAAGTAACATCATGTTATCATGAGGATGTTTAATAATAATTGATAAAATCATATCAAACATGATGTTTTGATTGTGCTGATTGGTCGGGTTGCGATAACAGCAAGTAATGATCAAACTTTTGTCTTTGATATCGATAACGAAAGTTAAAATTTCAACTTTTCTTGATACTGCATCAATCTGATACTGCATCAATCTGATCGGAATTCGATGATATAGTACAATTCCGCCAGATTTGCAATCCGCACGAAAAACCTCAAAGAACTCATCCGTTTCGCTCGGTAATACATCGTTTGAGCTTAAATGTGTCTCAAAAAGAACAACGAATGGTCACCGAAACAATGGATATCGCGCACCGGAGGAAGTTGGAAAAAATCACCAACGAAAATCATATGCAAACCTCCAAAAGCCCAGTTCGCGTTGTTCGTCAGCTCGCGAAGTCTGAAATCGATCCATTCAAACGTATTTTTGCCCACCATTGATATTTCATCAACAATGACAACTTTTACGTCACCGAGTCGTGCTCGCAAGGTATTTATCTTATCCGATGTCAACTTCTTGATTCGTCGATTTTGAACGACGGGAATCATTAGGGCATTATGTATCGTATAACCCTTGATCTGAAAAGCAGCAACACCTGAAGGTGCGATCTTTAACACCTTAATGGTACTGAAGTCCGTGTGAATCTGCGCATGAAATATCCGCATCAATCGATCATGAACAGTCTTAATCAATACGGATTTGCCAACGCCGGCACCACCGCTTACGAGTATGCAAAGAGGTCCATTTTCAAAACCTCGACGCACGCCTCAAACAATGTGGTCGGCAATTGCACGTTGCTCGACGTTTAGCATGCGTTCCATTTGCAAATATTCGCTGTCAGTTGTAACAACTGAACGAAACGTATCAATCGAACGACCGGAATCGTGAAAGCCTAGCTCCACGCCAATATCCACATCTGAACCACATTAAGACGTATTATTATCCAGATCGTCATTATTGTCCTCCTCATGCAATGCGTGTTCAAATGCGCGCATCCATGAATCGCCGCTGATAGAATATTAATTCCTCTTAGAAATGATGAGTTCCTCATTTGCTCCGAATATCCGTGCAACTTCGATAGGGTCATAAGCTTCTTGACGAAAAGGAACGAACAATAGGGTCTGTTCTCGCATAAAATTCGATTCGTCGATATCGCTGTCATAATTTGCATAACGAATAATCTTCCTGTTCGATCTTCTGCGGTAAAAGCGTTTTTTCGCTGAAAGATCTGGTCCTATGAGGTCGTTGTTAGAATCTAGAATAGAACGAGAATGGATGAACTAGCAGGAAGGTGGGTACAAGTATGAAACCCTAAGTTTGTGTACCCTCTAAGGCTAAACCCACTATAGCCTACACAATATAAACATACAATGTTTGACACACCCCCATAGGCGAAGTGGGAGACAACCAGAGGGTCACAAGACCAGTCAAAGCAAAGCAAAGCAAAACAGGCTCAGGGTGGATCTCAAGGATACCACACAAATTCCGAGCACAAGCAAGCGGTCACAAGACCAGTTCACATGCAGTTTGATAATATAGCAAGAGATACAGTGATCGCAACCTAGCAAGTGTAAGCATGCAGGTATATATATAGAGATCACAGTACAAACAGAGTCAAGAAGTAAGCAAGTGAGGTCCAGTAGGCACAAGGCCTAGAAGAGTACAGAAGCGCTGATGGTCACAAGGCTGAAGCGCCTTGGTGAACACATCAGCAGTGTTGGCCTCAGTGGCCACGTAACGCAGACGAAGCTGACCGCGCTGCTGCAGCTCTCGAGCAAGGAAGTACCGCAGGGCGATGTGCTTCGTTCTTTGCTCCAGTCTGTGCTCCTCACACAAGGCAATGGCAGCCTTGTTGTCGACGTACAGCACTGGAGGAGAACGAGGCCTCTCTCCCAAGTCGGTCAGCAGGTAGGTCAGCCAGCGTAGCTCCTGGGCCGCCATGGCTGTGGCGTAGATCTCAGCCTCACAACTGGAGCTGAGAACAGACGAAGAGCGTGTAGAACGCCAAGAAACTGAGCCAGAGCCAAGGCTGAAGGTGTAACCCTGAGACGACCGCTGAGTAGCCTGGTCGTCCGCCCAAGAAGCGTCTGAGTGTCCAGTAAGTACAACTCGGTCTCGCCCTCCAAGCACTAGCCCCATGCCCGACGTACTGCACAAGTAGCGCAACACCCTCTTAGCAGCATCCATGTGCTCCTTCCTGTGACGGCCAGGAGCGACATAGCGTGCAAGGATGCTAAAAGGGTATGCAAGGTCAGGTCGAGTGCAGGTCATCAGGTACATGAGGCAGCCCACCAGCTCTACGGACTCATCCGAAGGCAGAGCTGAGAGCGAGTGACCGGTAGGCAGAGGAGTGGACTGAGGCGAGGAGTACGTGAAGCGGAAGCGCTGAAGGATCTGCTGCACCATGTGTGACTGAGTCAAGGTGATGGTGCGCCGTGCTCTGTCCCGAGTGATCCGCAAGCCAAGATAGCTTGTCAGTTCACCCAGATCTGTGCACGTGTGTCTCTTCTACAGCTCCGACTTCACGTGGGCGAGTGCCTGAGTGTCAGCAGTGGCAAAGACCAAGTCGTCGACGTACACGAGGATGTAGAACGGCGGCAGCGAGGTGTCGGTGCGTAGAAACAGCGATGGGTCAGCAGTAGAAGGAGTGAACCCAAGAGCCGCAAGCGTAGTCCTCAGTGTGTCGTGCCACTCACGTGGCGCCTGGCAGAGACCGTAGACCGGCCGCTGGAGCCTCCACTGGGTACCAGGAGGAACCGACCCAGTGAAGCCAGGAGGGCGACGCAGCCAGATCTCCTCGTGCAGGCTGCCCTGTAAGAAAGCAGTGCTGAAGTCAAGTGAGTGAAGCTCGTAGTCGCGCTGAGCGGCTATGTGCAGCAGTACCCGAAGAGTGGTCATCTTCGGGGTGGGGGAGAAGGTCTGGAAGAAGTCAACTCCCTCTCGCTGACTGAAGCCTCGAGCAACGTAGCGCGCCTTGAAGACAGGAGGAGAACCCGGCGGCCGCTTCACCCTGAAAATCCATATGCCACTGACAATGTTCGCCCCAGGTGGGGGAACCTCGTCGACGTAGGTGCCTGTGGACTTCCAGGAAGCCATCTCTGCGTCCATGGCTGTCTGCCACTGAGAGGAGTAGGGACCCGCGATCGCCTCTGCGTAAGAGCGCAGGGTCGGGATGTCTGGTGCATCTGGGTCTCCCTCAGGGGCGACTAGCATGGACACGAGATGGGGCAAAGCAGCAGCAAAGCACTGGAACTCCTCCTGTCTGTCCTCAAGGACGTCCGTGCCAAGAGCACACTCACCCCCGACGGACGGAGGACAGACAGACTCAGACTCAGCAACAAGGCTAGCGGCGTAGTCGAGACGACACCGGGCAGCAAAGTCAACCAACTCAGCGACCAGAGCAGACGCAACAGAGGACTCAAAGGTAGGGTCAGTGACAACAGTGGCGAGGAGACGCGTGACAGTGGGACTGGCAGCACGACGGGAGTCAGACTCCGGGTCAGGAAGAGTAGGAAGAGAGGACGCAGGAGGAGACGGCAGAGGGACACGCTGAGGAGCAGTGGAGGGACGCAGAGTCATGTAGTGAGTGCCAAGGACAGGAGGAGGACGCTCACGTGGGACACGACGACCAGTGCGAGCAGTACGAACAGGCGACGCAGGACGAGACTCAGGCTCACGACGCTCCGTAAGACCTCCTGTTGGAAGGGGAGGGACCAGGGAGAGGCGAGGCAGGCGGTAACTGTGACTGCGACTGGACAGGCGGAGGACACTCTAAGGAGGAAGGAGGACAAGGAGGAGGTGTCTGACCAAGAACCTGCTGAAGGAGCGGCACGAAGTAAGGTCGCGGCCGCGCAGCGTCTCCAGAACCAGTAGAGACACCAGCGTCAGGGTCCTCAGTACCAGCAGGAGCTCCAACGTCCGGGTCCTCAGCACCAGCAGCAGCTCCACCGTCCGGGTCCTCAGCACCAGCAGTAGCTCCAACGTCAGGGTCTGCAGCACCAGCAGCAGCTCCACCGCCCGGGTCCTCAGCACCAGCAGCAGCTCCAACGTCCGGGTCCTCAGCACCAGTAGCAGCTCCACCGTCCGGGTCCGCAGCACCAGCAGCAGCTCCCACGTCCGGCTCCGCAGTACCAGTAGTGTCACAAGAACTAGGCAAGAATGATTGAAAGGAGAGGGGTTGAACTAGCAGGCAGTTGAGTACAAATAGCAAACCCTAGATTGGGCTGTACTCGCTATAGAGTACCCCACTGCAGGCTAGACAATAATAGCATTCTGACACACCCCCATAGCCAAAGTGGGGTGTAATCAGCAGAGCAAGCAAAGCAGTACAAGCTCAAGGTGGATCACAATGTCACCACACATTCTGAGCACAAGTTCAAGAAGCAATAGTTTAAAGTTCACAGTTATGAGCAAAGCTAGAGGCAGTCACAGAGGGCAAGCGAGGAGGAGGAGGGCTGGCGAGAGGAGAGAAGATGAAAGGCGCCGACTGAAGCTGCAGACACACGGGCAACAGGAGCGGCGCGCACAGTGGCTACCGAGCGCACGAGGGCACCGGACTACGGGAGTATCTGGCTCCGCGGCTACGACGAGCACACACAGGAGCAACGGACCCACAGGCGACTGGCGAAGCAGGCTCGCTGGGCTACCGAAACGCGCGAGGGCATCCGGACTACTGGCGCTGCTGGCGTCACGACGGCTACCTCCACGCAATCTCCCCCGACCGTCCCACGCCCCTCTCACACACCCCCTGCTGACACCCTAGCTCCACTCCGACGGTACCCCCCTTAAACCCCAAACCCTAGGCTCCCACACACCACCCCCCTCAGCGGCAGCTGTAGCAGAGGGAGACGAGGGAGGAGGAGGAGCAGGGGGAGGAACTCACAACCGACACCCCCATAGCCGCCACCCCCACACTCTTCACCCCCAAACCCTAATTTAGGAGAACGGGCTGTAGGAGGGGTGAGGCGCCGGTAGAAGCACGGGGGACAGTGGAGAGGGCAGGAGCAGCGAGGAACGGGCCGCCCACGGGCCTGGTAGAGCCGCCCGAACCGCGCGCAGGCGGCCCGAGCCGCGCGCGGGCCTGGCGCTTCCCGTACGGGCCGCGCGCGTGCCTGGCGCAGCCCGTACGGGCCGCGTGCCGGGTGTACGGGCCGCGCGCAGGCCACGACGGGCGACGGGGGGCGACGCGCGGGTCCCCGTCGCCCGTCGCAGCGCCTCCCGGGGGCGACGTGCCGAGTGACGGGGCAGGAACCCGCCGCGCGCCTCGGGGCACACGGCGGGCAGAGAACCGCCGCGCGCCTCGGGGCGCACGGCAGGCAGAAAACCGCCGCGTGCCTCGGGGCGCACGGCGGGCTGAAAACCCTAGTTTCGACGCCGCGCGCCACGGGGCGCGCGGCGGACAGGGAGTAGCAGTAGCAGTAGCAGTAGCAGCGGAAGGCTTAGGTGGTGGGCCCACCCACAGGATCGACCCAGGAGGGTCGACCTGCTCTGATAGCATGTCAGAAGAACTAGGCAAGAATGATTGAAAGGAGAGGGGTTGAACTAGCAGGCAGTTGAGTACAAATAGCAAACCCTAGATTGGGCTGTACTCGCTATAGAGTACCCCACTGCAGGCTAGACAATAATAGCATTCTGACAAGTAGCACCTGCAGTACCAGGGTCCACAACACCAGGAGCGCCACTCCGAAGACTGCAGCGTCGTGTGTACCACTCTCGGATCCGCTGAAGGGAGGGGAGCTCCCGGGTAGGAGGGGAAGCACTGGTACCAGCTCCAGCAGCACCTCTCCTGAGGCTGCAGTACTGTAGGTACCTCTCCTGCAGCTGCTGTGAGGAGAGGGCTCCTCCAGGTGTAGCACTCCCAGGCTCAGTACCGCTAGACTCAGCACCCCCAGACTCAGCACCTCCAGGCTCAGCACCCCCAGGCTCCGCACCACCAGGCTCAGCACCCCCAGACTCAGCACCCCCAGGCTCAGCACCACCAGACTCAGCACCCCCAGGCTCCGCACCTCCAGGCTCCGCACCTCCAGGCTCAGCACCCCCAGACTCAGCACCTCCAGGCTCCGCACCACCAGTCTACAGCTACCTCGACAGGCTCAACCGGGTCTACCTGGGACACACCAGAGGGAGCGGCACCCTGAGGGGGGAGGGGGTCTACCACAGCAGCACCTGGAGCGAGGAAGAGAGGCGGGGGGGGGAGCGGGGCAGTGCGGTAGGGGAAGAGGCGGTAGTAGGGGACGGACTCGTCAAAGGTGACGTCCTGAGAAGCCAGAACCCGGCGCGAGGTGACGTGGTAAAACTGCCAACCAGGCGCGTCCGGGACAAAGCCAAGGAAGACACAAGGAACAGCGCGAGAGGAGAGCTTGTCCGCGGACGTATCGCGAACAAAAGCTCGGGATCCCCAGACCCGAAAACGTGACGCATCGCCAACCTCTCCCGTCCAACGCAGTGTCGGGGAAGTCTCCGGTAAGGAGACACGGGGCCAGAGGTTGAGCTGATGCGCAGCGTATCGGACAGCAAACGGCCACAGGAAGTGGGGGGCAGCCGCATGGATCAAGGAGGTACGAGCAACCTCCATGACCAAGCCAATGCGGCGCTCAGCAACCCCATTCTGCTGTGGAGAGGCCGGAAGCGTGAACGACTGCTCAATGCCGTGCTCCGCACAGTAGGCTGCCATGAGGTCGGAGGAGAACTCACCACCTCTGTCAGAGTGCAAACGCAGGACAGGAAAGTCCGAGCGGAAACGCTCGCTGAGCTGAAGACGAGATCTGCGGATCCAAGGGATCAAGACATCAGGGACCTCACCCTTGGTGCGCAAGGGGAAGACCGTGGTGTAGCGCGAGTAGTCGTCAACAACAATCAGGAAGTACCTCTCCTGACCGTGTCCACGGACGCGGGCTGGGCCCCACACGTCCAGGTGGAGCGTCTGCAAGGGAGCAGTCGTCGGGGGAAAGGAGGAGGAGTGAGGAGCGGCGCGCTGCCGCCCCTCGACACAGGGAAGACAGGGAGGAGCAGGCGAGGGTGGGAGGGGAGGGAGAACCCTGGGAAGACCAGAGACAAGGTACCGTTTGTGCATGGCACGAAGGCGCTGCACAGACGGGTGACCGAGTCGGTGGTGCCAGAGGACTGTCTCGTGCGCCAGAGAGCGACACGAGCAGGGGGCCGACAGCTGACCTGACGCAGACGCAGACGCAGCTACCTGAGGGGACTCAGTGGTCAGTGTGTACAGGTCCGACCCCGGCTGCCGAGTGAAGGTAGCCAGGTGACGGCCCGTCCGAGCACACGTGCAGTGTGTCACGCGCTCGTAGGCAGGGGTGAACTGGTGAACACCCCCGTCCTGGAGCGCACAACCTGCCACCAAGTTCGTAGAGAACGAGGGGAGGTGGAGACCTGACAGTGTGCCCGACGGGACCGCAGGACAGGGAAGAACAGTGGAGGAGGTCGCAATGACCGGACCCCCAGAGGGGTCAGCGAGGGAGACAGCAACTGGCCGAGCAAGCGGCTCAAGGGCAGTGCGGTCACGAAAGAAACAGCGAGAAGCACCTGAGTCCAGGGTGAAGGTGTGCAGGGCCTCAGTCGACTCAGTACCAGGGGGCGCAGACTCACTAGGACCTAGAGTAGCAGCCTCACCAGCACCTAGGGCAACAGACGTACTAGCACCTAGAGCGGCAGCCTCACTGACAGGACACGGCAGCTGCACCTGTCCACTACCAGAAGCTCCCGAACGATGCACTCCAGAGCGACTACCACTACGGCCACTCCGACAGCCCAAACTAGCGTACCACTCACGCGCACGAAGCAGCTGGGGCGAAGGAGGACACGGCAGCTGCACCTGTCCACTACCAGAAGCTCCCGACCGATGCACTCCAGAGCGACTACCACTACGGCCACTCCGACAGCCCAAACTAGCGTACCACTCACGCGCACGAAGCAGCTGAGGCGAAGGAGGACACGGCAGCTGCACCTGTCCACTACCAGAAGCTCCCGACCGATGCACTCCAGAGCGACTACCACGACGGCCACCCCGACAGCCCAAACTAGCGTACCACTCACGCGCACGAAGCAGCTGAGGCGAAGGAGGACACGGCAGCTGCACCTGTCCACTACCAGAAGCTCCCGACCGATGCACTCCAGAGCGACTACCACTACGGCCACCCCGACAGCCCAAACTAGCGTACCACTCACGCGCACGAAGCAGCTGGGGCGAAGGAGGACACGGCTGCTGCACCTGTCCACTACCAGAAGCTCCCGACCGATGCACTCCAGAGCGACTACCACTACGGCCACTCCGACAGCTCAAACTAGCGTACCACTCACGCGCACGAAGCAGCTGGGGCGAAGGAGGACACGGCAGCTGCACCTGTCCACTACCAGAAGCTCCCGACCGACCCACTCCAGAGCGACTACCACTACGGCCACCCCGACAGCCCCGACTAGCGTACCACTCACGCGCACGAAGCTGCTGGGGCGTGGGGGACTCACGCGCACAGCCCTGGAGCTGCATCTGGCCACGTCAGGAGCAGCAGTAGTAGCAGTAGCGGCAGTAACAGTAGTAACAGCAGGAGCAGTGGCAGTGGGAGTAGAAAAGGCAGTTGCAGCAGTACTGGGCAATGCTCACCAGTGGTCGGCGCGGCAGGCGCAAGACGGTGGCGACAGTGGGGTTGCTACAACTGCAGGGCTGGGCCGGGCCGCAGCAGGGAGCTCCGCGGCAGCTGCGGCAGGGCGAGGCTGGGCCGCGACGGCAGCTGCTCCAGGTGCCACTGGGGCGGCTGCTGCAGGTGCGGGCTGCTCCAGGGGCGGCTGCTGCAGGTGCGGGCTGTTCCAGGGGCGGCTGCTGCAGGTGCGTGCTGCTCCAGAGGGGGCTGCTGCAGTGACGGGCGGCTCCAGGGGCGGCTGCTGCAGTGGCGAGCGGCTCCAGGGGCTGCTGCTGCAGTGGCGGCTGCTCCAGGGGCTGCTGCTGCAGTGGCGGCTGCTCCAGGGGCGAGAGGCGGATTAGGTCAGGGCGACGCGGCGGGCAGGTGGCGACGCCGCGGGCAGGGCGACGCGGCGGGCAGGTGGCGACGCCGCGGGCAGGGCGACGCGGCGGGCAGGTGGCGACGCCGCGAGTAGGGCGACGCCGCTAGCAGGTGGCGACGCCGCGGGCAGGCGACGACGCCGCGGGCAGGCGCCGACGCCGCGGGCAGGGGACGACGCCGCGGGCAGGCGACGACGCCGCGGGCAGGCGACGACGCCGCGGGCAGGCGACGACGCCGCGGGCAGGCGACGACGCCGCGGACAGGGGCTACGTCGCGGGCAGGCAACGGGTGTGCAGGGGCGGCTCTCGGGCCTGACGGGCCTGCAGCGGCGGCTCGGGGGCCTGACGGACCTGCAGGGGCAGCTCGAGAGCGCACGAGGGCGCACGAGGGCGTACGAGGGCGCACGAGGGCGCACGAGGGCGTACGAGGGCGCACGAGGGCGCACGAGGGCGCACGAGGGCGCACGTAAGGTAGAGCGCACGAGGGCGCACGTAAGGTAGGGCGCACGAGGGCGCACGTAAGGTAGGGCGCACGAGGGCGCGCCTAGCGGAATAGTGGGCCCATTGTAGAAAGCGGTCCTAGGTAGCAACCTAGGCCTCTGATACCATGTTAGAATCTAGAATAGAACGAGAATGGATGAACTAGCAGGAAGGTGGGTACAAGTATGAAACCCTAAGTTTGTGTACCCTCTAAGGCTAAACCCACTATAGCCTACACAATATAAACATACAATGTTTGACAGTCGTGTCTGGAGCTTTCTTCATATTGTGCTGCAAAATCAGCAAGACACCAGCCTCCATAATGGTTGGACGATTTAGATATCGATCCAATAAGGCATATGGCTTGAATATATCTGTCGATTGGGGATCCAAGCGTTCTAACTCCGCCTTGGGCTTCAACAACAACAACCGTTGACGAGGGTGATTGGTATTGATGAATTCTACGGCACGTGTAGATTTTTTGTACGGAAGACTAAGAATTAGATATATCGCCTCTTGGGCGCTAATTTCCTGCGTATTCAATATATAGTTTCCAAGATCGCGAAGAACGTGTAGAACACCTTTGCCTTGTATCGCCGCAAACTTTTTCGCATTTTCTATAATTTTACTCATTCCTTTACCCGATTTTGTCATGTAAGCAGCTATATACGTTGCTACACTATATGGGTCAATACATAATTGAATATCCATGTTTCCACGCCAAACTGTCAGAATTGTCTTGTTGAAATTATTGACGTAACAGTCTCTCACTTCTCTTGCATGAAATAGTGTTCGTTTTTTCAAACCTATTCGAAGACAATTTATATACTCATCGTATGTTAGACGAACCGTATCCAAGAACGTGGAAAACTTCATATTAGACGTTTCGACCAAATGATGTTTTCCGAGCGTATTAAGAAATTGATCCACAGTCGCTTTATTTGACCTATGACGTTCTAGATCTGCTTCCGAGAATTTTTTGTCAGAAGGCATTAACACCAACGTATGGGGAAGTGGATACTTTGGTATACCAAAACGACACTTTCGTATCCTGCCACCTTTGTTTAATCGGCACGTTCTAGTGTGACTGTGCGTTTGCACTCTCAAAAGATCTTCCGTTTGTGAATCTTCTGTGAGGTCTTGCGCATGACACGAAATGTGCTTATCAGCAAATTCAAGAATCCTCTCCAAAGGAATTGTTGCGTCACATGCCAAGAACTCACTCCATATAAGACAATGAGAATGGGGAGCGCCTCGATGCTGGAATTCGTCGAGGACAAAATAATCAACGACTGTTCCGAGAATGCCAGTCTTCCTCGTCAAGATCTCTCGAAACAATGCATTCTTCCGTTCGACATAGTATCTTGCGCATACCACTGGGAATGTACGCACAAGTAAAGCTACGGTTTCAAAATCTAGGGGAGGATTTATATTAGTGTTTGAGAGTTTAGCAAGGTTTCCTGTATTTCTGTTGTGCTCTAGCAAGATGACGTGCAAGTCGACCCATTTTGTATCCGCCATGGAGATAGTCAGAAAGAATGTTGGCGGACCCAATTGTCTGATCATTGCGAATATGTCGCGTCTGCAATCTTCCAAGTACTGCGGCGATACACGGAGACTCTTGAATTCGTTGAACAATGCATCTTTTTTCTGCAACGATCTTCGTACGTCATTGTTCAGCATATCTTTTGCCGAATACTGACCAACGTGCTCAATCATCTCCCTTCGCACGCGAGTACCAATTACGTTGTCCATTTGAAGCAATTCCAACTTGAACATTTTGAAGAATATATTTGGTGGGCACGAAGAAAAGCGTGCATCTTGGTTAAGTAGCTCCCACTTGGCAATTTCACGATAACTTAATGATGATGTGTCAACGCCAGTTAAGCGAGCTTCTCCACAAAATAATGTTGGAAATGCTAATTCCTCGAAAATTTTATCCATGAGTATGGGCATCGGTCTCGATCCTTCGCCAGGTGCCATCTCCACTACGAATTGCTCCAGATTTTGATAAAGCGGCTCGTTGCAAAGTATCGTATCCAATATGCCAACGTTAAGGTAAGTTTCGTCGATGTCTAGTTCCACCTCCTCATCCGATAAACCCAAATCTCTCTCACGAGATTGTCCGTCATCTGTGGCTTGATCTTGTGATAAAGTTGTCGTGAAGTTCCCTATCAACAATCTCTTGTTGCAATTCTAACATCTTTTCCTCATCCAGCGTGATTCCATGTCGTTTGAAAAGATCTTTCTTTTCAAGAAACGAAAGGGCGCGCAAAATCTTGGCAGGCCTCACGTTGTCGTCAAATACGTTATTTGTATTACACAATTTACGTTTGAAACGAACGCGCACTGAATGCGCTTCTTGTGGTAAACGAGGTAATGCAGTCACCATGTCAACAACTTTAACAGGAACATTCACTATCCCACCTCGTATCTTGTATTGTTTTCCCACGTGACTTTGTGTAATGCTTGAAAACACAATACGTGGTGAAATTAACCGCTCCTCCAAATTTGACAATCCTGAAAGATCGTCGTGACGTTTCGGCAACGAAGCACCTGCCATTCGTGAAAGAACTGGATTTTTTTTTTTCGCAATGTCATTTTTGCAACCATTGCAAACGTTTTTCAATTGTGGAAAGTCTGAACTTTCCAATTTGGACAATTGGCGCCTGAACATTAACTTGTCGCAACTGTCGCACCCGAATATTGGACCTTCCTTCGCACCCGAACAGTGTGAAAGGAGGCCAGGTCGGGGAACAGGTAGGGGAGTGAGAGGCGGCCTAGTGCGGCAGAAGCAGGTGAGGAGTAACGAGCGACGACAGCAGTGTACAGGTCCTTAGCAGTTTTGTGCTGGCCAAAGTGCTCGCGCTCATCTAGCGGCAGGGAGTTGCGAATGGCAAAGCGAGCGTGGGCGTCACGAGTCTGCCACTGTGAGCGCTGAGTGCTGTCAGCAGTGGAAGGAGGGGCAGTAGCATGGCCTAGGGCGTGATCGTACAGTGAAATGTCCTCCTTGGCAGTGAGCTGTAGGAAGAGGTGCAGGTCATCGAGCCAGGTGTCGAACTTCACTGGGCGGCCCTCAGCATCGAAAGCGAGTACAGGAGGAGTAGCCATAGTGGCAGCAGCAGTAGTAGTAGCAGTAGCAGTAGTGGCAGTAGGAACAGGGCCGGCGGTGCCTCTGTGCGGAGTGCGGGCGGCGCGGTTCGGTTCAGGTAGGGCGGCGCGGCTCGGGTAGGGCGGCGCGGCTCGGGTCGCGTGGCTCGGCTCGGTCCTGGAGGGGCTGTGGCGGTCGCGGGCCGTTCGGGGCCTCTAGGGGCAAGCGTGGGCCGTCCGGGGCCTCTAGGGGCGAATGCGGGGCCGTAAGGGGCCTCTAAGGGCGAGTGCGGGGCCGACGGGGGGCCTCTAGGGAGGCGAGCGCGGGGCCGACGGGGCCGTAAGGGGCGAGCGCGGGGCCGACGGGGCCGTAAGGGGCGAGCGCGGGGCCGACGGGGCCGTAAGGGGCGAGCGCGGGGCCGTAAGGGGCGAGCGCGGGGCCGACGGGGCCGTAAGGGGCGAGCGCGGGGCCGACGGGGCCGTAAGGGGCGAGCGCGGGGCCGTAAGGGGCGGGCGCGTGGGCCGACGGGGCCTTAAGGGGCGGCGCGCGGGTCGCTAAGGGGCGGGTCGCGGGTCGCGGGGCCTTAGGGGGCCGTGAAAAACGAGGCGCCCTAGGGCGCCAGTAGGTAGGTAGGTAGGTAGGTAGGTAGGTAGGTAGGTAGCGGTGGGCCCTTAAAAAACGGTCCTAGCGAAGGACCTGCTCTGAAACCATGTCAGAATGAACGGACAGGAATGATTGAACTAACAGTGAAATCAGTACAAGTACCTAACCCTAGAATTGTGTACCCCCTATAGGCTAACCCACTGTAGCCTAAACAAACACAACATATATAATGCTTGACACTGTCGCACCCGAATATTGGACCTTCCTTGGAAGCTTCTTCAAATCGACCTTTAGCTTGCTCCACGCTTTGTGAATGCGTGTGTTCTTCATTGAAGCGCTCTTCAACATCGGCAAACAATGCATCCAAATCATCATTGTGAATGAATGCACCGTCGTTGTAATACTCGTCCACATTAAATGATAAGTTCTTCCTGCATTCGGGGCCGAAAATTAGATGCAACAAGTATTGTCTTGCACGTGCCGCAGATTCTTCTGAATCCCATTTTTCGTACATATAAGGTTTACCGCGCACCATTATTCGAAATCCAAACTTCTCACAACCTTGGTAAACGCCTGTATACGTCTTCTTCGAATTTTGCGTAGATGCGGTATTATCGTCGATCTTAAACATCGAGTCAAAAAATGGGACGCGCACAAGTCTTTCGTTGTCGATGAAATATCGTCGGTCGAACGGAAGCTTCTCTTTCGTATTCAATCCTTTATACTTTAAGACAGCGTATTGACGTGCCCAAGCGGCATGACGATCTGTAAGGAACCCGCCAACGCGTATTTTTCCTCCTTTTACCATCATCCTTACTGTGTAACGAGATCGTTCTGCAATAATACCAGTAAGGCCTCTAATCGGTGCAATGTTAGGAATCGAAAAATGGATATCTCCATTTGCATCAATCCTTCCATCTGAAATGTTTACAACAGACACTTCTTCTTCCACTTCGTCAACACAACTCGGTCGTGCATGGCGTGTTTCAGTACCTGGCACTGAATCAAATGAGGCAACGTGAATAACTGAAGATGATATTTTCGCACTTCGTGGAGTGTCACGCTCCTTATCACCCAACCCAAGTTCAGCGCTCGGCACGACCGTAGCTGGTGATACCAAGTTTTGTTTAAAGTAGCTATCTCTGTCATTTGTCACATCATGTACAGTTTGTGTACTTGTTTCAATAGGAAATGAGGTGCCCCAAATTTCGCCTTTGTCACATTGAAGTGTGTAGTGGTTGTTTGATAACCAAAGATGAATTTGATTATTATTCGTTAGAAATTCAATTCCTTTGTATTGCACCCATTCACGGGAATGGAGCCAAATAATAACAGTCATGTTCAGTAACTCGCAAAAGGCTTTGATTTCGCAAACCGAACCCCAAATTGAAGGATGTTGAATATAATCGACATATTCATCCGCCGATGCTAGCGGAACATCATGACACATCGACACCATCATTTGGTATCTTGCCCAATTTGCATGTATATGTTGAACGATTTTGTCCTTTAATGGGCGCCAAAGTTCATCATTATTGGTTATTGCGAGTGACAAGCACCGATATAAGCATGCCCCATCCCCACGTACATTTCTTCTACGAAATACAAACCTTCTTCTTAACGCACCGTCAATTGAAGCCCCCGTAAAGAGTCTAGGTGCAGGAGTGCCCATCTCCAAATGTCACGAAATGCTCCCTCAAATGCCCCGACGCCAATCCAAGTTCGCACGCTGAAAAACACAAGGACAAAGGAATTGACAAAAAAACCAAAATAGATGCACAATATGTATATATATTTTGACAAGATAGTACTAAAATTTTCAAAGAACAATGCATAAATATTATAGTAATTAATCCCATTATAATCAAGTCGCAATGGAATGTCTGATTTAAATTTTGAATGGCTAAATGTATGACCAACAAACAGAGAAGAAGGCACAAAGTACCAGCAATATTAACATTACGAAATTAAAGCACAAAAGTACAAATGATTTTTTTGTTGAAAATTTCAAAACATTATGGACCTTGGATATTTAGCTTCAGCAAGATTCAAGCGCCCACAAAGACTTTCAACACCAATCTGAGCTTAAACACAAAAGGAGACAAACTTGTTTAAAAAATGAGTTAAATAGAGAAAAATGAGAAAACAAATCAAATAATACAGGAAAAGGCAAGAAAAAAAAAAATAAAACACAGCCTCTACGTCACCTTGGAAGTGAGAAAATGGATAAGGCAAAGATACAATATTATGCCGTTAATAAGCGTTAAATATATAAACAAGCATATACACAAGCATATATTTATTTACCAGCTACACCACCAAATAACTTGCTCAAAATGATAAGTGCTCCATGAAATAACAATACACTATATATTAAAAAAACAATGTAAACAGCTTGAATGCTTACAGCCAACACTTCAGTAGACTCCCAGTTTCGGAAGGGATGATGCTGAATCTTGATTATGTTGCTGTAAGACAATACACAAAACGTTTAGTATATATGTATCAAATGTTACAAACGCATACATTTAAATTAGAAGTAGAAGCAAGCATTAAAAGGGTGAAAATATTGAATAGAATAGTTGTAATACAAATATGCACCAAATACAAGTACCGCTCACCGCCCTGACCACGAACGCGGGCTGGGCCCCACACGTCCAGGTGGAGGGTCTCCAGAGGAGCCTCTGTCGGGGGGAACGAGGAGGAGTGAGGGGCGGCGCGCTGCCGCCCCTCGACGCAAGGAAGGCAAGGCGGCGCAGGCGAGGCAGGGAGGGGAGGGAGGGACCTGGGAAGACCGGACACAAGGAGGCGACGGTGCATGCCACGAAGGCGTGGCAAGGAGGGGTGACCCAGGCGGTGGTGCCAGAGAAGAGTCTGGTGCGACAGGGAACGACACTCACAGGCGTGGGCCACCAGACCTGACGCAGACACCTGACCGACAGCAGCTACCTGGGGAGACGCAGTGGTCAGTGTGTAGAGACTCGACCCCGGCCGACGGGTGAACGTAGCCAGGTGACGGCCGGTCCTGGAGCACGTGCAGATCGCCACACGCTGTCCGCCAGGGGTAAAGGTGTCAACCCACTGATCCTGGAGGACAGCGTTGCTCACCAGGTTCGTCGAGAACGAGGGGAGGTGGAAACCCGACAACGAGCCAGACGGAACCGCCGGACAAGGGAGGACAGTGGTGGACTGGGCAAGGACTGGGCCCCCAGAGGGGTCAGCCAAGGAGACTGGGACCGGTGCAGGAAGCGGTGTGAGCTCAGTACTGTCACGGAAGAAGCAACGGGAAGCACCTGAGTCAAGGGTGAAGGTGTGACAGGCCTCAGCCGGTGCGGTACCTGAGAGAGGTGTCTCTGTGGGTGCTGTACCTGAGAGAGCAGACTCACTAGTACCCAGGGCAGCGGGCTCTATACCTGGGTCAGGCGGCACACACAAGTAACAGTCTCCCTCGGCACTAACAGTCAATGCATACATGGCAGCAATAATAGCATCATAGTCAAGAGCAAAGACATCAACACCAGCCCTCATGAGCTCAGCCCAGCGGGGGCGCTCAACATCCGCACCCATCTCCTCACGCCAAGCGTCGTCAAGGCGGGAGAAGCAGCGGTACGGGGTGTGGAACCTCCCACACGTCTGTCCCTTGCGGTCACCTGTGCGAATGACATAAGAACAGCGGGCACTGGCCCCCGACGTCCCACGCTGAGCAAGCCACTCACGAAGCTGCTGGGTCGTCTGGGGACGCTGCTGCTGCTGGGAGCTCTGGCCCGAGCCAGTGCCTCCACTCCGACCTCCGCCGCCACCACTACCACCGCTCCGACCGGCACCGCCACCACCGCCACCGCCGCCACCGCCGCCACCGCCGCCGCCGCCACTACTGCCACTGCTTCCTCCGCCGCCCCCGTCTCCACCACCGACCCCACTCCCACCAGCGCTCCCGCCACCGCTCCCTCCAGCACCGCCTCCCCCCCCACCTCCCCCACCTCCTCCCCCCCCAGTGCCACCACCACCACTTTTGCCCCCTTTGCCCTTGCCGGTGCGGCGCCTCCCACCAGGAGTAGAAGCAGCGCCAACAGACTCAGCACCAAGGAAGTCAACAGCAGCAGCAGCAGCGTAGGAGGGAGCGAGGGGAGAGGGAGAACACCCCTCAAAGATGGGGGTGCGAGGAGCGCCACGAGCAGCACCGACAGCTACAATGCTCTTTTCGGCCGCGAGCAGGTGCTCCTCTAGGAGGGCGACTGTGAGCTCAGTGGGACAGCGAGCAAGGAAGTGGTCTCGAACTGAGCGGAGGGTGTCAGGGAGACGGGTGACTATGAAGTGGAGTGTCCAGTACAGTGGAGGGGGGTTCTTAGCGCAGAACTCGGTGGGAAGGGCGGCACGCAGGCGAGCATCACTAGTGCGAAGGTGGGTGATAAGATCGGCGACTGTAGTAAAGGTGGACAGATCGGGGAACAGCATGAGGCGGCTAAGCTCGGCTGTGGCAGGCGAGGAGTAGCGAGCGACGACAGCGTCGTACAGGGCCTTAGCGGATTTGCAGTCGCCAAAATGCTCTAGCTCAGCTAACGGCAGGTGACTGCGAATGGCTAGGCGAGCAGCTGCGTCACGAGTCTGCCAGTGGGAACGAACACTAAGCTCAGCTGTGGCAGGAGGGGCAGGCGCAGCACCAGACGCGTAATCATAGAGCGACACATGCTCCTTGCTATCGCTCAGGAGGAACAGCTGCAGGTCATCTAGCCAAGCGGTGAACCGCACAGGGCGGCCCTCAGCATCGAACGACAGCACGCGGATGGAAGCCATAGTGACAGTGTGACAGAGTAACGCAAGCTGCCGCAGCAGGGGAAGGCGACTGTGCACGGATAGAGAGCAGCGGGCGAGGCTGGCGCTACGGGCAGGCGGCGCTGCAAGCGGTCAGCGCGACGGGAGGGCGACGCTGCGAGCGGGCAGCGCGGCGGACGGGCCGGGAAGCGGGCAGCGCGGCGGGCAGGCGGCGCTGCAAGCGGGCAGCACGGCGGGCGGGCGACGCTGCGAGGCGGGCGGGCCGCGAAGCGGGCAGCGGGCGGGCGGGCTGCGAAGCGGGCAGCGGGGCGAGCGGGCTGCGATGCGGGCGGGCCGCGAAGTGGGCAGCTAGCGGGCGGGCGGGCTGCGAAGTGGGCGGGCCGCGAAGCGGGCAGCGGGGCGAGCGGGCTGCGAAGTGGGCGGGCCGCGAAGCGGGCAGCGAGCGGGCGGGCGGGCTGCGAAGTGGGCGGGCCGCGAAGCGGGCAGCGAGCGAGCGGGCTGCGAAGCGGGCGGGCCGCGAAGCGGGCAGCGAGCGAGCGGGCTGCGAAGCGGGCGGGCCGCGAAGCGGGCAGCGAGCGGGCGGGCGGGCTGCGTAGCGAGCGGGCCGCGAAGCGGGCAGCGAGCGGGCGGGCGGGCTGCGAGCGGGCGGCTCGGCGAGGGGCGCGCGAGGGCGCTAGTGAAGGGGCGCGCGAGGGCGCTAGCAAGGGGCGCGCGAGGGCGCTAACGAAGGGGCGCGCGAGGGCGCTAACGAGGGTGCGCGCGAGGGCGCTAACGAGGGGCGCGCGAGGGCGCTAACGAGGGCGCACGAGGGCGCTACGAGGCTAGGGCACGGGGTAGCGTGGTAACCGCAGCGAGCGGTGGTGGGCCCTTAAAAAAAAACGGTCGGTAGGTCCTAGGGACCTCCTGCTCTGAATACCATGTCAGAATCACTAGGCAAGAATGATGAACTAGCAGAAGTTTGGGTACAAATATGAAACCCTAGTTGGGGTTGTACCCCATATTGGCTACCCCACTACAGCCTACAAGCATAATACAGTTTAACATGGTGAACATAGTCAAACATCAAATTACAACCTTGGTATGCTGAACAATCTGACGGTGCCGACGGTGTGGATCTGTTCTTATTTTCCCTGCTGAGAAGAGTAACAGAATGAAGAACAACATCACTTTTCAATAGACTTAAATTGAAAGATAAAGTAAAAATAAAAAGCGGGTGAATCAATTCTATTAACAAACAAGCAATCTCATAATCGTACCACAAAAACTTTAAATGGAGACTTCGAAATTCGGTGCAGCCTGAAGTCAAGATGCTGATGTAAACCAACTGTTGATGATTGATAAGAGAAACAAGTTCAGGAAATAACAAAAAACAGGGTGTTGGATTGTATGTTGGTATATGCACGAACATAGAAGTCAACTTGAATACACACATGAATTGAGCTCAACTTTCTTCTAAATAGATAAGCTAGGGTACACTATGAAAGGTGATGAGAAGTGGAGACTAGCAGGAAGAGTTTGAAATCGAATTGTTGGGATTTAGTAAAAAAAAAACTAGATTAGAAACTCATATCTTCACCAAACAACAAAAAACGTGACTAAGGGAATAGAAGAATATCTCAACTGACTTAACATGGGGCAATATTAGATTAAGAGGAGTTGAATGATGGAGCTAATTAACTAGATAGGTACCTTGAAGGTCTTGAATGTGTTGAGCTTGGTGTGAAGAAGAACAATAGAAGAAGCTATAAGGAAATCTTGAGTTTGGTGTGAGTAAGAGAAGGATGGAAAAGAAAGGGAGAAAGAGCTAGGTAATGGTTTTGGAAGGGAGAAGTGGAAGAGCCTTTCTTGATTGGACACAATGTTGACCAATGGTAAGGTAATTGTTACTGTGCACTTGAGACAAAAAAACAGTTGGAAGCATTGAGCTAAAACAAAAACAACCAATTGAACAATGTTGCTTTTCTTGTTTCTAGTTCACAGTCCAAAACAACTTGTTGCCAAATTACAGTTGTAAAATTGTTTCTTTTGTTTTCTACTTGAAAATCGTTTTCATTTGACAGTTAAAACCGAAAAATAGGACAAAAGCAGAGCAGACGAACGACAAATTTCAAAACAAAAAACAAAAACGTCAGCTGGTTTTTTACAGTTACAACCAGAATGAGCACTTACGACAACAAGAACAACGTGAAACAAAGTACCAAAGGTTCTGTTTCACGAAACCCCCGTTTCTACCCCCCCCCCCCCCCCCCCGCCCCCCCACCACATTTCACGCGCGAGAAATTCTGGTGACATTCTTCCCCCCCCCCCCCCCCCCCCCCCCCCCCCCCCCCCCCCCCTTCTCCCCCCTCCACATTTCACGCGCGAGAAAAACAGCAGCGAGAATGCTCGATTTGATTTCGGGCGACGCTGCTGACGTCAGCAGATTTTCTCGCGCGAGAATTAATGTCTGACGTCAGCAGCGAATTTCGAAAATTTGCGCAGATTTCGAAGTGTTAAGTCTGATTACGTTGCGGAAGCGTTGAAAACTAGACCACAAAAACAAACTTGGCAACACTTAACTTCACTTTGAACCCTCCGAGTGTGACAACAAGTCACCTCATAGCCAAGGGTATAAGAAACTCAAAGTGAGTAGTTATGCCTTGCTTGAATTGTGGAATGAGGAATCTGGTCGAGCAGCGTTTCGGCAGCACCACGTTACGTTTCTACTCTCGTCAATACGTAGTAGTAGAATCCGAGCTTGAAAAAGCATAATAGCATTGATTGACTTGAAGCAAATACAAGCACACATTTATATTAAGTCCTAAACACACAAAGGGAAACATAAAGCAGTTGCTTAACTGGAATCCAGGCCTTCGCTTTGCTGTAATAGAAAACGGTTGTGAAACTGCTGAAGAATTTGGCTCAATCTGCCTCATAAGAATTAACTGTAATCCACTTGAATTGAAACCAAAGTCCCCTGCTGATTCACGTCATGAATTTCCGCGAGTTCACATGAGGAATCATGGACACTCGTGTGAGAAACCGTTTCCCAGTTATAAAACGGATTTTACCGTTGATAAAACGGTATTTACCGTTTTGTACCTGCGTCGAAATGATCACGCTAAGCAGCGTGACTTTCGCGCGAAATCGGCTGTGTTCCAGGTCAGCGCGGGATTCGGTTAGTCAACCGAAATCCCGAAGCACCCCCGGTCAAGCGAGAAAAGCCGATCGCTGACGCGATCGTGCTTTGTCTCACGCGGGGCAGAGCAATCAATGCCCTGTTTTGTAGCGATCGTGCAACTGCGCACGATCGCAACAGTTGCGACACACGCGCGGGCCCTGAGGGGCCACACGCGTATGTCAGGACCCCACGCGCGGGTCCTGACTTTCTCGCACTTTTTGACCAGCGCGAAATTGGTCAAGGGTCCGAGACAAAGACTCGAGCCCAGCACCCCCCGGCACACTCGACACCCGCCACGAGCGCCCATGAAAATCCGTGAACTTTCATGAGCTTTCATGACGCTCGTAATTATCATGAACGCTCACAGTTGTTCATGAAAATTAGCGAACGAACATGAGTCGTCATGAGAATTCATGACTCGTCATGATCCGCCATGAATTGCCATGTGCCCACAACAAAAACACATGAAACAGAATGAAAAAACGAATGCACACAAAACACACACAAAATGCGGGACTTCATGCAGGCGGCTGGTTGACGTGCAAAAATATTATTTGCACCCAACAAACTCCCCCTCAAGTAGTCGCCTGCTTGCACCTCCTTGCATGTGCCTAGTTAAGGCTCATGCCGCACAGCTTAGCACAGCGCCAGTGAGGTTCTTCAGCCAGCCGCTTCGTGAGAAAATCTGCCGGCTGCTGCTGTGTTTTCACATAGAGAGGTTGAATGGATCCCCTCTGCACTTCCTTGCGCAGCCAATGCCATTTGATCTGCATGTGCTTGGTGAGCCCATGCAGCACTGCGTTCTTTGACATGGCAATGGCGCTGGAGTTGTCACAAAACAACGGTGTAGCCGTTTTCTGCTCGTGCCCTATCTCCTCCAGCAGCTTCCTCAGCCAAATCAGCTCCTTGGCTGCATGATACATCGACATGTACTCCGCTTCAGCAGAAGAACCCGCCGTTTCCACCTGTTTCTTTGACCTCCAGCTCACGGGCCCACCACCAATCACGCACATATATCCTCCCACAGAGGACATGTCTTCCTTTTCCGACGCCCAAGTTGCATCAGCATACCCTGTGAGAAACAGCTCCCTTTCCCCAAGAAGCTCCCCCTTCTCCTTGAGAACCTCTGCTCCTTTCTGCTTCTTTTGAGCCACGGCCGAGTATTGAACTCCAACGGTGGGATAGGAGTTCAAATACTTGATGATGCGCTCAGCTGCATCCACCTGCTCCTCGGTAGGATTTTGTACCACTCTAGCCAGCTGCCCCACAGCAAAAAAGACATCCGGCCTCGTGTGCATAGAGCAGACTCCCCACCATTGACTGAAAACGAGCCTGCTCCCGCTGATCCACCCCCTCATTCTCACTGGCCTTGACGAGTTTGAACTCGGATGGAAGTGGTGTAGTAATCTTCCTTCCGACCTCAATCTCATACTTGCTCCCCACGTCATTGATATACTTCTCCTGGTGCAGCTTCACCCATCCATTGCTGACATCCCTTTCAATGTGCATCCCAAGATAGTAGTTCGCCTCCCCCAAGGTCTTGCACTTGAAGTTTTGCATCAGCTTCTGCTGCACCTTCATCACTTCCTGCTTGCTGCTCCCGAACAAGAGGATGTCATCCACATACACCAGTAACATGACGAGGCTCTCCTTCTCCCCCATGAGGAAAAGACTCTCGTCACATGCACTCGCCCTGAAACCTATCTCCTCTAGAACCGAAGACAATTTGTTGTACCAGCAGTGTGGTGCTTGTTTGAGGCCATAAATGACCTTCTTCAGCTTGCACACACATCCGGTCCCGTCCTCATAACCCGGCGGCTGCGACATGAACACCTCCACATCTATCAGCCCATAGAGGAAGGCTGTGGTGATATCCATCTGCACTATCACCCACCCACACACTGCTGCACCGGCAAGGAGAACGCACAACGTTGGTGTCTTCGGTGTGGCAGCAAACGTTTCCTTGAAGTCTTCCTTTTCGTTTTGCTGGTATCCCCTTGCAACCAGCCTGCTCTTGTAAACTGACACGGCTCCTTTGTTGTCAGTTTTGATCCTAGGAATCCAGCCACAGCTTATGGCTTTCTTCCCCTCCGGCAGTGGCACCAGCTCCCAAGTCCCATTTTCCATTTGGCTGTTGTATTCCGCATCCATTGACGCCACCCACTTCTCCCTATCCGGCCCTTTGAGTGCTTCTTCCATAGTGAGTGGTTGAGTTGGTGCGGGTGCCATGAAGCAGTAGACTTCTTCCTCCTCTTCCTCATCGGAGTCACAGCTGCTTTGAAGCACCAGCAATGCATCGTTTTGCTGCTGCTCTCCCCTTGCTCCTCCATATTCCCTCAGCTTCAATGCGGCTGCACGCATCTGCTTTTGGATCATTGGTGAAAGAGCACGACCTGTGGGAGGGGTTTTGATTTGGGTCCTTCTTTGGGGAAGGGTGGGGGGAATCACACGAGTAATGGGGTGAGGTTCCTCAGATGCAGCCGTTGGTTCCACGCCCTTGACCACGGGAAGCTCTGCTGCACCCTCCTCTTCGTGTGCCGTTGCACCTTCCTCTCCCGCCCACTCATCCGCATCAAACCCCATCGTTGTTTGCTCCAGCTGCTGCATGAGTTTCTCCTTTGGCTGCTTGGACCAGCTCCCGTAGGTGATGTCCTCCATAAATTTGACATCTCTGCTGTCAAACACCACTCCTTTGCTCGGCTCCCATAGCAACCACCCCTTGCTTTCCGCTGCCAACCCCAAGTGCACACACCAAACGGCCGTTGCACCCAACTTACTACGGTGTGCCTTGGGGATGTGAGCCATTGCCATGCAGCCAAACACACGCATCATATCAATGGGCGGCTTCCTTCCAAGCCACCTCTCCATGGGGACCCATGACTCACCACCAACGTTGGTGAACACCCGGTTCTTCACCACCGTGGCGTGGCGCACAGCATGTGGCCACTTGGAGTTCTCCAACCCCGACTCAATGAGGAGTGCACGTGCTGTCTCCAAGACCGTGCGATTTGCCCTTTCAGCTACGCCGTTGGACTGCGGTGTGTATGAGGTGGTGAGCTCGCGGATGATGCCCTGCTTCTTCAGCCATGCAGTCAGCTCCTCCCCAAGGAACTCCCCACCCCGGTCAGTCCTAATCCGCATCACCTTGTGCCCGGACTGCTTCTCCACCAACGGCAGCCAATCGTCACGGATGATGGACGGCACGTGGTCCTTCTTCTTGATTGGATAGGCCCAAGTCACTCGGCTCCAATCATCAACAATCATGAGAAAATACTTCTCACCCCGTTCCCCTAACACCGGTAGCGGCCCCACCACATCCATGTGCACGAGCTCTAAGAGCTTCTTGCCGCCACCCTCGGTTGCATGAAAGGGGAAGCGTGTAAACTTGCTTAGCATGCAAGTTTCACACTTGTGAGAGACCGCTGCACCGATCAGCTTTAGCCCCTTGACCCCTTCCCCCTTTTGTAGCTGCTGCAGTGCAGGCATGGCTATGTGCCCGAGGCGACGGTGGGCTGTCATTCAGTCCGTTTCACCGCTCCTTGCTGAAACCTTCAGCTCTTCTGCAACTGCAGCATTGCACTCCCCCTCAGTTCCACCCTCCTTGTCCCATAACACCACCGGCACCTGCCACATTGACTTGCAAATGTCGCGGTCCTCGTGAAGGTCCCACAACATCCGCTTTCCCAGCCACCCCGTGAATGTCTTGGCACCATCGGTGGAAGTGTTGACCTTACACTTGCCCAGCTTCCGGAGGGAGATGAGGTTTGCCTTGAGGTCAGGGACGAGTAGCACATCGTTCAGCACCACTGGCTTGCCGTCGGCACCCTTGAACGCAGCACGTCCCGCCCCCGTCACCTTGAGAGCGTGCCCGGACGCCGACTTCACTTTAGCGATTGGTGCGGTCCCCACTTTGTCAAGGAGATCGGCCCTTGGAGTCATGGTCCATGTCGCTCCCGTGTCCAATATCCACGTGTTGAGCGGGTGCAGTGAAGCTCCAGCATGGGCGATCACCGCTTCCTCTTCTGGCTCCCCGACGTGGAAGAATTGACCGGCTTGACGTTCCTCATTGTCAGCCGGCTCTTCATCGGCTACCGCTCCGGCGCCGCTCCCATCCTTGGTCCTGTTGGAGGGGGTCCACCACGAGGGTTTGGAACGACATTTAAACCATGGGTGACCCACCTTCTCACAATACCAGCACTTGCCCTCCATTTTCCCGCCACCCTTTCCTCCCCCTTTGCCACCACGACCTCCACCACTTCCCGTTCCCTTGCCACCTTGCTGATATGAGGGCTCCTCATCCTTAGCAGACCCCTCCCCGCCCCTTGCCACTTCTTGCCTTTACCCCCTTTGCCTCCTTGCATGGCATAGCTGCTGCTCCCCTCTTCACTTCCCCTCAATTGGCGCCTCCGGAAGTCCTCCTCAAGGATCTTGGTGCGGATCCACTCCAACGTCCAAAGGCTCTGGTTTTGGGGAAGGCTCAAGCCGCTCGTGAAGATCATCCACGACTCTGGTAGCAGCGACAACATCTTTACACACTTGGTTTGCTTGGGGTAGGCGATTCCGGCGATGGGAAGCTTGGCGTAGAGTTCTCTCAGCTTGTCTAGGATCGGCTGAACGGGTTCTCCTTCACTAAGGCGAAGGGTGGAAAGCTCTCTCTCCAGCATGAGAGTAGCTACAACTGATGTTGGGGCATGGAGATCCTTGAGCACGGCCCATGCCTTGGGACCGCACTCTTCATCCGGGAGGAGGTGGGTGATGTGCTGGCGTTGGGCAAGATCTAGGCTCTGCGACAAAATGTAGTACCCGGCGGATGAACGCTCGTCCCACTCATTCTGAAGCTCCGGATCACTAGGTCGTTTCTCACTACCTATCATGAGCTTTAGAAGGCCTATCTGCCGAAAATAAAGCTGCATCTTCCAAGACCAGTCGTCATAGCCTTCTCCACTAAACTTGTCGACGGAGAAGTTCTTCAACACCTCCCTTAGCAGCGGGCCCTGGTTCGTCCGGGCTACCCTAGGCGCGGAGACACCAGATTCTTGGCTACCACTACTCGCGGGGGCTGAATTCCCTTCTTCTCCAGGCGACCCCATCGATGGATACATTGAAAATGGCTAAGGACCAGCTCTGATACCACGTGTTAAGTCTGATTACGTTGCGGAAGCGTTTAAAACTAGACCACGAAAACAAACTTGGCAACACTTAACTTCACTTTGAACCCTCCGAGTGTGACAACAAGTCACCTCATAGCCAAGGGTATAAGAAACTCAAGTGAGTAGTTATGCCTTGCTTGAATTGTGGAATGAGGAATCTGGTCGAGCAGCGTTTCGGCAGCACCACGTTACGTTTCTACTCTCGTCAATACGTAGTAGTAGAATCCGAGCTTGAAAAAGCATAATAGCATTGATTGACTTGAAGCAAATACAAGCACACATTTATATTAAGTCCTAAACACACAAAGGGAAACATAAAGCAGTTGCTTAACTGGAATCCAGGCCTTCGCTTTGCTGTAATAGAAAACGGTTGTGAAACTGCTGAAGAATTTGGCTCAATCTGCCTCATAAGAATTAACTGTAATCCACTTGAATTGAAACCAAAGTCCCCTGCTGATTCACGTCATGAATTTCCGCGAGTTCACATGAGGAATCATGGACACTCGTGTGAGAAACCGTTTCCCAGTTATAAAACGGATTTTACCGTTGATAAAACGGTATTTACCGTTTTGTACCTGCGTCGAAATGATCACGCTAAGCAGCGTGACTTTCGCGCGAAATCGGCTGTGTTCCAGGTCAGCGCGGGATTCGGTTAGTCAACCGAAATCCCGAAGCACCCCCGGTCAAGCGAGAAAAGCCGATCGCTGACGCGATCGTGCTTTGTCTCACGCGGGGCAGAGCAATCAATGCCCTGTTTTGTAGCGATCGTGCAACTGCGCACGATCGCAACAGTTGCGACACACGCGCGGGCCCTGAGGGGCCACACGCGTATGTCAGGACCCCACGCGCGGGTCCTGACTTTCTCGCACTTTTTGACCAGCGCGAAATTGGTCAAGGGTCCGAGACAAAGACTCGAGCCCAGCACCCCCCGGCACACTCGACACCCGCCACGAGCGCCCATGAAAATCCGTGAACTTTCATGAGCTTTCATGACGCTCGTAATTATCATGAACGCTCACAGTTGTTCATGAAAATTAGCGAACGAACATGAGTCGTCATGAGAATTCATGACTCGTCATGATCCGCCATGAATTGCCATGTGCCCACAACAAAAACACATGAAACAGAATGAAAAAACGAATGCACACAAAACACACACAAAATGCGGGACTTCATGCAGGCGGCTGGTTGACGTGCAAAAATATTATTTGCACCCAACAAACTCCCCCTCAAGTAGTCGCCTGCTTGCACCTCCTTGCATGTGCCTAGTTAAGGCTCATGCCGCACAGCTTAGCACAGCGCCAGTGAGGTTCTTCAGCCAGCCGCTTCGTGAGAAAATCTGCCGGCTGCTGCTGTGTTTTCACATAGAGAGGTTGAATGGATCCCCTCTGCACTTCCTTGCGCAGCCAATGCCATTTGATCTGCATGTGCTTGGTGAGCCCATGCAGCACTGCGTTCTTTGACATGGCAATGGCGCTGGAGTTGTCACAAAACAACGGTGTAGCCGTTTTCTGCTCGTGCCCTATCTCCTCCAGCAGCTTCCTCAGCCAAATCAGCTCCTTGGCTGCATGATACATCGACATGTACTCCGCTTCAGCAGAAGAACCCGCCGTTTCCACCTGTTTCTTTGACCTCCAGCTCACGGGCCCACCACCAATCACGCACATATATCCTCCCACAGAGGACATGTCTTCCTTTTCCGACGCCCAAGTTGCATCAGCATACCCTGTGAGAAACAGCTCCCTTTCCCCAAGAAGCTCCCCCTTCTCCTTGAGAACCTCTGCTCCTTTCTGCTTCTTTTGAGCCACGGCCGAGTATTGAACTCCAACGGTGGGATAGGAGTTCAAATACTTGATGATGCGCTCAGCTGCATCCACCTGCTCCTCGGTAGGATTTTGTACCACTCTAGCCAGCTGCCCCACAGCAAAAAAGACATCCGGCCTCGTGTGCATAGAGCAGACTCCCCACCATTGACTGAAAACGAGCCTGCTCCCGCTGATCCACCCCCTCATTCTCACTGGCCTTGACGAGTTTGAACTCGGATGGAAGTGGTGTAGTAATCTTCCTTCCGACCTCAATCTCATACTTGCTCCCCACGTCATTGATATACTTCTCCTGGTGCAGCTTCACCCATCCATTGCTGACATCCCTTTCAATGTGCATCCCAAGATAGTAGTTCGCCTCCCCCAAGGTCTTGCACTTGAAGTTTTGCATCAGCTTCTGCTGCACCTTCATCACTTCCTGCTTGCTGCTCCCGAACAAGAGGATGTCATCCACATACACCAGTAACATGACGAGGCTCTCCTTCTCCCCCATGAGGAAAAGACTCTCGTCACATGCACTCGCCCTGAAACCTATCTCCTCTAGAACCGAAGACAATTTGTTGTACCAGCAGTGTGGTGCTTGTTTGAGGCCATAAATGACCTTCTTCAGCTTGCACACACATCCGGTCCCGTCCTCATAACCCGGCGGCTGCGACATGAACACCTCCACATCTATCAGCCCATAGAGGAAGGCTGTGGTGATATCCATCTGCACTATCACCCACCCACACACTGCTGCACCGGCAAGGAGAACGCACAACGTTGGTGTCTTCGGTGTGGCAGCAAACGTTTCCTTGAAGTCTTCCTTTTCGTTTTGCTGGTATCCCCTTGCAACCAGCCTGCTCTTGTAAACTGACACGGCTCCTTTGTTGTCAGTTTTGATCCTAGGAATCCAGCCACAGCTTATGGCTTTCTTCCCCTCCGGCAGTGGCACCAGCTCCCAAGTCCCATTTTCCATTTGGCTGTTGTATTCCGCATCCATTGACGCCACCCACTTCTCCCTATCCGGCCCTTTGAGTGCTTCTTCCATAGTGAGTGGTTGAGTTGGTGCGGGTGCCATGAAGCAGTAGACTTCTTCCTCCTCTTCCTCATCGGAGTCACAGCTGCTTTGAAGCACCAGCAATGCATCGTTTTGCTGCTGCTCTCCCCTTGCTCCTCCATATTCCCTCAGCTTCAATGCGGCTGCACGCATCTGCTTTTGGATCATTGGTGAAAGAGCACGACCTGTGGGAGGGGTTTTGATTTGGGTCCTTCTTTGGGGAAGGGTGGGGGGAATCACACGAGTAATGGGGTGAGGTTCCTCAGATGCAGCCGTTGGTTCCACGCCCTTGACCACGGGAAGCTCTGCTGCACCCTCCTCTTCGTGTGCCGTTGCACCTTCCTCTCCCGCCCACTCATCCGCATCAAACCCCATCGTTGTTTGCTCCAGCTGCTGCATGAGTTTCTCCTTTGGCTGCTTGGACCAGCTCCCGTAGGTGATGTCCTCCATAAATTTGACATCTCTGCTGTCAAACACCACTCCTTTGCTCGGCTCCCATAGCAACCACCCCTTGCTTTCCGCTGCCAACCCCAAGTGCACACACCAAACGGCCGTTGCACCCAACTTACTACGGTGTGCCTTGGGGATGTGAGCCATTGCCATGCAGCCAAACACACGCATCATATCAATGGGCGGCTTCCTTCCAAGCCACCTCTCCATGGGGACCCATGACTCACCACCAACGTTGGTGAACACCCGGTTCTTCACCACCGTGGCGTGGCGCACAGCATGTGGCCACTTGGAGTTCTCCAACCCCGACTCAATGAGGAGTGCACGTGCTGTCTCCAAGACCGTGCGATTTGCCCTTTCAGCTACGCCGTTGGACTGCGGTGTGTATGAGGTGGTGAGCTCGCGGATGATGCCCTGCTTCTTCAGCCATGCAGTCAGCTCCTCCCCAAGGAACTCCCCACCCCGGTCAGTCCTAATCCGCATCACCTTGTGCCCGGACTGCTTCTCCACCAACGGCAGCCAATCGTCACGGATGATGGACGGCACGTGGTCCTTCTTCTTGATTGGATAGGCCCAAGTCACTCGGCTCCAATCATCAACAATCATGAGAAAATACTTCTCACCCCGTTCCCCTAACACCGGTAGCGGCCCCACCACATCCATGTGCACGAGCTCTAAGAGCTTCTTGCCGCCACCCTCGGTTGCATGAAAGGGGAAGCGTGTAAACTTGCTTAGCATGCAAGTTTCACACTTGTGAGAGACCGCTGCACCGATCAGCTTTAGCCCCTTGACCCCTTCCCCCTTTTGTAGCTGCTGCAGTGCAGGCATGGCTATGTGCCCGAGGCGACGGTGGGCTGTCATTCAGTCCGTTTCACCGCTCCTTGCTGAAACCTTCAGCTCTTCTGCAACTGCAGCATTGCACTCCCCCTCAGTTCCACCCTCCTTGTCCCATAACACCACCGGCACCTGCCACATTGACTTGCAAATGTCGCGGTCCTCGTGAAGGTCCCACAACATCCGCTTTCCCAGCCACCCCGTGAATGTCTTGGCACCATCGGTGGAAGTGTTGACCTTACACTTGCCCAGCTTCCGGAGGGAGATGAGGTTTGCCTTGAGGTCAGGGACGAGTAGCACATCGTTCAGCACCACTGGCTTGCCGTCGGCACCCTTGAACGCAGCACGTCCCGCCCCCGTCACCTTGAGAGCGTGCCCGGACGCCGACTTCACTTTAGCGATTGGTGCGGTCCCCACTTTGTCAAGGAGATCGGCCCTTGGAGTCATGGTCCATGTCGCTCCCGTGTCCAATATCCACGTGTTGAGCGGGTGCAGTGAAGCTCCAGCATGGGCGATCACCGCTTCCTCTTCTGGCTCCCCGACGTGGAAGAATTGACCGGCTTGACGTTCCTCATTGTCAGCCGGCTCTTCATCGGCTACCGCTCCGGCGCCGCTCCCATCCTTGGTCCTGTTGGAGGGGGTCCACCACGAGGGTTTGGAACGACATTTAAACCATGGGTGACCCACCTTCTCACAATACCAGCACTTGCCCTCCATTTTCCCGCCACCCTTTCCTCCCCCTTTGCCACCACGACCTCCACCACTTCCCGTTCCCTTGCCACCTTGCTGATATGAGGGCTCCTCATCCTTAGCAGACCCCTCCCCGCCCCTTGCCACTTCTTGCCTTTACCCCCTTTGCCTCCTTGCATGGCATAGCTGCTGCTCCCCTCTTCACTTCCCCTCAATTGGCGCCTCCGGAAGTCCTCCTCAAGGATCTTGGTGCGGATCCACTCCAACGTCCAAAGGCTCTGGTTTTGGGGAAGGCTCAAGCCGCTCGTGAAGATCATCCACGACTCTGGTAGCAGCGACAACATCTTTACACACTTGGTTTGCTTGGGGTAGGCGATTCCGGCGATGGGAAGCTTGGCGTAGAGTTCTCTCAGCTTGTCTAGGATCGGCTGAACGGGTTCTCCTTCACTAAGGCGAAGGGTGGAAAGCTCTCTCTCCAGCATGAGAGTAGCTACAACTGATGTTGGGGCATGGAGATCCTTGAGCACGGCCCATGCCTTGGGACCGCACTCTTCATCCGGGAGGAGGTGGGTGATGTGCTGGCGTTGGGCAAGATCTAGGCTCTGCGACAAAATGTAGTACCCGGCGGATGAACGCTCGTCCCACTCATTCTGAAGCTCCGGATCACTAGGTCGTTTCTCACTACCTATCATGAGCTTTAGAAGGCCTATCTGCCGAAAATAAAGCTGCATCTTCCAAGACCAGTCGTCATAGCCTTCTCCACTAAACTTGTCGACGGAGAAGTTCTTCAACACCTCCCTTAGCAGCGGGCCCTGGTTCGTCCGGGCTACCCTAGGCGCGGAGACACCAGATTCTTGGCTACCACTACTCGCGGGGGCTGAATTCCCTTCTTCTCCAGGCGACCCCATCGATGGATACATTGAAAATGGCTAAGGACCAGCTCTGATACCACGTGTTAAGTCTGATTACGTTGCGGAAGCGTTTAAAACTAGACCACGAAAACAAACTTGGCAACACTTAACTTCACTTTGAACCCTCCGAGTGTGACAACAAGTCACCTCATAGCCAAGGGTATAAGAAACTCAAGTGAGTAGTTATGCCTTGCTTGAATTGTGGAATGAGGAATCTGGTCGAGCAGCGTTTCGGCAGCACCACGTTACGTTTCTACTCTCGTCAATACGTAGTAGTAGAATCCGAGCTTGAAAAAGCATAATAGCATTGATTGACTTGAAGCAAATACAAGCACACATTTATATTAAGTCCTAAACACACAAAGGGAAACATAAAGCAGTTGCTTAACTGGAATCCAGGCCTTCGCTTTGCTGTAATAGAAAACGGTTGTGAAACTGCTGAAGAATTTGGCTCAATCTGCCTCATAAGAATTAACTGTAATCCACTTGAATTGAAACCAAAGTCCCCTGCTGATTCACGTCATGAATTTCCGCGAGTTCACATGAGGAATCATGGACACTCGTGTGAGAAACCGTTTCCCAGTTATAAAACGGATTTTACCGTTGATAAAACGGTATTTACCGTTTTGTACCTGCGTCGAAATGATCACGCTAAGCAGCGTGACTTTCGCGCGAAATCGGCTGTGTTCCAGGTCAGCGCGGGATTCGGTTAGTCAACCGAAATCCCGAAGCACCCCCGGTCAAGCGAGAAAAGCCGATCGCTGACGCGATCGTGCTTTGTCTCACGCGGGGCAGAGCAATCAATGCCCTGTTTTGTAGCGATCGTGCAACTGCGCACGATCGCAACAGTTGCGACACACGCGCGGGCCCTGAGGGGCCACACGCGTATGTCAGGACCCCACGCGCGGGTCCTGACTTTCTCGCACTTTTTGACCAGCGCAAAATTGGTCAAGGGTCCGAGGCAAAGACTCGAGCCCAGCACCCCCCGGCATACTCGACATCCGCCACGAGCGCCCATGAAAATCCGTGAACTTTCATGAGCTTTCATGACGCTCGTAATTATCATGAACGCTCACAGTTGTTCATGAAAATTAGCGAACGAACATGAGTCGTCATGAGAATTCATGACTCGTCATGATCCGCCATGAATTGCCATGTGCCCACAACAAAAACACATGAAACAGAATGCAAAAACGAATGCACACAAAACACACACAAAATGCGGGACTTCATGCAGGCGGCTGGTTGACGTGAAAAAATATTATTTGCACCCAACACGAAGCTGACGCCAGCAGAAAAAAGCGAAATTTCGCGTGCATTACCTGACGCTGATGACGTCACCGAAACGAAGCTGACGTCAGCAATTCGAAATTTGAAATAACGTTCAAATAATACATCAACAAACATTCTAGAACTGTAAACATAGAAATGAAACCTAGAACTACTCATGTAAACGTTCTTATTGATGTAGAAAAATCAAGTCTACAACGTATACCACGTAAATACTGAGTAAACATTAACAGATTCAACTCAACATTCACATAAAAAACATACCGGTTAAGAAGGCACAAATATTCCTATAAATATGACGATGTAATCAACGTCTTTAATTTTTTTTTAGAAATTTACAATTGTTGCTTCGCAACCCTAAGACGATTTCGTCGCCTCTTGTTTTTTTTTGGGTTGCGAAGCAACCCTTTACGATCGATTTTGCCAAATTGTATTTTCATGTTTATATTTTTTTATAAAATCATGAAAACAAAATTTGTCAACTACAGTAATATCTCAAAATAACTAGGCAAGAATGAATGAACTAGCAGAAGATTGGGTACAAATATGAAACCCTAGTTGGGGTTGTACCCCATATTGGCTACCCCACTACAGCCTACAAGCATAATACAGTTTAACACACCCCCATAGGCAAAGTGGGGGAGAACAAAGGGTCACAAGACCAGTCCAGCAAAGCAACGCAAGCCCAGGGTGGATCACAACGTCACCACACTCCGAGCACAAGCAAAGGCCACAAGGCCAGTTCACATGCAGTGCTAGATATAGTACAAGACAAGCAACACAGTGATCAAAACCTAGCAAGCAAGCAACAAGATATATATAAAGTACAGTACAAAGAATGTCAAGCAGTGAGCAAGTGAGGAAACGTGGACACAAGGCCTAAAGAAGTACAGTGCCGCTGATGATCACTAGGCGGGAGCGCCTTGGTGAAGATATCAGCAGTGTTGGCCTTCGAGTCCACGTACACAAGCCGAAGCTGACCGCGCTGCTGAAGCTCTCGAGCAAGAAAGTAGCGAAGAGCAATGTGCTTCGTCCTGTGCTCCAGTCTGTGCTCCTGACACAAGGCAAGAGCCGCCTTGTTGTCACTGTACAGAACTGGAGGAGAACTAAGCCGCTCTCCCAAGTCAGTCAGCAGGTAGGTGAGCCAGCGTAACTCCTGTGCAGCCATGGCTGTGGCGTAGATCTCAGCCTCACAACTAGAGCCGAGAACAGAGGAAGAGCGGGTGGACCGCCACGAGACAGAACCAGAGCCAAGGCTGAAGGTGTAACCCTGTGACGACCGCTGCGTAGCCAGGTCGTCCACCCAAGAAGCGTCCGAGTGGCCAGTGAGGACAACTCTGTCGCGTCCTCCAAGCACCAGTCCCATGCCTGATGTACTGCACAAGTAGCGTAGCACCCTCTTAGCAGCCTCCCAGTGCTCTCGCCTGTGTCTCCCAGGCGCAACGTAACGAGCAAGGATGCTAAGAGGGTACGCGAGGTCAGGTCGCGTGCAAGTCATCAGGTACATGAGGCAGCCCACAAGCTCTGGGTACGGGCCACTCGGCTCTACGGACTCGTCCGGAGGTGGAGCTGAGAGCGAGTGGCTGGTAGCCAGAGGTGTGGCCTGTGGTGAGGAGAACTGGAAGCCGAAGCGCTGAAAGACCTGCTGCACCATGTGTGACTGAGTCAGGGTAATGGTGCGGCGAGCTCTGTCCCGGGTGATCTGCAAGCCAAGGTAGCTACGCAGCTCACCCAGGTCAGTGCAGGTGTGTCTCTTCTGCAGCTCCGACTTCACACGAGCGAGTGCCTCAGTGTCAGCAGTAGCAAAGACCAAGTCGTCGACGTACACGAGAATGTAGAACGGCGGCAGCGACGTGTCTGTGCGCAGAAACAGCGACGGGTCAGCAGTAGACGGCGCGAACCCAAGAGCCGCAAGTGTAGTCCTCAGTGTGTCGTGCCACTCGCGTGGCGCCTGGCGGAGACCGTAGACTGGCCGGCGGAGGCTCCACTGGGTACCAGGAGGAAACGACCCAGTAAAGCCAGGTGGGCGGCGCAGCCAGATCTCCTCGTGCAGGCTGCCCTGCAGGAACGCTGTGCTGAAGTCAAGAGAGTGAAGCTCGTAGTCACGCTGAGCAGCAACGTGCAGCAGAACCCGAAGAGTGGTCATCTTCGGGGTGGGGGAGAAGGTCTGGAAGAAGTCGACCCCCTGACGCTGACTGAAGCCTCTAGCAACGTAACGAGCCTTGAAGACAGGCGGAGAACCTGGCGGCCGCTTCACCCTGAAAATCCACATGCCATCGACGATGTTCGCCCCAGGAGGGGGAACCTCGTCGACGTAGGTGCCTGTGGACTTCCAGGATGCCATCTCTGCGTCCATGGCTGTCTGCCACTGAGAGGAGTAGGGACCCGAGATCGCCTCTGCGTAAGTGCGCGGAGTGGGGATGTCTAGTGCATCCGGGTCTCCCTCAGGGGCAAGCAACCAGGCCACGAGATGAGGTACAGCAGCCGCAAGAGAGTCAAAGTCCTCCTGCCTGTCCTCAAGGACGTCCGTGCCAAGAGCACACTCACCCCCGACGGACGGAGGACAGACAGACGCAGACTCAGACCCAGCAACAAGGCGAGCAGCGTAGTCTAGACGACAGGCAGCAGCAAAGTCAACTAACTCAGCGACCAGAGCAGACGCAGCCGAGGACTCAAAGGTAGGGTCAGTGACAACAGTAGCTAGGAGACGCGTGACAGTAGGGTGCTCAGCACGATACCGGTCAGACTCAGGGTCCGGAACAGCAGGCAAAGAGGACGCAGGAGGAGACGGCAGAGGGACACGCCGAGGAGCAGTAGAGGGACGCAAAGTCATGTAGTGAGTGCCTGGGACAGGAGGAGGACGCTCACGACGGACACGACGACCAGTGCGAGCAGTACGGACAGGCGACGCAGGACGAGACTCAGGCTCACGACGCTCTGTAAGACCTCCTGTGGGACCAGTGTAAGGAGAGGGAGCAGGGAGAGGCGAGGCAGGCGGTAACTATGACTGCGGCTGGACAGTCGGAGGACACTCTACGGAGGGAGGAGGACAAGGAGGAGGAGCCTGCCCAAGAACCTGCTAAAGGAGCGGTACGAAGTACGGCCGCGGCCGCGCAGCGTCTCCAGAAGCAGAAGAGACTCCAGCGTCCGGGTCCCCAGCACCAGCAGCAGCGCCACCGCTCGGGTCCTCAGCTCCAGCAGCAGCTCCACCAGGTGGGTCCGCAGCACCAGCAGCAGCACCACCCCCAGGGTTTGCAGCACCGCAAGGAAGAGCACCCCCAGAGTCGGCAGCTACAACTCCGCTAGCACCGCCAGCGCCAGGGTCCCCAGCTCCAGCAGCTCCAGTCGTAGTGCTCCCAGAACAACCAGTCCCGGCAGCTCCAGTACCCCCAGCTCCAGCCGAGCCACTAGGACGGCGAAAGCGTCGGACGTACCAGTCACGAAGCTGCTGTGGTGTGAGAGACTGCTCAGCACCCCGAACCGGAGCACCCCCAGACGCAGCTATCCGAGGCTCCGTAGGCTCAGTAGCAGCACCCCCAGGCTCAGTACCCGCAGGCGCCTAGACTCAGCACCCCCAGACTCCGCACACGCCGGCTCAGCACCCCCAGTCGCAGCACCCCCAGGCTCAGCACCCCCAGGCGCCGAACTCTCAGGCACAGTACCCTCAGCTCCAGCACCCGTAGTCCCAGCACCCCCAGGCCCAGCACCCGCAGGCTCAGCACTCCCAGCAGCACCACCTGCAGCAGCACCTGAGTCACCTGTGACCTCGACAGGCTCAGCGACGGGAGGAGGGTCTACCTGAGAGACACCTGAAGGAGCAGGACCCTGAGGGGGAAGGGGGTCTACCGGAGGGGGACCAGGAGCAAGGAAAAGCGGCGGGGGAGGGAGGGGGGCAGTACGGTAGGGGAAGAGACGGTAAAAAGGGACCGACTCGTCAAAGGTGACGTCCTGAGAGGCGAAGACCCGGCGCGAGGTGGGGTGGTAAAACTGCCAGCCCGGCGCGTCAGGGACAAAGCCAAGGAAGACACAGGGAAGCGTGCGGGAGGAGAGCTTGTCCGCGGACGTATCGCGGACAAGGGCACGAGCACCCCACACCCGGAAGCGCGATGCATCGCCAACCTCCCCCGTCCAACGCAGTGTGGGCGAGGTCTCCGGCAAGGAGACACGGGGCCAGAGGTTGAGCTGATGCGCGGCGTACCGGACAGCAAACGGCCACAGAAAATGGGGAGCCGCCGCGTGGACCAAGGAGGTACGAGCGACCTCCATGACCAGGCCAATGCGGCGCTCAGCAACCCCATTCTGCTGTGGGGAGTCCGGAAGCGTGAAGGTCTGCTCGATGCCCTCCGCCTGACAGAAGGTCCTCAAGAGGTCGGAGGAAAACTCACCACCTCTGTCAGAGTGCAGACGCAGGACAGGAAGATCCGTCCGGAAACGGCGGCGGAGCTGGAGACGAACTGTGCGGATCCAAGGGATCAGAACAGCAGGGACCTCACCCTTGGTGCGCAAGGGGAAGACCGTGGTGTAACGCGAGTAGTCGTCGACAACCAGCAAAAAGTACCGCTCACCGCCCTGGCCACGAACGCGGGCTGGGCCCCACACGTCCATGTGGAGGGTCTGCAGAGGAGCCTCTGTCGGGGGGAACGAGGAGGAGTGAGGAGCGGCGCGCTGCCGCCCCTCGACGCAAGGAAGGCAAGGCGGCGCAGGCGAGGCAGGGAGGGGAGGGAGGGACCTGGGAAGACCAGACACAAGGCGGCGACTGTGCATGCCACGGAGGCGTGGCAAGGAGGGGTGACCCAGGCGGTGGTGCCAGAGAAGAGCCTCCGACCTCCACCGCCGCCACTACCTCCGCTCCGACTACCACCACCGCCACCGCCACCGCCACTACCGCCACCGCCGCCACTGCCGCCGCTGCCACCACCGCCACTGCTCCCGCCGCCGCCCCCGCCTCCGCCGCCGGCCCCACTCCCACCGGCACTCCCGCCACCGCTCCCTCCAGCACCGCCTCCCCCCCCACCTCCCCCACCCCCTCCCCCCCCAGCGCCACCCCCGCCACCCTTGCCCCCCTTGCCCTTGCCGGTGCGGCGCCTCCCACCAGGAGCAGAAGCAGCGCCAACAGACTCAGCACCAAGGAAGTCAACAGCAGCAGCAGTAGCGTAGGAGGGAGCGAGGGGAGAGGGAGAACACCCCTCAAAGATGGGGGTGCGAGGAGCGCCACGAGCAGCACCGACAGCTACAATGCTCTTTTCGGCCGCTAGCAGCTGCTCCTCTAGGAGGGCGACAGTGAGCTCAGTGGGACAGCGAGCAAGGAAATAGTCGCGCACTGAGCTGAGGGTGTCAGGGAGACGGGTGACTATGAAGTGGAGTGCCCAGTACAGGGGAGGGGGGTTCTTAGCGCAGAACTCGGTGGGAAGGGCGGCACGCAGGCGAGCATCACTAGTGCGAAGGTGGGTGATAAGATCGGCGACTGTAGCAAAGGTGGACAGGTCAGGGAACAGGTAAGGCAGCATGAGACGGCTAAGCTCGGCTGTGGCAGGTGAGGAGTAGCGAGCAACGACAGCGTCGTATAGGGCTTTAGCGGTTTTGCAGTCACCAAAGTGCTCTAGCTCAGCTAACGGCAGGTGACTGCGAATAGCCAGGCGAGCTGCAGCGTCACGAGTCTGCCACTGTGAACGTACACTAAGCTCGGCTGTGGCAGCAGGAGCAGCGGCAGCACCAGACGCGTAGTCATAGAGGGAGATGTGGTCCGTGCTATTGCTCATAAGATACAACTGCAGGTCGTCGAGCCAGGAAGTAAACTGCACGGGACGGCCCTCAGCATCGAAGGAAAGAACGCGAATAGAGGCCATAGCTCAGGCGTGAGGGCACAGCAGAGCAGCGGCAGCAGCAGAGGGGACGCGCTAGAGCGAAGCTAGCAGCCACAGCAGGAGCAAGCGGCGGTGCACAGGCAGGGAGCAGCAGGCGAGGCGGGCGGCGCTGCAGGCGGGAAGTGCGGCGGGCGGGCTGCGAAGCGGGCAGCGGGGCGGGCGGGCGACGCGGCGAGCGGGCAGCGCGGCGGGCGGCTGCGAAGCGGGCAGCGGGCGGGCGGGCGACGCTGCAAGCGGGCAGCGGGCGGGCGGGCGACGCTGCAAGCGGGCAGCGAGGCGGGCGGGCGACGCTGCAAGCGGGCAGCGGGCGGGCGGGCGACGCTGCGAGCGGGCAGCGAGCGAGCGGGCGACGCTGCGAAGCGGGCAGCGGGCGGGCGGGCGACGCTGCGAGCGGGCAGCAAGCGGGCGGGCGACGCTGCGAAGCAGGTAGCGGGCGGGCGGGCGGCGCTGCGAGCGGGCAGCGAAGCGGGCGGGCCGCGAAGCGGGCAGCGAGCGGGCGGGCGGGCTGCGAAGCGGGCAGCGGGGCGAGCGGGCTGCGAAGCGGGCAGCGGGGCGAGCGGGCGACGCTGCGAGCAGGCAGCGCGGCGGGCGAGGGGCGAGCGGGCAGCGTGGCGGGCGGGCGACGCTGCGAGCGGGCGGCTCGGCGGGCGGGCGACACTGCGAGGGGCGCGCGAGGGCGCTAGCGAGGGGCGCGCGAGGGCGCTAGCAAGGGGCGCGCGAGGGCGCTAACGAGGGGCGCGCGAGGGCGCTAACGAGGGTGCGCGAGGGCGCTAACGAGGGGCGCGCGAGGGCGCTAACGAGGGGCGCGCGAGGGCGCTAACGAGGGCGCACGAGGGCGCTACGAGGCTAGGGCACGGGGTAGCGTGGTAACCGCATGCGAGCGGTGGTGGGCCCTTAAAAAACGGTCGGTAGGTCCTAGGGACCTCCTGCTCTGATACCATCTCAAAATAACTAGGCAAGAATGAATGAACTAGCAGAAGATTGGGTACAAATATGAAACCCTAGTTGGGGTTGTACCCCATATTGGCTACCCCACTACAGCCTACAAGCATAATACAGTTTAACATAATACCCTTCCCATACTGTATGCATGTTGAGCAGTTTTGAATACGGTACTGTTTTTAGTGCACTAAACCATATGTTTTTTTTGCAATGTTTAGATTTTTTTTGCAAGTGTAAATTTTCTGTCTTGTTTGCATTATATGGTACTGTTAGATGATGTTGTGTAATGATAAAGAGATGCATGCGTAATGCATAAATGATACTATACAATGCATAATGCATAAAATGATGCTATAAAATGAATGTGATATCTCATGAATGATGTACATGAACATGATAAAATGCGTGACAGTTAACAACCCAAAAACTAAGCTACCGCCATCCCTTGCCTAGCATGGGGGGGAGGTCAATAGCTTAGCTTTTGAATAATCAACTATCACATGAAACAACACAATCAGTGAAGTCTTAAAACGAGATCAACCTACCAAGTGAGCGTACCCGTTCGAGTGTAACTCAATGAACCTTTGGGAAATGATAGAACTGATTCTCATTTCTAAAAACCACAGACATGCATTGTTAATGAAATAATAGATGGATAATGATATGGTAGATGAAGGCCACACATACGGACACATACGATACGCACGCAATCAGACGGACACACGCACGCACAGAAGCTCGAAACAAGCCAATGCAAAAAGAACTTACGAAGGAAAAAAAAAACACAGAAGATGCAAAAGATCACTACCAAGCAACACAACACAATTAGACCTAATCGCCACAATCCAACATTTCCCAATCGCCTGGCTCAATCCGAAGGTGGTATGTCTAACGTATGTGCAACCTGGTGAAAAGGAAAACAAGAACGAGTAGAAATGATGAAGACCGGTTATGGTGAAAGAAATTAAACCGTAAGGGAAGAAGCAGAGAAAACAAGAAAAAGAAGATGAAGGATTGAAAGATGAATATGCACATAAGAGAAGCATAACAGATAGTAAGGAGGAAAAGAAACTTCAGAGAGATGGAAACAACAGGACTCAATAAACACAAAGAAAATTATGTAACGAAAAAAAAAACGGAAGGAACGCATGTTGAAACCGGATTGAAAGATGAAACTATAACGTGGAAAGGAAGAACGGAAGGGAAGACTCGAATACAACTCAATGGAAGGACAGAATGAAAGAAAGGACGGAATGAAAGAGGAAGGACGAACCAAGGGAAGATAGTAAAGGTAGAAGAAGCTAAAAGAACAACGTATTAATAAAATACAAAATCAGAAAAAGCTAACACATGCGACGACGATCTAGAACGAATACAATCTAGAACAACGACTATGCACTGACACACATTGGAAATGAACTAATACAACAAGCATTAGGGTAGAGCGAAATAACCGATGCAACAGAGGAAAGCCAAGAAGGGTGGAAACGAACGGAAGGATGAACTGAACGAATAGAAGGATGACGAATAGAAGAAACCGATGTAGGACTATCTACAAGAAGGTATTTACAAAGCGCCTAGAGCCTAAGCTTTAACTACGTGCATCCCTTAAAACGTTTAGAATACGACATTATGAGATGCTATTCTAGGTTCTTCTCATCTAACTTAGTACTAGTTAATGGCTGAAAGATCTTCTCACCTTCAAGTGGTGGGTGGAGCGTGACTGACGGGAGGAAGAACTAAGCTCAGCCAGCGAGATGGGGGGAGGGAGGAAAAAGAGAAATACAAACCCTAGGACAGTTAGAATTTCGTCGCAAATTTTAATAATGTACAAAACGCATGAAGACTTTCGTTCGGCGGTGACAGTTCAGTTGTTTGAAGAAGAATCTAGACCCGAAAGGTCTTCGGTTCGAATCCAACCGACTTGTTTTGCAAAGCTCTACCCAACTGCACCTAGATTTCATACTCGCTGTTACAAGTTGTACATAATACAGTGTTCATGCAGAATGTGATTCATACTTGGTACCATAAGGTGTAAAGAAAAAAGTGTCGGAATCAACAGACAGGAATGATTGAACTAACAGCGAAAACAGTACAAGTACCTAACCCTAGAATTGTGTACCCCCTATAGGCTAACCCACTGTAGCCTAAACAAACACAACATATATAATGTTTGACACACCCCCATAGGCAAAGTGGGGAGAGCAAGGGGTCATAAGACCAGTCAAAGCAAAGCAAAACAAGCTCAGGGTGGATCTCAAGGATACCACACAAATTCCGAGCACAAGCAAGTGGTCACAAGACCAGTTCACATGCAGGTTGATAATATAACAAGAGATACAGTGATCACAACCTAGCAAGTGTAAACATCCAGGCACATATATAAAGATCACAGTACAAGAAGAGTCAAGAAGTAAGTAAGTGAGGTCCAGCAGGCACAAGGCCTAGAAGAGTACAGAAACGCTGATGGTCACAAGGCTGAAGCGCCTTGGTGAACACATCAGCAAGGTTGGCCTCAGTGGCCACGTAACGCAGACGAAGCTGACCACGCTGCTGCAGCTCTTGAGCAAGGAAGTACCGCAGGGCGATATGCTTCGTTCTGTGCTCCAGTCTGTGCTCCTCACACAAGGCAATGGCAGCCTGGTTGTCGACGTACAGCACTGGAGGAGAACGAGGCCGCTCTCCCAAGTCGGTCAGCAGGTAGGTCAGCCAGCGTAGCTCCTGGGCAGCCATGGCTGTGGCGTAGATCTCAGCCTCACAACTGGAGCTGAGAACAGAAGAAGAGCGTGTAGAACGCCAAGAAACTGAGCCGGAGCCAAGGCTGAAGGTGTAACCCTGAGACGACCGCTGAGTAGCCTGGTCGTCCGCCCAAGAAGCGTCTGAGTGTCCAGTAAGTACAACTCTGTCTCGCCCTCCAAGCACTAGCCCCATGCCCGACGTACTGCACAAGTAGCGCAACACCCTCTTAGCGGCATCCATGTGCTCCTTCCTGTGACGGCCAGGAGCGACATAGCGTGCAAGGATGCTAAAAGGGTATGCAAGGTCAGGTCGAGTGCAGGTCATCAGGTACATGAGGCAGCCCACAAGCTCTGGATACGGGCCACTCGGCTCTACGGACTCATCCGAAGGCAGAGCTGAGAGCGAGTGACCGGTAGGCAGAGGAGTGGACTGAGGCGAGGAGTACGTGAAGCCAAAGCGCTGGAGAACCTGCTGCACCATGTGTGACTGAGTCAAGGTGATGGTGCGCCGTGCTCTGTCCCGGGTGATCCGCAAGCCAAGATAGCTTGTCAGCTCACCCAGGTCTGTGCACGTGTGTCTCCTCTGCAGCTCCGACTTCACGTGGGCGAGTGCCGCGGTGTCAGCAGTGGCAAAGACCAAGTCGTCGACGTACACGAGGATGTAGAACGGCGGCAGCGAGGTGTCTGTGCGTAGAAACAGTGACGGGTCAGCAGTAGAGGGAGCGAACCCAAGAGCCGCAAGTGTCGTCCTCAGTGTGTCGTGCCACTCACGTGGCGCCTGGCGGAGACCGTAGACCGGCCGCTGGAGCCTCCACTGGGTACCAGGAGGAACCGACCCAGTGAAGCCAGGAGGGCGGCGTAGCCAGATCTCCTCGTGCAGGCTGCCCTGCAAGAAAGCAGTGCTGAAGTCTAGTGAGTGAAGCTCGTAGTCGCGCTGAGCGGCTATGTGCAGCAGCACCCGAAGAGTGGTCATCTTCGGGGTGGGGGAGAAGGTCTGGAAGAAGTCAACCCCCTCTCGCTGACTGAAGCCTCGAGCCACGTAGCGCGCCTTGAAGACAGGAGGAGAACCCGGTGGCCGCTTCACCCTGAAAATCCACATGCCACTGACGATGTTCGCCCCAAGTGGGGGAACCTCGTCGACGTAGGTGCCTGTGGACTTCCAGGAAGCCATCTCTGCGTCCATGGCTGTCTGCCACTGAGAGGAGTAGGGACCCGCCATCGCCTCAGCGTAAGTGCGCGGGGTCGGGATGTCTGGTGCATCCGGGTCTCCCTCAGGGGCAACTAGCATGGACACGAGGTGGGGCAAAGCAGCAGCAAAGCACTGGAACTCCTCCTGTCTGTCCTCAAGGACGTCCGTGCCAAGAGCACACTCACCCCCGACGGACGGAGGACAGACAGACTCAGACTCAGACTCAGCAACAAGGCTAGTGGCGTAGTCTAGACGACAGCGGGCAGCAAAGTCTATCAACTCAGCGACCAGAGCAGACGCAGCAGAGGACTCAAAGGTAGGGTCAGTGACAACAGTAGCGAGGAGACGGGTGACAGTGGGACTGGCAGCACGACGAGAGTCAGACTCCGGATCAGGAAGAGTAGGTAGAGAGGACGCAGGAGGAGACGGCAGCGGGACACGCTGAGGAGCAGTGGAGGGACGCAGAGTCATGTAGTGAGTGCCAGGGACAGGAGGAGGACGCTCACGTGGGACACGACGACCAGTGCGAGCAGTACGAACAGGCGACGCAGGATGAGACGCAGGCTCACGACGCTCTGCAAGACCTCCTGTGGGACCAGTGTAAGGAGAGGGACCAGGGAGAGGCGAGGCAGGCGGTAACTGTGACTGCGACTGGACAGGCGGAGGACACTCTACGGAGGGAGGAGGACAAGGAGGAGGAGCCTGACCAAGAACCTGCTGAAGAAGTGGGACGAAGTACGGTCGCGGCCGCGCAGCGTCTCCAGAACCAGCAGAGACACCAGCGGCAGGGTCCTCAGTACCAGCAGCAGCTCCAACGTCCGGGTCCTCAGCTCCAGCAGCAGCGCCACCGCTCGGGTCCGCAGCACCAGCAGCAGCTCCAACTCCCGGGTCCTCAGCACCAGCAGCAGCGCCACCGCTCGGGTCCTCAGCACCAGCAGCAGCGCCAACGCCCGGGTCCTCAGCACCAGCAGCAGCCCCAACGTCCGGGTCCTCAGCACCAGTAGCAGCGCCACCCCCAGGGTCTGCAGCACCAGGAGCACCACTCCGAAGACTGCAGCGCCGCGCGTACCACTCTCGGATCTGCTGAATGGGGGGGAGCTCCTGGGTAGGAGGGGAAGTACTGGTACGAGCTCCAGCAGCACCTCTCCGGAGGTGGCAGTACTGTAGGTACCTCTCCTGCAGCTGCTGGGAGGAGAGGGCTCCTCCAGGTGTAGCACGCTCAGGCTCAGCACCTCCAGACACAGCACCCCCAGACGCAGCACCCCCAGGCTCAGCACCTCCAGACTCCGCACCTCCAGGCTCAGCACCCCCAGACTCAGCACGGTCAGGCTCAGCACCTCCAGACTCCGCACCCCCAGGCTCCGCACCCCCAGGCTCCGCACCCCTAGGCTCCGCACCCCCAGGCTCCGCACCCCCAGGCTCAGCACCCTCAGACTCCTCACGGTCAGGCTCAGCACCCCCAGCAGGACGAGAGTCAACAGCTACCTCGACAGGCTCAACCGGGTCTACCTGGGACACACCTGAGGGAGCGGCACCCTGAGGGGGGAGGGGGTCTGGTACCTCAGCACCTGGAGCGAGGAAGAGAGGCGGGGGGGGAGCGGGGCAGTGCGGTAGGGGAAGAGGCGGTAGTAGGGGACGGACTCGTCAAAAGTGACGTCCTGAGAGGCCAGGACACGACGCGAGGTGGCGTGGTAGAACTGCCAACCAGGCGCGTCCGGGACAAAGCCAAGGAAGACACAGGGGACAGCGCGACGGGAGAGCTTGTCCGCGGACGTGTCGCGAACAAAAGCTCGGGATCCCCAGACCCGAAAACGCGACGCATCACCAGCCTCTCCCGTCCAACGCAGTGTCGGAGAAGTCTCAGGTAAGGAGACACGGGGCCAGAGGTTGAGCTGATGCGCAGCGTATCGGACTGCAAACGGCCACAGAAAGTGGGGGGCAGCCGCATGAACCAAGGAGGTACGAGCGACCTCCATGACCAAGCCAATGCGGCGCTCAGCAACCCCATTCTGCTGTGGAGAGGCCGGAAGCGTGAACGACTGCTCAATGCCCTCCTGCTGACAGAAGGCCTCCAAGAGGCCAGAGGAAAACTCCCCACCTCTGTCAGAGTGCAGACGCAGGACAGGGAAGTCGGAGCGGAAACGCTCACTGAGCTGGAGACGAGATCTGTGGATCCAAGGGATCAAAACATCAGGGACGTCACCCTTGGTGTGCAAGGGGAAGACCGTGGTGTAGCGCGAGAAGTCGTCAACAACAATCAGGAAGTACCTCTCCTGACCCTGACCACGGACGCGGGCTGGGCCCCACACGTCCATGTGGAGCGTCTGCAAAGGAGCAGTCGTCGGGGGAAAGGAGGAGGAGTGAGGAGCGGCGCGCTGCCGCCCCTCGACACAGGGAAGACAGGGAGGAGCAGGCGAGGGTGGGAGGGGAGGGAGAACCCTGGGAAGACCAGCAACAAGGTCCCGTTTGTGCATGGCCCGAAGGCGCTGCACAGACGGGTGACCTAGGCGGTGGTGCCAGAGGACAGTCTCATGTGCCAGAGAGCGACACGAGCAGGGGGCGGACAGCTGACCTGACGCAGACGCAGACGCAGACGCAGCTACCTGAGGGGACTCAGTGGTCAGTGTGTACAGGTCCGACCCGGGCTGCCGAGTGAAGGTAGCCAGGTGACGGCCCGTCCGAGCACACGTGCAGTGTGTCACGCGCTCGTATGCAGGGGTAAACTGGTGGACACCCCCGTCCTGGAGCGCACTACCTGCCACCAAGTTCGTAGAGAACGAGGGGAGGTAGAGACCTGACAGTGTGCCTGACGGGACCGCAGGACAAGGAAGGACAGTGGAGGAGGTCGCAACGACCGGACCCCCAGAGGGGTCAGCGAGGGAGACAGCAACTGGCCGAGCAAGCGGCTCAAGGACAGTGCAGTCACGAAAGAAACAGCGAGAAGCACCTGAGTCCAGTGTGAAGGTGTGCAGTGCTGCAGTCGACTCAGTACCAGAGGGCATGGACTCACTAGCACCTAGAGCAGTAGCCTCACCAGGACCTGGGGCAGCAGACTCACTAGCACCTAGAGCGGCAGCCGGACTGGTCTGAATGCCCGGGTCGGGCGGAACACGCAAGTACTGAGCACCCTCTCCACTAGTAAACATCGCATACATGGCAGTGAGAATAGCATCAAAGTCTAAAGCCCAGATATCAACTCCCTTCTTCTCCAGATCAGCCCAGCGGGGCAGGTCAGTGGCATCAGGAAACTGGGCACGCCACGCGTCAGTAAGGCGCGCGAAACAGCGCTGTGTGGGATGCGGCCTCCCACACTGCTGGCCAGTGCGGTCACCAGTGCGAATGACGTACGTGCAGGTAAAGCCACGCTGCGCATACCACTCACGGGCGGCCTGAAGCGACGGGGCGGGCTGCTGACTCTGGCCACCGCCAGCGCCTCCACGACCACCACTGCCGCCGCCACCGCCTCGGCCACCTCCACCCCTGCCGCTGCCACGACCACCTCCGCCTCCGCTGCCGCCTCCACCCCTGCCGCCACTCCCGCCGCTGCTGTCACCACCCCCACTGCCGCCACTAGCCTCCCCAGCCGCTCCTCCACTCCCACCGCCTCCACCCCCACCTCCTCCGCCGCCACCTCCACCCTTGCCCCCTTTGCTCTTGCGGCGCCCGCTCGAAGCAGACGCGGCCCCGACCTTCTCAGCACCAAGGAGGTCGACAGCAGCAGCAGAGGCGACAGAGGGGAGGAGAGGGGAAGGGGAACACCCCTCAAAGAACGGGGTGCGGGGGTCGCCACGAGAGGTGCCTACAGCGACGATGCTCGCCTCAGCTGCAAGTAGCTCCTTCTCGAGGAGGGCAATGGTGAGTTCAGTGGGGGAGCGAGAGAGGAAGTGGTCCCTGACTGTGCGCAGGGAGTCGGGGAGGCGGGTGACTATGTGGTAGAGAGTGATCCAGAGCGGGGGGGGGTTGCTGGTGAGGAACTCGTCAGGCATAGCAGCGCGAAAGCGGGCCTCACTGGTCTTAAGGTGGGTGATGAGGTCAGCAACTGTCTGAAAGGAGGCCAGGTCGGGGAACAGGTAGGGGAGAGTGAGGCGGCCTAGTGTGGCAGAAGCGGGGGAGGAGTAGCGAGCGACTACAGCAGTGTACAGGTCCTTAGCAGTTTTGTGCTGGCCAAAGTGCTCGCGCTCGTCGATCGGTAGGGAGTTACGAATAGCGAAGCGAGCGTGGGCGTCACGAGTCTGCCACTGTGAGCGCTGAGTGCTGTCAGCAGTGGTAGGAGGGGCAGTAGCGTTGCCTAGGGCATGATCGTACAGTGAAATGTCCTCCTTAGCAGTGAGCTGTAGAAAGAGGTGGAGGTCATCGAGCCAGGTTTCGAACTTCACTGGACGGCCCTCAGTATCGAAAGTAAGTACAGTAGGAGTAGCCATAGTGGTAGTGGCAGAGTTGACAGGCCGGCAGCGGCTTAGGCGCACGGGCGGGAGCGGCAGTGGGCGCAGTAGCGGCGGCTGCAGCGGGAGCGAGTGCAGCAGCGGCAGCGGTAGCAGGCGCAACAGGAGCGCACGGGCGGTAGCGGCCGCGGCGCACGAGCGGGAGCGGCTGCGGGCGACGCGCAGGCGGTAGCTGCAGCGGCGGGCCCGTGGTAGCGGCAGCTGCAGCGGGCGACGAGCAGGCGGCAGCTGCAGCGGGCGACGAGCGGGCGGCAGCAGCAGCGGGCGACGAGCGGGCGGCAGCTGCAGCGTGCGACGAGCGGGCGGCAGCAGCAGCGGGCGACGAGCGGGCGGCAGCAGCAGCGGGCGACGAGCGGGCAGGCGCTGCAGCGGGCGACGAGCGGGCGGCAGCAGCAGCGAGCGACGAGCGGGCGGCAGCTGCAGCGAGCGACGAGCGGGCGGCAGCAGCAGCGGGCGACGAGCGGGCGGCAGCTGCAGCGGGCGACGAGCGGGCGGGCGCTGCAGCGGGCGGGCGGCAATGTGCAGGCCGGCGGGGCCGCTGCGGGCTGCGCTATAGCGGTGCGAGCGGCGCACGGGCGGCTAGCCGGTCGCGCTCAAAAGAAATCGGCCGCGCGCGGGCAGCTAGCGGGTCGCGCGCGGTTAAAAAAAAATAAAATAAAAAATAGAAAACGAGCCGCGCGCGATTGGCTGGCGGGCTGCGCGCGCGCGGTAGGTAGGAGGCGCACTGGGGCGCGTAGGCGCACGAGGGCGCACGGTAGGTAGGTAGGTAGGTAGGTAGGTAGGTAGGTAGGTAGGTAGGTAGCGGTGGGCCCTAAGAACGGTCCTAGCGAAGGACCTGCTCTGAAACCATGTCGGAATCAACAGACAGGAATGGTTGAACTAACAGTGAAAACAGTACAAGTACCTAACCCTAGAATTGTGTACCCCCTATAGGCTAACCCACTGTAGCCTAAACAAACACAACATATATAATGTTTGACAAAAAGGGTTGTTATGCAAATCGCTTCGCAACCCTAGGCCGACTTTGGCTTTTTTTTTTTGTGTGTGTGTGTGTTTTTTTTTTTTTTTTTCGTGTTTTCTAGGTTCGTTGCTATTCCGTGCCACAAGGATTCTATCACCGCCTTGCATCTGGCTGTCCCCTGTCTCCCCTGTCGATGGCAGCATCACCTACCTCTTCTCACACCGTTTTGACTATTCTCTCAAGCATATTGGCAATCGATTGCCACCACCAGCAACCGCAGCTTGGTTCCATGCATTGGTGCGCTAACCCCCTCTTATCAACCCCCTCCCTTCTTCACCACATGCCCTTCCTCCCGTTCTGGTTGGCAGTCTTCAAGTGGGACACTGGTCTCTTTGGCGCCAAGCACAGCGTTGCTATCCCTACAGACCCGGAGTCAGTCAAAAACTGCAATACCAAGGACGTTGCTTCTTGGATAGTGAAGCCCAGAAACAAGGCTAAAAAGTCCTACACGCTCAAGGAGAGTCCACCTAGCTTTTTCAGCACTGTTGGAAAGGATTGTGCCAAGCGTGGAATCAAGATGCTCGTCTAGATTAGGCTGCATCTCTCTCCCGGTGCCTGCCTGGGCCTGATCTGGGGCTCCATTGCCGGTTTGAGGTTGTTGCCGTAGTTATTACCTGTATTTACCCAGTTGATTGAACTGGAGGTTTATGTTATATACCAAGGGGTTGTTATGGTTGGTATCCATAGAAGAATATAACTTATCAAACCCCCCTGATGCGTGCTCTAAACAACACCATTTCATATTACAATAATTTACGATACCTGCTGTCAAATGTTCTAGCCATTAGTGGGTTGTGCAATAGGGGGTACAAACAGTTAGGGTTTGAATATGTACCCCAATCTGTCTAATGCAACTCATTCCGCTGTAGCCACATTCTGAGATGGTATCAGCTAGGTTCCTCGCTCCTAGGCCCTAGGTTAGTCTACGTTCCTTCTCTACCTCGCCGGACACGCCAGCGCTCTAGCGCGCTCCGCCCTCAGCCACCAGCCAGCCAGCCCTCCCCCCCCTCCCCCCCTAACGCGCCACGCCGCCGGTCGACCTGTAGTGCGGCCCGTCCCCTTGCCACCCGCCCTCAGGCCCGCGCGTCGCACTGCCCGTAGGCCCGCCCATAAGCCCGCGCGTCGTGCTGCCCGTAGGCCCGCGCGTCGCGCTGCCCGTAGGCCCACCCGTCACCTAGCCCGCCTGTCGGACTGCCCGTCGGGCCGCCCGTCGCCTAGCCCGCCCGTCGGTCCGCCCGTCGCCTAGCCCGCCCGTCGGGCCGCCCGTCGCCTAGCCCGCCCGTCGGGCCGCCCGTCGCCTAGCCCGCCCGTCGGGCCGCCCGTCGCCTAGCCCGCCCGTCGGGCCGCCCGTCGCCTAGTCTGCCCGTCGGCCCGCCCGTCGCCTCGCCGCGCAGCCCGCCCGTCGACCCGCCGCACCGCTCGTAGGCCCGTGCGCCGCGTCGCCCGCCCGTCGACCAGCTGTGCAGCCCGCCCGCGACCCGCCGCGCCGCCCGCCACCCAGTACGCCGCCCCACACGCCCCATAGCGCGCCGCGCCGCCCACCAGCCAGCGCACTGCGCCGCCCACCAGCCAGCGCACTGCGCCGTCCACCAGCCAGCGCACAGCGCCCCCCCTCACCTACCTACCTGCATGCCTCCCCGCCTGCCCACAAGTTACTGATTGTCTCCCCCCCTCCCGCGGCTGGCAGCCGCGTTCTCTCACTTTCGCCCCCTATGGCGACCTCCCGAGTACTTCGCTTTGACCCTGAGGGGAGACCGATTGATTTTAGTACGTGGCTTACGCAGGCGCAGCGCCACCTTAAGAGCCAGCGGCAGGATGGCGTGCACCTGTTCGCACACGCGTCCGGCACTCAGACCGCCCCTCTGCAGCCTCGGCCGCTGCCCACTACCCCACCGCCTACTTCTGAGCAGGAGGCCGACTACCAGCGCCAGCTCCTCGCTCGCGACGTGTGGGAGTCTCGTGACGCCGCTGCCTGCCTCGCCCTGACCGACCTTCTCCCGCCGACAGAGGCAGTCCACTTCGCTCAGGTCGAGTCTGCTGCAGATCTGTATAAGGCTATTGTTGCTCGCTACTCCACTCCCTCCTCTGCTTCACTCAGTCGCCTCCTCGTACCCTTTATTTACCCTGACCTCGCCTCCTTTGAGATTGTCTCTGACCTAGCTACCCACCTGCGCTCCCTTGACGCTCGTTCTCGCGCTGCTTGCACTGAGGACCAGCTTGCCCTTGCCCCGCCCCCTATGTGGCTCACTATTCACTGGCTAGTCACTCGCCTCCCTGACCACCTAGCCACAGCCCGCGACGAGCTTCTTCTGACGCACCCCACTGAGCTTACCATCGATCTTCTTGAGACCGCTCTCTCGAAGATCGAGAGTAACCTCCTCACTGTTGCCTCTGCCTCTTCCGCGCCTCCTCCTCGTCTTTTTGAGGGGTGTGCGGTGCCGCAGCTTCCCACCTTCACTGCCTCACTTGCCACCCCCACGTCTTCTGCCTCTGAGGAGACGGCGGCTGTTTCTGTCTCTGGCGGACAGAAACGTGGCAAGGCCAGCAAGAAGGGCGGGAAGGGCGGCGGGGGTACTGGGGGTGGTGCGGGTAGTGGCGGCGGCAGTGGGGCAGGTGGTGGTAGTGGTGGTGGGGGTGGCTCGGGCCCTGACGGCCCTCCTCTCGACGGTGGAGTTTTCACTGGTGGTGAGGGGTTCCAGCAGCAGCAGCAGCAGCCGACTTCTCAGCAGCTGCCACCGCCTGGACAGCAGCAGCGGCAGGGACAGCAGCAGCAGCGACAGGGCCAGCAGCAGCGCCCACCACAGCAGCAGCCTCAGCAGTGGGGCCCTCCGCAGCAGTGGGGCCCTCAGCAGCAGTGGAGGTCTGCGGGTCCCCCGAGCACTGGGCGCAGTGGCCCCCCCTCCAGTCGCGGACCTAGCTCGACCGGACGCGACGTTGGTCCCTGTGAGTACTGGATCCTTACGGGTCCTCGTAGGGACTCGTACTGTGGCCGCCCCGACCACTCTGCTGCACGCTGCTTCAGTCGTCTCGACGACCTCTACCGCTTGCACCACGGCCCCTCCGCTCCCCCGCCACCACGCTGGGGGACGCTTCTTGCTCGTGGTATTGCTGTTTTTGATATGACTATGGATGATGCTAGGTCTTATGCCATGTATGCTGATGTTGACTATAGTGCTCCTGGATCTGTGTACTTGCCTGTACCTAGCTTAGGATCTTTGCCTGTTGCTAGAGTAGGTGCTAGTGTAGGATCTTGTTTAGCTACTAGTACAGGTACTCCCTCGGCGGACGCGTCTCTCTCCTTCACACTCGACTCAGGAGCGACTCAGTGCTTCTTCCGCGACCGCACGACTCTCTCTCCACTCCCGGCATCGGTCTCTATAGCACTGGCCGATCCCACTTCGGGACCGGTCATTGCCACTCACGCCACTACTCTCCCGTGCCCGGCTGCCCCTTCCGGTTCCCTGACCGGCCTCCACGTTCCTACGTTCTCTAGGAACCTGGTTGGTGTGGGCCCCCTGGCGAGACAGCACGTCGGGGTCTGGGTTGAGCCTTCTGGTGACACCGCGGTCTGTGTGGACGGTGACACGTACGCCCCCTTGGCCACTTTTCGCCTGGAGCCGGGCTCCGGTCTCTACACCCTCCACACCGACCCTCGTCAGGTTCCTCCGTCCCACCAGGTCGCCAGGTCCAGTCAGGTTGCTGTGTCCGGTCTAGTTGCTGCGTCTGGTCAGGTCCCCACGTCAGGTCCAGTTGCTGCGTCGTGCTCCTGCCGGTCGCTTGCTCACCCCACCGTTCTGTGGCACCACCGGATGGGGCACCCGTCCCTCCCTCGTCTCCGCGCTATGTCCAGTCAGCGTCTTGTCTTAGGCCTCCCCCGAGTCCTCCCGCCACTCCCGCCGTCCCCAGCTCCTCCGTGCGGTCCTTGTGTCCAGGGCCGGCTGCGTGCCACCCCTCACTCCTCCTCCCTTCGTCCGGCCACCGAGCCCTTTCAGACTCTCTACTTAGACGTCTGGGGCCCCGCTCCCCGCCTTGGCCCTGAGCGGGAGAGTTTCTTTCTGGTGGTCGTTGACGACTACTCTCGGTACACCACCGTGTTCCCTTTGGCGAAGAAGTCCGACGTGACTTCTACGCTGATCCGGTGGCTCCTCGCCACCGAGGGCACTCGTGGTCGTCGTGTCAGTTGTCTCCACTCTGACCGTGGGGGTGAGTTTCGCTCCGGCATTCTCGCTAGATTCTGTGCTGAGCAGGGCATCACCCAGTCCTGGACTCTTCCAGACTCTCCACACCAGAATGGGGTTGCTGAGCGCCGCTTAGGCCTGGTCATGGAGATCGCCCGCACCTCCATGATCCACGCTCGCGCGCCCCATTTTCTGTGGCCCTACGCGGCTCGGTACGCCGCTCACCAGCTGAACCTCTGGCCTCGTGTCTCTCGGCCAGGGGCTTCACCGACCAGTCTTTGGACAGGGTCCCCTGGTGTTGCGTCGAGGTTTAGTGTCTGGGGCTGCTTGGCTCTTGTCTACGACACCTCTGCGGACAAGATCTCACCTTGTGCTGTCCCCTGTGTCTTCCTTGGTTTCCCAGAGGACTCCTCTGACTTCACCTTTTACCACCCTCCCTCCCACCGGTTCTTTAACTCTCGTGACGTCCGTTTTGACGAGTCCGTCCCCTACTACGTCCGGTACCCCTGTCGAGGTCTCCCGGTTCCCCCCCCTCCCCTCTTCCTGGCTCCAGCTCCTCCTCCTCCCGCCCCTGCTCCTCCGGTACCCCCCCCTGTTCCCGCTCCGTCTGGTGTGTCCCACGCTACTCCCCCCCCCTCGGTACCCCCCCAGGTCTCTCCTCCTTCCCCACAGTCATCCTCACAGCCTCCGCAGCAGCCGTCAGCGCTTCCTTTACCGGCCACTGCGGACTCTGAGGGTGTTGGTGCTCGAGGTGAGGGCTCTGGCGGTGCTCGCTCTGGGGGTGCGGGCGTTGGAGCTGAGAGTGCACCTGTCGCACCTGCCCGTTCCGAGGGTGCTGGAGCTAGTGGTGTTTCTGGAGCTGGAGGGTCTGGGGCTGGTGCTGGTGCCCCTGGAGGCGCCACGACTGGGGGTGCGGCTACACCTCCTACAGGTTCTGCTCGCGCTGCCGCGGGAGGTACTCGCTCTGGGGGTGCTCAGCCGGGTACTGTCGAGGACGGCGCCGATTCTTCTACTGCGCCTCCTGCCACCACTCCTCCTCCTCACCCCTACCCGACTCGTTACCAGGCCCTTCTTCGTCTAGAGCGTGAGAGGTCGGAGGTTCAGCAGCGGGTGGAGCGTGAGCGGTTGGAGTTGAAGCAGCAGCAGCAGCAGCAGCAGCAGCAGCAGCAGCAGCAGCAGCAGCAGCAGCAGCAGCAGCAGCAGCAGCAGCAGCAGCAGCAGCAGCAGCAGCAGCAGCAGCAGCAGCAGCAGCAGCAGCAGAAGCAGCAGCAGCAGCAGCAGCAGCAGCAGCAGCAGCAGCAGCAGCAGCAGCAGCAGCAGCAGCAGCAGCAGCAGCAGCAGCAGCAGCAGCAGCAGCAGCAGCAGCAGCAGCAGCAGCAGCAGCAGCAGCAGCAGCAGCAGCAGCAGCAGCAGCAGCAGCAGCAGCAGCAGCAGCAGCAGCAGCAGCAGCAGCAGCAGCAGCAGCAGCAGCACCAGCACCAGCAGCAGCAGCAGCAGCAGCAGCAGCCGGAGCAGCCTCCGGCCCCTGTTTCTGGCCTTCGGGCCCTTGGTCTCCCCTCCTCTCCTCCTGTGTTTGGTCCTACGTTTCCTCCTCCGGACTCTACTCTGGCTGTCTTCCCTCGTTCTCAGTCTCCTCCGTCTCCCCCTCCTCTCGCCCACACTTGGGCCTCTCGTCCTCCTCGTGCTCGTCCCTCGTCCCCTGTCACTGACCTTCGTACCGTGTTGTTTCGTCCTAGTCCTCCTCGTTCTCCTCCGTCTGTCCTTCCTCGTCCTCCTGAGTCGTCCCTCACTGCCTCCCTGTCCACTCCGGTCACTGACTACTACCGCGCGTACCGCCCCACTCTCTCTCTCGTGTTCTCGCCTCTCTTGTTACAGACCCTCGTGCCTCTCCTTCCTCCGTCGCGGTCCTCACTGCCGCTGTCACTGACTTTACTGCTACGCGTCGCCTTGACTACGCCACTCGTGTTGTGGCCGCTCCTCCTGTCCGTCCTCTGTCCGCCGGGGGTGAGTCTGCCCTTGGCTGTGACGTCCTAGGGAACAGACAGTTTGAGCTAGAGTTCCTGGCAGCTGCTTCACCTCATCTCTGTGCCATGCTGCTCACTCCTGAGGGAGACCCCGACGCTCCTGACATACCTACTCCTTGCACTTACGCTGAGGCAGTGTCAGGGCCTTGGGCCTCTCAGTGGAGAGCTGCCATGGACGCAGAGATGGCCTCCTACAGGTCCACAGGCACTTACGTTGACGAGGTTCCCCCCCAAGGGGCGAACATCGTTGACGGCATGTGGATCTTCAAGGTGAAGCGGCCGCCGGGATCTCCCTCAGTCTTTAAGGCACGCTACGTGGCTAGAGGGTTCAGTCAGCGTGAGGGAGTTGACTTCTTTCAGACCTTCGCGCCCACCCCGAAGATGACCACTCTTCGGGTGTTACTGCACGTAGCAGCGCAGAGAGACTACGAGCTTCACTCTCTTGACTTCTCCACTGCCTTCCTCCAGGGCCGCCTACACGAGGAGATCTGGCTGCGTCGTCCTCCGGGCTTCACTGGCACTTTCCCGCCTGGGACCCAGTGGAGCCTCAGACGACCGGTCTACGGTCTCCGCCAGGCACCCCGTGAGTGGCACGACACTCTCCGCTCTACTCTCTCCGACCTCGGGTTTGAGCCGTCTTCCGCCGACCCGTCGCTGTTTGTTCGTCGTGGGCGCACACCTTTCTTTGTTCTGGTCTACGTTGACGACTTGGTTTTTGCCACAGCCGACACAGCTGCACTGGCGGAGGTGAAGTCCGAACTGCAGAAGAGACACACCTGCACTGACCTTGGGGAACTGCGCCGCTACCTTGGCCTGCAGATCTCCAGGGACAGAGCCGCTCGCACCATCACTCTGACTCAGTCACACATGGTGCAGCAGGTCCTTCAGTGGTTCGGGCTTCAGGACTCTTCTCCTGCCCCCACTCCTCTTGCTGTAGACCACAGACTCACTGGGCCTTTTCCTGACGAGCCGTTCGAGCCCAGTGGTCCCTACGCAGAGCTGGTGGGCTGCCTCATGTACCTGATGACGTGCACTCGCCCGGACCTCGCCTTCCCTCTTAGCATCCTGTCTCGCTTTGTTGCGACTGGGAGACACCGTCCTGTTCACTGGGCGGCGGCTAAGAGGGTGGCGAAGTACCTTGGCGCGACATCAGGCATGGGGCTTGTACTTGGAGGGATATAGGTAGTTGTACTCACCGGTCACTGCGACTCCTCCTACGCCGACGACGTTGAGACTCAGAGGTCTACGCAGGGTTACTGTTTCAGCCTGGGTTCTGGAGCTGTTTCGTGGAGGTCTACTCGGTCCTCCTCGGTTGCGACTTCTACCGCAGAGGCCGAGATCTACGCTGGGGCCCTTGCTGCTCAGGAGCTACGCTGGTTGACCTTTTTGCTCACTGACCTTGGTGAGTGGCCGAGCTCTGCACCGACCCTGTTTGCTGACAACAGGGCGATGATTCTCCTGTGTCGTGAGCCTCGACTGGAGAGCAGAGTGAAGCACATCGACGTCAGGTACTTCCTCCTTCGAGAGTTGCAGAGACGCGGGCAGGCTCGTCTGGACTTCGTGGCCTCCGAGGCCAACACTGCAGACATTTTCACCAAGGCTCTTCAACCATGTGACCACCGCCGGTTCTGTCTGCAGTTGGGCCTCGTTGAGACTGGGTCGAGTAGACTGCAGTAGTGAGTGCTTGTCTCTTGTCTTTGCTTGTACTGCATATATTTGCATATACACTCTTGAACTGGCCTTGTGGCCGCTGTTTGCGCTCAGACTGTGTGGTGACGTTGTGATCCACCCTGAGCTTTGTTTTGTCTCTTGTTTATGACTGGTCTTGTGACCTTAGGTTGTTTGTTGTTACTTTGCACTCCCCACTTAGGCTATGGGGGTGTGTCAAATGTTCTAGCCATTAGTGGGTTGTGCAATAGGGGGTACAAACAGTTAGGGTTTGAATATGTACCCCAATCTGTCTAATGCAACTCATTCCGCTGTAGCCACATTCTGAGACCTGCTAACATTATTGTATGTTACAAGTGGTAGAGGAATGTTACCGTATTTTATCTACGCCTTTTGAGATCCGTTACAGGTTTTTCCTGGGATTTTTTCACACCTGCTTTCTTTCCGGGTATTGGCCAGGGTGATTTCCTGCTTTCCCCTTTGCCCTTCCCCTTGCCCTTTCCCTTGCCTTTTCCCGCCTCTCTCAGCTTCCTCACTTTTCGCCCTCTCCCTCACCTTCCTGTCCTCTTCCTCTTCCTTTTCTCTGCAGCCTCCTCCTCGTCCATCGCCTTGCCTTTTGCAAGCTGCTTTCTTTTCTCCCAGTAACAAGCCGAGAGACAGGACCTCAGATTCGTTTGAGGGTACCCTGCGGACTCAGGGCAGTTTTTCAGGATTCCTAATTTGTCCTGAAATGTCAGGACTGAACAAGGGTGGGTATGCTGTAGGGTCAGTGCTACAAGTGACGTTATCCTGCCCCGTCAGTGCTACATTTCATTTTATCCCCTCGTGTAAGGTGAGTGCGGCGCTCTCTCATTGGTCGTTAATACGACAATGCAGGTTTCCACGGTGGGCGCGGCGTGTTTCTGCGCCAGCATAGGAAACAAAGTCAGGGCGACAATTACGGAGCGTAACTTAGACTGTACCTGGTCGGTGGTTGGGTACGCTAGGCCCCAGGCGAAATTGGCGCAGTACTCGCTTCAGGACGACTCTCAACACTATACTGACTCATCAGGGCTGAACCTACAGCCCTATACTAAATTTCCAGCATGCAAAATAACACTTATACTGAAATTACAGGACAACTATGTCGCTTATGCTGTTTTTCCAGGACTGGCACACGACAGCTATCCTGAATTTAGGAGAATCAGGATCAATTATCCTGATATCTGAGGCCCTGCCGAGAGAGGAAGAAGGGGAGACTTAGCGTACGCCTTATTACGAATGCATTCGCTCTTCACCAGGTCTGTACTGATGCTATTGTTGACACAGTATGGGCTGCTGTCGCACAGACGCAAGCCGGACCTATACTAACGACATCTCTCGCACCAGCTCTTACAGAATCCATACTCCTCTTCGTGCACCCATTGCCTATTGTTGCTGCTGCTGCTGCTGCTGTTGCTGTTGCTGCTGCTGCTGCTGCTGCTGAGTGGAGCTATAGTGTGCAATTCCCGCCGAGAAATCACAGCTGGTGGTAGCACGACTAATAGTAGAGCGAACAGCGTGGCCGGCAGCAATAATCGCGCTGTTGTGCTAGTGCTAGTACTAGTAACCGGCAGACCGTAGCTTCTTGGAGATTGAGAGCTTGTGGTAACCCGAATATGTTAGAATGTGATATTTGTCTAGCCTACTCTATGTTACGAATAGTAATGAATGAAAAACACAGTGCACTCCCGACCGCAGCTAAGGAAGCATGCAGTATCGAGAACGAACGCGAAGAGTCAGAGTTGACTCGAAGCGTCAGACGGTTAGGGTGCATCTGGACCGTCAGATCAGACGGCATCGGGCAGCTGCAGGCAGGATGGTTTCGGCGGGAACAGTTTCGTAACTGTACGCGCCGCACGGTTGGGAATGAATTTGAATAAGGGAATGTACCCCTTAGAGTACATGGCTAGCTAGGTCGTTTCGTCTTCCCTGTACTCATATTTATATTTGCTGTATTTGCATGTTTTAATCCATCTCAAAGCATTTTACATTCACTCTGCTATTGAGGTCAAGGGCCCACCAACACCATCTCTCTGCGTGCGAACCTTCTCGAGTGGATCCTGGCAGCAATCAATTTCTGATCGTAGCATGGTATGAGAGCGGCTCGGGAATCCTTCGCACTACCACTCCCGAAAATTACGACATTCGGAAAGTGGCGTCCGGCACACGCTCGCGTGTGAGAATGGCCGGAGGATCTGGTGGTCAGACTAATCTGACGGCTGAAGCGCAAACCAACCCGACTTCGACAAGCGAGGAAACGACGACGATCGGCACCGAAGTCCTCGCACAACTTCTTCAGCGGCTCACCCGCTTGGAGCAAGGGCTCCAAACATTGCGGAACGGCGATGCGGGAACATCCTCGCAACCATCCCAACCGGCCCCAACTGGCCAGAACGCCGCCCCGCACACCTTCTCCCTCGACACAAATGGTTCAACCCCCAAGGCTCCCCGTCCCAGTGAAGAGGCAATTCTCTCCGCGCAATCAAGGTTTCTCAGCATATCAAAAATAAAGACAAGTACCTGTTTTGACGGCAGAGACTTCTATACCTGGAGCTTCGAACTAGAGCTCCTGCTGCAGAACGCCCAAATCTTCCATTATTTCGACGGGAGTTACGCGGAGCCTGCTGAGGACACCAATGATGCCAAGACGAGATATTACAACGAATCTCTGATGGCGTACGGGGTGCTCCTGCGGAACATGTCGCCGGCGGAGCAGTTGAGCATTCGCTCATACAAGACATCATCTGCTCCAGCCCTCGACGCCTGGCGCCACCTGAATGGCGTGTATCAGCTGAAGGACTCTGTCTCTTCGAGCCTGCTGCTCCAGCAGCTGTTGGAAACCAAAATGGCCCCAAGGGAGAAGGCCAACAGCTACATCAATCGCTGTCGAAGCCTTCGCGATCAAATCGCGAAGTTGGGAAGCTCGATCTCGGAGGAAATCTTTGTCAACATCGTGCTTCAAGGGCTCGGCCCAGAGTGGCGGCCCTGCAAGGCGCTTCTCCGACAGCAGGGGGTCATCTCGGAGGCCGCCCTTTGCGCCGCCCTTCTCGTCGAACAAAGGGATATGGATCAGCAGCGACCAGCGCCGCGACGAGAAAGAGAACGGCTCGCCTTTTACGCGACAACAACGAAGAGCGAAGACCGCGGCGCCTCTACTGCAAAATCTGCAGAAACTTTGGGCATCTGGCGGATCGATGCAGATCCTGATCTCGCCCTCGCCAGACCAATCCGAGCAACTGGTCCGGCCGACAAGACGCACGAGGCGACGTGCGTCCAGCCCAGGGGTATCAACCCCCACCCGCGCGCAACCTGAACCCAGCGGTTCAGCATCAGCAGCAGCAGCCGTCATCGACTGCCCCAGTACGCAACGTCATGAGCAACATGGCCATGACGGGCGAGTCGCGTCGTCGCCGCGTGCGCTCACCTTCACCTGAGCCAGCACCGCACCCCATTGGCGCATTCAACAACAACAATCCGTTCAGTCCGCGCCACGACTTCACCGACGACGACGACCAGGACTGGAATCTTCCAGTCCCGCTGCTCGAAAGTCCCCCGCACGTACCTGATATGCGGGTGGCGCCACTTGATTGGCTCTTGCGCAAGCAATTTCTGAAGTTCGACACTCCGCACATCGTCACGCCACGACTGGCGCTGCTCGCACGTGACGACAACAAGCGCTACAACACCTGGTACCTGGACAGCTGCTGCGGCCAGCATATGGTGGGCTCCGAGCGTTACATATCCAACGCCGTCGCCACCCCCACAGTCACCTACGTCACCGTGGCTAACAACACTCGCCTGCGCGCAAGCGCGCAAGGCATCGTCGTGCTCAAGGCACGCGGAAGCCGCACGCACATCACGCTCAACGATGTGCTGATCGTCCAGAACCTGCGCTTCAACCTGCTTTCCGCCGCACAGCTCATGGACTGCGGCGTCGACCTCAGCACGGATCGCGCGACGCGCGACATTCTGCTGCACTACGAATCAAGGACCCTCCCCCGCAGGCAGATCGGACGAGCGCACTCCGAAGATGGAGTGTATGTCTTGGATTTCGACATTCCCGACTGCAGCGGCGACTCGCACGAGTTAATCGATCTCGTGCCACTGCGCTTCGAGCACATCCACCGCAGGGATTGGAAGCACCCTGACGGCAGACCGTGGGTGCCGCATCACCCCCACCCACGAGAAACGGCGCTGCATGACCCTGGCCCAGACGGCATCTTCAGGGACTGTCACACGCCAACGGCGTCAACCAGAGCAATCGCCGACCGCGGGCTTGCCGCCATCGCTGAAGCTGAACGGCACGCGCTGCCCGAGGAAGGAATGTCCCAGCTGGAGCTTGAGGTCACCATTCAGCGTGTATTCGGCTCCGACCACAGCCCTCACGCCGGACCACGAACTCAACGGCTCGAAGGTATTCTGCGCGGACGGATGCGGAGAACCTTCAATGCACATGGCGTCGCACGGCCTTACACTCTCACCGAGTTCCTGAAGGTCTACCCCCACTGGCGCGACCCGACAACGAAACTTACCATACAAGAAGAGGAAGAACTGGCGTGCCGTGAAGCTGAGGAGCTTCGCCAGCAAATCCTGGCAGAAGCGCGCGGGACTCTCGCATGCGGCGCATGGGGTGCTGCAGAAGAAGAAAGTGCCTCCAATGAAAGGGGGTGGGGGAGCGCTGGCGGATGGGGAACGATTGATACCGGCGGATGGGGAGACAACGGCGGAACCTGGGCCAACGCAAGCGGCGGATGGGGCGCCGCATCTGGCGCCGACAATAGCGGCTGGGGGACTTCCCGCGAAGAACAAAAGGGGGGAGAAGAAGAAGCAGAGGAAACTGAAACATCACCTACAGTTGTTCCCCTCGGTCGTCCCCCGCGCCACGCTCCACTCGCATTACCTCCTCCTGACAACCCGCCACATCACGACCCCTGGGACACCATCCACTAGGGAAATGAGCCATCAACCCTGCGCCGCACCGTCTACGGACCCGCTCCCAAACCGCGCGAGCCCACCTTCGTCCCCGGGACTATCCCTGGGACTAATATCCCCCTCTCTGAGATTCGCGACAGAGAATTTTGGGCGCTGATGTTGACCACCACCAACGACGAAGAGGAAGTAGAAGCAGCAGCAGGAGAACCTGCTTCAGCACCTGATGAAGACCCCGAAGAAGCACGCGCGCGCTATATGCGCACCTCCGGTTTCTGCACTGACGACGCACTATAGCACCAGCGCCTCGGACACCCTTCACGCGCGACGCTGAAGAACTGCATCGACGCCGGAGTCTTTGCCCCAGGAGCATTGCTCCACCTTGACGACACCAAAGTAAGAGGCGCAACACACCCGCGCAACTGCACCGTCTGCCCCGAAGTTGCGTTGAGCCACCAGCCGTTCCCGCTGCTCGAGCCAGGGACGAACCGCTACCCCAAGCTGCACAAGGTGTACAGCGACTTCCTGAACGTGGGGCACTGCAGAGTCGATGACTAAATGTACACTCTTACCTTCATCGACGCTGGAACACGTTACGTGTGGGTCGCGAATGTAGAGTCCCGCGACAGAGCCTACGAGGTGTTCTGCCTTTGGCTGGCACATGCGCAATGGCAGTCTGGGGAGAAGCTCAAGATCTGGCAATCTGACGGCGCGGCAGAATTTAGGAGCAAGCAGATGCAGGATTACCTGGCGCAAAAGGGGATCGAGCACCATATTTCTCTCCCCTACGCGCACCAGCAGCAGGGCGTAGCTGAGCGGACGAACCGCACGCTGATGACGAAGGTGACCCGCGCGCGCTGCTTTGTGGAGCTGCGTGCCGCCCCTTGCCCTCGTGCAGTTGCGGGGCGGCTTCTTTCCCCCCCCCCCTCCCCCCCCCCCCCCCCCACTTCCTTGTCGTCTTTCTGCTGCGAGTGCAGCCGTGGAGGAGGGTAAGGGGGTGGCGGGTATGGGGGTGGCGGGTGTGCGTCGTCCCGTGCTCCTCCTCCTCCTCTCTCTCCCACTGCTGCAGCTGCCGCTGAGGGGGGTGGGTGTGTGGGAGCCGAGGGAGTCGCGCTAGGGGGGTGACACGGGATTGGAGCTAGGGGTGCAGCAAGGGGTGTGTGAAAGGGGGGGTGGGACAGTTGGGGGAGGTTGAGCGGAGGCAGCCATCGTGACGTCAGCATTGCCAGTAGTCCGGGGCCTTTGCCACCGGTAGCCCAGCGAGCCTGCTGCGCCAGTCGCCCGTGGGTCCGTTGCTCCTGCCGCTCGTCTTAGCGCGGAGCTAGTTACTCCTGTAGTTCGGGGCCCTTGCCACCGGTCGCCACTGTGCATGCCGCTCCTGTTTCCCGTGTGTCTGCGGCTTCATCCATCGCCTCCTATCTCCACTCCTCTCACAGTCCGTCCTCCTCCTCACTTGTGACTGCCTCTAGTTTTGCTTGTACTTGTGAACCTGCTCTATGACTGCTTGCTGTGCTGATTATACCCCACTTTGACTATGGGGGTGTGTCAGAATGTGATATTTGTCTAGCCTGTAGTGGGGTACTCTATAGCGAGTATAGCCCGAATTAGGGTTTCCTATATGTACTCAACTGCCTGCTAGTGCAAACCTCTTTTCTGTTCTAAGATTCCTGCTTGCTATCTTGACAGAACAGTGGTGCCGTGACCACAGAGCTGTTTCGCAGAGCCTTTTTCGCCCCCTGCAGCTCCGTGCCGTCTCTCCCCTCAACGCCTGCCACCGTCCCTGTTGAAACAACAGAAGTACTCGTAGGGGGTATGATGACGTTCCGAAGGGAAATGAGCCGTGACGCTGCGGCTGCTTCAGAAGAGGAACGGCAGGAAGAGGAACTACAGGGGGAGGAGAGGCAGGGGGAAGGAATGCAGGGAGAAGGGAGGCCAGGAGAGGGGCTCGCGGTGAGGGACAACGACAGGAGAGACGCTGAGATGGGCAAGAGCGGAAGGGTGGCTAAAATGAGGGGAGAAGGAAGAACGGAGGCCTCTGGAAGAATGGGAGGGGTGGAAGGGGTGGTGGTGATCAGAGGCCGAGAGAGCATCGTCATCCCTGCAGGTAAGGACCCCTTGCATCCCTTCTTCCCATTTTTTTGGCGCTCGCGATTCACCATTGATTGCCGCCCGTGTGACATTGCTGCTGATGCATGCGTCCCTTTCTTCCTCCACTTCCCATACGCGGCTCTTCAATATATGCATGCCTGATTTCCTTCTTTTCTTCAATTCCTTCTTTTCTCCAATGACTTTCGAGCATGGACTTGGTGCTACTTCGTCTTTCTCCTCCGCAGTGCTGAGGGCTGGCAGTATGTGCAGCAGCGGCTGCCCGTCATGACCATTTACAGCCGAATGACCATTTACATTCACAATCACTTCCTTTCTTTCCATCACAATCTCTTCCGCATCTTTTCGTCGTCTTGCAGAGCACTGGCAATATGTGCAGCGGCAGCTGGCGATCATTCGCAGCCAAATACCGTCACCACAGCCTGCCCCTTCCCTTCCCTCTTTTCTCTTCCCTTTTTCTTTTCCATTTATCCCCCATCCAATCGTCATCGCACCACAGAACGCTGGCAGTATGTGCAGCGGCAGCTGGCGATCATTCGTAGCCAAATACCACCACCGGCGTTCAAATCGCCACCAGCTCCACCCAAGTCAGCGTGGCAAAAAGCAACGCCATCAGCACCATCATTAGTCCGAGAGTCCGAGACAGGGGAAACGCGCCTAGGGAGACCATGTCTGCTTCATCCTGAGCAACCAGCGCTAATCATACCACCAACGGGAACTGCAGCAATGCTGAGAACTGCGCAGGGGAGGATACAGTGAATCTGGGCAAGGGCGGCAAGGAGCAGCGCACAGAGTGTCAGAATCCCAGTCACTAACCACTGGGATAAAAGGGCTTGTTTATATAGCGGGTGAGTGCGCCCATAACCCCCCAGGCCGACGTGCCTGTAACCCTTCCCTAGGATCATCGGGGATCTCCAGTGGACCTCTGACACCCCCCCGCACTGGGATGCCCGAAGTGCACACACCGGGAAACGAACCCGAGACCTTCGCTCTGATACCATGTCAGAATCCCAGTCACTAACCACTGGGATAAAAGGGCTTGTTTATATAGCGGGTGAGTGCGCCCATAACCCCCCAGGCCGACGTGCCTGTAACCCTTCCCTAGGATCATCGGGGATCTCCAGTGGACCTCTGACACAGAGGAGTGGTATGCTTTGAGAGCCAACAGGTTGACAGTCAGCGCATTTGAGAAGGCCGTGGGGTTCTATCCCGGGGGGAGGCAGCAGCTGTGGGAGGAGAAGGTGGGGCTGAGGGCGCCGTTTGCCGGGAATGAGGCGACTGCGTGGGGGCAGGGGAGGGAGGAGGAGGCTCTGATGGAGTATGAACGGCTCACAGGGGGGCGGGTCGAGCATAGGTCGTTCCTAGTGAGGGTGTGTGTAGGGTAGGGAGTTGTAGGTGGGAATGAGGCGACCACGTGGGGGCAGGGGCAGGAGGGGGGGGCTCTGATAGAGTCTGAACGGCTCATAGGGGGGAACGTGGAGCACAGGTCGTTCCAGGTATGGCTGTGCATGGGGTAAGGGAGTTGTAGGTGGGAATGAGGCGACTGCGTGGGGGCAGGGGAAGGAAGAGGAGGCTCTGATGGAGTATGAGCGTCTCACGAGGGGACACGTGGAGCACAGGTCGTTCCAGGTGAGGGTGAGAGAGGGGCATTGTGACGCATGTTGTGACGCATGTTGTGACGCATGTTGTGACGCATGTTGTGACGCATGTTGTGATGCATGTTGTGACGCATGTTGTGAGGCATGTTCTCTTGTGTCAGTGCGTCTGACGATGTCTCCTTTCTGACCCTCTGTACCATATTTTAGCTTGCAGCTTTCCCCAAATCCATGAACAATGACTTTCGTCTTTCGATCGTGCCTCTATCTCCACTTACTGTCAGAATGAACAGGCAGGAATGAGTGAACTAGCAGCATGCAGGAGTACAAGTAGTAAACCCTAATTTGGGTTGTACCCCATATGGGCTACCCCACTACAGCCTAGACAGTATGCAGCACATATGTTTGACACACCCCCATAGGCAAAGTGGGGGAGAACAAGGGGTCACAAGACCAGTCAGGGCAAAGCAAGGCAAAACAGGCTCAGGGTGGATCTCGAGGATTCCACACAAATTCCGAGCACAAGCAAGCGGTCACAAGACCAGTTCACATGCAGGTTTATAACAGAGCAAGAGATACAGTGATCACAACCTAGCAAGAGTAAACATGCAGGTATATATATATATAGAGATCACAGTACAAGCAAAGTCAAGAAGTGAGCAAGTGAGGTCCAGTAGGCACAAGGCCCAAAAGAGTACAAAAGCGCTGATGGTCACAAGGCTGGAGCGCCTTGGTGAACACATCAGCAGTGTTGGCCTCAGTGGCCACGTAACGCAGACAAAGCTGACCACGCTGCTGTAGCTCTCTAGCCAGGAAGTACCGCAGGACGATGTGCTTCGTTCTGTGCTCCAGTCTGTGCTCCTCATACAAGGCAATGGCAGCCTTGTTGTCGACGTACAGCACTGGAGGAGAACGAGGCCTCTCTCCCAAGTCGGTCAGCAGGTAGGTCAGCCAGCGAAGCTCCTGGGCCGCCATGGCTGTGGCGTAGATCTCAGCCTCACAACTGGAGCTGAGAACAGACGAAGAGCGTGTGGAACGCCAAGAAACTGAGCCAGAGCCAAGGCTGAAGGTGTAACCCTGAGACGACCGCTGAGTAGCCTGGTCGTCCGCCCAAGAAGCGTCTGAGTGTCCAGTGAGCACAACTCGGTCTCGCCCTCCAAGCACTAGCCCCATGCCCGACGTACTGCACAAGTAGCGCAACACCCTCTTAGCGGCATCCATGTGCTCCTTTCTGTGACGGCCAGGAGCGACATAGCGTGCAAGGATGCTAAGAGGGTATGCAAGGTCAGGTCGAGTGCAGGTCATCAGGTACATGAGGCAGCCCACAAGCTCTGGATACGGGCCACTCGGCTCTACGGACTCATCTGAAGGCAGAGCTGAGAGCGAGTGACCGGTAGGCAGAGGAGTGGACTGAGGCGAGGAGTACGTGAAGCGGAAGCGCTGGAGAACCTGCTGCACCATGTGTGACTGAGTCAGGGTGATGGTGCGCCGTGCTCTGTCCCGGGTGATCCGCAAGCCAAGATAGCTTGTCAGCTCACCCAGGTCTGTGCACGTGTGTCTCCTCTGCAGCTCCGACTTCACGTAGGCGAGTCCTGCAGTGTCAGCAGTGGCAAAGACCAAGTTGTCGACGTACACGAGGATGTAGAACGGCGGCAGCGAAGTGTCGGTGCGCAGAAACAGCGACGGGTCAGCAGTAGAAGGCGCGAACCCAAGAGCCGCAAGTGTAGTCCTCAGTGTGTCGTGTCACTCACGTGGAGCCTGGCGGAGACCGTAGACCGGCCGCTGAAGCCTCCACTGGGTACCAGGAGGAAACGACCCAGTGAAGCCAGGGGGGCGGCGCAGCCAGATCTCCTCGTGCAGGCTGCCCTGCAAGAAAGCAGTGCTGAAGTCAAGTGAGTGAAGCTCGTAGTCGCGGTGAGCGGCTATGTGCAGCAGCACCCGAAGAGTAGTCATCTTCGGGGTGGGGGAGAAGGTCTGAAAGAAGTCTACTCCCTCTCGCTGACTGAAGCCTCGAGCAACGTAACGCGCCTTGAAGACAGGAGGAGAACCCGGCGGCCGCTTCACCCTGAAAATCCACATGCCACTGACGATGTTCGCCCCAGGTGGGGGAACCTCGTCAACGTAGGTGCCTGTGGACTTCCAGGAAGCCATCTCTGCGTCCATGGCTGTCTGCCACTGAGAGGAGTAGGGACCCGCCATCGCCTCAGCGTAAGTGCGCGGGGTCGGGATGTCTGGTGCATCCGGGTCTCCCTCAGGGGCAACTAGCATGGACACGAGGTGGGGCAAAGCAGCAGCAAAGCACTGGAACTCCTCCTGTCTGTCCTCAAGGACGTCCGTGCCAAGAGCACACTCACCCCCGACGGACGGAGGACAGGCAGACTCAGACTCAGACTCAGCAACAAGGCTAGCAGCGTAGTCTAGGCGACAGCGAGCAGCAAAGTCAACCAACTCAGCGACCAGAGCAGACGCAGCGGCGGACTCAAAAGTAGGGTCAGTGACAACTGTGGCGAGAAGACGCGTGACAGTGGGACTGGCAGCACGACGGGAGTCAGACTCCGGGTCAGGAAGAGTAGGTAGAGAGGACGCAGGAGGAGACGGCAGAGGGACACGCTGAGGAGCAGTGGAGGGACGCAGAGTCATGTAGTGAGTGCCAGGGACAGGAGGAGGACGCTCACGTGGGACACGACGACCAGTGCGAGCAGTACGAACAGGCGACGCAGGACGAGACGCAGGCTCACGACGCTCTGAAAGGCCTCCGGTGGGACCAGTGTAAGGAGAGGGACGAGGAAGAGGCGAGGCAGGCGGTAACTGTGACTGCAACTGGACAGGCGGAGGACACTCTACGGAGAGAGGAGGACAAGGAGGAGGAGCCTGACCAAGAACCTGCTGAAGGAGCGGAACGAAGTACGGTCGCGGCCGCGCAGCGTCTCCAGAACCAGCAGAGACACCAGCGGCAGGGTCCTCAGTACCAGCAGCAGCTCCAACTCCCGGGTCCTCAGCTCCAGCAGTAGCTCCACCGCCCGGGTCCTCAGCACCAGCAGCAGCGCCACCGCTCGGCTCCGCAGCACCAGCAGCAGCTCCACCGTCCGGGTCCTCAGCTCCAGCAGTAGCTCCAACGCCCGGGTCCTCAGCACCAGCAGCAGCTCCACCACTCGGGTCCTCAGCACCAGCAGCAGCGCCACCGCTCGGGTCCTCAGCACCAGCAGCAGCTCCACCACTCGGGTCCTCAGCACCAGCAGCAGCGCCACCGCTCGGGTCCTCAGCACCAGCAGCAGCTCCAAAGCCCGGGTCCTCAGCACCAGCAGCAGTGCCACCCCCAGGGTCCGCAGCACCCGGAGCACCACTCCGAAGACTGCAGCGTCGCGTGTACCACTCTCGGATCTGCTGAATGGGGGGGAGCTCCTGGGTAGGAGGGGAAGTACCGGGACGAGCTCCAGCAGCACCTCTTCGGAGGCGGCAGTACTCGAGGTACCTCTCCTGCAGCTGCTGGGAGGAGAGGGCTCCTCTAGGTGTAGCACGCTCAGTCTCAGTACCCCCAGACTCCGCACCCCCAGGCTCAGCACCTCCAGGCTCCACACCTCCAGGGTCCGCACCTCCAGGCTCAACACCCCCAGGCTCCGCACCTCCAGGCTCAACACCCCCAGGCTCAGCACCCCCAGACTCAGCACCCCTAGGCTCAGCACCCCTAGACGCAGGACGAGAGTCAACAGCTACCTCGACAGGCTCACCCGGGTCTACCTGGGACACACCTGAGGGAGCGGCACCCTGAGGGGGGAGGGGGTCTGGTACCTCAGCACCTGGAGCGAGGAAGAGAGGCGGGGGGGGGAGCGGGGCAGTGCGGTAGGGGAAGAGGCGGTAGTAGGGGACGGACTCGTCAAAAGTGACGTCCTGAGAGGCCAGGACACGCCGCGAGGTGGGGTGGTAGAACTGCCAACCAGGGGCGTCCGGGACAAAGCCAAGGAAGACGCAGGGGACAGCGCGACGGGAGAGCTTGTCCGCGGACGTGTCGCGGACAAAAGCTCGGGATCCCCAGACCCGAAAACGCGACGCATCGCCAGCCTCTCCCGTCCAACGCAGTGTCGGAGAAGTCTCGGGCAAGGAGACACGGGGCCAGAGGTTGAGCTGATGCGCAGCGTATCGGACTGCAAACGGCCACAGAAAGTGGGGGGCAGCCGCATGAACCAAGGAGGTACGAGCGACCTCCATGACCAAGCCAATGCGGCGCTCAGCAACCCCATTCTGCTGTGGAGAGGCCGGAAGCGTGAACGACTGCTCAATGCCCTCCTGCTGACAGAAGGCCTCCAAGAGGCCAGAGGAAAACTCTCCACCTCTGTCAGAGTGCAGACGCAGGACAGGGAAGTCGGAGCGGAAACGCTCACTAAGCTGGAGACGAGATCTGCGGATCCAAGGGATCAAGACATCAGGGACGTCACCCTTGGTGCGCAAGGGGAAGACCGTGGTGTAGCGCGAGAAGTCGTCAACAACAATCAGGAAGTACCTCTCCTGACCCTGACCACGAACGCGGGCTGGGCCCCACACGTCCATGTGGAGCGTCTGCAAAGGAGCAGTCGTCGGGGGAAAGGAGGAGGAGTGAGGAGCGGCGCGCTGCCGCCCCTCGACACAGGGAAGACAGGGAGGAGCAGGTGAGTCGGGAAGGGGAGGGAGCACCCTGGGAAGACCAGCAACAAGGTCCCGTTTGTGCATGGCCCGAAGGCGCTGCACAGACGGGTGACCAAGGCGGTGGTGCCAAAGGACAGTCTCATGCGCCAGAGAGCGACACGAGCAGGGGGCGGACAGCTGACCTGACGCAGACGCAGACGTAGACGCAGACGCAGCTACCTGAGGGGACTCAGTGGTCAGTGTGTACAGGTCCGACCCCGGCTCTCGAGTGAAAGTAGCCAGGTGGCGGCCCGTACGAGCACACGTGCAGTGTGTCACGCGCTCGTAGGCAGGGGTGAGCTAGTGAACACCCGAGTCCTGGAGCGCACAACCCGCCACCAAGTTCGTAGAGAACGAGGGGAGGTAGAGACCTGACAGCGTGCCGGACGGGACCGCAGGACAAGGAAGGACAGTGGAGGAGGTCGCAATGACCGGACCCCCAGAGGGGTCAGCAAGGGAGACAGCAACTGGCCGAGCGAGTGGCTCAAGGACAGTGCAGTCACGAAAGAAAGAGCGAGAAGCACCTGAGTCCAGGGTGAAGGTGTGCAGTGCTGCAGTCGACTCAGTACCAGGGGGCACAGACGCACTAGCACCTAGAGTAGTAGGCTCACCAGCACCTGGAGTAGCAGACACGCGAGTACCGGGAGTGGTAGCCTCACCTGCACCGAGGGCAACAGACGTACTGGCACCGAGAGCGGCTGCCTCACTCACAGAGCGACTACCACTACGGCCACCCCGACTGCTCAAACCTGCGTACCACTCACGAGCCTGCTGGAGCAGAAGAGGGCACGGCTGCTGCACCTGTCCACTACCTGAGGCTCCCGAACGACGGACGCCAGAGCGACTACCACTACGGCCACCCCGACTGCTCAAAACGGCATACCACTCACGAGCCTGCTGGACCAGAAGAGGGCACGGCTGCTGCACCTGTCCACTACCAGGGGCTCCCGAACGACGCACGCCAGAGCGACTACCACGCCGGCCACCCCGACTGCCCAAACCGGCGTACCACTCACGAGCCTGCTGGAGCAGAAGAGGGCACGTCTGCTGCACCGGTCTACTACCAGAGGCTCCCGAGCGACGCACTCCAGAGCGACTACCACTACGGCCACCCCGACTGCCCAAGCCGGCGTACCACTCACGAGCCTGCTGGAGCTGCATCTGGCCACGTCAGGAGCAGCAGCAGTAGCGGCAGCAACAGCAGGAGCAGTAAAGGCAGTAGCAGCAGCAGTAACGGTAGCAGTGCTAGCACGGCAAAGCTCACCAGTGGTTGGTGCGGCGGGCGCAAGACAGTGGCGACAGCGTGGCCGCTGCAACAGCGGGGCGGGGCCAGGTCGTAGCAGGGAGCTCCGCGGCAGCTGCTGCAGGGTCTGTGGCGGCCGCTGCTGTAGGCTCGGCGGCGGCAGCTGCTGCAGGTCGAGCGGCGGCTGCTGCTGTAGGGTCGGCGGCGGCTGCTGCTGCAGGTTCGGCGGCGGCAGCTGCTGCAGGGTCGGTGGCGGCTGCTGCTGCAGGCTCGGCTGCTGCAGCTGCTGCAGGTCGAGCGGCGGCTGCTGCTGCAAGCTCGGCGGCGGCAGCTGCTGCAGGTCGAGCGGCGGCTGCTGCTGCAGGCTCGGCGGCGGCAGCTGCTGCAGGTCGAGCGGCGGCTGCTGCTGCAGGGTCGGCGGCAGCCGCTGCTGTAGGCTCGGCTGCTGCAGGTCGAGCGGCGGCTGCTGCTGCAAGCTCGGCGGCGGCAGCTGCTGCAGGTCGAGCGGCGGCTGCTGCTGCAGGCTCGGCGGCGGCCGCTGCTGTAGGCTCGGCGGCGGCTGCTGCTGCAGGGTCGGCGGCGGCTGCTGCTGCAGGCTCGGCTGCTGCAGCTGCTGCAGGTCGAGCGGCGGCTGCTGCTGCAAGCTCGGCGGCGGCAGCTGCTGCAGGTCGAGCGGCGGCTGCTGCTGCAGGCTCGGCGGCGGCAGCTGCTGCAGGTCGAGTGGCGGCAGCTGCTGCAGACGAAGTCGAAGCCGCGAAGGGGCGGCTGAGGGATCGCGCGCGGGCGGCTAGCGGGTCACGCGCGCGAAGAATCGGCCGCGCGCGGGCGGCTAGCGAGGCGCGCGCGCGAAAAATCGGCCGCGCACGGGCGGCTAGCGAGTCGCGCGCGTTAAAAACGAGCCGCGCGCGGGTGGCTAGCGGGCTGCGTGCGCGCGGTAGGTAGAGGCGCACGAGGGCGCTAAGGCGCACGAGGGCGCGCGGTAGGTAGAGGCGCACGAGGGCGCTAAGGCGCACGAGGGCGCGCGGTAGGTAGGGGCGCACGAGGGCGCGAAGGCGCACGAGGGCGCTCGGTAGTGAGAGGCGCACGAGGGCGCACGAGGGCGCACGAGGGCGCACGATAGGTAGGTAGGTAGGTAGGTAGGTAGCGGTGGGCCCTAGGAGCGGTCCTAGCAAAGGACCTGCTCTGATACCATGTCAGAATGAACAGGCAGGAATGAGTGAACTAGCAGCATGCAGGAGTACAAGTAGTAAACCCTAATTTGGGTTGTACCCCATATGGGCTACCCCACTACAGCCTAGACAGTATGCAGCACATATGTTTGACACTTACCTCCTTCCCTCTCCGTTCCAGATATATAGGGATTCTGATCTAACCTTCTTGTGGCTCGGTGCTTCCCCCAACGGTCTCCTCCCCTCCAACCCTCTCCTTTTCACTCCCTGCCTCCCTCCCGTCTGACCTCCGTTTTCCATGCCCTTCCAGATATACAGGGACTTTGACCCAACCTTCTCATGGCTCGGTGCGTCCCCCGGCAGCCTCCTTCCCTCCGACTCTCTCTCCCTGCACTCCTCCCCTCACTTGCCTGACGTCCTTGAAATCAAGTGCCCCTGGAACCGCGGTTTACCACTCTCAGCTGCTCCGTACCCCTCTGTACCGCATTTCTACATGCCCCAGATTCAAGGCCTCTTGGAAATATTCGACCGTGATTGGCTGGATTTTTTCTTGTGGACAAAAATGTGCGACATTGCACTGTTCAGGGTGGAAAGGGACAAGAAGTATTGGGAGTTGCTATTTGCGGCATTAGAGAAGTTCTGGTGGGTGCATTTGGTGCCTGCCAAGGAAGCCTTGACACAAGGGCAAAAGGAGGAGGATGTGAGGGGGAGGTTTTATCCAGGGCAGGCGCATGTGTTGATGAAGGAGATAAAGATGAGAAGCGAGCAAATCTCTAAGGGGTGCAGAGTGGTTCTGAGGAGTGATGTAGTAAAGTAAGGATTCAATGGTTCGCTTGCATAGCTACTGGTGCCACAACTGATTGTTGGCCAAGGTGTTATCATCAGGGCCTGTGCTAGGATTTAGGGCACCCTGAGCCCTCAAGGTAACTTTTGAAAACTTCCCGAAAGGCCCTAATTTCTCAGGGCAAAATTCCTTGGCCATCATGAAGTTTCAGGGCACCAATAGAAATTTATCTGGATGTTTCAGGGAAGAAAAATACAAGTTACTAGAGTGGATGGGGAAGGCACGAAAGGAGCAGGCTGTTCAGTGGTTTCACTTCACCTGGCTGAGCAAAAACATTGGTGGGGGAGGGGTTGGGACAAAACTAGCACACACTCCCCCCAGCTTCCTTCCTCCCCTCTCCCCCTCTCCCCCCTCCACCCCTTCTCCCCTTCCCACGAGTCAAGGCATCCCCCTACATTCACCCTAACACTTCAGGGCAAAATTTCACGACCATTCTGAAATTTCAGGGCAAAACACATGAATCATCCTGACGTCCCAGGGTAAATTTCAGCGCCATTCTGAAATTCCAGGAAAAGCTTGAAACACCATCCTGAAATCAAGGTAATTAGGATGTTTTTCCCTGATATCGTGAGCCCTGTTTATCATTGCCATATTGTTTGGGTATGCGCATAGTATGGAAGCTGGGTTACAATATTTTGTTCCCATATCATACCACTGTTGCTACTTAACAACCTGAACCAAGCTGGCTGTAGAACAAGAAATTGCCAACAGCCATACAACACAAGAACTCAATAATCTGTCTGAGTAAAAGATGGTAGAAAAATCGTACACTACATCTGTAACGGATTATAAAGGCGAAATACTCCAAGTTGGGGATGGATGGATTGTAGATCATCCCTCGAGGGTAGAACACGTCATACAACTTCAACCAAATGGCCCTCTCACAGTCAGACTTAGATCGCGGTCCCGGGGTGTCCAGGACACCCGAACTCTGGACATACACGTCAGCATTAGCACGTGATCCTGGCATGCCCCCCGCAGATATGAGTTTGCTAAAATCTTCCCGACTACTTGTCGAAACATCATTCGCGAAATGTCTAAAAACCCAGGGTTTTAGACCTACTTTTGTTGTACACGTCATCAGCTGCACACCCAAAGTGCACGTGATTCCCACACCTACTGCTGAGCTGGAATGTCCAAAACACCCCTATCAGTCACAACAGATCGGGGTTTTCAGTTGATCACGCACCCTTACTGAAACTTTGCTGCGATCAGAAGTTGATCGCCACCAAGATCTACTTAGGAAGGTTCGCACGCAGGGAAGTGAAGTTGGTGGGCCCTTGACCTCAATAGCAGAGTGAATGTAAAATGCTTTGAGATGAATTAAAACATGCAAATACAGCAAATATAAATATGAGTACAGGGAAGACGAAACGTCCTAACTAGCCATGTACTCTAAGGGGTACATTCCCTTATTCAAATACATTCCCAACCGTGCGGCGCGTACAGTTACGAAACTGTTCCCGCCGAAACCATCCTGCCTGCAGCTGCCCGATGCCGTCTGCTCCGACGGTCCAGATGTGCTGTAACCGTCTGACGCTTCGAGTCAACTTCAACCGTCTTCGTGTTCATTCTCGATACTGCGTGCTTCTCTTTGCTGCGGTGAGGAGTGCACAGTAATATCAAATATTACTATTCGTAACACCCCCCTTCACTCCTGGCCGTAGCTCGACTTGACCTGCTTGACCACGCCGCTGAGTTCGGAGCAGTGCTGATACTGCTGGCGTGGCAGTCGCTTCGTGAGGAAGTCTGCTGCCATGTCACCAGTTGGGCAATAGGTCAAGTTGACCTTGCCCTTGTCCACCTCGTCCTTCACGAAGAAATACCGCAGCGCGATGTGCTTGGTGCGGTTGACGAAACCAGGCTTGTTCGCGATGCGAATCGCGCTCTGGTTGTCGCAGTGAAGACGAAATGTGGGCGAAGCTGGAATTTTCGCCTCTTGCAGGAGTTCCTGCAGGTAGAGGCCTTCGCGAACTGCTGCGGTTGCTGCGATGAATTCCGCTTCGGCTGACGACAGGGCAACCAGCTCCTGCTTCTGCGAGTTCCAGGAGATTGGTCCCGTTGGCTCGAGTCGGAACAGGAAGCCAGTCCTGGACCGTCGATTATCGGGATCTGCTGCGTGATCGGCGTCCACATAGCCGATGAGATTGAAGGATGGAGTTGGTGCAGTTGAGTAGCACAGCCCAATCTTGGGCGTTGAAACGAAGAATTGAAGGGCGCGCTGCAGGTCCAGGAGATTCTCAGCCGTTGGTTTGCGTGAGTACTGCGCCAGGTGACTTGCAATGTACGAGAGGTCTGGCCTGCAGGTGACAGAGGCGAAGAGGAGGCATCCCAACTGCTGCTGGTAAGTCTGAATTCCAGCAGGGGATAGGGCTTTGTTGTCGGGTTTGTGGTTCGGTTCGGAGGTTCGGTAGGGAGTTGAGAGGGGTGCAGGTGAAATGTTGAACCGCTTCCCTAACTCCTCTGCGTACTTAGCCGCTGAAAGGTGAATGGCTTCAGGCGCGTAGGAGATATTGAGGCCTAGGAACTGCTTCACCTCGTAGTTGCACGTGATGTCGACGCGCCCCGCCAGGGCCTTCTCGAACTGCTCGAGTAGCTCGTTGTTTGAGCCTGTGTAGAGCAGATCGTCGACATAAACTGTGAGGAGAATGTATTCGCCGCGGAAGTCGCGGCGGTACATCCCTGGATCGTGCGGCATCTGCTTGAACCCGATTTCAAGCAGGATATTGTGCAGGTACTGCTGCCACAGCCTCGGAGCCTGGTTGATCCCGTAGAGCGACTTGCGTAGTTGACACACGAGCGCGTCTCCTTTGCCGTAGGTGTGCGGCTGCTCCACGTAGATCACGGCGTCCACTAACGCGTACAGGAACGCGTTCTTCACATCGATCTGGCGGAGTGGTAGGTGCCTTGCAGCTGCGATGGCGAGCAAGATTCGAACGGAGGTGTGGCGGCTGACTGGGGCGAACGTCTGGTCGAAGTCGATGCCATGCCTCTGGTCGTAGCCGCGCACCACCCAACGCGCCTTGAAGCGCTCGATCGTTCCGTCCGCTGCGGTCTTCACGCGGAAGACCCACTTCCCCGAAAGGATCCTTGTGCCCTTGATTGCCGCACGGTCGACCAACACCCAGGTGTGTCGAGACTCCAGCGCCTTAATCTCCGCGTCCATCGCCTCGCGCCACTCCTTGCTGTGTGGTCCAGAGAGAGCTTCGCGCGGGTTTCGAGGCTCGATGACACGTGGTGCCTTGGAGGTCGCGGTGTGAATTCCGAGCAGTTGCGGTCCTGAAACGGTGCTGTCGTAGCGCCGTTGCGGGATGACTTCCTGCACATCGTCATCATCGCTCTCTGGGTCAGGTGGTGCTGGTGGTGCTACGCCTCTGCCGCTTCCGCCAGTTCTGCCCGTTCCTCCTCCCAAGGAATCGTCGTCGTCGTCGTCGTCGCTGCTGCGCCGATCTTCCCAAGTGAATTCGGCCCTGGTGTCCTGCTCCAGGAGTGCTGTAGCGTCTTCGTCTTCGGGCGTTGCGTAGCTGTGCCCGTTGTTCGCGTAGACGCGATCCGCGTTTCTCTGCTCGTCGTCGCGGAACTGGTCGAGGAAGAGGCGTTCGTAGAAGATAACGTCGCTGGCGTGTGCGGTTTTCTGACTGAGGAGGTCCAGCACGATCCATGCCTTGTACTCGTGACTGATGCCGAGGTGAATTCCCCAGCGCGAGAGGCTGGCGAATTTGCCGATGGTTGACGTCGGCGGGCGGTACTGCACCATGCACCCCCACACGCGGAGCATGGAAGTATCCCCTTTACTCCCGGTTTATTTGACGTGCGGGGACAGGTTGCCGGTGATTGCGGTGGTTGAAAGCAGGTTATGCACCCGCACGGCGTGGTGCATCGCGTAGGTCCAGTAGATCGGCGGCAATTTCGACTGCTTCATCAGCGCCCGCACCTTCGTCATCAGCGTGCGGTTCGTCCGCTCAGCTACGCCCTGCTGCTGGTGCGCGTAGGGGAGAGAGATGTGATGCTCGATCCCCTTTTGCGCCAGGTAAGTCTGCATCTGGTTGCTCCAGAATTCTGCCGCGCCATCAAATTGCCAGATCTTGAGCTTCTTCCCAGATTGCCGCTCCGCATGAGCTAGCCAAAGGCGAAATACCTCGTAGGCTCTGTCTCGTGATTCTACGTTAACGGCCCACACATAGCGTGTTCCAGCGTCGATGAAGGTGAGTGTGTATAGCTCGTCGTCGACCCCGCAGTGCCCCACGTTGAGAAAATCGCTGTACACTTTGTACAGCTTGGGGTAGCGGTTTGTCCCTGGCTCGAGTAGCGGGAAGGGCTGGTGGCTCAGCGCAGCTTCGGGGCAGACGGTGCAGTTGCGCGGGTGTGTCGCGCCTCTCACTTCGGTGCCATCTGGGCGCAGGAGCGCTCCAGGAGCGAAGACGCCTGCGTCGATGCAGTTTTTCAGCGTCGCGCGTGAAGGGTGTCCAAGGCGCTTGCACCATAGTGCATCGTCAGCGCGAAAGCCGGAGGTGCGCATATAGCGCGCGCGAGCTTCCTCAGGGTCTTCGTCAGGTACGGGAGCAGGTTCTGCTGCTGCTTCCTCTGCTTCTTCTTCTTCTGCCGCGGTAGTCAGCATCAGCGCCAGAAATTATCTATCGCGAATCTCAGAGAGCGGAATGCTTGTCCCAGGGATGGTTCCACGGACGAAGGTGGGTTCGCGTGGTGCAGGAGCAGGTCCGTAGACGGTGCGACGCGGGGTTGACGGCTCGTTGCCCCAGATGATGGTGTCCCATGGATCGTGGCACGGGGGGTTGTCCGGAGGAGGTAACGCTAGTGGAATATGGCGCGGGGGGCGACCAAGAGGAACGACTGCATGTGTTGTCTCAGTTTCTTCTGCTTCATCTTCTCCTCCCCTTCGTTCTTCGCGGAGAGTCCCCCGGCCGCTGTTGTCCGCGCTAGTTGCGGCGCCCCATCCGTTGGTTGCCGTTGCCCAGGTTCCGCCGGTGTTGCCCCATCCGCTAGTGTCGGTCGTTCCCCATCCGCCGACGCTTCCCCACCCCCCTTCATTGGAGGCACTTTCTTCCGCTTCGGCGCCCCAAGCGCTGCACGCGAATGTCCCGCTCGCTTCGGTGAGGCTTTGTTGGCGAAGCTCCTCTGCTTCGCGACGTGCCAATTCTTCCTCCTGCTCCACGGTGAGTTTTGCCGTGGGGTCGCGCCAGTGGGGGTAGACCTTCAGAAATTCCTCGAAGGTGTAAGGGCGCGCAACTCCGCGCGCGTCAAAAGTTTCGCGGCGTTGTCCGCGCAGGATGCCTTCGAGTCGCTGGGAGGGAGGTCCAGCATGAGGGCTTTAGTCGGTGCCGAACACACGGCGAGTAGTGACTTCAAGCTCGAGCTGAGACATCCCTTCCTCTGGCGGCGCGTGGCGCTCAGCTTCAGCGATAGCGGCAAGTCCGCGGTCGGCAATTGCGCTGGTTGATGCCATCGGCATGTGACAATCCCTGCAGATGCCGTCTGGGTCAGGGTCATGCAGCGCTGTTTCACGTGGGTGGGGATGATGCGGCACCCACGGTCTGCCGTCAGGGTGCTTCCAATCCCTGCGGTGGATGTGCTCGAAGCGCAGTGGCACGAGATCGATTAACTCGTGCGAGTCGCCGCTGCAGTCGGGAATGTCGAAATCCAGGACATACACTCCATTCTCGGAGTGTGCTCGTCCGATCTGCCTGCGGGGAAAGCTGAGCGATTCGTAGTGCAGCAGAATGTCGCGCGTCGCGCGATCCGTGCTGAGGTCAACGCCGCAGTCCATGAGCTGTGCGGCGGAAAGAAGATTGAAGCGCAGGTTCTGGACGATCAGCACATCGTTGAGCGTGATGTGCGTGCGGCTTCCGCGTGCCTTGAGCACGACGATGCCTTGCGCGCTTGCGCGCAGGCGCGTGTTGTACGCCACGGTGACGTAAGTGACTGCGAAGGTCGCGACGGCGTTGGATATGTAACGCTCGGAGCCCACCATATGCTGGCCCCAGCAGCTGTCCTCGTACCAGGTGTTGTAGCGCTTGTTGTTGTCACGTGCGAGCAGCGCCAGTCGCGGCGTGACGATGTGCGGAGTGTCGAACTTCAGAAATTGCTCGCGCGAGAGCCAATCAAGTGGCGCCACCCGCATATCAGGTACGTGCGGGGGACTTTCGAGCAGCGGGACTGGAAGGTTCCAATCCTGGTCGTTATCGTCGGTGAAGTCGTGGCGCGGGCTGAATGGGTTGTTGTTGTTGAATGCGCCAATGGGGTGCGGTGCCGGCTCAGGTGAAGGTGAGCGCACGCGGCGACGACGCGACTCGCCCGTCATGGCCATGTTGCTCATGACGTTGCGTACTGGGGCAGTCGATGACGGCTGCTGCTGCTGATGCTGAACTGCTGGGTTCATGTTGCACGCGGGTGGGGGTTGAAGCCCCTGGGCTGGACGCACGTCGCCTCGTGCGTCTTGTCGGCCGGACCAGGTGCTCGGATTGGTCTGGCGAGGGCGAGATCGGTATTTACATCGATCCGCCAAGTGCCCGAAATTTCTGCAAATTTTGCAGTAGAGGCGCCTCGGCCGTCGCTCTTCGTTGTTGTCGGCGTAGAAGGTGTTCCGTTTTCGTTCTCCTCGCGGTGCTGGTCGCTGCTGGTCCATATCCCTTTGTTCGACGAGAAGGGCGGCGCAAAGGGCGGCCTCCGAGATGACCCCCTGCTGTCGGAGAAGCGCCTTGCAGGGCCGCCACTCTGGGCCGAGCCCTTGAAGCACGATGTTGACGAAGATTTCTTCTGAAATCGAGCTTCCTAGCTTCACGATTTGGTCGCGAAGGCTCCGACAGTGATTGATGTAGCTGTTGACTTTCTCCCCTGAAACCATTTCGGTCTCCAGTAGCTGTTGAAGCAGCCGGCTCGAAGAAACGGAGTCCTTCGGCTGATACACACCGTTGAGATGGCGCCAGGCGTCGAGGGCTGGAGCAGCCGATGTCTTGTACGATCGGATGTTCAACTGCTCCGCCGGCGACATGTTCCGCAGGAGCACCCCGTACGCCATCAGAGATTCGTTGTAATACCTCGCCTTGGCGTCGTCGGTGTCCTCAGCAGGCTCCGCGTAACTCCCGTCGAAATAATGGAAGATTTGGGCGTTCTGCAGCAGGAGCTCTAGTTCGAAGCTCCAGGTATAGAAGTCTCTGCCGTCAAAACAGGTACTTGTCTTTATTTTTGATATGCTCAGAAACTTTGATTGAGCAGAGAGAATTGCCTCTTCACTGGGACGGGGAGCCTTGGGGGTTGAGCCATTGGTGTCGAGAGAAAGTTTGCGGGACGGCTTTTTGCCCAGTTGGGGCCGGTTGAGATGGTTGCGAGGATGTTCCCGCATCGCCGTTCCGCAATGTTTGGAGCCCTTGCTCCAAGCTGGTGTGTCGCTGAAGAACTTCGGGTGTGCGAGGACTTCGGTGCCGATCGTCGTCGTGTTCTCGCTTGTCGCAGCCGGGTTGGGTTGCGCTTCAGCCGTCAGATTAGTCTGACCACCAGATCCTCCGGCCATTCTCACACGCGATCGTGTGCCGGACGCCACTTTCCGAATGTCGCAATTTTCGGGAGTGGCAGTGCGAAGGATTCCCGAGCTGCTCTCATACCATGCTGCGATCAGAAGTTGATCGCCACCAGGATCTACTCAGGAAGGTTCGCACACAGGGAAGTGAAGTTGGTGGGCCCTTGACCTCAATAGCAGAGTGAATGTAAAATGCTTTGAGATGAATTAAAACATGCAAATACAGCAAATATAAATATGAGTACAGGGAAGACGAAACGTCCTAACTAGCCATGTACTCTAAGGGGTACATTCCCTTATTCAAATACATTCCCAACCGTGCGGCGCGAATAGTTACGAAACTGTTCCCGCCGAAACCATCCTGCCTGCAGCTGCCCGATGCCGTCTGCTCCGACGGTCCAGATGTGCTGTAACCATCTGACGCTTCGAGTCAATTTCAACCATCTGACTCTTCGTGTTCATTCTCGATACTGCGTGTTTCTCTTTGTTGCGGTGAGGAGTGCAAAGTAATAATTAAATATTACTATCTCTTAACAAACTTTACGCCAAAAGCGCAGTAGTGTAGCTTCAGGCGCAGGGTTTCTGCCAGTTTCTCGCTCATCGCGCAGTATTAGCTCCTTTCAACGCAGCTCGATGGTCATTGGGCCACATGTTCGAAAGTTAGAGGCCAATTGGTTTTACTGTTAGTGAGAACAGTAAATATCCAGTTCTGTTTTTTACCTGCGCTGAAAAATGATAACCCATGAAAAAAGGGCATCAATCCTAAACACCTAATTTATCGTGTTTAGGGTGAATGACTCCCTCGATGCGTGCCATCGAAAAATAATAATCATCACGAACAATAGAACCGATTGTTTATGGCATCAACCCTAAACACTTCCGCATTGTCTTTAGGGTTGATGCCTCCCTAAACAAGATTCCATCCAATAGGGGTTTATATTTTTGTCTGCCCAAAATACAGGTGTAGACGGTTCGCTGTCAATTTAAGTGGAGTTGTCGGTCCGTTGATATTTTGGCCAATGATGAATGAACTGTGTTGGAAGGAGCTAATTCTGCGCTACGAGCGAAAAACTGGAAGAAACCATGCGCCAGAAGCTACAGTGCTGCGCTTTTGGCGCATAGTTTCAGTAAGTGTGCGTGACCAACTGAAAACCCCAACAGATCGCCTTCCTGGGCTGTCCGAAGTTCGAAGTGGGGACAGCAAAAAGTGCACTCGGCACGTGCGAAAGCATTGGGGTTTGAGATGAGGTGGCGGGGTGATGAATGAGGACGTCGCACTTGGGTTTGGCCTGGCTTGTGGGAAAGGCTTGCAAGGGGTAGATAGAGTTGTCGCAGTCTCTCGTGATTGGGCGCTAGAATGTGGAACGCCGAAACGGTCGCACACACAGGTGTTGGTGAGCACGTATGGGAATCTTTTGCGGTGCCACGCTGGAACCACTGCGGTGCACTTTTGGGGGGCTGTCCTGTCCGAAGTTGGGAGAAGATCAACGAGGGGCCGAACAGTGGCAGAGGGGTGATCAACCAGGGGCCGAGAGGCCCGGAACTTACCAGACCGCTGCTAGAGGAGTTTTTAACAGTTTGTCTTTGTTTATTTTTCAAAATTATGTCAATCGTGGCGTGTACCGGCTCGCATTTTTGCGAGCGTGTCGTTTAGCGAGCCGACTCCACTGGAAACAATTAGGGCAGCCAAAATAACTAAAACTCATAGAGAACGTGGATGCATTTTCAGGATGGATCAACCCTAAAAACGAAAAACTTCCTGGTATTTAGGGTTGATGCCTCCCGAGTCGCATCCGTTTCCGAGTGGGTAATATTTTTTTTTGTGCGTTTACTATCGGGTAGGTGATATGTATCCCCCAGAATATAATATGTAGCGCCTGGTAGCGCTACCGACTGAGTCAGTACGCTGCCCGCGGGCAAAAAAAATAAACCCCATGGCTTACGGCATGCCATTCGGGAGCCTCAACCCTAAAATTTTAGGGTTGAGGCTCCCTCGGATGGCATGCCCCCGACTGGGGTTTATTTTTTTTCTTGCCCGCGCTGACTCATTGCACTGCCTGCGTCACGCAGATATATATTCCAGATATAATATGTTATACGTACTCACGATCTGACACGCCGAATTATACTACCAGAAGGAGGCGACGCGCGCGTTGTAGTAGACGGAGGTCTAAACCCAAACAAAATAAAATGAATACAATTTCCGGTTCTGCTCGCAAATCTCTTTTACTGACGGTTTGGCGTAATCGCCTAGTCATCTAGGCAGCTCTGGGTCGAAATCCTACGGTCGATATTTACCGGCCCTACTTTGATCACCCTTCTGGCACTGTTCGGCCCCTGGTGATCTTTTCCCTCCGAAGTTCGCAGGAAGGCCACAGTCAGGAGACCAGGGGCGGCTTTCGATGAAGATTTTTATGGCGTTCTTCGCGCGCCCATGCCATGTCAGCTGCATCCGTACTGATGCTTTCCAAGTCGACTCGTAGAGCACGCATCTCAACCATCTAATTTAGTCGAATCAGCTCGTTCTGGTCGTAGGCCGTGCGATTTGAACACCAAGCCTCATGGTTGATCGTACGGAAACGCGGGTCCAAGTTTGCAAATCGCCGCTGGCGGATCGCCACGGAGAAATGAACAAGTCGTGAGTTTCTCCAGCACAGCAACGAGAGCCTTTTCTTCCCATCGGCGTCGTCCTTGCATTTGATGCCTCCGCTATCCGTACTGCTAGTGTTCCTCTAGAGTAAGCATCTACCGCCGAACGTGCCTAGATCTGCGTCCTTTAGGTCTAGGACCGTCCGATCCACTGACAGACAATTTCCGTACGTCACGACACGACGCTGTGTCTCTCTAACTACCTACCATCAGTCGCGCCACGATAAAAGCAGTAGGGTTAGTTAGCAATGACGACAAGCATTGCATTTTTGCCTAGCCATTTCGATCTGAAAGACAGACATTCGCTACTAGTGGTATTATCTCCGCATAACTCATGAGGCAACTGTGCCTGGTGCTGCTGCTTCTGCTGGTAGGTACGATCCAGTCGTCCATCCCCTTGCCCTTTAAATGGCGTCGTTTTATCCTCAGCAGCAGGTTGCATCTGCACAACAAGGCCCTCGCGTTCCCAAGGCAAGACGAGTCAGCCTCTTTGCTTCTGTGCTGCTATCTTAAGCCGTGTTTTTTATCAACCTGCTCATTGGCTTGAAGTTTTTTTTTTTGGGCTAATATTTCTGCTGCGTTTTGTTCCACCTGGATTTTTTTTTTTCCATCTTTCTTTCTTTCCATACTGTACTTTGCCGTGCCTTGCCGTGCTGTCGCGTGTCAAACTTATACACTATAGTCTGTGTAGGCTGTAGTGGGGTAGCTCATATGGGGTACAACATTCTAGGGTTTGGTACTTGTACTTTTCATGCTGCTCAATGCATTCATTCTCGTTCCAATTGTCACATGGTATAGAGCAGGTTCCCTCGTGGGAACTGTTCCTAGGGCCCACCGTAAGATTTTTTTCCTGCCCGGAGCGCGCTCCGCCCCTGCCCGAGTCGCGCTCCCCTCCCCTCGCTTCCCTTAGCGGCCCCGTCGCGCCGCGCTTCCGGCCCCGGCGCCGCCTCTGCTGGCCCCGGCGCCCCCCTGTCGCGACCCCGCGGCCCCACCCTCGCGTCGCCACGCGCGGCGTCGTTACAGCCGCCCGCGACCCCGACGCCGCCCGTCGCGACCCCGTCGCCCTTCGCGCCGCCCGCGACCTCGTCGCCGCGGCCGCCTGCGACCCTACCGCTGCAGCCGCCCGCGACCCTGTCGCCGCAGCCGCCCGCGACCCTGCCGTCGCCGCCGCCCGCGACCCTGCTGTCGCAGCCGCCCGCGACCCTACCGTCGCCGCCGCCCGCGACCCTGCAGTCGCATCCGCCTGCGACCTCGTCGCCGCGGCCGCCTGCCCTCCCGTCGCTGCAGCCGCGCACGACTCCTGTGGTCGCAGCCGCCCGCGACCCCCCGTCGCCCCACCCGTGCGACCCCACCGCCGCCCTTTGCGGCCCCTTCGCCATCCCTTCGCGGCCCCGCCGAGCAGCCGCGCCGCCGAGACGCCGCCGCCGCCGAGCCGCCGAGCCGCCGAGCCGTCGAGCCGCCGAGCCGCCGAGCCGTCGTTGCCGCCGAGTTGCCGAGCCGTCGAGCCGCCACTGCCGCCGTGCTGCCGAGCCGCCGAGACGCCGGTGCCGACGAGCTGCCGAGCCGCTGAGCCGCCGAGCCGCCGTTCCTGCCGTCCCGGCCCTGTTCCTGCCGACGCGCCTCGGTCCTTCTCGCCTGCCCGGTAAGAGCAGCGCCTCCACCACTGCTCTGCCCTAGCCTGCTGCTCTCACTGCTAGTCTACTGCTGTCATGGCTTCCCCCAGTGTCCTCACTTTTGACGCTGAGGGTCGGGCCATTGACTTTGACGTCTGGGTAGATGACCTGCAGCTTTTCCTACTGAGCGACAGAGCAGACGGCCTCTCCCTTTTTGACCTCACCTCTGGTGCCTCTCCTGCCCCTGCTGCTGATGCTGACCCCACTGTTCGCTCCCAGTGGGCCACACGCGATGCTGCTGCCCGCCTTGCTGTGCGCCGCCACTTGCCGACCTCTGAGCGTGCGCACTTTAGCCAGTACAAGAGTGCTAAGACCTTGTACGACGCTGTAGTTGCGCGCTACTCTTCCCCTGCCACTGCTGCGCTTAGCCGCCTTATCCTACCGTACCTCTTCCCTGACCTCGCCGCTTTTCCCACTGTCGCTGACCTCATTACGCACCTTCGCACTAGTGACACTCGCTACCGCGCTGCGCTTCCTGCTGAGTTCTGCGCCAAGAACCCCCCCCCCATGTACATCACCCTCTACTACATAGTCACCCGGCTCCCTGACACCCTTCGCCCGGTTAGGGACCACTTCCTCTCTGTTTGCCCCACCACCCTCACCGTTGACCTCCTCGAGGAGCGCCTGCTCGCGGCAGAGAAGAGCATAGTCGCAGTAGGTGCCTCTCGTGGTGACCCTCGTACCCCTGTCTTTGAGGGGTGCTCCCCCTCTCCCCTCTTGCCCTCTGTTGCCTCTGCTGCTGCGGCCGACCTCGTTGGTCTTGAGTCGGTCGCTGCGGCGTCTGCCCCTAGCGGGAGACGCCGCCCTGGCAAGGGCAAGGGGGGCAAGGGTGCTGGAGGGGCTGGAGGGGGCGGTGGAGGCGGAGGTGGAGGTGGTGGAGGGGGTGGGGGTGGCGGTGGGGGTGGTGGCGGGGGTGGGGGCGTCGGTGGCGGGACTGGAGGTGGAGGTGGAGGCGGCGGTGGCGGTGGGAGCGGAGGTGGCGGAGGTGGCGGTAGTGGAGGAGGTAGCGGCGGAGGCGGCGGAGCTGGTCGGGGTGGCGCTGCGCAGAGGGGTGGCTCCGGTGGTGGTGCGCGCCAGCAGCAGCAGCAGCAGCGTACTCGTGAGACCCCTTCCCCCCAGCAGCTTCGTGAGTGGTACGCTGCTCGTCAGCGGGGTGGGGGTGCTGGCCCCTGCACCTACGTTCTCCGTACCGGCGACCGGGCGGGTGAGCAGTGTGGAGGCCCGCACCCCACCCAGCGCTGCTTCGGTCGGCTGACAGACGCGTGGCGCCACCAGTTCCCCGACGCTACGGAGATCCCTCGCTGGGGCGAGCTGTCTAGGGCGGGTGTTGCAATCTATGATCTTGACTTTGATGCTATTCTTGCTGCCATGTATGCTGTGACTATTAGTGATGAGGGTGACTGTTACCGGTGTTTCCCGCCTGACCCAGGCATAGAGGCTGCTGCGCTAGGTACTTGTGAGGCTGCTGCTCTAGGTGCCAGTGCGTCTGCTGCCCCAGGTGCCGGTGAGTTTGCGCTCTCAGGTGCTGCGTCGCCCCCGGACACCCACACCTTCACCCTTGACTCGGGTGCTTCCCGCTCCTTCTTTCGAGACTGCACCACTCTCACACCGCTCAGTCGGCCTGTTGCGGTCTCCCTAGCGGACCCCTCTGGGGGTCCTGTCCTTGCTCACTACTCCACTGTCCTACCGTGTCCAGCGGTCCCGTCTGGCTCCCTGTCGGGTCTCTACCTCCCCTCGTTCTCTACGAACTTGGTGGCGGGTGCTGACCTCCAGGATGCAGGAGTTGACCAGTTCACCCCTGCGCGTCAGCGGGTGACCCACTGCACTTGTGCGGACACGGGCCGCCACTTGGCCACGTTTGCTCGTCGGCCAGGGTCGAGCCTGTACACACTGACTACTGAGTCTTCCCCAGTCACTGAGTCTGCTCAGGTAGCCGCGTCGGGTCAGGTGTTTGCTGCGGCGTCCAGGTCTGGTCCTGAGTCTGCCCCCTGCTCGTGTCGTCTCCTGTCTCACCGGACTCTCCTCTGGCACCACCGTCTTGGTCACCCCTCCCTGCCTCGCCTTCGAGGCATGGCTTCCCGTCTTCTTGTTTCTGGTCTCCCCCGGTCCCTCCCTCCTCTTCCTCCGGGGCCTGCCCCCACCTGCGTTCCCTGCGTCGAGGGGCGGCAGCGCGCTGCTCCTCACTCCTCCGAGTTTCCTCCGACAGAGGCTCCGCTGCAGACGCTTCACATGGACGTGTGGGGCCCAGCCCGCGTCCGTGGGCAGGGTCAGGAGCGCTACTTCCTGCTGGTGGTTGACGACTACTCGCGTTACACCGCAGTCTTCCCCTTGCGCAGCAAGGGTGACGTCACTGAGGTGTTGATCGCCTGGATCCGCGCGGCTCGTCTCCAGCTCCAGGAGAGTTTCGGCTCCGACTTTCCTGTTCGGCGTCTGCACTCCGACCGAGGCGGAGAGTTCTCCTCTGACCTTCTGCAGACCTTCTGTCGCACACGAGGCATCCGCCAGACCTTCACGCTTCCGGACTCTCCGCAGCAGAATGGGATTGCTGAGCGCCGCATCGGCATGGTCATGGACGTCGCTCGTACGTCCATGATCCATGCGGCTGCTCCCCATTTTCTGTGGCCGTTTGCGGTTCGGTACGCGGCGCATCAGCTCAACCTTCACCCCCGGGTCTCCATGCCGGAGACCTCCCCTGCTTTGCTGTGGACGGGGAAGGTTGGTGATGCGTCGCGTTTTCGGGTCTGGGGATCTAGGGCGTTTGTCCGCGACTTGTCTGCGGACAAGCTGTCCTCTCGTGCTGTTCCCTGCGTCTTCCTTGGCTTTCCCCCTGACGCGCCAGGCTGGCAGTTCTACCACCCCACCTCGCGCCGTGTCTTCGCGTCCCAGGACGTCACCTTTGACGAGTCGGTTCCCTACTACCGTCTCTTCCCCTACCGCACTGCGTCCCTCCCTCCCCCGCCGCTCTTCCTTACACCAGGCCCCCCTCCGGTAGACCCCCTCCCCCCTCAGGGTCCTGCTCCCTCAGGTGTGTCCCAGGTAGATGCAGTTGAGCCAGTCGAGGTAGCTGTTGACTCTGGTACTGCTGGTGGTGCTGAGCCTGGGGGTGCTGGGTCTGGGGGTGCTGCGACTGGGGGTGCTGGGTCTGGGGGTGCTGCGACTGGGGGTGCTGAGCCTGGGGGTGCTGAGCCTGGGGGTGCTGAGCCTGGGGGTGCTGCGCCTGGGGGTGCTGCGCCTGGGGGTGCTGAGCCTGGGGGTGCTGAGTCTCGGAGTGCGGAGCCTGAGAGTGCTGGACCTGCTCGTCCGGCGTCTGGTGGTGCTGAGCCTGGCGGTTCCTCCGGTGCTTCGTCCCGGCGGGAGCTGCTCTCTCCACAGGAGCTGCGTGAGTGGTTCGCCCGGCGCTGGCGACGTGCTGCTGGAGCTGGTGGTGCTGCAGGAGCTGGGGGTTCTACTGCTGCTGAGAGTGCTGGTGCCGAGGGTCCCAGAGGTGCTCGTACCGAGTGTACTGGAGCTGCTGACCCTACGAGTGCTCCTCCTGCTGGAGCTGGTGGTGCTGCTGGTGTTGCTGGCGCTGGAGCTGCTGGTGCTGCTGGAGCTGCTGGTGCTGCTGGTGCTGCTGGTGCTGCTGGTGCTGCTGGTGCTGCTGGTGCTACTGGCGTTGGTGCTGCTGGAGCTCCTGGAGCTGGAGCTGCTGCGTCTTCGGGTGGTCCGGCTGGAGCTGGAGCTACTGGGGGTGTTGGCGCTGGGGGTGCTCCTGGCGCTGGTGCTGCTGGGGGTGCTGGAGTTGGAGCTGCTGGAGTTGCGGGTCTTCCTGGTGCTGGTGCTCCCGCTGGGGGCGCTGGTGCTGTTCCTGCTGGCACTGGTGGAGCTGCGCGGCCGCGGCCGTACTTCGTTCCGCTCCTTGAGCAGGTTCTTGGTCTTCCGTCCTCTCTTGGTCCTGCTCCTGCCTTAGAGTGTCCGCCTCCTGTCCAGTCTGAGTCACAGTTACAGCCACCTTCCCCGCTTCCTTCTCCTTCTCCCTACACTGGTCCTACTGGAGGTCTTGCTGAGCGTCGTGAGCCTGCGTCTCGCCCTGCGTCGCCTGTCCGTGCTGCTCGCACTAGTGGTCGTGGTTCGCGTCAGCGTCCTCCCCCTGTCCCCGGCACGCACCGGATGTCTCTGCGTCCTTCCACTGCTCCGCTGCGTGCCCCTTTGCCCTCTCCTCCAGCGTCCTCTCTTCCTGAGCTTCCTGACCCGGAGTCGGACTCCCTTCGTGCTGCGCGTCCTACTGTCACGCGTCTCCTTGCTACTGTCGTCACTGACCCTTCCTTTGAGTCTACTGCTGCGTTTTCCCTAGTTGCTGAGCTTGTCGACTTCGCTGCTCGCTGTCGCCTAGACTACGCTACCTATCTCGTCGCTGAGTCTGAGTCTGTCTGTCCTCCGTCCGTCGGGGGTGAGTGTGCTCTTGGCACGGACGTCCTAGAGGACAGGCAGGAGGAGTTCCAGTGCTTGGCTGCTGTTTCACCTCATCTCGTGTCCATGCTGCTTGCCCCTGAGGGAGACCCGGATGCACTTGACATCCCGACTCCGCGCTCTTACGCGGAGGCGATAGAGGGTCCCTACTCCTCTCAGTGGCAGGCAGCCATGGACGCAGAGATGGCTTCCTGGAAGTCCACAGGCACCTACGTTGACGAGGTTCCCCCGCCTGGGGCGAACATCGTCAGTGGCATGTGGATTTTCAGGGTGAAGCGGCCGCCGGGTTCTCCGCCTGTCTTCAAGGCGCGTTACGTGGCTCGTGGTTTCAGTCAGCGGCAGGGAGTTGACTACTTTCAGACTTTCTCTCCCACCCCGAAGATGACCACTCTTCGGGTACTGCTGCACATAGCTGCTCACCGAGACTACGAGCTGCACTCTCTTGACTTCAGCACTGCTTTCTTGCAAGGCAGCCTTCACGAGGAGATCTGGCTGCGCCGCCCACCTGGCTTCACTGAGAGGTTTCCTCCTGGCACCCAGTGGAGCCTCCGGCGGCCAGTCTACGGTCTCCGCCAGGCGCCTTGTGAGTGGCACGACACACTGAGGACTACACTTGCGGCCCTTGGGTTTGCTCCTTCTACTGCCGACCCGTCGCTGTTTCTGCGCACCGACACTTCTTTGCCGCCGTTCTACATCCTCGTGTACGTCGACGACTTGGTCTTTGCTACAGCTGACACTGCTGGACTTGCCTACGTGAAGTCCGAGCTGCAGAAGAGACACACGTGCACAGACCTGGGTGAACTGCGCAGCTACCTTGGCTTGCAGATCACCAGGGACAGAGCACAGCGCACCATTACCCTGACTCAGTCACATATGGTGCAGCAGGTCCTTCAGCGCTTCGGCTTCACGTACTCCTCGCCTCAGGCCACTCCTCTGCCTACGCGCCACTCGCTCTCAGCTCTGCCTTCGGATGAGTCCGTAGAGTCGAGTGGCCCGTACCCAGAGCTTGTCGGCTGCCTCATGTACCTGATGACCTGCACTCGACCTGACCTTGCATACCCTCTTAGCATTCTGGCACGCTTTGTTGCTCCTGGGAGACACAGACCAGAGCACATGGCTGCAGCGAAGAGGGTGTTGCGCTACTTGTGCAGTACGTCGGGCATGGGGCTTGTGCTTGGAGGGCATAGTTCAGTGGTCCTCACTGGTCACGCAGACGCTTCTTGGGCTGACGACCAGGCTACGCAGCGGTCGTCACAGGGTTACACCTTCAGCCTTGGTTCCGGCTCTGTTTCTTGGCGGTCTACCCGCTCGTCTTCTGTTCTCGGCTCCAGTTGTGAGGCTGAGATCTACGCAGGGGCCATGGCTGCACAGGAGCTACGCTGGCTCACCTACCTGCTGACTGACCTGGGAGAGCCGCCTCGTTCTCCTCCAGTGCTGTACGTAGACAACAAGGCCATGCTGGCCTTGTGTCATGAGCACAGACTGGAGCACAGAACGAAGCACATCGCTCTCCGCTACTTTCTTGCTCGTGAGCTGCAGCAGCGTGGTCAGCTGCGCCTTGCTTACGTGGCCTCTGAGGCCAACACTGCTGATATCTTCACTAAGGCACTCGCGCCTTGTGATCATCAGCGCTTCTGCACTCTGTTAGGTCTTGTACCTACCTTGCCTCACTTGCTTACTTCTTGACCTTGCTTGTACTGTTACATATATATACCTGCCTGTTTAGCTTTATATATATGTGACCTTGCATGTGAACTGGCCTTGTGGCCTTGAACTTGTGCTCAGACTGTGTGGTGACGTTGTGATCCACCCTGAGCTTGCTTTGCCTTGCTTTGCTTGACTGGTCTTGTGACCCCTTGTTCTCCCCCACTTTGCCTATGGGGGTGTGTCAAACTTATACACTATAGTCTGTGTAGGCTGTAGTGGGGTAGCTCATATGGGGTACAACATTCTAGGGTTTGGTACTTGTACTCCTCATGCTGCTCAATGCATTCATTCTCGTTCCAATTGTCACATCGCGCTCTGCTATGCCGCGGCGTATGATGCAGCAATGATGCTGACGCGTGCTGAGATGCTGTCATTTTGGCAGATGCTTGTGCTGAAACCCTGTCTCTCGGCCTGACGATCTGCAGGTTGCTCTTTGGACCTTCCCGGCGCAACCCACCCTCATCTCTAAATTGTTCTGACCCAAAAACGACCCTCAGGTTACTTCCGGGCAATATTGGGGACATCTGGGAATCTGTCCCTAGAGTTACTTTTGGAACTGACCCTTTAGGTTATATTCGGGTCAGAGAGGCTCGCCCAGAAGTGACTTTCGGGCCAGAAACAGGTCAGTTGCGGGACACGTACGGGTCAAATTTTGGCGGGAAATGTCAGGTTCGGGTCAGATAAACTGACCCGAAAGTCACTCCGAGGCCATTCTTAGGTCACATGTGCCTGGCACACGAACCGCATGAACCCCGCCATAGCGTGTTCCGTTTCCCGTTAAAAGAGTTTAGGTGTAGTTCGGTCTGTATACATTTTATGCAAGCATTGTACGCATTTTTATTTGGTAATGAGAATTTTTTGTTAAAATCGTATAATATATATTTCACAATACACTCAAACGTCAAATTACATCAGCGTAACAATGTAAAATACAGGGCCTTGTACAGTGGCCCCATAATAAAAAAACCACTGCAGTGCTAAAACAACCTGAGAACACAAAACCAACATTCATTAGAGGGTGAAACGCCATATTCAAGCTAGACACACCATGTATAAAATAAAAACGTGAATCTTGACATAATCACATTCACTTGCTGTCGGTCAAACTGACATTAGGCACAATATTTATGGAAAGATCTTCACGTCCACATATTCTCGGATATGCAATCCCCCTGCTTGTAGACATATATGTTCTGAAATCATCACGTTTACTATTCAGTGAACCAAAATGACATTAGGAATGGCATAATTAAAAAAACTTCACTGCGTACCTCCAATATCTCCAATTTCCGTTCTGAGCATAAGCAAAGCAAAGACGACACTGTTATAGGGAAAACGGAATAACAATCCGCATGTAAAGACGACATTGATAAATTGCCAATGGCGAAGAGACACAGTATAACAGATTTCGGAATGGCTTTATAAAAATAAACATCACATTCGTTCCACCATTATCTACAATTTCCGTTCTGCGATTAAGCGTAGGAGAAACGACAAAGTCTTCGGAAAATTGGAACAACAAATCTGCTTGGAAAGACGACTTTGATAAATCACAAAGGGAGAGAGACAGAGTATAACAGATCTAGGTAACAAAATCAGATGCGCACAGCCGTACGAATCACCATGAATGACTATCATTCTGTCGCTGAAGACCCTCTTAGCGTGTTGACTCGTTTTCTGCGAGAGGAAGGTACATAGCGGGAAACAATAAAATTTATTAGAAGCGTATAGATATAAGAAACCTCACAGGCGGCGAGGAAACTGGTGAGATTGCTGTGGGGAAACACAGATTGGTATACTTCTTTGACATAACATCACCGCTGAAAAAACAGATGAATCACCATAGTTAACTAGCGTTTTGTCGCTGAAGAATCGCCCCCTGTGATGGTACTCGCTTTCTGCCACAGAAGGTTCATAGCGGGAAGCAACAAATAGAAATGAATTGGACTCGTAAAAAAAAAACAAAACAAAAAAACATATTCAGCACGTAATATAAACGTGAAACAAGCTTGTGAATGTTGAGAAGAGATGGCACTGCTTCCTGCCACACAAATGTACATGTAATAGAATGCAATAATAATTTCGATTAGAAGCGTACACTTGAAAAAAAGAACTCCAGATTGTTAACAATGGGAAATAGCAGTAAGGCGCGTACTTAGCTGCTCGCGACGTAGCAGCTCCCGTCGCGCCCTAGAAAGTAGCTGTTGCTGACAGTAATCGAAGCCTGCAATTAGGACAGATAGAAATGGAAAGAGGGCGGGGTAGGGGTAATTTTAAGAAAGCGCTCAAGGTAGCTAAGGGTAGAGGGAAGGGCTAGTGAAATCTCTAAGATTCAAGATTGGAGGAGGTAGATCTAAATGCGAAATGTTGGGAAGTGAAGTTGGTGGACACCACCTGAAGGACAATGAAATTTGAAACCCTAGCCAGATTTGATTTTGCTATTCAACACCTGAAAGGGTGAATTCATTACAATGCTGTGAGAATTTGGGATAGCGGTTCATTGTTCGGGTGTTAATCTGAAGGTTAGGGGATCGAATCTCGTCAAGGCACTGGTTTTACTATTGATATGTTTTGAATTTAGTTATAAAAAAATAATTGCATTCCGCCGAGAAAGTATATAACGCAGTGGTTGGTGATCGGTTGTCAATCGGGAGGTGATGGGTTCGATTCTCGCGCATTGCGTATTTTCGTTGAAGAACGGGAAAATGGTGACCAACCTCTCCACAGTTTCTACAGCTTGATTGGCCCAATTGTTTAGAATGACTACCGTGGATCCTCAAGGTAAGGAGATCGATTCCAGCTTAGCCATTCAAACATTTTAATGCTTGTTGTTTTCCGCACATTCAATAGAAAATTGGAGGAGAACTGCCAGCGATAAGTATCGAACCCGCATCCCCAGATCCCCAAGAGCTGTGTGGGTCAGGTTACTTTTGGGTCGAAAAACTCACTGACCTGAACCTGACCTGATTTGAAATTCTGACCCCAAAGTTACTTTGGGGTCACTTTCGGGTTAGTTTAGGGCCAGATTAGACCCAAGGTCAGGTTTGGGTCAGCAACATTTTGGGGATGCTGCAGTTGCGGTGAGTGCGCTGTGAAAAGCACCTTCCCCTCTTCCCCCTGTTCCCCCTTTCTCTCAGAGAAGGCTCCTCGCTTTTCGTCCCTCTTGACCTTTCTTCTTTCGCTAGGACGTCACGTCCTCGCGCTGCATCAATGTCGACTCGCTGCATCATTTCTGGCTGATTTGTTGTCGCAGAGACGTGTCACAGGCTGGTCGTATAAACAACTTCAACCATCGAAGTCGCACTACAACCCCACCCCCACGCCGTCTCACCACCCCACCCCGCAAGCCATCTCACCCCACACGCCGTCTCACTGCCACCCCCACCCCACACGCTGTCTGTTCCACACTCATATTCTCAATGCCGCCTTTGTTTCTCTCGCGCTGCTTGCTTCAAGCAGCTAGCCTCAACTATAGCTAGTCCCTCCTCCCTTTTTTTTGGCTTTTTTTTTTTTGCTTTCGTTCCTGCTGCCCCCGCTCACATGCAGCATGCCGCAACGGTAGTGGTTGGCGGCAAGAAGGGCTGGCCCGGCGTCAAGGGCTGGAAGAGTCCGTCACTCGATGAAAATGATGTTCTAGGTTCGTGCTTTTTAAGTATTTCAGTGCTGTGCTATCCTCGCAAAGAAGGATTCTATTACCATCGTGCGTATTCGATCTTGAATGCTACTCGTACTGCCCTGTCTAGCCCGCTTAGCTTCCATCTGTTTACCTCGTCTCACCGTTGAATCATTTTGGCGACCGATTGCCACCATCAACGACCACAGCTCGGTTCCATGCACACTTGTGCGCAAATTCCTCTTATATTCCCTTCTGTTCTTTTCCACATGTGTGGTTCGTCCCTTTCTGCTTGGCAGTCTTCCAGTGGGGCGGCGGTCCCATGGGTGGCCTCTTTGGGCGCAAGCACAGCGTCGCAATCCCTAATGGCCCGGCGTCCATGAGCAACTGCAGAACCAATGAATATTCCTATTTTCTCGTGAAGCCCGCGCGCAAGGCGAAAGCGTCTTACACGTTTTAACGACAATTGGATTTTTCAGCACCGTTGGAGACGACTGTGCCAAGCTTGGGATGAAATGGGTGACACCGTCGGCACGCTGACTCTATCAGACAATGTGTTCTAGTAACCCTTTGACGTTTGACGATGTGTTTAGACCATAACATTTCTAGTGACATCCCGTCTTATTTTAGTGTTTGCACATATTGTTTTAGTGTTCGCGCATGTGAAATCACAAAATAACTTGGAAATGCTACACTATATAGCTTCGTTACGCCATAAAGAGTCAACGTTCGGGATGGCAGCTCGGCCCAAGAGAAACAAAAGTGTACAGTCGAGCCAGACCAGGGCCCTGTTCGACTGGCGCATCAGGGTTTGGGCTCGGGTACCAGCACAGGTTCGTTTGTGGTGCTCCGGTACCAGGATTGGTTCGGGTGTGGTGCTCGAAGGTGAGGAAGTGGTTTGGGGTTTGTCAATTTAGTCCTATTGGTCTGTCAAGTTTGTCAAACACGGTGGGTGTTCGACTTTTACAGAGCGGGCAATTGTGTGAGGAAAGTTTGTCAAACTTTGGGGGGTGTTCAACTTGGTGGGCACCTATGCTGCGCCACATCAGCTGGTGCTGCCCCGCATCAGCTGGTGCGTCGGTTTGCCAGGAGAGGATGGTTCCGCGAAGTCACCCTCGGTTCCCAAACCGAGGGCCAAAAAGGGTGTTCGGCTGGCAACGAGCACCAGTTCGCTTCGGTGCTGATGCGCCTATCCCAGACGAGAGTCAGCTGATCTCAGACCCGAGTCAGCTTTGTCCGCTTGTCCCTTTACTGTAGCTGGTACCCGAACCTGTGCCTGATGCGCCAGTCGAACAGGGCCCAGGACTTGGGTTTGGGAGTAGACGGGGCCCGGCAAGGTGATGAAAGGTGTGGAGGTGACGAGGAAGTGGTTTGGCCGGAAGTGTATGCCGAACCAGCTCATGCAAGCCCCCTGAAACGTACTCGCTAAAGGGCTTCTACACTTGCGAAATGTAATTCCTTGCAGAGAGGCTTAATTTCTCATGAGGAGAGTCAAAGTTGGAGGTTCGCGTCACGTCACCTGAAGAAAAGAACAAAAGTCTCACTTTTAAGATAGACGAAAGAGGGCGGCTTTTGACGATTTATTTACATGGCGGCCATGTCCTTGCAACCGCAGTGGGCTTCCCAAGTCGACTTGTAGGGCACGCATCTTAACCGCCACTTCAGTCAAATCGAATCAGCTCTTTTTGGTCGTAGACCATGCGATCTGAACACCCATCACCGCCTAGCGACTCCCCTCCAGACCAGATCGAGAAATGGCAGCTTCGCCGGACTCTATTTACGACTTTCTTTCCCATTCGAGGCAGAAGAGGTGTCAAGTCGACGTGAGATAACTGGAGTTCCAAATTCAATCCGCTTCAGGCCTCCACCATAACTCACAGTTGATCGTTGCGACAGCAAGTCAGGGCTTGTAAATGTTAGAATACTAGCTAAGGCTAAGAAGCCATGCCTAGGGTTTCGGGTACACGAAAGAGAAATAAGAGAAGAAGGGGTTTGAACTAGAAAGGAGGGGGGTACAAATAGCAAGCCCTAAAAGGGTTATACTCACTATTGAGTACCCCACTACAGACTAGACAAGCATTATATTCTGACACACCCCCATAGTCAAAGTGGGGTACAATCAACACAACAAGCAGGCAGGAGAGTAGGTCACAGTGATAAGCAAAGCTAGAGACTATCACAGAGGGCAAGTGAGGAGGAGGAGAAACTGTGGGGGCGAGAAGATGGGAGGCGACGGCTGAAGCTACAGACACACGGGCAACAGGAGTGCGCAGAACTGTCGCTACCAGGCTAAACCCGGACTACACGGCGACAGGCGCAGCTGGCTCTCTGTGCTCCCACGAGTGCTCACACTGTGGCTACCGGGCGCAGAGCCCCGGACTACTCAGGCCACAGGGGGTCGTGGCTCTCTGGACTTCAGGCGCTGCGGACGACAAGACGACTACCTCCACTCAACTTCCCCCAGCTGTCCCACACCCGTGTCACACACCCCCTGCTGCACCTCTAGCACTGCTCACACGCCACCCCCCTCGTACCACTCCGACGGCTCCAACACATCCACCCCCCTCAGCGGCAGCTGCAGCAGTGGGAGACGAAGGAGGAGGAGGAGCAGAGGACGGCGCACACACCCACTCGTCACCCCCATACTCGCCACCCCCACACTCGCCACCCCAAACCCTAATACAGGCAGAAGCGCGGGCAGCATTGGGGGACAGCGCGGGCAGCAGCTCGGGGGACGGCGCGCGGCTCCGGGGCAGACTGTACGGGCCGCGCACGGGCCTGGCGCAGGCCGGACGAACCGCGCGCGGGCCTGGCGCAGCCCGTACGGGCCGCGCGCGGGCCTGGCGCAGCCCGTACGGGCCGCGCGCGGCCCTGGCGCAGGTCGTACAGGCTGCGCGCGGCCCGCGCGGGGCCCAGGGGCGCTTCGACGGGCGACGAGGGGCGCTTCGACGGTCGACGGGTCGCGACGCGCGGGTCGACGAGGCAGAAAACCGCCACGCGCCCCGAGCGCGTGGCGGGAAGAAAAAAACAGGCGTCGCGCGCCACGGGGCGCGCGACAGACAGGAAAGCAGCGGAAGCACGTGGGGCCCACAGGCCAAGAGCGTAACAGCTCTGATTCCATGTTAGAATACTAGCTAAGGCTTAGAAGCCATGGCTAGGGTTTAGGGTACACGAAAGAGAAATAACAGAAGAAGGGGTTTGAACTAGAAAGGAGGGGGGTACAAATAGCAAGCCCTAAAAGGGTTATACTCACTATTGAGTACCCCACTACAGACTAGACAAGCATTATATTCCGACAGTAAATCGCCAGATCGCTGTCGAGAAACGAACAAAAGTCCTACATGGCATGGTCCTTGCATGTCCTGCCACTGCGAGCTAGCCCAACTACTACTAGTGCTTTCTCAAGTCGCATCGTAGGGCAACCGCCGCCTGAACGTGCCTAGATCTGCGTCGTTTTGGTCTAGGATTGTTGGATCCGAACCGAACACCGACCCACCGCCGTTGACGACTCGACTCGGGACCAGCTCGAGGAATGGCCGTCGCTCTCGGCTCCGCGCACGACTCAACTCTGAGGGAACGCGCACAAGTTATGTGTCTTGCCAATTGCCTAGCCAACTGCCTAGCCCAACAATACGATAAGAGTTGGGCCATTCAGTTGTGACGCGCAAAAGCATTTGCGATTCCCCTAACAATTCAACTCGAGAACACACTTTTGCTTCCTAGTAATATAATCCTCGCAAGAATCATGGGTCGACTGTGCCTGGTGCTGCTGCTGCTGCTGCTGCTGCTGCTGCTGCTGTTGCTGCTGCTGCTGGCAGGTTCGCCTCCTACGAGTCCTCTTCACTCCATGCTGCTGTGCCTTTTGAGTCGACTCAAAAGGTGACTTTTGAGTCGACCCAAAAGGTGACGTATGAGTCGAATCAGGAGGTACGCCTTTCAGGAGTCGTCCTTATTTCATGCTGCTGTGCGCTTCAGTCATTTGAAGTCGTGAAGGCCCTCGGGCTTACGACAACAGCGAGTCTTTTCAGTGTTGCTTTTTTCGAGCGCGTCCTTTAGTCAACCTGCTCTGCTGGCCTGTAATTTTCTAATTGTAGGAAGTTCCTACATGTTCCACCTACGTGTGCCGTATTGTGCCGTGCCTTTGTGCTGCCACGCTCTACTGCGCGACATCCATATGGTGCGGCAATCCTATGCTGATTGCGTGCTGAGACCCTGTTACCCTTCCCGGGGCCCAGGCTCATGATGTGCAGGCTGCTCGTTGGACCTTCCAGGCGCAACCCGCCCTGCGGTTGCGGAAAGTGCTTCCTTCCACACTCCCAGTGCCGCCTTGTGGAAGGAAGCATCATGATCTTCACACTCCCTTCTGACCCCCTTCTTCTTTTCCTCGCTATTGTTCCCACTTGACCTTTCTTTTTGCCGAATGAACCGGAACGTCTGGCTGCGTTATATGATTTTTTATTCACTACATCACATGATGTCGCAGCTTTGGATGCCGTAGAGACAAGTTGGTTTGTTCAACTATTATGACGTCTCACTGCCACCCCGGCCCGCGCGACGTATGTGCGGCTCTTATTCTCTCAATGAATGCCGCCCTTGTTTCTCTCGCGCCGCTCGTCTATGCAGCATACCGCAACGTATGTGGTTGGCGGCAAGAAGGGCTGGTCTGGCGTTAAGTCTTGGAAAGCGCCAACTGTCGGCCAAGGCGATGTTCTAGGTTCGTGCTTTCATTCTAGGTTCGTGCTTTCATTCTAGGTTCGCGCTTTTATTCTAGGTTCGCGCTTTCATTCTAGGTTCTTGCTTTCATTCTAGGTCCGTGCTTCCATTCTAGGTTCATGCTTTCATTCTAGGTTCGTGCTTTCATTCCAGGTTCGTGCTTTCTTTCTTTTCAGTGCCAAGCTAACCGCGCAAGAAGCATTATGTCACCATGTAATCGATTTTTGCATCTGACTGTTCCTAACTCCCTTCTATCTGACTTTTTGTAACGCCCCTGCCATCAGCCATCGCTTCTTACGTCTAGTGTCCGCTCGTCACCGTTTGACTATCCCTTTGCTTGCCTCTCTCTCGATCATATTGTCGATCGTGTAACACCATCATCAGCACTGCTTGGTTGCGCTTCCACCATTAGAACGCTTCCACCTCCTTGTCTGCGCTTCCTTGGTGGCACGTGTCTGAATTCGCATTTTATGCCTTGCAGTCTTTCAGTGGGGAGACAAAGCTCTGAACGACCTCTTTGGCCCCAAGCACAGCGTCGCTATTCCGAAAAGCTTCGGTTCATTTACCAGCTGCAACACCAAGGGCATTGACACGATGGTCGTCAAGCCCACACGCTAGGCCAAAAAGTCCTTCATACTTAAAAGCCCGCCTTTGTTTTTTAGCACTGTTGGGAAGGACTGCAAGCGTGGGATCAAGTATACGCTTGCAATGTAATTCTCACTTAAAGGCCCCTCTGTTTTTAGCACAGATGGAAAGGTCTGCAAGCATGGGACGGATGAAGTATGATCATGCTAGTCTGACTTTTTGGGTGCGTGAAGCAGATCTGTCTCTTTTGTCTGCTTGAGGCTGTTCCGTTGGCGAAAGAGGGGGATTATAGCTGGTGGGCTTTCTTGAATAAACAATTGGTAAAACAAATGCCTATAAGCACTCTTTGCACGAACAACATTGCTCAAACAATGGTTCTTAGGGGCAATCAGCCCTGGCCCTTGGGGATAGAGGGCTGATCATTGAAGGTTTTTCCTGGGCCTTGTTACACCTGGGAGGTGGTTTGGGTAACCCACCTTTGCCCTTCCCCCTGTCCTTCCCCTTACCCTTCGCGGCCTCTCTCCTCGCCTTCTCAGCTTCCTCTCTTTTCGCCTTCTCCTCTGCCTCCCTTGCCTTCCTCTCCTCTTCCTTCCGCCTTTTCTTCACTGCAGCATCCTCCTTTTCCCAAGCTCTGCCCTTTGCAAGCTGCTTTCTCTCTTCCCACTCTCTTGGCTGCCTCTCTTTCTCTGTCTCCCTCTTGACCCCACTTGCCTCCCCCTCTTGCTTCTCTCCGCTTGCACCTTCCCCTGTTTTCTCCCCTCCCTTCTCGCTTCCCTTCTCCCCTCCATTCTCCACTCCTTTCTCAGCCTTCCCCCCTCCCTAATCTGCCTTGTTACCACTGTAAGCTCCCCCAGCTTCTCCTCTCTTATCTGACCATTTCCCACTCCTGCGAGATGAGCCTGGGTGAGAGACTAACGTGGTGTTTGATGGTCTCGCCCAACGTGGTGTTTGATGGTGTACCAAGGTTACCGCTTTCTGATGTGGAGTTACCACTAGCAGGCACAGTGTCCGCAGCTGCAGAAGTGAAATTCTCGGCTTTCTTTGCATCCGCAGCAGTAGTAGCCTCAGCAGCAGCCGCCGCCGCAGCAGCGGCAGCAGCAGCAGCAGCGCCTTTCTGAATCTTTGCCTAGTCGTTTAGAGCTGGGAGCACGGCACATGGGGACAAGAGCAAATGGGGGGTGAGGTATCCTTAAAAGGCCAGACATAGATGAGAGCAACATAAATACGTAAGGGAAAAGAGTAAATAGAGGAAGATTGTTGCGTCACCTCGAGGTCCAACGAGCTATTCATCGAGTTGATAACACCCTTTACTTACGTGTGCAATGGCGCTTCACCGAGTCCTCACTCATGCTCCTGTTGGCACATTATGTCACACTGATGCATGAAACAAGCAGAAAGAGGAAGAGGGGGACAGAAAACCGTTGGGACACTTCTCGTGATCTCAGTGGCACTGAAACATTCGGACACCTCGGAATCCTCCTCATCAGGATAAGCAACTCCGTTGACAGCACTTGCACTTGTATTAATGTAGCTGCTATAATCAATGCAGCCGTTGACCCTATCGCACCACTTTTTCATCAGCAGGCACCTGCCAGTAGAAGGGCACTGCTTTGTGTTTTTCCATTGCGGCTCACAGTCAAATGCGTGGCAAAAGGGAAAGATCCTCGTATTCTGTGTAATGCAGTAGGGCAGGAGAATCGACAGCGGTGGGTGAGCTAGTGCTGACGGGGGAACCACAACCTGAAACCATCCCTTCAGCAGCAGCATCCGAGCTTTCAACTGCACAATGCATTCCGTGAGCTGCATCATCGGTTGCACTGGCGGTGATCGGGCAGTCGTTCTTGCCGTCGCACCTCTGCCTCCCCCGAATACAAACAGTGCTTCCAGGGCAGTTCCAGCGCTGCTGTGGATCTTGCACATCGCCGGATCCTCGTCGTCACTAACAGCCGATGCGTTAGTCAAGCCAGCAGCAGCACCAGTGGTGGCCACGTCACCATCTCCTAAAGGACAATCATTTTTTCCATTACAGACCTCTGAGTCATCGATACACGCCCCCATCCTCTTCAAGCCCCGGAACAATCGCTTTTTGTTGCCGCTGGCACTTGAAGTATCCATTTCCTTCGTATTGCAAATCTCAGGGATTTCATCCAGGCAGGGTTTGATTTGTTAGAAGGTACTTCATTAGAGGGCAGTTGGACACATCATCGCATGCCAGCACACACTTGTTGGTTTTGGTTTGGCGAACCTGGTCCAAGGACTGGTAGCCCGACACACAATGCTCATCCGAGTCGCCATGGGTATCCACGCAGCAGCAGCCCGAGCCATAGGTAGTGTTGCATGACCAGAGGTTATCATACGTAGTCTCGGAGAGGCATGAAGGGGGCCGCAAGAAGTGGCATGAGTAGACGCCTGCAGATACTGTGTGGATGCATGGAGTGAGCTTGGGAGAGTAGAAACCAAAGGCCCGCTCACACAGCCTGGAGAGGCAAAAAGTGGGACGAGAAGAAAGTCATTTGCACGAAGTGGGCTTGGGAGTGAAGGGAAGGCGCAACAGTTGGGAGGAGGAATTGTAAGAGGAGCGGGTGGGAGTGGAAAGGGTGTAGAGGAGAGATTTAACAGAGAGAGAGGTGGAAGGGGAGTTGGTAACAGGGGAGAGGGTGTGAGTGGATAGACCAGTGAGAGAGAAAGAGAACAGAGGATAGAGAAACACAGTGGGAGATATTCATGGGAGAGAGGAAAAGTGCCGAAGCGGCAGAAGGATGAGGGTCGCTACTAGGAACGTTACGTAGAACAGAGATTGGGGCTTTCATAAGTGTTTTGGTTGTGTCCACACATCCATTCCTCCTGGATGCTTGACTGGTTCGCACCCCGACAGTACATTCTCAGTAGGGTCGTAACACTCCCTCTCTCCAAACCCACACCCATCGTAGCTGCTGCTGCTGTTGTTGCTGCTGTCACTGTTGCTGTTGCTGTCACTGTTGCTGGTACTGCTGTTACTGCCGTTGTTGTTGCCGTTGATGTCATTTATGAGGCTGCTCTTACTGCTGCTTCCATTGCTGCTCAAGTAGTTGCTAGTGTCATCTCCTGAAACGTCGATGTTAGTGCTTGTGTCGCCGCTGTTGCTACTGTTAGTACTACTGTTAGTGTCATTTCTGGGGCTGCTCTCAGTGCTGCTTCCATTACTGCGTAAGACGTTGCTGGCGTCATCTCTTGAAGATCGATGACATCGCTTGTGTCGCCGCTATAAAAAAAGTCTGATTTAGGATCCTGTGCTGCCACCTTTTGAGGTTGGGGGAGAGGCAAGTGTGGGTGGGTGTCTAGGGGGGGAAATAAGGAAGGCAAGAGGTGAGGGTGGGGTAAGAGAGCGAGTACTATGCTTCCATTGGTGCTCAAGCCGTCGCTGACGTCATCTCCTGAAGCTCCAATCTCAATGCTTATGCTGCCACCTTTTAAGGTTAGGGGAGAGGCAAGAGTGGGGGTCATGAGGGAAAATAAAATAATGAGGGCAAGGTAAGGTTACACGGTAAGGCTGTGGGAGTGGGGGAGGGGAGCGAATAAGGGAGAGGGTGATAGCAAAAGAGAGGCCAAATGACTGGATCTAACATGAGATGCACTGTCTATGGAGAATAGAGTCGGGTTGGGGGAAGGCGTCGAGGGGGAGCCGCACTGGAAAGGGGAATTACCCACAAGGGGGTTATTAAGCGCCGAAAAGTGAGGTGTGACATGGAGCGAAAATGTTTAGTTTCCAAATGAGATATGATATGTTATCGATATGTCATTGGGTATGGGAAGCTACTATAGTGATCTTGTATGAAATATTACAGTTGGGATGTGGAAAGCGTTACCTCTTCGAAGCAACCACGAAACCGCAGGTAACATCCAGCACTGTCGTTGTCCCATTGCAGCCACAATCCATCAGCGCGTTAGGGTTATAGATACTTCGACTCAGAAGACCCCGTTTGCGACCTTCCAACGCGTGATGAACGAGGATTCAGAAGTCAAAGTCACATTTTAGGGTTTCGAGGTTTGTGTTACGATCTGGCAATGCATAAGAATTTTTCCAACATTCCTTATTGCGTTCTTCAACATCGCGTACAGATGCTGTTGTTGTTCGCCCGTTACTGCTAACTGGGATTCGATAACTTTGCGCGCACTGTTTCACCAAACCATTTACCGCTAGCCCGGCTGATTCGGCCTACGCTTCGGGACTAGCGCGAACAACGATGCCAGCCTAGCACTAGCTAGCTCGCACGCACCGCGTAACCGTTGCATGTTTTTGCATGTTCATGCCTCCGCTCATACTTTGTACTCTTTTGACACATAATGCAATCATCGCTATCTTGATCCATTGCACCCGTAACACTTGGTATTCAGAGCCACTTTCCTTTCGTACCGCGCATCTTCGCACCTAGACAAACCAACTTTTGATTTTTGCATTTGAAGGGACTCACGCCCCTTAGCAGCTAAGAGCCGCTGTCCTTGTGTTCTCGGGTAGGCTCACGACTGCACCTAGGCTAAGCTGAGCCACCGCCCTTCGACGTAGGGGAACACATTGACCTTACGACCCTCACGCAGGTGCGCCTGAACCAACTGTTGCAGCAACTGCAAAACAACACCGAGGAAATTGCGGCGCTGGCCGTAGAGCACGGGCGCAACAAGCACAATCACAAGCACAAGGCACACAAGGACAAACAGCATGACAAGCTTCACAACACTGCGTAGGGCAACCCTCGAGCGCGGCTAGTGATGGCGTCGCCCGCAACGATGTAGACGACAAACACAATACGACACACGCCGGAGCGACAAATGCCATGAGCCAACCACGCGTCACGATTTCGGTGCCGACCGGCGAGTCAACACCTCCGTGGCAGATGGCGCTCAAGCCACATCGTCTGCCTTGCTTCGATCCCAGCTAGCGGGGTGGTGATACCGTTGAGGCGTAGTTATTCACGATGAACAAGTTTTTCGACGCGAACTACGTCTTGAAGGATTAGGTGAGGATTCGATACGCCGTGTCGCTGATGCGAGGACCCGCCATGGACTGCTCACATAACGCCAGGTTGACGCAAACATGTAGTTTAGGGTTCGGGTTTTAAGGCGCGCTGCAGTTGGGATTTTCAATCCGAAAGTTTCTTGGAACGGGTTTTGGGCGAACTTGCCCGTGTTTGAGTTTTGTCGAAATTGAACATGGAAAAACACAGAATATCAACAACGTTTGTCAGGTGCACTTAGACTGTTTTCTTTTTTTTTTTTTAACCCGAACTCCTATTAACCATGCGACCAAACGTACACTATAGACGTCGTATAGCACATCGTCTCATTTCGTCTAGGAGTCGTAAATATTTTGTTACCATTGTTAGTGGTTTTTTTTTTTTTGGCAACTCGAGTTTAACTTTTGTGGTGGTGTAGTTCCCTGTCAAGTTTGAGCATTTGACGGTGAATTTTGCTGTATCATTTGTCCGCGTTTGGGATGCTATGGTATTGAAGTCAAAACACGAGCGTGGTGCACTACTTGAATATAAAACTGTTCTGTCAAGGCAAAATAATGTTAACTAAACGCCAAATGCACAGTAACCTGAAGGCTGTAGGATTTTGGATTTGGATCGATCTTCTTCAGCATTTTCGAATAAAAAATGGGCCATTTTCAACGGCATTCGTGTAATTATGCAGATGCAAACAGACGGCCGTAGGGGAAGAAGGCTGACGGACTGTTTTCTGCCCGCGGTCAGAAAAAAAACCCATCTGGATGGCATGCGACTGCAACATTTTCCCCTGAACCGTGTGTTGTATGCATTTGTAAACTTACACTAGCAAAATCTGCATGCATTTGGTAAAAGCCGATTAGAAATTACAACTGCAGCGCGCCCGTAGGTCCACCTTAGAGCGTGTTACGTACCCCTTATTTTGGTGCCAGGCCTCGGTTGCCTGTAAAAATCGACCCAACCTGACTGGTCGGGTCGACAGGTGGGCGGTTGGGTAGCAGCAGGCAACCGGGAAATGTACCACCCGTCTGTTTTTGGGACCCAACCATTCGAATAGTAGTGTCGGCAGACCCAACAGTCTCTTCGCCAATGATATGCACCGAAGTTTTCATGTAAATTTTTGCACACCAATCGGATCATCTTGTCAAACATTATATATGTTGGGTTTGTTAGGCTATAGTGGGTTAGCCTATATGGGGTACACAATTCTAGGGTTTGCTATTTGTACTGATTTCTCTGTTAGTTCAATCATTCCAGTCTCTTCTTTTTGACATGGTTTCAGAGCAGGTCCTTCGCTAGGACCGTTCTTAGGGCCCACCACTGAATACCTACCTACCTATCTACTGTCGGAGTGCTGCATTAGCACCTCCCCCTCTCAGCGCCCTAGTGCGCCCTCGTGTACGGCCCCTTAAGGCTTCGTTGACCCCGCGCGCCGCCCCTTAGTGACCCGCGCGTCGCTCCTTAGAGGCCCCGTCGACCCGCGCGCGCCCCGCTTAAGGCCCCGTTTGGCCCCGTCGACCCGCCCGCGGCCCGCTTAGTGGCCCCGTTTAGCCCCGTCGACCCGCGCGCGCCCCGCTTACGGCCCCGTTTGGCCCCGTCGACCCGCCTGCGCCCCGCTTAGAGGCCCCGTTTGGCCCCGTCGACCCGCGCGCGCCCCGCTTACGGCCCCGTTTGGCCCCGTCGACCCGCACGCGCCCCGCTTACGGCCCCGCTTGACCCGTCGACCCCGCGCGCGCCCCGCTTAGAGGCCCCGTTTGGCCCCGTCGACCTGTGCGCGGCCCGCTTACGGCCCCGTTTGGCCCCGTCGACCCGCGCGCGCCCCGCTTACGGCCCCGCTTGACCCGTCGACCCCGCGCGCGCCCCGCTTAGAGGCCCCGTCGACCCTATCCGCCGCCCCAAAGCGGCTCCGTCGACCCTACCCGCCGCCCCTACCCGCACCGCACGCGACAGCCGCGGCCCCGCCAGCAACAGGCCGCCCGAACCGAGCCGCCCAGTCCGAGCCGAGCCGAGCAGCCAGAACCGAGCCGCGCCGCCCGCACTGAGCAACTTCTCTGGACCGAGCCGCCCTACCTCCGTCGCGCTGCCCACTGCGTTTAGGACTCACTTACTGCTACTGCTACGGCTACTCCTACTGCTACTATGGCTACCCCGCCTGTACTAGCTTTCGATGCTGAGGGCCGCCCAGTGAAGTTTGATACTTGGCTTGATGACCTGCACCTCTTCCTACAGCTCACTGCCAAGGAGGATATCTCACTGTATGACCACGCCCTCGGCCATGCTCCTGCCCCTGCTACTGATGCTGACAGCACTACCCGCTCACAGTGGCAGACTCATGACGCCCACGCTCGCTTTGCCATCCGCAACTCCCTGCCGTTAGATGAGCGCGAGCACTTTGGCCAGTGCAAGACTGCTAGGGACCTCTACACCGCTGTAGTTGCCCGTTACTCCTCACCCGCTTCTGCTACGCTAGGCCGCCTCACTCTTCCCTACCTGTTCCCCGACCTAGCCTCCTTTCACACTGTCGCAGACCTCATCACCCACCTTAAGACTAGTGAGGCCCGCTTTCGCGCTGCTATGCCTGCCGAGTTTCTCACTAGCAACCCCCCCCCCGCTCTGGATCACTCTCTACCACATCGTCACCCGCCTCCCTGACTCTCTGCGCGCAGTCAGGGACCACTTCCTCTCTCGCTCCCCCACTGAGCTCACTGTTGCCCTCCTCGAGAAGGAACTGCTTGCAGCTGAGGCGAGCATCGTCGCTGTAGGCACCTCTCGTGGCGACCCCCGCACCCCGTTCTTCGAGGGGTGTTCCCCTTCCCCCCTCCTCCCCTCTGTCGCCTCTGCTGCTGCTGTCGACCTCCTTGGTGCTGAGAAGGTCGGGACCGCGTCTGCTTCGAGCACGCGCCGCAGGGGCAAAGGGGGCAGGGGCGGGGGTGGCGGCGGAGGAGGTGGGGGTGGAGGCGGTGGGAGTGGAGGCGCGGCTGAGGAGGCTAGTGGCGGTAGTGGGGGAGGCGACAGCAGCGGCGGGAGTGGTGGCAGGGGCGGAGGCGGCAGCGGAGGCGGAGGTGGTCGTGGTGGCGGCAGGGGTGGAGGTGGCCGGGGCGGAGGCGGAGGGGGTGGTGGTCGTGGGGGCACTGGCGGAGGGCAGAGTCAGCAGTCCGCCCCGACGCTTCAGGCCGCCCGTGAGTGGTATGCGCAGCGTGGCTTTACCTGCACGTACGTCATTCGCACAGGTGACCGCAGCGGCCAGCAGTGTGGGAGGCCGCACCCCACGCAGCGCTGCTTCGCCCGCCTTACCGACGCGTGGCGCACCCAGTTTCCTACTGCCGCTGAGCTGCCGCGCTGGCCTGAGCTGGAAAAGAGGGGCGTTGATATTTGGGCTTTAGACTTTGATGCTATTCTCACTGCCATGTATGCGATGTCTATTAGTGGAGAGGGTGCTCAGTACTTGCGTGTTCCGCCCGACCCGGGTATTCAGGCCAGTCCGGCTGCCGCTCTAGGTGCTAGTGCGTCCGCTCCCGCAGGTCCTGGTGAGGCTGCTGCCCTAGGTGCTAGTGCGTCTGTGCCCCCTGGTACTGAGTCGACTGCAGCACTGCACACCTTCACACTGGACTCAGGTGCTTCTCGCTCTTTCTTTCGTGACCGCACTGTCCTTGAGCCCCTCGCTCGGCCAGTTGCTGTCTCCCTTGCTGACCCCTCTGGGGGTCCGGTCATTGCGACCTCCTCCACTGTCCTTCCTTGTCCGGCGGTCCCGTCCGGCACGCTGTCAGGTCTCTACCTCCCCTCGTTCTCTACGAACTTGGTGGCAGGTAGTGCGCTCCAGGACGGGGGTGTTCACCAGTTCACCCCTGCCTACGAGCGCGTGACACACTGCACGTGTGCTCGGACGGGTCGCCACCTGGCTACCTTCACTCGGGAGCCGGGGTCGGACCTTTACACACTGACCACTGTGTCCCCTCAGGTAGCTGCGTCTGCGTCTGCGTCAGGTCAGCTGTCGCCCCCCTGCTCGTGTCGCTCTCTGGCACATGAGACTGTCCTTTGGCACCACCGCCTTGGTCACCCGTCTGTGCAGCGCCTTCGGGCCATGCACCAGCGGGACCTTGTTGCTAATCTTCCCAGGGTGCTCCCTCCCCTTCCCGACTCGCCTGCTCCTCCCTGTATTCCCTGTGTCGAGGGACGGCAGCGCGCCGCTCCTCACTCCTCCTCCTTTCCCCCGACGACTGCCCCCTTGCAGACGCTTCACATGGACGTGTGGGGCCCAGCCTGCGTCCGTGGTCAGGGTCAGGAGAGGTACTTCCTGATTGTTGTTGACGACTTCTCGCGCTACACCACGGTCTTCCCCTTGCGCGCCAAGGGTGACGTCCCTGATGTCTTGATCCCTTGGATCCGCAGATCTCGTCTCCAGCTCCGTGAGCGTTTCCGCTCCGACTTTCCTGTCCTGCGTCTGCACTCTGACAGAGGTGGGGAGTTCTCCTCTGGCCTATTGGAGGCCTTCTGTCAGCAGGAGGGCATTGAGCAGTCGTACACGCTTCCGGCCTCTCCACAGCAGAATGGGGTTGCTGAGCGCCGCATTGGTCTGGTCATGGAGGTCGCTCGTACCTCCTTGAGCCATGCGGCTGCCCCTCATTTTCTGTGGCCGTTTGCAGTCCGATACGCTGCGCATCAGCTCAACCTCTGGCCCCGTGTCTCCTTGCCCGAGACTTCTCCGACACTGCGCTGGACGGGAGAGGCTGGCGATGCGTCGCGTTTTCGGGTCTGGGGATCCCGAGCTTTTGTCCGCGACACGTCCGCGGACAAGCTCTCCCGTCGCGCTGTCCCCTGCGTCTTCCTTGGCTTTGTCCCGGACGCCCCTGGTTGGCAGTTCTACCACCCCACCTCGCGGCGTGTCCTGGCCTCTCAGGACGTCACTTTTGACGAGTCCGTCCCCTACTACCGCCTCTTCCCCTACCGCACTGCCCCGCTCCCCCCCCCGCCTCTCTTCCTGGCTCCAGGTGCTGAGGTACCAGACCCCCTCCCCCCTCAGGGTGCCGCTCCCTCAGGTGTGTCCCAGGTAGACCCGGGTGAGCCTGTCGAGGTAGCTGTTGACTCTCGTCCTGCTAGGGGTGCTGAGCCTGGGGGTGCTGCGTCTGGGGGTGCTGAGCCTGGGAGTGCTGAGTCTGGAGGTGCGGAGCCTGGAGGTGCTGAGCCTGGGGGTGCTGAGTCTGGGGGTGTTGAGTCTGGGGGTGCTGAGCCTGAGCTTGCTACACCTGGAGGAGCCCTCTCCTCCCAGCAGCTGCAGGAGAGGTACCTCGAGTACTGCCGCCTCCGGAGAGGTGCTGCTGGAGCTCGTCCCGGTACTTCCCCTCCTACCCAGGAGCTCCCCCCCATTCAGCAGATCCGCGAGTGGTACACACGGCGCTGCAGTCTTCGGAGTGGTGCTCCTGGTGCTGCGGACCCTGGGGGTGGCGCTGCTGCTGGTGCTGAGGACCCGGACGTTGGAGCTGCTGCTGGTGCTGCGGACCCGCCTGGTGGAGCTGCTGCTGGTGCTGAGGACTCGGACGTTGGAGCTGCTGCTGGAGCTGAGGACCCGGGCGGTGGCGCTGCTGCTGGTGCTGAGGACCCGGACGGTGGAGCTGCTGCTGGTGCTGAGGACTCGGACGGTGGAGCTGCTGCTGGAGCTGAGGACCCGAGCGGTGGCACTGCTGCTGCTGCTGAGGACCCGGGCGTTGGAGCTACTACTGGTGCTGAGGACCCGGCCGGTGGAGCTGCTGCTGGTGCTGTGGACCCGGACGCTGGAGCTCCTACTGGTCCTGAGGACCCGGCCGCTGGAGTCTCCTCTGCTTCTGGAGACGCTGCGCGGCCGCGACCGTACTTCGTACCGCTCCTTCAGCAGGTTCTTGGGCAGGCTCCTCCTCCTTGTCCTCCTCCCTCCGTAGAGTGTCCTCCGCCTGTCCAGCCGCAGTCACAGTTACCGCCTGCCTCGCCTCTCCCTGCTCCCTCTCCTTACACTGGTCCCACAGGAGGTCTTACAGAGCGTCGTGAGCCTGAGTCTCGTCCTGCGTCGCCTGTTCGTCCTCCTCGCACTGGTAGTCGTGTCCGTCGTGAGCGTCCTCCTCCTGTCCCATGCACTCACTACATGACTCTGCGTCCCTCTACTGCTCCTCAGCGTGTCCCTCTACCGTCACCTCCTGCGTCCTCTTTGCCTGACGTTCCGGACCCTGAGTCTGACCGGTATCGTGCTGAGCACCCTACTGTCACGCGTCTCCTCGCTACTGTTGTCACTGACCCTACCTTTGAGTCCTCGGCTGCGTCTGCTCTGGTCGCTGAGTTGGTTGACTTTGCTGCTGCCTGTCGTCTAGACTACGCTGCTAGCCTTGTTGCTGAGTCTGCGTCTGAGTCTGTCTGTCCTCCGTCAGTCGGGGGTGAGTGTGCTCTTGGCACGGACGTCCTTGAGGACAGACAGGAGGAGTTCCAGTGTCTTGCTGCTGCTTTGCCCCGTCTCGTGTCCTTGCTAGTTGCCCCTGAGGGAGACCCGGATGCACCAGACATCCCGACCCCGCGCTCTTACGCAGAGGCGATGGCAGGTCCCTACTCCTCTCAGTGGCAGACAGCTATGGACGCAGAGATGGCTTCCTGGAAGTCCACACGCACCTACGTCGACGAGGTTCCCCCTCCTGGGGCGAACATCGTCAGTGGCATGTGGATTTTCAGGGTGAAGCGGCCGCCGGGTTCTCCGCCTGTCTTCAAGGCGCGTTACGTGGCTCGAGGCTTCAGTCAGCGAGAGGGAGTTGACTTCTTCCAGACCTTCTCCCCCACCCCGAAGATGACTACTCTTCGGGTGCTGCTGCACATAGCCGCTCAGCGCGACTACGAGCTTCACTCACTTGACTTCAGCACTGCTTTCTTGCATGGCAGCCTGCACGAGGAGATCTGGCTGCGCCGCCCACCTGGCTTCACTGGGTCGTTTCCTCCTGGTACCCAGTGGAGGCTTCAGCGGCCGGTCTACGGTCTCCGCCAGGCACCGCGTGAGTGGCACGACACACTGAGGACTACACTTGCGGCTCTTGGGTTCGCGCCTTCTACAGCTGACCCGTCGCTGTTCCTGCGCACCGACACCTCGCTGCCGCCGTTCTACATCCTCGTGTACGTCGACGACTTGGTCTTTGCCACTGCTGACACTGCAGGACTCGCCTACGTGAAGTCGGAGCTGCAGAGGAGACACACGTGCACAGACCTGGGTGAGCTGACAAGCTATCTTGGCTTGCGGATCACCCGGGACAGAGCACGGCGCACCATCACCTTGACTCAGTCACACATGGTGCAGCAGGTTCTCCAGCGCTTTGGCTTCATGTACTCCTCGCCTCAGTCCACTCCTCTGCCTACCGGTCACTCGCTCTCAGCTCTGCCTTCGGATGAGTCCGTAGAGCCGAGTGGCCCGTATCCAGAGCTTGTGGGCTGCCTCATGTACCTGATGACCTGCACTCGACCTGACCTTGCATACCCTCTTAGCATCCTTGCACGCTATGTCGCTCCTGGCCGTCACAGGAAGGAGCACATGGATGCCGCTAAGAGGGTGTTGCGCTACTTGTGCAGTACGTCGGGCATGGGACTTGTGCTTGGAGGGCGAGACCGAGTTGTGCTCACAGGGCACTCAGACGCTTCTTGGGCAGACGACCAGGCCACTCAGCGGTCGTCTCAGGGTTACACCTTCAGCCTTGGCTCTGGCTCAGTTTCTTGGCGCTCTACACGCTCTTCTTCTGTTCTCGGCTCCAGTTGCGAGGCTGAGATCTACGCTACAGCCATGGCTGCCCAGGAGCTACGCTGGCTGACCTACCTGCTGACTGACCTCGGAGAGCCGCCTCGTTCTCCTCCAGTACTGTACGTCGACAACAAGGCTGCCATTGCCTTGTGTGAGGAGCACAGACTGGAGCATAGAACGAAGCACATCGCCCTGCGGTACTTCCTTGCTCGAGAGCTGCAGCAGCGCGGTCAGCTTTGTATTCGCTACGTGGCCACTGAGGCCAACACTGCTGATGTGTTCACCAAGGCGCTTCAGCCTCGTGACCATCAGCGCTTCTGCACTCTACTAGGCCTTGTGCCTACTGGACCTCACTTGCTTACCTCTTGACTTTGCTTGTACTGTGATCACTATATATATCTATACCTGCATGTTTACTCTTGCTAGGTTGTGATCACTGTATCTCTGGCTCTGTTATAAACCTGCATGTGAACTGGTCTTGTGACCACTAGCTTGTGCTCGGAATTTGTGTGGAATCCTCGAGATCCACCCTGAGCTTGCTGATGCCTTGCTTTGCCTTGACTGGTCTTGTGACCCCTAGGTCTCCCCCACTTTGCCTATGGGGGTGTGTCAAACATTATATATGTTGGGTTTGTTAGGCTATAGTGGGTTAGCCTATATGGGGTACACAATTCTAGGGTTTGCTATTTGTACTGATTTCTCTGTTAGTTCAATCATTCCAGTCTCTTCTTTCGACACATCTTCCGCCAATGTGTCATATGCCCGCAATTTTACTGTATCACGGGTTGAGGTGCAGGTTGTTACGTTCGAAGCTGGTCGCCTCGACCGGTTGGAAGTGGGCGGGACCATACGGTTGCGTAGACCACCTGGTCGCCTCGACCAGGTGTGAGATTTCTCTGGTACACACGTCCATTACTGTACACTATACAGCCTAGGGTAATCGGGTAACCCTACTGGACTATCCAACCCGACTGTTCGAGGCAACCCGACCAGTCCCCAAAAAGAAGGGTACGTAACACGCTCTTAGGCTTCCCATGCGACCTCAGGTCCACCTCAGGCTTTCCACAGGGGTTGGTTGGTTGTATATTGATCGTAATCATTTCCACAGGGGTTGGACCCAAGTCGGAGTCACTAAACACGCCTCACCACGCCTCACATCACAGCTGATCGTTACACCAGATCGCCACCACGAAAGGAACAAAAGTCCTTCTCACTCACAACTCACTAACGAGGCGCCTTGAGGATTTTGTTTCTCGCATTTGTCGTTTCAGCTAGCCATGACGTTGACTATTGAGTTTACTGTACTCAGGGTACGTCCCTGGCGCGTGTCAAGCTTCCGGTCATCCGCGGATGACCGGAAGTTAGACCCACTTTGGGTCATCCGAGACCAACTTCGGGTCTTCCGGCCAAAAATTGCCCCTGTTTCCGGAAAACACAAAGTTTGACAGGAACTTTAACCCAAAGCTTCGGGTCTTCCCGGGAAGGCCCGAAGCTTGACACCAGCCAGGAACGTACCCTCAATTTGATTTTCATGCCCCGCCACAGAAACAGCCAACTGTACTACCTTAAGTCGCATGATCGTAGATCAACCCGTCTAACGTGCCTGTAGTTGCTTCGTTCTGGTCAGTGACCGTCCGATTCAACCAACCGCTGGCTCCGAGCGCGTTGGCGGCCACCGCGTGAGGCTCCGCGCACGACTTCACACAAGTTCGTGTCTCGCCACCTGCCTAGGCTATCATTTAGTCATGAGAGGCCAAAGCATTGCAAGTTTGTCTAGCCACTCGCTTCGAATTCAGAGAATCGTTTCCTAGTTTCGCAGTTTAGGGTTAGCGGAAGCTAACATTTCGGGCCCACAAATTTTGAGACGTGATCATGCCCCATCGACTGTGCCTGCTGCTGCTGCTGCTGCTGTTGGCAGGTACGCCGCCTTCTACGAGTCGTCCCATCCCATGCCAAGGTTGCTGCTGCTGTTGAAAATCTCAGTCCTTCCAAGTCGTGAAAATCCTAGTAGTAGGCTAAGACGAGACAGCGTGTTCCAGTCCCTTTTTTTTTAGCCACTTTTTTTTATCAACCTGGTCACTTTGCTTGGAGCTCTTTTTCCTGCAGCGTGTTCCACCTGCTTTTTTGCTATCCTGTACGTGCCGTGCCTTGCCTTGCCGTACTGTCACACTCTGCTATGGCGCGGCGTACGATGCGGCGAACCTGTGCTGATGTGTGCTGAGACCCTGTCACTCGGGCGCATGATGTGCAGGCTGCTCGTTCGAGTTGGACCTTCCCGGCGCAACCCGCCCTGCAGTTGCGGTAAATGCGCTCGCTCTGCAAGCAAGCACCCTCTCTCTTCCCCCTGCTCGCCCCTTCCAACTTTCTCTCGCTTTTCTTCTCGCTTGACCTTTCCCGCTGCTCGTTCGAGTTGGACCTTCCGGGCGCAACCCGCCCTGCAGTTGCGGTAAATGCGCGCGCAAGCACCTTCCCTTTTCCCCCCTGGTCATTATTTTCTTTCCGCTTGACCATTCCCCTTAGCTAACGGGGTTCGTCCTGCCTCGTTTAATAGATGTCGATTTGCTGCATCACGTGCGTTACCTCTGCTGACGCAGAGTTAGCGTCTCACTGCCAGAGCTATAGCGTGTCACTGCCAGAGCTATATCGTCTCACTGCCAGAGCTATAGCATTCACTGCCAGAGCTATAGCATTCACTGCCAGAGCTATAGCATTCACTGCCAGAGCTATAGCGTCTCACTGCCAGACCCCGCACCGGCGTACTCATGTTTTCTCACTGTCGCCTTGTTTCTCCCTCCGCTCGCTCCATGCAGCATGCCGCAACGTATGTGGTTGGCGGCAAGAAGGGCTGGCCTGGCGTTAAGGATTGGAAAAAACCGATTGTCAACCTTGATGATGTTTTAGGTTCGTTCTTTGATTTTTCCCAGTGCCAAACTGTTTGCGCAAGGAGAATTCTATCACCATGTAATCCATTTTGCATTCGACTGTCCCTGTCCCCCCTGAATAACTGCCATCGCTGCTTACCTTGTCACCGTTTGACCATCCTTTTCTTGCGTCCCCCAATAATTTTGTGGATCATGTAACACCATCAGCAAGCACAGCTTGGTTGCATGCACTCGAGCGCTGAAACCCTATTTCCTTTCTCCGATTCGTTCTCGAATCCGTTGTCGTTCCTCTTCTGCTTTGCAGTCTTCAAGTGGGGAAGCGACACCTTGACCGGCCTATTTGGCTTGGAGCACAGTGTTGCTATTCCGAAAGCGTCGGGTTCAATCGCTGTCTGCAATACCAAGGACGTTTGTCGTAAAGCCTACACGCAAAATCAGAAGGTCCTTTACGGTTACAAGCCCCCCTTATTTTTTTAGCACAGTTGGGAAGGACTGCAGCAAGCGTGGGATTAAGTTTTTTCTGGGAGCAGGCGTAGTCCCCTAGATTCGTTTAGGACAACTCTGATCCATCAGCCTTGGTAGGGAAAAAAAGCGCTGATGATTAGTGTTACCTTGGAAAGAAAGCTGTAATTTCACTGTGCTAAAGAAACGCTGATAAATACAGATTTGATTTACAAGAGTTAAGTACAGATTCACTAGAGTTAAGGGTGAACTGAGTTCACATGCCAGCTGAAATGTAAAACTACATAATACAATTGATGTCTACTTACTGAATAAGAGAATAACGAGGATGAAAGCATAGATTCGAGCTAGGCCAAGACTTGGGCTTGGGAAGACGAGGGCCCTGTTCGGCTGCAAAATTGCACGTTTTTGCCCATCTAGGTTCGGTGTTGTGCGGGAGGTGTGGTACCGAACGTTGGGAAGTTCTTCCACCAAAGGCAACTTGCCGGGCTGACACCGTGGCAACACGTCAGCGAAATCTAAGATGTAACTACAGTGTCCGCGCATAAGACAGAGAATTTAGACCAGGGTGGTGGACCTCAACGGCCAACATGAGCGACTCAAAAATCCCTCTACCCATCTACCTCACTCAGGTTTATGGCCTTGGGTCACCCTTTGGTCAGACCACCCACGGACGAAAAGTTGAAAAAAATGTTGCTCCACAAAAAATGGTGCTGAAAGGTGTGGAGGCTGCTATGAAGAGGTTTGGCCGAAAGAGTAAGCCGAACCAGCTCACGCTAGCCCCCTGGAACGTACTCGCTAAGGGCGTGTGCACTATCCTGATATTTTTTCAAAATCGAATTTTGAGATCGAACTATCATCGTTGTTGTAATTCGAACTCCCATCATTCGAACCCCATCTTTGCGGTGACGTCTTGAACAAATAGCTCTGTTACACACGTCAAGGTTTGAGAAAGTCGTCGCGAGCTTCAATTCGGTACAGTGTCGACATTGTCGCACAAAATTTGATCGGGTGAGACTCTACGCGAAATGTGATCACGAACGTTGTAACGTCGTGCGAGTTAGAGCCCGGGCCGCGCAGCCGAGTGTGTTCGAATGTTGGCGGGAATTCAAATTTCGAACACGTCAAACTCGAAAGTGTAAACTAACCAGGAAGTGTCCTCGCGAAGATGATTTGCGACATTAACGAATTGTGGTTACCATCAAAGTTCGATCATTTCCGAACGCTAGTTGACACGCCCTAAAGGGCTTCTACACTTGCGAAATATTATTCCTTGCAGAGAGGCTTAATTTCTCGTGAGGATAGTCAAAGTTGGAGGTTCACGTCACGTCACCCGAAGAAACGAACAAAAGTCGTATGATTCGATTTGAGGGGGCGGGTTTTGACAATTTATTTCCATGGCCGCCTTTGTCCTTGCAACCGCAGTGGGCTTCCCAAGTCGACTCGTCGAGCACGCATCTCAACCGCCACTTCAGTCAAATCTGCTCTTTGACCGCGCGATTTGAACACCCATCACCGCCTAGCGGCTCGCCTCCCGACCGGATCGAGAAAATGGCTTCTTTGCGCGGCTCGACTCACGACTTTTCCCTACCGAGGCAGAACAGGTGTCGCGTCAAAAAAGGCTGAGCTAGATTCAAATATTTTCCGCATCAGGCTTCAATCACCCCTCACCGCTGCTGGTTTCGCCCGCTCGCCACAGAGGATAAATTAAAGTCCAACTTTTGTTGGATGGTCCAACTGAGGCCATGGCCACGACGCGTGGATGATCCGATCCGGATCGGATCCACCCCACCCACCAACAGAGACGTGGCTTTGACGATTTCCGTTTCATCGTCGCATGGAGGTGACTCTTGAGTCAGTCAAAAGTCATGGCGGCATGGAGTCATTCTTACATGTCCTGCCACTTCTAGCCACTGGTACTACTACTGCTCCTCAAGGCGCTTCGTCGAGCAACCGTCCAGCTTGCCTAGATTTCCTCGTCATGGTCGTGGACCGTCCGACCCGAACACCGACCCACCGCCATTGACGACTCGGCTCGGGACCAATTGGAGCATGATGGGTCACCCGATGATGGGTCCACCGCTCACGACGACCCGCTGTGCTGCGGCGTCGAGCTCCGCTCCGCCGCTCACGACGGCGACCTGATTCACACAATGTCCCTCCATCTGTGTCTCGCCAACTGCGCACCTGCTACCAGCAAGACGCACCAGCAAGCCCTGGCAAGACGTACGAAATGCTGGATCCATCTGCAAAATGTGGCCCACCCTAGGCTGACCCAGCGAAATTACTCACCCCAAGGTGACTACAAGGTTTCCTGTACCTCACCCAAAGGTGACTTACAGGTCAAGTTCAGTCGGCCGAGACCCGCAGGTTGCCTTGAGGTTACAAATTTCACTGGAAATTACGCGCCTGACCCGAAAATGACCCCAACCTGACACCGCAGCGCGCTCCAAAAAAGTTCGAGCCGCTATTCCGTTGAACATTGGCCAATCGGAAGGCGATAACATGCCATAAATGGCTCGGGTCGCATCGAGGGAAAACATTAGCCAATCGTACGTCGAAATTTCCCGGGTCGCGACTTCGAGCTGACATTGACGAATCGCACACGTTCGGAAAAAAAAATGGCTTGAATAGTTGAAATAAGGCGAAACAAATCAATTGCAGTTACACTCATAACAGATTAATATTCCCAACATATGCTCTTTGTAATTAACAATGTTTCCAACTTATAAAAATGAATATGATAATATGAGTTTCTTTTTTTTTTTTTAACATTTCCTCCAAAAAAAAAGTTCTAAATGCTGCCTGGCATTTTTATTTATGATATATTCTTGGAGGTACGAAATTTGTACTAGGATGCCTGGTACACAATAAAAAAATGCTATAACACCCGAATCTGGTAACATGTTTCCATTTCGCGCGCGACCTGCGTAGCACCCGTCACGTCACCAAGGGCGACCTGTAGGCGAAACAATGTTACAACCCACTTGCCAGGACACGTCCCCCCCCTCCCCCACCCCCCCCCCCCCCCCTGGCGCGATCGCCTAACCCCAAACACATGAAATCAGAGCAGCCTATCACGAGCAGGGGGACCAGAATCAGGTGAGACTTGTACACTGTGGCATGGCCATTGGTCTGAAAACGGAAAGAACTGCCAGCTCAGTACGTTTTCAGTGCTGGAAATTTGAGCCACCTGTCATGCACTGCTTGTCGAATCAAAAGCTGCCAGCTGCGCCGAAAACTGCACAGCTGCCGTCTGAAAATCCGCTCCACAGAACAACAGTGAACCACATATTCCAAGTCATCCAATTTCTTCCCCAACCCTTTCAGCATACCTCGCCCAACCCCAGTACCGTTGCTAAACCTTTTATGAAACGTGTAACAACGCGATGAACCTAGTTTAGTCACAAAGATAGCCCATTGAACTTTGCTCTGCTGAGTCTTATGTTCATTTGCTTACAGCAGCTCGACTTTTGTGTCTGCTTTTCTACGCACCCTGCACTTCAGAAATTTAGCAGGCAGCGATGAGGTTCGAACGAGTCATGTTTCGTCGTGCAGATGCGGTCTTCTTATACAACAAAATCAACGATCAACTTCTTACCATTTGCGCTATCGTGCAGCTGATACGCCCATATCCTTTAAATTTGTTTATTTCTTTAAAGGTTGTTCTCCCTTCTCCTTGACCCTCGCTTTCGCAGGCTCTTCCAGCAAAACTCCCCACCGCATCCGCCGCCGCGCCGGTGTCAGAGCTGCCGTCAGAGCTGGCGACAGAGCGCCGGCGTCAGAGCTGCTGGTGGGAAGGGAGGCAACGGGTGGTGGCAAGGAGCGATGGTGCGGGGGTGGTTGGGCAGGTGGCGGGGAGCGACGAAGGTCTAACGAGGGGCAGCAACGGCTCCAATCGTGGCTTCTAGCAGCCGTGGGTGGGTGACCATCGAGCTGGTAAAAATGCGCGCACTATTCCTGTTCCTTTTCTCAACATGGCAGTACACGTGGCGGTCTGTTGTTTATTTATAACAACGTGGTTTTGACTGGGTTGTATGTTGGCTGTTGGTACAGGGCGCAGCAACGGCTCCTGTCGTGGCTTCTTCCCCGTGGCTCACGCTGCTACGAGCAGCCGACATCTACGTGGGTGAGGAAGCATGCCTTTTAAATTCACGTTCCTTTACCCAACATGGCAGTACATGTGGCGGCGTTTTGTTATTTATTACAACATGGTTTTCATTCGCGTGTAAGCGGCTTCCCTACTTGACATTACATGTATTCGTGTTTTCTTTCACAGCGTTTGTATTCTGAGTTGTGTGCAGAATTTGCTATGATTATCTGGAGGACAATCAGTACGAACATTTTTGTGTGGGTGTAACGGTTTGTACAGCACTGTGGTATGTACTGTTTCTTACATGTTAATGTTTTCTGGCTGCGTTTATTGCCTCCTGTGTCTGCTGCTGGTGTGTGGCAGGTGGTCGTCGGATTGCAAGATCGCTATCGTTCGGTTACCTTGATTTTACCATGTCTAGTAGATGGTATGGTCTTGAGCGCTATATAGATGTGCTAAGATGCGTATAGTTGGTGTGCAGTGTACCGTGGTATAGCGACTGCCCTTGCGTGTATACTTCACCTTGATATTTTGTATTTCCTGATCCCTACGGTAATTGGAAATGTTGGAATACTGTGCAACATTAATCATTAGTATACGAATTCGAATTATTTTATGGTGTAGCATGTACAGTAAAAAATTATAGCATGCAATGGATCACTCTATTGCGGGAGGGCGACTCGGATGAACAGTGCTGACCTGCGCGTCACCTTTGGATTGGCTGCCAGGTTAGGTTAGGGTCAATGTTGAGTGACCCCAACTTGACGGACCCATTGACTCTCGACTCACCAAGGCTCATGACCCAAAGGTGACTTCCAGGTCAATTTCGGGTTAGGTTGGGGTGAGACGATTTTGCAGATGTCATTCAGCACGCCAAGAGCATTCCAGTTTAATTCCTACACCAGCCAATCACAGACTTTTGCTTCCTAGATCTTTCGCAGCAGAATGATGAGCCGACTGTGCCTGGTGCTGCTGCTGCTGCTGCTGCTGGCAGGTACGCCTTCGACCAGTCCGTCCTCTCACTTCACCATGAAGTTCAGTATGATTCAGTGAGAGTCCCGTGCACTTGAGTCCTTTGAGACGTCTCAAAACGTCCTCTCACTTTGTCATGAAGTTCAGTATGATGCAGTGAGAGTCCCGTGCACTTGAGTCCATCAAGCTCGAAGCTCGTGAAGGCCCTTGGGCTCAAAACAAGACATAGGGTGTTTTCAAAGTGCTGCTTTTCCATGTTGCGTGTTCCACCTGCTTGCGCTATCACGTGTGCTGTGCCTTACTGTCCTGTCACGCTCTGCTGTTGCGTGTTCCACCTGCTTGCGCTATCACGTGTGCTGTGCCTTACTGTCCTGTCACGCTCTGCTGTTGCGTGTTCCACCTGCTTGCGCTATCACGTGTGCTGTGCCTTACTGTCCTGTCACGCTCTGCTGTTGCGTGTTCCACCTGCTTGCGCTATCACGTGTGCTGTGCCTTACTGTCCTGTCACGCTCTGCTGTTGCGTGTTCCACCTGCTTGCGCTATCACGTGTGCTGTGCCTTACTGTCCTGTCACGCTCTGCTGTCACGCTCTGCTGTCACGGCGTAGCGTAGGCGTATGCAGCGGCGGCGATACTGGTGATGATCCGTGCTAAGAACCGTCCACCCTGGTTGATGATGCGCAGGCTGCTCGTTCAACGACTTTCACCTTCCGTGCGCAACCGGCCCTGCAGTTGCGGTACGTGCACTGTGCATCTCCCCATTCCCCCCTCCCCTCCCATTCCCTCCCCTCCCCTCCCCTTCCCTCCTCTCCCCTTCTTCCTCCCCTCCCAACCTCCCCCCCCCCCCCCCCCCCCCTCCTCCCTTTCCTCTCCATGAAAGGGGAGTCCCTCCTTCCTTCCCCTCCCGCCACTCGCCCTTGGTTTCTCTCGCTTTTCTTAACCTTCAAGTTGACCTTTAAAGTCGCCCTTGGTTTCTCTCACTGCTATGATCGGATCTTCATCAGTTCAATGTGAGAATCAGCTGCATCACGAATTACGAGCGTCACTGCCGCGCCACGTCACCCCCGCACCCGACGCATGTGCCACCCCATTTGGTTGCTGTTCTGCCGGTGCTGGGATGGACAATGATGCCCAATGATGCCCAATGATGCCTCACTGCCATCCCACCCCGCCCGCCCCGCACGCCGGCTGTGCCGTTCGTGTCTTCTTAATGCCTCTCGGTGCGTGCAGCATGCTGCAACGATTGTGATGGGCGGCGGCAAGAAGGGCTGGCCGGGCGTCAAGGGTTGGACCAAGCCGGCAGGTCTTTCTTTCCTTCCATTCTCATTCTCTCTCCCTGTGCTCCATGCAGCATGCTGCAACGATTGTGATGGGCGGCAAGAAGGGCTGGCCGGGCGTCAAGGGTTGGACCAAGCCGGCAGGTCTTTCTTTCCTTCCATTCTCATTCTCTCTCCCTGTGCTCCATGCAGCATGCTGCAGCGATTGTGATGGGCGGCAAGAAGGGCTGGCCGGGCGTCAAGGGTTGGATGGCTCCGACCATTCAAGGCGGCGAGGTTTTAGGTTCGTGTCTAAAACAAATCGGGGTTGTGCTATTCGCACAAGGAGGATTCTGTCTCCCACATTGCATGTCATCGCTCTTGCATCTGACTGGCGTCAAGGATTGGACGGCTCCGACCATTCAAGGCGGCGAGGTTCTAGGTTCGCGTTTGAAACAAATCAGGGTTGTTCTATGTGCGCAAGACGGATTCTATCACCCACACACCCACATTGCATGTAATCCATCTCTTGCATCTGACTGGCCGTCTCCACCTCCCCCCCCCCCTCCCCCCACACCCCTCCCACTCTGCTTTGACTGCCATCGCTGCGTGCGCCTCTTGTCACCGTTTGACGCGTCGGTCGATAAAATTCATGACGATTGATCGTCGATGATCATCACCGCCATCAGCAACCACTGCTTGGTTCCATGCATGCACTGGTCACCAATACCCTGACCCCCTGTTACCATCTCCACTTCGACTTTTGAGGCGCCTCAAAAGTCCCCCAGCAGCAACCACTGCTTGGTTCCATGCATGCACTGGTCACCAATGCCCTGACCCCCTGTTACTCCACTTCGACTTTTGAGGCGCCTCAAAAGTCCCCCAGCAGCAACCACTGCTTGGTTCCATGCATGCACTGGTCACCAATGCCCTGACCCCCTGTTACCATCTCCACTTCGACTTTTGAGGCGCCTCAAAATTCCCCCAGCAGCAACCACTGCTTGGTTCCATGCATGCACTGGTCATCGATACCCTGACCCCCTCTTACCATCTCCCCTTCCTTCTCCGTCGCATGTATGGTCCCCCCTCTCCCGGCCAGCAGTCTTCAAGTGGGACAGTGGCCTCTTTGGCCGCAAGCACAGCGTCGCAATCCCCAACAGCGCGGCTGCTCTGACCACCTGCAACACCAAGGACGTTGGCACGTGGGTGGCCAAGCCTGTGAGCAAGGCGAAAAAGTCCTACACGCTTTCAGCGCCAGCTGCGTTTTTCAGCACTGTCGGGAAGGACTGTGCCAAGCGTTGGATGAAATGGGCGCCGCCGTTGGGTGGTTGAGCATTGGTCTGTCTGATCTGGAGGAGGCTGCTTTTGCTGTATCTACGCAGGGAGAGAGCACGTGTGTGTCGTTGGGCATTGGGCCTAGGTAAAGCAGGGGGATAACCCCTTTGGTATAAGTGTGGTTGGGCCTTGGCCCTATGTTTATCACTTGTGCTCAACCATTTTTGTCAAGGCGGGGGTGCTGTTGCTCACTTTGCTAATTTCAATTTCTTAAAATTGACCAGTTTTCGCCCAAAAAAGCCACCCTCAATGTGCACTCTGGTTGTCATGCTTGTAATTCACTGAGATGGGAGTGTTGCTAAGAGGGCAAGTAATTATTGTTGGTTGGCTAAGATTATTAACACATTGTAGTGAAGCATATCAAACTCCAATAATACACAACACACTTTTTACACAAGAGGATTGCATCACATACTGTACATGTACCACGGTACAACTAAACGCACATTCAATTACACCTTACCAAATCACCTTAAGTTTTTCCTCACTCTTCCCAAGCCTGCTTTCTTTCCAGGTGGTGGCATGGGTGATTTCCTGCTTCCCCCTTTGCCCTTCCCCTTGTCCTTTCCATTACCCTTCTCTGCCTCTCTCCTCGTCTTCTCAGCTTCTTCTCTTTTCGCCTTCTCCTCTACCTCCCTCGCCTTCCTCACCTCTTCCTCCCGCCTTTTCTGGGCTGCAGCTTCCTCTTTCGCCTTCTCTTTGCTCTTTGCAAGCTGCTTTCGCTCCTCCCACTCTCTCGCCTTCTTCTCTTTCTCTGTCTCCCTCTTAACCCCACTCGCTTCCCCCCCTTGCTTCTCTCCACTGGCACTTCCCCCTGTATTCTCCCCTCCCATCTCCCCTCCCTTCTCCCCTCCCTTCTCCCCTCCCTTCTCTCCTCCTTTCTCAACCTTCCCCCCTCCCTGATCTGACTTGCCGCCACTATCAGCCCCACCAGCATCTCCTCTCTTCTCCGACCCTTTCCCACTCCTGCGAGATGAGCCTGGGCGTGAGGCTGACGTGGTGTTCGATGTCGTAACAGGGTTACCACTTTCTGAGGTGGAGTTACCGCTTGCAGAACCATTGTTTGCAGCTGCAGCAGTCAAATTTTCAGCTTTCTTTGCTGCTGAAGCAGCGGAATCAGCAGCAGCAGCAGCGTCTTTCTGAATCTTCGCCCATTGATCCAGAGCTGGGAGCGCAGAAAACGCCAGGGGACAAGAGCAAGTGGAGAGGGGGGGTTGGGGGGGATGGGAGGGTAAGTCGCCTCAAAGTTAATACACCTCCGCTCATCCAGAGCCGAGAGCAGCGCAAATATTAAGGGACATGAGCAAGTAAAAAACATAGTTGCGTCACCTCAAAGGTCATACGTGCCTACTCATCCAGAGCTGAAAGCAGCCTTTCCTTACCTGTGCACTGGCTCTTCACCAGGTGCTCACTTATGCTCTTGTTGACACAGTAAGGGTTGTTCTCGCAGTCACGCAGGACGGACCACCGCCAACAATAAATCTTGCTCCAGCCCTCACAGAATCCATACTCCTCTTCGTGCAACCATTGCCTGCTGCTGCTGCTGCTGTTGCTGCTGCTTCTGCTGCTGCTGCTGTTGCTGCTGCTGCTGCTGCCAACCCCACCAGCTGGCGTGGCAGAGTCCATTGCTGATGTGGAGTCCGTGCTGACGTGGCAGCCGATGACACAGTTGCAGAAGCGGGGCCTTTCCATGCACTGAACGCCGTTGAGACACTTGTTGTAACCCCAGAGGCACTCAAACGTCCGGCACACCTCGGGATCCTCGTCATCAGCATAAGCAGCTCCGTTAGAAGCACTAGTCCCACTTCTACCACTGTAGTTGCTGTAATCAATGCAGTCGTTAACCCCGTCGCACCACTTCTCCACAGGCAGGCACCGACCAGTAGACGGGCACTGCTTTAAGCCTGCCCATTGGCAGTCAAAGGCGCGGCAGAGGGAAGGGTCCTCGTCTGCTGTGTAAGGCAGTAGCGTAGAAGCGACAGTGCTGGGTGAGCTAGCACTGACGGTTGATCTGCCCCCCGAAACCACCCCTTCCGAAGCAGCATCTGAGCCGCCAGTTGCACCATGCATCCCCTGAGCTGCATTATCGGTTGCGCTGGCGGTGACTGGGCAGTCGTTCTTGCCGTCGCACCTCTGTGTTTTCTCAATGCACAGGGTGCTTCCAGGACACTTCCAGCGACCAGATGAGCAATTATGACTTTCGCACATCGCCGGATCCTCGTCGTCACTATAAGCCGATGCATTAGCCAAGGCGGCAGCAGCACCAGTGGTTCCTCCTTCATCATCATCCCCTAAAGGACAATCGTTCTTTCCATCGCAGACCTCTGATTCGTCAATATACACATCGACCCACACGCCCCCCTCGTCTTCAAACCCCAGAACAATCACTTTCTGCTGCCGCTGACACTTGAAATTCCATGGTTCATTCTTCTGGCAGACCTCGGGGTCCTCATCCTCGCCATAAGGCAGGGTCAGGTTCGTTACGGGGTGCTTCATTAGTGGGCATTCGGACACGCCGTCGCATGCTGGCACACACTTGTTGGTTTCGGTGCAGCGAACATGGTCTGAGTTCAAGCAGCCCGGCCCGCAGACCTCGTCTGGGTCGCTGTGGGGATCCACGCAGCAGTAGCCCGAGCCATAGGTGATGTTGCAGAACCAGAGGTCATCACACACTGCCTGGACAGGCAAGGAGTGGAAAGAGAAGAAAGGAAGTGGGCTTGGGTGTGAAGGGAAGGCGCGACAATGGGGAGGAGGGATTGGAAGAGGAGCGGGTGGGATGGGAAAGGTTGTAGAGGAGAGTTTTAAAAAGAATGGGAGAGGAGAGAGTGGAAGGGGAGATGGTAACAGGGGAGAGGGTGTGAGCGGAGAGACCAGTGAGAGCGCAAGAGAGCAGAGGATTGAGAAACAAAGTGGGAAATATTAATGAAAGAGAGGGAAAGTGCTGAAGCAGGAGGATGAGGGTCGCTACTAGGAACATCACGCAGAACAGAGATTGCAGCTCACATAAGTGTTTTGTGTCTGTCCACACATCCATTCCTCCTGCATGCAGGGCTCGTTCGCACCCCGGCAGTACATGCCCTCGGTAGGGTCGTAACACTCCCTCCGTCCAGGCCCACACCCATCGTAGCTGCTGCTGCTGTCGTTGCTGCTTCCAGCAGTACTGTCTCCATTGTTGCTGCTGCTGTCACTGTTGCCACTGTTACCACTGCCGCTGCTGCTGCTGTCATTTCTGAGGCTGCTCTCACCGCTGCTTCCATTGCTGCTCAAGCCGTTGCTGGCGTCATCTCCTGAAATGCTGGTGTCATCTCCTGAAGCGCTGGTGTCATTTCCTGAAGCGCTGGTGTCACTGCTTGTGTCGCCGCTGTCGAACGAGTCCCATCCAGGATCCTGTGCTGCCACCTATAAAGGGTGGGGGAGAAGCATGAGTGGGGGCAAGGTAGGGTTACGAGGCTGGGAAGGAAGAGGTGAGAGTGGGGAAAAAAAAGCGAATGACACAAGATCCTGTTGAGAACCACAGAGGCTTGGGAAGTGATAGTAGCCGAAGCGAGGTTCAATCGGTGGGGTTGTAACACGAGATGCAATGTGGGGATGTATATGATGCGGGAACTGGAGGCGGCGGGGAAAGGCGCCGAGGGGTAAGCCTCGCCTGAAAGGTTATTTTAAGCGCTGGAACGGTCCGTTACGGGAGACGCGGAAGTGCCTTAGCCAGAGCTACTTTACCCTATACTTGCTAATTAGGTGAGTTAGAAAACTAGGGCTACTGTATTGTGGTATCTCACACTAAAAACTGAACACGGTAATGATGTGGATGGATGGAGGGCGGGAGGCGCATTACCTCTTCGTCCGGTATGGACAGCGCTGTAGACAGCAATGACGCCAGCAGAAGCGCGAGAAGCGGCCACGAAACCGCAGCTAACGACCTGAACGGCAACCGCCGCTGTGCCATTTCTAACAGCAGTACTAACGGACGGATACGATCCGTCAGACTCAGTACTAGTAACCGACGGACTCGGAGCTTTGCGTATTTGCTCAACCAAATCAGATGGCCTCGTTGAGACCTTTCGATTCGTGGTGAACGTTTCGGGTCTGTTAGGGATTCGGAAGGTAAAGTCTCGGTTTTAGGGTTTCGCGTCTGTCACCTGTTCCTCGCAACACGTACCGCAGCCACTCAGTGAAGGCTGGAAAAACAACTAGATCTGTAACATTTATTATAGAATGAGAAGGAGCGAGAGGATAAACGAGTAAATGCGGGCTTGCTTGAGATTACTGCGACAAAGGGGTGATCGAGAACCATCACAAAAAACCTGAGACAGCTGTAGTACAGTAGTACAGTATACGATTTGGAAACCGCGATGCACACAAATGGCAGTGTGCACGAGAGGAAGAGGGAGTTGGAGAAGAAACAGCTTGTGTTCGAAATGTGACGAGGCGCATCGCGGTAGATACAGTATTGCCCTGCCTTGCTGTCAAACTGAGGTTGGTGGTGGAGCGGGCTGACGCCTTATGACCCCCAACGACCGCAGCGGAGCGCGGTATAGCCCTGGTAGGGGTCCACCTGAGCGCAACAATCGCAGGTCAATTTCAGGGGAAACAGAGATTTCAACTTCAGGAGCGTGATGAGGTCGCGGAAGTCAACGCAGATATGTCATTCGTGCGAAAGAATACGAATGATCGAGAGTTACGTTGCTGACAAGTTATATCTGCATGTTTTCGTTATGAGTTGTAAGGAAGAATGCACATGTTTAACTAATACGGTAACGAAGCTGTGACTAAATGAACTGACAATGAAATGAAGGGCTATCAATAAAATAGAGGCTGACAAAGGGGAAACTCCAGAAATTTAGGATAGGTAGGTGCAGGTTGGGGAACTGAATGTATACGAAGGCTATGCGCATGAACATGCGTACGGACTTGCCTACGAAAAAGCTGATGTGTCACTAATCAACTTAGTCAGTCTCAGCCACGAATGTGAATGTTCTGGAGCAATTTACAAGATGTAAAGGGCTAACATAACAAACATAAACATTGTACAGACACAGAAACAAGATACCCGTACCGCTATCTTTCAACGTAAGGAACATGTAGAAATGCCAATCAAGCTATACCCGTACCATTACCGAAGGTTTTTACGTGACTTTCTTACCCCTGTATTCCTCCCATGCGGTGGCTTGGGTGATTTCCTGCTTCCCCCTTTGCCCTTCCCCTTGTCCTTTCCATTACCCTTCTCTGCCTCTCTCCTCGTCTTCTCAGCTTCTTCTCTTTTCGCCTTCTCCTCTACCTCCCTCGCCTTCCTCTCCTCTTCCTCCCGCCTTTTCTGGGCTGCAGCTTCCTCTTTCGCCTTCTCTTTGCTCTTTGCAAGCTGCTTTCGCTCCTCCCACTCTCTCGCCTTCTTCTCTTTCTCTGTCTCCCTCTTAACCCCACTCGCTTCCCCCCCTTGCTTCTCTCCACTGGCACTTCCCCCTGTATTCTCCCCTCCCATCTCCCCTCCCTTCTCCCCTCCCATCTCCCCTCCCTTCTCCCCTCCCTTCTCCTCTCCCTTCCCCCCCCCATTCTCCCCTCCCTTCTCAGCTCCCTTCCCCCCTCCCTGCTCTGACTTGTTACCACTATCAGCCCCACCAGCATCTTTTCTATTCTCCGACCCTTTCCGGCTCCTACGAGATGAGCCTGGGCGTGAGGCTGACGTGCTGGTCGGTGGCGTAACAGGTTTACCATCTTCTGAGGTGGAGTTACCACTTGCAGTACCATTATTGGCAGCTGCTGCAGTCAAATTTCCAGCTTTCTTTGCTGCTGCAGCAGCGGAATCAGCAGCAGCAGCAGCGTCTTTCTGTATCTTCGCCCATTCATTCAAAGCTAAGAGCACAGAAAACACCAGGGGACAGGAGCAAGTGGAAGGGGGGTGGGGGGGGTGGGGAAGGGGGGGAGGGTAAGTCGCCTCAAAGGTCATACATGTCTGCTCATCCACAGCTGGGAGCAGCGCAAATATCAGAGGACAAGAGCAAGTAGAGAAACATTGTTGCGTCACCTCAAAGCCCATACGTGCCTACCCATCCAGAGCTGAGAGCAGCCTTTCCTTACATGTGCACTGGATCTTCAACAGGTCCACACTCATGCTCCTGTTGACACTGTGTAAGGTGTCTTCGCATCGATGCATGCAACAATCAGAGGGAGGAACAGGGGTATTCGTGACTTAATGCAACCTTCGCTTACCTGTGCACTGGCTCTTCACCAGATCTTCACTCATGCTCCTGTCGACACAGTAAGGGGAGTCGTGGCACAGACGCAGGTAGGACCAATTACGACAGATCTTGCTCCAGCTCTCACAGAATCCATACTCCTCTTCATGCAACCATTCCCTGCTGCTGCTGCTGTTGCTACTGCTACTGCCGTTACTGCTGCTACTGCCGTTACTGCTGCTACTGCCGTTACTGCTGCTGCTACCGCTCCCACCAGCTGACGTGGCAGAGACGTTTGTTGACGCGGGATCCGTGCTGACGTGGCAGTCGATAACACCGTTGCAGATACGGGACTTATGCACGCACTGAACGCCATTGGGGCACTTCTCGTAATCCCACTGGCACCGAAACGTTCGGCACACCTCTGGATCCTCGTCATCGGTATAAGCAGCTCCGTTAGCAGCACTGCCACTTGTATTACTGTAGTTGCTGTAATCAATACAGTCGTTGACTCCGTCGCACCACTGTTCCAATGGCAGGCACCTGCCGGTAGAAGGGCACTGCTTGGACCAAGGCCATCGTGAACCACAGTCAAATGAGCGGCAGAAGGAAGGGTCCTCATCTGCTGTGTAAGGCAGCAGGGCAGGTGAACCGGCAGTGGTGGCCGAGCCAAAAGTGGTGGATGAGCTAGTATTGACGGGTGAACCGCCACTTGTAGCCACCCCTACCGAAGCAGCATCTGAGCCGTCATCATGCATCCCTTGAGCTGCAACATCGGCTGCACTGGCGGGTATCGGGCAGTCGTTCTTGCCATCGCACCGCTGTCCTTCCCAAATACACAGGGTGCTTCCAGGACACTTCCAGTATCCATATGAGCAATTAAAACTCTTGCACATCGCCGGATCCTCGTCATCACTTAACACCAAGGCTTCCTTGCCAGTATTGGTCAAAGCAGCAGCACCTGCACCACCAGCAGCAGCAGTGTCTTCTTCATCATCCCCTAAAGGACAATCGTTCTTTCCATCACAAACCTGTGCAGAATCAATGTAAACATCGACCCACACGCCCCCCTCCTCTTCAAATCCCGGAACAATCACTTTCTGCTGCCGCAGGCACTTGAAATACCTGTTCTTATCCGTCTTGCATACCTCAGGATTCTCGTCCTCGCCATAAGGCAGGGTCTGATTCGTTACAGGGTGCTTCATTAGTGGGCACTCGGACATGCCGTCGCATGCCTGCACGCACTCGTTGGTTTCGGTGCAGCGAACCTGGTCCGAGTATTGGCAACCTGGCCCGCAGAACATGTCAGGGTTGCTGTGGGGATCCACGCAGCAGTAGCCCGAGCCATAGGTGATGTTGCAGGACCAAAGGTCGTCACACACAGCCTGGAGAGGCAAGAAGTGGGAAGCGAGGCGAGTTATGAGCTATTTTTTAGGCGCCTTAACAAGAGTTTCCACAGCCTGGCCTGCAGTGCTCGCCTGGGTCGCTATGGGGACCCACACAGCAGTCGTCCGAGCCATAGGTGATGTTGCACGACCAAAGGTCGTCACACACAGCCTGGAGAGGCAAGAAGTGGGAAGCGAGGAGAGTTCTGAGCTATTTTTGAGGCGCCTTAAAAAGAGTTCCCATAGCCTGGCCCACAGTGCTCGTCTGGGTCGCTATGGGGACCCACACATCAGTCGTCCGAGCCATAGGTGATGTTGCATGTCCACAGGTCCGAGCACGCTTCCTGGAGAGGCAAGAAGAGGGGAGCGAGGCGAGTCATGTGCATGAAGTGGGCTCGGGAGAGAAAGGAAGGCGTGACAGTGGGGAGGAGGGATTGGAAGAGGAGCGAGTGGGAGCGGAAAGTGTGTAGAGGAGAGATTCGGAGAGGATAGAGCAGGAGAAGAGAGCGTGGAAGGGGAGACGGTTTCAGGGGAGAGGATGTGAGTGGGGAGGTGAGTGGGAGAGATGAAGCAGAGGAATGAGGGGCTGAGAGTGAGAAACACAGTGGTAGAGATGTAACGGGAGAGAGGGGAAGAGGCGAAGCAGGAGCATGAGGGCGGCCAAGGAATGTCATGCGAGGAACAGCATGTTTCTACTCTTAGATGATCTAAGGCCATAGGTTGTGGCTTACATAGGTGTTATGATTCTGTGCACACATCCATTCCTCCTGCATGCACGGCTCGTTCTCGCCCCGGCAGTACATGCCATGGGGTGCACCGTTGTCGTAACACACCCTCTCTCCAGGCCCGCACCCATAATCATCGCTGCCGTCGCTCTCACTGTCGTTGCTGCTGCTGGTGCTCTCACTGTTGCTGCTGTTACTGCCGTTGCTGCTGCTGATGTCGCTGCTGCTGTTGCTACCGCCGGTACTGCTGCTGTTGCTGCCATTGCCAATGCTGCTGTCACTGTTGCTGCTGTTACTGCCGTTACTGCTGCTGTTGCTCTCATTGCTGAGGTTGCTGTCACTGCTGCTTCCATTGTTGCTCAAGCCGTCGCTGGCGTCATCTCCTGAAGCATCGATGTCAGTGCTTGTGTCACCGCTGTTGCTACTGTTGCTGCCATTACCGAGGCTGCTCTCACTGCTTCCTTTGCTGCTCAAGCCGCTGCTGGCGCCATCTCCTGAACTGCTGATGTCACTGCTTGCGTCGCCCCTGTCGGGAAAGTCCCAATTAGGATCCTGTGCCGCCACCTTTTGAGGTTGGGGGAGAGGCAAGAGTGGGTGCCAGGAGGGGAAACGAATGGGGGCAAGATAGAGCTATCCGGTGAGGCTGGTAATAGGTGAGGGTGGGGGAAGAGAGCGCAGAAGGGACAGGTTGATAGCTGAAGAGAGGCCTAACCAGTGGAGCTAACATGAGATGCACTGTCTATGCACTGTCCATGATGGAAAATAGAGGCGGATTGGGGAAAGGCGTCGGAAGCCGCGCCGGAAAGAGAAATTTCCTGGAGGGGTTAATAAGCGTCGGAAAGGAGGTTCAACGGGAGGATGGGAACAGTGGCGGGTGCCAGGGAAAGCGGAAATATTAGAATGATCCGAATCGAATATATGACATTTATCGAAATGCCATTGGGTATGGAAAACTAGCTACTATAGGGATCTCGCGTTAAATAGACACAGTTGGGATGGGCGGCTGTCGGGAAGCGCGTTACCTCTTCGTCCAGTGTGGACAGCGCTGACGTCAGGAATGACGCCAGCAGAAGCGCGAGAAGCAGCCACGAAACCGCAGGTAACGACCTGAACGGCAACTGTCGCTGTGCCATTACTAATATGACGGCCACGATCCGTCAGCGCGTTAGCGTTTTCGATACTCCGACTCGTAGGACTCCGTTGAGACCGTCCAATGCGTGATGAACTAGGATTCACGTTTTAGGGTTTCGCGGTCTGTGTGACGATCTGGCACTGCCACTGACAACACTAATTTATCTGTCGCTTATAGCCGAGAGGAAGAAAGAGCGATATTCAAAACGAGTAACGGCGGGCTACCCTTTGAGATTATTGCGAAAGAACGAATGATCGAGAGGAAGAGATACTATCTCTAGTACTACAAGTAGTACTATAACAGCCAGTTACACACACAAATGGAGGGGGAAGAGGGACTTGGAGAAGAAACAGATTGCGTGCGAAATGAGACGAGCCGCATCACGGTGGATATTGCCCCTGCCTTGCTGTCAACCTGAGGTTGGTGGTGGCGCGGACTGACGCCCTCTGACCCCCGACGACCCCAGCGGAGGAAAGGTTAGGGCTGGATAGAAAGCGCCCACCTGAGCGCAACACTCCCAGGTAAATTTCAGGAGAAACAGCGACGCCAGTTCAGGGGCTTTGATGAGGTCGCGGAAGTCAACGCGATAATTCAATTGTGCGAAAGAGACGAATTTGCGAATGTTACGTTTCTGACGATTTATAATTGCATGTATTGGTTAGGAGTTGTAAGAAAGCGTGCGCATGATTTACTGAGGTAACAACCAAGCTGTGACTAAATGAACTGACAATGCAGTGAAGGCATGACAATAACATAGGAGGCTAAAAAAGGGGAAATTCCAGGAATTTGGGATATGCGCAGGTTGGGGAATTGAATGTGGAAGAAGGTGATGCATACGAACATGCCTACGAAAAGGCTGATGTACCAATAACCTTACTATTTAGTCTCAGGCGATGAATGTACTGGAGCAGTCGACCATAATGTACAGAACTAAAGTCGACATTGTACTGACACAAAAATAAGGTACCACTAACCGTTCTTTTTATGTATACAAGCCATAATGACAACGTAGAATTGCTGATCGAGGTATTATTTCATCTCATCGAAGGTTTTTTCGAGATTTTCTCGCCCCCGTTTTCCTTCCAGACAGTGGCTTGGGCGATTTCATGCTTCCCCCTTTACCCCTACCCTTGTCCTTTTCCTTGCCCTTCTCTGCCTCTCTCATCTCCTTCTCGGCTTCATCCCTTTTCGCCTTCTCCTCTGCCTCCCTCGCCTTTCTCTCCTCTTCCTCCCGCTTTCTCTTCTTTGCAGCCTCCTCTTTCGCCTTCTCTTTGCTCTTTGCAAGCTGCTTTCGCTCCTCCCACTCTCTTGCCTTCCTCTCTTTCTCTGTCTCCCTCTTCATCCCACTCGCATCCCCCCATTGGTTCTCTTTGCTGGCAGCCTCTCCTGTCTTCTCCCCTCCCTTCTCCCCTCCCTTCTCCTCGTCTTTCGCCCCGTTCTTCCCCCCTCCCTGCTCTAATTTGTTACCACTATCAGCCCCCCCAGCATCTCCTCTCTTCTCCGACCCTTTCCGGCTCCTACGAGATGAGCCTGGGCGTGAGGCTGACGTGGTGTTCCATGGGATAGCAGCAGCACCGTTCTCTGACGTGATGTTTAATGGCACAGCAGCAGCACTGTTGCCTGAGGTGGAGTTTCCACTCCCAGCAACGGTGTTGGCAACCTCTGCAGTCGAATTGTCAGCTTTCTTTGAATCAGCGGCAACAGCAGCTGCAGCGTCTTTCTGTATCTTCGCCCATTCATCCAGAGCTGGGAGCAACGCAAACACCAGAGAATAAGAGCAAGTGAAGGGGAGTTTTTGAGTTGCCTCAGAGGTCACATGTGCCAATTAATAAATCGCTGGAAGCAGCACAAATACCAGGGGCAAGAGCAAGAGGAGGGGAATCAACTGAGAAAGGCAACCTTTTGAAAATCAACCGACCTCTGGAAAAGTAGATAATCAGTTAAGAACCGAATATGAATCAGTAAACCTTTGTACATGAGCCAGCCTTAGGTCATGGGGAACCTATGAACTTAAACCACGTAAAAAACAATGCTAACACACACTTGAATTAAAGGGCAAACGATGTCTGAACAAGAAAGGAAATCTGAAAATTGAGAACAGAGAAGATTGCATAAAGAGGACGAGGGAGAGAGAGAGAGAGTCCTGGTTTACGTGTAAATGGCCCATGCACGTAAACCAGACCGAGAGTCAAACCACGTTTGAGTCACTCAAACCACGATCGCTCCCATGTCCTGGTTTGAGTAACCACGATCACTCTCGGTTTCCTGTGCAACCACGATCGCTCCCGTTTTACCTATGCAATGGCTCTTCACCTATTCCCCACTGTTGGAATTACATTTGGAAGTTCTCAAAGGTAAATTATTTCTTACCAGTGCACTGGCTATTCACCAAGTCCTCATTCTTGCTCCTCTTGACACAGTAAGGGTTGTTGTCGCACCGATTCAGGTCGGACCACCATGGACAATGAATCACGCTCCAGCTCTCACAGAATTCGTACTCCTCGTCATGCAGCCACTGCCTGCTGCTGTTTCTGCTGCTGCTGCTGTTGTCGGTGCTGCTGCTGCTGCTGCCGCCAGCTGACGTGGCAGAGCCTGCTGATGATGTGGAGTTCATGCTGACGTGGCAGTCGATGACAACGTCGCAGAAGCGGGTCTTTTCCACGCACTGAACGCCGTTGGGACACTTCTTGTAACCAGAGAGGCACTCAAACGTCCGGCAAACCTCGGGATCCTCGTCATCAGCATAAGCAGCTCCGTTAGCAGCAGTTCTACCACTGAAGTTGCTGTAATCAATACAGTCGTTGACCCCATCGCACCAATGTTCCAGTGGCAAGCACCGACCGGTAGAAGGGCACTGCTTGAAGCCTGTCCATCCACAGTGAAATTCGCGGCAGAGGGAAGGGTCCTCATCTGCTGTGTAAGGCAGTAGGGCAGGAGAAGGCGAAACAACAGTGGTAAGTGAGCTAGTACTGTCGGGTGAGCTGTCAGGTGTAACCACCCCTTCCCCAGCAGCATCTGAGCCTTCAGTTCCACCATGCATCCCCTGAGCTGCATCATCGGCTGCACTGTCGGTGATCGGGCAGTCGTTCTTGCCGTCGCACCTCCGTGTTATCGAAATACACACGGCGCTTCCACGACACTTCCAGTATCCAAATGGGCAAACATAACTCTTACACATCGCTGGATCCTCGTCGTCACTTAAGCCTGTTGCTTCCACGCTTGTATTGGCCACAGCAGCAACAGAAACAGCAGTGGTGTTCCCTTCATGATCATCCCCTAAAGGACAGTCGTTCTTTCCATCGCAGACCCTCGTGTAACAAATATACACATCGACCCACACGCCCCCCTCCTCTTCGAACCCGGGAACAATCACTTTCTTCTGCTGCTGGCACTGAAAATACCATGATTTTTTCTTCTTGCAGACCTCTGGGTCCTCATCCTCGCCATAAGGCAGGGTCTGGTTCGTTACAGGGTGCTTCATTAATGGGCATTCGGAGGTGCCATTGCATGCCCGCACGCACTTGTTGGTTTCGGTGCAGCGAACCTGGTCCGAGCGTCGGCAGCGTGGCCCGCAGACCTCGTCCGGGTCGCTGTGGGGATCCACGCAGCAGTAGCCCGAGCCATAGGTGATGTTGCAGGACCAGAGGTCATCACACACAGCCTGGAGAGGCAAGAAGCGGAAAGTGAGGAGAGTTATGTGCTTGGAGTGGGCTCGGGAGGGAAACGGAAGGCGTGACGGTGGGGAGGAGAGATTGGAGGCGGGGCGACTGGGAGTGGAAAGGGTGTAGAGGAAGGATTTGGAGAGAAAAGAGTGGAAAGGGAGAGGGTATCAGGGGAGAAGATGTGAGTGGGGAGATCAGTGGGACAGAGAGAGCAGCAGACTCAGTGGCTGAGAGTGAGAAACACCGTGTTTCTGGGAGAGAATTGATGGGAGAGAGGGAAAGTGCCGACGCAGGAGGATGATGGGCATTAGGAAGGTGACGATTCTAAGACCAGAGGTTGCGGCTTACATGGGTTTTGTGTCGCTGAGCACACATCCTTTCCACCTGCATGCACGGCTCGTGCTCACCCCGGCAGTACATGCCCCCAGGTGCTCCACTGTCGTAACACTCCCTCTCTCGAGGCCCGCACCCATTGCTGCTGTTGTTCTCACTGTCATTGCTGCTGCTGTCACTGTTGCTGCTGTCACTGTTGCTGCTGTCACTGTTGCTGCTGTCACTGTTGTTGCTGCTACTGCCATTGCTGCCGAGGCTGCTCTCATTGCCGAGGCCGCTCTCATTGCCGAGGCTGCCCTCACTGCTGCTTCCATTGCTGCTCACGACGTCGCTGGTGTCATTTCCCACGATGATTTCATTGCGCGGATCTCCGTAATCAAAGTCGTCCCATCCTCCAGAATCCTGGGCTGCCACCTTTGGACATCGGGAGAAGGGCATAGTGGGAGAAGGCGGGGAAAAGGGAGTTCAGTTTTATATGTGGTGGGGCATCCAGGATCCCGTTGACCGAGTCCCATCCAGGTTCGGGCCGTTGACCGAGTCTCCGGGATCCCGTTGACCGAGTCCCATCCAGGGTCGGGCCGTTGACCGAGTCTCAGGGATCCCGTTGACCGAGTCCCATCCAGGAGTCTGTGCTGCTACATTTGGACATGGGAGGGGCAGAGCGGGGAAGGATAGGAAAAAAATGAGTTCCCTGGCGAAAGAACCTAAATCTGTGCCACGGAGTGAGTGGGGACGAGAGAAGGGGGACCGAAGTCAGGTCAGGGAGGAAAAGGGGAATAGAGGAGGAAAAAGGCCTTTGGGACAGAGGAACCCTAAACCCGGTAACAGAGGGGGAGAAAAATTCGACTCCATGTTTTAAGGAGTTAACTCCAGTGCTGTGTTCGCGGAAAAGGCGGTTTAGAAATTTGGAAATATAAAATATGGAAACAATTTCCACCTTTTCCATGCTCGGACCAGGGTTACTAAACGTGTCCTAAAGTGTGAAAGAAATGTGCTGTATCGTGTGAAAGAGTAAAAAAGACGACACTGAATCTTTACCGAAACAGTGTAAACGCGAACTACCTCAGCGCGCCGCTCGTCTTCGTATGTAGACATCGACGTTGATAAAGAGGTAAGCAGAAGCGTGAGAAGGAGCCACGAAGCCGACGCCGCTGCTAACTTCGACCTGGACGGCAGCTGTCTCCGCGCCGCCATGATTATCGTGACGTTTTCGGTCCTCGATTGGGTGGCGAGTTGTGGGAATGAAGATCAAACGGACTTTTTTTTTTTTTTTTTTTGCCTGAGGATTTTCAGCCAACGACCGAATTACAGCTACTGTCACGCGGCGAGGCACGGTCTGGAAGTGGTTGCTGGTCTAAAATAAGATATCGCGCCACTATTGTATCAATAAAGGTCGATCTGTATACTAAGCCTATCGTTGAGATGATTCTGTCCAGTAGCAACTACAAACAAATATGAGCCCAGCACGTTTCCGTTCCAGGGTTCGTTTGACGCAGTTCAATACGGTCGACTAGGTTTAAAGCAGGTTTCTGATGTTCACCGCTTTACACCGTTGCGCACCAGAATGTACCTTTCAAAGTCGATTGTGGATGAACGAAAATGAGGCTCCCTCATTATCACCAAGGGGGAGGTGGAGGAGAAACGAGTTGCGTTGTGTGCCAAATGTTGCGGCGAGGCGCAGAAATCTCATTGCCTTGCTGTCAAAAGGCGGTTGGTGGGTGCGAGGAGCTTCTGACACCCTCTGACCTCCAAAGACCACAGTGGAAGGCAGTTCATCTAGGAAGATTTCACCTGAGCGTAACACTCGCAGGTGAATTTCGTCGGGGGATTTACTTTCCCCTGGGTGGGCTGGTTGTGAAAAGAGCAACAGAGGAATCTTTTAAAATTTTTATGACACATCGACTGGGCATTTTCCACATTCAGGTACCAGAAGGGTGGAAAGGGAGGGTACAGCTCAAAAGGGAGTTCAGGGGAAGATGTGTGAGTTAAAAATCTGGCAGATCTTTTCACCTGGAAGCAGCAGTTTCGGGAGCGATTCTAGGTCAGGGGGAATCAGGGATCCCTGTCCATTGGTCCCAGGGGATCCGATAAGGTCACGGAAAGTCAACGAAAATTGGTGATTTGCTGCCAGTGAGCGACTACACTTTGGGAAAGAAATTATTGTATAAATGTGTGATAAGAAATTATCGTAGAATCGTCGTTGTTGTTGGGCAATGACCTTGTTGCTGACTGCACGTGAATCTTCCAGATCAGCACACAAACCATACCAGCGAAACGCAATTCGGCCCTGCTGGAAATGCCATGTCGACAACTACTGCATTGACTCTGCCAGGCGTGCAAGAGCCGAATGGGCGCGTTGACCAGGTTCTGCACAGCACACGTCAGCGACGGTAGCCAGTCGGAGAAACGGTGAGAATTTGAGCTTGTCCGCGCTGGCGACGCGAAATCCACGACATCACATGGGCTGACGCAGTCATCCATCGCGAGCGGGACTTTCGCAATCACGTGAGGCTGACAGGCGATTTGTAATCTAACGAGCGACAGGCGTTGCGAAATCGAACTGAAGTTACCAGCCGTGGACGAAATCAATCCGTGTGCTTTCCCCCACCTTCAAAAACCACTCCTTCAGAACCAGAGCTCAAAATTCAAATGAAGTGGCCTTCCATTGCCACAGCTTTCTTTTGTGTTCACGTTTGCTCTTTTTGTTCTCCGTTCTTGCACAATCAGACAACCGGCGGTGATCATTTTCCAGAATAACGAAGCTGAACAATAATCCTACGCCCAGAATCTACTATCGCCGTTCTTTGAACAGGTGTCACCAACGTTCTCACGAAGACTTAACAACATCGGCGGCGACGATGCGGACTTCATTGAATTCTCGCTCTTCCAAGCACACGCCGGCGACCTCAATCGCGGCGCTGATGCTGCTGCTGGCGCTCTGCGTCCACGCAGACCTCGAGTCGCGCCTCGTGGGAGCGGAAAGCGTCAGCATCGACGCGTCACAAAGTGAGAGCGGCTGCACGAACGAAATAATATTTATGAAAATTTTCAGAATGAGTGACTTGCGTACCGTCACCTGCGTGCGGAACGGTCTGGCAAGATATTTGGATAAAGAGTATGAACCCCGTGATCCCATCCCTGCCTGACCAGAAAGCTAGTACGCGTTGAAAATATTTCTTAGCCCGCCACCGTGGAGAAAAAAAAAAAAACCAAGCGAACAAACAAACAAGCAAACAAACCCTCCCGCCTCCCTCCCCCTCTTATATCGCTCCCCAGTCGCCCCTTTGAAGGCCGTGCAGGCAGGGCTGAACTACACGCTGGTGAGCAGCGACGACACGTGCCCGACCACGGCGTCCACCTTCATGGGCGCCATCCTCTGCGACGCTGATGGCTACGTCACCGAAATCAGGTGTGCGGCGTGTTTTGTTTCTCATTCCGCGTTGAATTTTGAGTCGACTCAAGAGTCAACGAGTCAGACCATGTCCACCCTCATGGGACGCCATACTCTGCGACGCTGGCTGTACCAATGAAAATCAGGTTAGGCGTGTTTGTTTCGCATTCCGCGTTGACTTTTAAGTCGACTCAAAGGTCAACTCTGTCCGCGTCCCCTCTCAGGCCTTTGAAAGAAGGTATGAAGCAAGCTCAAGTCAGCTTCTTCCTCAAGAAGGCTGCTGGTTGGGGGGTGCAGGTCACTATGTTCCTTTCACCCTGAATTTGGTGTAATGTCTGCGTCTTCCCTCTCTGCCTCATGCCAGCTCCGTTCATTACCCTCTCTTTTGCGCTTCCGATCGGTCCTGTTTCTGCAGCATATCGTCCTACTTCGGCAACGACGTTTACGCCAGCATCGTGTCCGATATCTCCCTGCTCACACGCCTCTCGCATATGTAAGAAAGCATCACACACGCATACAGTCACACGCATTCATGGCCAGCCATGCATTGCGGTGCCATCCTCTTTCAGCAGCGACGCCCTCGCCAGCATCGTGTCCGATATCTCCCTGCTCACACGCCTCTCGCATATGTAAGAAGCACATTCACTCTCACACAGACCCACACACGTACACATACACCCGTCCGATACCTCCCTGCTCACACGCCTCTCGCATATGTAAGAAGCATCCTCATTCACACACACACACACACACACACACACACACACACACCCACACACACACACACACACCCACCCACACACGTACACATACACCCGTCCAATATCTCCCTGCTCACACGCCTCTCCCATATGTAAAAAGCACCATCACGCGTGCACACGCGCGCAGACACACACACACACACACACACACACACGCACGCACGCACGCACGCACGCACGCACGCACGCACGCAAGCATGCACTCACTCTCACACACACACACCCACACACACACACACACGCACACCCCCCCCCCCCACCCACACACACACACACACACACACACTCACTCACACATGCATACACGCCGCACGCAATTACACACACACGCATTCACACAGATGCACACAAGCGCGCACACCAAGTCCCACCTTTCCTTCCGATGCACATGCCTCCATTCACACCCTGTGCGCTCGAACCATCCACCCACCCACCCACCAACCCCTCAGCAAGATGTATAACATGGACTTTGGAGGACTTTTAAGACGTCTCAAAAACCATCCACCACCACCCACCCACCAATCCTGCAAGCCTTGGGAGCATTCATGAGTCCTCAAGAATCGCCATTTTCACCCTGTGCACCCACACATCCACCACCCACCCACCAACCCCTCAGCAAGATGTATAACATGGACTTCGGAGGACTTTTAAGACGTCTCAAAAACCATCCACCACCACCCACCCACCAACCCCTCGGCAAGATGTATAACATGGACTTTGGAGGACTTTTAAGACGTCTCAAAAACCATCCACCACCACCCACCCACCAATCCTGCAAGCCTTGGGGAGCATTCTTGAGTCGACTCTAGAATCGTCAGTCTCGCCCTGTGCACCCACACATCCACCATCCACCCACCAACCCCTCAGCAAGATGTATAACATGGATTTCGGAGGAGCACCGCTTCCTGCAAGCCTTGCAAGCATCCCCAACCTCGTTTTCCTGTAAGTGCCTTGTGCTCCCGGGCCACTCCTGGATTCCTTTTCTATGTTTTCTTTCGCGATAGTAGATGCTTCACCTTCCTACCTACCCTAGACTATCTGTGAGCGCGTCCTAGTTTACTTTAATACAATTCATTTTTATGCAGTTTATTATGAGCCGCACTCATATTTTTCATGTTAACACGATAACCCGTCCGAAGTAGGCGAGGGAGGCATCATATGCGCCTCTCACAAGTGGTCCTTGTATTGATGTGCCATCACAGTGAGCTGGCAGCAGCGGCCTGTCTGGGGCGATTCCCGGCGATCTCAGCATAATCCCCCACTTCCGCCCCTTCTCTCCGTTCCCCACTTACCCCCGACCCCCTTCCACTGCTGCCATCACAGTGAGCTGGCCAGCAGCGGCCTGTCTGGGGCGATTCCCGGCGATCTCAGCACAATCACCAACCTGAAGCATCTGTGAGTGTCCCAGCCTGAAGCCCGTGGCCTCACTGAAGCCATCAGAGTGAGGTGTGGTGACCGGTAGTGGCCTGTCTGGGGCGATTCCCGGCGATCTCAGCACAATCACCAACCTGAAGCACCTGTGAGTGCACGAGCCAGAAGCACAGCACATGAGCCACGTGAAAACAAACTGTAGGAGCAGGTCAGCTTCCCCTACTTGTATCTTTGTCAACTATCGCACTCAGCTCCATATACCTACTCCTTTCCCACAAGACCCTCTCATCCCACCCCTGCCTCCCTCCCTGTGCGCCATCTTTTTGGACGTCTCAAAGACCCTTTCACCCCACCCCTGCCACCCTCTCTCCCTGTGCGCAACAGCGACCTCTCACGGAACACTTTCAGCACACTTTCATCCACTATCGCCTCCCTCTCCGGCCTTGAGTATCTGTAAGCAGCGCAAGCCGCTCCATTTTCCTCCCTGTGCTGAAGGCATTGCCTTAGAAGCATTGCCTTCAGCACCCTTTCATTCTCCATCTCCTCCTTCTCCGGCCTCGAATACCTGTAAGCAGCAGAAACCCCTCACCTTTCATTTCACCACATTCCCTGCGCTTCCCCATCCTGTTGCTCGCACGCGTCTTTGTGCCTCTCCCCTGTCTGCCATTTTCTTTTGTTTCTCAATGCGTCTTCTTCCTGCAGTCTCTCTTTCACTCTTTCATCCTCCCACTCGTGCGTTGTTGTGCCTGCAGAAACCTCATATACCTCTCGCACCTACAAGTCTCTCTCCTTTGAAGCCCTTCCTCCCCTCTGCTCTTCTTTCCTTTCCCCCATCCTTGCAGCGACCTCAATAGCAACGTGTTGGATGGCCCTATTCCTCCGGAGCTTATGTCCCTTACCAACCTTGCTCACATGTGAGTGGCATCGTATATTGGTGCGACTATTGGGAATTCTCAAATGTCCCTCCGGAGCTTATGACTCTCACCAACCTTGCTCACATGTGAGTGCCAAGGCAATCAATTAGACTATTGAGGCGCCTCAATAGACGGACCTATCCCTCCGGAGCTTATGACTCTCACCAACCTTGCTCACATGTGAGTGCCAAGGCAATCAATTAGACTATTGAGGCGCCTCAATAGACGGACATATCCCTCCGGAGCTTATGACTCTCACCAACCTTGCTCACATGTGAGTGGACACGCTTATGTTCGGTTCCAGTGAGCCCTGAATCTTGCAGCGGCTATTATATACCTTCCGCTCCTCACCAATCCCGTTTATGTAATAGCGCTCCAATCACCCCAATTCATACCTCAGTCCCATCAATTCATCTTGTCAATTCATCTCATCTCTCCCTCTCACCACTCCCACTCATCACTCCATCGCGTCTCTTCACCCATCCCCCGTCCCCTGTGCCATGCGGCAGTGACATGAGCAACAACAGCCTCAATGGCTCCATCCCTGATGCTGTCTCCAACCTCCAGGCCCTCACCCTCCCTCCCAACACTTCCCCCCGTCTCATCTCTTCACCTATCCCCCCATCCCCTGCGGCATGCGCCAGTGACATGCATAACAACAGCCTCAACGGCTCCATCCCTGATACCATCTCCAACCTCCAAAGCCTCACAGATCTGTAAGCGTCTACCTCTTTCCCCACCTGACTTTTTAGTCGACTCAAAAGTCACCACTTTGACATGAGCACCAACACCCTCAGCGGCTCCATTCCTGACGCTATCACCAATCTCCGAGCCCTCACAGATCTGTAAGCCTTCACTTTCGCTCTACCATCCCCATTCTACTTAGCCTGTCACTGGTCACTCTCTCTCGGAAGTTATCTGTCACTCTAACCACGAGGCACCTTTTGATTTATTTCCTCCTAACGCACACCCACACCCAGATTGGAGTGAACTGTCAGAATAGGTTGGTATCATCCCTCTTCTTGTCCTAATCCTCATTCGCTCTCACCTGCCTCGTACCTACCACCATGCCTCCTCTACCCCCCCCCTGTTGACCCACACTTGCATGCAGGGACCTGCCTGACAACTCTCTCTGGACCGATTCCCTCGTCCCAGTCCTTATCCTCTCTCACCTTCCCCATACCACCCTACCTCTTCTACCCTCCCACTGTTGACGTGCATGCAGGGACCTGCCTGACAACTTTCTCTCTGGACCGATTCCCTCGTGCTAGTCCTTATCCTCTCTCACGTGCCCTATACCACCTGTCCTTTCTGCCCTTTCTTGCCACCCTGCCTCTTCTACCCTCTCTCTCCCAATTGACCCACACATGCGTGCAGGGACCTGTCTGACAACTTTCTCTCTGGTCCGATTCCTGCAGGCCTGGGCTCCATCCCCAAGCTCCGTAACTTGTGAGCAGCCATGGATCACACACACACACACACACACACACACACACACACACACACACACACACACACACACACACACACACACACATCCGTACGCCCACGCACTCACGTGCGCACACACACAATCCCAGCCATCCCCAAGCTCCGTAACTTGTGAGCCGCCACGCAGCACACACACACACATCCGTACGCACATGCTCTCACGTGCACACATACACACGCGCGCACAATCCAGCCATCCCGAAGCGTAACTTGTGAGCAGCCATGGATCGCACACGCACAGAGAGACATATGGTTACACTCACACGCGGGCACAAGCACACATGCACGTGCGCACTTGCACATACACATGAGTGTGCGCACGCGCTCGCGCTCGCACACGCACACACACACACTTTCACACTTGCTAAAGCGGTTGCAAAAGGAATTCCCTTCATTTCCAACCTCAACTCTCGTCCCTGCATACTCCTCTTCCCGCCTCATTCCTCCCCACTCCCCTTCCCAAGTGGTTGGGAACGGGCGTCGAGTGCCCCAAGGAGTACGTCAGTTGTGTTAGCGGCGCATAAAATATCAAACTCGTCTGCATACTCCTCCTCCTCTTCCTCCTCCCCCGCCATTCCGCTTCCAGGTGGTTGGGAACCGGCCTCGAGTGCCCCAAGGAGTACACCAGCTGCATGGTGCACCATAGCTCAGGCAGCCAGCTGTGGACCAACTTAAAAGCCTCCTCTTCTTCCATGCTTCCCCGCCACTCACCCCCTTGCAGGTGGTTGGGAACCGGCCCCGAGTGTCCCAAGGAGTACACGAGCTGTGTGGTGCAGCAGAGCAGCGGCAGCCAGCTGTGCATGTGGTGCTCATACTTCTGCTCCACCTGCGACAAGAAAAACCGTGAGTTGGAAACCACAGTCGAGTTTCGAGGCGCATGATACGTCTTTTGAGGTGCCTCAAAAGTCGCCTCTCAACCCCAATGCTCCTACTGCTTCCGCTCCACATGCAACAAGAAGAACCGTGAGTTGGAAAGCAGAGGCGCCTTTTGAGACGCCTCAAAAGGTGCCTCTTAACCCATGACGCTCCTACTTCAGCAAACAACAATGCCAGCGCCAGTGCCACTGCACTTTGAATCGACTCAAAACCCTCTCTTCCTCTTCCATACCCCCTCCACAGCTCTGGACAGCCTTGTCTGGCCCATTCCAGACCCCACCACCACCATCACCACCACGAACAACAACCACAACAACGCCAGCGCCACTGCCACTGCGTTTGGACCCAACTAATAAAACCCTCTCTTCCTCTTCCATATCCCCACAACAGCTCTGGACAGCCTTGTCTGGCCCATTGGAGACCCCACCACCACCATCACCACCACGAACAACAACCACAACAACGCCAGTGCCATGGCGAATTCCTCCAGCTCAGGGCTGTCAACGGGAGCCATTGTGGGCATCGTGGTGGGCATCATTCTGCTCATTGTTGGCGTCGCTGCCGTTGTCTTCATCATCATTCGCTGCGGGAAGAAAACCGAAGGTGGATACCATATTCTACTCTTTCTTTGCTTTCTTCACTCAAGTTTTTCCTTACACAAGCACGCACATTCGCCCAAAAATCAAGTCATCTCCCACGCTACCAGCAAACAAACCTAACAAACTATACAAACGTATCGAGTATACACGAGAATCGCTCTGCTCTCCTGACCGCAAACTGCAACCTCTGCCCTCAGAAAGCAATCAGCAATCTGCCCTCTTGCCAGATTACTTTCGAGTTGACTCAAATGTCACGTTTCAACTTGCTCCCTTTCGAACGCTCCCATACTGTCCAGAGGTGGAAGTGCCTGCATATGCTGGTGGAGGCCAGTACCCTGCTCCAGACGCAACCCCTCAGGGCACGTATGCTAAGGGCTACGGCAGCTACCAGCCAGATGCGAGTGCCAAGGTCTAAATGATAAGAACTAAGCAGCGTCCCGTCCCAGTTCCTGCTACTCTTCTCTACACCTGCACCTGCTGCAATCTGCTACACCGTGCTGTATGTACTCAGCATAATGGTACAACCTGCTACTTTAAATATTCACAGTATGTTAGTCAGCGTGCTTTATCATTAGCGTTTTGCATCATCTAGTTGTACCGTACTACCATGTGCACCAGAAGTACGGTAGAACATTGCCAATCATACCGATATTACATCTGTTGGAAACAGTGAATCTTAAGCGCCTCTGTCGTGTCGAAACACCACACCAGAAGCGAGGCAAAACATATCGAAGCACCCACGTGTCAACCCTCGGAGGTTGAGAAAGTTGCTGGAGGTTACGCGAAAGTCAAAGGTCAAGCGACCTTTGACCTGACAAGTGCAGCGCGACAGTTAAGGACACACAACTGACTCGTTACAGAGCAGTTGCCCGAGTCGTACTGTATCGAACCGCAACAGCAACAGTAAAGTAGTTATAACTGCATCTTTTCATATTCCTTGTACTTTTATATAATCTTGTACTTTCTTGCTATAATCAATCTACTTTGCCCTCACATACTAGCGCAAGGTGGTTCAAACCTCTTCACTAAGCTTCCGCTGTTACAACAAGTTTCTACTCAGAGTTTACCCCTGCAAAGATCCTAAGGGCTGTTCTCAGCCCAACATGGTATGAGAGCTCACAGGAGAAACTCTACTACTATCAAGACATCAGATACATCACAAGACATGGCAACAAACAAGGAAAGGAGCTCCTCTAACGGCTCCCCGGGCACTACTCCTACTCCACCTCCTGCCTCTGGCCTGCAGACAGAGGAGGGCACGGCAACAAGACCAAGGGCAACGTCTACTGAGACTCCTGCAAATCACCCCGCGGACTTCGACCAGAGCATGATGGAGAAATTCTTCTCCTTCATGTCCTTCTACGAGCAACACCAGCAATCGGCACCTGCGCAGTCACACAACAGCAACAACAACGGAGCAACGCCCATGAGCCTCGACGGGTCGTCATATGCGCGCGGAAACCAACAGCAGCAACCTACCTTTGCACCGTAAGAGTGCGGGTCAATCAGCTTCATGCCGCAGCCTTCACCTGGACAAGACAAACCACTGGACGCCTTACAAGTTCAATCGCAATTCGCACACGTTCTGAAGCTACAAACGTCAAGGCCCTTCGACGGAAAGGACTTCTTCACCTGGTCATTCGAGTTCGAGCTGATGATGGAAGGCGCGCAGATACTTGGCTTCTTCGACGGGTCCCTGCAATACCCAGCAAACGGCACACAGTATGAGAAACAGCAGTACACCTATCAGTCAATGATGGCGTACACGATTCTACTGAGAAACGTCACACCGACTCAGCAGCAGAATATACGGTCTTACCGAGCCTTCGGCAATTCGGCGGAGCTTGCATACAGCCACCTGAAGAGCCTGTATCAAGCAACAGACAGCGTAAACCAAAGCAGGTTAATGGCGCAGTTGACAACAGTCGAAATGAAACCGGGAGAAAAGGGGCTGGCATATATCAGTCGCTATCGCGAGTTGCGCGACAAACTCCTTCGATGCGGAGGGTCGATATCTGAAGACGCCTTCATGACAATCATCATCGGCGGCCTCGGTCCCCAATGGCGCGCAACAAAGGCCATCCTCCGAGCCCACGGAAGAATCTCTGAAGCAGCACTCTGCGCCGAAATCCACGCCGAGCAGCAAGATATGGGCCTACAAAAAGAAAGGCACAAGAGAAACACATCAGCACCGGAATTCGCTTTCCACACCCAGCGACGCTACAACAACAACAACAATCGACAGCAGCAACCGAAGCCAGTATCTCCCTTCTATCACATCTGCAAGACGTCTGGGCACCCACGCACGCACTGCCCAAATCGACAACAGGCAACACCTCCACAACGGCAACTTCGACCTTCAAGCAGCCAGGTCGCATCAACGCAAGCAAATCCCACGACCCAACTTCAAGCCTCAACGACCTCAACGGGACAATCTGCACAAGGAACAAGAAACATCGTCAGCTGCATGGCAAGACTAAGTGACTCCTGCATCACCGAATCTCCACCGCATTACTCACCAGAAGAACAACTCGACGAAATGACACCTCGCCGCGAAACACTTCAACCGAATCCGACATACGCGGCCATCGCCCATAGTGAGCCATCCGGGAAGGACACGTGGTTCTTGGACAGTTGCTGCGGACAGCACATGTGCTCTTCAGGACGCTTCGTGCAACGGGAGTATCAGCTTCAACGAGAAGTCGTCATCACCGTCGCCAACAATCAGAACCTGCGCACACGACGGCAAGGAATCGTTCAACTTCAGTCACGTGAAACAAACGTCATCCTGTAGATGTCCAAAGTTTTAATCGCAGAAGGCCTCGGATACAACCTGCTCAGCGTCAGTCAACTGATGGCGAAGGGCATTCATCTTGAAGCAGACAGCACCACCCAGGAGTTCAAGCTATACCACGGGAGATGAGGTCTTTACATTGGGAAGGCAGTCTTGAAGAACAACGTCTTCGTTATTGACTTCGTTCCAGATCTTGGCACCGCCGACAGCGACGCCATCGTTAACTTCACGAACTGGACACACCCTTCGGATCTTGATCCAGACTTCAGCCCGAGCGGCTTCTGGTACTCACACACCATTCCTGAAACAGAGAGAACAAGAGCGTTAGCAACGATTCAACAGTCGGCAGCAGCAGAGACAACATCGGCAGCAGCAGAGACAACATCGGCAGCAGCAGAGACAACATCGGCAGCAGCAGAGACAACATCGGCAGCAGCAGAAACAGCATCAACACCAGCAGGAACACCGACACCAGTCGCCGGTCCTTCAACGGGACTGCCCTTCATCGACGACACGCCACCAACACCCGCACAGCAGATCAACCCGGCACGACGAGAAGTCCACCGAAGCGCAAACGTCACCGCCGGCTTCTACTCCAACTCCGACATGTACCGACGCTCACCCGGACATCGCGCCACTGAAGGAACCTGGCACGCAAGAATGGGACATCCGAGCCACACAGTGTTAAACAACACAATAAGAGCAGGAGTGCTCGACAAAGACTCACTTCTACTGACCGATGGCAGAGAACTTCAGCGAGCTCGAGGAACATGCTTCACCTGCCCCGAAGCAGACTTAACGCGTCAACCGTTTCCATCTCACCACAATCCAAGCGCACCAGCTTACGCACCACTCGAAAAGGTGTACAGCGACATCCTGTACAACCGCGAGCCCGGACAAAACGCCTACAACTACACGATCACCTTCATCGACGCCGCGACCAGATACGTCTGGCACCTCAACCTTCCAAGCCGCGACATGGCCTTCGAAGCCTTCGTCGCCTGGCTCTCCGCAACAGAAAGAGAATCGGGCGTAAAACTGAAAAGTTTCCAGTCAGACGGGGGAGGAGAATACACCTCACAGAGGTTCAAGGACTACTTGGCAGAGAAGGGAATCAAGCGGCTCATCTCTCTTCCCTACGCTCATCAACAACAAGGTGTAGCAGAAAGGATGAACAGGACACTCCAAGCCACCATGCGCAAGCTGCTACGTGGCATGCATCTGCCCAACCACCAGTGGCCCGAAGCAATGGACCACGCCGTCATGCTGCACAACTTGCTCTCGTCATCATCGCTCCCGAACAACGCATCACCGCGTCTGCTATGGACAGGAAAATTGGGCAGCACAAAATTGTTACAAGTTTTTGGGTGCATGGTACAGTACCGACCACCATCTGCACGCGCCGGCCGATTCTCCCAACGAGCACAGTGGGGACTACACCTGGGCATCGAAAAACACCACAACGCATGGAAAATCTTCGACATCAACAGCAAAGAAACAGTCGCAGCACGTGATGTCATCTTCTACGAGAACCTCACCCTCGACGTTCATCTCGCGTACGTCAGAGCAAACAGACCTGATCCCTCGGGCGGATTCATTGGCACTCGAGCCTTCGCCTCGGCAGAAGACGAAGCTGACTGGGACGAGCAGAACGTGGACCGAGCCTCGGAAGAAGCCGGACCTCTTCCCTACTGCCCAGTGGATGTACCAATGGACGACGAAAATCCACGCGAAAGCATCAACGCCGAAGTTTACTACCACTTCGCCGACAACGGTTACGTTACACCCGCTGAAGTCAACACCAACGAAGCAGAACGCGTAGGACCCAACCTGATCCAGAAGCTGGAGACGAAGCAGTTTATCCCGAGGACACCACACTTCCCCGCTACACACAGAGTGGACTCCAGATACTTGGGCTCGTCACCGCAGTCCACGGCACCGCCATTCCTAAGGAGCCTGCGACGGTTCAGCAGGCTCTGGGGGGGGAGCATAAGGAAAAATGGCGCGAAGCCATGGACAAGGAGCTGAAGGCATTAGAGGAACGCAACACCTGGAAGGTCGTCCCTATCGGCGTAGCACGAAACAAGACCATACTCACCGGAAAATGGGTCTTCCGTGTGAAGACGAAAGCTGACGGCACCATCGACAAGTTCAAAGCACGCTGGGTCGTACGCGGCTTCGACAAAGAGCACGGACACACCTCGCTCTGAATTCTCCTCGCGATCGCCGCCATGAAGAAGAAGAAGCTGCGACAAATCGACGTCGCGAACGCGTTTCTTTACGCACCTGTGGATGCAGAAATCTTCGTCGAGCTACCGCACGGTTCCCACGGAGAGCCCAACCAAGTCTGCCAGCTGCTCAAGTCGCTCTACGGCATCAAACAGGCTCCACGACTGTGGCAACAGTACCTACACGCTCGCCTCATCCGCATCGGCTTCAAACAACTATCGCACGATCAGGGCATGTACCGGCTCACGAAGAACGACGACTAGTCCTGCTAATCGTCTACGTGGACGATCTCCTCTACATCGGGTCAACTGACGGCATCACCACCTGGTTCGAAGGGGAGCTGCAGCAAGACCTCACGCTCACGGTCTCTGCTACCGTCACTCAGTATCTCGGCCTCAACATCCGAGAAGAAGAGGACGCAATCTACCTCAGCGCCGAGAAGTACGCCGACACCATCGCTAAACGTTTCGCTCTTACGCCGACCGCGATCTCCACGCCATACCACTACACGACAGGAACCGACAAGGGAGGATCCGCTCTACTCAAACCCGCCGGCGTACGCGACTATCAGAGGAAGCTAGGATGCCTCCTCTTCGCAGCTGTCACCTGCCGTCCCGACCTCTCATACTCCGCAAGCCAGCTCGCCACCTACCTCAAGAAACCCGAAGCAGAACACCTGGCGGAGCTCGACCGCGCTCTTCACTACTTCGTCAGCACTCCAACGATCGGCCTAACCTACCACAAGAACGCAACTACACCAACCAAGCTAATCGGCTACGTCGATGCCGATCACGCCGGCGACTCCGACAACAGGCGCTCACGCACCGGCTACATCTACCGCCTCGAACCTATCGGTCCTATCTCCTGGCAGTCGAGCAAGCAGGAGTTAATCACATTATCATCAGCTGAAGCAGAATACATCGCACTCTGCTCAGCCACCAAGGAAGGACTTTATCTTCGCGAGCTGCTGGAAGAAGCGAAGTTAGCCGAGTTACCCAACTTCACCCTGTTCTGCGACAATCAGTCGGCAATTCGCATCGCCAACAAGAACGGCTTCGCGAACAGGACGAAACACATCGCCCTGCGATACTTCTTCGTGAAGGACGAGATCGAGAAGGGGAGACTCGAACTGTCATACTGCCCCACGTCCGAGATGGCAGCTGACTATTTGACCAAGAAGCTCGGAAAGCAGAAATTCGAGTACTCCATGCTCCTGACTGGACAGAGCCACGTCACCAGCAGTGACACTCCAGAAGCGAAGGGGAGTGTTGGAAACAATGAATCATAAGCGCCTCTGTCGTGTCGAAACAACACACCAGAAGCGAGGCAAAACATATCGAAGCACCCGCGAGTCAACCCTCGGAGGTTGAAAGGTTGCTGGAGGTTACGCGAAAGTCAAAGGTCAAGCGACCTTTGACCTGACAAGTGCAGCGCGACAGTTAAGGACACACAACTGACTCGCTACAGAGCAGTTGCCCGAGTCGTACTGTATCGAACCGCAACAGCAACAGTAAAGTAGTTATAACTGCATCTTTTCATATTCCTTGTACTATTATATAATCTTGTACTTTCTTGCTATAATCAATCTACTTTGCCCTCACATACTAGCGCAAGGTGGTTCAAACCTCTTCACTAAGCTTCCGCTGTTACAACAAGTTTCTACTCAGAGTTTATCCCTGCAAAGATCCTCTCCAAGGGCTGTTCTCAGCCCAACAACAACATGGTACGGTTCGTCATAATAAGAGTTGGTTGGTTGGTAGTGGGGATTCGTGGGCCTATACCTGTCGTGGGGGTATGATGGTGTGGCTCTTCAAAAGATTTTGGGTTGTATGAGTTGTGAAAATTGATCAGCGACAAAGGGCTCTCTCTCGGCTTATGCCTTGGACAAGAGAGGGTTGCTCAGGAGAGCATCACTAGTCAGAAATTACCGGTACTCTTTCAGCTACAATACCAAGTAATTACCGTAAACGCCCGGATATAAGACAGTGTTGAATAGTAGACAGGGGTTGTCTACTATACGGGTGAATCTTATAAACAGGCTAGCCTCATTATAAGACACCTATTTGTGTGTACGAGATAAGACATATATGTCTTATAATCGAAACTTCAATATATTATAGCGAAAGTTGAAATAACGCGTACATTTTTACCCTTGCGAAGCGCGAATTTCTCCACGCGCTGACCCAGGACCTACCAAATTTGCCTCTGCAGGTGTTCTCCATGACGTGGCGTCCCGGGCAGTGGTTGCCGAAGTGGCACCTTCGCAACATCCACACTCATTATGAGGAACTCTTTTTAAAAGTACGGAAAATATTTCTAAGTAGTTTAAAACGTTTCCATTTATAAGGCTTATAAGACACCCTAAATCATCCCATTTACAAGATAACTCAAGCATTTTTGCCCGTGTACGAGATAAGACATATATGTCTTATATCCGGGCAATGACGGTACTTAAGTTTTCATGCAGGCAGCAGCTCAAAACTCAAGAGTCCATCCTTTATGGTTCATGCCCAGCCACACACAAGCACCAGCTATACGGATGCCAAAAAATCACTTCTCTCTCAAAAGGTTGTCACACTTGCTGAGAGCCACCCCTTCAGCACGATGCCATTCACTGTAACCTTAACATAGAAGCTCGAAGGCTTCGTGAACAACCCAGCGTTGACAAACGTCTTGATGGTGCCACTCGGCTGGTACGCGGAAGTGAGCGTGACCTTTTCTTGAAGGGTGCAGTTCCAACTGCCGCTTGTTGCTTCCGCCTGGAATGTGCAGGGCAACTCAGCCAGGAGAGCGCCAGTGCTGCGGTAGTAACCAGGACTGGATATTGATGGAGATGTGCCGTATACGCCTGTAATGCGGAAGATGAATGAGGAAGTTTGGAGAGTGACCGTGCTGCAAAGGGGGAAAGGAAGGTTGGGGGTTGGGGGTTGGGGGAAACAGCGAGGGAGCACGACGGAGCACGACGGTCCTTGTGATGCCCTCGTGCTAAAAGCTGGTAGGATGAAAAAACTTTTCTCCGCTGGTGCTACGAATTTCGTTTTCGCTGGTTCAAGTGCAGAGCCTCTTTTGCACCTTCATTCGGACGTTAGCAGGACTTCTGAGAGGGTGGTACACAAGTTCAAAGCCAGCGTGAATAAGAAACCAACATTCCTCATAAGCAATTGTGGGGCACTTACACGTTAGAATCGAGGATAGACGAGCCAGTCATGCCACTTATCGAGGAAGCATCGGACGTTGCTAGGTCTGCGCGACACGGAGAAGGAGAACCACAACAAGGGTAGGTCACAGTGATCAGTAGACGGAACGAGATAATGGAGAATCAGACAAAAATATAGGAAGGTGTCTTAGAAACACAATAATGTCAGTCTAGCGAAGGAAGGATAAGACGATTATCATATAATCGGACCATCGTGTACCGAACGTGATGGTGGTGCGTACAACAACCGCTGGAGGTTGAAGAAAGTTCGGGTCGTACAGCGAGTGTTGGAGGTTTGGAGCAGATGGCGTCCGGCGATCGCGCTGCAGGCGAGAGAGAGCAGCACTGCCGTACGGGGAAACGGCATGTTCAGAGAAATTAGGGTTACACGATAATGGTACAACCTATTACAGGGAGTAGTACTAGCACCCGGAACTTGTGAAAATCATTCGGAATATTGGTTATAATAATATTTTTATTTCCGACCTGATCTGGAGCAAGTTACGGTCATTTCAGGAAATCTTGCAGTGCGGGTGAGCAGATTTAATGATACGAAGAAGCGGGATAGCGACCAGAGTGATCGCGTCAGGCAAGAGCGAGTACAGGACTTACTTGCGAGGACGATCACAGTTCGCAACGATGCGTGGGCCATTTCTTCGTGAGGTACTAGTTACGGTACTTGCGGCGGGTGATACGATTCGGATTACGTCGCTGTCTTTACGAAAGGGATTGAGGCTCGAACTGAAGTGAAAGAATTGAGATATAAATTGCTGAAAGACAAACCAGGTTCCTTAGCCAGTCGAGCTGAACTAAAGCCGCAAGCGCAAATGACTGAAGAACGATGTGCGGTTGGGGCGTCGCAAATACTGCAGTACCAGTCAGGTTACTGCTAGCTAGGAAGGAGAAACGGGGAGAGCCACGCAGCAATTTGCCGTGGAACTCGCTACTACAACGCACATCATGATGGGTCTTATCAGAAGCCATCGACACTCGGGGACCGCAAAGCGCGACGGCGGTCACAGGTGGCTTGTGACTTGACCGCACCTTTCCAGGTCCCTCAGTACTGCTGCTTCCCTAGTTTCTGGGAAATATGGCATCAAAATCAGGTAAATGCTGCTCCCTTCTGTTCCCCTCCCCCTGGCAGCCTCCAGCACGGTATTTAGGAAATTCGTGAAGTTCAGTTCGGTGAAGCTGTTCTGACCTCACCCTGTCTCAACGAACAGAATCGCCGAACCTCGTTGAACCGTTCTAGAACCTATTGAATACGTTTTGTAGTGTGCAGAATCGTACCGAACAATTTTCTTTTATGCCAATAACCATTCCTGCCTCAACCCTGGAACATCAATAAACCAGCTCGCTCCAGGCGCCGTGTCTGGCGCAAAACTATTTGAAAAGCACCTGTTCACGTGTTCGGTATAACGAGTCCCTCGGCATCAACCAAGTCAACCGCTTACAGCACACTAAAAGAAAAAACAATATCGTTTCTTGCAGTACAAAATCCACTATATTTTGTTGATCCACACACCAGTAACCCCCTCCGCACTCTCCAGGTATAAACATTATCAATTCTCTAGACACACTACTACAGTGGCTGTAACTAGTGCAATAATGTGGTGATAGGCCCTTGAATGCGAGAGAAAGGATTTGCCTTGGAGAGTTTGCAGGTGTACCACACATTGGTTTACACCTGACCAGCAGCACCAGGCTGGTAACCAGCATAAGCACCCTGAGGCGGCTTTTCGTACTGGCCGCCCCCTGCATATGCTCCCGCGGGTTGAGTCGTGTACTCCACCTGCACCTCTGCAGAGAGGAAAGGATGGCAAGGGGAAGCGAAGCAGGAGAGGGAGAGCTGAAGATAAGCATCTCCTCCTCGTCACTGACAGGTGTGAGGGAGTGACTTACCTTTGGAACTGTTGACGCACTGAATGGTCATGAAGATAACGGCAAGTGTGAGGGTCTCTTACACATGGAGAGGATAAGCACTCTCCTCCTCACACACTCTCTGACAGGTGTGAGGGAGTGGCTTGCCTTTGGACCTGTTGCCGCACTGAATGACGTTGAAGACAGCAGCAACGACGCCAACGACCAGCAGCAGCACGCCCACCACGATGCCCACGTTGGCTCCCGTGGTCAGCCCTGAGCTGGAGGAGGAAGCACCAGGGGCGCTGGCTGTTGGGTTTCAGTGGCTTACCTTTGAACCTGTTGCCGCACTGGATGACAATGAAGACAACGGCAATGGTGCCAACAATGAAGAGCATCACGCCCACCACGATGCCCACGATGGCTCCTGTTGTCAAACCAGAGCTGGAGGAGGAAGCAGCAGTGGCGCTGGCGTTGGCGTTGTTGTTGTTGGTGTTAACGGTGTTGATGTTGGTGGTGCTGCTGCCGTCGGGGTTGGATGGAGGAGGCTCAACAACAGGAGGAGGGGGGGGAGGAGGAAGGGAAGGAGAAGACTCGGAGGGAGGGGCGGGGTTGGGAGGAGAGATTGGAGGCATGGAGGGGGATGCTTCTGATGGGGATGCTTGGGATGGGGACGCCTCGGATGGTTCGGCAATGGATGGTTCGGCAATGGATGGTGGGGCATCGGACACTGGGGCTGCACACAAAACAAGAGTATCAGAAACGAAGTGGTTAACTTTCTCCAACAAGTGTTATGCGCCAGGTAGGCATGATGCAAGTGATGGTACCCACCAGGGGCAGGAGGAAAGCAGCGTACCCACCAGGGGCAGGAGGAAAGCAGCGTACCCACCAGGGGCGGGAGGGATGCAGCATGGTACCCACCAGGGGCGGGAGGGGTGCAGGAGGAGCAGAAGGCAGCACAGGCAGTGCAGAACTCGCTACCCTCTCTCTGCTCCACCACACACGAGGTGTTGCTGGCCGGACAGGCCACGGTAGCATCGTAGTTTCTGCATGCAGGGGAGAAGGGAAAGTACAGGGGAGAAGGGAAAGGACAGGGGAGAGGGCAGGAGAGAGGGTGAGAGGAGGGTGAGAGGTGGGTGAGAGGGGGTTTGAGACGTCTCAAACCACAGGCGGTGCAGAACTCGCTGCGCTCTCTCTGCTCCAGCAAGCACGGGGTGCCACTGGCGGGGAAGGCAACGGAAGAGTCGTAGTTGCTGCATGTAGGGGTGGTGAGAGGGGATGTTGGAGGGCAGAGGTGGGACGCTTAGAGGGCAGGGGTGGGAGAAGGAGGAGATTGGCGGTGGATGGAAAGCAAGAGGGTCATGAAGCAAGGAATTGGGGATGAAGCTAGGAAGGGCGGTTGAAGCAAGGAATTGGGGATGAAGCGAGGAAGGGGGGATGAATCGAGGAATTGGGGATGAAGCGAGGAAGGGGAAATGAAGAGGAAAGGGGGTTGAAGGGAGTGCAAGCAGGGTTAGTGCATACAGAGTGCAAGCAGCGCCATGTCATATGTTCATAGTGGTGCCTTTTGCACTTGTACAATTACAATGTGCTGCTCACAAGTCACTCTTCTGTTCTCTGGTACGTCATCCTACACACAGAACAAGTCTGGCAGCTGTGATGTGCTGTGGCAACTGTGATGTGCTGTGGCAACTGTGATGTGCTGTGGCAACTGTGATGTGCTGTAGCAACTGTGGTGTGCTGTAGCAACTGTGGTGTGCTGTGGCAACTGTGATGTGCTGTGGCATTTGTGCTGTGCTGTGGCACGTTAGCTAACAAAGTGAGGAGTAGTGGTGCGCCAAGAGTGGCAGGAAGCGTGCCAGTCAGCTTGTTTCCCTTGAGCCTCCTGTGTGGGTTGGCAGAGAAGTGTACTCGCACTGAAAATTCAATGATATGGGTGTGAGGTTATCTTTAATGGAAATGACGGCACTTAGGCAATGAGGTGCGTTGGGGTGAGGACATGAGGGCAAGAGAAGCAGAGAAGTGGGAATGAGGGCATGCAAGGCAATGATGTGTGTTGCGGTGAGGACGTGAGGGCGAGAGAAGCACAGAAGTGTGTCAAGAAGTGATATGTGTTAGAGATCCGCGCTCAGAAGGCAGCAGCACTGAAAGCAAGCAGCAGCACACACAGCAAGCAGCATCACACACAGCAAGCAGCAGTACACACAGCAAGCAGCAGCAGACACAGCAAGCATCAGCACACACAGCAAGCATCAGCACACACAGCAAGCAGCAGCACACACAGCAAGCAGCAGCACTGACAGGGTATTAAGGCGAGGCAGCGAGCCGAGGCCGGATGGAATAGAGCCTCCCACCCCTGTGTAGTCGAGGTCCCTGATGTGGGCATGGTGTGGGGGGGGGAAAGTAGGGTCAGAGGATGGGCATGATGTACGGGAGAGGATGGGAAGGTAAGGGGTAGAGGATGGGGCAGAGTTGGGAAGATGCTGTAGTTGGGAGTTGAATCCCATGTAGCTCGGGCACATGGAGTTGGCTCGCCAAAAATCTGGATATACAAATTTTTATCACACACACACACACACACACACACACACACACACACACACACACACGCGCGCGCGCGCACGCGCGCGCCCGCGCGCGCCCGCGCGCGCACGCGCGCGCCCGCGCCCGCACGCGCCCGCACGCACGCGCCCGCACGCCCGCGCACGCACGCCCGCGCACGCACGCACGCACGCACGCCCACGCACGCACGCGCACGCGCGCACGCACGCGCGCACGCACGCACGCACGCACGCACGCACGCACGCACACACACACACACACACACAGACACACACACACACACACACACACACACACACACACACACACACACACACACACCACACACACACCAACACAGCTCCATGGCTGACTGACTTCCATGCTGGCTGTTTTTCTCAAGCAGAGGGAGAACAAGTAAGATGATAAAAGAAGACTGGTTCAAGTCGCTGAATGGGATGAGATGGGGTGAGGTGCGGTGAGGTGAGGTGAGGTTAGTTGCAGCGAGTTGAGGTACGGTGTGGTAGGGTACTGGTTTATCACGAAGGCTTACAGAACGATGAGGTTTGTAAGGGCGTTGATGGTGCTGGGAATGGTGCTGCCTGTGAAGTTGTTGCCTGAGAGCATGCTGCAGGGGACAGAGCGGAGAGCATTCACACATGAATGGTGATGGAGGGATTTCTCACATGTCTCAGGAATAATGCTGCCTGTGAAGTTTTTTCCGAGATGTTGCTGCAAGGAACAGAGCGTAGGACATTCACACATGCTGTTGCAATGAGGCTCCGGTGACTGTTCTTTCCTCCTCCCCTTCTCGCATATCACCCTCCCCTCACACGCCTCATCCCCCTCTCACACCCCTCCCTCCTCTCACACGCCTCCTCTCACCCTAGCACACCCACCCTCCCTCCCCTCACACGTGTGCCTCCTCCCCTGGCTCACAGTATTCCATTTTGGGAATGGTGCCAATGGTGTTGGTGAGTGGACCAATGTTCTTGTTGGCACTGCTGGTACCTCCCTCACAACCCACCCTCCCCTCATCACACCCCACCCTCCCCTCACACCTATGTTGAGAAAGACGCACGGAGGACGCACGGCAATTTTTTTTTTTCCGGGCTGCCTGGAAAAAAAATCCCGATCGTGAAATTGACATTTGCGATTTCGACGCGAATGTCGAAATCGCGAAATTTTGACCCCCCCCTTGCCCAAATCGCTGTTCTAAAACCGCCCCCCCAACATTTCATAACCCTCCATTTACCCACCCACCGAATTCTCTTTCGTGAACCCTAGAGGTTTTAGCTTACTAGCTTAACTCCGTTAAGGCTAAAATGTGTGTGTGACCTTGTGACATGTGTGACATGACGTGACTCACCTTTATCTTGAATTTTGGGGGAAAAAAATATTGTTGGGGACAAATTCGTCTTGGAAGTGTGGAACGTCCCTCCCTCCCCTGACTCACAGGTACTCCAGGTTGGGAATGGTGCCGATGGTGTCAGTGAGCGGACCGATGTTGTTGTTTCTGAGATCGCTGTGAGACGTGGGAGGGAGAGGCGAGAGAGGGAAGTGGGAGGGAGGGCATGTGATGCAAGTGGGAGGGAGGGCATGGGATGCAAGTGGGAGGGAGGGCATGGGTGCAATCCAGCCTTAGAGAAGTTATAGATTAGCAAACACGGGTTGTGCTTATAGAAGGACAGGGTGTGCTTGAAACAAAAAAGGAAATACAGCGAGGTGAGGGTATGCTTACAGCAAAGTGAGGTTCTTGAGGTTGGAGATTGACTCGGGGATGGGCCCTGTGAGGGCTGCACCTGTGGTGTCGTAGTCACTCACACTGATGGTGCTGTACACACACACAAGGGGGGGAAAGGGAATAAACAAGAGAGGAGAGGAGGGATTCAGTGAGGCCATCCCTATCACTCACGCTCATGCAGATGCTCATGTGTACGCGCAAGGAGGAAACATGTACAAGAGAGGGACCGTGACACCATTGCCAATCACTCATGCTGGACGTTTCAGCAAGAGAGGGGCTGGACAGAGAGGCCTTGGACAGAGAGAACGCGCCTCAAGAGAGAGGCCTTGCACAGAAAATAGTTTTTAAGGCCGGCCTGGTGCATAGTGAGGAAATTGAGAATGATACAGAAAAGGCGGGAGAGAGTGATTGTATCGAGAAAGCGGTTTTTACAGTGATTGCAGGCTGGCCATGTTGCCAAAGGATGCTGGGATGCTGCCCGACTCCATCTGGTTGATCTTCCTGCACAACCGAAGGACAGTGATGAGAGAGAGAGAGAGAGAGAGAGAGAGAGAGAGAGAGAGAGAGAGAGAGAGAGAGAGAGAGAGAGAGAGAGAGAGAGAGAGAGAGAGAGAGGGGGGGGGGGGGGGGGGGAGGGGGGGAAGAGAGGGGGGAAACCGTGAAACCATTGCCAATTACCCTGCTTGATCACACTGCACGGCAGGAAGGAGGGGACTGACAATAATAGAGGGGAGTGACAATGATAGAAGGGAATGACAATGATAGAAGGGAGTGGGCTAGAGAGACAACGCATGGTTATGTGGTGGGGACTGGGCAGCACAGTGGGTGACGGGCAACGCCGTGTGTGAAGGGCAGCTAGTGTGCGGTGCGATGCAGTGTGGTGCGGTGGAGAGGGGCTCACAGCTCTTGCAGGTTGGTCATGTTGCCCATGCTGGCGGGCAAAGTGCCTCTGATGGGGACTAACCCCAGGTCCCTGCCATGCACGCACGCACATGAGCACACACACACACACACACACACACACCCACCCCCGCACACACACACACACACACACACACACACATACACATACACACACACATGAACGCACGCATGTACACCCACGCACACATACAGGAAGAAATGAGCCTCCTGCCCCGCACAACCTACTTACTCGCAACTGAACGAGCAGAATTTGTCTCGAAAAAATTTCCTTTCTAATCTCTTCACTCCAACCGCTCACAGCCCACCTCACGCTCACAAGGCTCACAGGGAGGTGAAAGGCTCACAGGGAGGTGAAAGGCTCACAGGGAGGTGAAAGGCTCACAGGGAGGTGAAAGGCTCACAGGGAGGTGAAAGGCTCACAGAAGGTGAAAGGCTCACAGAGGGAAAGGTTGAGGGAGGTAGCAGGGAGAGGTTCACAGGGAAGTGAAAGGCTCACAGGGAGGTGAAAGGCTCACAGGGAGGTGAAAGGCTCACAGGGAGGTGAAAGGCTCACAGGGAGGTGAAAGGCTCACAGGGAGGTGAAAGGCTCACAGGGAGGTGAAAGGCTCACAGGGAGGTGAAAGGCTCACAGGGAGGTGAAAGGCTCACAGGGAGGTGAAAGGCTCACAGGGAGGTGAAAGGCTCACAGGGAGGTGAAAGGCTCACAGGGAGGTGAAAGGCTCACAGGGAGGTGAAAGGCTCACAGGGAGGTGAAAGGCTCACAGGGAGGTGAAAGGCTCACAGGGAGGTGAAAGGCTCACAGGGAGGTGAAAGGCTCACAGGGAGGTGAAAGGCTCACAGGGAGGTGAAAGGCTCACAGGGAGGTGAAAGGCTCACAGGGAGGTGAAAGGCTCACAGGGAGGTGAAAGGCTCACAGGGAGGTGAAAGGCTCACAGGGAGGTGAAAGGCTCACAGGGAGGTGAAAGGCTCACAGGGAGGTGAAAGGCTCACAGGGAGGTGAAAGGCTCACAGGGAGGTGAAAGGCTCACAGGGAGGTGAAAGGCTCACAGGGAGGTGAAAGGCTCACAGGGAGGTGAAAGGCTCACAGGGAGGTGAAAGGCTCACAGGGAGGTGAAAGGCTCACAGGGAGGTGAAAGGCTCACAGGGAGGTGAAAGGCTCACAGGGAGGTGAAAGGCTCACAGGGAGGTGAAAGGCTCACAGGGAGGTGAAAGGCTCACAGGGAGGTGAAAGGCTCACAGGGAGGTGAAAGGCTCACAGGGAGGTGAAAGGCTCACAGGGAGGTGAAAGGCTCACAGGGAGGTGAAAGGCTCACAGGGAGGTGAAAGGCTCACAGGGAGGTGAAAGGCTCACAGGGAGGTGAAAGGCTCACAGGGAGGTGAAAGGCTCACAGGGAGGTGAAAGGCTCACAGGGAGGTGAAAGGCTCACAGGGAGGTGAAAGGCTCACAGGGAGGTGAAAGGCTCACAGGGAGGTGAAAGGCTCACAGGGAGGTGAAAGGCTCACAGGGAGGTGAAAGGCTCACAGGGAGGTGAAAGGCTCACAGGGAGGTGAAAGGCTCACAGGGAGGTGAAAGGCTCACAGGGAGGTGAAAGGCTCACAGGGAGGTGAAAGGCTCACAGGGAGGTGAAAGGCTCACAGGGAGGTGAAAGGCTCACAGGGAGGTGAAAGGCTCACAGGGAGGTGAAAGGCTCACAGGGAGGTGAAAGGCTCACAGGGAGGTGAAAGGCTCACAGGGAGGTGAAAGGCTCACAGGGAGGTGAAAGGCTCACAGGGAGGTGAAAGGCTCACAGGGAGGTGAAAGGCTCACAGGGAAGTGAAAGGCTCACAGGGAGGTGAAAGGCTCACAGGGAGGTGAAAGGCTCACAGGGAAGTGAAAGGCTCACAGGGAGGTGAAAGGCTCACAGGGAGGTGAAAGGCTCACAGGGAAGTGAAAGGCTCACAGGGAAGTGAAAGGCTCACAGGGAAGTGAAAGGCTCACAGGGAGGTGAAAGGCTCACAGGGAAGTGAAAGGCTCACAGGGAAGTGAAAGGCTCACAGGGAAGTGAAAGGCTCACAGGGAAGTGAAAGGCTCACAGGGAGGTGAAAGGCTCACAGGGAAGTGAAAGGCTCACAGGGAAGTGAAAGGCTCACAGGGAGGTGAAAGGCTCACAGGGAGGTGAAAGGCTCACAGGGAGGTGAAAGGCTCACAGGGAGGTGAAAGGCTCACAGGGAGGTGAAAGGCTCACAGGGAGGTGAAAGGCTCACAGGGAGGTGAAAGGCTCACAGGGAGGTGAAAGGCTCACAGGGAGGTGAAAGGCTCACAGGGAGGTGAAAGGCTCACAGGGAAGTGAAAGGCTCACAGGGAAGTGAAAGGCTCACAGGGAGGTGAAAGGCTCACAGGGAGGTGAAAGGCTCACAGGGAAGTGAAAGGCTCACAGGGAAGTGAAAGGCTCACAGGGAAGTGAAAGGCTCACAGGGAAGTGAAAGGCTCACAGGGAGGTGAAAGGCTCACAGGGAAGTGAAAGGCTCACAGGGAAGTGAAAGGCTCACAGGGAAGTGAAAGGCTCACAGGGAAGTGAAAGGCTCACAGGGAAGTGAAAGGCTCACAGGGAAGTGAAAGGCTCACAGGGAAGTGAAAGGCTCACAGGGAAGTGAAAGGCTCACAGGGAAGTGAAAGGCTCACAGGGAAGTGAAAGGCTCACAGGGAAGTGAAAGGCTCACAGGGAAGTGAAAGGCTCACAGGGAAGTGAAAGGCTCACAGGGAAGTGAAAGGCTCACAGGGAGGTGAAAGGCTCACAGGGAAGTGAAAGGCTCACAGGGAAGTGAAAGGCTCACAGGGAAGTGAAAGGCTCACAGGGAAGTGAAAGGCTCACAGGGAAGTGAAAGGCTCACAGGGAAGTGAAAGGCTCACAGGGAAGTGAAAGGCTCACAGGGAAGTGAAAGGCTCACAGGGAAGTGAAAGGCTCACAGGGAAGTGAAAGGCTCACAGGGAAGTGAAAGGCTCACAGGGAAGTGAAAGGCTCACAGGGAAGTGAAAGGCTCACAGGGAAGTGAAAGGCTCACAGGGAAGTGAAAGGCTCACAGGGAAGTGAAAGGCTCACAGGGAAGTGAAAGGCTCACAGGGAAGTGAAAGGCTCACAGGGAAGTGAAAGGCTCACAGGGAAGTGAAAGGCTCACAGGGAAGTGAAAGGCTCACAGGGAAGTGAAAGGCTCACAGGGAAGTGAAAGGCTCACAGGGAAGTGAAAGGCTCACAGGGAAGTGAAAGGCTCACAGGGAAGTGAAAGGCTCACAGGGAAGTGAAAGGCTCACAGGGAAGTGAAAGGCTCACAGGGAAGTGAAAGGCTCACAGGGAAGTGAAAGGCTCACAGGGAAGTGAAAGGCTCACAGGGAAGTGAAAGGCTCACAGGGAGGTGAAAGGCTCACAGGGAAGTGAAAGGCTCACAGGGAGGTGAAAGGCTCACAGGGAAGTGAAAGGCTCACAGGGAGGTGAAAGGCTCACAGGGAGGTGAAAGGCTCACAGGGAGGTGAAAGGCTCACAGGGAGGTGAAAGGCTCACAGGGAGGTGAAAGGCTCACAGGGAGGTGAAAGGCTCACAGGGAAGTGAAAGGCTCACAGGGAGGTGAAAGGCTCACAGGGAGGTGAAAGGCTCACAGGGAGGTGAAAGGCTCACAGGGAAGTGAAAGGCTCACAGGGAAGTGAAAGGCTCACAGGGAAGTGAAAGGCTCACAGGGAAGTGAAAGGCTCACAGGGAAGTGAAAGGCTCACAGGGAAGTGAAAGGCTCACAGGGAAGTGAAAGGCTCACAGGGAAGTGAAAGGCTCACAGGGAAGTGAAAGGCTCACAGGGAAGTGAAAGGCTCACAGGGAAGTGAAAGGCTCACAGGGAAGTGAAAGGCTCACAGGGAAGTGAAAGGCTCACAGGGAAGTGAAAGGCTCACAGGGAAGTGAAAGGCTCACAGGGAAGTGAAAGGCTCACAGGGAAGTGAAAGGCTCACAGGGAAGTGAAAGGCTCACAGGGAAGTGAAAGGCTCACAGGGAAGTGAAAGGCTCACAGGGAAGTGAAAGGCTCACAGGGAAGTGAAAGGCTCACAGGGAAGTGAAAGGCTCACAGGGAAGTGAAAGGCTCACAGGGAAGTGAAAGGCTCACAGGGAAGTGAAAGGCTCACAGGGAAGTGAAAGGCTCACAGGGAAGTGAAAGGCTCACAGGGAAGTGAAAGGCTCACAGGGAAGTGAAAGGCTCACAGGGAAGTGAAAGGCTCACAGGGAAGTGAAAGGCTCACAGGGAAGTGAAAGGCTCACAGGGAAGTGAAAGGCTCACAGGGAAGTGAAAGGCTCACAGGGAAGTGAAAGGCTCACAGGGAAGTGAAAGGCTCACAGGGAAGTGAAAGGCTCACAGGGAAGTGAAAGGCTCACAGGGAAGTGAAAGGCTCACAGGGAAGTGAAAGGCTCACAGGGAAGTGAAAGGCTCACAGGGAAGTGAAAGGCTCACAGGGAAGTGAAAGGCTCACAGGGAAGTGAAAGGCTCACAGGGAAGTGAAAGGCTCACAGGGAAGTGAAAGGCTCACAGGGAAGTGAAAGGCTCACAGGGAAGTGAAAGGCTCACAGGGAAGTGAAAGGCTCACAGGGAAGTGAAAGGCTCACAGGGAAGTGAAAGGCTCACAGGGAAGTGAAAGGCTCACAGGGAAGTGAAAGGCTCACAGGGAAGTGAAAGGCTCACAGGGAAGTGAAAGGCTCACAGGGAAGTGAAAGGCTCACAGGGAAGTGAAAGGCTCACAGGGAAGTGAAAGGCTCACAGGGAAGTGAAAGGCTCACAGGGAAGTGAAAGGCTCACAGGGAAGTGAAAGGCTCACAGGGAAGTGAAAGGCTCACAGGGAAGTGAAAGGCTCACAGGGAAGTGAAAGGCTCACAGGGAAGTGAAAGGCTCACAGGGAAGTGAAAGGCTCACAGGGAAGTGAAAGGCTCACAGGGAAGTGAAAGGCTCACAGGGAAGTGAAAGGCTCACAGGGAAGTGAAAGGCTCACAGGGAAGTGAAAGGCTCACAGGGAAGTGAAAGGCTCACAGGGAAGTGAAAGGCTCACAGGGAAGTGAAAGGCTCACAGGGAAGTGAAAGGCTCACAGGGAAGTGAAAGGCTCACAGGGAAGTGAAAGGCTCACAGGGAAGTGAAAGGCTCACAGGGAAGTGAAAGGCTCACAGGGAAGTGAAAGGCTCACAGGGAAGTGAAAGGCTCACAGGGAAGTGAAAGGCTCACAGGGAAGTGAAAGGCTCACAGGGAAGTGAAAGGCTCACAGGGAAGTGAAAGGCTCACAGGGAAGTGAAAGGCTCACAGGGAAGTGAAAGGCTCACAGGGAAGTGAAAGGCTCACAGGGAAGTGAAAGGCTCACAGGGAAGTGAAAGGCTCACAGGGAAGTGAAAGGCTCACAGGGAAGTGAAAGGCTCACAGGGAGGTGAAAGGCTCACAGGGAAGTGAAAGGCTCACAGGGAGGTGAAAGGCTCACAGGGAGGTGAAAGGCTCACAGGGAAGTGAAAGGCTCACAGGGAGGTGAAAGGCTCACAGGGAAGTGAAAGGCTCACAGGGAGGTGAAAGGCTCACAGGGAGGTGAAAGGCTCACAGGGAAGTGAAAGGCTCACAGGGAGGTGAAAGGCTCACAGGGAAGTGAAAGGCTCACAGGGAAGTGAAAGGCTCACAGGGAAGTGAAAGGCTCACAGGGAAGTGAAAGGCTCACAGGGAAGTGAAAGGCTCACAGGGAAGTGAAAGGCTCACAGGGAAGTGAAAGGCTCACAGGGAAGTGAAAGGCTCACAGGGAAGTGAAAGGCTCACAGGGAAGTGAAAGGCTCACAGGGAAGTGAAAGGCTCACAGGGAAGTGAAAGGCTCACAGGGAAGTGAAAGGCTCACAGGGAAGTGAAAGGCTCACAGGGAAGTGAAAGGCTCACAGGGAAGTGAAAGGCTCACAGGGAAGTGAAAGGCTCACAGGGAAGTGAAAGGCTCACAGGGAAGTGAAAGGCTCACAGGGAAGTGAAAGGCTCACAGGGAAGTGAAAGGCTCACAGGGAAGTGAAAGGCTCACAGGGAAGTGAAAGGCTCACAGGGAAGTGAAAGGCTCACAGGGAAGTGAAAGGCTCACAGGGAAGTGAAAGGCTCACAGGGAAGTGAAAGGCTCACAGGGAAGTGAAAGGCTCACAGGGAAGTGAAAGGCTCACAGGGAAGTGAAAGGCTCACAGGGAAGTGAAAGGCTCACAGGGAAGTGAAAGGCTCACAGGGAAGTGAAAGGCTCACAGGGAAGTGAAAGGCTCACAGGGAAGTGAAAGGCTCACAGGGAGGTGAAAGGCTCACAGGGAAGTGAAAGGCTCACAGGGAAGTGAAAGGCTCACAGGGAAGTGAAAGGCTCACAGGGAAGTGAAAGGCTCACAGGGAAGTGAAAGGCTCACAGGGAAGTGAAAGGCTCACAGGGAAGTGAAAGGCTCACAGGGAAGTGAAAGGCTCACAGGGAAGTGAAAGGCTCACAGGGAAGTGAAAGGCTCACAGGGAAGTGAAAGGCTCACAGGGAAGTGAAAGGCTCACAGGGAAGTGAAAGGCTCACAGGGAAGTGAAAGGCTCACAGGGAAGTGAAAGGCTCACAGGGAAGTGAAAGGCTCACAGGGAAGTGAAAGGCTCACAGGGAAGTGAAAGGCTCACAGGGAAGTGAAAGGCTCACAGGGAAGTGAAAGGCTCACAGGGAAGTGAAAGGCTCACAGGGAAGTGAAAGGCTCACAGGGAAGTGAAAGGCTCACAGGGAAGTGAAAGGCTCACAGGGAAGTGAAAGGCTCACAGGGAGGTGAAAGGCTCACAGGGAAGTGAAAGGCTCACAGGGAAGTGAAAGGCTCACAGGGAGGTGAAAGGCTCACAGGGAAGTGAAAGGCTCACAGGGAGGTGAAAGGCTCACAGGGAAGTGAAAGGCTCACAGGGAAGTGAAAGGCTCACAGGGAAGTGAAAGGCTCACAGGGAAGTGAAAGGCTCACAGGGAAGTGAAAGGCTCACAGGGAAGTGAAAGGCTCACAGGGAAGTGAAAGGCTCACAGGGAAGTGAAAGGCTCACAGGGAAGTGAAAGGCTCACAGGGAAGTGAAAGGCTCACAGGGAAGTGAAAGGCTCACAGGGAAGTGAAAGGCTCACAGGGAAGTGAAAGGCTCACAGGGAAGTGAAAGGCTCACAGGGAAGTGAAAGGCTCACAGGGAGGTGAAAGGCTCACAGGGAAGTGAAAGGCTCACAGGGAAGTGAAAGGCTCACAGGGAGGTGAAAGGCTCACAGGGAAGTGAAAGGCTCACAGGGAAGTGAAAGGCTCACAGGGAAGTGAAAGGCTCACAGGGAAGTGAAAGGCTCACAGGGAAGTGAAAGGCTCACAGGGAGGTGAAAGGCTCACAGGGAAGTGAAAGGCTCACAGGGAAGTGAAAGGCTCACAGGGAAGTGAAAGGCTCACAGGGAAGTGAAAGGCTCACAGGGAAGTGAAAGGCTCACAGGGAGGTGAAAGGCTCACAGGGAAGTGAAAGGCTCACAGGGAAGTGAAAGGCTCACAGGGAAGTGAAAGGCTCACAGGGAAGTGAAAGGCTCACAGGGAAGTGAAAGGCTCACAGGGAAGTGAAAGGCTCACAGGGAAGTGAAAGGCTCACAGGGAAGTGAAAGGCTCACAGGGAAGTGAAAGGCTCACAGGGAGGTGAAAGGCTCACAGGGAAGTGAAAGGCTCACAGGGAAGTGAAAGGCTCACAGGGAAGTGAAAGGCTCACAGGGAAGTGAAAGGCTCACAGGGAAGTGAAAGGCTCACAGGGAGGTGAAAGGCTCACAGGGAAGTGAAAGGCTCACAGGGAAGTGAAAGGCTCACAGGGAGGTGAAAGGCTCACAGGGAAGTGAAAGGCTCACAGGGAAGTGAAAGGCTCACAGGGAAGTGAAAGGCTCACAGGGAAGTGAAAGGCTCACAGGGAAGTGAAAGGCTCACAGGGAGGTGAAAGGCTCACAGGGAAGTGAAAGGCTCACAGGGAAGTGAAAGGCTCACAGGGAAGTGAAAGGCTCACAGGGAAGTGAAAGGCTCACAGGGAAGTGAAAGGCTCACAGGGAGGTGAAAGGCTCACAGGGAAGTGAAAGGCTCACAGGGAAGTGAAAGGCTCACAGGGAAGTGAAAGGCTCACAGGGAAGTGAAAGGCTCACAGGGAAGTGAAAGGCTCACAGGGAAGTGAAAGGCTCACAGGGAAGTGAAAGGCTCACAGGGAAGTGAAAGGCTCACAGGGAAGTGAAAGGCTCACAGGGAAGTGAAAGGCTCACAGGGAAGTGAAAGGCTCACAGGGAAGTGAAAGGCTCACAGGGAAGTGAAAGGCTCACAGGGAAGTGAAAGGCTCACAGGGAAGTGAAAGGCTCACAGGGAGGTGAAAGGCTCACAGGGAAGTGAAAGGCTCACAGGGAAGTGAAAGGCTCACAGGGAAGTGAAAGGCTCACAGGGAGGTGAAAGGCTCACAGGGAAGTGAAAGGCTCACAGGGAAGTGAAAGGCTCACAGGGAAGTGAAAGGCTCACAGGGAAGTGAAAGGCTCACAGGGAAGTGAAAGGCTCACAGGGAAGTGAAAGGCTCACAGGGAGGTGAAAGGCTCACAGGGAGGTGAAAGGCTCACAGGGAAGTGAAAGGCTCACAGGGAAGTGAAAGGCTCACAGGGAAGTGAAAGGCTCACAGGGAGGTGAAAGGCTCACAGGGAAGTGAAAGGCTCACAGGGAAGTGAAAGGCTCACAGGGAGGTGAAAGGCTCACAGGGAAGTGAAAGGCTCACAGGGAAGTGAAAGGCTCACAGGGAAGTGAAAGGCTCACAGGGAAGTGAAAGGCTCACAGGGAAGTGAAAGGCTCACAGGGAAGTGAAAGGCTCACAGGGAAGTGAAAGGCTCACAGGGAAGTGAAAGGCTCACAGGGAGGTGAAAGGCTCACAGGGAAGTGAAAGGCTCACAGGGAAGTGAAAGGCTCACAGGGAGGTGAAAGGCTCACAGGGAAGTGAAAGGCTCACAGGGAAGTGAAAGGCTCACAGGGAAGTGAAAGGCTCACAGGGAAGTGAAAGGCTCACAGGGAAGTGAAAGGCTCACAGGGAGGTGAAAGGCTCACAGGGAAGTGAAAGGCTCACAGGGAAGTGAAAGGCTCACAGGGAAGTGAAAGGCTCACAGGGAAGTGAAAGGCTCACAGGGAAGTGAAAGGCTCACAGGGAGGTGAAAGGCTCACAGGGAAGTGAAAGGCTCACAGGGAAGTGAAAGGCTCACAGGGAGGTGAAAGGCTCACAGGGAAGTGAAAGGCTCACAGGGAAGTGAAAGGCTCACAGGGAAGTGAAAGGCTCACAGGGAAGTGAAAGGCTCACAGGGAAGTGAAAGGCTCACAGGGAAGTGAAAGGCTCACAGGGAGGTGAAAGGCTCACAGGGAAGTGAAAGGCTCACAGGGAAGTGAAAGGCTCACAGGGAAGTGAAAGGCTCACAGGGAAGTGAAAGGCTCACAGGGAAGTGAAAGGCTCACAGGGAGGTGAAAGGCTCACAGGGAAGTGAAAGGCTCACAGGGAAGTGAAAGGCTCACAGGGAGGTGAAAGGCTCACAGGGAGGTGAAAGGCTCACAGGGAAGTGAAAGGCTCACAGGGAAGTGAAAGGCTCACAGGGAAGTGAAAGGCTCACAGGGAAGTGAAAGGCTCACAGGGAGGTGAAAGGCTCACAGGGAAGTGAAAGGCTCACAGGGAAGTGAAAGGCTCACAGGGAAGTGAAAGGCTCACAGGGAAGTGAAAGGCTCACAGGGAAGTGAAAGGCTCACAGGGAGGTGAAAGGCTCACAGGGAAGTGAAAGGCTCACAGGGAAGTGAAAGGCTCACAGGGAGGTGAAAGGCTCACAGGGAAGTGAAAGGCTCACAGGGAAGTGAAAGGCTCACAGGGAAGTGAAAGGCTCACAGGGAAGTGAAAGGCTCACAGGGAAGTGAAAGGCTCACAGGGAAGTGAAAGGCTCACAGGGAGGTGAAAGGCTCACAGGGAAGTGAAAGGCTCACAGGGAAGTGAAAGGCTCACAGGGAAGTGAAAGGCTCACAGGGAAGTGAAAGGCTCACAGGGAAGTGAAAGGCTCACAGGGAGGTGAAAGGCTCACAGGGAAGTGAAAGGCTCACAGGGAAGTGAAAGGCTCACAGGGAGGTGAAAGGCTCACAGGGAAGTGAAAGGCTCACAGGGAAGTGAAAGGCTCACAGGGAAGTGAAAGGCTCACAGGGAAGTGAAAGGCTCACAGGGAAGTGAAAGGCTCACAGGGAGGTGAAAGGCTCACAGGGAAGTGAAAGGCTCACAGGGAAGTGAAAGGCTCACAGGGAAGTGAAAGGCTCACAGGGAAGTGAAAGGCTCACAGGGAAGTGAAAGGCTCACAGGGAGGTGAAAGGCTCACAGGGAAGTGAAAGGCTCACAGGGAAGTGAAAGGCTCACAGGGAGGTGAAAGGCTCACAGGGAAGTGAAAGGCTCACAGGGAAGTGAAAGGCTCACAGGGAAGTGAAAGGCTCACAGGGAAGTGAAAGGCTCACAGGGAAGTGAAAGGCTCACAGGGAAGTGAAAGGCTCACAGGGAGGTGAAAGGCTCACAGGGAAGTGAAAGGCTCACAGGGAAGTGAAAGGCTCACAGGGAAGTGAAAGGCTCACAGGGAAGTGAAAGGCTCACAGGGAAGTGAAAGGCTCACAGGGAGGTGAAAGGCTCACAGGGAAGTGAAAGGCTCACAGGGAAGTGAAAGGCTCACAGGGAGGTGAAAGGCTCACAGGGAAGTGAAAGGCTCACAGGGAAGTGAAAGGCTCACAGGGAAGTGAAAGGCTCACAGGGAAGTGAAAGGCTCACAGGGAAGTGAAAGGCTCACAGGGAGGTGAAAGGCTCACAGGGAAGTGAAAGGCTCACAGGGAAGTGAAAGGCTCACAGGGAAGTGAAAGGCTCACAGGGAAGTGAAAGGCTCACAGGGAAGTGAAAGGCTCACAGGGAGGTGAAAGGCTCACAGGGAAGTGAAAGGCTCACAGGGAAGTGAAAGGCTCACAGGGAGGTGAAAGGCTCACAGGGAAGTGAAAGGCTCACAGGGAAGTGAAAGGCTCACAGGGAAGTGAAAGGCTCACAGGGAAGTGAAAGGCTCACAGGGAAGTGAAAGGCTCACAGGGAAGTGAAAGGCTCACAGGGAGGTGAAAGGCTCACAGGGAAGTGAAAGGCTCACAGGGAAGTGAAAGGCTCACAGGGAAGTGAAAGGCTCACAGGGAAGTGAAAGGCTCACAGGGAAGTGAAAGGCTCACAGGGAGGTGAAAGGCTCACAGGGAAGTGAAAGGCTCACAGGGAAGTGAAAGGCTCACAGGGAGGTGAAAGGCTCACAGGGAAGTGAAAGGCTCACAGGGAAGTGAAAGGCTCACAGGGAAGTGAAAGGCTCACAGGGAAGTGAAAGGCTCACAGGGAAGTGAAAGGCTCACAGGGAAGTGAAAGGCTCACAGGGAGGTGAAAGGCTCACAGGGAGGTGAGACGTGTGAGTTGGGTGATGACGTCGGGAATGGTGTCGAAGCCCTGTTGGGAGCTGATGGACGCTGGACTGGTGTGGTGCAGGTGGGGGGTGGGGGAGGGGAGGGGGGGGCGGGGGGGGGGGAGGGGGAGAAGGAAAAGGAGTTTGCTTCACAAGGGATGACGTCTAGAATCTTTCGAAGCCATGTTGGGAGCTGATGGACGTTGGACTCATGCGGTGCATGGCGAGAGGGCGGAGCGAGAGGGGCGGAGCGAGAGGGCAGAGCGGGAGGGCAGAGCGAGAGGGCGAAGTGAGAGGGCGAAGTGAGAGGGCGAAGTGAGAGGGCGAAGTGAGAGGGCGAAGTGAGAGGGCGAAGTGAGAGGGCGAAGTGAGAGGGCGAAGTGAGGGCGAAGTGAGAGGGCGAAGTGAGGGCGAAGTGAGGGCGAAGTGAGAGGGCGAAGTGAGGGCGAAGTGAGAGGGCGGAGGAAGAGGAGAGCAGAAGGAGAGAGCGGAAGGAGAGGGAAATGAAGGACTTGATGGCACAAGGGATGAGGAGGATAACTGGATAACCAGCAGCAAGGCGCGACAGCAGCAGCTGAATGAAGCCCTCCTTGTCCCACTCGCGCACAACCATCGACATCACAACATCATTTTCACAAAGGGCACAGGGGCAAAGGCTCGTACGTGATGGAGACGACGAAGCCCTCCTTGTCGCACTCGCGCACCACCTGGTAGTTATATTAGTCCGCACAGTCCCCACCGTTGACGATATCGATTCCCCAAACCTTGGACAGCTCCTTGAGAGGCGGCACTGCGGCGAGAAGGGGAAGAGAAGAGAGATTATGCTCCACACATTGACCAACGATATTGATGTCGATGGCCCACAAAATCCATAGCTCCTTGAGAGTAGAGGGGAAAGAGGGAGGGTTAGAGAGAGGGGGGAAGAGGCCGAGGGAGGACACGTTTGAACAAACAAGAAGGCGCATTCGCCCTTCGGTGGTGGCGGTGGCTCACGTCCCGCGTAGTGTAGAGAGGGGAAAGCTAGCAGCACTGTGGGATGAGTTAGCATAGCGGGGAGAGGACTCCTCTCGGAGGACAGCGGGAGGGAGAGATGTGCACATCACGCAGCGATGATAGTAGCGCTCAGATAGGGGAGGAAAGGGAGCAACACATCGGGATGCGTTAGCATAACGGGGGGAGGACATCGGGGAGGAGAGATGTGCGCATCACGCAGCGATGATAAGTAGTAGCAGTGTTGAGCTCACATCACCAAAAGTAGTACAAAGGGAGCAGCACAGTGGAGTGATAGTAGACCTACTATCGAAAGAGGCCCCGCCTCCCGGAAGGAAAAGTACAGCAAGGAGAAGAGGGGTTCGCATCACGCAGCAGCTTTGGAGAGGGACGAGAAAAGCACATGAGAATGATGAAACCCTAAACCCATAGTTTAAGGAGGAGGGAGAGCTGAGAGTATTGGGTCACGTCATCCACCTTCCAGGTCGTCTGTCAGCCAATAGCTTCCTTTTAAATCTCGCCGGATGGCATGGCGCCGCGATGCCGCGACGGCTGCGACCAGAGCCTCTCACTTACGTTGCGATTTTTCGATGTAGGGAATCGCTTCTGCGACGAAGTAGTGTCCGGCGCCGCGTGTGCCGGTCCTCAACCCGGTGGGATCGTGAAGGAGGAGGGCGAGGAGGATAATTATAGTCGTGCCCCCGAGTAGCCTTTTTGGCGCTGCGCTGTCGTTTCTCGCCATGGCTGTGACCGAGTCCGCAAATTTGCGGTTCTAATTGCTTCCGCTGCTCCGTCCAATCTGAGAATCTCGATGCGCGCTTGGAGATGATAACAACTTGTTAAAATCGATGCAACCTCAATGGTTTCTGTTGAAGCGGGTGTGAATGATGGGCAGTTTTGAATCTCCAGGAGAGATGGCAATGAGAAGGATTTGAGATGAGAGAACCTGAGTGGGAAAGGGAACTTCAATGTCAAAGTGATTGGGAAGAGGGAGGCAAGTAAAGTGGGAGTGAGAATGTTGTGCGGTGCGATCTATGGCTCTGAGTGCCTCACCCAGTACGATTCTGCGGAAAACATGCATTCGGCTGGGAGAGCTGCCCAACATTTCTCGCCAGGGACGGTTTCAAGAAGGTCTTCTAAGTGCTGGTATTTCGACAACCATCTCCAAAATGTAATGTCCCAAAACTCTCCCGCGGGAGTCTTTTGGAACAGATTCGGGACACTTGAGAAAGTGTCCCCAAAGACACTTTCGGGACCAAGTCAAATGTGCCCCGAAACAGTCTCCAGCAATGTCCCCAAAGAGATTTCGGGGACAGTTTCAGGACAGTTGCGGGAGAGTGTCGGGAGGGTTTCGAGACCCACGTAGGTCAATTCTGGGTTAGCTTGCATTGCAACTTCACCACTTGCATTTGGCCTTAAAGCCCATCGTATTTGATACAATTCATTACAATGTATATACAATGAAAACACTAAAAACGCAAATGCTTATATTTTTTGCACCATGACGTATACAGATTACCACAACTTCCAAAATCCAAAAGGCTCAGATAAATTATCTGGCATAACACAAAACCACAGCAACATATACGTAATGGCTTCACTTGAGTCATACTCCATGTGCAGACTGAATTTATAAGTATTACCATTAAAGCGACGAAGTTGTAGTTAGAAGACAATATCAAGAATGAATTGATCCAATAATAATAGATTGAACCGTAGTACAGGCATATAGTATGCTGGAAAAAAAAATCATTTGTTAGTCATTGAGGTTAGAAAATAAGGCTCCAAAACAGGTCTCACAACTTACCGTCAACGAAAACATTGACATCTCCTTACAATGAATTCTGTTCAGACATAACTTACAATCACACAACAACGTTGACACACCAAACAAGATTTCTTTTAAATTAAAATAGAAAACGTTCAAGAAAACGAAATTGCAAGAAACCTACAAGTAGATGATTGACGATTTTGAGGCGTACAAAACGCCACGATTCATTTCCAACGTCATTGACAAGATGTCATTTGCTATCCTGATTCAAGGCCACGGGAAAAAGGATAACGGGATGGAAATACCAGTTTGAAATGTGACGCATTAACATAGTAAGGGATGTAAGCGGTGACGCGGGATAAGAGAAATGTCAAAGAAACTGGAAAAAAAATCGTCAAAATCATGGTTCTGGCTACGATAGACGAGTTAGAGCAAGAGCTTAATAAATGACAAACGAGAACTGCCGCGCAATATAGTGATTAAAGGGCATAAATGTTACTCTAAGAGTTGAACAGAATTCACAAGTCGAGTCTAGCTACTGGCAGATACAAGAGCAGAGCAACTATTAACTAAGTGAAGAAACAAAAGGGGACGAGCGTAAAACGCCTTCTTCTAGCAACATGTTTGGATTGTTTTGCGGTATGGATGGGTTATAGTAGTTTCGTTGCGGTGATCGCGATGGGGTTTACACCAAGAAGTGGAGCTCACAGGTAGTTGAATCTTTCAATTGTGTGGTGGGCCTTTGACAGTGACGGGTTTTTTTTCTGTGCACGTGGACGATTTCGGCACTGCTGGCCAGGTGCCACGTGGCGCGAGATTTTGTTTCAATGGATAGAGCTGATCTGTTTGAAGCGAATTAATAAATGTAAATCTTTTATTTGTCAGTAAACTAGAGCGCAGTGGTGTTGGTCTGTCCGGTTGGATCGATGGGTCTGGAGATCGAATCTCGGCTGTCTACCTATTTCCGAAATTGCGAAAACACATACAAGTGTTACAACCGAAAAAATGGAACTTACATCGTCGAGAATCGAACCTGAGTCCTCTGATCGCATTGCAGTCCAAACCTCCCAGGAGACATTCACTTCTTGGCCGGGACAAATTTTCGCACAAGTCATTTCTGGGACATGTTAGAATGTAGAGTAAAATTGCCAACGGACAAAAATATCTCCGAAGTGTCTTTCAAGATAGTTTCGAGACGGATTCGTGTCTGATCTGGGACAGAATGGTTTGGGGACAGATTGGGGACCACGCAATTTTGCAGATGACCGTCGATCTCGTTCGATGCTAGCAACTTCAGCGCACGAACTGGCTGCGCTGGCAGCGGACCGCGCACGAGGAAGAAGTACAATTGGATGTATCTGCTGTGCTGGAAAGCCCAGGTCACCGCTCGACTGGTCTTCAATGTCAACCCTGGTTTGGCGGTGTGCTGGGTCGGAAACAGGTGGTTGAAAAAATCACTTCCGAACGGAGAAACGGATTTTTTCAAGCAAGCCCAAAATCCGACCTGATGGCTGGCTGTGGCCAATGCGAGAAGTGTAACGATTAGGCGAGCCCCCGCCAAACATTTCGAGCATGACGACCATTCTGTAACCAGTTCCCAGGTCGCGGAACAACCACCCTAAACTATCCCCATAATTGGTCTGAAAAGGTTCGATTCTAGTTTCAGCATCAAATAACTCCGGCATGGAATCTCGCTCGGTGGCGAATACGGTACCGCCGAGAGTTTTGCTCGATTCCGCGAAATCGTGGTTTGTTTTATTTTGCCACGTGGCATGCTTTCGATCGCGGGAACCGCGATTTGTTTTATTGTTACCACAAATTTCAAAAGAAGTTTAGTTAAGTTCTGTATGAGCTGCCCGTGGGCAAAAATATAATCCATTCGGGTCTGGCATGCGTTAGGGAGGCATCAACCCTAAACACCTTGCCTCTAAGTGTTTAGGGTTGATGCATCCCTAACGTGTGCATTTCCTATAGGGGTTTTATTTTTGCCCGCGGGCAGGGCAGAATTTGCGATCAACTAAGCATAACTAGATTTCTATTGAAATCTGTGGTAATAATAAAATAGATCGCGGTTCCCACGGTATTGTTACAAATAGTAATATTTGATATTACTGTGCACTCCCCACCGCAGCAAAAAGAAGCACGCAGTATCGGGAACGAACGCGAAGCGTCAGCAGTTGGAATCGAACTGAAGGGTCAGACGGTTACAGCACATCTGGACCGTCGGAGCAGACGGCATCGAGCAGCTGCAGGCAGGATGGTTTTGGCGGGAACAGTTACGAAACTGTACGCGCCGCACGGTTGGGGATGAATTTGAATAAGGGAATGTACCCCTTAGAGTACATGGCTAGTTAGGTCGTTTCGTATTCCCTGTACTCTTATTTATATCGATGTATTTGCATGTTTTTATTATCTCAAAGCATTTTACATTCACTCTGCTATTGAGGTCAAGGGCCCACCAACACTACCTTACTGCGTGCGAACCTTCCTGAGTAGATCCTGGGCTACGATCAACTTCTGATCGCAGCATGGTATCAGAGTCGCTCGGGAATCCTTCGCACTGCCACTCCCGAAAATTGCGACATTCGGAAAGTGGCGTCCGGCACACGCTCACGAGTGAAGATGGCCGGAGGATCTGGTGGTCAGACCAATCTGACGGCTGAAGCGCAACCCAACCCGGCTGCAACAAGCAAGAACACGACGACAATCGGCTCCGAAGTACTCGCACAACTGCTTCAGCGACTCACCAGCCTGGAGCAAGGGCTCCAAACATTGCGGAATGGCGATGCGGGAACATCCTCGCAACCCTCTCAACCGGCCCCGACTGGCCAGAACGCCACCCCGCAAACATTCTCCCTCGACACCAATGGCTCAACCCCCAAGACTCCCCGTCCCAGTGAAGAGGCAATTCTCTCCGCTCAATCAAGGTTTCTCAGCATATCAAAAATAAAGACAAGTACCTGTTTTGACGGCAGAGACTTCTATACCTGGAGCTTCGAGTTGGAGCTCCTGCTGCAGAACGCCCAAATCTTCCATTACTTCGACGGGAGCTACGCGGAGCCTGCTGAGGACACCGACGACGCCAAGGCGAGGTATTACAACGAATCACTGATGGCGTACGGGGTGCTCCTGCGAAACATGTCGCCGGCGGAGCAACTCAACATTCGTTCGTACCAGACCTCGGCTGCTCCAGCCCTGAACGCCTAGCGCCACCTGACGGGAGTCTACCAGCCCAAGGACTCCGTCTCTTCGAGCCGACTACTCCAGGAACTCCTGGAAACTAAGATGACCGCAGGGGAGAAGGTCAACAACTACCTTAATCGCTGTCGGAGCCTTCGCGATCAAATCGTGAAGCTGGGAAGCTCGATTTCGGAAGAAATCTTCGTCAACATCGTGCTTCAAGGGCTCGGCCCAGAGTGGCGGCCCTGCAAGGCGCTTCTCCGACAGCAGGGGGTCATCTCGGAGGCCGCCCTTTGCGCCGCCCTTCTCGTCGAACAGAGGGATATGGATCAGCAGCGACCTGCGCCGCGACGAGAACGCGAACGGCTCGCCTTCTACGTCGACAATACCGAAGAGCGAAAGCCACGGCGCCTCTACGGCAAAATCTGCAGAAACTTCGGGTATTTGGCGGATCGCTGCAAGCACCGATCTCGTCCTCGCCAGATCAACCCGAGCACCTGGTCCGGCCGTCAAGACGCACGAGGCGACGTGCGTCCAGCCCAGGGGTATCAACCCCCACCCGCGCGCAACCTGAACCCAGCGGTTCAGCATCAGCAGCAGCAGTAGCCTTCATCGACTGCCCCAGTTCGCAATGTCATGAGCAACATGGCCATGACAGGCGAATCGCGTCGTCGCCGCGTGCGCTCACCTTCACCTGAGCCGGCACCGCACCCCATTGGCGCGTTCACCAACAACAACCCATTTAGCCCGTGCCACGACTTCACCGACGACGATGATCAGGACTGGAATCTCCAAGTTCTGCTGCTCGAAAGTCCCCCGCACGTACCTGATATGCGGGTGGCGCCACTTGATTGGCTCACGCGCGAACAATTTTTGAAGTTCGACACTCCGCATATCGTCACGCCGCGTCTGGCGCTGCTCGCACGTGACGACAACAAGCGCTACAACACCTGGTACCTGGACAGCTGCTGCGGCCAGCATATGGTGGGGTCCGAGCGTTACATATCCAACGCCGTCCCCACCCCACCGTCACTTACGTCACCTTGGCGAACAACACTCGCCTGCGCGCAAGCGCGCAAGGCATCGTCGTGCTCAAAGCACGTGGAAGCCGCACGCACATCACACTCAATGATGTGCTGATCGTCCAGAACCTGCGCTTCAACCTCTTGTCCGCCGCACAGCTCATGGATTGCGGCGTCGACCTCAGCACGGATCGCGCGACGCGAGACATCCTACTGCACTATGAAGCGCGCAACTTTCCCCGCAGGCAGATCGGACGAGCACACTCCGAAAACGGAGTGTACGTCCTGGACTTCGATATTCCTGACTGCAGCGGCGACTCGCACGAGCTGATTGACCTCGTGCCACTGCGCTTCGAACACATCCACCGCAGGGATTGGAAGCACCCTGACGGCAGGCCGTGGGTGCCGCATCATCCCCACCCACGCGAAACGGCGCTGCACAACCCCGATCCAGATGGCATCTGCAGGGATTGCCACACGCCGACGACCTCAACAAGCGCGATCGCCGGCCGCGGACTCGCCGCCATCGCTGAAGCAGAGCGCCACGCGCCACCAGAAGAAGGGATGTCGCAGCTCGAGGTCGAGGAGACTACTCGTCGCGTATTCGGCCCCGACCAAAGCCCCCACGCTGGACCTCCCTCCCAGCGACTCGAAAATATCCTGGGAGGACAACGCTGCGGAAGCTTGGACTCACGCGGAGTTCCGCGCCCCTACACTCTCAAAGAATTCCGAAAGGTCTACTCTCATCGGCTCGACCCCGCGGTGAAACTCACCGTGGAGCAAGAAGAAGAATTGGCGCAAGCCGCGAAGCTGAGGAGCTTCGCCAGCAAAGCCTCGCCGAAGTGCGTGGGACCTTCGCTTGCGGCGCATGGGGAGCCGAAGCGGAAGAAAGTGCCTCCAACGAAGGGGGGTGGGGCAGCGCTGGAGGGTGGGGAACGAGCGACACCGGCGGATGGGGAGATAACGGTGGAACCTGGGCCAACGCGAGCGGCGGATGGGGCGCCGTACCTACAGCCGACGACAGCGGATGGGGTACTTCCCGCGAAGAACGAAGAGGGGAAGAGGATGAAGCCGAAGAAACCGAAGCAGCACCTGCAGTCGTTCCTCTTGGTCGTCCCCCACGCCACATCCCGCTCGCACTACCTTCTGCAGACATTCCCCCGCGCCGCGACCCGTGGGACACCATCATCTGGGGCAACGAGCCGTCAACCCCGCGTCGCACCGTCTACGGACCTGCCCCTGAGCCACGCGAACCAACCCTCGTCCCTGGAACCATCCCTGGGACTAATATCCCGCTCTCTGAAATTCGCGGCAGAGAATTCTTGGCGCTGATGATGACTACCGCGGTAGAAGAAGAAGAAGAAGAGGAATTAGCAGCGGAACCTGCTCCCGTACCTGACGAAGACCCTGAGGAAGCGCGCGCGCGCTACATGCGCACCTCCGGCTTTCGCGCTGACGATGCACTCTGGCACCAGCGCCTCGGACATCCTTCCCGCGCGACGCTGAAAAACTGCATCGACGCTGGCGTCTTCGCTCCTGGCGCACTCTTGCGCCCTGATGGCTCCGAAGTGAGAGGCGCGACACATCCGCGCAACTGCACCGTCTGCCCTGAAGCTGCACTGAGCCACCAACCGTTCCCGCTGCTCGAACCTGGAACGAACCGCTACCCCAAGCTGCACAAGGTGTACAGCGACTTCCTGAACGTGGGGCACTACGGAGTCGAGGACGAATTTTACACCCTTACCTTCATCGACGCTGGAACACGCTATGTGTGGGTCGCGAACGTAGAGTCGCGCGACGGGGCCTACGAAGTATTTCGCCTCTGGCTGGCGCATGCGGAGCGGCAATCTGGGAAGAAGCTCAAGATTTGGCAATCTGACGGCGCGGCAGAATTCAGGAGCAACCAGATGCAGACATTCTTGACGCAAAAGGGGATCGAGCACCACATCTCTCTCCCCTATGCGCACCAGCAGCAGGGTGTAGCTGATGACGAAGGTGCGCGCGCTGATGAAGCAGTCGAAATTACCGCCGATCTACTGGACCTACGCGATGCACCACGCCGTGCGGGTGCACAACCTGCTTTCAACCACCGCAATCACCGGCAACCTGTCCCCGCACGTTAAGTGGATGGGACCCAAGGAGGACACCTCCATGCTCCGCGTGTGGGGGTGCATGGTTCAATACCGCCCGCCGACTTCAACCATCGGCAAGTTCGCCAGCCGCGCGCGGTGGGGGGTCCATCTTGGCATTAGTCACGAGTACAAGGCGTGGATCGTGCTGGACCTCCTCAGTCAGAAAACCGCTCACGCTCGCGACGTAATCTTCTACGAGCGTCTCTTCCTCGACCAATTTCGCCACGACGAGCAGACGAATGCGAATCGCGTCTACGCCAACGATGGCCACAGCTATGCAACGCCCGAAGACGAAGCCGCTGCAGCAATCTTGGAGCAAGACACGAGGGGCGAGTTCTCATGGGAGGATCGGCGTGGCAGCGACGACGACGACGATGATTCCTCGGGAGGAGGAACGTGCGGAACAGGCGGAAGCGGAACGGGCGGAAGCGGCAGAGGCGCAGAACCACCAGCACCACCTGAACCTGAAAGCGATGACGACGATGTGCAGGAAGTCATCCCGCAACGTCGCCACGACAGCACCGTCTCAGGACTGCAGCTGCTCGGGCTTCACGCCGCGACCTCGAAGGCGCCGCGCATCATCGAGCCCCGAAACCCGCGCGAAGCCCTCTCTGGACCACACAGCAAGGAGTGGCGTGAGGCGATGGACGCGGAAATCAAGGCACTGGAGTCACGCGACACCTGGGTGCTCGTCGACCGCGCAACAATCAAGGGCGCAAGAATCCTTTCCGGAAAGTGGGTCTTCCGCGTGAAGACCGCAGCGGATGGGACGATCGAGCGCTTCAAGGCGCGCTGGGTGGTTCGCGGCTACGATCAGAGGCATGGGATCGACTTCGATCAGACATTCGCCCCAGTCAGCCGCCACACCTCCGTCCGCATCCTGCTCGCCATCGCAGCTGCAAGGCACTTACCACTCCGCCAGATCGACGTGAAGAACGCGTTCCTGTACGCGTTAGTGGACGTTGTGATCTACGTGGAGCAGCCACACACCTACGGCAAAGGTGACTCGCGCGTGTGTCAGCTGCGCAAGTCACTCTACGGCATCAAGCAGGCTCCAAGGCTGTGGCAGCAGTACCTGCACAACATCTTGCTTGAAATCGGGTTCAAGCAGATGCCGCACGACCCAGGAATGTACCGTTGTGATTTCCGCGGCGAATACATTCTCCTCACGGTGTACGTCGACGACCTGCTTTACACAGGCTCAAACAACGAGCTTCTCGAGCAGTTCGAGAAAGCCTTGGCAGGGCGCGTCGACATCACGTGCAACTACGAGGTGAAGCAGTTCCTAGGCCTCAATGTCTCCTACGCACCTGAGGCCATTCACCTCTCAGCGGCTAAGTACGCAGAGGAGTTAGGGAAGAGGTTCAACATTTCACCTGCACCTCTCTCGACTCCCTACCGAACCCCCGGACCGAACCACAAACCTGACAACAAAGCCCTATCCCCTGCTGGGATTCAGACTTACCAGCAGCAGTTGGGATGCCTTCTCTTCGCCTCCGTCACCTGCAGGCCAGACCTCTCGTACATCGCAAGTCAGCTTGCGCAGTACTCACGCAAACCAACGGCTGAATATCTTCTTGACCTGCAGCGCGCCCTTCAATTCTTCGTTTCAACGCCCAAGATTGGGCTGTGCTACTCAACTGCACCAACCCCATCCTTCAACCTCATCGGCTACGTGGACGCCAATCACGCAGCAGATCCTGATAATCGACGGTCCAGGACTGGCTTCCTGTTCCGACTCGAGCCAACGGGACCAATCTCGTAGAATTCGCAGAAGCAGGAGTTGGTTGCCCTGTCATCAGCCGAAGCGGAATTCATCGCAGCAACCGCAGCAGTTCGTGACGGCCTCTATCTGCAGGAACTTCTGCAAGAGGCGAAAATTCCAACTTCGCCCACCTTCCGCCTTCACTGCGACAACCAGAGCGCGATTCGCATCGCGAACAAGCCTGGTTTCGTCAACCGCACCAAGCACATTGCGCTGCGGTACTTCTTCGTGAAGGACGAGGTGGCTTGACCTACTGCCCGACGGGTGACATGGCAGCGGACTTCCTCACGAAGCGACTGCCACGCCAGCAGTATCAGCACTGTTCCGAACTCAGCGGCGTGGTCAAGCAGGTCAAGTCGAGCTACGGCCAGGAGTGAAGGGGGGTGTTACGAATAGTAATATTTGATATTACTGTGCACTCCTCACCGCAGCAAAAAGAAGCACGCAGTATCAGGAACGAACGCGAAGCGTCAGACAGTTGGAATCGAACTGAAGGGTCAGACAGTTACAGCACATCTGGACCGTCGGGGCAGACGGCATCGGGCAACTGTAGGCAGGATGGTTTTGGCGGGAACAGTTACGAAACTGTACGCGCCGCACGGTTGGGGATGAATTTGAATAAGGGAATGTACCCCTTAGAGTACATGGCTAGTTAGGTCGTTTCGTATTCCCTGTACTCTTATTTACATTGATGTATTTGCATGTTTTTATTATCTCAAAGCATTTTACATTCACTCTGCTATTGAGGTCAAGGGCCCACCAACACTACCTTACTGCGTGCGAACCTTCCAGAGTAGATCCTGGGCTATGATCAACTTCTGATCGCAGCACCACGATCGAAGGCATGCCACGTGGCGAAAATAAAAGAAACCGCGATTCCACGGAATTGAGCAAAACTCTCGGTACCAATTGTCAAATATTGATGTGCTGCTTAGTGGAGGTCCCTACTATTTGGCATTGTTGTTGACCACCACCGATTGATAAACGTCTGCCTACCTACGTACATTTTTTTTTGGGATGAAATACACTATGTAAGAAAGGAGTAAGTTAAATGGAAATACACTAAAAACCGTCAGCAGCACTTCGCCAACCCTCAGCAGCATTCTGGAAGCCTTGATCATTACGAAGTCACAAGAAGTCGGTTCAAATGTCAAATTTCAGTCGTTGCGATTGATCCAAGCAGAAAGGTGCGACCTGATTCCGCCAGCGCGCCGCCAAACTAAGATTGACATTGACGACCGAGCGAGCGGTGACCTTAGGCTCTCCATAGTTAGGCTTCTTCCTCGTACACGGTTCCTGCCATCGCAGCAAGCCGTGGGCTTAGGCTCGAAACTCGATCAAGATCGACGGTTCTCGTAGCACCACTTTGAAGACAAACATTGATTCTTTGTGACTCATACTCATTGAGCGAAAATGCTGTTATGGCATTCAGCAGGCAGATCTGGCAGGTGGATCCATGTTCCCGCGCAAGCTCCCGTGCTTAGATGTAAGCATCGTACCATAGCGCACCGCACCGAATCCCCCGTTTTCCTTGCATGTCGCCATGCCGTGCCCCTTTGTTCGCATATATTTGGCATTCGGGTTTCCTTCATGCTCAAATACATCCATTCAGCCACCCTTCCCTCTTGCCTCATTGCTCCAGCATAACTAGCCTATCAGTCACTCTCACAAGCTTTAGCTAAGCAATTGGAGTCGCATCGACTTGTGTCTCATTCCGGGAGCAGCGAAGCCAATTGAACCAACAGTTTTGAAGATCGAACTTCATCATGGCAAGAAACGACAGTGCAGTGGCTCCGAAAATGCTAACTGGAAGCACGACTATCATTCTCCTCCTCGCCCTCCTTGTTCCTGACCCCACCGGGTTGGGGGGGATCGGCGCACGCGACGCTGGTCACTAATTCGTCGCCCAAGCGATTCCCTTCATCGAACAATCGCAACGTAAGCTGTCGCAGCATCGCGTCGCATCGCGTCCGCATGACGCCAAGCGGCGAGAACCCAAAGGCCGGAACTTTAGGCGAAGCCACGAGATCAGAGCTGGATAATGGTGACGCAATACTGTCCGCTTCCCTCTCCTCATCCGGATTTCCTAAATCCGGATGAGTCATCCATCTGCTCCAAGGAGTCCTCCCACCCCCCTTTTCTATACCTGAAAATCCTCCCCACCGTAGCTCCCCTTTTTCTCTGCAGTCCAGCCTTTGAAGGAGCTATTGAAGGTGTGGGGCATCGACAAGCATTTTCTACGGGGACTGTGCGACCACGTATATGTTACAACTCAAAGACGGTCTTTGGGCTTCTAAAAATCATCCCCTCTCCTACAGTCCCGCCTCTCAGGGAGTTGTCAAAGGTGTGGGGAATCGACATTGTCAATGGCAGGGGACTGTGAAACCACGACTACTAGTCGTGCATCGCGAAAAAGGGAAGTTGCGAATTTTGGCCTTTGAAGGTTTTTCTGCGATAAGATTGCGGAAATGTTGCGCGAAGTATCCAGAAAACAACGACCCGAAATCGCAACTTTCCGTACACAATGAAGACCAGCGCCAAAAAAGTCACCCCGAAGTGACGCGAACACAGCGCCCTAGGTTTCGCACGGTCAAGAACGATTCTGAAAGGTGATGCGGAGTTGCATTGTGCAGGTGTGCAGATGAGCGAAAATCACGAAAGTGTAGACAGCCGCGAAGGCAAGCGAATTTGAGAATGTGGATACAATGTGTTCGTTCTTTTCCCAAACCTAAACCTGAGTGACGTGTGATGATTCACAATCTTTTACAACCAATCACGACCCTTCGTCATCTACACGTCATCACACCAACACTTCACAACCAAACGCTACCTTCGCGAATATGCCCACCCCAGACTTCTACCCCGTACACCACCGCTCGCATGCGGTTACCACGCTACCCCGTGCCCTAGCCTCGTAGCGCCCTCGTGCGCCCTCGTTAGCGCCCTCGTGCGCCCTCGTTAGTGCCCTCGTGCGCCCTCGTTAGTGCCCTCGCGCGCCCTCGTTAGCGCCCTCGTGCGCCTCTCGTTAGCGCCCTCGCGCGCCCTCGCTAGCGCCCTCGCGCGCCCTTGTTAGCGCCCTCGTGCGCCTCTCGTTAGCGCCCTCGCGCGCCCCTCGCAGCGTCGCCCGCCCGCCCGCCGCGCTGCCCGCTCGCAGCGTCGCCCGCCCGCCGTGCTGCCCGCTCGCAGCGTCGCCCGCCCGCCTCGCTGCCCGCTTGCAGCGTCGCCCGCCCGCCCGCTGCCCGCTTCGCAGCCCGCCCGCCGCGCTGCCCGCTCGCAGCGTCGCCCGCCCGCCCGCTGCCCGCTTGCAGCGTCGCCCGCCCGCCCGCTGCCCGCTTCGCAGCCCGCCCGCCGCGCTGCCCGCTCGCCGCGTCGCCCGCCCGCCTCGCTGCCCGCTTGCAGCGTCGCCCGCCCGCCCGCTGCCCGCTTCGCAGCCCGCCCGCCGCGCTGCCCGCTCGCAGCGTCGCCCGCCCGCCCGCTGCCCGCTTGCAGCGTCGCCCGCCCGCCGCGCTGCCCGCTTCGTAGCCCGCCCCCCGCACTGCCCGCTCGCCGAGTCGCCCGCCCGCCGCGCTTCCCGCCGAGCTACCTACCTGCAGCGCTGCGGCAGCTTCCTTTGCTCAGTCGCACTGTCACTATGGCTTCCATCCGCGTGCTGTCGTTCGATGCTGAGGGCCGCCCTGTGAAGTTCGCCACTTGGCTGGATGACCTGCAGCTGTTCCTTCTGAGCGATAGCAAGGAGCATGTGTCGCTCTATGATTACGCGTCTGGTGCTGCACCTGCCCCTCCTGCCACAGCTGAGCTTAGTGTTCGTTCCCACTGGCAGACTCGTGACGCAGCTGCTCGCCTAGCCATTCGCAGTCACCTCCCGCTAGCTGAGCTCGAGCATTTTGGCGACTGCAAATCCGCTAAGGCCCTGTACGATGCTGTCGTTGCTCGCTACTCCTCGCCTGCCACAGCCGAGCTTAGCCGCCTCATGCTGCCGTACCTGTTCCCTGAGCTGTCCACCTTTGCTACAGTCGCCGATCTTATCACCCACCTTCGCACTAGTGATGCTCGCCTGCGTGCTGCCCTTCCCACCGAGTTCTGCGCTAAGAACCCCCCTCCACTGTACTGGACACTCCACTTCATAGTCACCCGACTCCCTGACACCCTCAGCTCAGTTCGAGACCACTTCCTTGCTCGCTGTCCCACTGAGCTCACAGTCGCCCTCCTAGAGGAGCAGCTGCTAGCGGCCGAAAAGAGCATTGTAGCTGTCGGTGCTGCTCGTGGCGCTCCTCGCACCCCCATCTTTGAGGGGTGTTCTCCCTCTCCCCTCGCTCCCTCCTACGCTACTGCTGCTGCTGTTGACTTCCTTGGTGCTGAGTCTGCTGGCGCTGCTTCTGCTCCTGGTGGGAGGCGCCGCACCGGCAAGGGCAAAGGGGGCAAGGGTGGCGGGGGTGGCGCTGGGGGGGGAGGAGGTGGGGGAGGTGGGGGGGGAGGCGGTGCTGGAGGGAGCGGTGGCGGGAGTGCTGGTGGGAGTGGGGTCGGCAGCGGAGGCGGGGGCGGCGGAGGGAGCGGTGGCGGTGGTGGCGGCGGCGGCGGTGGCGGCGGCGGCGGTGGCGGTCGGAGCGGAGGTAGTGGTGGTGGCGGAGGTCGGAGTGGAGGCACTGGCTCGGGCCAGAGCTCCCAGCAGCAGCAGCGTCCCCAGACGACCCAGCAGCTTCGTGAGTGGCTTGCTCAGCGTGGGACGTCGGGGGGCAATGGCCGCTGTTCCTATGTCATTCGCACAGGTGACCGCAAGGGACAGACGTGTGGGAGGTTCCACACCCCGTACCGCTGCTTCTCCCGCCTTGACGACGCTTGGCGTGAGGAGATGGGCGAGGATGTTGAGCGCCCCCGCTGGGCTGAGCTCATGAGGGCTGGTGTTGATATCTTTGCTCTTGACTATGATGCTATTATTGCTGCCATGTATGCATTGACTGTTAGTGCCGAGGGAGACTGTTACTTGTGTGTGCCGCCTGACCCAGGTATAGAGCCCGCTGCCCTGGGTACTAGTGAGTCTGCTCTCTCCGGTATGGTGCCCCCTGTACTTGCTCCCTCCAGTGCTGTCCCGGCTGTTTGCGAGTCTGCTCTCTCAGGTACAGCACCCACAGAGACTGCTCTCTCAGGTACCGCACCGGCTGAGGCCTGTCACACCTTCACCCTTGACTCAGGTGCTTCCCGCTGTTTCTTTCGTGACAGTACTGAGCTCACACCGCTTCCTGCACCGGTCCCAGTCTCCTTGGCTGACCCCTCTGGGGGCCCAGTCCTTGCCCAGTCCACCACTGTGCTCCCTTGTCCGGCGGTTCCGTCTGGCTCGTTGTCGGGTTTCCACCTCCCCTCGTTCTCGACGAACCTGGTGAGCAACGCTGTCATCCAGGATCAGTGGGTTGACACCTTTACCCCTGGAGGACAGCGTGTGGCGATCTGCACGTGCTCCAGGACCGGCCGTCACCTGGCTACGTTTACCCGTCGGCCGGGGTCGAGTCTCTACACACTGACCACTGCGTCTCCTCAGGTCGCTGCTGTCGGTCAGGTGTCCGCGTCAGGTCTGGTGGCCCACGCCTGTGAGTGTCGTTCCCTGTCGCACCAGACTCTTCTCTGGCACCACCGCCTGGGTCACCCCTCCTTGCCACGCCTCCGTGGCATGCACCGTCGCCGCCTTGTGTCTGGTCTTCCCAGGTCTCTCCCTCCCCTCCCTGCCTCGCCTGCGCCGCCTTGCCTTCCTTGCGTCGAGGGGCGGCAGCGCGCCGCTCCTCACTCCTCCTCGTTCCCCCCGACAGAGGCTCCTCTGCAGACCCTCCACCTGGACGTGTGGGGCCCAGCCCGCGTTCGTGGCCAGGGCGGTGAGCGGTACTTTTTGCTGGTTGTCGACGACTACTCGCGTTACACCACGGTCTTCCCCTTGCGCACCAAGGGTGAGGTCCCTGCTGTTCTGATCCCTTGGATCCGCACAGTTCGTCTCCAGCTCCGCCGCCGTTTCCGGACGGATCTTCCTGTCCTGCGTCTGCACTCTGACAGAGGTGGTGAGTTTTCCTCCGATCTCTTGAGGACCTTCTGTCAGGCGGAGGGCATCGAGCAGACCTTCACGCTTCCGGACTCCCCACAGCAGAATGGGGTTGCTGAGCGCCGCATTGGCCTGGTCATGGAGGTCGCTCGTACCTCCTTGGTCCACGCGGCGGCTCCCCATTTTCTGTGGCCGTTTGCTGTCCGGTACGCCGCGCATCAGCTCAACCTCTGGCCCCGTGTCTCCTTGCCGGAGACCTCTCCCACACTGTGTTGGACGGGGGAGGTTGGCGATGCGTCGCGCTTCCGGGTGTGGGGTGCTCGTGCCCTTGTCCGCGATACGTCCGCGGACAAGCTCTCCTCCCGCACACTTCCCTGTGTCTTCCTTGGCTTTGTCCCTGACGCGCCGGGCTGGCAGTTTTACCACCCTTCCTTGCGCCGGGTCTTCGCCTCTCAGGACGTCACCTTTGACGAGTCGGTCCCTTTTTACCGTCTCTTCCCCTACCGCACTGCCCCCCTCCCTCCCCCGCCGCTTTTCCTTGCTCCTGGTCCCCCTCCGGTAGACCCCCTTCCCCCTCAGGGTCCTGCTCCTTCAGGTGTCTCTCAGGTAGACCCTCCTCCCGTCGCTGAGCCTGTCGAGGTCACAGGTGACTCAGGTGCTGCTGCAGGTGGTGCTGCTGGGAGTGCTGAGCCTGGGGGTGCTGAGCCTGCGGGTGCTGGGCCTGGGAGTGCTGGGACTGCGGGTGCTGGAGCTGAGGGTACTGTGCCTGGGAGTTCGGCGCCTGGGGGTGCTGAGCCTGGGGGTGCTACGACTGGGGGTGCTGAGCCTGCGTGTACGGAGTCTGGGGGTGCTGAGCCTGGGGGTACTGCGCCTGAGGGTACTGGGCCTGGGGGTGCTGCTGCTGAGCCTACGGAGCCTGGGGTTGCTGCGTCTGGGGGTGCTCTTCCTGACGGTACTGGAGCTGCTGGAGCTGACGACACTGGAGCTGACGGTTCTGGACACGGTGGTCCTGCTGGTTCTGGAGGTGCTGGCGAGGGGAGGTCTGACGCTGCTGGGGCCTCTGGTGCTGACGTCGCCGACTCGGGGGGTGCTGCGGCGGAGGGTGCTGGTCCAGGTGCTTCTGGTGCTCCGGGTGCTGGAGGTGCTGGCGGAGCTCCGCCGTCGCGCCTGTTCTTCGCTCCTCCGTCGCCGTCGGCTTTGCCGCCGCCTGACACGGTGCTTCGCCAGGTTCTTTCCCTCCCGTCTTCCACTGGCCTTCCCCTTCAGCCTGGCTCCCCCCTCCCTGCTCCTGTGCCTTACACTGCACAGCCGGACTCGCTTACGGAGCGTCGTGAGCCTGCGTCTCGTCCTGCCTCGCCTGTTCGCGCTGCTCGCGCTGCTCGCACTGCGCGCACTGGTCCCACTGGTCGTCGTGTCGCGCGTCCGCGTCCTCCTCCTGTTCCTGGCACGCATATTATGGCCCTTCGTCCTTCCACTGGTCCACAGCGTGTCCCCCTACCGTCTCCTCCTGCGTCTTCTCTTCCTGACGTTCCCGACCCTGCGTCTGACAGTGTTCGTGCTGCCCACCCTACTGTTACGCGTCTTTTCGCCACTGTTGTCACTGACCCGTCGTTTGAGTCTGCTGCTGCGTCTGCCCTGGTCGCTGAGCTTGTCGACTTTGCTGCTGCCTGTCGTCTAGACTACGCCGCCAGTCTTGTTGCCGGGTCTGAGTCTGTCTGTCCTCCGTCCGTCGGGGGTGAGTGTGCTCTTGGCACGGACGTCCTTGAGGACAGGCAGGAGGACTTTGACTCTCTTGCGGCTGCTGTACCTCATCTCGTGGCCTGGTTGCTTGCCCCTGAGGGAGACCCGGATGCACTAGACATCCCCACTCCGCGCTCTTACGCAGAGGCGATCTCGGGTCCCTACTCCTCTCAGTGGCAGACAGCCATGGACGCAGAGATGGCATCCTAGAAGTCCACAGGCACCTACGTCGACGAGGTTCCCCCTCCTGGGGCGAACATCGTCGATGGCATGTGGATTTTCAGGGTGAAGCGGCCGCCAGGTTCTCCACCTGTCTTCAAGGCTCGTTACGTTGCTAGAGGCTTCAGTCAGCGTCAGGGGGTTGACTTCTTCCAGACCTTCTCCCCCACCCCGAAGATGACCACTCTTCGGGTTCTGCTACACGTTGCTGCTCAGCGTGACTACGAGCTTCACTCTCTTGACTTCAGCACAGCGTTCCTGCAGGGCAGCCTGCACGAGGAGATCTGGCTGCGCCGCCCACCTGGCTTTACTGGGTCGTTTCCTCCTGGTACCCAGTGGAGCCTCCGCCGGCCAGTCTACGGTCTCCGCCAGGCGCCACGTGAGTGGCACGACACACTGAGGACTACACTTGCAGCTCTTGGGTTCGCGCCGTCTACTGCTGACCCGTCGCTGTTTCTACGCACAGACACGTCGCTACCGCCGTTCTACATTCTCGTGTACGTCGACGACTTGGTCTTTGCTACTGCTGACACTGAGGCACTCGCTCGTGTGAAGTCGGAGCTGCAGAAGAGACACACCTGCACTGACCTGGGTGAACTGCGTAGCTACCTTGGCTTGCAGATCACCCGGGACAGAGCTCGCCGCACCATCACCCTGACTCAGTCACACATGGTGCAGCAGGTCCTTCAGCGCTTCGGCTTCCAGTTCTCCTCACCACAGGCCACTCCTCTGCCTACGAGCCACTCGCTCTCAGCTCCACCTTCGGACGAGTCCGTAGAGCCGAGTGGCCCGTACCCAGAGTTGTCCTCACTGGTCACTCGGACGCTTCTTGGGTGGACGACCTGGCTACGCAGCGGTCGTCACAGGGTTACACCTTCAGCCTTGGCTCTGGTTCTGTCTCGTGGCGGTCCACCCGCTCTTCTTCTGTTCTCGGCTCTAGTTGTGAGGCTGAGATCTACGCCACAGCCATGGCTGCACAGGAGTTACGCTGGCTCACCTACCTGCTGACTGACTTGGGAGAGCGGCCTAGTTCTCCTCCAGTTCTGTACGGTGACAACAAGGCGGCCCTTGCCTTGTGTCAGGAGCACAGACTGGAGCACAGGACGAAGCACATTGCTCTTCGCTACTTTCTTGCTCGAGAGCTTCAGCAGCGCGGTCAGCTTCGGCTTGTGTACGTGGACTCGAAGGCCAATACTGCTGATATCTTCACCAAGGCGCTCCCGCCTAGTGATCATCAGCGGCACTGTACTTCTTTAGGCCTTGTGTCCACGTTTCCTCATTTGCTTACTGCTTGACTTTCTTTGTACTGTACTTTATATATATCTTGCTGCTTGTCCTGTTCTATATCTAGCACTGCATGTGAACTGGCCTTGTGGCCTTTGCTTGTGCTCGGAGTGTGGTGACGTTGTGATCCACCCTGGGCTTTGCTTTGCTTTGCTGGACTGGTCTTGTGACCCTTTGTTCTCCCCCACTTTGCCTATGGGGGTGTGTTAAACTGTATTATGTTGGTAGGCTGTAGTGGGGTAGCCAATATGGGGTACAACCCCAACTAGGGTTTGCTACTTGTACCCAATTCTTCCATTCAATGCACCATTCTTGCCTAGTTCTTTTGACAGGATTTCCACCAGGGGCTACAGAAAATGCTTAAAACGAAGGACTGGTGCTGCAACTACCCCAACTGGATGACCTTATGGCAGGCTCTAGCGGTACTGCCTCTGAGCACGGTGGAGTGCGAGTGCGGGTTCAGCCGTCAGAACGTGATCAAAAGCTGGACCCGAACATCACTCTGCGATGCGTGGCTGAGCGAGCTGATGATGCTGCACATGCTGAAGTACGAGTACAGCTGGCAAGATGCAGTCGACATCTGGCGGAGGAAAAAAACGAGAAGACCTGTCAAAACACCTATATCTGTTAGGCCGTGCGTGGGGAGGGGCAAGGAGAGAGGAGGATGAGTTGGATGAGGATGATGAAGCAAATGTTGGTTGCATGTATGATGATAAAGATTAATGAATTCAAGTTCGCCTCAACGAGTACAGGCCAGGAAAGTAACTTGTAATGGTTGAAGCCCTGTATCAGGAATATGTAACATTTTACATTTTTCTCTCTCTCTCTCTTTCTTTTTTTTAAGAATAGCTTTTACGCTGATGGTTAAGTTATTGACTAAGATGTAGCCTGAAAATCAATGTTGCAAAAAATCCCAGCCTAAACATCAGTGTATCAAAAAACACAAAGTAATTTTCTGTTGTTGGTTGTTGGTGGTTCATGCCAAACCCAACCAATAGGAAATCGGACCCAAGAACAATGACACGTTCTCAAAAGGCTGTCACATTTGCTGAAATCCAGCCGTTCAACACGATGCCACTAACCATAACCTTTACTTAGAAGCTTCAAGGTTTAGTGAAAAGTCCTGCGTTGATGAATGACTCGGTCCCGACTGGATGGTAAGCGGAAGTGAGTGTGACGTTTACTTGAAGGGTGCAGTTCGAATTGCCGCTTGTTGCCTCTGCCTGGAATGTGTAGGAAGCAACGAGCGGCAATACAACCCTTCATAGTTTCGTTGTCAGGATTCCTGACACAGGTACCCTGACTTTTGCGTCGACTCAAATACAGTGGGATGCTGATTGAATGGTGCAAAATTGTAGCCAGCGAGAATAAATAAGCAAATGTGATAATGAGCAATCGAATTCAACGTGACGTGGCACTTATCCAGGATGGACGAGCCAATCATACCACTCATCAAGGAAGCATCGGACGTTGCTAGGTCTGCGCAACACGGAGAAGGAGAACCAAAAGACGAGTACAACAACAATGGTACAACCCTAGACGGACGGAACGAAGTAACGGAGAATCAGCTAAGACTCTTTCCAAGAGTCTTGGCAACATGATAATCATGCCAGTATTGGCATTGAGAAAGAAAAAAATATATATATATATTTATATATAATGATTGTGCCATCGTGTACAGAACGTGATGGTGGTGCGTGCAACAAAATAGTGCTAGAAGGGTAAAAACAATTCCTCGTATAGCGAGTGTTGGAGGTTTGGAGCAGATGGCGTCTGGCAATTGCTCTGCAGGCGAGAGAGAGCAGCACTGCACGGGGAAACGACGTATCTAGAGAAATGAGGGTTGTGCTAAAACGGTACAACGTAGTACGAGTAATCGTACTTGCAGTTAGGAACTTGTGATAGTAAATTGGAAGTTCAACCCCAGGATGGTGGCTCGAAGATTATCAAATCTGATAACTTTTGTCGACCTAATCTGGAACAAATCACGGGCATTTTCACGAAATTCGCACAGCGGGTGAGCAGATTCAACACGAAGCAGCGGATAGCGACCAGAGTGACCGGGTCAGGTAAGGGTCTATCACATTTGGGAGGACGATCGCAGATCGAGGTGGCTTTTGCATTGACGATCACTATAAATCAACTACTAGAGTTACCGGGCCACCCGATATCAGGCAAGGGTGAATGTCATACTTACTTGCGAGAACGATTGCAGTTCGCAGAGACGCGTGTGTTAACGGGAATGGAGTGTTGGCCCCGCCCTCGCTTGGGCAACGCCGACGACTTGGTCGGATGTACGGGAGTAGCAGCCGACCGTCCACAGTGGGAGAGCTGCTCGACAGGCTACGTCGAGCTGCAGGGGACCGCTGTGGCGTTGCTGTCGACCAGGGAGCTCGACAGCTGCAACTGACTGGCCTGGGCGACGGGTGGGCCGTCCGGGAGGTCGACGGAGCATCCCGTCGACCTACAGCTCGACGGGGAGGTCCGCTGAGCATCCCGTCGACCTGCAGCTCGACCGGGAGGTCGACGGAGCAGTTCTGGTCGACGGAAGGGGTCCGTCGACCAGGGGGTAGCTCGACGGGAGCTGTGGTCGACCAGAGGGCTTCTGGTGGTCGACCGGAGGCGCTGGTGATCGACCGGAGCACCTGGTAGTGTCCGGGTCGCCTGGGTAACCTGCTCGACGAGTTCTGCGGAGGCACGCGAACGTCGAAGGCGACTGCGGGCTGGTATCCCGAAGTCGATGTGGCTTGTCAGGCGCAGACAACAGCCGACGGATGCACAACGAAGCAAGTCGGGCCAATCGTCTGCGCGCACCTGCGAGCGTGCGCACTGCTGCCCTCTACGAGGCAACGCTGGACAGCCGCACAGCTGCAGCGTTGGCACGCCGTCGACCTGCAGAGTTGGCAGGTTGCTCTTCTGCAGTGCTGGCGCGACTCCTCTACGCAACGCTGGCACACGGTCGACCATGCAGTGCTGGCGGTCGACCAGGCTAGCTGCAGAGTTGCTAGGTGCCTGATGTAGTCCATTCTGTCATTGCTTGTTGAATAACTATTTTTGTAATTCCAACTTTGCCTAGTGAAACTCTTGCCGATTTCTCCCGTGTATGCGCAAGCGCTAAGGAACTAAACAAAGCTACGATCGCTCATAATAGTTCGTGCCTACCCCGTAGTCTAGCTCACTACCGTTGTAGAGTGAATCTTCGCAGCGTAGGCCATGGTTTCTTCGTAGGTACTACTATTAGAAGTGATCGTACTTGCGGGTGATACTATGCGGATACGTCGATGTCTTTACGGAAAGAAATGGAGGGCCGAAGAGTAAAAGAATGAGACAATTTGCTGAATGGCAAACCAGGTTCTTTACTGTCAGAATATTATGCTCTAGCCTGTAGTGGGGTGCTCTGTAGCGAGTACAACCCTTCTAGGGTTTGCTATTTGTATCCCCATTCTTGCTAGTGCAACCCCCCTCTTTCGCCTAAACTCTCTTGCCTAGCTAGGACTCTCCTAGCTATGGCTCCTAAGACTACCGCTTATCTTGACATGGTATCAGAGCTTAACGTTCGTGGCCTGTGGGCCCACTTCACTGCTTCCGCTGCTACTGCTACTCCCTGTCCGCCGCGCGCCCCGTGGTGCGCGGCGTCGAAACTAGGGTTTTCAGCCCGCCGTGCGCCCCGAGGCGCGCGGCGGTTTTCTGCCCGCCGTGCGCCCCGAGGCGTGCGGCGGTTCTCTGCCCGCCGTGTGCCCCGAGGCGCGCGGCGGGTTCCTGCCCCGTCAATCGTCGCGTCGCCCCCGGGAGGCGCTGCGACGGGCGACGGGGACCCGCGCGTCGCCCCCCGTCGCCCGTCGTGGCCTGCGCGCGGCCCGTACGGGCTGCGCCAGGCCCGCGCGCGGCCCGTACGGGCTGCGCCAGGCACGCGCGCGGCCCAAACGGGCTGCGCCAGGCCCGCGCGCGGCTCGGACCGCCTGCGCGCGGTTCGGGAGGCTGTGCCAGGCCCGTGGGCGGCCCGTTCTTCGCTGCCCCTGTCCTCCCCGCTGTCCCCCGTGCTTCTGAAGGCGCCCCACCCCTCCTTCTGCCCGTTCTCCTGGATTAGGGTTTGGGGTTGGGGGGTATGGGGGTGCAGCTTCTGTGTGCCGTTCCCTGCTCCTCCTCCTCCTCCGTCTCCCTGTGCTGCAGCTGCCGCTGAGGGGGGTGGACCTGTTGGAGCCGTCGGAGTGGTACTAAGGGGGGGTGAAGGGGGAGTGGAGCTAGCGGTGTAGCAGCGGGTGTGTGTCGAGGGGTGTGGGACTGTTGGGGGAGGTTGAGGGGAGGTTGCCGTCGTGTCGTACGCAGCGCCTGTACTCCGGGGCACTCACTCCCGGTAGCTCAGAGAGCCGGTTGCGCCGTCGCCTGTGGGTCCGTTGCTCCTGCTGCTCGTCTTAGCCGCGGAGCCTGTTACTCCTGTACTCCGGGGCACTCACTCCCGGTAGCCACTGTGTCGCACCAGAGCCGTCTGTTGCCCGTGTGCCTGCAGCTTCAGTCGTCGCCTCCCATCTACTCTCCTCTCGCCAGCCCTCCTCCTCCTCACTTGCCCGTTGTGACTACCACTAGCTTTGCTCATAATTGTGAACTTTAAACTATTGCTTCTTAAACTTGTGCTCAGAATGTGTGGTGACATTGTGATCCACCCTGAGCTTGTACTGCTTTGCTTGCTCTGCTGATTACACCCCACTTTGGCTATGGGGGTGTGTCAGAATTTTGTGCTCTAGCCTGTAGTGGGGTGCTCTGTAGCGAGTACAACCCTTCTAGGGTTTGCTATTTGTATCCCCATTCTTGCTAGTGCAACCCCCCTCTTTCGCCTAAACTCTCTTGCCTAGCTAGGACTCTCCTAGCTATGGCTCCTAAGACTACCGCTTATCTTGACATTTACAGCCAGTCGAGCTGTCTACTCGAAACCACTATAGCCGCACGTGCAGATGACCGAAGGCCGATGTGGTTGCAACGCAGCGCGCGGCGTCGCAAGGAAGCGGGAACCGGGAGAGCCAGGCAGCAATTTGCCGTGGAACTCGCTACTACAAGACACATCACATCAGATGCCATCGACACAAGCGGGCCGCAATTCGCGACAGTAGTCTCAGGTGGCTTGTGCCCTAACCTTATCCTCCCAGGTCCCAAAACTGCTATTCTCTTTCCCCTGGAGAATAAAATAACATGGCGTGCAAAACAGGCAAAGCCTTAGCGCTGCTCTCTTCTATTCCTAACCTTTTGTAACCTCATTGAACCGTTCTAGAACATTAGTAACACATTTTGAAGTGCGCAGAATCGTACTGAACAGATTCTGTTCCAACAGGTGGGGGGTTGTGGGGAAGGGGGGGGGAGGGTGGGAGCGGTGACCAGGCGCCGCATCTCCCGCAAGCAGAGCAGAGAACAGAAACAGGGGGCAGTAGTTATTCGGTATAAGAAGGCCTGCACCACTAACCAGGTTAACCTCTTGCACCATACCGAAATGAACTCGGTTAAAAAACGAAACCAACAATTTTCTTCCGTCACAGTTGGTGTAGGTTTTGCAAGTACTCAAATTGTTAGAATGCTAACCCAACCAGGAGTGTGCATACCATTACAATAATCACATACAGTATGCCACATTTTTACGATTCTTCACTACTACAAATAGAAATTCTCACGTTTCCCTTCAGAACAACAAACCATACTTCTGCTCCCCTCTCCGCTCTCCAAATAAAAAGAAGCATACCATACCTGGTCTCTCCATGTACCCCAGCAGCGCCTGTAACTTTCTCAAGTGTAATGATATGGTTGTAGGCCCTTGGATGCGAGCAATGAGAAATAGCAGTTGCTTGAGATTGTTTGCAGGTGTACCATGCATTGGGTTACACCTGACCAGCAGCACCAGGCTGGTAACCAGCATAAGCACCCTGAGGTGGCTTGTACTGGTTATCCCCTGCATATGCTCCTGCAGGTTGAGTCGTGTATTCCACCTCCACCTCTGCAGAAAGGGAAGCACAGCAGGAAGAAAGTGAAGGAAGATGTGAAGGAATGAAATAGCAAGGCAAGGCCAGGAAAGAGAGAGAGAACAATGGGAGGGAGAGAAAGAATGACGATGAAGACAACGACATGAGTAATACTTCTCCAAAATGGAGATAAGCAGAGAAGCATCAGTTCACACCGGGGGATTTCAAGGGCCTATCTTTGGGCCTGTTGCCGCTCTGAATGAATATGAAGACAGTAGCCAAATCCTGAGATGCCTCACGAACGGAGAGGAGAGAAGCATCGGTTCACACCGAATGGGGCTTACCTTTGGACATGTTGCCGCATTGGATGATGATGAAGACAGCAGCAATGACACCAACAATCAGCAACACGACGCCCACCACAATGCCCATGATCGCTCCTGTTGTCAACCCCGAGCTGGAGGAAGCCAACTACAAGTGAGGGGGTCTCGTACCTTTGGACCTGTTGCCACACTGAATGACGATGAAAACAGCAGCAATGACGCCAACAACGAGCAGAATGATGCCCACCACAATGCCCACGATGGCTCCTGTGGACAGCCCCGAGCTGGAGGACGAAGCAGCAGTGGCGCTGGCGTTGGCGTTGTTGTTGTTGGTGTTAACGGTGTTGATGTTGGTGGTGCTGCTGCCGTCGGGGTTGGTTGGAGGAGGAGGGGGAGGAGGAAGGGAAGGGGAGGACTGGGAGGGAGATGCTGGGATGGGAGGAGAGATTGGAGGCTCGGATGGGGATGCCTCGGATGCTGGTGCTTCGGATGGGGATGCCTCGGATGCTGGTGCTTCGGATGCTGGTGCTTCGGATGCTGGTGCTTCGGGTGCTTCCGATGCTGGTGCTTCGGATGCTGGTGCTTCGGATGCTGGTGCTTCGGATGCTGGTGCTTCGGATGCTGGGGCTGCACACAAAAGAAAGAATTCACAAACAAGAATAGTTTGGTTTCCGTCTCAGAGTGTGGAGTGCAACCGGAACAGTGAACAGAATCCAGGTCTCGTCACAAGGGACGCAGCAGCTGCTGCTTCTTCAACAGATGCTGCTTCTTCAACAGATGCTGCTAATCAACAAATGCTGCCCCTTCAACAGATGCTGCCCCTTCAACAGATGCTGCCCCTTCAACAGATGCTGCCCCTTCAATAGACGCTGCACCTTTAACAGATGCTACCCACCAGGAGCAGGGGGGATGCAGGAGTTGCAGAAGGCAGCACAGGCGGTGCAGAAGGGGCTGTAGTCGCTCTGCTCCACCACACACGAGGTGTTGCTGGCAGGGCAGGACACGGTAGCGTCGTAGTTCCTGCACGCAGGGGAGAAGCGAGAGGGCAGGGGAGAGAGGCGAAATGGGTTTTGGGACGTCTCGAAAGACAGGGCTGCTGTCGCTCTGCTCCGCCACGCACGGGGTGGTGCTGGAGGGGTAACGGGGAGGGGTGAAAGGGTTTTTGGGACGTCTCGAAACACAGGGCTTCCACCACACACGAGGTGTTGCTGGCAGGGCACACCATGGTAGCATCGGGCATTGGCAGCGAGAGGGCAGGCGTGGTGGTGAGAGGGGAGGGGCGTACGTTGGTGCCATTTCCTCACAAAATGCTTTCCTGTTATTTGTCACGTCAACTAGCAACGTGAGGAGAGGTGTTGCAGCAAGAACGGCTGGCTTTTGAGAGGTGCCGCAGAGGTGTTGCAGAGGTGCCGGAGAGGTGCCGCAGAGGTGCCGCCAAGATGTGGCCTCAAACCTCTATGTCATGGCACTTGAGTTTCCAAGGAGGCGCGAGGTGGTGCTCCCAGAGTGGCTAAATTCGGACGCCTCAAAACTCACCTCAAAAGTCCGTCCGCAGGCACATGGGCTTACAAGGTGAGGAGAGGCGGTGCTCCCAGAGTGGCAGGAAGCGTGCCAGTCAGCTTGTTGCCCTCGAGCCTCCTGTGTGGGTGGGTGGGGCGAAGTCAGAAGTGAAGGTTATTTACCGAGAGGAGATGCGGGAAAGAGAAGCAGAGAAGTAAGACCGGTAATGAGGAGTATGGGGGATAAGGGTCACGGAATGGGCCTCCCACACTCACAGGGTGCCAAGGTCAGGTAGTGTTGAGTTTGCTTTTGAGAATTCTCAAAGTGGACTCAACATGACCGGTAATGAGGCAGCACTCACAGCAAGCAGCAGCACTCACAGCAAGCAGCAGCACTCACAGGGTGCCAAGGTCAGGCAGTGAACCGAGGCCTGATGGAATGGAGCCGCCCACTCCTGTGTAGTCAAGGCGCCTGGTGGGGGAAGGCAGTGGGGGTTGGTGAGGAGGGGAAGGTAGAGTAGGAGGGTCTTTTAGTCGACTCAAAAGTCGAGGCCTGATGGAATGGAGCCGCCCACGCTCGTGTAGTCAAGGCGCCTGGTGGGGGAAGGATGGAGAAAGTATGGTGAATGAGGAAGGAGCAGCACTGGCATGGTCTGAGGGTCAGGCAGTGAACTGAGGCCGGATGGAATGGAGCTGCACACGCCCGTGTAGTCAAGGCGGCTGGTGGGTGGAGATTGTTGGGAAGGGGAAGGTAGAGCAGGAGGATGGGGAAAGTAGATTAGGAGGGCCTAAAAAAACGAGGCCGGACGGAATGGAGCCGCCCACGCCTGTGTAGTCAAGGCGGCTGGTGGGGGCAAGGCAGTGGGGGAAGGAAGGGCGGGGAGGATGCGGAAAGTATGGTGAATGAGGAAGGTAGCAGGCAGCAGCACTGATACGTCCCGAGGGTCAAGCAGTGAACCGAGGCCGGATGGAATGGGATAAGTAGCGTGGGAGGATGCGGGGCGGAAACGGGAGAGGATGGGCACGGTTGGTAAACTCGGCGGCATGGCTCAAGTGAGTGAACGGGTGAGGTGATGTGAAATGAGGTGAGGTGAGGTGAAATGAGGTGAGGTGAGGTGAAATGAGGTGAGGTGAGGTGAAATGAGGTGAGGTGAAATGAGGTGAGGTGAAATGAGGTGAGGTGAAATGAGGTGAGGTGAAATGAGGTGAGGTGAAATGAGGTGAGGTGAAATGAGGTGAGTTTCTGGTTCATATTGAAGGCAGTGAGGGCTTAGAGTGAGTGGAGATTAGTGAGGGCGCTGATGGTGCTGTGCGGTGAGGTGAGGCACGGTGATGTGATGAGAGGTGCTGGTTTATCGTGAAGGCTTACAGCGAGAGGAGCTTAGCGAGGCCGGTAATGGTGCTGTAGGCTGATGGTGCGGTGCAGTGAGGTGATGAGAGGTGCTGGTTTATCATGAAGGCTTACAGTGAGAGGAGCTTAGAGAGGCCGGTGATGGTGCTGGGAATGGTGCTGCCTGTAAAGTTGTTGCCTGTGAGAATGCTGCAAGAGACAGAGCGGAGAGCATTCACACGTGAACGGTGCTAGAGAGATTTCTGATATTTCTCAGGAAAGGTGCTTGTTGCCTGTGAGAGTGCTTCAGGGAATGGGGGAAACCTCTCAGGGAGCACTCCCCCTCACACCCCACCCTTCCCTCACACGCCTCCTCCCCCCCTCACACCCCACCCTACGTGCACTTCGCGTCCCCTGCCCTGACTCACAGGTACTCCAGGTTGGGAATGGTGCCGATGCTGTCAGTGAGTGGACCAATGTTATTGTTGGTGAGATCACTGTGATGCATGGGAGGGAGAGAGAGGCGTTGGAGGGAGAGAGAGAAAGGTGTTGGAGAGAGAGGCGTTGGAGAGAGAGAGAGGCGTTGGAGGGAGAGGCGTGGGAGGGAGACCTATGGAAAGGCCAACAATGTTGGTGAGTGGACTAATGTTGGCGTGGGAGGGAGAGACGTATGGGATGGAGAGACGTATGGGAGGGAGAGAAATGGGAGTGGAGCATGGGATGCGCGCGTGAGGGCATGGGGTACAATTCATACCTATGGCAGCCAAAAGCGAACACGGGTTGCGCTTACAGATAAATAGATTGTGTAAAAAAAAATACATATATATATATATCACAACAATAGGTGAGTGTGCTTACAGCGAGGTGAGGTTCTTGAGTTTGGAGAATGACTCGGGAATGGGCCCTGTGAGGGCGTCACCCGTGGTGTCGTAGTCACTCACGCTGATGGTCCTGTGGGATGCACAGGAGAGGGGAGAGTGGGAGTGGGGGGACGATGTGCATGGCATGAGGCTCTTGGGGTAAACGCTACGGCACGTCCCTGTGAGGGCGTCAGTGCGTCACCACGAGCCCTCTCCAACATCCCATTCGTGGTGTCGCAGTCACTCACGCTGATGGTCCTGTGGACACCAAAAGGCGGGGATGTAATGGAGAGGAGGGGAGGGATATCGTGATGCCATACCCATGTATGCACTTGTGAGGGCGTCACCACTGGTGTCGTAGTCACTCACGCTGATGGTCCTGAGGACACGCAAAGGCGGAGATGTAATGGAGAGCGAGAGTGGAGCCATTGCCAAGCGCTCATGAGGCATTTCCGGTGAGAGAGGAGCGGGACGGGATGGGAGAAACTGTAAGGGGCCTGCCTAGTGTGAATCGTCATCACCGCTTTCCAGAGTGCATAGATGCCTTAATTTTGAGAAAGCGGTGCTCACAGTGATTGCAGGCTGACCATGTTGCCAAAGGAGGTCCAGATGCTACTTTTGAGGCGCCTCAAAAGTATTGTGTGGTACTGTGTGGTACGGTGTGGTGCGGTGTGGTGCGGTGTGGTGCAGTGTGGTGCGGTGTCATGCGGTGGGGAGTGGCTCACAGTTCTTGCAGGCTGGCCATGTTGCCAAAGGAGGCTGGGATGCTGCCCGACTGCACCTGCATGATTGTCCTGCACGGTCGGAAGGAGGGGAAGAAGAGTTCTGAGTTGACTCAACACACGCTGCAACCACCTTCTACTCTGTGACACGGGGCATGGGCGTGTGGTGCGGTGTGGTGCGGTGGAGAGGGGCTCACAGCTTTTGCAGGTTGGTCATGTTGCCCATGCTGGCGGGCAGGGTGCCTCTAACGGGGATGAACCCTAGATCTCTGCCATTCACTCACGCACATCAACAAACATATGCGCATACGTGCACACATACAGACACATGCACACGCGCGCGTGCGTGCGCGCACGCACACACACACACACACACACACACACACACACACACACACACACACACACACACACACACACACACGTGCATGCACGCACACGCGCCCATGCACACATATACAGGGGGGAATGAGCCTCGTGGGTCGTAAAACAAACTGAATTGCCCCGTGATGACATAAACAGTCGTTATTTGGAATCGTGTGGAAGCACAGAGGGTGGGTGCAGGGATAGTGGCTCACAGGGAGGGGAGTGGCTCACAGGGAGGGGAGTGGCTCACAGGGAGGGGAGTGGGCGGAAGGAGAGGGTACAGGGGGAGTGGCTCACAGGGAGGAGAGTCTTGTGAGGTTGGTGATGACGTCTGGAATGGTGCTGAAGCCCTGTTGGGTGATCAGGGACGTTGGGCTGGCGTGGCGCACACGGGGGGCGAGAGGGGGGGGGAGGAGGGAGAAGGAAAAGGACTTTGCTTCACAAAGGGATGACGTCTGGAATGGTGCTGAAGCCCTGTTGGGTGATCAGGGACGTTGGGCTGGCGTGGCGCACAGGGGGGGCCGGAAGGAGAGGGCGGAAGGAGAGGGGTGAGGGAGAGGGCGGAAGGATAGGGCGGGATGAGCGGGCGGAAGGAGAGGGCGGAAGGAGAGGGCGGAAGGAGAGGGCGGAGGGAGAAGGCGGAGGGGGAAGGCGCAGGGAGAAGGCGGAACGCGAGAGCAGGAGGAGGGAGGAAGGATAGAGAAAGGGATCTGGGTTCGCAAGGAACCCATGATAGCCGACAGCAGAACCAGCACCCCTCACTGTCACATCACCATCACCACCAACAGCACCACCCATCATCATCACATCACCACCACAAGCACCAGCACCAGCAGAAACCACGAGCAATACCACCACCACCACCACCACCACCACCAGCAGCAGCAGCAGCAGCAGCAGCACAGCATCACCACATCATTGTTACCAGCACCAGCAGCAGCACCCATCGGCATTGGGGCGTGCGTGATGGAGACGATGAAGCCCTCCGCGTCGCATTCGCGCACGACCATGAGCAGCAGCAGTGGTACCAGTACCCATATCATCATTATCATCTTAGCACCGTTACCACAAGCACTGGCAGGCATTGGGGCGTGCGTAATGGAGACGATAAAGCCCTCCGCGTCGCACTCGCGCACGACCATCGCCATATCACATCGCCATATCACATCGCCATATCACATCGCCATCACATCGCCATATCACATCGTCATGGCATCATCAAAACCACCAGGACCAACAGCAGCACATGGGTCACAGGCGGGCAAAGGCACGTACGTGATGGAGACGATGAAGCCCTCCGCGTCGCACTCGCGCACCACCTGGGTGTTATACGTGTCCGCGCAGTCCCCGCCGTTGACGATGTCGATTTCCCACACCTTGGACAGCTCCTTGAGAGGCGGCACTGCGGGGAAGTGGAAGGGGGAAAGGGCGGACTCGTGAAGGATTTTGCGAGTCCGCGCATCTCCCGCCGTTGATGATATCGATGGCTCACACCTACGACAGCTCCTTGAGAGGCGGCACTGCAGAGGAGAGGGAAGAGCGGAAAGGGAGGACCAATACGTGGATGGTACGAGTGCGCACAGTCCCGCCGTCGGCAATATCGATGCTCCACACCTTGGACAGCTCCTTGAGAGGCGGCACTGCAGAGGAGAGGGAAGAGGGGGAGCGAGGGGAGGAGAGAGATAGAGATAGAGGCAGAGAGTTAGGAGATGAGAGTCTCATCGGAAGAAGGCCGAGCGCAGCGCCGCGCCGCGCAGCGGAGCGGAGCGCATAGGAGTTATGGCACGGTCCCTGCGCATGGGTGAATGAATCTATGCATCACGACCTTTGATAGACTTTAAGAGGCGGGGCTGCGGAGAGGAGAGCCTGAGGTTGAGTTGGAGGGGAGGGGGGAAGGAGGGGGGACTGCGGACAGGAGGAGGAGGAGAGAGACGAAAGAAAGTTATGAGAGAGAGGGCAAGAAGGAGAAAAAAGAGAGAGGGGTCCGAGAAGAACTGGATGGGACGATTTTTTAGTCGACTCAAAAGTCGACTTATCACACAAGAAAGAGAAAGGGGAGAGAAAGGGTCCGAGAAGAGATGGATGGGATGCAGAGAGTATTGGGTCTCTCCTCCATCTGTGTTCTCTTCGCTCGCCAGAAGATCCGGGTTCGCACGGCATGGCATGCGACGCGACGCGACGCTGCGACCATCTTACGTTGCGATTTTTCGATGTACGGAATCGCGTCTGCGACGAAGTAGTGTCCGGCGCCGCGTGTGCCGCCTCCCAGCCCAGTGGGATCGGGAACGAGGAGGGCGAGGAGGAGAACTATCGTCGTGCCTCTGAGTAGTCTTTTCGGAGAGACTGCTGCGCTGTCGTTTCTCGCCATGGCTGTGACTGAGTCCTAGTAGTAGACTACAGCAAGAAAATCACTTCAAGCATATATTTTCGTTCGTTCGGATAAATTTCGCCCCCTTCTGGAATGAGACAAGTCGGTGCCACTCCAATGGCTTTTTTAGCTAATGCTTGTGCGAGTGACTGAAAGTTTGGATGTGTTGCTATGCTGGAGCGAAAGGGTTGGTAAAGATGGCTGAAGGGGGGGATATGGGAATGGATGGAAAAGGAAGCAACATGTGTCAACCATGAATGTGAAGAATGGCAGGCAATGGAGACATGCAAGGAATATGGGGAAATTGGTCCGGTGCGCTGCGGTATGCCGCTTACGTGTAGACACGAGGGTTTGCGCGCGAACGTGGTCCGGCTGGAAGAGCTGCCTTGCTGGACGCCATGACAGCGTTTTCGCTCAATGAGTATTTGCCACGGGGAGTTCAACGCTAGTCTTTGAAGCTTTAGTGCTACGATAACCGTCGATGTCGATCCAGATCGTACGCGAGACCACGAACTTGATGCGGTGTCGGAAACGGTGCACAAGCAAGAAGCCCAAGTGGAAGCATTTGCTGAGCTGGATAGCCCGAGGTCACCGCTCGCGCGGTCATCAATGTCAATCTTAGACCAAATCGCAACGACCGAATTCTGACATTCTACGACTCCCTAACGATCACAGCTTCCAGCATCAGTGCTGCCGGTTGGCGAAAGTGCTGACGGTTGTGCCCCCGTGGGCAGACGTGGCTGGTGGTCCAACAACGAAAGGTGTGTAACATCCTTGTACCGCGTTTATCTCTTTGATTGTCAAATTCAAATCCTTGTTTTAATAACCTCCAATTTTAAGAAGTCATGGCATGTAATTATTGATCATATACTTATCATAAGTTGATTTTTATGTTTTTTCTTGAATGTTACACAAGTGTGCGTCATGTTGATTATACAAAATTATGCTCGAATCCCAACATGCCCTTACGCGATTTCAGTTGTACATAATGAGTCACGTCATGTCGCATCCTTCAGATGCTTCTCCATCGACTCCTCCAATCCCACCTCCCACGTCCCGTCATCTGGCCGTCCACGTCCCGTCAAGTGTTCCGTCACTGACCGTCAGACACATCCTCCGCGCCACACATCTACATCACACTAAATCACACCAAAACACACCATACCACACGTCACCACATCACACGCCTCTACACTGGCACAGCGGCACAGCGGCACAGCACCATCCCGCCAACTATGAGTTACCCATCCGCCATAGCCACACAGCACCCATGCTTCATCCAACCTGCTTCGCAAGATTATCCATTTCACGCGCCACCTGTTAGCTTTGAATCTGCCGTTCAATAGCTCTGCGTGTCTGCAAGGGAGGATCGGGTTATCAGGAGACCTAGCGAGGAGCCTTCGCCAGCCAGCAAGGACAGGTTGCCTGAGAGGCTTTCGATTATCTTGCATCGTTAACGAAGACAGAGCCAGTCGAATTCTGCTTCCCTGGTAGCTTAAACCCGAACGGATTTCCTTCTTTGCAAGGATCTACGTAGCGGGACGCATTCTAGGATAGTTTCGATCGCGGATTCCAATCCGACGGCTTGCAACTACGCATTCCAATCCAACGGTCAGCAATGAAGCAAAAGCTTTCCGTAAAGCCTCATCCGCATCAACCACCAATCTCAGTCACCCTAACAGACGAGGCTGACGTGGCAAACGAGTGGGTCCAATCGTTCGCCGGGTGGGACGTGACGTCCGGCCACCAGCACCGGATCATGCTCGGAATGGACATCAAATGCCAGCCAATCAGATCGCGAGGCCGGGAAGGCAGCGTGGCGCTAGTCCAGCTCAGCAACAGCTCACACTGCCTGGTGCTCCAAATGCTCTACATCGATCGAATGCCGGAAGAAGTGGCGGAGCTTCTCGAGAACCCCGACGTGCCAATCGGCGGGTGCGGGATCGAGGCCGCGGCGAAGCTGCTCGAATCCGACTACGGGTTACCTTGTAACGGCCTCGTGGATCTGGGACAGCTCGCGGCGAAGATCTATCACAACAAGCGGTGGCGACAGGCAGATCTAGACGAAATGAATTACCAGCTAGTTGGGACGCCGGTGATAAAGCCGCGGCGAGTGGGACCCGCGGAGTGGTGGCGGCAGGGGCTCGGGTGGAATCAGATCCAGCTGGCGGTGCTCGACGCGTGGATGGCGTTTTCTGTATTTTCTGAGCTTGCGCTCAAGGCGACCGCGAAAGCCGCTAAGCCGTCGAACGGGAGAGCGGGTGTTTGAGAGAGGAGAGAGGCGTGGGAGTCAGGGGAGAGGAGACCGAGAGACGACGCTGACGGTGACGGTGACGTTGACGGTGACGGTGACGCTGACGGTGACGTTGACGCTGACGTTGGGCGCTGAAGTGAGGAGGCGGGTGTAGACACAGGGTGAATTGATTTTTCCATACGTTCACCTTTGTTCGCGCGTGGATGAGTGCTGTCGCGTTGCGGTTGACTTTCATCTCCAGCTCAGCTGGGTAGCATGATTAGCGGCCAGTAGTGAATGGGTGTGGGATGTGGGGATGTGGGGATGTGGGGATGTGCGGATGTGCGGATGTGGGGGTGTGCGCATGTGTGCGTGTGCTCATGTGTGCATGTTTGCATGTGCGCATGTGTGCATGTGTGCATGGATGCGTCTGCACATGTGTGCATGTGTGAATGTGCGAATGTGGGTGTGTGGATGTGCGGATCTGTGGATGTGTGGATGTGCGGATGTGCATGTGTCCTTGAGGTGTTGCTGCTGGTGCCGGTGTGTGTGATGATGGCGTGATTTGAGCATCACCACCGTAGAAGATTCGCATTCAAGCAGGCACCACGTGGCGAAGAACTATGCAGGAACACGGTATGGTACATGTAGTTATGCAATGGACACACACAGCACAGCTTGTGCTAGTGGATTTAGGTGCGCCGCGCCTTCAGTGTTAATCTGCTGCGGCCACTGTGGTCCCATTCAGGCCTAGTGTCACTTCTAGGCTACATTAATAGGTATCAGGCATTAAGGTGGTGCCAGGAATACCAGTAGAGTGTCATCAGGTCTGTTCTGTGGCACAGCTAGTGCTGCAGCAGAGAGTATACAGGTTTGCGTGTGGTGCTGTTATAGAGGGGTCAGTCGGTTGGCTCGGCTCCAGTCTAGGGCTTTTAGACCACCTTAGAATGCACAGCATCAAGCTTTAGATTTGTATGGATTTACTATATTATTTTTGTCATGCAATGCAAGCTGCTGCTCTGAGCCTGTACCATACCGTGTGTTCCCCTTTCCTTGCTCAGATGTTCAGCAGCTCTTCTAGCAAGCCCAACTACCCATATTTAACATGGAACAAGATAGTTCTACTACACTGTAACAACTGTGTTTGTAGAAGAATTGTTGGAACTTGGAACTATGGTGGCACTGATACGCTGCAACTTTTAGTCTATAGACTCCAGTCCGCTGATCTACATGCTCCATCATGGCCCCTAGCAGCACGTGAAGGGGAGCAGAGCAGACATGAAGGTGTGTGTATGCTAGGTGTACAGCAGAGCCCAACACAAAAAACCGAGCAGCATTGCACCAAAACAGGCATCCTGCAGCACTTTGAAGGCACTGTCGCCTTGCCTTGCCTCACACTGTTTACAGTCAGTTGGTGTGCTTCAATGCCTCCTGGAGCATGTCACGAGAGGTAGAACTGGAGAGGTGCCTTGGTAGGGTATCGAGCAGAGCAGCGAACTACACATGGTGGAACTGCATTCAGTTCAGCTGCTGAGTTTCAGCACCTTGCAGCACCTTGCAGCACCTTGCAGCACCTTGCAGGCAATGCTGCCTTGCATCGCTACAGTCAGTTGACGTGCTTCAACGCCTCTAGCAGCACTTCTAAAGGGGCAGACGTGAACAAGGTGGCAGGGTAGACAGCGGAGCCCCATGCAGGGTGCAGCAGCACCTTGCAGCAGCCGGCATCAACCCAAACCACTAATCAGCTGATGTCTTTCAACGCCTCTAGAAGCACTTCTAGTGGTGCATTCGTGAACAGGGTGGCAGGGTAGACAGCAGAGCCCCATTGGGGGTGCAGCAGCACCTTGCAGCAGCCGGCGTTGGCCACGGGGTATCCCAGCAGCGTCTGTGCTGCTTCCACCTCCCCGTAATACGTCTGACTGTTGCGATTCACCATCTGGTTTGGGAATGATGGGGTGTTGGGGGGGAAAGGAGGGATCGAGAGGTGGGACTAGCAGCCGGCGTTGGCCACGGGGTATCCCAGCAGCGTCTGTGCTGCCTCCACCTCCCCGTAGTATGTCTGACTGTTGCGATTCACCATCTGGTAGGAAAGGAGAAGTGGGGGAGAGGGGGGGGGGAGTGTGGGGGGGAGTGGTGCAGTGGGGATGGAAGGGTGAGAGGGAGGGGGTGGGAGGAGGGACAGCAGCACCTTGCAGCACCCCGTGTTGGCCACGGGATACCCCAACAGCGTCTGTGCTGCTTCCACCTCCCCGTAGTATGTTTGACTGTTGCGATTCACCATCTGGTTTGGAGGGGAGAAGGGGAGGGGATGGAGGGGTGAGATGAGAGGAAGGAAGGGGATTCTAGCGCCATGTCTGTGCTGCCTCTGCCTCCCCGTAGCACGTGTGGGAGAGGGGTGTAGGAGAGCGGGGAGAGGGGGGAGAGGGGGGAGAGGGGGGAGAGGGGAGGGGGGTGAGATGAAAGGAAGGGGATTCTAGCGCCATGTCTGTGCTGCCTCTGCCTCCCCGGAGCGGGGAGGTGAACATATTGGCCTTGTGTAGTGCGTAGGTCACCTCTACCTCCCTGTAGCACGTGTGGCTGAGGCAGTTCACCATGTGATGTGGAGGGTAGAGGGGAGGGGGAAGAAAGGGGGATTCTGGGGCCATGTCTGTGCTGCTGCAGTTTACCATGTGATGTTGGGGAAGGAATGTTAATCGTGTGGTTGGAAGGGGATGTGACTGCTTGCATGGGTCAGTGCAGTCAACACAGTCAGTGCAGTCAACACAGTCAGTGCAGTCAACACAGTCAGTGCAGTCAACACAGTCAGTGCAGTCAACACAGTCAGTGCAGTTGCGGTCAACTCAGTCAATGCAGTCAAGGAGGCTGTTGTGAGACGTCTCAAAGCAGTCAACGGCGCACATACAGGGAGGCCGGAGCAGGGGTCGATGTAGTCAATGCAGTCAATGCGGTCAATGTGGCCACGGGGGACACACAGGGGAGGCTGAGAAATGAACGTACAGGGAGGCCGGAGCAGGGGTCGATGTAGTCAGCGAAGTGGCCCTGCTGTGAGAGGCGCTCTACGAGACCCGACGCAAATGCTGCGAACTGGAGAAAGGGGCGGGGGGCGGATGGGCGGGCGGATGGGCGGGCAGAGGGGCAGGCAGAGGATGGAGCAGAGGGATGAGATGGGTGAAGAAGGGACATTGGCGCAGGGAGGAGAGAGAGGATGCGTGTGGGGTTGTGCTCGAAGTGGCCGTGCTACGAGAGGCGCTACACGAGGCCCGAGGCAAACGCTGCAAACTGCAGTTGAGGGGGGCAGATGGACAGGCAGATTAGTGAGAAGACGGGAGCAGAGGCAGGATGCGTGGAGGTTTGCCTTTGAAGTGGCCCTGCTGGGAGAGGCGCTCCACGAGAGCCGAGTGGGCAGAGAGGTGGACAGAGGGGCGCGCACAAGCGCAGGCAGGTGGACAGAGAATCACGGGGATATGAGAATCACGGGGATATGAGAATCACAGGGATATATGGGTTGCTGGACGATCGCAGGGGGTATGAGAAGGCAAGATTGCTAGGGCAATAGGGAAATGGCGACTCAATGGTACACGCCAAGCATGTGAAGTGAACTTGCCAAAAGAACACTCCATACTCGGTATGATCACCGTCTCCTTGCACAGGGTACGAAACACTGCTTATTCTTTGTACACTCAAGCAGGCGGACATTCTCCCTCTCAACCTCCTCGCCAACCTCCTCGCCTGTGCTCACCAGATCCACGTGCACCATCCCACCCCCATCCCCAACCCCACCCGCATCTGCACCCACGCCCGCACTATCGCACTGCATACTCGTTACAATCACCGTCTCCAGCAGGCGGCCCTCTTCCCTCTCAATCAACCTCCTCTACCATGCTCACCACATCCACGCGCGCAACCCCTCCCACCCCCATCCCCAACCCCAACCGCACCCGCACCCGCACCCGCACCCCCACCCGCACCCCCACCCGCCCGCACCCGCACCCACGTTATTACCGTCTCAAGCAGGGGGCCCTTCTCCTTCTCAGCCTCCTCGCCCGTGCTCACCAGATCCACGCATGCACCCCCTCCCACCCCCATCCCCAACCCCACCCGCACCCGCACTCACACACCCACACCTGCAACCGCACTCCACACCGCGCCCACGTTATTACCGTTTCCAATAAGCGGTCCTTCTCCCTCTCAACCTCCTCGCCCGTGTTCACCAGATCCACGCGCGCCCTCTGCTGCGTGGGCACAATCAAAAGTTTCGACACGTCCTGCCCGGGAAACAGGGACTCCATGTCCTGCTTGTACTGCCGCGGGCAGCCTGAAGAGAAAAAACAGGCAGAGAGAGAGGGATGCAGGGAAGGAGTCCGGACGCATGGAGCGTGGCACGAGGATGTATGTGGTATGGGAGGGTGGTGAGATTTGGGGGAGGTAGGAAACGAAGGGAATAAAGGGAAGGAAGGGAAGGAGCAAGTGCCAAGGTAATGGTGTGGCATGGTGTTGTGTGGGTATGGGATGCAGTGGAGGATGGTCGCATGGATGGTCGCATGGATGGTCGCATGGATGGTCGCATGGATGGTCGCATGGATGGTTGCATGAATGGTCGCATGGATGGTTGCATGGATGCAAATGTAAACAGCAGCATGAGCGAACTGTTGAGCGCAGAGTTGCAAACAAACGGCCTGGCCTGCTGGCATCAGGGCCGTGCTGCTGCGTTCAGTGTTGCTGCTGACTCTCCAACCTGATTCAATGGCCGCAACCAGCAAGCTCCAGCCGCGGGGTGACGACAAAAGAGTTCGAAGACGTCAATTCACGGCCAGCAGGCTCCAGCTGAGTAACGACAACAGAGTTACTCAACTGTGAACGGAGTATTCTAGGCCGGTAGACGTCCGCAGCACGTCCGTCAGCGCGTACTTCCGTCTAAACTGACGGTCGGCAGGCTTCGCCGTCCCGTCATCGCCGACGGCCGTCATCTCTGCCGGCAGCCGGCAATTGAGGCGCTAACCACGTCAGCAGGGGTGCTGGTAGCGGCACTGGAAAGGCTAACGTCGTTTGGCCCCGCCGGTAACTCGTGACGGCGACGGCTGGGGGATGCGAGAAGCGACTCGAACTCGGGGAAAGGGAGAGGCGCAGACGGAAAGCAGCGGGAGCGGAAGGGGCCGCGAATGAAGCGCGCGGCTAGATCGGCTGGGGACTGGGAGGGAGAGGAAGGCAGGCTAGTCGATGGAGGTCGGTTGGGCCGCTTATAACGGGGCGATCCGTCCCGTGTTATGCCGCTTATAACGAGGCAATCCGTCCCACGCGTGGTATGCCGCTTACAATGGGTGCAACACAGCGGTTTTGACCATGGAGATGCTTGGTTGCGGACGAAGATGGCAAGAGGTACACCTCGGTTTCGAGGGTGTTTTACGGCTTTCTGTGGGCTTCAGCAAGTTGCAATGGGGTGAGGAGAGTCTGCGTTGTGCAGTTATCTGCCCGAAGAATCCTGGAACATGGATACCCGTTACTGATAGCTGCGAAGCGAATGTATGGGAGCACTTTGCTGCCTTGTGCTCATATATATTCATTTTACCAGGCATGTAGTACCACCTTGCAACTGCACAAACACAACATTGCTGTATCTCCACAACTTCTGCAATAATAGAAACTATATCTGGCATCCTTTACAGGCAGCATATTGCTAAGAACACGTACCGAAGCTAGCTAGTGAGATAACCAAAACATGTGAGGTAAAGAAATGTCTCAATGAAATTGAATGCATCAGCTAGCTAGAAATAGAAACAAGCTCTTCAACACCAGGGCATCAGGCTGTGTGTGTAGGGTGCGGTGCGAGAAAGAAACCATATCACGCTGGTAAGGCAGATGATAGGCAGGTTGCGCATATGATACCAGGCTAGTGCAGCATAAGGGGTGAGCTTGTAAGGAGAAAAATCATTGTCATGGTGCAGCGGCTGGTGGGCTTTGAATGAAGCGAGGCTGAAGCGACTTGAAGGAACAGGGGCAAGTGGAAGTTGAAGGAAGTGGGGATACTGTTGAGAATTGACAGAGGAGCGGGCTGTTGAGGTTGAGCATCCGGTATGATGCTAAGATTCCACAGCAAGAGAGGCACATCATCCTTTGATATGGAGAGCATGTGCTGTGCTCCAGGCAAAGAACGAGCCGCGTGGAAGGGGGGCTAGCGGGAGGTTGAACGAGGAGAGGCTCGTGCTCCCCGCCAGGCTTGCGAGTGGGTATGAAGGAGGGGCTATCGAGCATTGAAGGAGGAGAGGCTTTTGAACTTGAGCATGTGCTCCCAGGGCACCACGAGCACGGGGCACGTGCAGTTGTGTAGCAGGTAGTCGCTCACACTGCCCTTCACGGCTCTGCGAGGTGGGCGCGGGGAGTCGTGGGGGGATAGGGTGGGAGGAGAGAGGAAGAGGAGTGAGAACGAAAGGGGCACGTGCAGTTGTGTAGCAGGTAGTCGCTCACACTGCCCTTCACGGCTCTGCGAGGTGGGCGCGGGGAGTCGTGGGGGGATAGGGTGGGAGGAGAGAGGAAGAGGAGTGAGAACGAAAGGGGCACGTGTAGTTGTGTAGCAGGTAGTCGCTCACACTGCCCTTCACGGCTCTGCGAGGTGGGCGCGGGGAGTCGTGGGGGGATAGGGTGGGAGGAGAGAGGAAGAGGAGTGAGAACGAAAGGGGCACGTGTAGTTGTGTAGCAGGTAGTCGCTCACACTGCCCTTCATGGCTCTGCGAGGTGGGCGCGGGGAGTCGTGGGGGGATAGGGTGGGAGGAGAGAGGAAGAGGAGTGAGAACGAAAGGGGCACGTGTAGTTGTGTAGCAGGTAGTCGCTCACACTGCCCTTCACGGCTCTGCGAGGTGGGCGCGGGGAGTCGTGGGGGGATAGGGTGGGAGGAGAGAGGAAGAGGAGTGAGAACGAAAGGGGCACGTGTAGTTGTGTAGCAGGTAGTCGCTCACACTGCCCTTCACGGCTCTGCGAGGTGGGCGCGGGGAGTCGTGGGGGGATAGGGTGGGAGGAGAGAGGAAGAGGAGTGAGAACGAAAGGGGCACGTGTAGTTGTGTAGCAGGTAGTCGCTCACACTGCCCTTCACGGCCCTGTGGGTGAGAGGATGAGGGATTTAGCGGGGGGATGGCGTGGGAGGAGAGGGGGGGAGGAAAGAAGACGTCAGTTGTGCAGCAGGTAGTCGCTCACACTGCCCTTTATGGCCGTGCGGGTCGGCCGGGGAGGAGTGGGGGGATGAGAGGGAAGAGGAGTGGGGGGGAAGGTGGGAGGGGAGGGGATGGATGGCAAGGGGAGAGAAAGAGAAAAGAAGAGACATCAGAGGCATTGCATTTGCATCTGCATCTGCATCTGCATCTGCATCTGCATCTGCACTTTCATTTGCATCTGCCTGCCTAATGATGTTATACGAGCAGCAGCTCTGAGCTCTATAGAGTGCCACCTGTTGAAGTCATCACCGCTCACCTGCCACCAGCATTCACCCACCTGGCAACAGCGCTGAGTTGTTGTGTGCCCACCACGAGCAGCTCTATGTCCTGCCGCACCACCGCCTCGCATACTAACACAACAGCCACAACACCACTCACCAGCCCATAGTGCCCACCTGCCACCAGCATTCCCTCACCTGGCAACAGCACTGAGCTGTCTCGTGCCCACCACCAGCAGCTCTATGTCCTGCCGCACCACCGCCTCGCATACTAACACAACAGCCACAACACCACTCACCAGCCCATAGTGCCCACCTGCCACCAGCATTCCCTCACCTGGCAACAGCACTGAGCTGTCTCGTGCCCACCACCAGCAGCTCTATGTCCTGCCGCACCACCACCTCACACATCAACACAACAACACCCACATCACCGTCCCCTCACCTGCCTTCCACTCGCACCCACCTGGCAACAGCGCTGAGCTGTCTCGTGCCCACCACCAGCAGCTCTATGTCCTGCCGCACCACCACCTCACACATCAACACAACAACACCCACATCACCGTCCCCCCACCTGCTTTCCACTCGCACCCACCTGGCAACAGCGCTGAGCTGTCTCGTGCCCACCACCAGCAGCTCTATGTCCTGCCGCACCACCACCTCACACATCAACACAACAACACCCACATCACCGTCCCCCCACCTGCCTTCCACTCGCACCCACCTGGCAACAGCGCTGAGCTGTCTCGTGCCCACCACCAGCAGCTCTATGTCCTGCCGCACCACCACCTCACACATCAACACAACAACACCCACATCACCGTCCCCCCACCTGCCTTCCACTCGCACCCACCTGGCAACAGCGCTGAGCTGTCTCGTGCCCACCACCAGCAGCTCTATGTCCTGCCGCACCACCACCTCACACATCAACACAACAACACCCACATCACCGTCCCCCCACCTGCCTTCCACTCGCACCCACCTGGCAACAGCGCTGAGCTGTCTCGTGCCCACCACCAGCAGCTCTATGTCCTGCCGCACCACCACCTCACACATCAACACAACAACACCCACATCACCGTCCCCCCACCTGCCTTCCACTCGCACCCACCTGGCAACAGCGCTGAGCTGTCTCGTGCCCACAACCAGCAGCTCTATGTCCTGCCGCACCACCGCCTCGCATATCAACAGAAGTGAGAGCACACACATTACCACCCATCTGCCACCAGCATTCATTGACTCACCTGCCACCAGCATTCATTGACTCACCTGCCACCAGCATTCATTGACTCACCTGCCACCAGCATTCATTGACTCACCTGCCACCAGCATTCATTGACTCACCTGCCACCAGCATTCATTGACTCACCTGCCACCAGCATTCATTGACTCACCTGCCACCAGCATTCATTGACTCACCTGCCACCAGCATTCATTGACTCACCTGCCACCAGCATTCATTGACTCACCTGCCACCAGCATTCATTGACTCACCTGCCACCAGCATTCATTGACTCACCTGCCACCAGCATTCATTGACTCACCTGCCACCAGCATTCATTGACTCACCTGCCACCAGCATTCATTGACTCACCTGCCACCAGCATTCATTGACTCACCTGCCACCAGCATTCATTGACTCACCTGCCACCAGCATTCATTGACTCACCTGCCACCAGCATTCATTGACTCACCTGCCACCAGCATTCATTGACTCACCTGCCACCAGCATTCATTGACTCACCTGCCACCAGCATTCATTGACTCACCTGCCACCAGCATTCATTGACTCACCTGCCACCAGCATTCATTGACTCACCTGCCACCAGCATTCATTGACTCACCTGCCACCAGCATTCATTGACTCACCTGCCACCAGCATTCATTGACTCACCTGCCACCAGCATTCATTGACTCACCTGCCACCAGCATTCATTGACTCACCTGCCACCAGCATTCATTGACTCACCTGCCACCAGCATTCATTGACTCACCTGCCACCAGCATTCATTGACTCACCTGCCACCAGCATTCATTGACTCACCTGCCACCAGCATTCATTGACTCACCTGCCACCAGCATTCATTGACTCACCTGCCACCAGCATTCATTGACTCACCTGCCACCAGCATTCATTGACTCACCTGCCACCAGCATTCATTGACTCACCTGGCAACAGCGCTGAGCTGTCTCGTGCCCACCACGAGCAGCTCTATGTCCTGCCGCACCACCGCCTCGCATATCTCCTGCCGCCGGTCACTGGCCTTGCGCGACACGCCGTGGCAGGTCACCTGGTGATATGGCAGAGCAAGCAGAACGTAATGATACAAGTTGTTGATTGTGTTGTGTGTGGTTTGTTGCTTTGTAGAGGTGACACACACACCAGTGGTGGACTGTGGTCTTGCATGACACGCCACGGCAGGTCACCTGGCGGTGTGGCGGAGTGAGGAGTGCAATAGAATCAGCATTTACATGGTGGGCAGATGCGGTGTGCATGTGCATTTACATGGTAGCTTTGCAAGACACGGCAGGGCAACTTTTGAGATGCCTTAAGAGTCAAGACACGCATAGCATGCGGTGGCTTAACACGACTCAACCCACCCCACTAGAGACATTCACCCCCGCCCACCACACTCACCCCTCCAACCACACACACTTCTCCAACCACACTCACCCCGCCCACCACACTCACCCCATCCACCATACTCACCCCCTTGCCATGCGCCAGCTTGCAATAGCGGTAAGCAGCCCGCAACAACACACACCCCGCACACCACCCTCACCTCACCCCCAACCAAGTGACACTCACCCCCTTGCCATGAGCCAGCTTGCGATAGCGGTGCAGCAGTGCGTCTACCCGCGCATCAATCGCTGCCTGCACCTCACCACCTGCTGCTGCTGCTGCTGCTGCTTCCCGCCCCCCCCTGCTGAGCCTCCGCCTTCCATGCTGCCACTGCCAGGGCCCATGGTTGGGATGGGATGGGATGGGATGGGATGGGATGGGATGGGGTGGGATGGGATGGGATGGGATGGGATGGGATGGGATGGGATGGGATGGGATGGGATGGGATGGGATGGGATGGGATGGGATGGGATGGGATGGGATGGGACGGGATGGAGCGTCAAGGGAGGGGCGGTGAAGAACAGAGATGGTTGATGCCACTACTACCCACGTGTGGCGTCACGAGCAGAGAAATGTGAAAGGCTGGCAGAAAGTTTACAGACGTGGCATGGCATGGCATGGCATGGCATGGCATGGCGTGGCATGGCATGGCATGGGAATAGCATGCCATGGCATAGCATGGCATGGTGTGGCATGGCATGGCATGGCATGGCATGTCATGGCATGGCATGGCATGGCATGGCATGGCATGGCATGGCATGGCATGGTGTGGCATGGCATGGCATGGCATGGCATGGCATGGCATGGCATGGCATGGCATGGCATGGCGTGGCATGGCATGGCATGGCGTGGCGTGGCATGGCATGGCGTGGCATGGCGTGGCGTGGCATGGCATGGCATGGCATGGCATGGCATGGCGTGGCATGGCATGGCATGGCGTGGCGTGGCATGGCGTGGCGTGGCATGGCATGGCACAGCATGGCATGGCATGGCATGGCATGGTATGGCATGCCATGCCATGGCATTGCATGGCATGGCACGGGTAAGTGAATGGGGCAACATACGAGTGCGCGGGTCCAGCACATGCAGCACATAGATGTTGTCGCTGCGCCTCAGGAGGGTGGTTCACACATGGTATGGCATGGCATTGCACGGCATCGCATGGGTTGATATGGCATGGCATTGAACATGGTAGGGTTACTCACATGTGCGCGGGTCCAGCGCATGCAGCACGTAGATGTTGTCGCTGCGCCTCAGCAGCGATAGCCCATGGAGCAAGCAAGCACAACTCAGCACAACCCAGCACAACCCAGCACAACCCAGCACAACCCAACTCACATGTGCGCGGGTCCAGCACATGAAGCACATAGATGTTGTCGCTGCGCCTCAGCAGCGTGAGCGCGTAGCGGAAGGCCTGCGGGGGACGCCCGTCCGCGCATGCACGCAGGGGCGAAGGGGAGGGGAGGGGGGAGGGGGGGGGAAGGCGCGGGGGAAGGGTGGGGGGAAGTGAGGAGAGGTGTATAGAGGTAGACGAGAAGGTCGAACGTGGCAAAGCGGCACTGCGAGGAACGAGAGGCGCTGGTTGAGTGTGAGAGGGGGGGAGATGAGGGCAGAACGGGTGCTGATGAGGAGGGGGTGGGGGAGGAGGACGGGGAGGGGAGGGGGAGGGGGAGAAGAGAGTGGGGGGAGAGGAGAGAAGGGATAACGGGGGGAGGAAACGGGGGAAGGGGAGAAAATAGGGGGAAGAGGGGGGAGAAGGGAGGGGGAAAGAAGGGTAAAGGCGAAGAAGCGGCGGCGGCACGCGCGGCACTCACGGCCCCGGCGCCTTTTGAGACGTGAAATAAGTGTGTTTTTGAGATGTCTCAAAAATTTCACAAGTCACTCACGGCCTCGGCGCCGTCCGATTCGTCGACGGCCACGAGGATTCGCGGCGAGCCCCCCGGCCTCGGCGTGGGCGGCGCGGGCGTCGGGTCGCCTTCCATCCGTGGCGGCGCGAGATAGTCACACTGACTGTCGCGACAAACGGCGAGCGAGCTGATTGGCTGGCGCTATCTGGCGACGAGCTTGCTGCAGCTTCTGGTCGCTTCCATGGACGGGTAGTGGCGCGAGACGCAGTAATGCAGTTGATCGTACAGTGGTGAACAAAAATAAATCTATAATAACATTTTAACGTTGAAAGTGTGTAGTGCGATGAACCTAGTAGCTAGTGATATTGTGAAGTGGCTGCACTCTTAGCGGCCTAATTATTGTCTGGTGACGACTCACTACCAAGCAACTAGCATAGCGACGAAAGAGTAGCCAGATCCAGTTAAAAAAGTAGGCGTGATCGTGCAAGCTTACACGACTCCGTCGCTACGTCGAGTCATGAAACCCCTGTGTATCGAGTGACGAAGAACCCTAGAAACCAATGGCGGTATCAGGGACGCAAAGGCCAGGCATCACGTCGTGCCAAGAGAGGAAGGAAGGGAAAGCTAGTGCAAAAAGTTGGACGGGATTGGCCATGGCGGGAAAGCAAAGACGGAAAAGGTCGGCTGTTCGCGTGGTGAGTCGTCAGTAGCAGACGGCGGTCAAGGTAATCCCAAGGTTGGTTTGGCACTCAAGCGAGAGGTTTCGTGAGCGACATGCGAGCTTTAATTTGACTATTTTTGGTTGGGTTCAAAGAGTTTAGGATGGGTTCCCGTGCTGAAGACTTGACTCGCTATTAATGGGGCCATTGTGATGGAGGTTTATAGTGAACATCAGTTCAAACTGCTTCTGCATTATAAGACATGTTGTGCTGATTCAGGAGAAAAACAACAATTGAATAAAAAAAAAAAAAAACGAATTTGCATGAAACATAAAGGATACAGAGGCCCTGTAATAGATACAGTGATTCTCACATAATTTAGGAATGCACATTCAGCAAATAATGAAGATCACGATGACATACGATAAGCGTGAATGTATTATAAGGAGAGGGAATGGATATGGAGAGTGGAACGAAAGGGGCAATGGGAGGAAAGAGAGAGGAAACAGAAAAGCAAAAGGTTTGGGGGTTTTGGGGGGGAAGGGGGGGGGAGGGTATGTTGGAGTGGGGGAGTGGGGGAGGCAGGGGCTGTACAATGGTTAAAGTAGAGGGAAAATAAAAGAGGAAAACATTACAGGAAAACAAATAATGACAAGCGTTGGCACAACCACCCTCACTCTAGTATGTACATAACCAATCAATTCACTCCCGAAGCGTCACCCTGCAGCACCCCCAACCCCACCCTCACCTGCAGACCTGCTCCGCAGCTACCCCCACAAACACCACAAGGTTTCCCAACGGCCCTTCCACCTCGGGAACCCGCAGCAAGTCAAGCGAGTCAACCACCACCACCACCTCCCCTCCCCCGTCGGCTTGGCATGACCCATCCTCCTTTACACTATGTACAGAACCAACCACCTCACTCCCATCCCATGCAGTCAACACCCTGTACCCTCCATCCACCCTACATCACATGCAAACCTGATCAGCAGCCACCCCCACAAACACCGCCAGGTTCACCAACGGCCCCTCCACCTCGGGTGCTCACAGCAAGTCAAGCGAGTCAACCATCCCCCTTCACACTATGTACAAACCATCCACTTCACTCCCATCCCATACTATCAACCCGCTGTGCTCTCCACCCTCAACATCACGTGCAAACCTGCTCCGCAGCTACCCCCACAAGCACCTCAAGGTTCACCAGCGACCCTTCCACCTCGGGAACTCTCAGCAAGTCAAGCGAGTCAACCACCACCACCACCCCCCCTCCCCCCCTCGACTTGGCATGACACATCCACCTTCACGCTATGTGCAAGACTAACCTTTTCACTCCCATCCCATACTGCAACCTCAAGTCAAGCGAGTCAACCACCACCACCACCCCCCCTCCCCCCCTCGACTTGGCATGACACATCCACCTTCACGCTATGTGCAAGACTAACCTTTTCACTCCCATCCCATACTGCAACCTCAAGTCAAGCGAGTCAACCACCACCACCACCTCCCCTCCCCCCCTCGACTTGGCATGACACATCCACCTTCACGCTATGTGCAAGACTAACCTTTTCACTCCCATCCCATACTGCAACCTCAAGTCAAGCGAGTCAACCACCACCACCACCTCCCCTCCCTCCCTCGACTTGGCATGACACATCCACCTTCACGCTATGTGCAAGACTAACCTTTTCACTCCCATCCCATACTGCAACCTCAAGTCAAGCGAGTCAACCACCACCACCACCTCCCCTCCCCCGTCGGCTTGGCATGACCCATCCTCCTTTACACTATGTACAGAACCAACCACCTCACTCCCATCCCATGCAGTCAACCCCCTGTACCCTCCATCCACCCTACATCACATGCAAACCTGCTCCGCAGCCACCCCCACAAACACCGCAAGGTTCACCAACGGCCCCTCTACCTCGGGAACTCTCAGCAAGTCAAGCGAGTCAACCACCGCCACCTCCCCTCCCCCCTCCGCACTCCTCCTCAGAGCCGCCCGGATCCTCCCCCTCCCCACCTCTACTCCCGCCGGCACAGCCACACTCGCGAACGCCAGCCCTTGGATCGTCACTTGCAGCAGATGGATCTGACGGCTGCGATTAAACCCCGACTTCACCACCCGAATGCCGTGACGAGGCTTGACGCCCGGCACCAGATACACCCCCTTCAGCTCCCCCTTGGGCACACTGTCTCTCTCCCAGAGAGAAATCAAATCTGCAACTAGAGATTCGATCTCAGGGGAGGGCTGAAGACCCATGCCCTCTCGGGCCATTTGCCTGGCAGGCACCACCCTCCAGTGCTGCGCCTTGTTCTTCTCATCGCATCCCACCGCTTCCAACCGCTCCCAATAGTAATGATCCAGCACCATACCCATTTTCTTGTTCTTCAGTACAACGTACACGCCTCCCTCTATATCTCTCAGCTGCCATTTGTGAAACTCGTTATTAAAATCATTATCATAAGCACCGATTCGCCGCCCGCTGTAATGATCCAGGACCAGCCCGCTCGCGCGATTCTGTAGCACGTGGTAACCCTTTTCCGTCTTCACTGCGCGCCACTGCTGCTCCAAGGCACCCCACTCGTAATCCACAGCCTCAACGCTCTCCTCACACACAGCCAGCGCCTTCCCACTGTCCCGGTTGAACACATAGCTCCACAGCCGGTCAACTACGAGTGCAAGGCTTGCAGACCCCTCACCACCACCCTGCACCGCTTTGCACCACTTGTCACCGCTCTCGTCCTCCTCCTGCTCCCAGTGCGCCTTCCCACCAGTGCTCCCTGCAGGGGTGATGGTCCAGTGGTGGTGGTACTGTAGCTCATCCTCGCTATAAGCCTGAATGCTTATCCCGAAGAAATGATCCAGAACCTTCCCGTTGCCCCGGTTCTTAACCGCCCAGAACCCTCCGCACGCGCCTCTCAGCTCCCATTGGCTGTGCTGCCCTGCCACGTGGCAGTCACTAGCTGCCACGTGGCTGCCCCACCAAGAATGCCTCAAAACGAACCCAGACGCGCGGTTCTGGAGGAAAAAGTAGGAGACTGCAGGTGCGGATGCCACACTGCCCACACTCACAGCGCGCCACTGCTGCTGCAGGCTGCTGTCTTCAAACTCCCTCGCCTCAACACTGCCGCTCGCTTGCGCCGCAAGAGCCATGCCGGTAACCCTGTTACGGAGGTGGCTCCAGGGGAGCAGCACGGGAAGGGCAGTGGTGGAGTACCGCTCCCTTTCGATTTCCTTTTCCAACTCCCTCTCTGTGAAACTGAACTGGGGTTTCGGCATCAACCGTGGTTGCTGGGACGGAACTGAGTCCGGTGATGGCCATGATGCGGGTTCGGGTTCAGTAGGTGTTGTCGGTGTGGCACGTGTTGAGTCATCTGGAAACGAGGCAGGCAGCGAGGCAGCCGGTGAGAGTGGCAGCAAGGGTGGCAGGGATGCGGATTTACCACGTGCAAGCACCGGCGTGGATTTTTTAGGAGCTTGGCTGTCAAGAAGCATCGGCTTGGATTTCCAAGGCGCTTCGAAGTGCTCCGGTGGGGATCTTTTGGGCACTGGAAGAAGCCTAGGCGAGGATCCCGCCACGTCATCCGCTTTTGCCTTGGCCACGTCAGCAAGATCATCCACGCGGATGGCGGCCCACTGGCAGCACGTGCTCGCCTGCACCGCCCCCAAGCTCCCTCGCACCTCCGCCCCGCACGTGTTCTCGAGAAACGCCCCCCCCAGGCGGCTCTGCAGAGTGAAGATCTCCAAACCATTGATTTCCGCCAGTAGCCACTGATTGCCCTTGCTTGTCACGTCGTTGTCCTTCGCCTGTGCCTCTTCCATTAGCACTGCTGCTGCCAGCGACGCAGCCGCGTTATGGTATGATTCGGTTCCACTCGTAGCACTGCTAGTGGCGAGCAGAGAGGAGCGTTGAGGCGCAGCAACCTGAATTGTGTTTACGGTGGTGAGGAGTACCCCGAGGCGCGATTCTGCAGGCACGTGTAGCCCTCTGACACGGCAACCCGCCGCCAATGCTGGGTGACGTCACCAGGGATCAGCGAGTCTACTGCTTTGACGGAGTTGGACGGAACAGAATTGGTACTGGTGGGATTGACGGAGGAGTTGCTAGGCTTCACGGAATCCGTCAGCGGCTGCTGATGCAAGTGCTGCAGCACCCTGCCGCTCCTGCGATTCCGGATGTACTCCCAAGGTCCGACGTAGTAGACTGCTAACGGAAACACCTCCTCTATTTTCCACCAGTGATTAGGGTTCCTCTCATCCCCGTTATACGCCATCACGGTACCAAGACAGCGCGCCAGCACCATTCCCGTACAGCGGTTTCTGATAGCGACGAGGCCGTTCCCCACGTCGTAGAGCTTCCATTGGTGGTTGAAATTCGACACGTCAGCATCGGGAACGGCGATGACGTCTTCGCCTCGCCAGTGACCAATAGAATCGCCGGATTGCCGGTTCTTGATCGTGTGGTATCCGTCTCCCGCGTCGAGAAACTACCATTCCTGACTCTTGTCGCATAGATTCCCGTCGCACGGGTTCCCGTCGCACGGATTCCCGTCGCGCAGATTCTTCTCAACTTCTGTCACTTCCGTCTCCTCCGCTAGAAGAGTCTTCGCCGGAACATCCTGTTCCCTTTGGCTTGTTGCGGATTGGCTGCTGCTGCTGTCAGCGTTTTGGACATCCTCTGTTTTAGGTTTCAGAGACTCGGGCTCTCGGTCGGACGAAATAGTGACTAAATCGTCCTCCTGAGAGAGCCATGCTTTCTCGAACGCGGCCCGAATAGTGTACCACATCTCGCGACACTTTAACAGGTAATTATAGAAAAACGGGTAATTTGGGAGCAGGTATCCACGGTTCCAATTGTCCGCTTCTACGCAGTGATGCTATTTGGAGATTCAAGAGCCTTTCGGTACCGCGGTGCAAGCTGCGACAGAGGAGGCAGAGGACTCGTACTTTCAACATATTTGACGGGGACCTAAACGAGAGGCGGAGCACGGGCCGTGGCGTGACGGAGGTGGACGGAGCGGGGGAAAAGGCCGACGGGACAGACGGAGCGCTTTGGTTGGGAGAATAATTGCCATCGGCGCGGTGGGCGCTGGGCAGACAGACAGGCAACTGCTTGTTTGTCCGCTCCCTCAAATAGAGCAGACGAAGGGCTTTCAGTGCTGGGCTGGGGTTCTTGTTACAGCACTCGCCATGGCTTCGCGAGGAAAGGTCCGGACATCAGAACCGTCGATGTTGAGGGTCTTTACACTTTTCCGATACATTGAGCCGTTGATAGATGTGGTATTGATGGATAACCCAAACAGGTTTCGCCATTCGCTTACTGGTGCAGCTGTTACATTCGCAAACGGTGGTACGGGTGGTTCGGCTCTGCACGACCGGCACGGTTTGTGTGAACTTCGTCACAAAGCAGAACGATTGGCTGGACCCACGTCATTCCTTGTGGTTGCTGCTGTGTACCAAGTGACGTGGCTCGGAAAACATACTCAGACAAAACCAACTCGATAACCGATATGGTTGTCGAAATTTCGAACTATTTCGAGGCTTCAACTTCCTGAAAAACCCACAAACCTTTTCTCCTCTCCCGTCCCAAACTCGTGCGTCCGCGTCTCGCGGGAAGGTTTAGAAGGCTGTCATTAATCGGTTCAGCGGGCGATCATACCTGCAAACAGTCGCGACCGTCGCCATATTTCGTCATTGAAACACGTGGCGTTTAGTAGTACCTGCAACACGTGGCGAAATCATGGCATGGACTCTGGAGCGCATTTCACCACTTCACACGTCTCACACCTTTTCTCACTCGATACAGGGGCAACATTTAGCGCGTACATCCCCAGCGCCCTGTTCCCTCCCTCGCACCAGTCAACGGCTAGCCGTTCAATGCGGTCGGCACGCCGGTTCACTTAGACGGCCGAGTGAGTGTAGTTTCCCAACAGGGGGGGGGGGGGGAGGGGAGGGGGGGGGGGGGGGGGGGGGGGGGAGGGGGGGTCCACGCTTTTTCACTTTAGCGACGCCACAGCCGCCAATGCCGCAAATTGAGCGGAGGTGATATTCGCAAGTGCTTATCGAGTGTAGGTGATATACGTCATTCCTCCGCTGCCCCCCTACCAATCCGCTGCCGTACCAATCCGCTTCCCCCCGCCATTCCGCTTGCCCAAGCCGCTCCCCTCCTCCTACCGCTCCGCTTCCCCCGACCACCCGGCAGAGTCCACCAGGCGGAAATCGAAGCCAGCGCGTTCCGCGGATGGGCAGCGTGCGGGGAGGAGCGGCGGAGGGGGCGGGGGGGCGTCGGTGAGCGAGGAGGTGTTCTCCCTGGAGAAGGGATGGCTCGTCGACCCCGCCGCGCTCATGGGCGGAGAGGCGGGGGCCGCGGAAGGGCGGGGGAGGGCGGAAGGGCGCGGGGGAGCGGACGGCGGAAGGGCAGTGGGGGGGGGGGCGGGGGGGAATGAGGCGGCGGGAATTGCAGGGCTGGAGCCTGGGAAGACGCGCAGCACACACAAACTGCTCAAGGTGTGGGGGGGGGGGTGTGCGTAGAGGGAGGTGGGGGGGGGGGGGGGGGGGGGGGTGAGTGGAAAGGAGAAGGGGTTTTGTGGGGTCGTGGGAATGTCGGGGTGTGTGGTTGTGTGTGTATGTGTATGTGTGTTAGTGATGCCCCCCCCTCCCCCATCTCCCCGCCTTCAACCCGTCTTGCCTCTCCGCGTCTCCTGACCCTTCTGCACCCTCCCCACCTCTTCTCCTCCACCCGCCTCTCCCCATCCCCCTCCTTTCTTCCCCTCCGTTCCTTCCTTCTCCCCTCCTCCCCCCTGTCCCCCCTAGATCGTCTGAGGCGCCAACCGGGGGAGGCATCTTCTGCCACAGCGGAACGCAGGTGTGATTGATGACGGAGGGGGTGCGGACGGCCACTTCAAATTTTTAACCCAAAATCTAAAGACTAAAGCCACTGACACCAGACTTCTGTTCTCCCATTCCTACTCCCCTCTCTCCCTTCCTTGCAGCCCACCTGTCCTCGTTTGACACCCCCTCTTTCTCCATTCTTGCAAGCCTTCCCACTTGCACCATGAGTGTTCCTTCTCTCTTGATTGAAAAAGTGTTTCGAGACGTCTCAAAACACTTTCTCCGTTCTTGCAAGCCTTCCCACTTGCACCATGAGTGTTCCTTCTCTCTTGATTGAAGAAGTGTTTTGAGACGTCTCAAAACACTTTCTCCGTTCTTGCAAGCCTTCCCACTTGCACCATGAGTGTTCCTTCTCTCTTGATTGAAGAAGTGTTTCGAGACGTCTGAGAAGGAACACTCATGTCTCTTCCCCCCCCTCCCTCCCTCCCCTTTTTCTCTCCCCATTCCTTTCATCATCCGCTTGCTTCAATCTCCTTTCCCACCTCCTAGATCGTATCAGGCACCAACAGGGGGAGGCGCCTTCTGTCCCCGGCGGACCGCAACGTGCGGCCCATGATGGGGATGGTGCGCGCGGCCACTATCCTACCCCCCTTTTCTTTCCGCCACCCCACAGCTCGTATCAGGCGCCAACAGGGGTAGGCGCCTGCTCTCCCCCGCGGACCGCAACGTGCGGCCCATGATGGAGATGGTGCGCGCGGCGGTGTTCGACATGCTGCACGCGCTGCTCGCCGCGCCGCACCGCCTGCCGCCCGCCTCGCGCTGGCTGGACCTGTACAGCGGCACGGGGAGCGTTGGGTTGGAGGCCATGAGCAGGGGTTGTACGCAGGTAAGGGCTGGGCTGGGCTGGGCTGGCATGCAGATGCTCGCGCTGGCTGGACCTGTACAGCGGCACGGGGAGCGTTGGGTTGGAGGCCATGAGCAGGGGTTGTACGCAGGTAAGGGCTGGGCTGGGCTGGGCTGGCATGCAGATGCTCGCGCTGGCTGGACCTGTACAGCAGCACGGGGAGCGTTGGGTTGGAGGCCATGAGCAGAGGGTGTGTTCAGGTGAGGGGCAGGGGGGCATGGGGTCAGGGCGGCGAGGGGAGATGTGGGGGCATGAGCAGTACCTACCTGCCTTTCTAGGCAGGCAGCCTGCTCGCGCTGGCTGGACCTGTACAACGGCACTGGGAGCGTGGGGCTGGAGGCGATGAGCAGAGGGTGTGGGCAGTGAGGAGAAGTGGGCGGCATGCTACACGCGCTGGCTGCACCTGTACGTCGGCTTTGTGCTTCTGGTCACACTTTGCATCCCCACCACACCCCCACCACACCCCCACCACACCCCCACCACACCCCCACCACACCCCCACCACACCCCCACCACACCCCCACCACACCCCCACCACACCCCCACCACACCCCCACCACACCCCCACCACACCCCCACCACACCCCCACCACACCCCCACCACACCCCCACCACACCCCCACCACACCCCCACCACACCCCCACCGTCCCTTTTCTTCCCCTCCCCTCTCTCCCCGTCTCATCCGCATCGCACTTTGTCGAGATGGACCCATGGTTCGTGTGCTTCTGCTCACATCTTCCCCCCTCTGCCCCTGTCTTCCCCTCCCCTCTCCCCTTCTCAGGCGCACTTTGTGGAGATGGACCCGTGGGTCGTCTCCTCCGTGCTGTCCGCCAACATTGAAGCCTGTGCCGCCTCCTCCCTCGCCACCATCCACCCGCTCAAAGTCGAGTCCTTTCTCCGGCAAGCGGACGAACGAGGAGGTACGAGGAGGTATGGGGAGATACGGGGAGGTATGGGGAGGTACGGTATGGTATGGGGAGGTACGGGGAGGTAGGGGCCACTTTTCCTTCTCATCTGAACTCTTCTCAGCCCTCTGCCTTCTCATTGTTCTTCCCTTACTCCCTTGTGTCTCCCGCCCAACCCCTCTCACTCCTACTCGCCCTGCACTCGTTCTTTCCGCCCATCTCCCACCCTCCTACTCAACCTTTTATGACCTCCTGCACGCGCGGCGCCTCCTTCATTTCCACTCTTCTTTCTGCCTTCGCAGCTGAGTGGGTAGGAGGGAGGGAGGCCCCTGCAACTCCACTGCTCTGGTCCGCACATGCACTCGTCTCAACCTCTTTTCTTCCTTTCCTCTCTTTCTTCCCTGCCCAATCTCACCCTCGCAGCGGAGTGGGAAGGACGGCCCTTCACCTACATCACCGTGACCCCCCCCCCCATGAGCTCAACCTCAACAGCGCTCCTGCTCCAACCCTGCATGTCCTCCCGCCCACGGCCCCCCTACAAGCTCGCCGTTTACAGTCACCTCATGGCCCAGCTCGCTGCCTCCCCCACCTGTCCTTTACCACTCCCTCCCTGCTCCCCTCGCTCTCTTTCCCCCAGCCGAGTGGGTGGGAGGGCCCTTCAGCTTCATTAGCGTCACCCCCCCCTATGAGCTCATCGTGTACAGTCAACTCATGGCCCAGCTCGCTGCCTCCCCGCTGCTGCACCCAGATACATGCATGGTGCGTGTGTGGGTGCATGGTGCGTGTGTGGGTGCATGGTGCGTGTGTGGGTGCATGGTGTGTGCGTGCGTGCGTGCGTGGTGTGTGAGTATGTGTGTGGGTGGGGTTGGGATGGGGGGGGGGATACCATGGATGCATGCGCACTCATGAATGGATCCATGAGTGCGCATGCACTTAACTCATGGCCCAGCTCGCTGCCTCCCTGCTGCTGCACCAACACACATGTACGTTGCGTATGCGGGATTTCGTAGGAATCATGTATGTACCATCACTAGTGCAGCGATGGTGATGCACAAGCATAGGAGGTGAGGGAATTGAGGGGCTATGACGGTGCATACATGCATGCTGTGTGGGTGCTGTGACGGCGCATACATGCATGCTGTGTGGGTGCTGTGACGACTCATACATGCATGCTGTGTGGGTGCTGTGACGACTCATACATGCATGCTGTGTGGGTGCTGTGACGACTCATACATGCATGCTGTGTGGGTGCTGTGACGACTCATACATGCATGCTGTGTGGGTGCTGTGACGACTCATACATGCATGCTGTGTGGGTGCTGTGACGACTCATACATGCATGCTGTGTGGGTGCTGTGACGACTCATACATGCATGCTGTGTGGGTGCTGTGACGGCGCATACATGCATGCTGTGTGGGTGCTGTGACGACTCATACATGCATGCTGTGTGGGTGCTGTGACGACTCATACATGCATGCTGTGTGGGTGCTGTGACGACTCATACATGCATGCTGTGTGGGTGCTGTGACGACTCATACATGCATGCTGTGTGGGTGCTGTGACGACTCATACATGCATGCTGTGTGGGTGCTGTGACGACTCATACATGCATGCTGTGTGGGTGCTGTGACGACTCATACATGCATGCTGTGTGGGTGCTGTGACGACTCATACATGCATGCTGTGTGGGTGCTGTGACGACTCATACCATCCATGTGTGTGGGGATGCATGCATGGTGTGTGCATGCATGTTGAGTGGGTGTGTGTATGTGTGTGTGTGTTGGGGGGCAAGAGGGGGTAGGGGGTTATCATAGGTGCATGTCTGTATGCGTGCTGCCGTGTGTGTGTTCATCCTTCTCACTCTGTCCGATCCTTCTCACTCTGTCCGATCCTTCTCACTCTGTCCGCCACACACTGCTCTTCATATCTTGTACATCCTGGCAGGTGGTGGAGTATCCAATCAAATCTAGGGATGAGATCTTGGACACATGCGGTCCTCTATACAAGGTGATTGTGTCGTTCCTGCTGCATATCTTTTTTTTTTTTTTTTTTTTTTTAAACTTATCCATCTTCTACGCCTGTATTTTCTGCCATGCTAGACACTCCTCCCTCCCGTGCGGAACACGAAACGATTACCGTATTCCATGCTGTGCCGCAGATCAAGTTTTGAGACGTCTCATAAGTTCTCTTTTCCATGCTGTGCTGCAGATCAAGGATCGGAAGTATGGGCGGACCAATGTGGCCATCTATGGTCCTGCATGGGCTCTGGAAGGCGATGTGCAATGATGTCGATAAACCTTAGCTTCGTTTCGGGGCAGGCTGAAGAAGCACAGATTGGTCAGTCTCTATCTAAACTGAGAACCATGAAGTGTATAATTGCAAGGCTGCTAAAGTGTCTCTGTTTTTCCTCGCACACGGTACCCTAGTTTGAAGTGCAAAGAAACACCTGGAGCTGTTCTGGTGATAAACCTTGATTGTTTTGTGTTCATTTTGGGTAAGTCAGGCACACCACACCACACAGCGTTTCAACATAAAAAAAAAACTATGCAAAGCTAACAGCAAGCGCTATGCCCCTTTTGGCACAATCCTTTCCCACAGTGCTGTAGAAATTATATCCAGCAACCCCATTAAGTGTGAAAGACTTCTTAGCCTTGCCCGTGGCCTTGATAAACACCTTATCGACAGCCTTGGTGTCACATTTATCCATCAGGACTCGAGTTTTGGCGTTCGCCAAATTGTGCTTCGTGCCAAACACCTTATCCACGCTACTGTGTCCCCACTTGAAGACTGCAGACGGGAGAAGAGAGGTGGAGATGAGATGAGACACCGCAAGCAGACGTGCGTGTGAGAAAGATCAGTGCTCAGTAGGATTCTGTGCTGTTCCTTAGCCCTGAAGGTATGGCGATGGTGACGGATGATCGCTTATTAGAGCAGTGACAAATAGACGGGAAAGTCCAGCTGCAAGACATATGATAACATGCAGAATGAAGCCTGATCACTGTTGCGTGTTGTGGTAACACGAACGAGACACACTGTAACGCGTACCTAAAGTGTCGGTCTCTCCAATAGTCGGTACAGTCCACGACTTCATGCCAGGCCAGCCCTTCTTGCCGCCAACCAGTATCGTTGCGGCATGCTGCATGGAACGAGCGGACAGACAGACAGGATCGCATTGGTACCACGTTGCATACCATGTCCGCTCTGTGGTACGTGCAATGCTTCTAGAAAGTGAGGTACTGAGGAAGGAAAAGTGTAAACATGGCGAACAAGGGCAGCGGAAAGGTGAACAAGGGGGAACGGGGAAGGCGAAAGGGACTTGCGGCGGCACACATACCGCGACTGCTGGACGGGTTGTTCCCTGGGGGTCCAATGAACAGCCTGCACAGTAATGCAGGCGACAGCACGCAGCAGCACCGCACCACACAGCACAGAAAAGCACCACACAGCACCGCACAGCACCACACAGCACAGCACCACACAGCACAGTACATCATTGAACAGCACATCAACAAAAATCAGAAACACCGAATGCGAAGTCGATGGGTTGGACCACTTTAGTCGACCCACAGTACCATGTTTGAGAGAGAGGCCTAGAAGAGAATGCCTACACGGGGAATTTTGTGCTAAACAGCAGACGACAATTCCACAAAACTTCAACGTTTCACACGTTTAAACTACGGACATGGCGTCCGCTGCACGAGGTTAGGGTTCGTACCTACGAGAAGAAGCAGCAGCGCGATCAGCGGCAGCCGAGACATGGTTCCGCGAGAGTAGGAGAGGATGCGCCACTAGAATCAGATTGCCGAACACAGGAGGGAGTGCTTAGTGCTCTGGCGAGCTCTCGCTGAAAGCTCTCTCTGATACTGATGGGCCGAGGCCGCATATCGTTTTTATCGTATGGAGAAGGGCACGCCATCCAGTTCGAGTTCCGCGTTGCCAGACTTTCCCGCGGCAAAAGCGAGGAAGTCGTAGGTCGAGCTGGGCGCGCAGCCATTGCCCGATTTGGTATGGGCTCAAGACGTAGTCAATGGCGGTGGTTGTTCGGTTTTGAGGGTCTAGGGCGGGACCGCCATGGATGGCAGTGAGGCTTTGGTGATAAGGGCGGGGAGTGATGAGAAAAACGAACGAAGAATTTCCAACGGTGAGTACGACTGACGCACTGTGTTCTCCTAGTTTTTGCCACACTTACTGCTAGAGCATGTGAGTTGCGGCGATTCTCCACAAGGGACACCAGAAGTAATCATCCGAAAAATCACAACCCCAAATTCCTACGCAAAACATGCTTTCGGGGTTGCTTTGGGGTTGCTGTTCGGAAGGTATCTCTGGGAATGCCGGGCAACATGCTTTCTTAGGTTCGGAATGCACATCGCGCTGATTACACTCCCACGTTTCAGGAACCAACCAATTGCCACCTGTTACAGGCTTGGGCTGCGTTCTGCGGGCGCATTAGCCCGCATCAATGTACATTGTATTCTTTTTTCGATTTGCCAGGACCCTTCCTTGATAACCAGCCAAAAGGTTATCAAGGCTCGCGATAAGCGCTTGGCTGCCGAGGCAAACCAAGCGCGAATGCCTGCAGAACGGACTTTTTGGCAACCACAAAATTACATGTTGCAGCTTTCCGAGAAATTTAACGCCCTAGCAATCTGACGATCGCTTGATGCGCGCATGGTGCAACGCCGAGAAGACGCATGATGCGCGCATCAGCTCGAATTGGGCAATTGAACAGTGCATCATGGCGTGTGGGGAAGGCGTCAGGTGCGTTCTTCTTTGCTTCTAAGAACCTTCCGCACCCTCGAATTCCTCGGAAATTTGAGATCGAAATTTGACATGCCCGAAATTCGAAATTTCCAATTTCCGATTTCCCGAACCTGAATCTCCATTTGCCGAGCCTCTTTTTTTCAATTTCAAATTCCTCATTCCCGAACCTCAATTTGTCAATGTGCGGATCAGGCCGAGCCTGGGGCGCATCAGAGTAGATGCGGCCGCAGAACGCAGCCTTGGGGTGGATCGCGAGTGGGCCTCCAACATTCGTGGAACACCATTTCGATTTGTATTTTTGTCATGATTGGTTCATCTCTTCAACTGCAAACCCGTCATTGCTGCTAGTTTAGCGAATCTTTGACTCGCGTTCATATGTTGGGTGCAGCGAATAAGATAAGTAATAGCCTGCTGCAGGGTAAAAAATATTTGAGATAGTGACGAGGGTGTTGTAGTGAACACCCTATACATCTGATAAATACACTCTTTTCATTTTGTGTTGCAGAAATCGGTTATTAATAAGACTATTACGTATCATGCCTGAATAAATAAATTTGTGCTATAGATTGAATATCGTACTCGTTTCAGTAACCAGTGTAATAGCGAATCCGTAATTCATTACATGTCAAAAGTTCCACACAATTTGCTTTACATTTTAAAAGAATTCTTGCAAACATACACTTTTCGTACATTCTCAAACTACATGAAAAAAACAATGCACACATAGAAACAGTGAGTCTGTTCATAATCAACTGAGGGACCTGCACAAGGGGCCTGCACATCGAAGTTACAATATCAACTTTCCAAGCTAAAAAATAAACTATTCAGTAACAATGTCAAGGAAAATGGGTCCCTGCTGTAGATCATGGGGCCTGCACAATGAGAGAAAATGTGAATGCAGTATAAAAACTGTGAAAGTTCGAGAGAATTGTTGCACTAGGGAGAAGCGAGAGGTACAAGAAACAACCCTATACCCTCTAGTGTCTAACCCACTACAGCCTATATAATCAATGTTATATATGTTTGACACACCCCCATAGGCAAAGTGGGGAAGACCTAAAGGCCACAAGACCAGTCAAGCAAGCAAGCTCAGAGTGGATCACAACGTCACCACAAAATCTGAGCACAAGGTCAAGGCCACAAGGCCAGTTCACCAGCAGGATTATATATAAAGGCAAACAAGCAAGAGCAGGTATACAAAAAACGCAGTACAAGCAAGGTCAAGAAGTGAGCAAGTGAGGCCAAGTGGGCACAAGACCTAGCATCGTACAGAAGCGCTGATGATCACCAGGCGGAAGTGCCTTGGTGAAGATATCAGCAGTGTTGGCCCGAGTGGCCACGTAAGCAAGGCGCAGCTGACCACGCTGCTGCAGCTCACGTGCAAGGAAGTAGCGGAGAGCAATGTGCTTCGTTCTGTGCTCCAGTCTGTGCTCCCAACACAAGGCCAGCATTGCCTTGTTGTCTACGTACAGAACTGGAGGAGAACGAGGCGGCTCTCCCAGGTCAGTCAGCAGGTAGGTAAGCCAGCGTAACTCCTGTGCAGCCATGGCTCCTGCGTAGATCTCAGACTGACAGCTAGAGCTGAGAACAGACGACGAGCGGGTAGACCGCCACAAAACAGAGCCGGAACCAAGGCTGAAAGTGTAACCCTGTGACGACCGCTGAGTAGCCAGGTCGTCAACCCAAGAAGCGTCTGCGTGACCAGTGAGGACCACTGGACTCTGCCCTCCAAGCACTAGCCCCATGCCCGACGTACTGCACAAGTAGCGCAACACCCTCTTCGCTGCAGCCATGTGCTCTGGTCGGTGTCTCCCAGGAGCAACAAAGCGTGCAAGGATGCTAAGAGGGTATGCCAGGTCAGGTCGTGTGCAGGTCATCAGGTACATGAGGCAGCCAACAAGCTCTGGGTACGGGCCACTCGGCTCTACGGACTCATCCGAAGGCAGAGCTGAGAGCGAGTGGCGAGTAGACAGAGGAGTGGCCTGAGGCGAGGAGTACGTGAAGTCGAAGCGCTGAAGGACCTGCTGCACCATGTGTGACTGAGACAGTGTAATGGTGCGCCGTGCTCTGTCCCGGGTGATCTGCAAGCCAAGGTAGCTGCGCAGTTCACCCAGGTCTGTGCACGTGTGTCGCTTCTGCAGCTCGGACTTCACGTGGGCGAGTCCAGCAGTGTCAGCTGTAGCAAAGACCAAGTCGTCGACGTACACGAGGATGTAGAATGGCGGCAAAGAGGTGTCGGTGCGCAGAAACAGCGACGGGTCGGCAGTAGAAGGAGCAAACCCAAGAGCCGCAAGCGTAGTCCTCAGTGTGTCGTGCCACTCATGCGGCGCCTGGCGGAGACCGTAGACCGGCCGCCGGAGGCTCCACTGGGTGCCAGGAGGAAACGTCCCAGTGAAGCCAGGTGGGCGGCGCAGCCAGATCTCCTCGTGCAGGCTGCCCTGTAGGAAAGCTGTGCTGAAGTCAAGAGAGTGAAGCTCGTAGTCACGGTGAGCGGCTATGTGCAACAGCACCCGAAGAGTGGTCATCTTCGGGGTGGGAGAGAAGGTCTGAAAGTAGTCAACTCCCTGCCGCTGACTGAAGCCTCGAGCCACGTAACGCGCCTTGAAGACAGGCGGAGAACCCGGCGGCCGCTTCACCCTGAAGATCCACATGCCACTGACGATGTTCGCCCCAGGTGGGGGAACCTCGTCAACGTAGGTGCCTGTGGACTTCCAGGAAGCCATCTCTGCGTCCATGGCTGACTGCCACTGAGAGGAGTAGGGACCCTCTATCGCCTCCGCGTAAGAACGCGGAGTCGGGATGTCAGGAGCATCCGGGTCTCCCTCAGGGGCAAGTAGCGAGGACACAAGATGAGGTAAAGCAGCAGCAAGACACTGGAACTCCTCCTGCCTGTCCTCAAGGACGTCCGTGCTAAGAGCACACTCACCCACGACGGACGGAGGACAGACAGAATCTGCAACAAGTCTAGCGGCGAAGTCCAGACGACAGGCAGCAGCAAAGTCAACAAGCTCAGCGACCAAGGCAGACGCAGCAGTAGACTCAAACGACGGGTCAGTGACAACAGTGGCTAGGAGACGCGTGACAGTAGGGTGCTCAGTACGAAACCGGTCAGACTCAGGGTCTGGAACGACCGGCAGAGAGGACGCAGGGGGAGACGGCAGAGGAACAGGCCGCGGAGCAGAGGAAGGACGACGGACAACAAGGTGTGCGCTGGGGACAGCCGGCTGACGCGCACGAGCGACACGACGAACGGTACGACCAGAACGAACAGGCGAGACAGGACGCGACGCAGGCTCACGACGCTCAGCAGGACTGCCTGTCTGCTCAGTGTAAGGAGAGGGAGCAGGTAGCGGTGAGCCAGTCTGTAACGGAAGACCAGTAGACGACGGGAGAGTAACAACCTGACGAAGAGCAGAGTCAGGCGGCGGCAGGGACGACGGAGACGGCGGAGCGAAGAACAGTCGTGTCGGCGCAGCTGCACCAGTACCAGCAGCTCCAGCACCTCCAGCAGCTCCAGCGCCTCCAGCAGCTCCAGCAGCTCCAGCCTCAGAACCGGTACCTCCAGCGCGCAGCACCCCCAGAACCGGCACCTGCAGTCCCAGGGTCTCCAACCGCAGTGTCTCCTGCAGCAGCACCCCCAGAACCAGCACCTCCAGTCCCAGGGTCTCCAACCGCAGCGTCTCCCGCAGCAGCACCCCCAGAACCAGCACCTCCAGTCCCAGGGTCGCCAGCCTCAGTGTCTCCAGCAGCGGCACCTCCAGACGCAGCACCCCCAGCCCCAGCAGCTCCAGTACCTCCAGCAGCAGAGCCCCGGGCTCCAGCAGTGCGACGCTGACGGCGACCGTACCAGTCGTGCAGCTGCTGAGGGGTGAGAGGCACACGCGGACGAAGGCGGCCACTCCAAGTAGGCCGCGCACCAGCAGTCCCAGTACCCTCAAGTGTCTCACCCCCAGGCTCAGCACCCCCAGACTCCGCACACACAGGCTCAGTACCCCCAGACACAGCACCCCCAGGCGCAGGACCTCCAGTCTCCTCACGCGTAGGCTCAGCACCCCCAGACTCAGCACCCCCAGACTCCGCACCCCCAGACGCAGCACCTCCAGGAGCACCACCCCCAACAGCACCAGAGTCAACAGTAACCGGCTGCAGAGGCGGCGAAGAAGGTCGCGGAGGGAACCCCGGAGGGGTCTCCAAGCGTGGTGCGCGGCGGTAGGCCGCCGGGGCGTCAGCAACAGCGTCACCCCCCTCAGGTGGGCCAGAGGTGTCGGAAGTGACCTCCAAAGGCTCAGCCAAGGGGGGGGGGTCTACCTGAGACACACCTGAAGGAGCAGGACCCTGAGGGGGGAGGGGGTCTACCGGGGGGGGACCTGTCGTAAGGAAGAGCGGCCGGGGGGGGAGGGGGGCAGCGCGGTAGGGGAAGAGACGGTAGTACGGAACCGACTCGTCAAACGTGACGTCCTGGGAGGACAGAACACGGCGTGAGGTGGGGTGGTAAAACTGCCAACCAGGCGCGTCAGGGGGGAAGCCAAGGAAGACGCAGGGAACAGCACGGGAGGACAGCTTGTCCGTAGACAAGTCTCGGACAAAAGCCCGAGATCCCCAGACACGAAACGCAGACGCATCGCCAACCTGCCCCGTCCACCTCAGAGAGGGGGGGAGGTGTCCGGCATGGAGACCCGGGGCTGAAGGTTGATCTGACGCGCCGCGTACTGAACCGCAAACGGCCACAGAAAATGGGGAGCAGCCGCATGGATCATGGACGTGCGAGCGACATCCATGACCATGCCAATGCGGCGCTCAGCAATCCCATTTTGTTGCGGAGAGGCCGGAAGCGTGAACGTCTGGCGGATGCCCCTCGCACGACAGAAGGCTCGCAGAGGGCCGGAGGAAAACTCTCCACCTCTGTCAGAGTGCAGACGCAGAACAGGAAAGTCAGAGCCGAAACTCTTCATGAGGTGGAGACGAGCCGCGCGGATCCAGTCGATCAACACCTCAGTGACCTCATCCTTGCGGCGCAAGGGGAAGACTGTGGTGTAACGCGAGTAGTCGTCAACCACCAGCAGGAAGTAGCGCTCGTGACCCTGTCCACGGACGCGGGCTGGGCCCCACACGTCCATGTGAAGAGTCTGCAGCGGAGCCTCTGTCGGCGGAAACTCGGAGGAGTGAGGGGCGGCGCGCTGCCGCCCCTCGACGCAGGGGACGCAGGTAGGGGCAGGCCCCGGAGGGAGGGGAGGGAGCGACCGGGGGAGACCAGAGACCAGGACACGAGAGGCCATGCCTCGGAGACGAGGCAGGGAGGGGTGACCAAGACGGTGGTGCCAGAGAAGAGTCTCGTGGGACAGGAGGCGACACGAGCAGGGGGCAGACTCAGGACCAGACCGAGACGCCGCAGCAAACACCTGACCCGACGCAGCTACCTGACCAGGCACAGCAACCGGAGGAGACTCGGTAGTCAGGGTGTACAGGCTCGACCCCGGCCGACGGGTAAACGTGGCCAAGTGTCGGCCCGTGTCCGCACACGTGCAGTGGGTCACCCGCTGACGCGCAGGGGTGAACTGGTCAACCCCCCCATCTTGTAGGTCAGCACCCGCCACCAAGTTCGTAGAGAACGAGGGGAGGTAAAGACCCGACAGGGAGCCAGACGGGACCGCTGGACACGGTAGGACAGTGGAGTAGTGGGCAAGAACAGGACCCCCAGAGGGGTCTGCCAGGGAGACTGCAACCGGCCGACTGAGCGGCGTGAGAGTGGTGCGGTCTCGAAAGAAGGAGCGGGAAGCACCCGAGTCAAGGGTGAAAGTGTGCGACGCCGGAGCAGACGTGGTACCTGAGAGAGCAGACTCACCAGCACCTGGAGCAGCAGACTCACTAGCACCTGGAGTAGCAGACAGCTGCACCGCCCGGGTCGGGCGGAACACTCAGGGAACAGTCACCGGCATCACTAGTAGACAATGCATACATGGCAGTGAGGATAGCATCATAGTCAAGAGCATAGATATCTACCCTCTGCCGGAGCAGCTCCACCCAGTCGAGGATCTCAGCCGCGTCGCCAAACTCTGTACGCCAGGCGTCGCTCAGACTGGCGAAGCAGCGGGACTCTGTGTGACCAAACGTCCCGCAAGGCTGGCCAGTCCGAGCACCAGTGCGAATGACGTACGGGCAGCGAGCAGAACCCCGTGACCCCCCCCCGCTGAAAGTACCACTCATGAAGCTGCGAGGGCGAAGGGACCGCGCGCACACGACGCTGCAGCTGCACCTGGCCACTACAAGAAGCCCCGACACTACTCACGCCAGAAAGACTCCCACTACGGCCACCCCGACAACCCCAACGAGCGTACCACTCATGAAGCTGTGGGGGCGTGAGGGACTCACGCGGACGGCGCTGGAGCTGCATCTGGCCACGCCAGGAGCAACAGTTTCAGTAGAAAGCGCAGGAGCAGCAGTAGCAGTAGAAAGCGCAGGAGCAGTAGGAGCAACACGAGCAGCAGTAGCAGCAGGAGCAGCAGTAGCAGTACTAGCAGCAGTAGTAGTAGAAAGAGCAGTAGCAGCAGGAGCAGCGGTAACAGCAGTACAGGCAGGACAGTGCTCACCAGTGGCAAGAAGGGCAGGCGTACGACGGCGGCAACGGCAACGTCGGCACCACTGCAGGGCGAGGGCTCCGCAGCAGCTGCAGGGGGGGGGGGGGGGGGGGGGCGGCTGCTCCAGGGGCGGCTGCTGCAGGGGCGGCTGCTCCAGGGGCCAGGGGCGGCTGCTCCAGGGGCCAGGGGTGGCTGCTGCAGGGGCGGCTGCTTCAGGGGCCAGGGACGGCTGCTGCAGGGGCGACTGCTCCAGGGGCCAGGGGCGGCTGCTACAGAGGCCAGGGGCGGCTGCTGCAGGGGCGGCTGCTCCAGGGGCAGGGGCGGCTGCTGCAGGGGCGGCTGCTCTAGGGGCCAGGGGCGGCTGCTGCAGGGGCGGCTGCTCCAGGGGCCAGGGGCGGCTGCTGCAGGGGCGGCTGCTCCAGGGGCCAGGGGCGGCTGCTCCAGGGGCCAGGGGCGGCTGCTGCAGGGGCGGCTGCTCCAGGGGCCAGGGGCGGCTGCTGCAGGGGCGGCTGCTCCAGTGGCCAGGGGCGGCTGCTGCAGGGGCGGCTGCTCCAGGGGCCAGGGGCGGCTGCTGCAGGGGCGGCTGCTCCAGTGGCCAGGGGCGGCTGCTGCAGGGGGCCGCGAAGGGGGGGCCGCAAGGGGCCGTGAGGAGGCCACGAAGGGGCCGCAAAGAGGGGGGGGGGCCACGAGGGGCCGAGAAGGGGGGGCCACGACGAGGCCGCGGAGGAGTCGCGACGGGGTTGCGAAGGGGCCGCGCCGAGGTCGCGACGGGGTCGCGAAGGAGCCGCGACGGGGCCGCGACGGGGTTGCGACGGAGTCGCGACGGGGTCGCGACGGGGTCGCGACGGTATCGCGACGGGGTCACGGGGCCGCTAAGGTGGGGCCACGAAGGGCCTAAGAGGGGGGGCCGCGAAGGGGCCGCGAAGGGGCCTTGAGAGGGGGCGCGAAGGGCCTAAGAGGGGGCCGCGACATGCCTTAACGGGGCATGCCTCTAAGAGGCCGCGAAATTTTCGGGCAGGGCGCAAAACGCGCCTCGGGCAGCTAAAAAAAAGGTCAAGAAAGGTGGGCCCTTGGTAGGAACTTACGCTCTATACCATGTCAGAATCCCAGCCACTAACCACTGGGATAAAAGGGCTTGTTTGTGTAGCGGGTGAGTGCGCCCATAACCCCCCAGGCCAACATGCCTGTAACCCTTCCCTAGGATCATCGGGGATCTCCAGTGGACCTCTGACACCCCCCCGCACTGGGATGCCCGAGGTGCACACACCGGGATTCGAACCCGAGACCTTCGCCCTGATACCATGTGAAAGTTCGAGAGAATTGTTGCACTAGGGAGAAGCGAGAGGTACAAGAAACAACCCTATACCCTCTAGTGTCTAACCCACTACAGCCTATATAAACAATGTTATATATGTTTGACAAAAACGTGATAATATCTTACCAGGAAGAGCTTCATCTTGAAAGTAAAAACATAAAAACATCCTGCAAATGAAAACAAACGACCTGCAAGAAACTGCAATAACAAAACGAGAAACAAAAACAGGGCCTGCACGCAAGTCATACCACCTCCACTTCCCCCTTCCCTCCTTCCCCCTCACCCTCTCCCCCCCTCCGCTCCCTCCACGCCGCCTCATTCTCATCCCTTCGCGCTAGCCCCCAGCTCACCTCGTGTTGAACCATCGCAAGTCGAGCCCCGTTGCGCCTGGCGCCACTCGAACGGACAGCAAAGTCACCAGCTCGTCCGCCGCCACTAACGACTGCCAATGCCGAAGCCACTCGTCGAGGCGCACCGTAGCGAGAGAGCGCGCGCGAGGTGCACGGGAGCGAACGAGCGCGCACGGGCAAGGTGCACTTGACCGACGCCGCCACGCCAATGCTGGGCAACGCGACAACCAGCGTGAGGAGCACTGAAGCGAGCGATCGGCCGATCGAGCGCGATGCCCCCGTGATAACCTTCTGCAAGCAGAAAAAAAAGGGGGGGGGGGGGGGGAGTAGGAACAAGAAACGAAAACAGAAGAACAGAGAGAGAAAAAGCGGGAAAAAAAAGAAAGAAAGAAAAAGAAAAATAGAAAAAAAAAAAAAAAAAAAAACGACAAGAGACTTCGCGTTCCCAGAGTTACACAAGAGCGCCAAAGTACTTGGCCGACGTCATGAGCAGCACGACAACCGACGCCGCTACGCTTGGCATTTGGCGGATCGACGAGGCCGTCGCTGACTCTGTGGCGGGAGGAGGAAATAGTTGTCTAAGAATATTCTATGGTGGACAGGAGAAACGAACGTGAACGAAAAATGATAAGAGACGAATGAAAGCAACATAGATGTACGTGAAAGTGAGAGGGGGGGAGGGGGTGGGGGAGGGGGGGTAAAGAATCGATATGAAAGGGGAGGGTCAAGATTTGACAGTTGAGAAAATTGTGTGGGGGATCGACGGTTCACGATTCAAGCTTGGGAGGAACACTTTCCCCAGGGGCGCGTTTCACATTGGCGAGAAATGCTGTGTCAACGCGATGAACCCGGAGAACCGTCGATAAGTCGATATGCTGCTGACGAGGCTTCCACACCAGATTGTAACACCCCCAGCAATAACCAAATATAACTAAAAGCAAGTAAAAAGGTGTTGTGAATCCTATACTTTTTTCACACACACACACATACACACACAAAAATCGTGCGTGCTTTAACGTCTTCATGTGTATGTTTGTATATGTTCAACGCGTTAGGTATATTAAGACAGCGTGGGTGACATGCGCACTATGATAAAAAATCAATTGTGAAGGTGCCTAACTGCTCTAAAATTCGGCGCACTCAAAATTGCAAGGCACTCATGCAACTTTCCTTGACCAAAATAGGCTAGGTGTGTCCGGACCACAATCTTATACATCTGTTATTAAGATATGCGAATTCAAACAATTGAGCGGGGAAAACCATGCAAGGAAAGGCGTGCGCGACACGTTGTGCCGTTTCGATGTTCGTATGTTATTTTCCTCAGGGTTTCTTTTGACCATTCAAACATCTATAATAATATGAGCATGCTGGAAATTTTTGACGCCATTCGCTCAACTACTCAACAAGTGACTCTTGTTTGTTCGTTCGATGGCATGAAACTGTGCAAGGATAGGCATATACGCAACATGCCACCGTTTAATCGTCTGGATGTTTTTTTTACCCCTAGTTCTCTCACATTTAGGTAGTAAATCCTATTTCCTAGCCATAGGAACTGGTTTGAAATTATTCGCCCAACTGCGCAGCTCGTGACGCTTGTTTGTGCGTTTGATGGCATGAAATTGTGCAAGGATAGGCATGTACGCAAGATGTCACCGTTTAACCATCTGGATGGTTTTTTTTGCCCTATTTCTCCTCACATTAATGTAGTACATCCTATTCCCTGGCCATAGGAACTGTTTTGAGATCATTCGCCCAACTATGCAGCTCGTGACGCTTGTTTGTGCGTCTCATGGCATGAAACTGTGCAAGGACAGGCATGTACACAACATGTCACCATTTAATCGTCTAGACGTATTTTTAGCCCTAAATCTCCTCACATTCAAGTATTACATCCTATTTCCTAGCCATAGGAACTGGTTTGAGATCATTCGCACAACTATGCAGCACGTGTCGCTTGTTTGTGAGTATGATGGCATGAAACTGTGCAAGGATAGGCATATACGCAACATGTCACCGTTTAATCATCTATACATATTTTTTTGTCGAGATAGCTAGGCAAGGTTGGTTGCATTGACGAGAGAGATTGGTACAAGAAACACAACCCTAAAGTGTTATCCCCTATAACATCTACCCCACTACAGCCTACCACTAATATAAAACATATAAATATGTTTGACACACCCCCATAGGCAAAGTGGGGGAGAGCAAGAGGTCAGAACCCCGAGTCGCCCCACGCCCAGCATACCAGTCATTGAGCTGCTGGGTGGTGAGGGGGGGACGCTGCTGCTGCTGCTGTGGCTGCTGCTGCTGCTGCTACTGGCCACCAGTGGGGGCACCCTTCTGACCAGATCCACCCCCGCTCCCACCTCCACCGCCACTGCCGCTGCCTCCTCCCCCACCACCTCCACTGCCGCCTCCACCGCCCCCGGTCCTGCCGCCACCCCACCCACCGCCTCCACCCCCACGGCCACCCCCACCACCTCCACCACCCCCGCCGCCTCCACCACCGCTCCCTCCACCGCCACCTCCGCCACCCCTGCCACCCTTGCCGCCCTTGCCACCGCCGCGCTTCCCACCAGGAGCGGAAGCCGCTGCGACCTTCTCCGCACCGAGGAGGTCGACTGCAGTAGCAGCAGAGGCGTAGGAGGGGTCAAGAGGGGAGGGGGAGCACCCCTCAAAGAGGGGAGTGCGGGGAGTGCCACGAGCAGCACCGACAGCGAGGATGTTCTTCTCTGCTGCGACCAGCTGCTGCTCGAAGTCGTCCAGAGTGATAGCGGGAGGATCCTTGGCAAGGAAGTGATCCCTGACAGAACGAAGAGTGTCAGGGAGGCGGGTGACGAGGATGTAGAGGGTAAAGTACAGCGGGGGGGTGTTCGTGGCGAGGAACTCGTCGGTAAGAGCGGCTCGAAAGCGGGCGTCACTAGCGCGGAGGTGAGTGATAAGGTCGGCAGCAGTGTGAAACGAGGCTAAGTCTGGGAACAGGTAAGGCAGGATGAGACTACCAACGGTGGCTGTGGCCGGGGCGGAATAGCGGGCAACGACAGCATCATACAGCGTCTTAGCAGTCTTAAGCTGGTTGAAATGCGCGCGCTCAGAGATCGGTAGGTGATTGCGAATAACAAGGCGCGCGACTGCATCGCGGAGCTCCCACTGAGCTCGATCAGGGGCAGGAGCATTCTCAGCGGGAGTAGGGACAGCGCCAGTGACATAGGCTAGCAGTGATACTCCGTCTGCGACGTCAGTCATAAGGTAAAGCCGCAGATCACTAAGCCAGGTGTCAAACTCGATGGGGCGGCCGTCAGGCTCAAAGGCGAGAACAGTAAGGGTCGCCATGGTTGCAGCGCAGGCAAAAGTAGCAGGCTCAGGCAGCAGGCTCAGGCAGCAGGCTCAGGCAGCAGGCTCAGGCAGCAGGCTCAGGCAGCAGGCTCAGGCAGCAGGCAAAGGCTGCAGGTTCAGGCAGCAGGCAACTGTAGCAGGCAGGTGCGCAAGGCAGACACGTGCTCAAGGCAAGTAGGCAGGCAGACGGTAGAGGCGCAAGGCAGGCACGAAAAGACAGGGTAAACCCTAAACCCTGGCGGCAGGTACAGGCGGACGCAATGCACGGGGCAGCAATGCGCTGTACGAGCGGCGAACGCGACGTGCAGGGCCTAGGCGGGCTGCGCGCGGACGGTAGGTGCAGCGCGCAGCTCTGGAGTGGGCCGCGCAGGCAGCAAACGCGACGCGCGGGGCGGAAAGGGGCTGCGCGCGAGCGACAGACAGATGCGACGCGCGGGCTGCAGACGGGCTGCGCGGGGCCTTAGCGGGCTGCGCGAGGCAGGGACGGGCCGCGCGCGGGCTGCGCGGGCTCAGGGCGGGCTGCGCGGGCGACGTATGGGGCGCGACGCGAGAGACAGCAGCAGCGAGCGCAAAAAAAAAAGGCGTGCGCGCGCAGCCGAGGCGCGCGCGGGCAGCAGGCTAGGCAGATATACAGGCAAGGCAGGTAGGCAGGCCGTTGGTGAGGTAACTTAGTAACTGGTGGGCCCTTAAACTTAGGTCCTAAGAACCTGCTCTAGATGCCATGTCGAGATAGCTAGGCAAGGTTGGTTGCATTGACGAGAGAGATTGGTACAAGAAACACAACCCTAAAGTGTTATCCCCTATAACATCTACCCCACTACAGCCTACCACTAATATAAAACATATAAATATGTTTGACATTTTTAGCCCTATTTCTCCTCACATTCAGGTAGTACATCCTATTCCCTAGCCATAGGAACTGGTTTGAGATCATTCGCACAACTACGCAGCACGTGACTCTTGTATGTGTGTTTGATGGCTTGAAACTGTGCAAGGATAGGCATATACGCAACATGTCATCGTTTAATCATCTCGATGTATTCTTTAGCCTATTTCTCCTCACATTCAGGTAGTAAATTGTTTTCCCAAGCCATAGGAACTGGTTTGAGATCATTCGCACAACTACGCAGCACGTGACGCTTGTTTGTGCGTTTGATGGCATGAGTCTGTGCAAGGATAGGCATGTACGCTACATGTCACCGTTTGATCATCTTGATGTTTTTTTAAGCCCTATTTCTTCTCACATTCAGAAAGTAGATCCTATTCCCTAGCCATAGGAACTGGTTTGAGATCATTCGCACAACTACGCAGCACGTGACGCTTGTTTGTGCGTTTGATAGCGTGAAACTGTGCAAGGATAGGCATGTACGCAACATGTCACCGTGTTATCATCTGGATGGTTTTTTTAGTCCTATTTCTCCTCAAATTCAGGTATTAATTCTATTCCCTACCCATTGCACCTGATTTAAGCTCATTCGCTCAACTACGCTGCACGTGACGCTTGTTTGTGCGTTTGATGGCATGAAACCGTGCGAGGATAGACATGTGCGCAACACGTCACCGTTTTATCATCGTGATGTTTTTTTTAGCCCTATTTCTCCTCACATTCAGGTATTACATCCTGTTCCCTAGAAATAGAACTTGGTTTGAGATCATTCGCACAACTATGCAGCACGTGACGCTTGTTTGTGCGTTTGATGGCATGAAACTGTGCAGGGATAGGCATGTGCGCAAGATGCACCGGTAAATCGTCTGGATGTTTTTTTTAGCCCTTTTTTTCCTTGCATTCAAGTAATACATCCTATTCCCTAGCCATAGGAACTGGTTTAAAATCATTCGCCCAACTACGCAGCACGTGACGCTTGTTTGTGCGTTTGATGGCATGAAACTGTGGAAGGATAGGCTTGTACGCAACATGTCACCGTTCAATCGTCTGGATGATATTTTTAGCCCTATTTATCCTCACAATAAGGTATTACATCCTATTCCCTAGCCATAGGAACTGGTTTGAGATCATTCGCCCAACTACACTGCACGTGACGCTTGAAAGTGTGCAATAATAGGCATGTATGTTACATGTCACCGTTCAATCATCTGAATGTTTTTTTACAGCCCTATTTATCCCCTCATTTAGGTAGTACATCCTATTCCTTAGAAATAGGAATTGGTTTGAAATCATTCGCACAATTAGGCAGCCGGTGACGCTTGTTTATGCGTTCGATGGTTTGAACTGTTGAAGGATAGGCATGTACGCAACATGTCACCGTTTAATCATCTGTATGTTTTTTTAGCCCTATTTCTCCTCACATTCAGGTTTTAAATCCTATTGCCTAGCGAATGGAACTGGTTTGAGATCATTCGCAAAACTACGCAGCTCGTGACGCTTGTTTGTACGTCCGATGGCTTGAAACTATGCAACGATAGGCATATACGCAACATGTCACTATTTTATCGCCTGGATGTTTTTTTTTAACCCCAATTCTCCTCACATGCGTAAAGCGACACTAGCGTCAATGCCTATCCGTGAACAAATTCTGATGCACACTGTAATTGAAATGTATAGTGACATAATGTGACGTCAACACCGTAGGAGACATGGTAATGTATTACTTACAAAATAATTACGTTATTTTGCACTATCTGGCATGTTAACGAGCACAGGAATAGTTAGTTGAACTAAGAAAACAAAAGACATTATTTATGTCATTAATATGATGTGTTCATAACAGAAACTAAATGACATGAAATAATAGAATGATGCAAGAAACACTCAAACGACATTATTACAATCATGAAATCGCCAACACAGCAGATTCTCTCGACACCTAGAGCCAATGGGACACCAGCGCACTGTTCCCACAATGTTCCTGAAGCTGATATTGGCTCCGAACCTGTAAACCTAGTCACTCGACCAGTGGGGAGATTTCCGAAGCTGAGGTCCAAGCTGCCCAAGCAAATTCGAGTTTTCCCAAGCTGCGTGCCCTGGTTTCTGTTCGACGCGATGCGTCGAAAGCATCTTTCCCCACTCAAATCGAACAGATACTTCAATCCTACTTTCCGTAACCCTACTTTTCGGGACCCCCCATTTTTGGGATGATGATACACATCTTGGCAACTGAAAATAAAACTCCAACCATAGTCTGGGCGGGTTGGTCCGAGCTCGAGTCGTCAGTGACGAGCGTCTGATCGGACGGCCCAAGACTAAGGGTGCGTTCCTGGCGCGTGTCAAACTTCCGGCCAAACTTCGTGTTTTCCGAGCCAGGGGCAAATTTTTGCGGGAAGACCCGAAGTGGGGCCAGCTGTGGGGCAAGCTTCGTGTCATCCCTGGAAGGCTCGAAGTTTGACACGAGCCAGGAACGCACCCTAAATAGAGATGTTCTCGCCACGACAGACGGATGAGGCAACGGTTTCGAAGCGGCCACCCTGTCACAGCCTGATTCTCTGTACGCAGTAACAGATCATATTGAATTATATAATCCCAGTCATTTCCAATGCATTATTCTCCCTCTGTTACAGGGGGTTTTACTGTTCATTCCGAACAGTACTTTTCCCAACCCATCCAACCTTATCTTCCTAGATTTCCATGTGCCACGTGGCACTCTACTTTTCTACCTTCACAATTCCTAGTCCCACAATCTACTTTCCAACCTTGTTTCTTGCATGCTATATCAACCTTGCTTGTAATCCCTCATATCAACCAATTCTCATTCAACTCTCTTTCAATTACTCAGTAACTTCTTCGCCTATTTCGCCAATAGTCTTTTCGCCAAAGCCTTCCGCCGCGCTTTATCCTCGACTTAGTCGACCCCGCTAATTCTTTAGCGGACTTAGGCCGTCGGGCCTAACACTTGGTATCAAGAGCCTTCGCGGGGAGCGACTTCCAACGAGCGGCCGTCGACGACGAGACTACGACGTCATCGTCCCGCGGTGCCGACTTGCAGACTTGGAGTCGTCGAGCGAACATGGACGAAACCATGCACGCTCTGTCGAAATAACAGACTGGAATGGATGAACTAGAAAGCAATGTGAGTACAAATATGAAACCCTAATGTTGTGACCCCCTATAGGCTAACCCACTACAGCCTACACAAGCATAACATATATAATGTTTGACACACCCCCATAGGCAAAGTGGGGGAGACCTAGGGGTCACAAGACCAGTCAAGGCAAAGCAAGGCAACAACAAGCTCAGGGTGGATCTCAAGGATACCACACAAATTCCGAGCACAAGCAAGTGGTCACAAGACCAGTTCACATGCAGGTTTATAACAGAGCATGGGATACAGTGATCACAGTACAAGCAAGGTCAAGAGGTAAGTAAGTGAGGTCCAGTAGGCACAAGGCCTAGCAGAGTGCAGAAGCGCTGATGGTCACAAGGCGGAAGCGCCTTGGTGAACACATCAGCAAGGTTGGCCTCAGTGGCCACGTAACGCAGACAAAGCTGACCGCGCTGCTGCAGCTCTCGAGCAAGGAAGTACCGCAGGGCGATGTGCTTCGTTCTGTGCTCCAGTTAGTGCTCCTCACACAAGGCAATGGCAGCCTGGTTGTCGACGTACAGCACTGGAGGAGAACGAGGCCGCTCTCCCAAGTCGGTCAGCAGGTAGGTCAGCCAGCGTAGCTCCTGGGCAGCCATGGCTGTGGCGTAGATCTCAGCCTCACAACTGGAGCTGAGAACAGAAGAAGAGCGTGTAGAACGCCAAGAAACTGAGCCGGAGCCAAGGCTGAAGGTGTAACCCTGAGACGACCGCTGAGTAGCCTGGTCGTCTGCCCAAGAAGCGTCTGAGTGTCCAGTAAGTACAACTCGGTCTCGCCCTCCAAGCACTAGCCCCATGCCCGACGTACTGCACAAGTAGCGCAACACCCTCTTAGCGGCATCCATGTGCTCCTTCCTGTGACGGCCAGGAGCGACATAGCGCGCAAGGATGCTAAGAGGGTATGCAAGGTCAGGTCGAGTGCAGGTCATCAGGTACATGAGGCAGCCCACAAGCTCTGGATACGGGCCACTCGGCTCTACGGACTCATCCGAAGGCAGAGCTGAGAGCGAGTGACCGGTAGGCAGAGGAGTGGACTGAGGCGAGGAGTACTGAGGCGGAAGCGCTGAAGGATCTGCTGCACCATGTGTGACTGAGTCAAGGTGATGGTGCGCCGTGCTCTGTCCCGGGTGATCCGCAAGCCAAGATAGCTTGTCAGTTCACCCAGGTCTGTGCACGTGTGTCTCCTCTGCAGCTCCGACTTCACGTGGGCGAGTGCCGCGGTGTCAGCAGTGGCAAAGACCAAGTCGTCGACGTACACGAGGATGTAGAACGGCGGCAGTGAGGTGTCTGTGCGTAGAAACAGTGACGGGTCAGCAGTAGAGGGAGCGAACCCAAGAGCCGCAAGTGTCGTCCTCAGTGTGTCGTGCCACTCACGCGGTGCCTGGCGGAGACCGTAGACCGGCCGCTGAAGCCTCCACTGGGTACCAGGAGGAACCGACCCAGTGAAGCCAGGAGGGCGGCGCAGCCAGATCTCCTCGTGCAGGCTGCCCTGCAAGAAAGCAGTGCTGAAGTCAAGTGAGTGAAGCTCGTAGTCGCGCTGAGCGGCTATGTGCAGCAGCACCCGAAGAGTGGTCATCTTCGGGGTGGGGGAGAAGGTCTGAAAGAAGTCAACTCCCTCTCGCTGACTGAAGCCTCGAGCCACGTAGCGCGCCTTGAAGACAGGAGGAGAACCCGGCGGCCGCTTCACCCTGAAAATCCACATGCCACTGACGATGTTCGCCCCAGGTGGGGGAACCTCGTCGACGTAGGTGCGTGTGGACTTCCAGGAAGCCATCTCTGCGTCCATGGCTGTCTGCCACTGAGAGGAGTAGGGACCCGCCATCGCCTCAGCGTAAGTGCACGGGGTCGGGATGTCTGGTGCATCCGGGTCTCCCTCAGGGGCAACTAGCATGGACACGAGGTGGGGCAAAGCAGCAGCAAAGCACTGGAACTCCTCCTGTCTGTCCTCAAGGACGTCCATGCCAAGAGCACACTCACCCCCGACGGACGGAGGACAGACAGACGCAGACTCAGACTCGGCAACAAGGCTAGTGGCGTAGTCTAGACGACACCGGGCAGCAAAGTCTATCAACTCAGCGACCAGAGCAGACGCAGCAGAGGACTCAAAGGTAGGGTCAGTGACAACAGTAGCGAGGAGACGGGTGACAGTGGGACTGGCAGCACGACGGGAGTCAGACTCCGGATCAGGAAGAGTAGGCAGAGAGGACGCAGGAGGAGACGGCAGCGGGACATGCTGAGGAGCAGTGGAGGGACGCAGAGTCATATAGTGAGTGCCAGGGACAGGAGGAGGACGCTCACGTGGGACACGACGACCAGTGCGAGCAGTACGAACAGGCGACGCAGGACGAGACTCAGGCTCACGACGCTCTGTAAGACCTCCCGTGGGACCAGTGTAAGGAGAGGGAGCAGGGAGAGGCGAGGCAGGCGGTAACTGTGACGGCGACTGGACACGCGGAGGACACTCTACTGAGGGAGGAGGACAGGGAGGAGGAGCCTGACCAAGAACCTGCTGAAGAAGTGGTACGAAGTACGGTCGCGGCCGCGTAGCGTCTCCAGAACCAGCAGAGACACCAGCGGCAGGGTCCTCAGCACCAGCAGCAGCTCCAACGTCCGGGTCCTCAACACCAGCAGCAGCTCCACCGGCCGGGTCCTCAGCACCAGCAGCAGCACCACCGCTCGGGTCCTCAGCTCCAGCAGTAGCTCCAACGTCCGAGTCCTCAGCACCAGCAGCAGCTCCACCGCCCGGGTCCTCAGCACCAGCAGCAGCTCCAGCGCCCGGGTCCTCAGCACCAGCAGCAGCTCCACCGTCCGGGTCCTCAGCTCCAGCAGTAGCTCCAACGCCCGGGTCCTCAGCACCAGCAGCAGCGCCACCGCTCGGGTCCGCAGTACCAGCAGCAGCTCCAACGCCCGGGTCCTCAGCACCAGCAGCAGCCCCAACGCCCGGGTCCTCAGCACCAGTAGCAGCGCCACCCCCAAGGTCCGCAGCACCCGGAGGACCACTCCGAAGACTGCAGCGGCGTGTGTACCACTCTCGGATCTGCTGAATGGGGGGGAGCTCCTGGGTAGGAGGGGAAGTACCGGGACGAGCTCCAGCAGCACCTCTCCGGAGGCGGCAGTACTTGAGGTACCTCTCCTGCAGCTGCTGGGAGGAGAGGGCTCCTCCAGGTGTAGCACGCTCAGTCTCAGCACCCCCAGACTCCGCACCCCCAGGCTCAGCACCTCCAGGCTCCGCACCGCCAGGCTCCGCACCTCCAGGCTCCGCACCCCCAGACTCAGCACCCCCAGGCTCAGCACCCCCAGACGCAGGACGAGAGTCAACAGCTACCTCGACCGGCTCACCCGGGTCTACCTGGGACACACCTGAGGGAGCGGCACCCTGAGGGGGGAGGGGGTCTGGTACCTCAGCACCTGGAGCGAGGAAGAGAGGCGGGGGGGGGAGCGGGGCAGTGCGGTAGGGGAAGAGGCGGTAGTAGGGGACGGACTCGTCAAAAGTGACGTCCTGAGAGGCCAGGACACGACGCGAGGTGGGGTGGTAGAACTGCCAACCAGGGGCGTCCGGGACAAAGCCAAGGAAGACGCAGGGGACAGCGCGACGGGAGAGCTTGTCCGCGGACGTGTCGCGGACAAAAGCTCGGGATCCCCAGACCCAAAAACGCGACGCATCGCCAGCCTCTCCCGTCCAACGCAGTGTCGGAGAAGTCTCGGGCAAGGAGACACGGGGCCAGAGGTTGAGCTGATGCGCAGCGTATCGGACCGCAAACGGCCACAGGAAATGGGGGGCAGCCGCATGACTCAAGGAGGTACGAGCGACCTCCATGACTAGACCAATGCGGCGCTCAGCAACCCCATTCTGCTGTGGAGAGTCCGGAAGCGTGAACGACTGCTCAATGCCCTCCTGCTGACAGAAGGCCTCCAGGAGGCCAGAGGAAAACTCCCCACCTCTGTCAGAGTGCAGACGCAGGACAGGAAAGTCAGAGCGGAAACGCTCACTGAGCTGGAGACGAGATCTGCGGATCCAAGGGATCAAGACATCAGGTACGTCACCCTTGGCTCGCAAGGGGAAGACCGTGGTGTAGCGCGAGAAGTCGTCAACAACGAGCAGGAAGTACCGCTCCTGACCCTGTCCACGGACGCGGGCTGGGCCCCACACGTCCAAGTGGAGCGTCTGCAGGGGAGCAGTCGTCGGGGGAAAGGAGGAGGAGTGAGGAGCGGCGCGCTGCCGCCCCTCGACACAGGGAATACAGGGAGGAGCAGGCGAGTCGGGAAGGGGAGGGAGCACCCTGGGAAGACCAGCAACAAGGTCCCGTTTGTGCATGGCCCGAAGGCGCTGCACAGACGGGTGACCAAGGCGGTGGTGCCAGAGGACAGTCTCATGCGCCAGAGAGCGACACGAGCAAGGGGCGGACAGCTGACCTGACGCAGACGCAGACGCAGCTACCGGAGGGGACTCAGTGGTCAGTGTGTACAGGTCCGACCCCGGCTCTCGAGTGAAAGTAGCCAGGTGGCGACCCGTCCGAGCACACGTGCAGTGTGTCACGCGCTCGTAGGCAGGGGTGAACTGGTGAACACCCGAGTCCTGGAGCGCACAACCCGCCACCAAGTTCGTAGAGAACGAGGGGAGGTAGAGACCTGACAGCGTGCCGGACGGGACCGCCGGACAAGGAAGGACAGTGGAGGAGGTCGCAATGACCGGACCCCCAGAGGGGTCAGCAAGGGAGACAGCAACTGGCCGAGCGAGGGGCTCGAGGACAGTGCGGTCACGAAAGAAAGAGCGAGAAGCACCTGAGTCCAGTGTGAAGGTGTGCAGTGCTGCAGTCGACTCAGTACCAGGGGGCACAGACGCACTAGCACCTAGGGCAGCAGCCTCACCAGGACCTGTGGGAGCGGACGCACTAGCACCTAGAGCGGCAGCCAGACTGGCCTGAATGCCCGGGTCGGGCGGAACACGCAAGTACTGAGCACCCTCTCCACTAATAGACATCGCATACATGGCAGTGAGAATAGCATCAAAGTCTAGAGCCCAAATATCAACACCCCTCTTTTCCAGCTCAGCCCAGCGCGGCAGCTCAGTGGCAGTAGGAAACTGGGTGCGCCACGCGTCGGTAAGGCGCGCGAAGCAGCGCTGCGTGGGGTGCGGCCTCCCACACTGCTGGCCGCTGCGGTCACCTGTGCGAATGACGTACGTGCAGGTAAAGCCACGCTGCGCATACCACTCACGGGCGGCCTGAAGCGTCGGGGCGGGCTGCTGACTCTGTCCTCCGCCAGTGCCTCCACGACCACCACCCCCTCCGCCTCCGCCCCGGCCACCTCCACCCCTGCCGCCACCACGACCACCTCCGCCTCCGCTGCCGCCTCCGCCCCTGCCACCACTCCCGCCGCTGCTGTCGCCTCCCCCACTGCCGCCACTAGCCTCCTCAGCCGCGCCTCCACTCCCACCGCCTCCACCCCCACCTCCTCCGCCGCCACCCCCGCCCCTGCCCCCCTTGCTCCTGCGGCGCCCGCTCGAAGCAGACGCGGTCCCGACCTTCTCAGCACCAAGGAGGTCGACAGCAGCAGCAGAGGCGACAGAGGGGAGGAGGGGGGAAGGGGAACACCCCTCAAAGAACGGGGTGCGGGGGTCGCCACGAGAGGTGCCTACAGCGACGATGCTCGCCTCAGCTGCAAGCAGTTCCTTCTCGAGGAGGTCAACGGTGAGCTCAGTGGGGGAGCGAGAGAGGAAGTGGTCCCTGACTGCGCGCAGAGAGTCAGGGAGGCGGGTGACGATGTGGTAGAGAGTGATCCAGAGCGGGGGGGGGGTTGCTAGTGAGAAACTCGGCAGGCATAGCAGCGCGAAAGCGGGCCTCACTAGTCTTAAGGTGGGTGATGAGGTCTGCGACAGTGTGAAAGGAGGCTAGGTCGGGGAACAGGTAGGGGAGAGTGAGGCGGCCTAGCGTGGCAGAAGCGGGTGAGGAGTAGCGGGCAACTACAGCGGTGTAGAGGTCCTTAGCAGTCTTGCTTTGGCCGAAGTGCTCGCGCTCGTCTAGCGGTAGGGAGTTGCGAATAGCAAAGCGAGCGTGCGCATCACGGGTCTGCCACTGGGAACGCAGAGTGCTGTCAGCAGACGAGTCAGGGGCAGTGGCATGGCCTAGGGCGTGGTCGTACAGTGAGATATCTTCCTTGGCAGTGAGCTGTAGGAACAGGTGCAGGTCATCTAGCCAGGTGTCGAACTTCACTGGACGGCCCTCGGCATCGAAAGCTAGAACGGGAGGACTAGCCATAGTGACAGTAGCAGTAGCAGTAGTAGCAGTAGTAACAGTAGTAGTAGGAGTAGGAGCAGTGTAGACTGGGCTGCTCAATACGGGGGGCACGGCTCGGTTCAGGCGGCGCTGCTGCGTGTGACCGCTAAGCGGGGCTCAAAAAGGGGGGGGGGGGGGAGGGGGCCGCGAAGCCGCTAAGTGGGGCGCGGGCGGTGCACGGGCAGCTCGCGGGCGGTGCGCAGGCGGTGCGCGGGCTGCGCGGGCGTAGCGCGGACTGCGCGGGCGTAGCGCGGGCTGCGCGGGCGTTGCGCGGGCTTCGTGGGGGCTGCGCAGGCGGTGGACGGGGCGGCAGCGGGCCTGCAGGGGCGATCGCGGGGCCGACGGGGTCGCTAAGGGGCGAGTGGCGGGGCCGGTAGGGGCGATCGCGGGGCCGTAAGGGGATAGCGCGGGGTCGTAACGGGGCCTTAAGGGGCGGCGCAGCGGGGCCGTAAGGGGTGGCGCAGCGGGGCCGTAAGGGGCAAGCGCGAGGCCGACGGGGCCTTAAGGGGCGACGCGTGAGACGCTAGGTGGGGCGGGTCGCGGGTGCTTAGGGGCCGAAAAAAAAAAAGTCGAGGCGCCCTAGGTAGGTAGGTAGGTAGGTAGGTAACGGTGGGCCCTTAAAAAAAAACGGTCCTAGCGAAGGACCTGCTCTGAAACCATGTCGAAATAACAGACTGGAATGGATGAACTAGAAAGCAATGTGAGTACAAATATGAAACCCTAATGTTGTGACCCCCTATAGGCTAACCCACTACAGCCTACACAAACACAACATATATAATGTTTGACACGCTCTCCCCCACGACATGGGCAACACGCTTGCCGAACTCATGCGCCAACTTCAAGAGTTGACGTTGGAAAATCGTCAGGTACGAGCTGAAATGCAACAGCTTCGTGAATTGGCTTCTAACCCCCATGGTCATGCCGCACCAACTCCTGCACCCACCACGTCGACTGGCGCGGAAGCGCTGCCGGAACGTCGCAGCGCACTCAAGCCGCAGAAGCCCGAGTCGTTCGACCCAAGTCAACGCGACGCGAACGTGCGGACGTGGCTCTTCATGCTCAACAACTACTTCGCCGCGAGCGGGGTGCAAGAGGCGGACGCGCAGCAGCGGATCGAGTACGCGGTGACGCTGCTGAGGGGCCCGGCCTTGGAGTGGTGGCGCCAACTTACGCAGACTGCTGTTAGAAGGGCTCAGACGGACGGGCATCGACAGGGCATGGGGCATGCAGCTGCAACATCGAGCTTAGGGAGTTTGGCTTTAGGTGTTACCACGGTTCCGACCACATGGGAAGGATTTGAAGCGGCGCTGAAAAGTAGGTTCGACTTGGTGAACGCCTCCGAAGCTGCTAGGAAGCGTCTGCGTCATTTCCGCCAGATAGGGAACGTCCAGGAGTACACACGACGGTTCTTGAGTATCTGCAACGAGATAGACGACATCACGGAAGCAGAGATGCGCGATCGCTACCTCGAGGGGTTGAAGCCGGACATAGCGGAGGTCATAGCAATCCATGGGTTGTCCACCTTCGAGTCAGTAGTCGCAGCAGCAGAACGCGTCGACGCAGTACGAAGCCGACGGGGTCGTGACGATCGCGATAGGGGATACAGCAGACCGATCAACGACGCTCGATCGAGGGACGGACCATCGCCCATGGAGATTGGTGCAGTTAACAGTGACGGTTCACAGCGGACGGGTTTTAGGGGGAACTGTTACTACTGCAAAAAGCTGGGTCACATGAAGCGGGACTGCCCACAGTTCAAGGAGCAGCAGCAGGGAAACGGAAACCGCCAGTAGATAGCGGGTCGCTAGCTGGTGTGGAGGTTCCCGTACCCGCCACGTCTACCAACGTAGAGGAGACGGCCTCGCAGCAGTCATCTACGGAGAACGGGGTAGACACTGTTGATCGTCCAGTCGTGCTTCTAGGGAAGCTTCGCGGAGTTCCTGTTAAGATTCTCGTCGATAGCGGAGCTAGCCACTCGTTCGTTTCGTCTTCATTAGTTAGTCGTCTCCATCTCGAAGCAGATACGGCAGTCAACTTCAAGGACGCTCGCATGGTAGATGGGACGCCGCTTCACATAGGACCAATCATTCGCAAGTTGCGCGTAGTGCTAGGACCGATCATTGTTAGGCGTGACTTTGACTCTGCGACGCTGGACGGTTACGACTTCATCTTCGTTAGAGATTGGCTACGGACGGTTAGTACTCAGTTCGATTGGGCTCAGGGAAGCTGCAGTGTCAAGGTAGACGGGGAGTTCCGGGAGCTGCCACAGTGGAGCGATGGGGCCACATCATCCACAGCTATCATTAATGCTGTTCGTGTGCGACAGTTAGTGAAGCGTGCGGCACGGATCTTTGCGGTTTTCCTTGAGGAGGTGGAAGCTGAGGAGGGGAAAGGAGGGAGTGCAGCAGTTAGTGAGAAGACGACTCTTCCTGCTGAGGTGAGTGCACTGTTAGCAGAGTTCGCAGACGTCTTCCCCGACGAGTTGCCCCCAGGGTTACCTCCCAGCCGAGCAGTAGACCATCGAATAGAGTTGGAGCCGGGGAGCAGGCCAGTAGCGAAGCCGCAGTGGAGGTTGAGTCCAGCAGAGACAGAGGAGATGACGCAGCAGGTTAGGCACTTTCTCGCGCAGGGGTTCATACAGCCATCTAGATCGCCTTGGGCAGCACCGATCCTGTTCGCGCCTAAGAAAGACGGAGGGTTACGGATGTGCATAGATTACCGCGCACTGAACGCCGCCACCGTCAAGAATAGATTCCCGGTGCCGAGAGTAGAGGATCTTCTCGATGCAGTGCAGGGCGCTAGAGTCTTCTCCAAGATCGACCTTCGTTCGGGTTACCACCAGATTCGCGTAGTTCCAGAGGACCAGCACAAGACGGCGTTTCGTACGAAGCAGGGGTTGTACGAGTTTAGGGTTCTACCGTTCGGTCTGACCAACGCCCCAGCAACATTTCAGACGCTCATGAACACAGTCCTCTCGGAGTTCCTAGGTTCGTTCGTCGTAGTTTACCTAGACGACATCCTCATCTTTTCCAAGTCGAAGGAGGAGCACGTGCAGCACTTGCAGAGGGTCTTTGAGGTCTTGCGGAGGGAGAAGCTGTACGCGAAGCAGTCGAAGTGCGAGTTCTTTCTCCCCGAGGTCGAGTTCCTAGGACACGTCGTATCCGCTAGTGGCGTTAGGACCGACCCGAAGAAGATCGCAGCCGTACAGGATTGGGTGGCACCGACCTCAGTCAAGGAACTGCAGAGCTTCCTCGGATTCGCTAATTATTACCGTCGCTTCGTTCAGGGTTACGCATCGATCGCTAGTCCACTCACCGACCTACTTCGGAAAGGCGTAGAGTACGTTTGGGGTCCAGCGCAGCAGCAGGCGTTCGAGCAGATGAAGCAGTCGCTCACGTCTGTCAAACATTGCATGTTTATATTGTCTAGGCTGTAGTGGGTTACACCTTAGGGGGTACACAAAGTTAGGGTTTCCTACTTGTACCAAACTCTGTTCTAGTTCATTCATTCCTGCTCAGTTATTTCTGACATGGTATCAGAGCAGGTCCTTCGCTAGGACTGTTCTTAGGGCCCACCGACTTACCTACCTGCTTACCTTCGCTTGTTTCCGGCCCCGCTGGCCCCGTCGATCTAGCACGATCTAGCGGCCCTGCGGCCCCGTCGAAATTTTTTTTTTTTTCCTAGCGGCCTCTCACGGCCCCCGTCGCGTCGCCCCTTAGCGCCCCGATCGGCCCCGTCACGCCGCCCGCGAACCGCACAGCGCGCCGCGCTCACAGCCCGCGAACCGCCCGCGCACAGCCCGCGACCAGCCCGCGCAGCCCACGCACAGCCCGCGAACTGCCCGCGAGCAGCCCGCGACCTGCCCGCGAACCCCCGCGAGCCGCCCGCGACCCGCTTACGCAGCCCGCGAGCAGCCCGCACAGCCCGCGCTGAGCCTGCGCGGCTCATACGCTGACCGCCGCCGGCCCGCACGCTGCCCGCACTGCTCCCGGCCCGCCGCTGCTGAGCCCGCAGCCGCCCGCGCACCGCCGCTGCTGAACCCGCCGCCGCCCGCGCACCGCCGCTGCTGAGCCCGCCGCCGCCCGCGCACCGCCGCTGCTGCGCCCGCTGCCGCCTGCGTATCACCGCTGCTGAGCCCGCCCCTGCTGCGCCGGCTCTCGCTGCCGCCTGCTGCGCCTGTGCACCACTGCAGATCCTACTACTACACTTCCTGCTACTGCTGCTTGTGCGCCACTACAGTCCGTAGGCCCCACCGGCCCTGCTGACCCTGCGCACGCCTGTTCAGTGACTTTACTGCTTCTACTACTGCCGCTGTCGCTATGGCTAGTCCTCCTGTTCTAGCTTTCGACGCCGAGGGCCGTCCGGTCAAATTCGAAACCTGGCTAGATGACCTGCACCTTTTCCTACAGCTCACTGCCAAGGAAGATATTACACTGTACGACCACGCTCTCGGCCATGCGACCGCCCCACTCGCTACTGCCCCCCCAGCTGAGCGCTCACAGTGGCAGACCCGTGACGCGCACGCTCGCTTTGCTATTCGCAACTCCCTGCCGCTAGATGAGCGCGAGCACTTCGGCCAGTGCAAGACTGCTAAGGACCTCTACACAGCTGTAGTGGCCCGCTACTCCTCACCCGCTTCTGCCACACTAGGCCGCCTCACCCTCCCCTACCTGTTCCCCGACCTAGCCTCTTTTCACACTGTCGCAGACCTCATCACCCACCTTAAGACTAGTGAGGCTCGCTTTCGCGCTGCCATGCCTGATGAGTTCCTCGCTAGCAACCCCCCCCCGCTCTGGATCACCCTCTACCACGTTGTCACCCGCCTCCCTGACTCTCTGCGCCCTGTCAGGGACCAGTTCCTCTCTCGCTCCCCCACTGAGCTCACCATAGCCCTCCTCGAGAAGGAACTGCTTGCAGCCGAGGCTAGTATCGTCGCTGTAGGCACCTCTCGTGGCGACCCCCGCGGCCCCTTCTTCGAGGGGTGCTCCCCTTCCCCCCTCCTCCCCTCTGTCGCCTCTGCTGCTGCTGTCGACCTCCTTGGTGCTGAGAAGGTCGGGGCTGCGTCTGCTTCAGGCGGACGACGCAGGGGCAGGAGTGGCAGGAGTGGGGGTGGTGGCGGAGGAGGCGGGGGTGGAGGTGGTGGCGGTGGAGGTGCGACTGGAGAGGCTAGTGGCGGCGGTGGTGGAGGTGACAGCGGTGTTGGGAGTGGTGACAGGGGCGGAGGTGGCAGCGGAGGCGGAGGTGGTCGTGGCAGCGGCAGGGGTGGAGGTGGCCGGGGCGGAGGCGGAGGGGGTGGTGGTCGTGGGAGCCCGGGGGGCGGTCAGAGTCAGCAGCCTGCCCCGACCCTTCAGGCCGCCCGTGAGTGGTATGCGCGGCGCAGCGTCACCTGCCAGTACGTTATTCGTACAGGTGACCGCACTGGCCAGACGTGTGGGGGGCCGCACCAGACGGAGCGCTGCTTCGCCCGCCTCAACGATGCGTGGCGCACTCAGTTTCCTGGTGGGGGTGAGCTGCCGCGCTGGGCTGATCTGCTCAGGAAGGGTGTTGATATTTGGGCACTTGACTTTGATGCTATTCTCACTGCCATGTATGCGATGTCTATTAGTGGAGAGGGTGCTCAGTACTTGCGTGTTCCGCCCGACCCGGGCATTCAGGCCAGCCCCGCTGCTGCTCTAGGTGCTAGTGTGTCTGCTTCCACAGGTACTTCTGCAGCTGCTGCTCTAGGTGCTTGTGCGTCTGTGCCCCCTGGTACTGAGTCGACTGCAGCACTGCACACCTTCACACTGGACTCAGGTGCTTCTCGCTCTTTCTTTCGTGACCGCACTGTCCTTGAGCCTCTAGCTCGGCCGGTTGCTGTCTCTCTTGCTGACCCCTCTGGGGGTCCGGTCCTTGCGACCTCCTCCACCACCCTTCCGTGTCCAGCGGTTCCGTCCGGCACGCTCTCAGGTCTCTACCTCCCCTCGTTCTCCACGAACTTGGTGGCAGGTAGTGCGCTCCAGGACTCGGGTGTTCACCAGTTCACCCCTGCCTACGAGCGTGTGACTCACTGCACGTGTGCTCGGACGGGCCGCCACCTAGCTACTTTCACTCGAGAGCCGGGGTCTGACCTGTACACACTGACCACTGAGTCCCCTCAGGTAGCTGCGTCAGCGTCAGGTCAGCTGTCCGCCCCCTGCTCGTGTCGCTCTCTGGCGAACGACACCGTCCTCTGGCACCACCGCCTTGGTCACCCGTCTGTGCAGCGCCTGCGGGCCATGCACAAACGGGACCTTGTTGCTGGTCTTCCCAGGGTGCTCCCTCCCCTTCCTGACTCCCCTGCTCCTGACTGCATTCCCTGTGTCGAGGGGCGGCAGCGCGCCGCTCCTCACTCCTCCTCCTTTCCCCCGACGACCGCTCCCCTGCAGACGCTCCACATGGACGTGTGGGGCCCGGCCCGCGTCCGTGGTCAGGGTCAGGAGAGGTACTTCCTGATAGTTGTTGACGACTACTCGCGCTACACCACGGTCTTCCCCTTGCGCGCCAAGGGTGACGTCCCTGGTGTTTTGATCCCCTGGATCAGCCGAGCCCGTCTCCAGCTAGGCGAGCGCTTTCACTCGGACTTTCCTGTCCTGCGCTTGCACTCTGACAGGGGTGGTGAGTTCGCCTCCGACCTCTTGGCAGCCTACTGTGCTGAGCACGGCATTGAGCAGTCGTACACGCTTCCGGCCTCTCCACAGCAGAATGGGGTTGCTGAGCGCCGCATTGGCTTAGTCATGGAGGTCGCTCGTACCTCCCTGACCCATGCGGCTGCTCCCCACTTTCTGTGGCCGTTTGCGGTCCGGTACGCAGCGCATCAGCTCAACCTCTGGCCCCGTGTCTCCTTGCCGGAGACTTCCCCGACTCTACGGTGGACGGGAGAGGTTGGCGATGCGTCGCGTTTCCGGGTCTGGGGATCTCGAGCTTTTGTCCGCGACACGTCCGCGGACAAGCTCTCGCGTCGCACTGTTCCCTGTGTCTTCCTTGGCTTTGTTCCCGACGCGCCTGGATGGCAGTTTTACCACGTCACCTCGCGCCGGGTTCTGGCCTCTCAGGACGTCACTTTTGACGAGTCCGTCCCCTTCTACCGCCTCTTCCCCTACCGCACTGCCCCGCTCCCCCCCCCGCCTCTCTTCCTCGCTCCAGGTGCTGAGGTACCAGACCCCCTCCCCCCTCAGGGTGCCGCTCCCTCAGGTGTGTCCCAGGTAGACCCGGGTGAGCCTGTCGAGGTAGCTGTTGACTCGCGTCCTGCGTCTGGGGGTGCTGAGCCTGGGAGTGCTGCGTTTGAGGGTGCGGAGCCTGGGGGTGCTGAGCCTGGAGGTGCGGAGCCTGGGGGTGCTGAGCCTGGAGGTGCGGAGCCTGGAGGTGCGGAGCCTGGAGGTACTGAGCCTGGGGGTGCGGAGCTTGGGGGTGCTGAGCCTGGAGGTGCGGAGCCTGGAGGTGCGGAGCCTGGAGGTGCTGAGTCTGGGGGTGCTGAGTCTGGGGGTGCTGAGTCTGGGGGTGCTGAGCCTGAGCGTGCTCCACCTGGAGGAGCCCCCTCCTCCCAGCAGCTGCAGGAGAGGTACCTCGAGTACTGCCGCCTCCGGAGAGGTGCTTCTGGAGCTCGTCCCGGTACTTCCCCTCCTACCCAGGAGCTCCCCCCCATTCAGGTGATCCGCGAGTGGTACACGCGGCGCTGCAGTCTTCGTAGTGGTGCTCCTGGTACTGCGGACCCGAGCGGTGGTGCTGTTGCTGGTGCTGAGGACCCGGACGCTGGAGCTACTGCTGGTGCTGAGGACCCGGGGGCTGGAGCTGCTGCTGGTGCTGAGGACCCGGGCGTTGGAGCTGCTGCTGGTGCTGAGGACCCGACCGGTGGCGCTGCTGCTGGTGCTGAGGACCTGACCAGTGGCCCTGCTGCTGGTGCTGAGGACCCGGGCGTTGGAGCTGCTGCTGGTGCTGAGGACCCGACCGGTGGTGCTGCTGCTGGTGCTGAGGACTCGGGCGTTGGAGCTGCTGCTGGTGCTGAGGACTCGGGCGTTGGGGCTGCCACTGGTGTCCCTGCTGCTTCTGGAGACGCTGCGCGGCCGCGACCGTACTTCGTACCGCTCCTTCAGCAGGTTCTTGGTCAGGCTCCTCCTCCTTGTCCTCCTCCCTCCGTCGAGTGTCCTCTGCCTGTCCAGCCGCAGTCACAGTTACCGCCTGTCTCGCCTCTCCCTGCTCCCTCCCCTTACGCTGGTCCCACAGGAGGTCTTACAGAGCGTCGTGAGCCTGAGTCTCGTCCTGCGTCGCCTGTTCGTACTGCTCGCACTGGTCGTCGTGTCCCACGTGAGCGTCCTCCTCCTGTCCCTGGCACTCACTACATGACTCTGCGTCCCTCCACTGCTCCGCAGCGTGTCCCGCTGCCGTCTCCTCCTGCATCCTCTCTTCCTACTCTTCCTGACCCGGAGTCTGACTCCCGTCGTGCTGCCAGTCCCACTGTTACGCGTCTCCTCGCTACAGTTGTCACTGACCCGACCTTTGAGTCCTCTGCTGCGTCTGCTCTGGTCACTGAGTTGGTTGACTTTGCTGCTCGCTGTCGCCTAGACTACGCTGCCAGCCTTGTCGCTAGGTCTGAGTCTGCGTCTGCCTGTCCTCCGTCCGTCGGGGGTGAGTGTGCCCTCGGCACGGACGTCCTTGAGGACAGACAGGAGGAGTTCCACTGCCTTGCTGCTGCTTTGCCCCGTCTCGTGTCCTTGCTAGTTGCCCCTGAGGGAGACCCGGATGCACCAGACATCCCGACCCCACGCTCTTACGCTGAGGCGATGGCGGGTCCCTACTCCTCTCAGTGGCAGACAGCCATGGACGCAGAGATGGCCTCCTGGAAGTCCACAGGCACCTACGTAGACGAGGTTCCCCCTCCTGGGGCGAACATCGTCAGTGGCATGTGGATTTTCAGGGTGAAGCGGCCGCCGGGTTCTCCACCTGTCTTCAAGGCGCGCTACGTGGCTCGAGGCTTCAGTCAGCGAGAGGGAGTTGACTTCTTTCAGACCTTCTCCCCCACCCCGAAGATGACTACTCTTCGGGTGCTGCTGCACATAGCCGCTCACCGCGACTACGAGCTTCACTCTCTTGACTTCAGCACTGCTTTCTTGCAGGGCAGCCTGCACGAGGAGATCTGGCTGCGCCGCCCACCTGGCTTCACTGGGTCAGTTCCTCCTGGCACCCAGTGGAGGCTCCAGCGGCCGGTCTACGGTCTCCGCCAGGCGCCACGTGAGTGGCACGACACACTGAGGACGACACTTGCGGCTCTTGGGTTCGCTCCCTCTACTGCTGACCCGTCGCTGTTTCTACGCACCGACACCTCGCTGCCGCCATTCTACATCCTCGTGTACGTCGACGACTTGGTCTTTGCCACTGCTGACACCGCGGCACTCGCTCACGTGAAGTCGGAGCTGCAGAGGAGACACACGTGCACAGACCTGGGTGAGCTGACGAGCTATCTTGGCTTGCGGATCACCCGGGACAGAGCACGGCGCACCATCACCCTGACTCAGTCACACATGGTGCAGCAGGTTCTCCAGCGCTTCCGCTTCACGTACTCCTCGCCTCAGTCCACTCCTCTGCCTACCGGTCACTCGCTCTCAGCTCTGCCTTCGGATGAGTCCGTAGAGCCGAGTGGCCCGTATCCAGAGCTTGTGGGCTGCCTCATGTACCTGATGACCTGCACTCGACCTGACCTTGCATACCCTCTTAGCATCCTAGCACGCTATGTCGCTCCTGGCCGTCACCGGAAGGAGCACATGGATGCTGCTAAGAGGGTGTTGCGCTACTTGTGCAGTACGTCGGGCATGGGGCTTGTACTTGGAGGGCGAGACCGGGTTGTTCTCACAGGGCACTCAGACGCTTCTTGGGCGGACGACCAGGCTACTCAGCGGTCGTCCCAGGGTTACACCTTCAGCCTTGGCTCTGGCTCAGTTTCTTGGCGTTCTACTCGCTCTTCTTCTGTTCTCAGCTCCAGTTGTGAGGCTGAGATCTACGCCACAGCCATGGCTGCTCAGGAGCTACGCTGGCTGACCTACCTGCTGACCGACCTCGGAGAGCGGCCTCGTTCTCCTCCAGTGCTGTACGTCGACAACAAGGCTGCCATTGCCTTGTGTGAGGAGCACAGACTGGAGCACAGAACGAAGCACATCGCTCTGCGGTACTTCCTTGCTCGAGAGCTGCAGCAGCGTGGTCAGCTTTGTCTGCGTTACGTGGCCACGGAGGCCAACACTGCTGATGTGTTCACCAAGGCGCTTCAGCCTTGTGACCATCAGCGCTTTTGCACTCTACTAGGCCTTGTACCTACTGGGCCTCACTTGCTTACCTCTTGACCTTGCTTGTACTGTGATCACTATATATATATGCCTACTTGTTTACTTTTGCTAGGTTGTGATCACTGTATCTCTTGCTTTGTTATAAACCTGCATGTGAACTGGTCTTGTGACCGCTTGCTTGTGCTCGGAATTTGTGTGGAATCCTTGAGATCCACCCTGAGCTTGCTTTACTTTGCTTTGACTGGTCTTGTGACCCTGTGGTTGTCTCCCACTGCGCCTATGGGGGTGTGTCAAACATTGCATGTTTATATTGTCTAGGCTGTAGTGGGTTACACCTTAGGGGGTACACAAAGTTAGGGTTTCCTACTTGTACCAAACTCTGTTCTAGTTCATTCATTCCTGCTCAGTTATTTCTGACAACGTCTTCACCGACACTGTCGTACCCCGATCCCACTCGCCCGTACGTTGTAGTGACCAACGCTTCTGATCAGGCTGTAGGTGCAGTCCTTCTTCAGGACCAGGGACGCGGGTTGCAGCCGATCGCGTACGAGTCGCGTAAGCTTAGGGGAGAGGAGCTGAACTATCCGATTCACGACAAGGAGGCGCTCGCGATCATCCATGCGTATAAGGTGTGGAGGTGCTACCTAGAGGGGGCAGATAGTGTTATACGCACGGACCATTGCTCGCTTCGTTTCCTCAAGTCGCAGCCGCAGCTGAGTCGTCGCCAGGCTAGATGGATGGAGTTCATGGAGGGGAGTTTCCACTACAGGATAGAGTACAAGCCAGGCGTGCGCAACCCAGCAGATCCGCTCACTCGCCCTAGTTGCCAGCTCGCTAGCCTCACAGTCACTGCCGGCCATCCACTTCTCACAGCACTCTTCGAGCACGGTTACACAGTAGATCCCGATTTCACACCGCAGCCACCCGCAGGAGCAGAGGTGCAGGGTAGTGTCTACATACGGAAGGGTACAGCACGGATTTGGGTTCCAGCCTACCGCCCTCTTCGACAGCTCCTTCTCTCAGAGGCGCACGATGTATTTAGCGCGGGTCACTTCGGAGCAGACAAGACGGCTAAGACGCTTAGTCGCACGTACTACTGGCCAGGGCTTGCAGCAGACGTAGAGGATTACATTCGCTCGTGCGACACGTGTCAGCGTACGAAGTCCTCTCGCCAGCGCAAGGCAGGACTTTTGCAGCCGATTCCACCGCCCGACCGCCCTTGGCAGGTAGTTACCATGGATTTCATCATGGCTTTACCGCGCACAGTTAGGGGTCACGACGCCATCTTCGTTGTAGTCGACAAGTTCTCTCGAGCAGCGCACTTCATCCCCACGCACGGCCAGGTCACAGCAGAGGAAGCCGCGACGCTGTTCGTAGATAACGTAGTCCGACTGCACGGGGTTCCCGATTCCATCATCTCAGACCGCGACCCTCGTTTCACTTCGAAGTTCTGGAAGCAGCTTTTCGCACTGTTTGGGACTCGCTTAGCCATGTCATCTGCGTACCATCCAGAGACAGACGGACAGACTGAGCGCGTGAACCAGACCTTGGAGCAGATTCTTCGTAGCATCACGATGCACGATGCAGCAGCATGGGACAAGAAGCTGAGCATGGCAGAGTTCGCATACAACAACACGCATCACTCCGCCACAGGCATGTCACCGTTCTTCGCACTGTACGGTCAGCACCCCAATGTCCCCACTCGTGTCGATCTCACACCCACTGTCCCTCGTGCGGACAATTTCCACCAGCACCTCACCTTCATTCACGACCACGTGAGGAAGCACCTTGAGCTTGCAAATGCACGCATGGCACGCACCACCAACCGCAGTCGTCGTGAGGTGTCGTTCGCAGTCGGTGACCGTGTCCTTCTCGATAGCCGCAACCTCCGACTGCCACAGGACAGCAAGCTTCGCCCACGTTTCATTGGTCCATTCGTCATTGAGCGCGCACTTGGTCCAGTCGCATACCGCCTTCGTCTTCCCGCTCATTTCCGCATGCACCCATCATTCCACGTGTCTCTCCTTCGTCCATACACCGATCCCAACTCCACCTTCTCGGGCCGTGATCGCACTCCACTGCCGGTAGCTGTTGACACCGACGAGCCCGACTACCAGATCCAGCGCATCCTCAGGCACCGTCGCCGTCTGCAGGGAGGTGTCTCCTTCGTCGACTTCTTGGTTCGTTGGCGTGGTTACGATGCAGCCGACGACAGCTGGGTTCCTTTGTCGTCGCTGTCTCCTGACAACGCTTGCCTCAAAGCGTACCTTCAGTCTGCAGGCGCCGCGGACGTCGCCTCCTTGGGAGGGGGGTAGTGTTACAGGGGGTTTTACTGTTCATTCCGAATAGAAGTTTTCCCAACCCATCCAACCTTATCTTCCTAGATTTCCATGTGCCACGTGGCACTCTACTTTTCTACCTTCACAATTCCTAGTCCCACAATCTACTTTCCAACCTTGTTTCTTGCATGCTATATCAACCTTGCTTGTAATCCCTCATATCAACCAATTCTCATTCAACTCTCTTTCAATTACTCAGTAACTTCTTCGCCTATTTCGCCAATAGTCTTTTCGCCAAAGCCTTCCGCCGCGCTTTATCCTCGACTTAGTCGACCCCGCTAATTCTTTAGCGGACTTAGGCCGTCGGCCTAACACCCTCCCTCCCTCGACATTATTCTTCCTCCCTCCCTGTTAGGGCGTGTAACAAATTAGTCCGGACCAAGACGCGTCCGGACGATGTAAGAGTTACACTTCTTGCCGGAATTCGTTATGGGTAATGCAACAACACATGCGACGTCGCATGCATCCTGACAGAATCCGACACTTTCCTGTCGAATACGATCCAGAAACCTAGCCGAAACCGTAGGAACGGCCCACCGAACCATCCTTTCTATCTTTGTTGTCATTGGCGCGGGATCACTTAAAGCCGGCAGCCCAAATTGCACAAGTTTTTTTTTTTTTTTTTTTTTAATATGTTAATGTATACACCGATGATGCAAGTGCACACAAACATATGTCAGTCGTAACTGAGCGTGAGAGGCCCGGTAGCATGCCAGCCTCAGGGGACGACTCTAAGGGGGATGCAGTGCCCCTCGCGCAAGATTCCATAACGCGCCAAAGTGACGGGACCATTTCCAGCCTTTGCCTTCCAGAGTCCGGATACGTCCAAGGAGCCGACACTCCTGATCTGCCAGCGCATATGTCTTCCCGCCCTGCTTCAAATCGCCCTTCGTGTTCAACTTTTTCCCTGTTGCCCGAGTATACACCCGCACATGTAGCCTGAAAGCTGCTTCAATCCTCCTCAGCACCCGCCTGGCCCGAAATCTCTTGCCTCGAAACACGCAATCACACCGCTCTGCCCAAATCTGGTGTATTGCGATTGCCGAGAGAGATGCTTCCGGAAAAGCTGAGCTGGAAGCGGTGTTGCCAAACAGTATGTCGCCCAAGCTGTCAACATGCCTCGCCGGATTCAGCATGCGCAGAGCCTCCCGAACTGCTCCCACAACCGTCTGGATTCTTGGACAGGTGTAGAGGCAGTGTTCCAGAGTTTCAAACTCCCCGCAATGCGGGCAGACCGGCTTTCCACTTAAGAAAGAAAGCATTTCACCCACTTGAAGGTTGAGACTGTGAATTCTCAGCAGCACATCACGCGGTCGGTTCGGTGTCACCAGCGAGTCCTGAATTTTCACAATCCTTTTCCAATCAATAACTCCTGCCCATCTGCCCGCCCAGAGCTCCCGTTTGGCCGATTGATGTTTCGACTGTTGCCAGTTTCCCTTCAACTCCTTCAGCGATGGAAGCCCTCCACCACTGAAAGCCGCTGAGCGCTGAAGCGGAGTGCGGAGCTGGGTGGTGGGTGCGCTAGATTGCTCGGCTGAGAGGAGGCTCAGTTTCCAGCTCTGCGGTGCTGCTTCCCACGCCCGTAGAGCAAGCTTCGCCTGCTTTGAGCCACCGAGCTCCCTCGCTAGGGTTTTGTCATCCTTTACACGCCAACTCCCGTCACCATCCGCGGTCAGCAGGTCTCCCAGACGCACCTCCCACAATTTCTCCGCGGCTTTCTGGCTGCCCACCGGGGTCGTGCTGTTCATCAGGAGATGGCGGTTGAACACGATGCGTTCCCTCGCAGCTTCCTCCCGTGATAAATCAAGCGGCGTGCTGGCGAGCGGTGACTGCATGAAGTTGGCGCACGCAAGCTTCCACCGCTCGCTTTGTCAGAAGAACTGAGCAGGAATGATTGAACTAACAGAGAAATCAGTACAAATAGCAAACCCTAGAATTGTGTACCCCATATAGGCTAACCCACTATAGCCTAACAAACACAACATATATAATGTTTGACACACCCCCATAGGCAAAGTGGGGGAGAACTAGGGGTCACAAGACCAGTCAAGGCAAAGCAAGGCAAGACAAGCTCAGGGTGGATCTCGAGGATTCCACACAAATTCCGAGCACAAGCAAGTGGTCACAAGACCAGTTCACATACAGGTTTATACTAGAGCAAAGGGTACAATGATCACAACCTAGCAAGTGTAAACATGCAGGTATATATATATAGAGATCACAGTACAAACAGAGTCAAGAAGTAAGCAAGTGAGGACCAGCAGGCACAAGGCCTAGAAGAGTACAGAAGCGCTGATGGTCACAAGGCTGAAGCGCCTTGGTGAACACATCAGCAGTGTTGGCCTCAGTGGCCACGTAACGCAGACGAAGCTGACCACGCTGCTGCAGCTCTCGAGCAAGGAAGTACCGTAGGGCGATGTGCTTCGTTCTGTGCTCCAGTCTGTGCTCCTCACACAAGGCAATGGCAGCCTGGTTGTCGACGTACAGCACTGGAGGAGAACGAGGCCGCTCTCCCAAGTCGGTCAGCAGGTAGGTCAGCCAGCGTAGCTCCTGGGCAGCCATGGCTGTGGCGTAGATCTAAGCCTCACAACTGGAGCTGAGAACAGAAGAAGAGCGTGTAGAACGCCAAGAAACTGAGCCAGAGCCAAGGCTGAAGGTGTAACCCTGAGACGACCGCTGAGTAGCCTGGTCGTCCGCCCAAGAAGTGTCTGAGTGTCCAGTAAGTACAACTCGGTCTCGCCCTCCAAGCACTAGCCCCATGCCCGACGTACTGCACAAGTAGCGCAACACCCTCTTAGCGGCATCCATGTGCTCCTTCCTGTGACGGCCAGGAGCGACATAGCGTGCAAGGATGCTAAGAGGGTATGCAAGGTCAGGTCGAGTGCAGGTCATCAGGTACATGAGGCAGCCCACAAGCTCTGGATACGGGCCACTCGGCTCTACGGACTCATCCGAAGGCAGAGCTGAGAGCGAGTGACCGGTAGGCAGAGGTGTGGACTGTGAGGCGAGGAGTACGTGAAGTGGAAGCGCTGAAGGATCTGCTGCACCATGTGTGAATGAGTCAAGGTGATGGTGCGCCGTGCTCTGTCCCGGGTGATCCGCAAGCCAAGATAGCTTGTCAGTTCACCCAGGTCTGTGCACGTGTGTCTCCTCTGCAGCTCCGACTTCACGTGGGCGAGTGCCGCGGTGTCAGCAGTGGCAAAGACCAAGTCGTCGACGTACACGAGGATGTAGAACGGCGGCAGCGTGGGCCTCTAAGCGGGGCTCGACGGGGCCGCGGGGCCGCTAAGCGGGGCGCAACGGGGTCGCGGGGCCGTGAGGTGGGGCGCGACGGGGCCGCGGGGCCTCTAAGCGGGACGCGACGGGGCCGCGGGGCCTCTAGGCGGAGCGCGATGGGGCTGCGAAGCCGCTAAGCGGGGCGCGAAGGGGTCGCGGGGCCGGTAGGTGGGGCGCGACGGGGCCGCGGGGCCTCTAAGCGGGACGCGACGGGGCCGCGGGGCCTCTAGGCGGAGCGCGATGGGGCCGCGGGGCCTCTAAGCGGGGCGCGATCGACGGGGCCAGCGGGGCCGGAAAAAAAAGAGAGAAGCGCGCGAGGGCGCTAAGGGGGAGGCGCTAAAACGCGCTCCGATAGTAGGGCGCACGAGGGCGCTAGTAGGTAGTAGGTAGTGGTGGGCCCGAAGAGAACTTAGGTCCTAGCGAAGGACCTGCTCTGATACCATGTCAGAAGAACTGAGCAGGAATGATTGAACTAACAGAGAAATCAGTACAAATAGCAAACCCTAGAATTGTGTACCCCATATAGGCTAACCCACTGTAGCCTAACAAACACAACATATATAATGTTTGACACGCTTTTCCCGCGCCAGCATTTGAGCAGCTTTACGTGAGCGACGAAAGTGTCCGTTCCAAGCGGCAAGTCCGCAGCCTGGAGCATGATGTCACGTTTCAGCGCGTTCGTCTCGGTGAGCAGCAGCCCGATCTTTCTGGCAATTAGGCAGATAAGTTCGATCTCGGGGTCCTTCACACAGACACCCCCCTCTTCCCTGGCCATGTACAACAGCTCTCTGCTCCACAGTATAAATTCCTTGTCGGTGGAGGCCCGGTTACCCGACATGAAATTGTGCGTCAGTTTCAGTATCCGCCCCCAAATATCCATCGGTGGCGGGTACCCCTGAGCCTGAAAGAAGATTATCGGTGAGATGTAGCAGTTTATCACCGCAGCACGCGCGCCAGTTGTGAGATGTTGCGCCTCCCACTGCGACAATTTCCGCTTAATCTGTGCGAAAGCCTTCTCCCATGTAGGATTGCAGCTTACAGCAGGAGTCACCCACACCCCCAGCAGCCTTTCTGCCTCATCAGCCTTCGCCAATTTGAAAACATCGGTCTTCCAGGGCTGCCTGCCCAGATTCGACCCCAGTGGTACGACAATTGACTTCTTCTTGTTAGTAGCGAGACCTGACTCCCCTGCAAACTCTTCTAACAGCTTCTCTGCCGCTACAATCTGCTCCTCCCCCTCCAGGATGAGAGATGTATCATTGGCGTAACCAAGATACGCCAGCCGCTGATCACCCTCGGAAATACCAATCCTCCGGTTCGCTGCTTCCTGCGCCAGCGGTTCCACCGCGCACAAAAACAGGTAAGGTGCTAGAGGGCAACCCTGACGCACCCCCGAGACCACTTCAACCGCTTCGCCAATCCAACCGTTAACCAACAGACTTGTCCGTGTGTTCTCATGCAGGCCCCGAATCCATCCGACAAAGCGAGGAGGAAAACCCATCTTCTCCAGCACCGTAAACAGGAATCCCCGCGATACCGAGTCGAAGGCCTTCCTAAAATCAACGAGCAGGAGGTACCAGTCTTTATCTTTATTTTTGGCCGCTTCGATAATATCCGCCACTAGCCCCACAGCGTCTGACAACCTCCTCCCAGGGAAGAAGCCAAACTGCTCCGGTGAGACTACCCCCGAGAGCACTGTTTTCATCCTGTCCGCTACCACACGCGCTATCACTTTATAGGTGAAGCTGAGCAATGTGATTGGACGGTAGTTCTCCAGCTGATCTCTTCCCCCTTTCTTATGCAGCAGGATGGTCACCGCGTCTTTTGTGGAGGCTGGGAGGGACGCCGTGTCCGAGAAACTCTTCACCAGCGACATGAAGTGTTTGCCCAGGATGTCCCAATGTGCTTCGAAGAGCTCCTTTGGCAAGCCGTCCCGGCCAGGAGCCTTATTATTCGTCATCGACTGAAACGCGCTCTTAACCTCCTCCTCCGACCACTCGGCAGACAACGACTCCGCCGCTGCTGACAACAGTCTTCTGTCCGCCGAGGGTTCCCACTCAGATAAGACCGTCTGTCTGTCCGTTCCAAACAACTGCGAAGCTGCACCCAAAATGCCTTTATTGTCGCTGACCATTGTGCCTCCCACGTTTAACTCCGTGATTTGCGTGCGCTCCTTCCGGCCCTTAATCTTCGCAGATAGGAAAGGTGATGCTACCTCCCCCAACGTCGCCTCCTTCATTCCGGCCATCACGTGCAGTCTCTCCTGCCGCGACTGCTGATAACTTCTCAATTGGAGCTCCCTCTCGCTCAGCAGGTCTTTCAGCCGGACACAGCTCGGGTCCCCCAGCCACGCCTGTTTCAGATCAGCAACCGCCTGTTGAAGGAAGGTCATCGTGGCGCGGACCCTCTTTCTCTCCTCTCTGGCGTAAGCCTTGAGCCCTGCGTTCAGTCTCGCGATTAGCAGCTCGTAGTTGTCACCTGATTCCTCCATCTGGTTCGACACCTTTTTGATCACCTTTCTGACACCCGGTCTCCCCACCATGTATGCAGGGATCCTCCAGAGGCCCGGTCCCGTCTGCACCTGCGTGCTCATCCTGAAGGCCACCTTAATCGCGAAGCTGTGATCCGAGATTGGGTCAGCAGGCATGATGTGGGAGGCGAACTCAACATGCGATAGCAGCGACTGCGAGATGAGTGCGCGATCAATGCGCGAGCTGGTCTGGCAGGCATGTGAGTAGAAAGTGAACTCCCGTTTGAAAGGATGCAGAACACAGAAGGCATCCGATAAATGGAAAGCACTGCAGCGCTGGTCCAAACAACTCGTCATTCTCTTTGGTCGTCCCTTTCCTGGAGGTCCTGTCCAGCGGCGGATTCTCCACCAGATTTAGATCCCCGAGGACAAGCAGGTGAGCGCCGGGTGGTACACCGTCTACCACTGGGCCCAGGACCCAGCGGATGAAGGTTTTCCGGTCCGTCACGTCCGCCGGAAAGTACACTGCTACTAAGGTGATGTGGAAAGTGTCAAGCTGCACGTCCGCTTTGATCAGTCGGCCTGACGAGTGAATCAGAATGTTATGAAGTGATAATCCTTGTCTGCGGTAGATCAGCGCAACACCTCCGGCTTTGGCAGTTGGCGAGGCTACTAAAGTCCTAGGCTGTTTGAGAGAGGTCCAGTAAGGGTGGTCAACTGCTAGTCTAGAGTCTGAGAGTATAGTGATATCAGCGGCTTGTCTGATCCAGTTCCTCGTACGCTGTTGCTTGTTCCCGTCTCCCAGGCCGTTCACATTCAGGCCTGCTACTGTGAGAAGATTTTTTGTACTCATTTAGTCACTGCTTGATAGCCTCCCCTCATCCACAGGCTGGTGAAACATGCAACGGCTATGACGGAACAAACAACGGCTACAGTAGAAGAAATCCTGGTCAACCGATCCTGATCAACACTTAGATCCCGTACTCCTTGCGGATGGTGTACAGGTTCAGCTTCTCGAGGGAGAGACGAGTGGCAGCACCCAGCTTCTCTAACCCCAGCAGGTGGCTTGCAGAGGTGACGTGGTCCGCAGCAGTCATGAAGGATTTGCCGTGCGCCTTTCCGCAGCTGGCTTGGGTGCAGAGCCACTCCTCCCTGTTGCTCCCCGTCGAAATCAGAACAAAGGCCGCATCCATGAGGAGAGGGGTGACAAGCGGAGAAGTGCGGAGAGAAGCAGCTGCGAGAGGCAAGCGAGAGGTCAGAAACCGAGGAAGGTAAGGAACAGCACGAGCAACCCCGACAACCAAACTGTAAGAGGCTGTTACCGTTAATCCTGTGTACCCGACCCACTGTGAGACTCCACTTCCCTATGTTATTCTGACGCTCCGTGACATAGACATCATGAAACTTGTCATAGTGATGTCCGCCACAGAGCGTGCAGGATAGCAAGGGGTAGTGGGCTAGCAGCGTCGTCCCACCAAGCAGCTGATGACGAAACTCGTGACGCCAGCGATGCTTGTCCCCCGCGTGCGGGATCACCAAACCCTTGATCTTATCAGTGTCTGCGCCAGTGACCGGATGCAGCACACGGTGGAAGCAGAGACCCTCGTTGAACGCGGACCGTTTGCGAACTTTCAGCTGGTGGACAGCCATCACATCCTTGACCAATTCCGGCGGAATGTCAGCAGGTACACCCTTAAAATAGACTTCCAGCATCTGCGGGTTGGCCGCCTTTGTTCGAACGTAAGCCGGATCTTCCTGGTGGAGCCAGAAACAGTGAATAGTCAAGCCATTCGGTCGCTTATGGTCCACAATCATCTGCTTGACATTGGTCGCGTCTGCTTCTTGCAGGAAGGAGACCTGGAGTCTGCTGTAACGTGACTTCGCGACGTACGCAGGTAACAGCTCCTGAAACTTCACTGTGGTAAGAACACCGTCAGTAAAGATATGCGACCAAACACGCTTCATCAGCATCCTGACGGTAATAATAACAGAGGCGATCTCATGAGACGGAATGACCGGGAAGAGCAGTATCGCCGTGAACCGTAGATGCGACGCCGTTCCTTTTTCGTTGTCGATTTCCAGCTCCTCATCAGAGTCGTCCTCAATAAAGGTGTCATCAGGTACGACCGTAGCCAGCGCCTTCAGCTTATTCTCAATGGATAATCCCGAGCTTCCCGCAGTGACTTCAGCCTCAGATGGCAGATTCTTCTCAATGTCTGACTTGCTGTTTGTCGTCTGCTTGGATGCAGCATCAGGGTCACCCGTTGTGATTTCAGGCGGCGGCACTTCAACGGCGGGCTTAACGCGGGATCCTTTTGGCGGCATCGTGCGATGATGAACCAAAAACGGCAGAAGCTCTGAGCTGACGAGCTGTTGAAGAATATATGCCGATGGTCTGAGCACAGTACTGATATATAGCCTGCCATTGTCATTGTTAGCGTAGACAGCTGACCAGTGCCCGTAACTTAGGTGATGGGAAGCCGAGGATAGAACTTCAGGATCGCGTCCTTGGACGTAATCCTGATATCCAGTGACGTTAGTCCTTGGTTGTTGTTCGTGAGTGCCAGCAGAGCACCTTGAGAAGCCCGCGCGGACCTTGGACTTAGTTGCTTGCACCAGTGAGATACTCCCTAGAGCAGTCGATATTATTTTCGCATGATGAACATAAAAAGTATATAGTCTGCTTCGTAAGGATGTAACGAGTACAATGCTGGTGAAATTAAAGCCATCAGGTGGCCAGGCTTCACGTAATGTGCTTGTCAGGCAAGTGTCAGGCAGCCATGGCGGCATTGTCATTGTCATGGACCTTCTAAATACAGTATGAGCACAAGTTTTAAAAGGTTGGCGCTAGGGGGTTTTTCTGGTCTGGGTTTTGGCGAAATTTTTGGATTTCGTGTTTTTTTTCCGTTGTTTTCACCAAACCCAGCCTGCCCTCGTATTTTGCCCTGGGTGTTGGCTCGGTTTCCACAAGTCCCAAATTGCACCCGCGCTTCCTTTCAAACCTTGAAAACACTAGTTCGTCAAGATTTAAAAACTCGACCCGCGCGGCCCGCAATTTAGGTTGCGGGCTTTAAGGAGAAATTCGAGATGGTTGTGTTACAACAGCTTGAATGTCAAATCTCGAAAAGTTCCACAAACGGGGTATCTCTTCCAACGGGAGCAGCAAAGTGGCCAATCGGCCCAGTCACCATCGACCCTCCAGGTCCCATCCTGAAGCAGAGAATGTCATGCACCAGCCTAAGAACCTAGCACAAGGTATAATTGCTGTGATGGTTTGACGGAAGTCGACCCAGAGATTTCTGCGATGAATTTCCTGTTGTGGCATTGAAGCACCTGTAGTCCGTCTGCCGATTGTCAATGGCTGCCTTCAGGCACTCGCGTCCATTCATAGAATCTGTCAGGTACGCACGATATGACTCAGCAGCTTATTAATTGACCTAATTATGGCTCACCAAAGGTTGTGATCAGAATCCGAGCATTCAAGTCCTTTCGCGATGAGCCGCAAGAGATAAGGTTCACTCCTGGCTTCAACCTTATAGCTGGGGCAAATGGAAGTGGAAAGTCGAACATTTTGGGTAAGCGTGAAACAAGTGAACGTCCATAACATAAGCCTGTCCCATTTCTAATCAAAACTCATCAATACTGTGCAGATGCAATCCACTTTGCCTTCGGCGAGGCCTATCATGCATTGCGTGTGCAGTCATTGGCCGGTCTTCAATCGTCCGATACGAAGGAAGGATGTGAGATTTCCGTAGTAGTACGTACATCCAAAGGAGGAAGTGCGGTCGACAGAATCTGCATCGACGCAAAGCTTCTGCCAGACCAAACTCGACAGACAAAAGTCAATGGGAAGCTCAAAACTCTCCGTGAACTCAAGGTAAGAGTAGTCAGTACGGAAGGCTAGATCGAACACTTGTTGATAGTCCAGACTCACATCTTAACCAAACAGGACTTTCTTCGTGAGAACCGTATCATGTTGGATGCTTGCACAAGCCTCAAGCAGTCCCAGGTCTCGGAGTTGGCGAATGCAAACGATGGTGCAGTGCTGTCTAGCCTCATTTCAGGAGTGTCTGGAGCAGGTACGTTTCATTGAATTCATGCCTGCAGTGTCGCGTAGTCTTGATTTAGAAATGGCACGGATCCATTATTTTCTCCAACTCTGCACCTTGTCATTGTGGTCCAGCGAGGTGGGAAGCCGAGGTGGAGAAGGCTGAAGAGGTTGTGTCCAGGACGGAGAGAAGTTTGCACGAAATAAACACAAATACGTGCTTGCTTGAAAGAGCAACAGCTGCCGATACGGCCAAGTCCAAAGAAGCTCATGAAAGATGGAAGGTGTGTCACATCTCTTCTGCTTCTATTTTGCAACCTCGGTGACTTCGATCTTAACTGTCATCACTCCAGACGTGCAAGAGGCTCGGTGAACTTGGGAAGGCGATACAAATCCACGAGTCACAAAGAAGGATCTCTTTGGAAAACGACGCCAAAACGGCTCAACAGAAGTTGAAAATAGTTCATGATAGCATTCAGACTGTTCTCAAGGAACGTGATCAAAATCTAGCCACTGTGCGTGAGCTCAAGGCGTTGGAGGAAGTGTACGAGGACATTCACGAGAAACGGCACGCTGAAGCACTCTGTAAATATGCGGAGAATGAGGAGATGATTCACGTGTTCCAACTACAGCAAGCAGCTGCACAAGACTTTCATTCGGCTGTGGCAAAGCTTGATTCTGATGTACAAGCAACTCTTCATGAGAAATTGCTCCTCAGTCATCAGCTCAAGGAGCATCAGGATACAGTTGCGCGGTTTGATGACCTGGAGCTACAATCAGCCGGAAAGCATCCATTTGATTTTCTGAGAGAGGAGGAAAAGCAGCTGGTTGATTTGAGGAAGGTAATGAAACACAAGCAGTCGTCATTTTCTCAATGTGGAGACGCACTCGCTGAAGTTGAAAGTGAGCTTGGGCTTACGAGAGAATCTATTGCGGCTCTGGGGGAAGAGAAGTTAAGGTGTAAGTCAAGGGAAGAGTTGTTATCACGGCTGCGAGATCTGCAAGCAGAGTCACAGAGGCAGAGTCAAGAACATTATTCCTTGAAGAGAAAGGAGGCTGCCCTGAGGACCCAGCTCGAAGTCTTGAAGGCACAGCTTGGAAGTCTGGAACCCACGGATTTGAAGTTCCCTGCTTGGCCATTGCACTCAGTTTTCCGTTTCAAGACAGATCAAACCGTCAGTTGTGCCAAGTTTCTCACCGCCTTGGATGTCATTGCAGGTGGGTTCACGCATGCCTTGTTGAAGCCAAATTCTTCCTGCACATGTATATGTTTCCATTGGTTTAACCCCATAAATGTGCAGGTCAGATCAGCTCCACTTGTATTGTGGAAAATATGCACGACGCTAAGTCCCTTCTGGATGTGTGGGAGGATCTCAAGCATCCAAGCATGTTCAATCGCATCTGGCCTCTGGGATCCCTTGTTGTGGATGACATAAGGCAGGATCATTCGTTTGTGAAAGAGAGGTTTGAGGAAGGATCCGTGGTTCTTCCTCTTGATTTACTCGAGTTTGATCCTCGCTTTCTTCCAGCACTTGCAAAGCTTTTCAGCGGCTTCGTTATTGCAATGGACGACACGGTGGCAGCTGAACTTGCAATAAATCACGGCATCCGGAGTGTGACACTTGATGGAAAGGTTCACAAACGAGGCTTTCTTTCTGGCGGTTGGAGAGGTAGCAGAACTCCCCGGGTGATGGTGACTAAGTTTGAACACGACAGGGTTCAGAATGAGGTCAAGAGCACAGAATTGTGCATAGTACAGTCTGTTCAGGTGATGATTATCTCGGTGATATACAGTTTGTTTGACCTTAGCAGAGTTTTTTTCATGTTGTCATTGTCACCTCATGTGCAGGCAATCAAGAACCTTGAGGCAGAGATTGAGCGGGTGCAACAAGATCTTTTGAAGCTTGATGGCATTTCAGGGGAGATGAGAGCACTGGAGAGAAAGGTATGTCCGTTCTTCAAGTTTCTGTCAAATGATTTACAAATGGCTTACATTGCACCTCAAATTTCAGGAAAAGCTCCTCCTTGATTCTCGTGAACAAGCTAAGCTGGCATTCGTTGACACTCAAGATACCCTTGTCGCAGTGGAAGGGAAAGTGGAAGCAAAAGAGATAGTGGTAGCACAACTTCGAAAGCTACTGAATTCTGGCCCAACTGATTCGGCTGGTACTTTTGCCACTTGGAGGACGAAAATACTCTCATCTGCTCAAGATATCGAGTCAAGACTGAATGTGCTGACAATGAAGGTTGCAAAGCTCAGAGATGAGAAATTAGTGATAGAGGAGGCAATGGATGCCACCAGTGTGCAAGATCTGGAGGAAAAGATGGGAAACCTCCTTCAACACCAGAAGACCATCAAGTGCCAGATTACCAATATTGAGGGAGATATGCACAAGTCAAAGTGTGAGAGGGAAGTGCGGAAGGCGAAGCTGGCAGTGTTTTTGTCCAACATAGAGAATCTGGAAGCACAACACAGCAAGCTCCGTGATCAAATGCTAAGCCTCAATTCAGATCTGAAGAACGTACAAGGAGGAATTGCAGAGGCAAGAGAAAGGATATTAGAGGTGGAGAAAGTCCTGGTAAGTTCTTGGTGTCACATTTTCTTACCTGATTTTGTAACACTCAAGCAATTTCTGGCTAATTTGCAGGAATCGGAGCTGCTGGCCAATACAGAGGAGGAACATTTACCAAATTCAGATGACATGGACCTGGATAACACTGAGATACTGGAGCCTGGAGCAGAGTGGAAAGCACTTCTCTGCCGCCTTTCGAAGTAAGTGATTCATACCTCAAGCATGCAAGCTGGAAGATTTGTTATAATGTTTCTTATTGTGTTCTTTCATGTCAGGCTCAAACATGCAAAGCTGTCAGACCAAGAGAGGGATGCTTTTGGCACACGAATATCCACCCTGAAGATGTTCAAGGACCGTGCAGCATCGATCGTGGACTCTATGAAAGTTTTGAAGGAAGGAATATCACGCGCAAAGTCAAAGGTATTCCCTTTCAAAAAAACTTTCAACTCTCCTGCTCCTCTCCTGCATATCCCCAATTTTCATTCTGACATATTGCATCTCCTTTTTTGTCCATATTGATTTGGAGCACATGAAAATCCGTGATCGTGTTCGTACAGGTGCTAATGGTCAACAAAGACACTTACACTCGAGTGAAGTCTTCATTTCAGAACCTATGCCTCCATCTCCTTCCAAACAAGTCTGTCAATCTCATTCAACTTGGAGAAACAGTTGAAGATGGCATTAAGATTGCCTTCTGTAACAGTCCTGCATCTGAGGATTCTGCACCATCTTGGAACACAAACCTCAGTCAGCTCTCTGGTATGCAGACACCTCTTCCAAGTGACCCAATGCGTGATATCTTGTTATCCTGCTGAGTTGTGACTCGCGTGTGTCTGTTGCAGGTGGACAACGAACTCTCCTGAGTGTTGCACTGGTTCTGGCTATTGCCCAGTACAGCCAAAACTTTGTGTACCTGATGGACGAGGTGGATGCTGCCCTTGATGAGGAAAATCAAAGCAGGGTTGGCGCTCTTGTGCAGAGCGAGCTTGCAAAAAAGGGGCAGGTCCTTTGTGTGAGCCACAATCGGGCCTTTCAGACGTTTGCTGATTCTGTGGTCCAAGTTTCCATGGACAATGGATCCAAGATCAGCTATGCTCAGTTGGACTCAGGAAAGCGGGCAAAGCACATGGGAAGTTGATTCTGTTAGCTGGTGTGATTGCTACAATCCAGTTGGGTGATTGTCTGCATCCTTATTCCAGCAGATGTTCATGGTGTGGTACAGTGATTGCATTACTAGGTAGCTTCATTTAACAATGCATTATTATTGGTACAGAATCATAGCATCTCTTGCATGCTGTGAGGATTGGATCTTGAGAGAGTCCATTGACTTTGGCGTTAACTCCCCTCCACTCCCGTCCTCTCTCCCAAAGCTCACAGTGTCCCCAAACTCCATTGGACCCCCTGCCCCTTTCCTAATCAGTCTCCTCAGCTGCCTCCGCTCATATCGCAATCTCTCCCTATCATGCCCACCTGCACTCCTCCTCACCCTCACCTCATGAACCCCTTTCGTGCCACCTGCCTCTGGACCTCCTGCAACCCTTCCTTCCCCTGCGCTCGCCTCCCCTGGTCTGAGACCCATCTGAGCCAGTATTTGATCAACCTCATCCATGCTCGTGTTGTCAGAGAGCTCTGACAGCCAATCAGCTGCCTCCAACCCTTCTCCCCCTCTTATGCCCCTGTGCCCTCCATGTCTGTGTGCCCCCTCTCTGCCTACCCTGTTGCCTTGCCGGACCGAGCTGGTCTCAGACATGGACCCAGAGTGAGAGAGGCCAATTCGTGGAGGAATTATGACATGGCAGCCACTGCTGCTTGCGGTGGTGACCCCAACAGTGGCACCAGCAGCAACAGTACCAGAAGCGCCAGGCACCACAGCAGCAGAAGCAGAAGACAGGTTCTGTTGAGAGGTGAGAGGAGATGGCGGGCCATTCCCACTGCTGTGGTGCCTCAAGCTGCTGCTGGTGCTGCCAGGAGAGTGGCATCCCAAGGCCCTCTCAGGGCCCACCACCTTTTGATAGCTAAGAACCATCCCACCGTCCATCAACCCATTGGGAGAGCGGATGAAAGAAGAGAGATTGAGGATGCTGTGAGCCGGGGATGAGGAGACTGTGTGTGTGCGAGCAAGCTGATCCCTCCTGCTGCTTGCAGTAATGCTCCCCTTGCCTTCGCTACGATCCCAATCTCCCGCTGCCCTGCCTTGACTACCCTCCCAATCCCCACCTCCCCTGCCTTGGCTGACCCATTCCTCAGCTGCCCTGCCTGCAGTGGCACCCCAGTCACCAGCTGCATCAGTAATGCTGCTGCGAGTGCGGTTCAGCTCTCTGCTGTGCGGTGGGCTCATTCTGCTGCTGCTACTGCCGCTGCCAGGTACGCAGTCAATAAGAGAGGCGAGTAAGGAGGAGGAGAAGAGGGATGATGGCGTATAAGGGGTGGAAGGGAGGGGTGGGTCATGTCGAGCGAAGGGAGCTCCAGCAGAAGAAGACGAAAAGTGAGCACCAGCAGCAGTAGCAGCAGCAGCAGAAGCAACAGCTGAAGCGACAGCAGAAGAGGGGACTGCAGCAACCACAGGTGCAGTAGCAGGAGCGGATGATGACGAGGGGGAAGTAGCAGCGGCAGAGGCAGTGGGAGCGACTTGGGAGGCAGCATAACTAGACGCGGAGGAAGAGGGAGAGGGCATTGGCAATGCATGGTAGCCTCGATGGTGGTGGTCCTGATAATGCCGGCCCTGATGGTGGCGATACTCTCGGCGGTAGTGCGGGCTCCTGGGGAAAACACGGAAGATTTGAGGGAAAAAATAAGGGTAGATTTGAGTCGGCTCAAGAGTCGCCTCGTTACAGTGTTACACAAAAAAACTCTCGGCGGTTGTGTGGGCTCCTGGGTAAAAACAAGGAAGACGTGGAAGAGAAACAACAGGAGAAACGAATCGGGCGAAGGACGCCGGCTGTGGTGGAGGCTTGCAGTCGGGATGCAATTGGCAATGATGGAAATCCGTGAGGGGAAACGATGCGGGAATGATATCGAGACAGAGGTAGCGAACAGCGGTGGCTGTGGAGAGCAACAGGTACAGGAAGGGAAGAGTGGCTGGACAGACATGGTATATGTGGTAGCTGTGATAGGTATGACAGGTACGATGAGTATGATAGATATGATTAGTATGATTGCTATGTAACAGATATGTCAGGTTGCCCCACGTTCCTGAATCTGCCCTCCACACCCACCTTTGCTGGGCCCACACTGAAACCCGCTCCCCTCGGCTCCGCCCTTGCTCGCGTTGCTGCCCTTCTGCCTGCTGCTGCTGCTGCCATTGCTGGTGCCGCCCATCCTGCCCCTCCCCCCCCTGCCCCCCCAGCCCTTTCTCTCGCTCATGCTGTGCGCCCTCCATTCCCTCCTGCTTCCTGCCATCTTTCTGCGCTGCCTGCTGCTGCCCTTGCTGCTGCCCTTGCTGCTGCCTACCTTGATGCAACTTCCTCTCCCCTTCCCTGACCACTGTCTCCACTTCTCTCTCTCCTCCTCCACCCTCACATTCCCCTTCCCCACCTCCTCTCACACTCACTTCGTTCCCCTCTCTCCCCTTACCCTTCCCCACTAACTTCCCACCCTCTCCTTCCACCTTACCACTCACCTCCACTTTAGCCCCTACCCCCATACCCATCCCAACGCCCTCCCCCAACCCTCTCTCCTCCAGCCTTCTCCCTGCTTCCCTTAACCTCCTCTCCATCCACTCACACCTCCTCTCTGCATCCCTCCTCCTCCTCTCCGCCTCCTCCCTACCTCTCTCCACCACACCCATCATCACCATCACCTCACCACTCTTCCTCCTCTCCCTTTCCCTCCTCTCCGCCCACTCCCTCCGTTCTTCCATTACCCTCCCCAAAACCGCACTCAACTCCTTCTTCAGCTCCTCTTTCTCCTCTAAACACCTCCTTAACTCATTCTGGGACCTCTCCCATCGTGCTTCTGTCTCTTCCAATCTCCTCACTAGCCGCTCCCTCTCTGCTCTTGCAGCCAATCTCGCAGCATCCTTTAAAGAGGATGGCGATGAGCAGGATGAGGACAAGGGGAGCCCGAAGGAAGAGGAGGACGAAGGGGTTACCAGGTGTGACGTGGCATTGCTACTCCCAAAACTTTCAGAATCCCTCACATTCGATAGTATCACCTGTGCCTGTGCTAGCAGTGCCTGTGCATCACTGCTAGCCTGCCTGTTCCCCCCTGCTGCTGCAACAGCCGCTGCTGCAGCCTTCAGCAAACCACACACCTCCGCAGCTGTTTCTGCTGCTGCAAATTCTCTCTTGCTCTCTCCTCCCATCCCTCTCTTGCCCTCTGTCCCCACTGTTCCCGTGCCATCGGCCCGTGCCACCACACTGCTTCTGCTGCTGCTCCGTGCAGCATCCAGTGAGGGCAGGTGCAAAGACCGCAGATCCACGAAAACTTGCGGCGTGTTGCTGCCCGACCGAGACTCCCCACGCTCATGCTGCTGCTGCTGCTGCTGCTGCTCCCTCCTCAACTCCTCCACCTCCCGCCTCAGCTCGTCCCTTTCTCTCCTCGCCTCGTCCCTCTCCCTCTGCAGCACCTGCGCCTCTTCCATTTGCAGTGTTCTCACTTCATCAAGCTCCCTCCTCACCTCCACTAACTCTCGCCTCAGCTCGTCCCTTTCTTGCCTCGCCTCGTCCCTCTCCCTCTGCACCGCCTGCCCCTCCTTCAACTGCCGTGATCTCACTTCATTCATCTCCCTCCTCACCTCTTCCAGTGCTCGCCTCGCCTCATTCCTCTCCCTCTGCAGCGTTTGAACCTCTTCCATTCGCAACAATCCCACTTCATCCAACTTCCTCCTCGCCTCTTCCACCTCTCGCCTCACCACGTCCCTTTCTCTGCTCACCTCGTCCCTCTCCCTCTGCACCTGCTGTGCCTCTTCCAATCGCAGTGATCTCACTTCATTCATCTCCCTTCTCGCCTCCTCCAGTTTTCGCCTCGCCTCATCCCTCTCCCTCTGCAGCGTTTGAACCTCCTTCATCTGTAGTAACGTCAATTCATCCATCTCTCGCCTCGCCTCATCCACCTCTCGCCTCAGTTCGTCCCTCTCTCTCTGCAGCAACTGCACCGCCCCCAAGTGCACTGCTCTTGCCTCCTCCACTTCTCGCCTCGCCTCATCTCTCTCCCTCTGCAGCAACTGCACCTCTCCCATCTGCACTGCTCTCACCTCATCCACCTCTCGCCTTAGTTCGTCCCTCTCCCTCTCAGCAGCAGCAGTCGTTGCCGCCGCTCTCCTGCTCTCCGCCTCTGCTGCCTGCAGTGCAGCTCTCAGGTCGAGCGCCTGTTGCGCCAGCACTGCCGCCTCCTCTGCACAGAGGGTTTTGAGGAGGGCCAGGGGAAGCAAGAGGGAGGGAAGAGGGCCAGGTGATGCCATAGGTGCCATAGCAGAAGGTCTTTTGGGGCGCCTCAACAGGTGATGCCATGGGTGCTGTAGGAGGAGGGCTTTTCGCTCGTGTTTCACACCAGTGCAGTGCAGTTCTGAGGTCGAGCGCCTGTTGCGCCAGCACTGCCGCCTCCTCTGCACAGAGAGGTGTGGTGGGTTGGGGACGGGGGTCATTGATGAGTCGACTCAAAATACGCCTCTCCTCTCCGCCTCTGCTGCTTGCAGCGCGGCCCTGAGGTCGACTGCCTGTTGCGCCAGCACTGCCGCCTCCTCTGCACAGAGGGTTTGAGGAGCGCCAGGGGAGAGTGGGGTTTGGGAGGCAGTGGAGGCGGAAGGGTTGGGGACGTGGGGAGCAGTGGAGGCGGCAGTGCTGGCGCAACAGGCGCAACCGAGTGGTTGGGGACGTGGGGTTGGGGAAAGGTGGGAGAAAGGGAAGAGGAAAGAGGGGAAGTGAGGAGGAAAGGGGGAAGCGGGGAAGAGGGAGTAGGGAAAGCAAGAAAAAACGTTCGACTGCACACTGACAGCACCTTTACCTCCAACCCCCCCACCTCTCAGCATCTGCTTTTCTCGCTCGCATGCTGCCACACGCTCTTCCGCCCGCCTCAGCTCGTCAGCCACACGTGTCACCTCCCTATTCGCCACCACCCTCCCCTCCCTCTCCGCCTCCACCTGCTTCCGCAGCTCCCCCTCTCGCCTCCAGCCGCCCCTGCTGCGCCTCTGCCGCCTCCCTACTCTCCCTCTCTGCCTCCGCCTGTTCACTTAGAGCCCCCACTCGCGCCTCCATCGCCGCTACCTCCGCCTTCAGCCGCGCCTGCTGCGTCTCCGCCGCCTCCCTCCCCTCCCTCTCCGTCTCCACCTGCTTCCGCACCTCCTCCACTCGCGCCTCCATCGCCGCTACCTCCGCCTCCGACCGCCCCTGCTGCTGCGCCGTCACCACAGCCGCAGCTGCTTCTGCTGCTGCTCTCGCTTCTGCTGTTTCCAACCCGGCTGCAGCTTCTGCTGCCGCGACTGCTGCTGCCACCACTGCCGCCGCTGCCGCCTTTTCGGACGCCGCGGCCTCTAGCTCCAGTCGCGCCTGCTGCGCCGCTGTCGCCGCTTCCCGCCCCTCCTGACGGAGCCGCGCCAGATTCCGTTCAAACGAGGCGCGCTCCGTCAGCAGCTGCTGCTGCAGCGCCGCGATCTGCCGCGCGGCCTCTGCGAGAGGTGAATGAGGTGAGGCAAGATCGAACTTCCGCGCGATTGGGGGCGGGAAAGGCGGCGCTTGAGGCGGCGGGAGACACGCTGGAGGGGGCGACGCGGGGAGGTGCGCGACGGGGAACGAGGTCAGTGGGTCCTGAGGCGGCTCGAAACGCGGCTGAGGAAGAAATAGGGGGGATTGGGCGCGATCCAAATTCCACTGCTGCTGCTGCTGCTGCTGCTGACGGTGGTGGTTGTGCTGCTGTTGCTGTTGTCGTTGGATCTGCTGACGTATTCCGGCCAATTCCAAATGTGGCTGCTGCTCCTCTTGCACCTGCTGTTGCTGCTGCTGCGGAAAATGCTGCTGCGGCGAGTAACCCTCCTCCTCACACTGCCGCGGGTAACCCACCTCGCCGTCGCGCTGCGGCTTCCCACCATCAGCGGTCAAGCCCTGCTGTGTGCCGCGCATGAGTTCAACGTGCCGTGGCGGCGATGGGTCCAACGAATTCCTGCCGCCGTTGAAGCGTGCATACGCGCGGCTCGCGTTGCTCCTCCGCTGCTGCTGCTCGCGTCGTTGGAAAAGTCGAATCGCGCCGCGTGAATTGCCCACCGACAAGAGTCCTGCTCTCTCGTTCAACCCCGCCAGCGGGTAAGTTCTCTACGAGCCCCGCTGCTGCACCACCGCTAACGCCGCTCTGCCGCGTGCGCTCCTCGTCTCCGCCTCCCGCAAACGGCAGCTTAAGCGCGTGCAGCGCGCAATCAGGGCGGGCGGAAGGACTGCGGGCGGGAAATGGCGGGCGAACATGGCGAGAGAGACGGGAGATGCCGGAAAAGGGAAAAGCATGGAAAGTCAACGGGTCCGACCAAAGTACCTGCCACACATGTGTCGACACATGTGGATTGAAGAAGCTTGCGTGAGAAATCAATGGGTATGGATTGCTAAATGAATGGATTACTACGCAGTGGGTATGGAATCCATACTATGGATGGATGGAGACTAGTGGTGAGGAATAGGTTTGGTGGCAGGACATAGGTGCTCCAAACCAAAGCTGGAGGTCAGGCTGCTGCCATGAGGCGATTCGCGAAACGAGTTCCGCCAGGTGCGGTGAATTTTGAACTGGAAGGCAGGCAGCTTGCCGAATCAGCGGCGGTTCGCGATTCATGCGAAGTCCCTGAAGGCTTGGCGGGAACGTTCGCGAGGGCCGGAGAGGTGTTACAACGCTCGACTACAGTTTCAGTGAGCTTACGTACTGCTTGGTGTAATAAATCACAAAACTTATGAGGGATTACAAAATCAAGCCACCTCACCGCACTTGTGAGAGAAGCTCAAACCACAAATCACCACAAAATAGGCAGCCTACCACAAGGCGTGATAGTGGTAATCAATTTCACCCCCCAAAAAAAAAAAAAGGAATTTCATGCTTGCATGCGGACGCATACACGCACAAGCCCAAATCCACCAGGTTACATGCAGGCGCAGGCGGGAACGGCAGGTGCACACTGCAGGGTGAGGACACGCAGCCGCTCCACCACCTCGCTCATATCCGGGCGGCGGGCGGGCATGTGATGCCAGCAGCGGCGCATGAGGTCTGCGAGGGCAGGCGGGCACCATGAGGGGACGTCTGGACGCAGACCCTGGTTTGTGCAAGGGGGAGGATGGGACGGTGAAGGTGGTGTGAGAGAGAGCGAGGAGGGTAGACTTGAAAGAAAGGCCGCTTGAAATAATTGTATTTCAAACAGCATTCCCCCCCAACCCCCCTCTGCATACCCTTTTCCCATCTCCACCATCCACCCCCATGCCCCTCCTCCCCTTTCACCCTCCCTCGATTGATTCTCTTCCCCTCACCTGGTTGACCATGCAGCAGACTTGCTCGGGCTTGAGTCCCTCGAAGAGAAACGGGTTACCACACGTGACTATCTCCCACAGCACAACGCCATAGCTGTATACGTCCGCCTTGTGGTCGTATGGCTGCTCCTTGAGCACCTGGCATTGGAGGTAGGGGCATTGAGAGGGGAAACGGTTAGGGTTACCACACGCGACCATCTCCTGATGCCATAGCTGTACACGTCCACCTTGTGATCGACGGCTGCTCCTTGAGCACCTGCGGTGCAAGGGAGACGAGGCGGTCCAGGGGAGATGAGGCGGTGCAAAGAGAGATGGGGTGGTGCGGAGAGATGGGGTGGTGCAGAGGCGCACAGACAGTGACATGAGGCAGGCTGGAGGGGAGGAGAGGAGAGGAGAGGAGATGTGATGAAAGGAAAGGGAAGGAGACGAGAGGAGACGCGACGAGAAGAGATGAGAGAGGAGACGAAAGGAGTTGAGAGGAGAGGAAACGAGGGGATAGGAGAGGAGAGGAGAGGAGACGAGAGGGTGGGTCGTTCCATTGCTCCTTGAGCAACTGCCATGGGGGTGGTGCAGAGAGTCGGAGGGTGGAGAGAAGGGGGGGAGGAGAGGGCAGCAGGGATGGTATTGGGAGGTGGAGGGACGTCACAGAGACGCATGGAACTGACTGCACTCATTGCACACAGCACACAAACGACTAACATGCCTTGGGTGCCAGACGACCATACCCTTGTAACTTCAAGTGCACTACTGTAACACCACCAGGAGTGCCTTCTAGAGCCATGTGCACATTTACCTCTGGCACCTGGCACCTTGCACGCATGTACCTCATACACCTTGCATTGCACACATGTATGTACCTCGGGAGCCATCTACCCGAAGGTGCCGGTGCGGCGCTTCATGGAGTGGTCCCCCGGCTCCACAGAGATTGTGTGCTCCTCTAATACCTTGCCTCAGCATTGCACTTAGCATTGCACCCAACATACCTCGGGTGCCATGTATCCGAAGGTGCCGGTGCGTCGCTTCATGGAGTGGTCCCCCGGCCCCACCCGGCTCTGTATTCATGTAACCATGCCTTTGCAACCATGACCTCGTGAGCTTGCACCCATGCACCTCGGACTAGAAACCCATCATACCTCGGGTGCCATGTATCCGAAGGTGCCAGTGCGGCGCTTCATGGAGCAATCCCCCGGCTCCACCCTCGACACGCCAAAGTCTGCAATCTTCACCACCCTGCACACGCATGGTGATGGTGACGTGGCATGGGGATGGTGACGTGGCATGGGGTTGGTGACGTGGCATGGAGATGCTGGTGCACACATGCATGCATGCATACCGCACAACACACACATGACAACGCAGCAGCACACATGATGCAGGAGTGACATGGCGCAGTGCACAGTGAGCAGGCGATGTGAACAAGTTGACATGCGCAAGGCAGGTGGGCGAGAGGCGGGTGGGAGCAGGGGAGTCGCGCGGGACCAGGAGGGGCGCGCGGACAAGAGGAGTTGAGCGCGCACCTGAGCTTCTGGTCGAGCAGCAGATTATCCGTCTTGAGATCGCGGTGTACTATGTTGCGCGCATGCAGGTAGCGCAGGCTGGGCGGACACGGGGTTGGGCGCGAGGGCAGGGAGGGGAGCGGCGCAGAAGGTGGGGGAGGGAGGGAGAGAGAGGGAGAGGGAGGGAGAACGATGCATATCCGAACAAAAGATACACGGCGAAGATAGGGGGAAGAACTACACCAATGCTTCTGAAATGCGCTGTGCATTCTCTCAGTTATTCCCCCCGGCCGTCAGTCCGTAGGCCCCCCCTCCCCCCACCCATGCCCCCCCGTACCACCAGCAGCACGCTCGCTTCACCCTCTTTGCAGCCCAACCTGTTGTCGCACACCGCGCCGCGCTTGCGCCTATACACACCCCACGCCCCATGCCCCTTACAGCAGAACGTGCGTACGTACCCTTCCGCGACTTGCAACGCGAGATGCAACGCGCGTTTCAACGGCAGCCGCTTCTTCTTCTTGCTCTGCTTCGCTAAGAGCTGCTTCAGCGTTCCGCCGGGGAGAAACTCCAACACCAAGCAGCACAAGTTGCGTCCCACGCGTAACTGCCCCTGGTGATCCTCCACCGTCGATGTCAGATCGTACGACTCCTGTCCGCCGATGATCGCGCCCACAAATTCGCAAATGTTCTTATGTCGAAGCTTGCTCCAAACGAGCACCTCTTGCGCGAACACGTCCCGCAGAAACGCCAAGTCCGCGGAGTTTTTTTCCGCCATCGCCTCAGGCTTCCCCTCCATAGCCTTCCCCGCGCCCGCTTTTTCCCCGCGCCCAGCCTCCCCTGCATATTTACCAACCCCCCCGGGCGCAACCGCAACCGCCTCCCCTTCTGCCTCCGCAGCTGCCCCCGCCGCGCCACCAGCGGTTCCGCCATTCCACGCGCCGACGATTCTCCCCGCAGCCGCAGCTGCCGCCGCCGCCCGCGCGCCCCCATGCACGGTCTCCCCCTCCCAGTTGAGAAGCTTCAGGGCAACGTCGCGGCCCTTGTACTGCCCGCGATGCACGGTGCCGAACGAGCCGCGCGCGACGAAGTCGCGAATCACCAGCTGCGACGCGTCCATCTGCCACCGCGGCGGACGAACGCGCGCGCCGCCGCCGCCGACGCCGACACCGCACCCAGCGCAGCCGACGCCGGCTCGCGGAGTAGAAGGCTCGCAATGCGCGAAGGAGTCGTCGCGCGGTGCGGGGAGGTTGCTCTGAGTCACGACGTCTCGCTGACGCCGCGGCGCGGCCACGTAGGTTTGCGGCATGGAGGCGTGCCGCGGCGCTGAATCCGCGCTCTGCGGAGAGGCTCGCGAAGTTTCCGGAACGGCATCGAGGCGCGCGGGCCCCGCCCATCCGGACCACCATCGCGCGGAACCCCCAGCGGCGGGCCGTGCGAGTAAACCGGCGCCGCCTGCCGCCTCGCGGCGCGCGCCGCCGTCACCGTCACCGTCGTCGTCTCCGTCTTGCTCGTCCGTCACCTCCTCCCCTTCCGTCTGTATCCTTTCCAGAATTTCCGCCGCGCCGCAGTTACTCATTCGCCGCTGAAGCGCAGTGCCAATCGCGTGGTGCTCTAACGATCGCCTTCCATCAAGCCGCGCAGCCGCTTTCTCCTCCATCGCGCGCCGCACGCGTTCCCATCCCGTCTCTCCAGGGTTTTCTATGCACGACATCGAGACTGCTTCTAACGGGGCACAACCCGCTGGTTGCTGTTCGTGTAACGGCGTTACAAGAGCTGCAGTCGAGTCAAACGGAAGGCGCTCCGTAACCGGTTCGTAAGCTTCGTCTGACGGACTGGCTCCGCTCGGTTCGCGACGATCGTGACAGCTGTTTTCGAGAGGCGACGCCCCGGCGAGCGAGCAATGCGGCGATGGCACTGGTTGACCTAGTCCGCGAAGCTCGCCACGTGGCGACTGGGAGACACAATGCTCGCAGCCAGAGGGATTTTCATCGTCACGTGGCTCAGCCAAGTCAAGCGAGTCAAAGCGTGATTCGCGGTGCGGGACTTGACCCATCCCGTCGTGTATACTTTTAAAAGCCCCTTCGTGTTGAAACGCGTTATTGAAAGACCCGCCATGAGAAGCATCGCTGATGACGCTGCTAGTCGCCTCGAAGGCGTCTTGAGACGTCGTACTCGAAACATGCGATGTACGCGAGTCGTCACTCGATGACGACGCGTTCGACGCACGTCCGTCGGATCCGTCAACTGTAACTAAGGAAGTTAGGTCTGAACTGACGGAGCTGTCGCTGTGCTTGACGACGCCATTGCCGTCGATTGCGGAGGCTGCAATCTGCTGCATCGTAATGAGGCGGCATGGGGCTGCAGGAACAGCTGCTTCACGTACGCCATGGAAGCGAGAACTATCAAAAGCAACAGCTGCAGCCATGGCGGTCATTCTTCCAAATCCTGCTAGCTCCTGTTACCTTTCTTCCCGCATGTCGCTCGGCTGGTTGGAACAAACAAGGAGATTCGGGGTCGACACTCGAGAGGAGCTGCGGCACACAAAAACGGAGGAGCGGAGCGTGGTTGAGAGGGAAAGGAAGGTCCAAGTCTGACAGAAGAAATGCACAGTTTGCTGCTTTGGCGGGTGGTCAGGTGGAATGACTCTTGTACAGTACGTTCTCTGTGGTCGGGCTCGTTGCGTCGCGGCCCAAAAAGGCAAACCCTGCAAAAACGCTTCTCACCATGTACGACCTCACCGCACCCTTACCACAGCCAAGAAAAGTGGATGGTAGGCCTTGGTTTTTGGAAGTGTCTTGGGGGGAATTTGCCCCACAAATCTGGCTTGGGTGAGCTGTACGGTACTTGTGAGAGATGCTGTGGTTATCTGTGGTGCTAGGGTATAAAAGACATGCACAGCGTACAGTAGCCATGGCCAGGGAGTTCACGAACGACCTTGCGAACAGAGAATCTTTGGTGGTGCCCTTCGTATAGGCCCCATAGGCTTCGAAAGGGCATCGCCACATCCCCAACAGAACATCGTGACACTTCCGGTCGGGAAAGGGAAGGAATGGGGTTGGACGGTCGAATCAAATTGGAGCATGCCTCCTCAACGATTCGGCCAATTTCGACGAATCCTCTTGCGGTATTGACCCTTCAAATTTTCCAGTGCAGGAGGAGGGGAGGGAGGGAGGGGGAGCTTGACACGGGCCAAGAACGTACAGTACCCTCAGCCAGCAACAAAATTAGGGGCTGTACGGGCTTCTGCCACCTAAATGCCCTTCAGTTCTGTCCCTCATTCCGTCATCTGGCACAGGTTGCGGGTGGGTGGGAGCCCAGTTTCTGGCAGCTGCCACTATATCTCCCAAAACTTGTGCCCAGACCAGATACCAGACGCGCTCAAATTTTCTGCATTTTCAAAAACACCTGGTTTTCATACTTGGTGATGTTGTCGAGGTGCGCCCGTGAGCAAAGATACCAGCAACTGCAGGGGTGTGGATGTCCTGTGTTCCCCAAGTTGGTGCGATTCGCGGGAACCATCAACACCTGGGTTCGGCCTGTGTTGCCCCCTAACATATAGGGTAATTCGAGTCAATGTTAACCATGTTGGCCAACGCCTCCTCCCAATCTCCCACCACCAGCCACGACTGAGGATAACGCAACCAATCACAATCCACCTTGACAGGAAGATGTGGATTGCTTTGGACCTTCCGCTTGTGCTTTGCTGGATGTCGATCCGCCGCGAGGGGAACGAACGAGCAGCGTGGAGCCGCGCATGAATTGCTTGGATGAAACAGAGGTCGCAATGATTGCATGCCACGTCCTTCGTTTTCAACAAAAAGGTCGTTATTAGCGTCGGTCGTGTGGAATTTGCTGGAAGTGTACTATGATACTTGAAAAAAATGCATATTACGAAAAACTTTATATATCAAGCCTCACACGCACCCATATGGGCGAACGTCACTTCGCCAGATTTTTCAACAGCTTGATAAAATGTGGTGGGCACATGAACAACACGGTACCAGTGATTCTTATGCCTTTCCATTCAGCCCGTCAATACAGTACCAATGTTTCGTACATATACTCCCTTGCGGCCCTCGCCTGCCTCTCCAATCGCACCTTACATCAAGCAACCAAACCAGCAAGACAGTGCTGTCCCAACCCAAAAAATCGAACAATCTACCGCACCTTTTCATCCTCTATAAGCACGCGCTTGAGCACCTCGTAGCACATAAAGGAGATGCCAGCAGCCGGCATCATCTTGGCACACGACGGCACCACCCCTCGGTACAGCCCCTTGACACCTTGTTCCCTCACAATGCTCCTCATGCACTGCAGCATGCCTGTGTATGCCACCCTGCCTCCTGTCGCACCCATTTGAAGCTGCAGCAGAGGGAAGAGGGGGGGGATGGACATACGAGAGGGAGAAACTGAATATTTAGGAGAGGAAGAGAGGGACAAGCAGCATCACCAGGGGGCACACGACAGCACGGCACCACCCCTCGGTACAGCCCCTTGATGCCCTGCTCCCTCACTATGCTCCTCATACACTGCAGCATTCCCGTGTATGCCACCCTGCCACCCGTTGCCCCCATCTGTAGCTGCACACAAAGAAGCGGGTGTGGGTTGGGAAAGGGGGTGAGGAGAGGGAGGAGCGGAGGTGAGAGACTCGGAAGGAAGGAGCAACGCACAAGCAAGAAAGGCAAACCATCTGCGCCCTCCCTGGTATCCGCATGCCCTGCAACGTGACTCTCTGCATGCAGGAGGGGATGAACGAGGGGGCATGGAGTGGAGTGGGAACGGGGCAGGTCAGGGTAGGGCAAGGGCGACGCAACGAGCCGGCTCACACCAATGCAGCTGGACGCGAGGAAGCAAGCCATGACTCCAAATCCCGGTGCTTACATGTTTCCGGGCGACTTCCAAGGGAAATGTCGAGGCAGCAGCGAAGCACCCGGCCGTAGACCCAATCACGAGCGTCATCAGCGGCTCAATCTCCTCCCGCCCTCTCGCCCGTCTATACGCCGTGCACAGCGTATCATACGCATAGAAATTCGCACCGGCGTACGGAATCATGCCCACCACACTCGGCGCCACGCCGCGGTACAGCTCCCCCACGCCCTGCTCGGTGATGATCGTGTGGAACGCGTGCAGCACGCCGCGGTACATGTCGGGGTTCACTGTCAGGCGCGTCTTGACCAGCTCGAGAGGGTAGGTGAGGAGGCAGGAGGCGATGCCGGCTGAAGAGCCGGCGATGGAGGAAATTGGGATGGGGAGTTGACGGGGGATGATGGAGGGACGGCCGTCGCGCGGAGTGAGGAAGCGTTTCACCGTGTCGTATGTGAGCATCTGTACAGGGGGGAGGGAAAGGGGGAGGGAGATGGAGGGAGGGATGAGAAAGGGAAGGCGTGCAGCAAGCCGCGGTACATGTCGGGGTTGACTGTCAGGCGCGTCTTCACCAGCTCCAGTGGGTAGGTGAGGAGGCACGAGGCGATGCCGGCGGAGGAACCGGCGATGGAGGAGATGGGGATGGGGAGTTGGCGCGGGATGATGGATGGGCGGCCATCCCGCGGCGTGAGAAAACGTTTGACCGTGTCGTACGTGAGCATCTGGCGGGGGTGGGTGGGAGCAGGGAATGGAATGGGAGAATGGAAAGGAGGGGGAGCAGAGATGGAGGGGGGGATGAGAAAGGGAACGCGTGCAGCACGCCGCGGTACATGTCGGGGTTGACTGTCAGGCGCGTCTTCACGAGCTCCGTGAGGAGGCACGAGGCGATGGAGGAGATGGGGATGGGGAGCTGGCGCGGGATGATGGAGGGGCGGCCTTCTTTGGGTGTGAGGAAGCGCTTCACCGTGTCGTATGTGAGCATCTGTACAGGGGAGGAGCGAGAGTGAGGGGGAGAGGGAAGTGAAATGGAAGGGGGTACGGGAAAGCACGTCAGAAGGGGCATAAGAAGGGGGATGGAAAATGAGGGAGGGAGGGAGGGAGGGAGGGAGGGAGGGAGGGAGGGAGCGGAGCTAGAGCGGGTAGGTGAGGAGGCACGACGCGATGCCCACGGAAGAGGCAGCGATGGCGAGGCAATGGCAGGGGATGATGGAAGGGAAGGGCGGCCGTGGTATCGTATGTGAGCATTTGGAAGGGATTCGGGGGACATGAGAGTGGGGGAACAGGTCGAAGCGGGGGAAGGAGAGCGGAGGGGGGAGAGGAGGGTATGAAGGGGGAAGCGAAAGGGGTTTGGAAGTGGCATGGGCCACGCGGGCGTGCTGCAGCAAAGCTCGCAATCCTCTCATGCGAGTGGGGCCGCCATGGCCTTTCTCCCTGCCATGCGCCTTCAAATCCCCTCTCTTCCCCCCCCATTCCCGCATAATTTACCCCTCATTCCCATCTCCCCCATTCCCTAATTCCCCCCATCTCTCACCATTTCTCCCCCCCCTCCCGCCCCCCTTCCACTCCCGCTCTCCCCGCACCTCAATGGCCTTGCTAGGCGCGACGCGCAGCACGTTGATGGCGTTGCCGCGGAACAGCCCCGTCCACCCCTCCGTGCGCAACACCCACTGGAAGACAGCTGTCATGCTCCCATTGGCCGCCAGCCCGCCCCGCCCGCACATCATGTGCGTCCGAATCGTCTCCAGCGGCGCCGTGGCTGGCGGAAGGAGACAGCGGAGCGCCGGTGGAAGGGGGCGGGGAGGGGGAGTGGGAAGGGGTGCGCGGGAGGGGGGGCAAAGGAGGCGAGGGAGAGCGGGGAAGGCGGGAATGGGGGAAGGGAAACAGATGGAATGGGGGTGAGAGGGGGGATGAAGGGGGTCAAGAAAGGATTTGCGGAAATGGGGAGGTACTTGTAGGGTATGGGGGGGGGAAGAGGGTGGGAAAAAACACGATTTGCGGAAGGGGAGACGGTGAAAGCAGCAGCGGGTTGGCGCAATGGCGCATGGCAGCCGCGACGCATACGCCAGCTCCCGCATGCACCATTTCCCCGCATGCATTTTCCCCCAAACCCCCGCCACTTCCGCCCCTGCCCTCAGCACCCACCTGTTCGCGACACGCCACCAGCGACGGCGCCGCTGACCAGTCGACTAACCGCCGGACTCAGCCGCAATTTCCGCTCCACACTCCGCTCCGCTTCAAGGTTCTTCCCCATGTTTACACCCGCCCCCAATTTCGCCAGTTCCGCCGCGACGCGCCCCACCAGCGCGCCGAGCGCGAGCTTCACTTCCGCCAGCTCCCGCCACTCGCCCGCAGTCGCCACTCCTGTCACAGCATGTCGCGCGCCCGTCGCACTCGTCGCATGTCGTCGCGCGCGCGACGGCATCTCGTGCAAGTGGAAGTCGATGTCAAACTCCACGTCGTCGCCTCGCAGCACGCCGGGCGACCCCGACGCCGTCGCCGAAGCCGTCGCAGTCGCATGCGCAGTCGCAGGCGCAGTCGCAGGCGCAGTCGCAGGCGCAGTCGCTATCGCCCGCGAACGCTCTGCGACGGCCATGCCGGTGCCGTGTCGGTGGGAAGGCTGCTGATGCAGCTGCGCTCCGGCCAGATTAGACTCCGCCTCCAGAAGCGTCGCCGAAGCTTGCGCTTCAGTTTGACGCGGCAGGTGCGGCTGTTGCTGCTGCGGTTGCTGATCGAGTTGCGACAACGGCCGTTTCGCGAAATCCACTCGCGGCATCGCAGTTTCGCCAAGCTCGCCGGCGCGAAACAGCCTCTCCTTGCGGCGTCTGGCCGGCAGCGGCTCGGCGCGAGTCGGGGCGGGCCGCCATTGGTCGGCCGGCAGGTGCAGGCCCAGCAGACCGCTGGTGTGCGTCGTCGCCGCGTACAGGGGAAGGCGAATTTCGGTATTAGGAGTGACCGTGGCGGGAATAATCTGCGAGCCTGACGCTAATGCAGGCGGCGATGAGGAGGCTGACGAGGACCAATGGCAATCAGCTGACGTGACCGTATTTGCGGGCCTGCGGCTGGCCATTGGCGAAAGAATCAGTATTTCGTTTTGGATTTAAAAAAAAAAAAAAAAAACCAACGAAAATGCTTCACCCTAACAAGGGCAACGGTAGCTGAGAATGGAAATATGGGAGGTTGACGACAGGATGACGACCCGACGTCGTCCGACGCGGATGTTAATATGGGTACAGTATTACAAACCCACAACCCCGCGTGCGGAGCGTCGTAGTGAGATCGTGCCTCTTTTGGGATAGAAGAGAGGACGAGCGAAAAGAGCTCCAGTATGCCTTGAAGCAGGTTTATGAAGGGGACGGGGAGGAATGATGAATTGATAAACTAGGATTGCAGAGGGATGGAGAAGGGTGAGACGGAGAAGAGAGAGGCGGAGAGACGGGTCTGATGAAAGGGTTCGGATTGGAATCAAGGGCAGGCGGGAGAGGAGGCCGCAGGATGCTGGGACGTGCTAAAATAGTATTTTGGGGTTTCTAGAGGGTTGTGAACGTTTAGAGGGTTTTTAGGTCGGTGGGAAGTTGAGTTTCGGGCAGCGGGATACATCTAGCGCGAAACTGACAGATATTTCGGCATTCTGGAACATTACGCAAAAAACCCGTAGCCGTTGGGCGTACTGAAATGGACCAGGTGACCTTATCGAAAATGCACACGCTGCCACGTCATGTAATCCTTCTGCCTTTTGTGCCGAAAGTGCAGTGGAGCATCGGCCAACTTCATTGATACTCAAATTATGCCAGGAGCGTTTTGCATTTGTCCTCAACCCACAAATTCTCGGTAGAGTACCTAAGCATATGATTTTTCATGCTATAAGCACAATTCTTAATCAAAGGAACCAATAGCTACTTTCCCGCACATACACCTGAAAAAAAATAACTAAAAACCTTATATAAGCTAGACACACATTGGAAAATCAACCCTAAACACGGGAAGCCATTCATTGTTTGGGGTTGATCCTTTCCTAGGTTGCCTCCAATTTCCCAATATGTTCTATTAATTTTGTTATTTTTTACAGATTGTGCTCCAATGCAAGGGCACGCTAGTATGAAACTGAGCCCTCATGTCATATTTCAGCAGGTCCACGGTCGACGGAGGCTTGATGGTGTCCTCGACCCCATTCCATTAAGTTATTCCCGGTTTGCAACATTTTTCTTAAAACGTGGGAGTCACTTATTGGTACGTGTATACTCTGGAAAAAAAAAGGCATTTGAAAGGTCCCCTTATGTATAATTTTTTTTGTCACATATATTGGTGACTACTGTATCCTTCTTGAAAGCAATACTTCTAACATAGGGCTAGCAAAGAAGCACGAGCCCTACCGTCATCGTCTGGGTAGAAGACATACGTGTCTTATCTCGTACACGGGATGATTGGGTTGGGTTGTCTTGTATTTGGGACGGTTTAGGGTGTCTTATAAGTCTTATAAATGGAAACTTTTTTAATTACTTCGGAATATTTTCATACATCTTGAAAATAGTTTCTCATGATGAGCGTGGATGTTGCAAAGGTGCCACTTCGGCAACCATTGTTCGGGACGCCACGCCATGGAGAATACTTGCAGAGGCAAATTCGGTAGTACCTGAGTCAGCACGTGGCAAAATTCGCGTTTCGAAAGGGTAAAAAATGTACACGGTATTTTAACTTTCACTATAATATATTGCAGTTTCGATTATAAGACACATATGTCTTATCTCGTACATATAAATGGGTGTATTATAATAAGACTACCACGTTTATAAGAGACACCCGGATAATAGACACCCCCTGTCTTCCATTCAACATTGTCTTATATCCGGGCGCATACGGTTTGTATAATATCTCCCTCCCTACCTACATGAGGGTAATGCGGGAAGACCATTAAAGCTCAAGGCCCAAATTGCGGGACGCGTTGGGCAAGATGTGAGTGAGTAATCTTGCTCAGCTACTGTTTGGGTGCTGTGAGTTGGCGAATGTTGGGTTACACTAGGTACGAATGAATCTGATTGGTCGAGACCAAACTCACTGCGCCGATTTCAAGTTTCAGTTTTTCTCAATTTGGGACCATCGGACCCAAACAGAATGTTTGGCCCAGAGTTTGCTGACTCAGCAAGGGTTACGAGAGCTTGTGAAAATAAGTCAACCCCACTTTCTCGACTTTCTGTTCACCTCCCAAACCACCAGCCCAAACCCTTGCGCAAGATTACGAATCATGCGCAATTTGGGCCTTAAGCTTTAAGGGCGTATCTTGGGTTTGGGTCATGAGCACTGTTCATACTACTGTACAGGGCATCCACAATTAGCGCATGACCCAAACTCACCCCTCGAAGCGGGTGCGCTTCGAACCTCAAGGGTCATCCTTCGAATTGCATGCGACCGTCAACCAAAATGTGACAAATACAGCACTCCACCAATCACAGTGCTGTGCGACCCCATGTAAATGTGCCCCTCTGTATACGGACGTTCACTTTTGGTGCACGCCCGTCAATGTGACAAGTACACCACAAACCTGCAAAACAATCCAGCAACTCTACATGTGCAAACGCAACAACCAGAAGCTCGTCATTCGCACTCACCAACACTGCTTCGCACAGAACGCTCTGTATACAAGCACGGGCGTCTCCAGTCCGTGTCGCCATACTTCAACCGCGCTGCCAGCAGGGCTGCGGCCCCGTCGAGGTACGTAAAACAGCTCTAAAGGGGAACCAGCATCGCAAGCAACCTTGAGCAAGGTGGCCATAAACCATGGTCACTGCACAGGTGCTCATACTAGTTGTGGCATTACACCTCTGGCATGAGTATCCCTTGCCGCCCTCGAGTGGATTACCACCCTCCTACCGATGTCCCAGGTAGAGGATGAGGAGCGCGTGAGCCGTGAAATGGCGCGCCGTGAAAGTCGGAAACGCCGTCGGGAGGATCGTGTGGCGGAATGGGTGGAGGAGATCCGCGCCATGTTCGACGAGGAATTCGAAGACACCTTCCGTATTACGCGAAGGGTCCTCGACGTTATTGCGGAAAGGATGGCACACCCCATGTCCCGCTTTGTCGAAGTCAGCCAAGTCCCCTTATCACTCTGTTGTTTAATCCCCATAAAGTATTTTGCAAGTGCAATGACGTATCACGACATGAGCTTAATGTTCGGCCTGCCCAGGGGTCTCATCCATCGCCTCGTGGATTGCTTCTTGGTCTGGTTCCCGCACAAATTCAAGCATGACTGGATCCAGTTCCCTGCAGAAGAGGTGCAAGAGGAGATGGCGCTTGACTTCCGCGCCGTCAAAGGTGTGCCCAACGTCATCAGTGCGATAGACGGGACACACATTGAGATACGGGGCATGGATGCTCACCGGGGAGACTACTACAATCGCAAATCTGTTTACAGTGTTCAACTTCAGGTTACATGTGACTCGAAAGGTATCATTTGGGACTACATGGTGGGCAATCCTGGCTCAATGCATGACCAGGGTGTCTTCACAACTTCTGACCTACATGGCAGGCTAGAGAGTGGGGAGATCGCCCCATATCAGCTAGTGGGGGATGCGGCATATCCACTGAAGTCCTACATGCTAACCCCCTTCCATGCACCACGCCGCCGGCTCATGAAGAAGTGGGAGCAAACGTACAACTACGTCCAGTCGGCGACGCGGATGGTGGTTGAGCGCACGATCGGCGCAATGAAGGGGCGCTGTAGGCTCTTCTCCCCGAAGGCATGAGAGCAAGCTCTGGCGCGTGTGTGCAGGTACCGCCTGCATCATCATCCTGCACAACATGTTGCAGGTGGTCAGCACACCAAGGATGAGGACTCACAACCCCCGCCGCATCATATGGGCAAGGATGCCGAATGGCTGGTGGACGAGGAGCGGCATGGATCGCTACCAGTGGGAGAGCCTAGACAACCCCACGCTGCCCGAGCTGCGCGCCCGACGCCGCCATTTCGGCAAGCACATCCACCGGGCTTACCTCAGGCGTCGCCGTGTGCCGAAGTCCGCGCGCTAAGGCGCAGGCTGCTCGGCCGCCTCCTCCGACCCGGCCATGGTTTCGTCGCCTGTGTCTGCGGGCGGCTCTGGAGGCGAAGTTGTGGCAGGCGCTCCTTGAGGCACTTGCGGCGCCACCATCTGCATGCGCATGCCCGCCTGCAGCGCCGCCATGTTCATCGCGGCCACAAGAATCTGAGTTGAGTCCTGTAGCTGGCGCACCACGTTCACGTTGGTGTTGTTGATCACTTCGGTCACCAACTTCGCTGCTGCCATCGTAGCTGTTTCCTGCACCCGACGTCGTTTGGGTGGCGGGGTGAGTGCCGCATTTGTAGGGGTGGGCGTAGGATGTGACGGCCATAAGGCGGCTTTGTGCTTCTTTGTTTGAGTGTACTCGTAGTTTATTATCAATGCAATCAAACTTGATGGTGCACTGATGTAGGATAGTGCGTATTGGAGAAATGACACACAACCATGTATTGTAGTGCGGAATAGATTACACCATGGTGGAAACCGTTCACATGAATCGGAATACAGAGACCGGCAGGTGGTGGGGCTCAAGATGCTCTACACTGACCTGTGTTAGCTGCCTAGCGACGGGATCCACGCTGTTGCGCCTGGCTTGGCGGGACCGAGGTCTCCCGGTCGTTGGTGCCGGGCACCGGAGCGTACGCATTGACGTCCACGTTGGCGGCGCCTCCCCCGTCCAGTGCGTGGGCCTTCGCCTTCGCCGAGTGCTTTTTAAGGTTGTAAACGTATTCCCACCACGGTTTCTTCTTCACCGCCTTGCTGCCGCTGGTCCTCCATCGGCTCATCGTCACTCGCCTTCTCTTTCCCCTTGCCACGGGTGCTACGGCGTGGCGGCATGGCTTTACTATCTCTATGTGGGGGCAATAGGTTGCTTGCTCGTGTCTCGAGGCAGGTCGGCGTGTTTCTCAGATCTGGTTGTGTATTTTGGTTGTGAGGTGCTTGATGCTGAAACCCTAGCGTGGTGATTTTGCTGTTGATGGGGCGTGGTTGGGATGGGTGTTGGAACCGCGCGGATCTGGATGTGACCCTTCCCGCCGGGAATTTTGACGGTGGTGTGGGAGGGGTCAGTGTGCCGCGTGGCCGGTGAATGTTTCGGTCTAAGCATGAACGACTCGTGCAACTGGGTGCGACATGTGTGTGAACATTCTAAAATGGCGCGCAAATTTGCGCGCCGTGGATTTTGTCGCACGTTGAGATTGACTTGGGGATGGTGTTGTATGTAGTTCCGGGCATCCGCAATTCGCGCATGCCCGGAACAGTGCTCATGACCCGAACATGGATACGCCCCAAGGTTCACTCTATACCTAATGTAGGCACCCTCATCATACATAGAATATTGTTACGGGTGCAATGGATCGAGGTAGCGAGGATTGCACTAAGGTGTCAAATGAGTACAAAATGTGAGCGAAGGCATGAGCGAACATTTATACGCGAAACATGCAAACGGTAACGCGGTGCGTGCGAGCTAGCTAGTGCTACACTGGCAGCGAGGTTCGGGCTAGCCCCAAAGCGTAGGCCGACACGGCCGGGCCAGCAGTGCGTGGTTTGGCAAAACAGTGCGCGCAAAGTTGGCGAAGCCCCGTAACGGGCGAACAACGGCTGCTGCTGTATGCGATGTGGTAGGTCGCAGTAAGGAATAGCGAGAAAATTACTTACACTACCCCCCCCCTCAAGAAGCCCCCTCCGCTACGCGAGTGCGTGTATATCGCGGAATCCCCGGCTCCTCAGGTACACTTGTAAGGCAGGGTGGTTTTTTATGTTGGCCAGGGGCACCCAGCTATCCTCAGTTGGCGTGCGGTCCTTCCAGCGTACGAGGAATTCAATCCTCTTGATGCCCGTGGGATGGCAAATTCGATGGCTCAGGATTTTTTCGGGCTCGATGATCGGCTCCGATGCAGGGCGAGTCATGGATGGCGGGCGGTGGCGAGGCAGTTGGCTTGTGGTTGGGATGTATGGGCGAAGCAGGCTGACGTGGAATGATGGGCTGATGTACCAGTCGGTCGGTAACAGTAGGTTCGCGGTGACTGGCGTAATCATGTGGCTGATCTGGAATGGGCCACTGTAGCGGGGTCGGAGTTTTGGTACGTCGGGCAGTCGCAGATTTTGCGTGTCGAGCAGTACATAGTCTTCAGACTGTTACGTGACTGGGCGGCGGTGGCGGTCAGCGTTGCGCTTAGCGATGACATTGGCTTTTTTAATGGCTTCTGTGGCTCTGGTTTGGGCAGCTTGCAGAATCTCAGAGAATTGCTGTGCACGTGGCGTGGGGTTGTCCGGACTCGGCGTCATGGGCACTGTTGGATTTTGCCCGTAGTTCAGGTAAAATGGGGACTGCTGCGTTGTCGCTGACGTGGCATTGTTGTACGCGAACTCGATCAGTGGCAGCTGCTGCTCCCAAGTTGTTGGATCGTCGCACGTGGCACGAATCAACTGCTCCATCGTCTGATTCATTCGCTCCGTTTGACCGTCGGTCTCGGGGTGGTACGACGAGCTGAACTGTAGCCTAGTCCCAAACTGCTCCCAAAGGTTCTTCCAGAAGTTGCTTGTGAACTTCGTGTCCCTGTCGCTGATAATCGCTGCTGGTATCCCGTGCAGGCGAACAACGGCTGCGATGAACAGGCGAGCGGTTTCTTCGGCTGAGATTGGCTTCTTGCACGCCGCGAAGTGTGCCATTTTTGTCAACCTGTCAACGACGACCATTACCGCGTCGTTACCCCCAGGGTTCGAAGGTAACCCTGTGACGAAATCCATGGTAACCTGCTGCCAGGCGCGTTCGGGCGGTGGAATTGGCTGCTACTGACCCACCTTCCGCTTCCTCGAACTCTTCATCACCTGACACGTGGGGCACGAGCCCACGTGCTGCTGCACGTCGGTCAACAGCTCCGGCCAGTAGTAGTACCGCAACAGTTGCTGTCGTGTTTTTTCTACCCCAGAATTTCCCGAGGTAATCCCGTCGTGTGCCTCCTGCAGTAGCAGTTCCCCCAGTAGTGAGTACGCAGGTACCCAGATGCAGTTGGTGTCGGTATTTACGTAATAGACTCCTTTAGCATCTGCCAGTTGCTGTGAATTTCCAGTCGTGAAAAATGGGTCAGTGCGGTATCCGCGGGTGAATAGGCCTGTTAATAGCGGGTTGGTTTGGGCGAGTAGGATGGCGTGGAGTTGGGTGGTAGGGCGGGTGATTGCGTCTGCGAAGTTGGATGCGCCCTTTTTATACGTAACCGTGTAGTGGAAGTTGGACTCGAGGTAGTCCAACCAGCGGATCTGTCGCGGATTGAGGTTCGGTTGGGCGCGGAGGTACTGTAGTGATCGGTGGTCTGTCCGTACTGTCACGTCGGCACCGGTCAGGTAACACCGCCAAACCTTGAACGCGTGCACGATCGCCAGCATCTCGCGGTCGTGTATCGGGTAGTTGCGCTCGGGCGGGTGCAGCTTGGCTGGAGGCCGTTCCCGAAATCCTGCAACAGTACTGCTCCCACAGCGATGTCACTTGCGTCGGTGACGAGCTCGAACGGTCGGTGCGGATCTGCGATGTGAAGCACGAACGGCGAGCACAAAATTTTCTTGAGGACCAAGAAGAAAGCTTGCTCTTTCTCCCCCCACGTGTACTCAACCCCCTTCCTCAGCAGGTCGGTCAGCGGGGCGGTCAGCTTCGCCATGTCGGGGACGAACCGACGCACGTAGTTAACGAACCCCAAAAAACTCTGCAGTTCAGTCAGATTTGTCGGCGCGTGCCAAGCCTGAATCGTCGCGATCTTCTTCGGGTCTATTTCCACTCCGTCGGCTGAAATTATGTGCCCTAAAAACTCCAGTCTGTCCTGTAGAAACTCACACTTAGACGCTTTCGTCAGTAGGCGGTTCTCACTCAGTATTTTAAAAACTGCTTCGATGTCCTGTAGGTGCTGTGCTCTGTCGGGGCTGTAAATCAGTATGTCGTCTAAGTAGACAATGACGCACTTATCTACAAGCGGGCGGAATGCCTCGTTCATTGTCATTTGGAAAGTGGCGGGGGCGTTGGTCAGTCCGAAGGGCATGACGGTGTATTCAAAGGAACCGTAGCGTGTTCAAAAGCTGTCTCGGGGCAATCGGGCGGATTGACGCGAATCTGGTGGTAACCCCCTCTAAGGTCGATTTTCGAGAAAACCCGGGCTGTGCGCAGTTGGTCGATCAGTTTGTCGGCTCCCGGGATGGGGCAACGGGACTTGATGGTGTTCAGTGCCCTGTAATCTATGCACATGCGAAACCCCCCGTCCTTCTTCGGTGTGAACAGTATCGGTGCTAACTTGGACGAATAAACTCCTTCTCGAGCAGGTAATCCAGCTGCGTCCTCGGTTCGTCCAGTTCAGGTTGGGTCAATCGGAACTGTCGTTGTAGTGTCATACGGTTGGCTGTGCCCCCGGTTCTAATTCTATCCTGTGGTCGTGCGGTCGCTGAGGTGGCAGTCCCGTTGGCAGGTCGTCCGGAAATATCCCACTGTACCACTTCAGGAGTGCTGCCAAGTCAAACGGTACGTCGGCAAGCAGTTTCTGTAAATCCCCCCCTGGTCTGCTGCTTCGGCTTCCCGAATGTCAACCGCATACACGTCAGCTCCTGCCGCTACGGCGCGTTTCATCGTGATGCCATTGACACGCACCGACGAAGACTCAGGCGAGCCCCAGCGAGGTAAGGCGATGTTGTTATCGTTTACTCGCACGGTGCAGTCACCCGTCGTCCAGTCGATTCGCGGATTGTGTCGTCGCAGCCAATCACGGCCGAGAAAAATGTGAAGTTACCCCCGCATCGAATCCGAACCCGGTCTACGCGTTCCCGTATCGCCAGTGGCGTGCCGTCAACCAGTCTTGCGTCGATCTCAGGTAAGCATCTGTCCAGTGGCAGTTTCAGCTTCCGTGCCGTGGCAGTGTTGATGAGGCTGTGGCTGGCTCCCCTGTCTACGAGTATTTTAACTAAGTCTGTCACAATCTTCCCACTAAGCAGTATGGGGCTGTCTACCGCGGTACCCTCCTTATTCGGCCGAGTGTGGTCGATTCCGTGATCCGGCACAACTACTCGGTGAGGGTCGGTTGGGTCGGGCGAGCGGCGTGACCTGTCAGTAGAGGGCCCGTCTGCTACTGACTCCCAGCGTTTCCCTGCTGCTTGGTCTGTTTCTGCTGCTCAGCTTCCCCCTTTCCCTTAGCGTTTTCCAGGCATTCGCTGTTGCGGTGTTCCGGCCGATTGCACGTGAAGCTTTGAACGGTGCGGCAGCGGCATTCGCGGCGACGGCGCATATCGTGGCGCCCTCGTTCGTCCCACGAGATCGATGTCCCCAGTTGCTGCTGCTTCCGTAGGACCCCGGTCTCGGTCGGCGGACGATTTTGAGCTTCTCCGCCATAGCAAGAATCTCCTGAAAGTCGGTGACATTGCGGAACTGGATTTCCTGAGCGATGTCGTGCTTCAGGCCGCCGATGTAACGGCCAACATGCTCGCTCTCGTGCATGTAGCCTGCTTGCTCACATAGCACCGGAAACCTGCTGGTGTAGTCTTAACCGGAACCGAGTTGGCGCCAAGTGCGGAGCCTCTGACGCGCCGCGATCGAAGCCGCAATTGGCTCAAATCGAGCGCGCAGACCTGCGCACCACGCGTCCCACGTGCGATATTGGGGCACCTCCACGAAATACGACGGCGCCCAGGGTCCGGTTTGTCCTTCCCGTGTCGGTAGAGTCGTGTAGCCGTTCGGCTTCGTGACGATGACGCGCCACCAATCCATGGCGGGTCCTCGCAGCAGCGACACGGTGTAGCAAATTTTCGCCGTATCCTCCGAGACGTAGTTTGTGTAGAAGAACGTTCATCGTGAACAACCACGCCTGAACGGTAGGACCACCCCGTTGACTCGGGTCAAAGCATGGCGGACGTTGCGGCTTCAGCGGCATCAGTGACGGCAGTGCCGAATCAATGGTCGGTGCCGAGATCATGACGCGAAGCTGGCTTCGGGCCGCATTCGTCGCTTCGGGGTGTGTCGCGCCGTGGTCGTCGTCTCCGTCATGGCGGACGACGCCATCACTAGCCGCGCTCGCGGGTCGCCCCACACTTCCGTGCTGCGATGCCTGTGGTGCGGGCTGTTGTGGAGTGCCAGGTGCTTGTGATTGTGCTTGCCGTGCTCGTGCAACGTCATTCTGCAGGGATGTGCGTTCTGCTGTCAGCGCTGCGATTTCTTCAGAGCTTTCGCGAAGTTGCTGTAGCAGTTCGTTCAAGCGCTCCTGCGTGAGGGTGGTGACGTCAGTGTGCTCGGCAATGGCAAAGGGCATCGGCTCGGCTTAGTCTAGGCGCAGTCGTGGCTGCACGCGTTTACGAGAGAACGCGAGGACAGCGGCTCCTAGGGGCTAAGGTGCGTGAGTCCCTTCGAGTGAAAAATCAAAAGTTGATTTCCTGGGGTGCGGAGATGCGCGGTCCGAAAAGGAAAGAAGATATGAATACCAAGTGTTACGGGTGCAATGGATCGAGGTAGCGAGGATTGCACTAAGGTGTCAAACGAGTACATAACGTGAGCGAAGGCATGAGCGAACATTTATACGCGAAACATGCAAACGGTAACGCGGTGCGTGCGAGCTAGCTAGTGCTACGCTGGCAGCGAGGTTCGGGCTAGCCTCGAAGCGTAGGCCGACACGGCCGGGCCAGCAGTGCGTGGTTTGGCAAAGCAGTGCCGCCCTTATATCGCCATGCCATGTACGCACCAGAATTCAGAACCATTGAAACAAGAAGAGTAGCGGTCGGGGCAATCTGACAGCGGAACTATGTCCACGCGAGAATGGAGCGAGTGTGGAGGGGCGTGTGGGTGTACAAGGGAGCTGCTGGTTGTGCGACCGGGGTGGTGCTGCTGCGAGGGCACGAGTCCAGCAGATGCAGCACCTGATGATGGTTGGCAAAATGGGGGGGGGGGAGTGGTTGGAGGGGGGTTTATAGAACGGAAGGTTGGTTGAGGGCGGTTGTATGTGTGGCCGAAGTGGTGGTGCTGGTGAGAGGGCCTGAGTCCAGCACGTGCAACAGCTGATGATGGTTGGCAGGGGGTGGTTGTTGGCAGGGGGTGATGGTTGGCAGGGGGTGGTGGTTGGCAGTGGGTGGTTGTTGGCATTGTTGGCAGGGGGTGGTTGTTGGCAGGGGGTTGACGTCAGCAGCATGGAAGGTTGGGTTAGAGCAGGTGGAGGGAGGGAGGTGCAGCATGCGAAGGAGGGAAAAGGGGAGGTCGGGGGAGAGGAGGGAAAGGAGGAGATGCAGGAGGAAGAAAACACTTCAAAGGGAGATCGAGAGTATATAATCACTGCCCGGTTTACCGTGGTTAGAGAGAGAAGAGGAAAGGAGGGGCGTACCTGCAGCATGGAGGCCGTACCTGCAGCATGGAGGGCCGTACCTGCAGCATGGAGGGTCATACATGCAACATGGAAGGCTGCAGCGAGGGGTCCTTGTGTGTGCAGAGCGAGAGTTCATATCTTGTTCCAAGTTACTGTGGATGGAGAAAGAGAGGCACCCGTACCTGCAGCATGGAGGGTCGCAGCGAGGGGTCCTTGTGCGTGCAGAGCAGGGCCGTGCGGTCGAGCAGGGCGAACTGGTGCGGGTGGTACCTGCCGTGCAGGGCTGGATCAGCCACCTCATGCAGCGTACCCGCCTCAATCAGTGGCCGTGCCTGGTAGGGAGGGGGGAGAGGGGCGGAGCGATGGTGGGCACGGAAGAGTGAGCAGGGCGAACTGGTGCTGGTGGTACCTGCTGTGCAGGGCTGAATCCGCCACCTCATGCAGCCTGCCCTCCTCTATGAGCGGCCGTGCCTGGCAGCCACACAGACAGGTGGCAGGGAGAGAGGCGGAAGGCGCACAGGCAGGCAGGCAGACAATGGAGGATGAAAGAAACGGTAAAACTAGGAAACTGAGCAGGAAAGGAAGGGAGTGGCTGGTAGGGAGAGGAGAGGCACAAGAATGTGATGAGGTAACGTGAGGTGATGTGAGGCAGAAAGAGTGGATAGAAGGTGGGCGACAATATGATGGAGTTGCTCCTTAGACAATGACAGAGCTCACTATCGAGTACAATCCATTTCCGTCCCATCCCACCCCACCCCACCCCAACTCAACGCACTCCACCGCAATCCACCCATTGCACAAGGGACTGGACCGAAGAGGGGGGGGGGAGGGGAGTCGTCGACAGGGGGCTGGCCTGAGAGCATCCCACCCCACCGCGTCCCACCCACACTCACCTATTGCGTGAGACACTGCATTCCCCGGGGCCGGGTGTCGTCCACCGGGGGTTGCCCTGAAAGCAGCTCGAGCAGCACCACTCCGAACGCAAACACATCCGTGCGGGTGCTCACTGCCCTGTGGGATAGGTACTCTGGCGCCAGGTAGCTGGAAGAAGGGGGAAGGTGTTGAATGGGTGGATGAGGGAGCATCGAGAGGGGATTGCACCGACAGCATATTCAGCAGCACCACTCCCAACACAGACACGTCCGTTCTCGTGCTCACCGCACCGTGGGATTGGTACTGGTACTGTGGTGCCAGGTAGCTGGCGGTGGCAGGGAGGGGCACGAAGGGGTGGGACAGGTGGATGAGGGAGCCGTCCATAGGGGGCAGGCCCAAGAGCAGCTCGAGCAGCACCACTCCAAACGTAAACACGCCTGTGGCCAAACGGACCGCGCGTGGGACAGGTGCTTAGGCGCCAGGTAGCTGAGGAGAGGAGGGGTGGGGGGGAGGGTTACGGGGAGGGGAGGGTTGAAGGGAGAGGTGGGAGGGTGGTTACATGAAGTGTGTGAAGTAGTTGATAGAAGGTGGCTTCTACATCACAGCAAAGAAGAGGCTGCTCACGAGCATATGGACTGATGGACACACAAAACGCCAGGACTAGTGGGCACGCTGGAAGCACAAGCACAAGTATAATCACCACAATCACAGCTGCAACAAGCAGAGTCGCATGCCGCCCCCCACATGATCATACCCTTGAAACACGCCCCCTTTACACACTCTCGTGCAATCACTTTCCGTGCACTGCACTCACCCGAAGGTGCCTGCGAGCGGCACTTGCATGGACGCATTGTTGGGGGCAGCAAAGAGAGCCAACCCGAATTCCGATAGCTGGTGGTGGGGAGAGAATGAAGGGTAGGGGGCAGGGGCGAGGGGCGAGGGGATCAGGATGGGGAGTGAGCGGCACTTGCATGAGGCATCGTTGGGAGCGGCAAAAAGAGCCAACCCGAATTCCGATAGCTGGTGGGACACGAGGGGCAAGAGTGGAGGGGCGGGGGGTGAGAGGTGATGGGTGGGGGGTGAGAGGTGAGGGGTGGTGGGTGATAGGTGAGGGGTGGTGGGTGAGGAGTGAGGGGAGAGTTCCATGAGGGGCAACAGACTTCTCCCCGCCCTTTATGAGAGGGTTGGGAGATGTGGTGGTGGAGTGGTGGACTGGGGAAGAGAAGGGGGATGGGGATGGATGGGATGGAGGGGGATGGATAGGGATGGATGGGGTGTGGGGGGGGGATGTGTGTGTGATTATGAGGGAATCGTGGGAGGAATGAAGAAGGGTATGTGGAAGACACTCACCTTCACCTCGCCGCCCCTTGATAGCATCACACCTGACGCCCGCACGTTCCAATGCACCACTGCACGGGACGCCCCCTCGTGTGGGTAGTGCAGCGTTAGTGCCAGCTGGCGCGCTATTATTGGCCGCATGGGCCAAGGGAGAGGGCCTGAGGAAAGTTGTGGGGAACGGGTTGATTGGAGGCGGGAGGAGCAAGTGGGGAAGAGGAGGAGTGAGGGAAAGAAGGGAAGAGAGGAAAATGAGGGCAAGGGTAGAGGCCGGGCTTAAGAAAACGAATCGACTTGATATTTAAAACCCAAAGCCTGAATTACACAATGAAGTCAACGCAAAAATTGTAGGTTCGGAAAACCCCATAAGGAGGTTCGTTGGGCAAATCGAAATCCAATCGCGTTAACAACTCATCCAAAACTTTGGATCAATCACGTGAAACTGGTGACAGTTTGCCACCCGACTCGGTAGTTTTGGGTGTGGCTTTTAAGCACACAAAGGATGGAGCAGAGAAAGGCATTTAAACGCATTGAATGGATGGGGCATAGCAGCACAAGGAGAAGAGCCTAACACCATACACGTTAGCATCAGCTCAACACCATCTTTGCATACCATAGTTAGCAGCAGAGTCCCCCAGACTCCCCTTTAAGAGCAGACTCGAGGGCGCCTCCCTCCATCTGTTCGAATACTAGCGCCACCTTGTCCCTCCTCTCCCCACACACCCCCATCAGCTGTGCCACGTGGCAGTAACTCATCGTCGCTAGCACCACCAGCTCAACCGCCACCTCGCTGCTCAGCCCATGTTTCGCGGCCAATGGCACGCTGCCACGTGGGCTGCCCCCTTGCCAAGCAACGATAACCCCACCAGCACCATCACCTAGCAACATCAGCAGCAGCAGAAAAGGCAAAGGAGAGCATCTCGCGCCTGACGGCTATCTGCTGTCCACCAAGCAGCCGCCCCGGCTGTAGCCCCCGCACGATCCCAGAAGGTTCCTTGTGCACATGGTTGACTGGGGGAGGAGCGGCTGATGGATGGTTAGGGAATTGTGAGATGGTATGAAGTCTGTGGTTCTGTGCACCCACCTTCCTTGTCGAATTAAATCAAACAGGCTGGCAGGATGACTTATGTGCCCGTAGACACACCTGCACGCGCTCCCTCCCTCCTGTCCCCCCCTCTCCCCCCCTTGTGCTCGTGCATGCACAAATGCAATACGCGTGGACTCGCATACGCACGCACACACACGGACAACCCCACCCCTCCAGCGGCACACACCTCCCACTCCCACAACACACACACACACACACACCTCCCACTCCCACAACAAACACACACACCTCCCCCATTCCTACATAAACACTTGCAATAAAAACCATCACCACATCAAGCCCCCCCCCTCCCCTCCCCGCCCCTGCACTCACGCCATCGATCGCCACTGCAGCTTCCTCCTTGGCCCCTCCCACACCACCAGCGCCCCCGTCCCTCCTATGCCCGCCACCCCATGCCCTGCCCCCTTGCCCACCGCCCACTACCTGTGCAGCCACTACTCCCCCAGCAGTGAGCCTGGCGCCGTGAGTGAAGGAGAATTTCCTTCGCACAGCATGGGATGGCAATGCCAAGGCTGCACGCATAGCTACGCCATTGCCGCCACCATTGCTATTCCAACCCAGCCCTGCAACAGCCCATGGTTCCCTTCCATACGCCCCTTCTTCTGCGAGGACCTCACCATCCTGCAGTTTCGGTGCGACATACATGCTGACAGAACCAGAGTCGGTGGCGTGTCTGACCAAGTGGCATAATACGATCGTCCGCCCCGCAGCTTTGCCACCCGTGCTGACGAAGGTGAAGCCGCCCTCGCTGATCAAGACCCAACTGAACCTTACCCCGGCCCACGACCCTGGAGCGTCGACAATGAGGATGAGGACAGCGCACCCGTCGACTCCTCTCGTGACTCCCTGCTAAGCCCCTCCCCATCCAGTGCCAATCAATCCGATGATGACGTCATGGAGGTCACTAGTGAGCAGCGGCACAGCCCCAGCCTCTCTGGCCTTTCGCTTCTTAGCCTTCACATGGCTGTCTCTCACCCATCGAAAACGGTTGAACCCAAAGTGAGAAATAAGAGAGGAATGTGTGCACTAGGAAGGTTGGGAGTACAAGTACAAAACTCTAACAAACTGTACCCCCTATAACCAAACCCACTGTAGCCTACACAACTACAGCATATGATGTTTAACACACCCCCATAGGCAAAGTGGGGGAGAACAAGTGGTCACAAGACCAGTCAAGCAAAGCAAGGTAAGCTCAGGGTGGATCACAAAGTCACCACACATTCCGAGCATCGTTTCAAGGCCATAAGGCCAGTTCACATGCAAGATTATATATGAAGGTAAACAAACAAGAGCAGGTATAGATATATATATCACAGTACAAGCGAGGTCAAGAAGTGAGCAAGTGAGGCAAAGTAGGCACAAGACCTAGCAACGTACAAAAGCGCTGATGATCACAAGGCTGAAGTGCCTTGGTGAAGATATCAGCAGTGTTGGCCTGAGAGGCCATGTAAGCAAGGCGCAGCTGACCACGCTGCTGCAGCTCACGAGCAAGGAAGTAACGAAGAGCAATGTGCTTCGTTCTGTGCTCCAGTCTGTGCTCCCGACACAAGGCCAGCATGGCCTTGTTGTCTACGTACAGGACTGGAGGAGAACGAGGCGGCTCTCCAAGGTCAGTCAGCAGGTAGGTCAGCCAGCGTAACTCCTGAGCAGCCATGGCTCCCGCGTAGATCTCAGCCTCACAACTGGAGCTGAGAACAGAAGACGAGCGGGTGGACCGCCACGAAACAGAGCCGGAACCAAGGCTGAAGGTGTAACCCTGTGACGACCACTGCGTAGCCAGGTCGTCGACCCAAGACGCGTCTGCGTGACCAGTGAGGACCACTGGACTCCGCCCTCCAAGCACGAGCCCCATGCCCGACGTACTGCACAAGTAGCGCAAAACCCTCTTCGCTGCAGCCATGTGCTCTGGTCGGTGTCTCCCAGGAGCAACATAGCGTGCCAGGATGCTAAGAGGGTAGGCCAGGTCAGGTCGAGTGCAGGTCATCAGGTACATGAGGCAGCCAACAAGCTCTGGGTACGGGCCACTCGGCTCTACGGACTCATCCGAAGGCAGAGCTGAGAGCGAGTGGCGAGTAGACAGAGGAGTGGCCTGAGGCGAGGAGTACGTGAAGTCGAAGCGCTAAAGGACCTGCTGCACCATGTGTGACTGAGTCAGGGTAATGGTGCGGCGTGCTCTGTCCCGAGTGATCTGCAAGCCAAGATAGCTGCGCAGTTCACCCAGGTCTGTGCACGTGTGTCGCTTCTGCAGCTCGGACTTCACGTGGGCGAGTCCAGCAGTGTCAGCTGTAGCAAAGACCAAGTCGTCGACGTACACGAGGATGTAGAACGGCGGCAAGGAGGTGTCGGTGCGTAGAAACAGTGACGGGTCTGCAGTAGAAGGAGCAAACCCAAGAGCCGCAAGCGTAGTCCTCAGTGTGTCGTGCCACTCACGCGGCGCCTGGCGGAGACCGTAGACTGGGCGCCGGAGGCTCCACTGGGTGCCAGGAGGAAACGTCCCAGTGAAGCCAGGTGGGCGGCGCAGCCAGATCTCCTCGTGCAGGCTGCCCTGTAGGAAGGCTGTGCTGAAGTCCAGAGAGTGAAGCTCGTAGTCACGGTGAGCGGCTATGTGTAGCAGCACCCGAAGAGTAGTCTGAAAGTAGTCAACTCCCTGCCGCTGACTGAAGCCTCGAGCCACGTAACGCGCCTTGAAGACAGGCGGAGAACCTGGCGGCCGCTTTACCCTGAAAATCCACATGCCACTGACGATGTTCGCCCCAGGTGGGGGAACCTCGTCAACGTAAGTGCCTGTGGACTTCCAGGAAGCCATCTCTGCGTCCATGGCTGCCTGCCACTGAGAGGAGTAGGGACCCTCTATCGCCTCCGCGTAAGATCGCGGAGTCGGGATGTCTAGTGCATCCGGGTCTCCCTCAGGGGCAAGCAGTGAGGACACAAGATGGGGTAAAGCAGCAGCAAGACACTGGAACTCCTCCTGCCTGTCCTCAAGGACGTCCGTGCTAAGAGCACACTCACCCCCGACGGACGGAGGACAGACAGACTCAGACTCAGCAACAAGACTAGCGGCGTAGTCGAGACGACAGGCAGCAGCAAAGTCGACAAGCTCAGCGACTAAGGCAGACGCAGCAGTAGACTCAAACGACGGGTCAGTGACAATAGTGGCTAACAGACGCGTGACAGTGGGGTGCTCAGCGCGAAACCGGTCAGACTCAGGGTCCGGAACGACAGGCAGAGAGGACGCAGGTGGGGAAGGCAGAGGAGCAGGCAGCGGAGCAGAGGAAGGACGACGGACGACAAGGTGTGCGCCGGGGGCAGTCTGCTGACGCGCACGAGCGACACGACGACCGGTACGACCAGGACGAACAGGCGAGACAGGACGCGACGTAGGCTCACGACGCTCAGCAAGACTACCGGTCTGCTCAGTGTAAGGAGAAGGAGCAGGCAGCGGTGAGCCAGCCGGTAACGGAAGACCAGTGGACGACGGGAGAGTAAGAACCTGACGAAGAAGAGAGTCAGGCGACGGCAGCGACGACGGAGAAGGCGGAGCGAAGAACAGTCGTGTCGGCGCAGCTGTACCAGCTCCGGCAGCTCCAGCAGCTCCAGCAGCGCCAGCACCTCCAGCAGCGCCAGCGCCTCCAGCAGCTCCAGAAGCTCCAGCCTCAGAACCGGTACCTCCAGCGCCAGCAGCTCCAGAACCAGCGTCACCAGCAGCCGCACCCCCAGAACCGGCACCTGCAGTCCCAGGGTCTCCAACCGCAGTGTCTCCCGCAGCAGCACCCCCAGAACCAGCACCTCCAGTCCCAGGGTCTCCAACCGCAGCGTCTCCCGCATCGGCACCTCCAGGCGCAGCACCCCCAGCCCCAGCAGCTCCAGTACCTCGAGCAGCAGAGTCCCGGGCTCCAGCAGCGCGACGCTGACGGCGACCGTACCAGTCGTGCAGCTGCTGAGTGGTGAGAGGCACACGCGGACGAAGGCGGCCACTCCAAGTAGGCCGTGCACCAGCAGTCCCAGTACCCTCAAGCGTCTCACCGCCAGACTCAGCACCCCCAGACTCCGCACACACACGCTCAGCACCCACAGACACAGCACCCCCAGGCGCAGGACCTCCAGTCTCCTCACGCGCAGGCTCAGCACCCCCAGACTCCGCACCCCCAGACGCAGCACCTCCAGGAGCACCACCCCCAGCAGCACCAGAGTCAACAGTAACCGGCTGCAGAGGCGGTGAAGAAGGTCGCGGGGGGAACCCCGGAGGGGTCTCCAAGCGTGGTGCGCGGCGGTAGGCCGACGGGGCGCCAGCAGCAGCGTCACCCCCCTCGGGTGGGCCAGAGGTGTCGGAAGTGACCTCCAAAGGCTCAGCCAAGGGGGGGGGGTCTACCTGAGACACACCTGAAGGAGCAGGACCCTGAGGGGGGAGGGGGTCTACCGGGGGGGACCTGGCGTAAGGAAAAGCGGCCGGGGGGGGAGGGGGGCAGCGCGGTAGGGGAAGAGACGGTAGTACGGAACCGACTCGTCAAACGTGACGTCCTGGGAGGACAGAACACGGCGCGAGGTGGGGTGGTAAAACTGCCAACCAGGCGCGTCAGGGGGGAAGCCAAGGAAGACGCAGGGAACAGCACGGGAGGACATCTTGTCCGCAGACAAGTCTCGGACAAAAGCCCGAGATCCCCAGACACGAAACGCAGACGCATCGCCAACCTGCCCCGTCCACCTCAGAGAGGGGGGGAGGTGTCCGGCATGGAGACCCGGGGCTGAAGGTTGATCTGACGCGCCGCGTACTGAACCGCAAACGGCCACAGAAAATGGGGAGCAGCCGCATGGATCATGGACGTACGAGCGACGTCCATGACCATGCCAATGCGGCGCTCAGCAATCCCATTTTGCTGTGGAGAGGCCGGAAGCGTGAACGTCTGGCGGATGCCCCTCGCACGACAGAAGGCTCGCAGAGGGCCGGAGGAAAACTCCCCACCTCTGTCGGAGTGCAGACGCAAAACAGGAAAGTCATAGCCAAAACTCTTCCTGAGCTGGAGACGAGCAGCGCGGATCCAGTCGATCAACACCTCAGTGACCTCATCCTTGCGGCGCAAGGGGAAGACTGTGGTGTAACGCGAGTAGTCGTCAACCACCAGCAGGAAGTAACGCTCATGACCCTGTCCACGGACGCGGGCTGGGCCCCACACGTCCATGTGAAGAGTCTGCAGCGGAGCCTCTGTCGGCGGAAACTCGGAGGAGTGAGGAGCGGCGCGCTGCCGCCCCTCGACGCAGGGGACGCAGGTAGGGGCAGGCCCCGGGGGGAGGGGAGGGAGCGACCGGGGAAGACCAGAGACCAGGACACGAGAGGCCATGCCTCGGAGACGAGGCAGGGAGGGGTGACCAAGACGGTGGTGCCAGAGAAGAGTCTCGTGGGACAGGAGGCGACACGAGCAGGGGGCAGACTCAGGACCAGACCGAGACGCCGCAGCAAACACCTGACCCGACGCAGCTACCTGACCAGGCACAGCAACCGGAGGAGACTCGGTAGTGAGGGTGTACAGGCTCGACCCCGGCCGACGGGTAAACGTGGCCAAGTGTCGGCCCGTGTCCGCACACGTGCAGTGGGTCACCCGCTGACGCGCAGGGGTGAACTGGTCAACCCCCCCATCTTGTAGGTCAGCACCCGCCACCAAGTTCGTAGAGAACGAGGGGAGGTAAAGACCCGACAGGGAGCCAGACGGGACCGCTGGACACGGTAGAACAGTGGAGTAGTGGGCAAGAACAGGACCCCCAGAGGGGTCTGCCAGGGAGACCGCAACCGGCCGACTGAGCGGCGTGAGAGTGGTGCGGTCTCGAAAGAAGGAGCGGGAAGCACCCGAGTCAAGGGTGAAAGTGTGCGACGCCGGAGCAGACGTGGTACCTGAGAGAGCAGACTCACCAGCACCTGGAGCAGCAGACTCACTAGCACCTGGAGCAGCAGACTCACGAGCACCTGGAGCAGCAGACTCACTAGCACCTAGAGCAGCAGCTGCACCGCCCGGGTCGGGCGGAGCACTCAGGGAACAGTCACCGACATCACTAGTAGACAATGCATACATGGCAGTGAGGATAGCATCAAAGTCAAGAGCATAGATATCTACTCTCTGCCGGAGCAGCTCCACCCAGTCGGGGAGCTCAGCCGCGTCGCCAAACTCCGTACGCCAGGCGTCGCTCAGACTGGCGAAGCAGCGGGACGCTGTGTGACCAAACGTCCCGCAAGGCTGGCCAGTCCGAGCACCAGTGCGAATGACGTACGTGCAGCGAGCAGAACCCCGTGACCCCCCCCGCTGAAAGTACCACTCATGAAGCTGCGGGGGCGAAGGGACCGCGCGCACACGACGCTGCAGCTGCACCTGGCCACTACCAGAAACCCCGAAACTACTCACGCCAGAACGACTCCCACGACGGCCACCCCGACAACCCCAACGAGCGTACCACTCATGAAGCTGTGGGGCCGGGGGGGGCTCACGTGGACGGCGCTGGAGCTGCATCTGGCCAAGCCAGGAGCAGCAGCGGCAGTAGAAAGAGCAGTAGCAGCAGGAGCAGCAGTAACAGCAGTAGCAGCAGTAGCAGTAGAAAGCGCAGTAGCCGTAGGAGCAGCACGAGCAGAAGTAACAGGAGAAAGAGCAGTAGCAGTAGGAGCAGTAGTAACAGTGGTACGGGCAGGACAGTGCTCACCAGTGGCAAGAAGGGCTGGCGCACAACGGCGGCAACGGCGAGGCCGGCACCTCTGGAGGGCGAGGGCTCCGCGGCAGCTGCAGGTGGCAGCTGCTGCAGGGGCGGCTGCTCCAGGGGCGGCTGCTGCAGAGGCAGCTGCACCAGGGGCGGCAGCTACAGATGGGTGGCTGCACCAGGGGCGGCTGCACAAGGGGCGGCAGCTGCAGAGGGGCGGCTGCACCAGGGGCGGCAGCTGCAGAAGGGCCGGCGGCAGCTGCTGTAGGTCCTGCGGTGGCAGCTGCGGCAGGTCAAGTGGCGGCAACTGCTGCAGGTTCAGCGGCGGCAGCTGCTGTACGGCCGGCGGCAGCAGCTGCGGCAGGACCAGTGGCGGCAGCTGCTGCAGGCCCGGCAGTGGCGGCTGCTGAAGAACCAGCAACGGCAGCTGCTGCAGGCCCGGCAGCGGCGGCTGCTGCAGATCCAGCGGCGGCAGCTGCTGGAGATCCGGGCGGCAGCAGCTGTTGGAGGTGCGGTGGCGGCAGCTGCTGTAGGCTCAGTGGCAGCAGCTGCTGCAGATCCAGCGGCTGCAGCCGCTTCAGGCTAGGGGCAGGGCCGCAACTGAGGCGGCAGGGGCAGGGGCGGCAGCAGAAGTGACTGCAGGGCCGCGAAGGGCGGCGGCGGGGCCGCGGGGGTGGCCGCAGAGGGCGGCGACAGGGCCGTGAGGGGCCGCGGAGGGCGGCGACGGGGCTGTAAGAGGCCGCAAGGGGCCGCGACGGGCCAGGAAGGGGCCACGACGGGCCAGAAAGGGGCCGCGACGGGCCAGGAAGGGGCCACGACGGGCCAGGAAGGGGCCGCGACGGGCTGGGAAGGGGCCGTGACGGGCTGGGAAGGGGCCGCGACGGGCTGGGAAGGGGCCGCGACGGGCTACGAGGGGGGCCACGACGAGCCGCGATAGGGGGCCACAAAGGGGCCGTGAGAGGGAGGGCCGCGAGGGGCAGTTTAACGGGCCGCGAAATGGCAGTTTAAGGGGCCGCGAAGGGCAGTTTAAGGGGCCGCGACGGGCAGTTTAAGGGGCCACAACGGGCAGTTTAAGGGGCCGAAATCGACGGGCAGGGCGCAAAGGCGCTTCGGGCAGCTAATAAACAGGTTAATGTGGTGGGCCCTTAAAAAAAACGGTCCTTAAGGACCTGCTCTGTACCATGAGAAATAAGAGAGGAATATGAATAATTTTTGTAACACAAAAATTTACAGATTGTGATGCGACTTGAAGAGGGGTTTGCTGTAAAGGAGACATGCTCCTTTACATTTCGGCAGGTCCAAGGACCTGCCACCTAGTCTCATTCGCTACTTTCACTCTCTCTTGCTTACCACCAGCACACATTAAACCCTTCCTATGCCCAGATCTGGACATAGGAGTATCCTGTTAGAAGACGTAATTAATTCCAGATTTACAAACATGGCTAGCGGACTCATTTCTGCTGCAAGCGGACGACCTCCCACGACGACAATGAATTTGCGGAGTAGCGGCCGTGCTGTTTCTCCCGTCCGTGAAGGAGATCGTGATTCCTCCTCCAGACGTGAACGTTCCCGCTCTCCTCGTGGAGGAGGTTCCGCCGCTGTGACTGCTCTCAATTTGTTAAACCGTGCGCGACAAGCCTCTGCAAGGAGCCCCGGAGCTGCGGAAGGCGAGCGCGACAATTCGTCTCGTCGGGATTTTCCTCGTTTTCACGGCGAGCGACGTGACGGGGGGTTACGCGGCGAATCGAACCAGCAGCCCGTCGAAAATGGTCCGCCCCGTCCTCTCGATCCTCCCGCCCCAGTACAAAACGCCACACGCGCGGCACCCTCTGGTCCTGCGCGTGCTGGCGATCGTAATGATCGCCATGCTGCGCGTCAGGACCGAAATGATGAGGGTCCTGCGCGTGGGCATGGCGATCGCGATCTCGGGCGCGATCGCAATCTTGACCAGCACTCGGATCGCCAGAATCAGGACCAAAGGCGAGAATCGCGGCGTCAAGATTCTGCACCCCGCCAGGCGAATCCGCGCGCCCCACAAGATTTTCGAATCTCGCCCTCTGTAGCAGCAGATTTCGCCGAGATTCTGGCGCGTCTTGACCCGGCGGCACAGCACAACTTTCAGCGAATATTCACGGGTGCTGCCGGCGAACGCGCTAGAGCGCGCTCCACTGCTTCTACAGCGCCCCGCTCAGCAGAAAATTACTCTGCTCGTTATACAAACAACGAGGATCCTGCCGCCGTCAACAACGACGCCGTCCACCACATTCTCGGCTTCCTCGCCGCTCTTCAGCGCGGAAACAACAATGATCACGTGCCGCCTCCAGAACCTGCTCGCCCGGCACCAGCTGTCAGAATGAACGGACAGGAATGATTGAACTAACAGTGAAATCAGTACAAGTACCTAACCCTAGAATTGTGTACCCCCTATAGGCTAACCCACTGTAGCCTAAACAAACACAACATATATAATGTTTGACACACCCCCATAGGCAAAGTGGGGGAGAGCAAGGGGTCACAAGACCAGTCAAAGCAAAGCAAAACAAGCTCAGGGTGGATCTCAAGGATACCACACAAATTTCGAGCACAAGCAAGTGGTCACAAGACCAGTTCACATGCAGGATGATAATATAACAAGAGATACAGTGATCACAACCTAGCAAGTGTAAACATGCAGGCATATATATAAAGATCACAGTACAAGCAGAGTCAAGAAGTAAGTAAGTGAGGTCCAGCAGGCACAAGGCCTAGAAGAGTACAGAAACGCTGATGGTCACAAGGCTGAAGTGCCTTGGTGAACACATCAGCAAGGTTGGCCTCAGTGGCCACGTAACGCAGACGAAGCTGACCACGCTGCTGCAGCTCTCGAGCAAGGAAGTACCGCAGGGCGATGTGCTTCGTTCTGTGCTCCAGTCTGTGCTCCTCACACAAGGCAATGGCAGCCTGGTTGTCGACGTACAGCACTGGAGGAGAACGAGGCCGCTCTCCCAAGTCGGTCAGCAGGTAGGTCAGCCAGCGTAGCTCCTGGGCAGCCATGGCTGTGGCGTAGATCTCAGCCTCACAACTGGAGCTGAGAACAGAAGAAGAGCGTGTAGAACGCCAAGAAACTGAGCCGGAGCCAAGGCTGAAGGTGTAACCCTGAGACGACCGCTGAGTAGCCTGGTCGTCTGCCCAAGAAGCGTCTGAGTGTCCAGTAAGTACAACTCGGTCTCGCCCTCCAAGCACTAGCCCCATGCCCGACGTACTGCACAAGTAGCGCAACACCCTCTTAGCGGCATCCATGTGCTCCTTCCTGTGACGGCCAGGAGCAACATAGCGCGCAAGGATGCTAAGAGGGTATGCAAGGTCAGGTCGAGTGCAGGTCATCAGGTACATGAGGCAGCCCACAAGCTCTGGATACGGGCCACTCGGCTCTACGGACTCATCCGAAGGCAGAGCTGAGAGCGAGTGACCGGTAGGCAGAGGAGTGGACTGAGGCGAGGAGTACGTGAAGCGGAAGCGCTGAAGGATCTGCTGCACCATGTGTGACTGAGTCAAGGTGATGGTGCGCCGTGCTCTGTCCCGGGTGATCTGCAAGCCAAGATAGCTTGTCAGTTCACCCAGGTCTGTGCACGTGTGTCTCCTCTGCAGCTCCGACTTCACGTGGGCGAGTGCCGCGGTGTCAGCAGTGGCAAAGACCAAGTCGTCGACGTACACGAGGATGTAGAACGGCGGCAGTGAGGTGTCTGTGCGTAGAAACAGTGACGGGTCAGCAGTAGAGGGAGCGAACCCAAGAGCCGCAAGTGTCGTCCTCAGTGTGTCGTGCCACTCACGCGGTGCCTAGCGGAGACCGTAGACCGGCCGCTGAAGCCTCCACTGGGTACCAGGAGGAACCGACCCAGTGAAGCCAGGAGGGCGGCGCAGCCAGATCTCCTCGTGCAGGCTGCCCTGCAAGAAAGCAGTGCTGAAGTCAAGTGAGTGAAGCTCGTAGTCGCGCTGAGCGGCTATGTGTAGCAGCACCCGAAGAGTGGTCATCTTCGGGGTGGGGGAGAAGGTCTGAAAGAAGTCAACTCCCTCTCGCTGACTGAAGCCTCGAGCCACGTAGCGCGCCTTGAAGACAGGAGGAGAACCCGGCGGCCGCTTCACCCTGAAAATCCACATGCCACTGACGATGTTCGCCCCAGGTGGGGGAACCTCGTCGACGTAGGTGCCTGTGGACTTCCAGGAAGCCATCTCTGCGTCCATGGCTGTCTGCCACTGAGAGGAGTAGGGACCCGCCATCGCCTCAGCGTAAGAGCGCGGGGTCGGGATGTCTGGTGCATCCGGGTCTCCCTCAGGGGCAACTAGCATGGACACGAGGTGGGGTAAAGCAGCAGCAAAGCACTGGAACTCCTCCTGTCTGTCCTCAAGGACGTCCGTGCCAAGAGCACACTCACCCCCGACGGACGGAGGACAGACAGACTCAGACTCAGACTCAGCAACAAGGCTAGTGGCGTAGTCTAGACGACACCGGGCAGCAAAGTCGATCAACTCAGCGACCAGAGCAGACGCAGCAGAGGACTCAAAGGTAGGGTCAGTGACAACAGTAGTAACAGCAGGAGCTGTGGCAGTGGGAGTAGAAAAGGCAGTAGCAGCAGTAGCAGCGGTAGCAGTGCTGGGCAATGCTCACCAGTGGTCGGCGCGGCAGGCGCAAGACGGTGGCGACAGCGGGGCCGCTACAACTGCAGGGCTGGGCCGGGCCGCAGCAGGGAGCTCCGCGGCAGCTGCTGCAGGGCGAGGCCGGGCCGCGACGGCAGCTGCTCCAGGTGCCAGGGGCGGCTGCTGCAGTGGCGGCGGCTCCAGGGGCCAGGGGCGGCTGCTGCAGGTGCGGGCTGCTCCAGGGGGGGCTGCTGCAGTGGCGGGCGGCTCCAGGGGCTGCTACTGCAGTGGCGGGCGGCTCCAGGGGCTGCTGCTGCAGTGGCGGCTGCTCCAGGGGCTGCTGCTGCAGTGGCGGCTGCTCCAGGGGCGAGAGGCGGATTAGGTCAGGGCGACGCGGCGGGCAGGTGGCGACGCCGCGGGCAGGGCGACGCGGCGGGTAGGTGGCGACGCCGCGAGCAGGGCGACGCGGCGGGCAGGTGGCGACGCCGCGGGCAGGTCGACGCGGCGGGCAGGTGGCGACGCCGCGGGCAGGTCGACGCGGCGGGCAGGTGGCGACGCCGCGGGCAGGGCGACGCGGCGGGCAGGTGGCGACGCCGCGGGCAGGTCGACGCGACGAGGGCAGGCGACGACGCCGCGGGCAGGCGACGACGTCGCGGGCAGGCGACGACGCCGCGGGCTGGCGACGACGCCGCGGAAAGCGGGCCGCGCGCGGGTGGCTAGCAGGCCGTGCGTGCGCGGTAGGGAGAGGCGCACGAGGGCGCAAGAGCGCACGAGGGCGCGCGGTAGGGAGAGGCGCACGAGGGCGCGAGGGCGCACGAGGGCGCGCGGTAGTAAGAGGCGCACGAGGGCGCGCGGTAGTAAGAGGCGCACGAGGGCGCGCGGTAGTAAGAGGCGCACGAGGGCGCGAGGGCGCACGAGGGCGCACGGTAGTAAGAGGCGCACGAGGGCGCGAGGGCGCACGAGGGCGCACGGTAGGTAGGTAGGTAGGTAGCGGTGGGCCCTAAAACGGTCCTAGTGAAGGACCTGCTCTGATACCATGTCAGAATGAACGGACAGGAATGATTGAACTAACAGTGAAATCAGTACAAGTACCTAACCCTAGAATTGTGTACCCCCTATAGGCTAACCCACTGTAGCCTAAACAAACACAACATATATAATGTTTGACACCAGCGCCAGCGCAACGCTCTCGCCTCCCCCCGCCGGCCAACGAACCCGATGGCGATGACGCGGCGGACGCGGAATTCGTCGAGAACGCGGATGAAGGTAATGCCACTCGCCCTAAATCTGGTTCTGCCACACTCAATCTCGCGCCTATTCCGCCTGCTCGCCCCCAGTTGCACTCGTCCCTAGTTAAAAGTGATGGTATTCGCACTCAGCTTTTTAGTTTCGAGCGTATTCAAGCCATTGCACGCCATGCACTTTCCGTTTTACCTTCCAACGGTGCCGAGCGAGCTGCCGACTACCTCGAGCAAATAGTCGAAGAGGCGGAGGAAAAGATTCATTTTCTCTTTACCGCCGATCAACGTGGTTTTGAGGTGGCCAATATGGCCTTAAAGATTAAATACGGCGAAGTGGTGGAGGATAAGAACGTCAAGGCCGCCACTCAAATCGTGGCGGCAAGCAAAAAGAGACCCAACCGCCCCACCCATGCGAGCTCCCGTGCGGACCCTCCCCCTCGGGGTCGAGGCCAAGGAGAGCGTAATTGGAACACATGGCGTCGGGACGGTGACGAGCGTTGTTTCTACTTCCGCGAACCCGGCCATGGGATTGCAGATTGCCCTCAGCGTGGCGAAGGAGCCAATAGGCCTGCTAAGATTGTTTAAAGATTTATGTATGGTATTCTTACGTAGTTGGATCTTCCTTTTAATATTGTGGACAACTTCATACATTTACAAGATTGTCATCGTGCCAACAAAAAAAAAAAAAAAAAAAAAAAAAAAACCTACGCACTACGTGGCGGTTAGACCAGCAACATTATGGTTTCGCTTGAAGCTAAGCAAAAAAAAAAAAAAAAAAAAAAAAACATCAAATAAAAAAATCAAAATCAATACTAATTAAAGAGAGCGGGAGAAGAGATATTAAGAGGACCAGGCACAAGGAAAGAGTAAAATGGGGAAGTGCTCAACGAACAAGATGAGCTCGCGAATGCATAGCCACTCACAACATCTCTGTACGTGCCTCCCCGCACCCCCAACCAGAACACCGAGCGCGTGCCACTCTCAACGCGCCACCCACCGTTGCGACGCACATGCGTGGTCGTCTTGGTGCTTGCGCCAACTGGTGGGCCGCGTGGTGCGAAAGCCGTTTCATCATGTCAGTGATCACATCCGGCTACCGCCTCCCATGGGTTTCTTCAGAACCCACGCCCCATTACGCGGCAAACCATTCGGGTGCTATTCAATACATTACATTCGCGGCCGAGGCTGTGGCTGAGCTACTGGCAACCGGAGCAGCCCGGGTCGTCCCCCCGTCGGAACCGCTAACATGCGTTAGCCCATTAAACGTGGTCGTCCAGCCGGCAAAAAAGAGGCTCATACTAGACCTCCGACATGTAAATACATTCTTGTCAGTTCCCCGATTTCGCTACGAGGGCCTTAACCGGGTGCCCGACCTGGTGCGTCAGGATGATTGGCTTTTTACCATCGATCTGACGGCCGGTTACCATCATGTGGATATCCACCCGGCCTACTAGAGGTTCCTTGGTTTCGCCCTGCAGGGTCAGCGCTATCAATTCCTATCTCTGCCCTTCGGACTAGCCACTGCACCGTTCGTCTTTACTCAATTAATCAAACAGCTCGCAAAACGGTGGCGTAGTGGGGGCATCCTACTTATACCATACGTCGACGATATCCTATTCATAAACGCCTCTCGGGCTGAGGCAATTCATAATCGGGCTATCATCTTGGCCGACCTTGAAGCGGCCGGATTTATCGTCAACTATAAAAAATCGCAGCTCGAGCCTTGTCAGTGCCTCAAGTTTTTAGGCCTCAGGCTAGACACCCGCACAACTTCTTTTTCGGTTGACGAGGACCGGTGAGAGCGATTGTTTACTGAGCTTCAACGAACCTGCACGCTCAGTGAGCGTGGACGGCGCATCCCGGTTCGACACGTCGCCCGCATCACCGGCATGCTCGCCTCTATGGCGCTCGCCCTCGGCACTCTCGCGCGTGCCTTCTCCCATAATCTCCTGTCACAAATCTCAGACTGTCCCTCGTGGGGAGCAGCAATCCTCCTGAACCCGGAGTCGGTCGACGAATTGAAGTTCTGGCTTTCTCAATTTGACACGTTCAATGGCTCATGCTTTCACAACCCGCATCTGTATGATATCGTCATGTATGTGGACGCGAGCGACAGTGCATGGGGGGCTTGTTACTCCACACCAGATGGTCGCGTTGGTTCACTTTCAACGAGATTACCTCGGGCTCTTGTTGCCTCCTCCAACACGCTTCGCGAACTCGCCGGAATTCTCTGGGCCCTCTACGCTTTCGCCGTCGAGGTTCAGCGTTCGCACATCCTTCTGCGTAGCGACAGTCAGGCAGCCTATTATATCCTAAGGAAGGGGGGTTCTCGTCGCATCGAGCTGACCGCCATATGCCGAGCCATTATTCAGCTTTGCGTGAGCCACAAGATTCGTCTCACAGCCCAATGGATCCCTCGCGAGCTAAATACTGAGGCGGATACACTGTCGAAAATAGAGCTCCATGACGACTACTCTCTCGCACGGCCTTGGTTCCTCCTGCTCGAGAGACGTTGGGGCCCCCACTCCATCGACCTGTTCGCCTCACCTGCTAATACGCAGTTAGCCCGTTATTGCTCTCTGGAGTATACTCGGGCGGCTCTCGCGCAGGACGCCTTCTCCATTAGTTGGGAGGGGGAAAATTGCTACGCATTTCCCCCGCCACCGCTCATTCCTGCGGTTCTCGCCCATGCCCGCCGCACCAACACCTCCCTCACCCTAGTGATCCCTCGCATTTTGGTGGCCACTGGTGCACCCAGATAATTGGGCTGATCTTGTCGTCGATTCACTTAGCCTTACCTCCGGATCCGATTGTCTGTGTGTCGGAAGTGATTCAGGGGCTTTTAGTGGGGCGGGTCTTCCAAACTCTCCTATGTATGCCCTTCGTGTTATTTTTACTAATAATAATTAATGCCCTCCGTTGCGCAGGTTCTAAGCTCGGTCCCTTGCTCTTGGACCTATTAACACTTACAGTCGATCTTCGCGCGCAGTCTATCATTCGCACGTATGAGCCATACTGGCGGCAATATCGGGCGTTCTGTACCACGCACGCCCTTCCTTTTCTTCCTGCGAGCGATTTGACCTCTGCGCTATTCCTACTAAGGTCGATCCGCAATGGCGCCCCGATCTCGACCGTGCGTTCGGCATGTTCCGCCATTTCGTGTGCGCATTGGCTTGTTGGCGAACCCTCTCCCATTCGGGGGCCCCTCTCCACCCAAGTAAAGGAATATGCATAACGTCATTGCGGACGGCCTTCCAAGGCCAAGGAACCTGTCCCTCCGGAAAAAATCTACGACATCTGCGACAGTTATTTCTCGTCGTCCGACCCTGCCACATTTCAGCGAGGGCTCATTCCCCTCCTCATGTTTTCGGCATTCTTACGCTTCTCCGACTTGATTTCCCTTCAGTGGCACCATATTGAGTTCGACAGGGACTGCATGTGGCTGTTTATTCCACGCTCCAAGACCGACCAAGCCGGTAGCGGTGCTTGGGTCCTAGTGGCGGCATCTTCTGGTCGCCACTGCCCTGTGGCGCGTGTCCAAAAATTTCTATTCCTCGCGGGCTATTCTCAAGAGACGATTGGCCCCCTTATCCGGCTGTTCCGGCCAGGAGCTAAGGCTTCCTCCTCCGATCGCTCCCCTTCATATGCGGCCGTGCGAGCCTGGTGACGAGAAGGCTTTTCTCGTGTCGGCCTTAACCCAGATCTACTCGGCACCCATTCGTTTCGCAAATCGGCAGCAACCGTGGCCGTCGACGTTGGAGTACCGGATCGACTCTTCAAAGCGCTTGGTCGATGGCGCAGCGATATGGCCAAGGAATTATACGTCTCACAGCTCGATCGCGAGCTTGTTGATGCTTCTCGCGCACTTCAGGACCCCCTTCGATCGAGCCCGACCGATCGATATTTGACCACGCTTGAGAGGAGACGTCGCCGACCACTTCCGTGATGTCTCGTTCGACCTATGACGACTGCACTGCACACTCCTTCGAGAGTCGTGTCACAATATGAATAATTTTTGTAACACAAAAATTTACAGATTGTGATGCGACTTGAAGAGGGGTTTGCTGTAAAGGAGACATGCTCCTTTACATTTCGGCAGGTCCAAGGACCTGCCACCTAGTCTCATTCGCTACTTTCACTCTCTCTTGCTCCCACCCTCCACTCCCCTTTCTAGCTGATCGCTCGTGCATCGATACTGTGTTTACCACATGTATTCATTGTTACCGAGTGTGCTGTATCTTTGAGTTGTGAAATGCTATAACGACTGCCCTATGACGACTGCACTGCACACTCCTTCGAGAGTCTTGTCACAATGTGTGCACTAGGAAGGTTGGGAGTACAAGTACAAAACTCTAACAAACTGTACCCCCTATAACCAAACCCACTGTAGCCTACACAACTACAGCATATGATGTTTAACACAAAGCCCCGCGACAAGCGCTTACAGGCCGCTACAGCAAGGAATGGCGTGCAGCGATGGATGCCGAAGTCGCCACGCTCGAATGACTAGCAAACTTCCGCTACTACACTCTCGTACGACCAATCTGTGACGATCCTATAAGTCTGTCATTTCAGATCGTAACACTCCTAGCTAGGGTTTATACTAAGCCTAGGTAGCTCTGTACTTTGAGACAATTGTATAGAACAACAAAATGACAGCTATTCTCACCCTTTAGATAGAATTCTCCCCACCCCCTCTACCCCACCCTCTCCCCCATCCGCCCACACACGGGATAAGGTCCATGGCATTTCACAAACAAAAGGGGCAATTCTGATTATAAGCCCCACTTCATTTTGTAGTTGGTGGGCTGAACAATGCCCTGCAAATGTTTAAGACTAAACTTGTATGAATATGAACAAGTTGCTATATAAATTCATTGCACTCCTTTTATTTGTGCGGTTCTTTAGGGCTAGGAGTGGAATAATGGAAGGCTTGGCGACTTATTGTTTAAGAACAACTTGACATACCAGGAAGTCACCACCAACTGGTTACCCTATCATCGGCTGAAGCTGAGTTCATCGCCGTGACAGCAGCAGTTCGTGAAAGGCTCTACGTGCAGTAACTCCTGCAAGAGGCAAAAATTCCAACCTCGCCAACCTTTTACCTGCACCACGACAACCAATGCGCGATCCGAATAACGAACAAGCCTGGATTCGTCAACCGCACCAAACACATCGCGTTGCGGTACTTCTTCATCAAGGGCGAAGTTGACAAGGGCAAGGTTGACCTAACCTACCGCCCGACGGGTGACATCACAGCTCACTTCCTCACGAAGCGACTGCCACGCCAGCAGTACCAGCACTGCTCCGAACTCAGGGGAGTGGTCAAGCGAGTCAAAACTTGCTACGGCGAGGAATGAAGTGGGGTGTTATGAATAGTGAAATGGGAAACCGCACTGTGCATTCTTGCTTGTAGCAAGAACGGAAAACACATAAATGAGTAAGAATGCGAGAGATCGAAGCGATGCGAACAGTTGGAAAGTATCTGGATCGTCAGAGCAGACAACATCGGGCAGCTGCAGGAGCAAGAAAAAAAGGCAGGAACAGTTTCGTAACTGTACGCGCCGCACGGTTGAGTTTGAATCTGAATAAGGGAATGTACCCCTTAGAGTACATGGCTAGCTAGGACGATTGGTATTCCCTTATAGTCATATTTATACGATTGTGTTTGCATGCGTTAATTATCTCAATCATTTTACATTCACTCTGATTTGAGGTCAAGGGCCCACCACTACCACACACTCTGTGAGCACCTTTTCCTAGTTACGATCAATCTTTTGATCTCAGCACAAAGCCCCAGAAACGTGTGAGACTAAATGAATTTGAACAAGTTTCTATATGAGTTCACTACACTCTGTTTCTCTTTGCGCTGTATCGAGTCGGGTGCACGAACGCGTTCAACCAAATCCCTTAGGTTCTGTAAGGACGCGTTACCTCTTTCTTGGGGAGAATCTTACTATCGATGCGTCAGGTGTACAGTGCCTCCGCGATTTGGCGAAGTGCAAGGTTTCCAGGTTTCGGGAAAAGTCGCGAATTACCAAGAAGGTGTCACCCAGGGCTCCCAATCAATGTGCCAAAAGTCGGTGATCGATAGTCCAGTCACGGCGATTGTTCAAATTTGCCCGAGGATTTCTCGATCTTGTCGCCTGTGGCTCAGTGGAGCACCGCGATCGAAGATTGCGTTTCAGCACACTGATGTGCACACCGATCGTGGCGGGATCGGTGCTCAGACGATTCTGCCTCGATCCTGCCATTTTGGAAAGAGGCAACGCGTCCTAAGACCAATAAGACCAATAATAAGACCAACGCGTCCTTCCATTTTGTTGAAGTGGAATATTGGAAGACCAATAAGTCACCACCAATAAGTCGTAATTCAGGGCGGCGACGCATTCGTTTACAATCCATAATTCAGTATTCCGCTCTTCACCTCGTCGCATGCAACATTCTGCGATCAACGAGAACGCGTTCCGGCGACGAGCAACAGTTCTAAAAGTTCGTACTTTGGACGGAGCCGCTGCTGCGGCAGGAATCGGCAGGAATCTATTACACTGCGTGCGGGGAATCGCTTTTGAGAATTCATAAAAGCGAGTCTCAACCATGACCGCGTTCCTTGCGATTTTCGCTTCGTCGTCGCCAGGTTGGCGCGACTTGGCGAAACCGCCGCGCTGGGACCTTCCGTCGCGACCTGGAACGCGTTCGTTTACCGTGGCTTCAGGCTCGGATATTCCGAGGCGCAACGAGAGGTTTGGGGGGTGTGACGCGATGCGAGTGATGGGTGAGGCGAGGTTTGAGAGTCGAGCAGATAGAAAAGGAGACGAGCAAGCAGCGACAGCAGAGTCCATCGCAGCCGCTTCATTACGAAGGTCTCCTTTCGCACTAGTGCGCCGTCGGTTCTAAACCCACCGTCGCCGCGCCTCTAGTACCTCACACTCCACCTCCCTTCCTGCCGTCCCCGTCCCTCTCTCGACGTATAGCGCCCGTGGTTGCGTCTACTGCTGGTTCAGCCTCCCTCGACACTTAAACACCGTGTTCGTTCCCGCCTGCTGCACCACCGTGTTCGTTCCCGCCTGCTGCGCGCCGCCTGATGGGTACTCCGGCGAAAGTGCGGAAGATGGGGAGTGCGACGGTCGTGCTTAGCGTCTTCCTCATCGCGCTCTTCATTGGTACGCCTTCCCCCTCTGCGCCTCAACCCCGCGGCTTCTGCTCTTCGCCTCCCACGCTTGACAATCACGCCTTGCACTCTCCATTCACGCCTGTCAATCACGCCTTGCATTATCGGCCCCTACTGTAACAACCAATGCGTTACACCTGCTCTGCGTCTTTGCCAATGCGCCTCGCCACTGCACCTCCTTACGCCCTGCAATCTCTGAGCGCTTACTACACCTTTTGAGGCTTTCACTGCACGGCAGTCAGTTCACAACCAAAAGGCGAGTGCTCACATTCTCTGGCCGTTGCCTCATGAATGTAACAAGCCCACCTTCGGTTGTTCGTGTCTTCTGTGCCCCCCTCTTCTGTGCCCCTTGCCCCCCTCGCAGCTAGTCAGTTGCAGTTCTCCCTCGCAGGCCGTGCCATCCCTGGCAGCCCTGGTAGCAAGGGCAACGAGGCAGCAAAGAACGGCAAGGGCAGCCGCAAGGGCAGCGAGGCAGCAAACAATGGCAAGGGCAGCGATGCTGCAAATAATGGAAAGGGCAGCGAGGAACCAAATAATGGCATGGGCAGCAATGCTGCAAAGAATGTCAAGGGCATCGGCAAGGGCATCGATGCAGCAAAGAACGGCAAGGGCAGCGAGGCAACAAACAATGGCAAGGGCAGCGAGGCAACAAACAATGGCAAGGGCAGCGGCAAGGGCAACGGCGTGAGCATCGTCAAGGGCAGCGGCAAGGGCAACGGCGTGAGCATCGTCAAGGGCATCGGCAAGGGCATCAGCAAGGGCATCGGCAAGGGCATCGATGCAGCAAAGAACGTCAAGGGCAGTGAGGCAACAAACAATGGCAAGGGCAGCGAGGCAACAAACAATGGCAAGGGCAGCGGCAAGGGCAGCGGCAAGGGCAGCGGCGTTGGCAACAGCAAGGCCATCCACAAGGGCATCGGCAGGGGTAATGGCAAGGGCTCTGTGTCCCCAGTCAACCCAGGCACCTCTGAGACCACAGTCAACCTAGACACCCCTGTGAGCCAAGTCAACGCAGACACCTCTGAGACCACAGTCAACGCAGACACCTCTGAGACCACTGTCAACGCAGACACCTCTGAGACCACAGTCAACGCAGACACCTCTGAGACCACAGTCAACGCAGACACCTCTGAGACCACAGTCAACGCAGACACCTCTGAGACCGCAGTCAACCCAGACACCCCTGAGACCCCAGTCAACCCAGGCACCCCTGAGACCCCGGTCAAGCCAGACACCCCTGAGACCCCAGTCAACCCAGACACCCCTGAGTCCCCAGTCAACCCAGACACCCCTCTGACCCCAGTCAACCCAGACACCCGTGAGACCCCAGTCAACCCAGACACCCGTAAGACCCCAGTCAACCCAGAAACCCCTGAGACCCCAGTCAGCCCAGTCGCCCCTGAGACCCCAGTCAACCCAGTCGCCCCTCTGACCCCAGTCAACCCAGACACCCCTGAGACCCCAGTCAACCCAGACACCCGTAAGACCCCAGTCAACCCAGAAACCCCTGAGACCCCAGTCAACCCAGACACCCCTGAGACCCCAGTCAACCCAGACACCCCTCTGACTCCAGTCAACCCAGACACCCGTGAGACCCCGGTCAACCCAGACACCCGTAAGACCCCAGTCAACCCAGAAACCCCTGAGACCCCAGTCAACCCAGACACCCCTGAGACCCCAGTCAACCCAGACACCCCTGAGACCCCAGTCAACCCAGACACCCCTGAGACCCCAGTCAACCCAGACACCCCTGAGACCCCAGTCAACCCAGACACCCCTCTGACTCCAGTCAACCCAGACACCCCTGAGACCCCAGTCAACCCAGACACTCCTGAGACAGTCAACCCAGACACCCCTGAGACCCCAGTCAACCCAGACACCCCTGAGACCCCAGTCAACCCAGACACCCCTGAGACCCCAGTCAACCCAGACACCCCTGAGACCCCAGTCAACCCAGACACCCCTGAGACCCCAGTCAACCCAGACACCCCTGAGACCACAGTCAACCCAGACACCCCTGAGACCCCAGTCAACCCAGACACCCCTCTGACTCCAGTCAACCCAGACACCCTTGAGACCCCAGTCAACCCAGACACCCGTAAGACCCCAGTCAACCCAGAAACCCCTGAGACCCCAGTCAACCCAGACACCCCTGAGACCCCAGTCAACTCAGACGCCCCTCTGACCCCAGTCAACCCAAACACCCATGAGACCCCAGTCAACCCAGACACCCTTGAGACCCCAGTCAACTCAGACGCCCCTCTGACCCCAGTCACCCCTGTCATCCCAAAGGAGTAATTCCTTTGGAAAGAGATGGCTTACGGGTGGAGAAAATGGGAGAGTGTCTGGTCTTGTGGAGAAGATGAGCTGGATGGCAAGCAAAGGAGCAGTGCTGCCTGTCGGGTCAGCTGTACAACAGCAGTCTCTTTCTCTTGAAGTTGTCACAGCAGTCTCTTTCTCTTGAAGTTGTCAGCAGTCTCTTTCTCTTGAAGTTGTCACGTGTTACCGTATGTGTGCCCTTGGTTGCCCTCTGTTTTGTTTGTACTAATGCACTAGCATAGCTCTGTGTGCCTTTTTCTTGAGATCTCAATGTATATCCTATGTTTGAACTCCGATTTTTCAAGCTCTCTAAAAGACAGTGCACCACATTGTTATAGAAAGCTGATGCACCAAGGCCAAATTACAGATGTTCCATTATATTACACCTTGCATCAATGGGTAGAGGGTGGGTGGGTGAATCAATGAGTGGTATAAATTCTATTTGTAAAACCATACAAGGTAGTAATAGGCTTCTTTGGAACGGCACACCCGTCGTAATGCGGATGGAGATGCCTGCGTTGCCATGCACACTGCGCTTCTTTTCTATGCTTCTTCTAAAAGCCTACCTGGGGTTATATCCGGGGGAAGACAATATTCGAGTCACGCCCAGTAAGTGGCCACATACCAGCACAAGTCCTTGTCGCATGTTTCTTCCATACCCTACACTTCCTCATACAAGTAATTCCTCCAAAGCAACCCCTGTGCACCGCATTCAGCTCGCATTTTTTGCGTGTAACAAAACCAAGTGCGGTAAAGTAGCTTGAACCAAGGAGAACCAACGAGGCCACGTTCATGTTCCTACCAAAGCATTGAATTATGGTCACAAGACGACAAGTGGTGGCGTGCAATCAGATGCGGAAGCGAGTCTATGCGAGAATGGAGCGAGCGTGGAGGGGTGTGTGGGCGTGCAGGGGAGCTGATGGCTGTGCGACTGAGGTGGTGCTGCTGGGAGGGCATGAGTCCAGAAGATGCAACACCTGATGGTTGGAAGAAGGGTAGGGGTGGTGGTTGGAGAGGGGGGGGTTACGTTTCGTCAGCATCATGGAAGGTTGTGTGCGATCGGTTGTATGTGTGACCGAGGTGGTGCTGCTGGGAGGGCACGAGTCCAACAGATGCAAGTGATGGTTGGTATGGGGGGGGGAGTGGTGATGGTTGGATGATGGAAGATTGTGTGAGGTTCGTTGTGCGACCGAGGTGGTGGTGCTGGGAGGGCATCAGTCCAGTATATGCAACACCTGATGGTTGGAACAAGGGGTGGTGGTTGGTAGGGGGGTGATGATTGGAAGGTTGTGGTGATTGGAAGGGGGGTGGCGCCAGCAGCATGGATGTTCGTGTGAGAGAGGGTGGAGCAAAGGACGCGCACGTTGTGATGAGGGGAGGAGACGTGGAGGGTGCGAAGGAGGGAGAAGGAGAGGTAAGAAGGGAGGTAAGGAAAGAAAACTTCAAAAGGGAGAGCGAGAGTTCAGGGAGTTCATAATCCGGTCCAAGTCATCGAGGATAGAGCAAGAGGGAGAGGGTCATACCTGCAGCATGGAGGGTCATACCTGCAGCATGGAGGGTCATACCTGCAGCATGGAGGGTCGCTGGGAGGGGTCCTTGTGCGTGCAGAGCAGGGCGGTGCGGGCGAGCAGGGCGAACTGGTGCGGGTGGTACCTGTCCTGCAGGGCTGGGTCCGCCACCTCGTGCAGCCTGCCCGCTTCTATCAGTGGCCGTGCCTGGTAGGGAGGGCGGGGAGGGGCGGAGCAATGGGGGACGGAAGAGTGAGCAGGGCGAACTGGTGCGGGTGGTACCTGCCCTGCAGGGTGTGGTCTTCCACCTCATGCAACCTGCCTGCTTGCCTGCCTCTATGAGCGGCCGTGCCTGGTAGGCAGACAGGTGGGGAGATAGGTGGGAGGGGAGGGGAGGAGATAAGTAGGAGGGAACAATGGTAGGAGAGTGAGAACGAGTGGGGAAAGAAAGGAGCTGCAGGGAGCGGAGAGGGTCAAGCAGCGAATGAGATGTGGTATGGCGAGGTGAGGTGGGGTGAAGCGAGGTGAGGTCAGGTGGTCGACAGGGGGCTGGGCGGGGAGCAGCTCGAGCAACACCACTCCAAATGCAAGCACGTCCGTGCCATTCAATCCTATCCCTACCGCACCAAACCCATGCTCACCCATTGCACAAGGCACTGGAGCCCGCGGGGCCGGGAGTCGTCCACAGGGGGCTGGCCAGTGAGAAGCTCGAGCAGCACCACTCCGAATGCAAACACGTCCGTTCGCGTGCTCGCTGCCCCGTGGGACAGGTACTCCGGGGCCAGATAGCTGTTGCGGGCAAGGGTGGGGCAGAGGGGTGGAGGAGAGGGGAGGGCGGAAGGGAGGGGAGAAGAGGAGGGGCGGAGAGGAGGGGTGGAGAGGAAGGGTGGGGAAATGATCCCATGAAGACTCTGAAGCAGTTGATAGGAGGTGTTTTCTACAGCGGATAAGAGGCTGCCCACGAGCACGGAGACTGGTGGACACGCCAGGAGCACAGTCACAATCACAATCAACACAATCACAGCCGCTACAAGAACAAGCTTATTCTGGCCCCCACATGATCACCCCCCATTTGAAACACGACGCTTCCACACACAGACACACACACACACACACACACACACACACACACACACACACACACACACACACACACACACACACACACACACACACACACACACACACACACACACACACACACACACACACACACACACACACACACACACACACACACTCATCCAATCACATCCCCCGTACGGAACTCACCCGAAGGTGCCTGCGAGCGGCACTTGCATGGGCGCATCATTGGGAGCAGCAAAAAGAGCCAATCCGAATTCCGATAGCTGGTGGAGGGGAGAGAAGGGAGGGCAAGGCGCAGGGGCGAGGGGCGAGGGGCGAGGGTATCAGGATGGGGAGCGGACGAGGAGTTTGTGGCACTTGCATGGGCGCATCATTGGGAGCAGCAAAAAGAGCCAATCCGAATTCCGATAGCTGGTGGGGCACGAGGGTCACGAGAGGCGAGAGGGAGGGGCAAGGGGCGAGAGGTGAGGGGTGGAGGGTAAGAGGTGAGGGGTGAGTTCTATGAAGGGGCAACAGACTTCCCCCTGCCCTTTCTGAGAGGGTTGGGAAACGTGGTGGAGTGGTGGACTGGGAAAGAGAAGGGGGATGGGGATGGATGCGGATGGATAAGGATGGATGGGGATAGATGGGGATGGATGGGGATGGATGGGGATGGATGGGGATGGACGGGGATGGATGGGGATGGATGGGGATGGCTGGGATGGGGATGGATGGGGATGGCTTGGATGGGGATGGATGGGGGGATGTGTGTGTGGTTATGAGGGAATCATGGGAGGAATGAAGAAGGGTATGTGGAAGAGACTCACCTTCACCTGGTCACCCCTCGTTAGCATCACACTCGCCGCCCGCACGTTGCGATGCACCACTGCCCTGGGCGCCCCCTCGTGCAAGTAGTGCAGCGCCAGTGCCAGCTGGCGCGCTACCATTGGCCGCACGGACCAGGCGAGAGGGCCTGTGGAGAGTTGTAGGGAAGAGGATTGATGGGAGGTGGCGGCGAGAGAGAAGCACGGGGTGCGCGTGGGGAAGAGAAGCACACATACCGCGTGGGGAAGAGAAGCACACATACCGCGTGGGGAAGAGAAGCACACATACCGCGTGGGGAAGAGAAGCACACATACCGCGTGGGGAAGAGAAGCACACATACCGCGTGGGGAAGAGAAGCACACATACCGCGTGGGGAAGAGAAGCACACATACCGCGTGGGGAAGAGAAGCACACATACCGCGTGGGGAAGAGAAGCACACATACCGCGTGGGGAAGAGAAGCACACATACCGCGTGGGGAAGAGAAGCACACATACCGCGTGGGGAAGAGAAGCACACATACCGCGTGGGGAAGAGAAGCACACATACCGCGTGGGGAAGAGAAGCACACATACCGCGTGGGGAAGAGAAGCACACATACCGCGTGGGGAAGAGAAGCACACATACCGCGTGGGGAAGAGAAGCACACATACCGCGTGGGGAAGAGAAGCACACATACCGCGTGGGGAAGAGAAGCACACATACCGCGTGGGGAAGAGAAGCACACATACCGCGTGGGGAAGAGAAGCACACATACCGCGTGGGGAAGAGAAGCACACATACCGCGTGGGGAAGAGAAGCACACATACCGCGTGGGGAAGAGAAGCACACATACCGCGTGGGGAAGAGAAGCACACATACCGCGTGGGGAAGAGAAGCACACATACCGCGTGGGGAAGAGAAGCACACATACCGCGTGGGGAAGAGAAGCACACATACCGCGTGGGGAAGAGAAGCACACATACCGCGTGGGGAAGAGAAGCACACATACCGCGTGGGGAAGAGAAGCACACATACCGCGTGGGGAAGAGAAGCACACATACCGCGTGGGGAAGAGAAGCACACATACCGCGTGGGGAAGAGAAGCACACATACCGCGTGGGGAAGAGAAGCACACATACCGCGTGGGGAAGAGAAGCACACATACCGCGTGGGGAAGAGAAGCACACATACCGCGTGGGGAAGAGAAGCACACATACCGCGTGGGGAAGAGAAGCACACATACCGCGTGGGGAAGAGAAGCACACATACCGCGTGGGGAAGAGAAGCACACATACCGCGTGGGGAAGAGAAGCACACATACCGCGTGGGGAAGAGAAGCACACATACCGCGTGGGGAAGAGAAGCACACATACCGCGTGGGGAAGAGAAGCACACATACCGCGTGGGGAAGAGAAGCACACATACCGCGTGGGGAAGAGAAGCACACATACCGCGTGGGGAAGAGAAGCACACATACCGCGTGGGGAAGAGAAGCACACATACCGCGTGGGGAAGAGAAGCACACATACCGCGTGGGGAAGAGAAGCACACATACCGCGTGGGGAAGAGAAGCACACATACCGCGTGGGGAAGAGAAGCACACATACCGCGTGGGGAAGAGAAGCACACATACCGCGTGGGGAAGAGAAGCACACATACCGCGTGGGGAAGAGAAGCACACATACCGCGTGGGGAAGAGAAGCACACATACCGCGTGGGGAAGAGAAGCACACATACCGCGTGGGGAAGAGAAGCACACATACCGCGTGGGGAAGAGAAGCACACATACCGCGTGGGGAAGAGAAGCACACATACCGCGTGGGGAAGAGAAGCACACATACCGCGTGGGGAAGAGAAGCACACATACCGCGTGGGGAAGAGAAGCACACATACCGCGTGGGGAAGAGAAGCACACATACCGCGTGGGGAAGAGAAGCACACATACCGCGTGGGGAAGAGAAGCACACATACCGCGTGGGGAAGAGAAGCACACATACCGCGTGGGGAAGAGAAGCACACATACCGCGTGGGGAAGAGAAGCACACATACCGCGTGGGGAAGAGAAGCACACATACCGCGTGGGGAAGAGAAGCACACATACCGCGTGGGGAAGAGAAGCACACATACCGCGTGGGGAAGAGAAGCACACATACCGCGTGGGGAAGAGAAGCACACATACCGCGTGGGGAAGAGAAGCACACATACCGCGTGGGGAAGAGAAGCACACATACCGCGTGGGGAAGAGAAGCACACATACCGCGTGGGGAAGAGAAGCACACATACCGCGTGGGGAAGAGAAGCACACATACCGCGTGGGGAAGAGAAGCACACATACCGCGTGGGGAAGAGAAGCACACATACCGCGTGGGGAAGAGAAGCACACATACCGCGTGGGGAAGAGAAGCACACATACCGCGTGGGGAAGAGAAGCACACATACCGCGTGGGGAAGAGAAGCACACATACCGCGTGGGGAAGAGAAGCACACATACCGCGTGGGGAAGAGAAGCACACATACCGCGTGGGGAAGAGAAGCACACATACCGCGTGGGGAAGAGAAGCACACATACCGCGTGGGGAAGAGAAGCACACATACCGCGTGGGGAAGAGAAGCACACATACCGCGTGGGGAAGAGAAGCACACATACCGCGTGGGGAAGAGAAGCACACATACCGCGTGGGGAAGAGAAGCACACATACCGCGTGGGGAAGAGAAGCACACATACCGCGTGGGGAAGAGAAGCACACATACCGCGTGGGGAAGAGAAGCACACATACCGCGTGGGGAAGAGAAGCACACATACCCGTGGGGAAGAGAAGCACACATACCGCGTGGGGAAGAGAAGCACACATACCGCGTGGGGAAGAGAAGCACACATACCGCGTGGGGAAGAGAAGCACACATACCGCGTGGGGAAGAGAAGCACACATACCGCGTGGGGAAGAGAAGCACACATACCGCGTGGGGAAGAGAAGCACACATACCGCGTGGGGAAGAGAAGCACACATACCGCGTGGGGAAGAGAAGCACACATACCGCGTGGGGAAGAGAAGCACACATACCGCGTGGGGAAGAGAAGCACACATACCGCGTGGGGAAGAGAAGCACACATACCGCGTGGGGAAGAGAAGCACACATACCGCGTGGGGAAGAGAAGCACACATACCGCGTGGGGAAGAGAAGCACACATACCGCGTGGGGAAGAGAAGCACACATACCGCGTGGGGAAGAGAAGCACACATACCGCGTGGGGAAGAGAAGCACACATACCGCGTGGGGAAGAGAAGCACACATACCGCGTGGGGAAGAGAAGCACACATACCGCGTGGGGAAGAGAAGCACACATACCGCGTGGGGAAGAGAAGCACACATACCGCGTGGGGAAGAGAAGCACACATACCGCGTGGGGAAGAGAAGCACACATACCGCGTGGGGAAGAGAAGCACACATACCGCGTGGGGAAGAGAAGCACACATACCGCGTGGGGAAGAGAAGCACACATACCGCGTGGGGAAGAGAAGCACACATACCGCGTGGGGAAGAGAAGCACACATACCGCGTGGGGAAGAGAAGCACACATACCGCGTGGGGAAGAGAAGCACACATACCGCGTGGGGAAGAGAAGCACACATACCGCGTGGGGAAGAGAAGCACACATACCGCGTGGGGAAGAGAAGCACACATACCGCGTGGGGAAGAGAAGCACACATACCGCGTGGGGAAGAGAAGCACACATACCGCGTGGGGAAGAGAAGCACACATACCGCGTGGGGAAGAGAAGCACACATACCGCGTGGGGAAGAGAAGCACACATACCGCGTGGGGAAGAGAAGCACACATACCGCGTGGGGAAGAGAAGCACACATACCGCGTGGGGAAGAGAAGCACACATACCGCGTGGGGAAGAGAAGCACACATACCGCGTGGGGAAGAGAAGCACACATACCGCGTGGGGAAGAGAAGCACACATACCGCGTGGGGAAGAGAAGCACACATACCGCGTGGGGAAGAGAAGCACACATACCGCGTGGGGAAGAGAAGCACACATACCGCGTGGGGAAGAGAAGCACACATACCGCGTGGGGAAGAGAAGCACACATACCGCGTGGGGAAGAGAAGCACACATACCGCGTGGGGAAGAGAAGCACACATACCGCGTGGGGAAGAGAAGCACACATACCGCGTGGGGAAGAGAAGCACACATACCGCGTGGGGAAGAGAAGCACACATACCGCGTGGGGAAGAGAAGCACACATACCGCGTGGGGAAGAGAAGCACACATACCGCGTGGGGAAGAGAAGCACACATACCGCGTGGGGAAGAGAAGCACACATACCGCGTGGGGAAGAGAAGCACACATACCGCGTGGGGAAGAGAAGCACACATACCGCGTGGGGAAGAGAAACACGGGGTGCGCGTGGGGAAGAGAAGCATGGGGTGCGCGTGGGGAAGAGAAGCAAGGGGTGCGCGTGGGGAAGAGAAGCAAGGGGTGCGCGTGGGGAAGAGAAGCAAGGGGTGCGCGTGGGGAAGAGAAGCAAGGGGTGCGCGTGGGGAAGAGAAGCAAGGGGTGCGCGTGGGGAAGAGAAGCAAGGGGTGCGCGTGGGGAAGAGAAGCAAGGGGTGAGCGTGGGGAAGAGAAGCAAGGGGTGCGCGTGGGGAAGAGAAGCAAGGGGTGAGCGTGGGGAAGAGAAGCAAGGGGTGCGCGTGGGGAAGAGAAGCAAGGGGTGCGCGTGGGGACGAGAAGCAAGGGGTGCGCGTGGGGAAGAGAAGCAAGGGGTGCGCGTGGGGAAGAGAAGCAAGGGGTGAGCGTGGGGAAGAGAAGCAAGGGGTGAGCGTGGGGAAGAGAAGCAAGGGGTGAGCGTGGGGAAGAGAAGCAAGGGGTGAGCGTGGGGAAGAGAAGCAAGGGGTGAGCGTGGGGAAGAGAAGCAAGGGGTGAGCGTGGGGAAGAGAAGCAAGGGGTGCGCGTGGGGACGAGAAGCAAGGGGTGCGCGTGGGGAAGAGAAGCAAGGGGTGCGCGTGGGGAAGAGAAGCAAGGGGTGCGCGTGGGGAAGAGAAGCAAGGGGTGCGCGTGGGGAAGAGAAGCAAGGGGTGCGCGTGGGGAAGAGAAGCAAGGGGTGCGCGTGGGGACGAGAAGCAAGGGGTGAGCGTGGGGAAGAGAAGCAAGGGGTGCGCGTGGGGAAGAGAAGCAAGGGGTGCGCGTGGGGACGAGAAGCAAGGGGTGCGCGTGGGGAAGAGAAGCAAGGGGTGCGCGTGGGGAAGAGAAGCAAGGGGTGAGCGTGGGGAAGAGAAGCAAGGGGTGAGCGTGGGGAAGAGAAGCAAGGGGTGAGCGTGGGGAAGAGAAGCAAGGGGTGAGCGTGGGGAAGAGAAGCAAGGGGTGAGCGTGGGGAAGAGAAGCAAGGGGTGACCGTGGGGAAGAGAAGCAAGGGGTGCGCGTGGGGACGAGAAGCAAGGGGTGCGCGTGGGGAAGAGAAGCAAGGGGTGCGCGTGGGGAAGAGAAGCAAGGGGTGCGCGTGGGGAAGAGAAGCAAGGGGTGCGCGTGGGGAAGAGAAGCAAGGGGTGCGCGTGGGGACGAGAAGCAAGGGGTGCGCGTGGGGAAGAGAAGCAAGGGGTGCGCGTGGGGACACGGGCGGACAGGCGAGCGGGAGTGGAGGCTGGGGTTGGGAGGAAGCAACGGGTGTGACAAACACTGAGAGGGAGCATGAGTGGAAAGGCTAGACGGCCAGCAGGGGCAAGACGAACGGTGCGTACACCATGCGCCTTGTATTACCTAACCAGGGCTCGCAGCAGCCAAGGTGGCAGAGTCCCCCCTGAGAGCAGACTCAAGGCTGCTTCCCTGCATGTGCTGCAACACCAGCACCGCATACATACCCGGGTTAGCAGACCGAGAGTTTCCAGAGTCCCCTCTGAGTGCAGTGTCGAGAGTGCCCCCCTCCATGTGCTCCAACACCAATGCCACCTCGTCTCTCCTCTCCGCACACACCCCCACCAGCTGTGCCACGTGGCGGTGACTCAGCGTCGCCAGCACTGCCAGCTCAGCCGCCACCTCGCTACTCAGCCCGCGCTCCGCAGCCAATGGCACGCTGCCTCGTGGGCTGCCCCCTTGCCTCGCACCATAACCAGCAATAACCCCACCAGCACCACCAGCATCAGCAGCGGAGGGGCTGGTGAGCATCTCGCGTCGCACGGCTATCTGCTGCCCTCCAGGCAGCCGCCCCTGATACACCCGGCTGTAGCCCCCGCTCGTTCCCACAAGGTTCCCTGAGCAATTGGTTGATGGAAAAAGGAGGGGCGGATGCGTTGTGAGGGGTTTTGAGGGATCGGTGTGGTTCGATAAGCACATTCTCCTTCTCATGACATCATGTGTGCATACATGCACGCCCTCCTTTCCCACTGCCCCAGACGCATGTACACACGCACACGAGCACACACACATGCACACACGCGCGCGCGCGCACACGCTCGAACACGCGCGCGCGCGCGCGCACACACACACACACACGCACGCACGCACGCACGCACGCACGCACGCACGCACACACACACACACACACACACACACACACACACACACGCATATGCACACGCACTAACACTCAGACATACATGCACGTGCGCACGTGCACACATGCATACACGTGAACCCCCCCCCCCCCCCCCCCCCCCAACACACACACACACACGACGTCCCTACCCCACACACAGTCGCAAAAATCACCATCACCACATCACCCATCCCCTTCCCCTCCCCTCCTCCGCACTCACGAGTGGCGAACCCATCAGTCGCCTGCTCCACCTCGCGCCACCGCAGCTTCCTCCACGGCCCCTCCCACACCCCCGCTGCGCCCACGCCCACCACCCCATGCTCCTCTTGCCCACTACCCGCTGCTGCCGCCCCTGCTGCCGCCCCTGCTGCCACTCGTGCTGCCACTGCCCCTGCAGCTGCGTGCCTGGCGCCCTGAGTGAAGGAGTTGCTTCTTCGCACGCCAGGGGACGGCGACGCCATGAATGCGTGTGCAGCAACGCCGCCGCCACCACCACTGCTGCTCCTGCCCAGCCCTGCACCACCCCATGCTTCACCTCCCAGCGCGCCTTCTTCCCCTCCCATTGCTCCTCTCTGCGGCATGACAGGCATGGCGGGCATGGTGGGAACGCCCCTCCGGCTGTTTCTGCGTGACTCCTCGCCCCCATCGGAGAAGTAGCGGCGAGCCGGCACCAGCGAGCTGCAGCTGCGGCTGAGAGGCAGCGACTGCTGCCGCACACACGGCAAGAGGTCCGTTCCTGCCTCTGTGCTGCTGTCTACCTCCCTGTTACTCCCTGCTTCCCTCCCTCCCTCGCCCTCCCCGTTGCTCGTCTCCTGCACTCTCCCCTCACTCCTCGTCTCACTCCCTCTCGCCTCGCTACTCCTCCTCTCACTCACTCCCTCTTCCGCATCTCCCTCCCTTCCATTGTCCCTCTCGGTTCCCTCCTCCTCATGTTCCCCGTCCACACTCAGCCCTTCAGCACTCTCCCCTTCATCCTCCCTCTGCCTGCTCTTCTCACCAACTGCTGCTGCTCGCACCACAAACCCCCACTCCCTATCCCTTACACTCTCGCCACCCTCCCTCTCACTCCCACCATCAGCCATCAAACACGCAGCAGGCGCACGCATGTCCCTCTCACTCCCACTCCCACTCCCTTCTCTCCTCACTCTCCCCAAATCCCTCTCCCTATCCCTCTCACTCTCACTCTCAGACTCGATTCTCCTCACCCTTTGAGGGTCCCGTGTCTTATTCAGCACTGACAGTCGCCGCCCCGACCCGCCACTCCACCCGCCCACACTGCCGCCCATGCCGCCTCTCTGCCTTGGCCTGTGCACGGGGAACCGACCAACCAGAACAGGACACCTGGCATCCTCCTTCCCCTCCCCTGCCTCCTCCCTCTCTCGCGCCACACCCCCCCCCACCGTTCCATGCCCCTTCCCATCCTTCCCCTTCCTTTCTTGTTCTTGGTTCTCCTGCCCCTTGTCCCCTGCTCCTCTTGCCTCCTCTCCCGCCACTCGACCTGCGGCCTGCATCTGGTTACCACACAGAGGCTCCAAGACTGCCCTTCGCCCGCCCAGCCCCTCCCTCCCTCGTGACATTGCTTCTCTAACTCCTGCTATTCCGGACATTTCAGGTGCTGCTTCAGGTGATTTTTCAGGTACTGCTGGATTAGCGCCAGGTGCTCTGGGAATCAGGGCTGAATCTGAGAAATAGCCGCTGACCGTGCTCTTTCTGATGCTGCCGCTGCTGTTGCTATTGGTTTTGTTTGAAGGGTGGGATTGCTGTGACACGTGGCAGGTTGGTGTTGAGAGGGAGCCGCTGCTGGGGATGTCCGTCCAATGGGAGGACGCCCCCGAACGAGACGAGAACGCGGAGGATGACGTGGCAGCTGACGTGGCAGAGATGTCAGAGCAGAACGACTCGAGAACAGGCTGGGCGGCATCTGACGCGTCTGTACCCTGTATGCCGGGTGCCCTGTACCTGACATCAGACGCGCCTATGGATGACGCGTCCATAGACGGGAAGCTACAGTGGTGCACTGTACCCTGTATCGCATCATCCACTCCATCCGCGTTATTGGCATCCCCACGCTCAGAAGAATCGTCAGAGGAAGAAGAAGAGGAGGATGCAGTTTCCACGTCACAGCGGTTGGCCCAGTCAACGCACTCAACGCTTTCAGCATGGGCAGCGCGGCCAGCAGTGGTAGCAGCAGGAGCACCACTAGCAATGTCAGCTCTTACCATCGCTTCCTCCTGTTGCCCTTGACCCACATAGAAACTCACCTTCCCTTCCCTTCCTCGCAACCCTCCCCTACTCTGCTCAATCATCTGCTGTTGCTGCTGCTGCTGCTGCAGCCTCATCAGCCGCGCGTTCAGCTCGCTCTGCGCACTCTGCTGCCCCTCGCCCCGCCGCCCCTCCCCTTGCCGCGCCACATCTCGTCCCCGGCGCACCTGATCGCGCGCCTTGCGCTCCTCCTCCTCCTCCGCCGCCTCCGCCTCGTGCTCCCACCCCAGCTGCTGCGCCAGGGTAGCCGCCACGGCGCTCCCCCGCACGGCGCTCACACCCGCGAACGAGGCTGACCGCTGCACGCGCATGTGCCTGGGCGTGACTGCCGCCGATTGTGACTCAAACGAGCGTGACCCGTCTCTCAAATGCTGCTGCTGCTGCCCCTGCTGCTGCATCTGCAGCTGCTGCGGCTGTTGTTTGCCTGTGATGGACGATCGCAGCAGCTGCCATTTCGGCGTGTGCTCCGCGCTTCTGCTACCCCCTTGCTCCTGCTGCTGCCTCTGCTCTTGCCGCTGTTGCCCCCCGCCTTGCAGCTGTCCCTGCTGCTGCCTCTGCTGCCCCTGCTGTCGCTGCCCCAACCTGCCGTCGGTAGCAGCAGCGCGGGACGGCGGGTCAAACGAAGGGGGGAAGAAGGGGTTCGCTGCGGTGGCGCGGGGGGAGATGAAGGGGGAGGACTGCGGGTTGCCGGCGCTGGCGCGCGGGGAGGAGGGGCGGGAGGAGCGCGGGGAGGAGGGGAAGAACGGGTTGAAGGCGGAGGAGCGGGGGGACGACGGGCGGGAGGCGCGGGGGGAGGAGGGGCGGGAGGCGGAGAAGGAGGAGGAGAAGAAGGAGGCGTGGGGGGAAGAGGCGCGCGGAGAGCTGCAGACGCTGCGCGCCTTGCCCGGGGCAAATGGCCTGCGGGGTACTGGTAAGGGAAAGAGAGGGGATGCGGGGAGGCGAGACGAGGGGAGAAGAGAGATGAGGGGAGCGATTAAGGAATGGAAGAGGAAAAAGCGAGGGTGTATCGGAAAAAGGGGGGCGTGGGAAGATGAACGAGGAGAGAGGAAGTGATAACAACAAGAGTGTGCGGCGGTAGACGAGCAAGCGGTGTGACAGTAGGAGAGAGCAGGAGAGGGCGGGAGAGGGTGGAATAACAAGGCAGGACAGCTATGGGGGAACGAAGAAGCGAGAGTGCTTACAGGAAACATCCCCCTGCAGCAGCGAGAGCGCGCGCGCGCTGAGCAATGGACGGCTTGGGGGTATGCGCGAAGGGAGTGGAAGAGGGAGCAGCACAGGACAGCTTGCGAGAGAGAGGCGGGGACGTGAGCACTCACAGGAGACGTCCCCCTGCAGCAGCGAGAGCGCGCGCTGAGCGATGGACGGCTTGGGGGTATGCGCGGCTGGGTGCTGGCGCAGGCTCGTGAGCGAGCTCGACCGCGGCAGCTGCGCCAACCTGCGCGCTCCGCCACTCCCCGGCGCCGCTGCTGCCGCCACTGCGCGCTCCTGTGGGCCGCTCGTGCTCATGCTCCCGGCGCTGCCCTCTGTGGCATGGTGGTACGAAAGGGGTCCGCTGCGGCTGATGCCGCTACCCATCACGGGGTGCACCTGGCTGTGGTTCATGCTCAAGCTCCCACCCATGCCACTGCGTGTGGTGGGGTATGGCGACGCTGCTGCACCGCTCATACTTCTGCTGCCGCTGCTGTTGAAGCTGCTGCTGCCGTGGCATGAGTTGGAGGAGCGAGCACAAGACGAGGAGGTGGCGCCTGCAGCCTTCACCTCCCTCTCCCTTCCCTGCTCCCTCTCCCTCTCCCTCTCCCTCACGCTCTCCCTCGCGCCGACCTTCGTCTTCTCACCAGCACCAGCACCGCACTTGGCAGCGCCGCCCTCGTCCCTGTACCCGTCGCGGTCCTTGCTGCTACCGAAGAGGCGCATAAGGGGGATGTAGAGCGGGCGGTGGCCGTTGGGGGTGGCGTCACCCGCTGCTGACGACGCACGTGGAGAGTACGGGCGCAGAGGGGGAATTGGAAGAGGGGGGAATGAAGGAGAAAGAGGGAGAGTGGGCAATGGAGGAGAAGGTGAGAGGGGGTGCGAAGGAGGTGAGGAGGAGGAAACGAGAAGCGAATCTTGAGAATCAGCAAGGGTTGGTGAGTCTATATTTGAGTCACGCAGGTTGGTGAGACAGACGGGAGTTGAGCGGCTGTGAGAGCGAATGCCGCACGCACCAGTCCGCCCGTGTACTCACCTGCTGCTCTGTTCCCCGCGCTCTTCCCCTCCGCCGCGCCCACTCCGCCCTTTCCGCGCTTGGCGAGCGCGAGGCGCCCCCCGCCGACGAAGAGCACCATGCAGGCGGGCGGAAGGCGCTGCTCCAGCGCGCGCGGGGAGAAGCGCCGCCCCATGCTGGAGAAACCGCGGGGAGATGGCGGAAAGGCACGAGCGCACGCATGGCATTTAACGCAGGGAACGGGGGAGGGCGGCAGATTGGATGGGGGGAAGAGGACGTTGCGGGAGGATGGGGAGGTGGAAAGGGGGTGGGAGACAAAGGACGGTAGTGGAGCGGCGAAGGCGGAAGGAAGCGGAGGGAGGCAGTGGTAGCGGTGACTGAGAGCAGCGACTAGAGTGAGAGGGAGTCGGCACCTACCTGCACCCAACGCTCCTCCCACCCGTGCGCCCCTTTCCTTCCCCGTCCTCCGCTAAACCGCCCTGCGCTCAACTCGTGCTCGAACACTTCCTACAGCCCCCTTGCGCTCACCCGTCCTTGTGCACGACGACCCGCGTGGCGCCCAGCAGCCGCGCCTCGTCCGCCACCGCCTGCTCCTCGCTCGCGCCGTGCACCACGCGCACCGACGCCGCCACCTGATGAAGAGTGGGGGGGAGGGGGGGCGGAGAACTATGGTGTGAAAGAGGACAGATTGGCGAGCGGATGTTTTTTAAGAATTCTCAAAAAACTTTTGTATGGAAGAGGACAGAGGGGCGAGCAGCGGAGTCGTCTGGGAGGACAGGGCATACCACCGCCTGCTCCTCGCACGCGCCGCGCACCACGCGCACCGACACCGCCACCTGTGAGGAGGGGAAAGGCGGGGAGGGAAGGGCATGGTATAGAACGGCAGGGAAGGAACCGCCTGCTGCTCGCACCCGCCTCGCACCACGCGCACCGACGCCACCACCTGGTTGACGGAGGATGGGGGAGAAGACGAGGAGGAGGGGAAAGGGAGGGGGAGGGGAAGGGGAGGGGGAGGGGACAGGTGGGGGCGTAGCATCGCCTGCTGCTTCCACGTGCCGTGCACTGATGCCGCTCGTTTTTTGCAGTTTATTGTCAGGAAAAGCTATAACGTGTACGCACCTTCTTCTCGTCGCAGAGCGCCTCGAATCCCCACAGCAGCGCGGAAAATATTTCCAGCTTCCGCCGCTGGTCCTCGCGCATCTCCTCCAGCCGCGGCGGGCGCGCGCCTGGCGAATTGCGCCGTGGGGGAGGCGGGGACGGGGGACAGGGGAAGCGGACACGCGAGGTAAATGCGGAGCGGAAATGAGATGCGGAGAGACGTTTGGCACGTGATGAACTTCCGCCAAGTGAGGGCGGTGCGCGCAGATTGCATGGCCTGTCAAGAACTTGCAGGGTGAGGCGCAAGGGCGTGCAAACGACGACTCCGACATGAGATGGAAGAGAGTCGAGAGTGGATGTGTAGCGCGTACCATCGGTGGGCGGCACGATGACGTGGAGGACGTAGATGACGTCACCCGGCTGGCATCGGCTAATCGTCCATTGGATGAGCCCTCTGCCTTCCTCCGACAGTGTCACGGCCACCACGATGTGGTCCGGCTGCCGCTCGATACAGTCACCCTGTAGCATCGTCCCTGGATAATGTCACAACACTGCACGAAAATAACCAAATCGCCTTACTAAGACCTTCGCCAGCGGCTAGGCGTGCGTGTCGCCGATGAGTGTGTCAGAGCTTGCTGGAATGGCAAATGGGCATCTTAGACATGGGATTACAATACTAGCCTCTTAGTCGGGTCTAACTATATCGAATCCTTAAATTGCATCCTACTTCTGGTGCGCCAGCGAGGCCTTGGCTCACACGCTAGCTAGAAGCTACTAGAGAATGGGGCGTGATATCGCCGTCAATGCGACTAGTAGTCGAGATGTGCGCTTTCTTCTCGACCCATTGGCAGTGCTTGATCCGGTTTATACACACTGATTAGGTTTTGCAAGAGTGTGCATTCGATATGCCGCACGGGTAGGCGTCCCAATCTAGCTCTGTCCCTCTGTGGTCACTCGGGCCAGACGGGTGTCTGTGACTCATCCAGGTATACGCGAGTTCCAAAAGAGAGAGACGGGGAAAGGACGAGAACGGAACGCGAGGAAATCGCACAGCAATACTAGCATCCCCTACGAGAGGCGCCTGGGGCTGGGCAATCGCCACGAGAGGTCGTACAATACCTAAGACTCACTCGCGCCGTCACTGCGACTGCAGCTGTGTCGGTGACTGCAGTCGCCCTAAGCAACATACATCCTCTGCGCTGCGCTAAGGCTCGGGGAGAGCGCTGAGGACAGCGCGAGATAAGGGACAGGAGGCCCACAGATGTGTCGCACTTGAGCTTTCTCGCCGTGGAATTGATGAATCTCATCGGCGGGCTTCCTAGAAACTCTCCTCCCCGCCTGCCTATCTCCACCCCGCTCCACTCCGGTTTGCCCTTGCTCTCTGCCTGAAATCCACGCAGTCTCGGTGGCTAGGTGGGTGGGTGTGCTACTGTACTGTCTTTGCAATCCCGATTCCAAATTCCAATTTCCAGCCGAGGCGCGCGAATAGGCTCTGGCATTGCGGCGGGAATGTGCGCAGCGGGCTTTGAGCTTGTCGCAGGGGGCCTCGGCCAATCGGCGGGGTTGGGCTCAGCGTCACACGCGTTGTCGCCGAGTCGAGCTCAAGTCTCCCGCCCTCTTCGCATACGGCGGGGATGTCAGTCAGCTGCGTCGTACAGCGCGGCGAATTGACCTGGGTCAGACAGCGCGGCGCCACCTGTCGGGCCGAGATGGACTGGTTCAGATGAACATGGCTGTACAGCGCGGGAGTGGACAGCGCGGCGCCACCTGATGCCTGTTTGAGCCCCTCCCGGTTGCCTTATGAAGGGGGCGTTAATGCTGTCACGAGCATTTCGCATAAGTTTCGTCAATTCGCAGCTAGCTAAAAAGGATTCGCATGTGCTTATAAACAAGATCTGTAACCTAGTTTGACTTCAGTCTCTTCTGCTTGACTTCGGTCTGTACCTAGTTTGACTTCGGTCTGTTCGTTACTATTGGTTGATAACCACGCGACGCGCTTGTAATGTAGGTGCATAAGGCTGGGGAAACAACCTCGGGTGCAGCGTATCCATCCGGCGCAAGGCAAATTCGCGTGCATGGGGTGAGCATCAGCTGACAAGTCTGACAGGGCACACGCGGCAAAACGACAAAGCGACATACAGCTACGGCAGCCTGCGCGTCGCGCGCTGCTGCCCGCGCATTGCGCCCTACGGCAGCCCGCGCGTCGCACGCTGCTGGCCCGCGCGTCGCGCCCTACGGCAGCCCGCGCGTCGCGCGCTGCTGCATCCAGCGCGTCGCGCCCTGCTGCCCTGCGCGTCGCGCCCTGCTGCAGCACGCGCGTCGCGCCCTGCTGCCCTGCACAGCGCGCGCCCTGCTACCCGCGCAGCCCAGGCCGAGCCGAGCCGCCCTACCCGACCCGATCTGCCCTGCTGCTTGTGCTACTGCTGCTGGTGGAGGTGCTGCTAGGAGTGCTGGAGGTGCTGCAACCTAGCCTCACCGGGCCGCTCTGCTGCCCTTACTGCTGCTGTCTTCCCTCCGTACGACCCTCCTAGTCGCGCGCCTCCTTGCTTACACGTTATGACTTCACTTCGTAGTAGCGGTGGGAGTGGTGGCGACGGTGGTGGCAGCAGTGGGAGTGGTGGCGGCCGTAGTAGCAGTCGCTGTGGAGCTGTTCAGTGGGGAGGTTCTGGCGGTGGCCAGATGCAGCTGCAGCGGCGCCCGACCCTTACGTCACGGCAGCTTCGTAAGTGGCGTTGTCAGCGTGGGACGTCTCCGAGTCCTGGTCGCTGCCCGTACGTTATTCGCACATGTCCTCGAGCTGGTCAGACCTGTGGGACACCTGGTCACGCACAGTCCCGCTGCTTCGCCTATTTGTCTGACGCCTGGCACGCGCAGTTTGGCGACGAGACTGAGACCCCCCACTGGCTTGAGCTGCTTAGGTCGGGCGTTGATGTCTTTGCTTTAGACTATGACGCCATCCTTACTGCCATGTCTGCTTTGCCTGGTGGTGCTGAGAGTGACTGTTACCTGTGTGTGCAGTACGACCCCGGTATAGAGGTTGCTGCTCTAGGTGCTAGTGAGGCTGCTGCCTTAGGTGCTAGTGAGTCTGCTCCTTCAGGCGTACTGCGCCCGCTGAGGCCTTGCACACCTTCACCCTTGACTCAGGTGCTTCCCGCTGTTTCTTTCGTGACAGTACTGCACTCACACCACTCCCTGCACCTGTTGCAGTGTCTCTGGCTGACCCCTCAGGGGGCCCAGTTCTTGCACGGTCCACCACTGTGCTTCCGTGTCCAGCAGTCCCGTCTGGCTCACTATCAGGTCTCCACTATCACGCTCACGAACTTGGTGAGCAACGCTGCCCTTCAGGATGTCGGGGTTAATACCTTCACCCCTGCTTGGCAGCGTGTGGCGATCTGCACGTGTGCACAGACTGGCCGTCACCTGGCCACGTTCACTCGTCGGCCAGGGTCGAGTCTTTACACACTGACGAGTGTATCTCCTCAGGTCGCTGCTGCCTCCCCTTGTGAGTGTCGCTCCCTGTCGCACCAGACTCTTCTCTGGCACCACCGTCTGGGTCACCCCTCCTTGCCACGTCTACGTGGCATGCACCGTCGCCTCCTTGTGTCTGGTCTTCCCAGGTCTCTCCCTCCCCTCCCTGCCTCGCCTGCGCCGCCCTGCCTTCCTTGCGTCGAGGGGCGGCAGCGCGCCGCTCCTCACTCCTCCTCGTTTCCCCCGACAGAGGCTCCCCTGCAGACCCTCCACCTGGACGTGTGGGGCCCAGCCCGCATTCGTGGACCAGGCGGTGAGCGGTACTTTCTGCTGGTTGTCGACGACTACTCGCGTTACACCATGGTCTTCCCCTTGCGCACCAAGGGTGAGGTCCCTGCTGTCCTGATCCCTTGGATCCGCGCAGTTCGTCTCCAGCTCCGCCGGAGGTTCCGGACGTACCTTCCTGTCCTACGTCTGCACTCTGACAGAGGTGGTGAGTTCACCTCCGACCTCTTGCGGGCCTTCTGTCAGGGGGAGGGCATCGAGCAGTCGTTCACGCTTCCGGGCTCACCGCAGCAAAATGGGGTTGCTGAGCGCCGCATTGGCTTGGTCATGGAGATCGCTCGTACCTCCTTGATCCATGCGGCGGCTCCCCATTTTTTGTGGCCGTTTGCGGTCTGGTATGCCGCGCATGAGCTCAACCTCTTGGCCCATGTCTCCTTGCCAGACACCTCGCCCACACTGCGTTGTGTTAGAAACTACAGGCAGGAATGAATGAACTAGCAGCAGGATGGGTACAAGTATGAAACCCTAATTTGGGTTATACCCCATATGGGCTAAGTGGGGGAGAACAAGAGGTCACAAGACCAGTCAAGAAAAGCAAAGCAAGCTCAGGGTGGATCACAACGTCACCACACACTCTGAGCACAAGCAAAGGGCCACAAGGCCACAACACATGCAGAGGTATATATGAAACAACAACAGATCAGCGATCACTACCTAGCAAGAACAAGCATGCAGGTATATATATATATATAGATCACAGTACAAACAAAGTCTACAGCAAGTGTGGAAACGTAGGCACAAGGCCCAACAAAGTACAAAAGCGCTGATGATCACCAGACGGAAGTGCCTTGGTGAAGATATCAGCAGTGTTGGCCCGAGTGGCCACGTGAGCAAGACGAAGCTGACCACGCTGCTGCAACTCTCGAGCCAGGAAGTAACGCAAAGCGATGTGCTTCATTCTGTGCTCCAGTCTGTGCTCCTGACACAAGGCAATGGCGGCCTTGTTGTCGACGTACAAAACTGGAGGAGAACGAGGCCTCTCTCCCAAGTCGCCCTCAGGTAACAGTCACCCTCAGTACCAATAGTCAAAGCATACATGGCAGTAAGGATAGTGTCATAGTCTAAGGCAAATATATCTACTCCGTCCTGAAGCAGCTCTAGCCAGAGGGGTAGCTCAGCCTCGTTTTCAAACCGTGCTCGCCAAGCGTCGCTCAGACGGGAGAAGCAGCGGGACTCTGTATGACTAACTGTCCCGCAAGTCTGACCAGCTCGATCACCTGTGCGAATGACGTACGGGCAGCGAGCAGTAGTCCTACACCCCCAACTCTGAGCGTACCACTCATGCAGCTGTCGGGGCGTAAGGGTCTCACGCGGGCGCCGTTGCAGCTGCATCTGGCCACCGCCAGAGACTCCGCACTGACCAGCTCCACCACGACTGCTACTACGGCCGCCGCCACCTCTCCGAGACGCACAACGCTGAGCGTACCACGCATGAAGCTGCTGGGGTGGAAGGGTCTCGCTCGGACGCCGCTGCAGCTGGATCTCGCCACCGCCAGAAACTCCGCACTGAACAGCTCCACCGCGACTGCAACTATGGTCGCCGCCACCACTCCCACTGCCGCCACCGCCGCCGCCACCACTCCCACCGCTACTACGAAGGAGAGTCATAGCGGGTAAGCAAGGAGGCGTGCGAGGAGGAGGGCGGTACGGAGGGAAGACAGCAGCACGAGCAGCAGCAACAGCACCAAGAGCAGTAGAGCGGCCCGGTGAGGATAGGCTTCAGCACCTCCAGCACTCCTAGCAGCACCTCCACCAGCAGCAGTAGTAGCACGAGCAGGAGGGCGGATCGGGTCGGGTAGGGCGGCTCGGCTCGGCCTGGGCGGCGCGAGCAGCAGGGCGCGCGTCGTGTAGGGCAGCAGGGCGCGACGCGCAGGTTGCAGCAGAGCGCGACGCGCGGGGCTGCAGAGCGCGGCGCGCGGGCTGCCGTAGGGCGCGACGCGCGGGGCAGCAGAGGCGCGACGGGCTGGGACAGCCCGTACGGGCGACGCGACGGGCAGGCAGCCCGGACGGGCGACGCGACGGGCTGGGACAGCCCGTACGGGCGACGCGACAGGCAGGCAGGGCGGACGGGCGACGCGACGGGCTGGGACAGCCCGTACTGGCGACGCGACGGGCAGTCGCAGGCAGGGCGGACGGGCGACGCGACGGGCTGGGACAGCCCGTAAGGGCGACGCGACGGGCAGAGGCATGGCAGACGGGTGACGCGACAGGCTGCAGGGGCGCACAACGCAACGGGCAGCGGGGGCGCGCGACGCCAGGCAGAGCAGAGCGTGCGCGGGGCAGCGCAACGCGGGGCAGGGCATTGCATGCGCGGGGCAGCGCAACGCGGGGCAGGGCAGGGCGTGCGCGCGGGCGGCGCAGCGCAGGCAAGGCAAGGCAAGGCGCAGGCAAGGCAAGGCAAGGCAAGGCGCGCGCGGGCAGCGCAGCGCAGCGCAGGCAAGGCGCGCGCAGGCAGCGCAGCGCAGGCAACACGTGGGGCAGCTCAGTAACCACAACGGTAGGTGGGCCCGAAAAAAAAAAACAAACAAAAAAAACAAACAAAAAAAAAACAAAACCCGAAAAAAAAACGGTCCTACGGACCTACTGCTCTGAAACCATGTGAAAAACTACAGGCAGGAATGAATGAACTAGCAGCAGGATGGGTACAAGTATGAAACCCTAATTTGGGTTGTACCCCATATGGGCTACCCCACTACAGCCTACACAATAAGCAGCATATAAGTTTGACACGTTGGACGGGAGAGGTTGGCGATGCGTCGCGTTTCCGAGTCTGGGGTGCTCGTGCCCTTGTCCGCGATACGTCCGCGGACAAGCTCTCCTCCCGCACCATTCCCTGTGTCTTCCTTGGCTTTGTCCCTGACGCGCCTGGCTAGCAGTTTTACCACCCCACCTCGCGACGCGTCTTCCCCTCTTAGGACGTCACTTTTGACAAGTCAGTTCCTTTCTACCGTCTCTTCCCCTACCGCACTGCCCCTCTCCCTCCCCCGCCGCTTTTCCTCGCTCCTGGTCCCCCTCCGGTAGACCCCCTCCCCCCTCAGGGTCCCGTTCCTTCAGGTGTGTCTCAGGTAGACCCACTCCCCTTGGCTGAGCCTTTGGAGGTCACTTCCGACACCTCTGGCCCAGCTGAGGGGGGTGACGTTGCTGCTGACGCCCCGGCGGCCTACCGCCGCTCACCACGCTTGGAGACCCCTCCGGGTTTCCCGCCGCGACCTTCTTCGCCGCCTCTGCAGCCGGTTACTGTTGACTCTGGTGCTGCTGGGGGTGGTGCTACTCGGGGTGCTGCGTCTGGGGGTGCTGAGCCTGTGCGTGAGGTGCTGGGAGGTGTGGAGCCTGGGGGTGCTGAGCCTACGAGTGCGGAGCCTGAGGGTGCTGAGCTGGAGGGTGCCGGGTCGAGGGGTGCTGAGTCAGCTGGCATTCCTACAGCTCGTGCTGCTGGGGCTAGAGGTCCTGCTGCTGGGGGTGCTGCTGCCGGAGGTACGTAATGGGGCTGGAGGCTCTGGAGCTAGTGCTGTAGCCAATATGGGGTATAGCCCCATTTGGGTTTCATACTTGTACCCAACTTTCATCTAGTTCATTCATTCCTGCTTGCTATCTTGACAGACTTCGCTAAGATCAAGAATGACAAGAGGGAAGTAGTTGACTATTGAGAAAGATAAAAGATATAGTGCAAGGTGGCAAAAGGGCGGTATACCACCAACAGAGAAGTGTAAATGATGCTACACTAATAGTTATTAATGTAGTTATATAAGAATGTGCAATTCTAGCATCCTCCCTGAACTGCATGCAAAACTAGATAGTAAAGGGTGCTCTACCCAAAGAACTGCAATCACCAAGCAACAGCTTGAACCACCGTGGTTGAACCCCCACGGCAAGTGCCCGTTTGAAGTTCAACCACCGCAATAGGTGCCGGTGTGCACGACGAGGGGCGTTCACGCCAAAGAAACGACGGATAGTAACGAAACGAGAAAAGAAAAGAGAGAACGGATGATGAGTGAAGCACGAGTAGAAGATGAGAGGATGAGGAAGAGCGAGAGTATGTGCAGGGGAAGAGAGAGGGAGAAGAGGCTGTTGCCTTCACATATCTGCCACCCCCACACCCTCTCCTCCCCCCAACAATGCAGCACGCGGAATAGATGCACATGCAGCGATGAGGAGGAGGATAAGGGAGGGGCAGGAGGGTTCAAGGGGGCTTCAGTACCCACGTAGCCACGATCGCGTGTTAGAAAGTAGGTCATGGGAATTATTGACTAGTGGAAGCAGGGATACAAGTATCAATGACGAGTCTAAAGCGTTATACTCTATGCTAGGTACCTCACTGCAGCCTAACAAAACTAACAGCATATAAACATATTTTGAACGCGCGAGCTTCGCCACCTCCCCACCACAATGTCCACCGTAGAAAAGCGCGGCAGCAGGTGCGGAGGTGGGGAGCGAGGTTGCGTTAACGGGCGCTGGCGGCTGCTATTGGCGCTGGCGTTCGCGACCGGCGCTGGCGCATGTTGCTACCGCTAGTGCTGGCGATTGGTACTGGCGCTGGCGACGGTTGCTGGCGATGGCGCACGTTGCTCGCGGTGGCGGTCGCACTGGCATTCGCGGTGGTCGCTAGCGCTAGCGCCGGCACTTGCGACGGTCGCTGGCGCTGGCGCACGTCATTGGCAAGCGCTAGCGCTGGCGTTCGCAACGGTCGGTGGCGCTGGTGCCGGCGCTCGCGACGGTTGCTGGCGCTGGCGCTCGCGCTCGCGACTGTCGCTGGCGTTGGCGCTCATGCTCGCGACGGTCACTTGCGCTGGTGCAGACGTTCACGGCCAGCAGCGAGGCGACGAGGCCATGGATAATGGGGCCGTGCGCAGGTCGTGGCGACCAGCGCGCAGGGCGGGTAGCGCGGGGCGAGCAATGCGTGGCGGGCAACGGGAGAGCACATTGAAGGGCGTTGCAGTGGGCGCCATGTGAACAAGAACAGCCATGGCGGAAGGAGAAAAGGGAGAAAAAAAAAAAAAAAAAAAAACAAAAAACCAATAAACTCGGTCCTTAAGAATGTACATGCCCTAGTTGAAAATTGGGTTAACATAGTAACTATGGCTCTTAGGTTGAGATCGTGACTTGGCTAGGATCAAGCATGTCGAGAGGGAAGTGGTTGACTAATGAGAAAGATATAAAGTATAGTTTAAGGGAAGGTGGCAAAAGGGAGGTATACCACCAGCAGAGAAATTTAGATGATACTACACTAATAGATTTTCATGCAGTTACAAAAGAATGTGCAATTCTAACTCTTGTTGCCATAATGAAACCCCTCGTCCCTTCTACTCTCGATAGATGCCTATCCAAACCCTAGGCATTTCTAAGCATATCTTGAAGTGGTATCTAGAGCTACTATGGTCTAAGGACCTGATCATCATTTCTAATGGCGCCCGTTGCATTGCCCGTTAAGACACTCGCCGCGCCACCCACCCCACCACCTGCCCCGCCCGTCCCATCCCATAGCCAAAGACGCGCAACTGCACAAAGCTGCGCGCAGCTGCGTACAGTCGCGGACAGCCGCGCGCAGCCGCACACGTTCGCGAGCGCCCGCACCTACAATGACCGCCAGCGCAGGGGTGCCAAAAGTGAGCTATAGTCGCACTAGCTGCCGCCCTCTCTCTTCCTTTCCCTCTCCCTGTGGGTGCAGAAGTCAAGGTGGGGGGGGAGGTTGTGGGGGTGACGTTGAAGTCTTCTGTACCGTGCTTCGTTTTCTCTTGTTCTTTTCTCTCGCGTTCTTGTCTCTCCCTTCCATCGTTCGTACGCCGCCCTCCCTTTAGGTTCGTTGTATTTGGGCATGGGCACCCTCAACGAGCACACTGGGCATCCACTGCGGGGGTTAAACCATAGGCGGGAATGCCACCGTGGGAGACAACCACGTGGGCCCAGTTGTGGCATAGTGATTGCTGCACTTTGGGTTGAGCGCTCCTACACTAGCTAGTGTTGCATACAGGTAAGAGGGAATGCTATAATTGTATATTCTTCTGTAACTTCATGGACAATCAATCAGTGTTAGTATCACAATAGTATTTTTATGTTGCTGTTGTACCCCCCTTCCCACCTTGCCTTGAACAATGTTCTATATTGGGTGCCATAATGAATCCCCTCTTCCCTTCTACTCTCGATAGTTGCCTACCCAAACCCTACCCTAGGAACTACTAAGCATATATTGAGAGCAACTATGATATCACAAGTGTTTGTGAACGCTCCAAAAGGGATGCTAATACATATCAAAATTGCAACCGAGATTGATACGACGAAGAGACGTTGCACAAGTGATGATGACAATCTCGGATTGCAGCACGATACATAATAGCACCACATATCGAAACGAGCACAAAAAACAGATGTGAGAGAACAAACATGAACATATGTGCCCTGAAGTTGTTGCCAATATGCATTAATGTTGCAACTGAGATTGATGGGGTTGTTGAAACAACGAAGACACGTTGCACCAACGACGATCACAATCTCGAATTATAGCATGATACATATTAACACCAAACTCCGTAATAAAACAACAAACACCATCCAAGGTTGATGTGCACGTATTTAGACACGTGTGACACTTGTCCGCTGCCCGCCCAGCGCAGCCCGCAACGCGCTACCAGACCCACGCGCTGGGCGCCCTGTCCCCGGAATATTTCCCCTCGTCCTCTCCCTTCACGTTTCTTCATTTCGCTCGCTTCATCCTTGCACTTTATAATCGGCGAAATCATATGGAGATGTTTGGGCTCACAGCATTACTGTAGCAGCAGCAGGGTGCGGTGCAACCACTGCAGCAACCCCAATGGCTCCGCCACCACCACCACCTCCACAAACAACAACAGCAGCAAAGTGCGTTGCAGCCACTCCAGCTGCACCAATAGCGATGCCGCCACCACCACCACCACCACCACCACCACCACCACCACCACCACCACCACCACCACCACCACCTCCTGTTACTGCATCTTTTCTAATAGATCAAAGATCATCAAGATCACGGATGATGCTATTCTTGCTCGAGTCACGCAGAGTCCAACTCTTGTTCTCACCGCAACAGCTGTCGCAAGTGATGCATATTGTCCATAGTTATCATGTTTGTAATGCATGTTAGTTCACACTGAAGATAAGATCAATTCTACCACTTGAGGACTTGTTGAAAGTAGATAAAAAAAAAAAACGTTACAAGCATGCAAGTTCGAAATTCAATTGGTTAGCATGAACCATGTTCGACACTACTCTCACTCCCATTGTTGGGCTCCAGCCGTTGGAACAATCGCTGCTGCAATCTGCTTATTGATGGAGGAAAGCTTGGTGGGGCAAGGGGAACCGATAGGTAGTGGAAGGGCGATGAGTTTAGAGAGGTAAGAAGGGGACAAACGGGGGGGAGGAAAGGTGGGGAAAAGGAGAAAGGGGGGCAAGCAGGAAATACAAGTAGAGGGTAGTGAAGTGATGCATCAAAGGGAAGGAGAGAGATGAAACGGAGGAAGGAGAGAAGGGAAAAACAAGATAAGGGAGAAAGAAAGGGAGGGGAAAAGAATTACAAGTCATGAAAGCAATAGTCGATAACATAGGACAACAAAGGGGCAGGACTCTTAAAAGGGAAAGAAAGGGCTGCAACAAAGGGGGGAGACGAGCTAAAGAGCTGAAGGCACCCAAGAGTGGAGCGCACCTCTTCCGCTTGCCTCATTTACCATCGAGACTTTAGGAACAGCAATATCATCAACAGTGGAGGTCGACGACAATTATGTGTCAATGATCTGAGACGCACGAAATTGCATCTCCGTTTGACTCGCATTCACTTGTGCCTGTGAGTATCCGCTGCCTTCATTTTTCTGCCTCTACCATTCGTGCCACTCCTGCTTGCACTATCATCCCCTTTCTGCACATCTTCTTGCGGCCTCACACATCCATCATCGCTACTTGCACCAGCTTCACATCTTGAACATTGTCGTCACTTGATGCACCTTTTTCGTCAGCACCCTCTTCTACATTCTCCTCACCCTCTTCTTTGCCCTCCTTCTCGCCCTCTTCCTCGCCCTCCTTCTTGCTCTCCTCTTTCTCGCCCTCCTCGCTCTCCTCGTCCTCACCGTCCTTGCAACCCTCCTCATCGCCCTCTTTCTCACTTTCCTCATTGCCCTCTTTCTTAAGCAATTTGAGCATGTGTGCTCTCAAGGGTGGGCTAAAAGATTTCAAGATTGCAGCATAGACTGTCAGAATCTCAGCCACTAACCACTGGGATAAAAGGGCTTGTTTATGTAGCGGGTGAGTGCGCCCATAACCCCCCAGGCCAACGTGCCTGTAACCCTTCCCTAGGATCAATCGGGGATCACCAGTGGACCTCTGACACCCCCCCGCACTGGGATGCCCGAGGTGCACACACCGGGATTCGAACCCAAGACCTTCGCTCTGATACCATGTCAGAATCCCAGCCACTAACCACTGGGATAAAAGGGCTTGTTTATGTAGCGGGTGAGTGCGCCCATAACCCCCCAGGCCGCCATGCCTGTAACCCTTCCCTAGGATCAATCGGGGATCACCAGTGGACCTCTGACATAGACCACAACGGATCCTTCTTGGAAGAGAGAGATATTATCGAAATTAAACATTATGTGTTGTCAAATCGAGGTATGTAGTCCAATACAACAAAGGCGTTGTGCACTAGGCGTTGTGCTCTCAAGGGTGGGCTGAAAGATTTCAAGATTGCGGCAAAGACCACAACTGATCCTTCTTGGAAGAGAGAGATATTGTCGAAATTACACAATATGCGTTGTCAAATCGAGGTATGTAGTCCAATACAACAAATGCACTATGCACTAGAATTAACATCATGCTGAAAGCGACGTTGTATACTGATCCTTCTGGAGAGAGGAAGATATTGTCGAAACTACGCAATATGCGTTGTCAAATCAAGGTATGTAGTCCAATATAACAAAGGCATTGTGCACTATAAATAACCTCATGCTGAAAGCAATGCTATGCTGCAGCCAACCCTATTAATTAATATTATGTTTTGGATTAAGTTATACCATATTTATCGTTGGTCAAAATATAATTTCACAATTAATTACGTTTGTCTTTTTCATACTATCACAGATAGTCACAAAGGCGGCTGAAAATCACTTTGACAAAATTATCACTAGGGTTTAAAATATTAATTCTGTATTTGATCATTATTTGATGCATGACAAGATATAATTTTTGTTTCCATATATATATATATATGTGTGTGTGTATGTTCTCTTGTTTGCACATGAATTGACACGTTATTTGTGCGTTCTTTTTATATATATATATATATATGTTATTTATAGAAGGAGCAAGTTGCGGCTATGACAAAAAAACAAGTGTGTGACATCGACACCAGTGAAACTCGCACAGCGTTGTGGCAGCCAGGTAAGATGGAAAGCATTGTTTTTAAGTATCAATCATTATACTCAGTATATATATATATATATACAATATGGGGCTAATTGCAGCATGGATTTCTTCAATGCATTAATGTAATTATCTAATTTGTTGCATTTTGTAGACTTGTTTTTTTATTCTTTCTATTACCTGTATATTGTGTTTCTGTCAGAAAAGGCTCAAGACCCATAGCTTAGTAACCTAGTGTTTTGGCTAAGAAGCGTAAATATCGAGGGAAGGAGAGAGGTGAAATGGAGGAAGGAGGCGAGAAGGGAAAAACAAGGTAAGGAAGAAAGCAAGGGAGGGGAGAAAAACGACAGATAAAAATATATATATAATAATAATATAAAATATACTATAATATATTATATATATATGCAATATTATAGTACAACAGTGGCAGAACATTTAATAGGGGTAGAAATGGCTTCGTGCAACAAAGAGGGGAGACGGGTTTGTCAGAATCCCAGTCACTAACCACTGGGATAAAAGGGCTTGTTTATATAGCGGGTGAGTGCGCCCATAACCCCCCAGGCCAACATGCCTGTAACCCTTCCCTAGGATCATCGGGGATCCCCAGTGGACCTCTGACACCCCCCCGCACTGGGATGCCCGAAGTGCACACACCGGGAATCGAACCCGAGACCTTCGCTCTGATACCATGTCAGAATCCCAGTCACTAACCACTGGGATAAAAGGGCTTGTTTATATAGCGGGTGAGTGCGCCCATAACCCCCCAGGCCAACATGCCTGTAACCCTTCCCTAGGATCATCGGGGATCCCCAGTGGACCTCTGACAGGGTTGAACACGGAAAGGCATTCAACGGTTATTTCTTATTGCCCGAGTACCGCTTCCGCTTGCCTCATTGATCCTCAAGACTTTTAGAACAACGGTTTCATCAACAGTAGAGGGGGGTGGCAATGGCATGCCAATCATATGAGATGCATGAAATTGCATCTCGGTCTGACTCGCATCCACCTGCGCGTCACTCGTGCGAGTCTCCATTGCCTTCCTTTTTCTGCCTCTACCATTCGCGCCAATGCTGCTTGCCCTATCATCCCCTTTCTCGACAACTTCTCGCGCCCTCACACCTCCATCACCCGCTACTCACACCAGTAGCACCTCTTGAACATCGTCATCACTTGATGCACATTCTTCATCATCACTTCCTTCTACATTCTCCTCACCCTTTTCCTCGCCCTCTTTCTCGCCCTCTTCCTCGCCCTCCCCCTCGCCCTCCTCCTCGCCCTCCTCTTCGCTCTCCTTCTCTTCACCCTCCTCTTTGCTCTCCTCCTCTTCACCCTCCTCGTTCTCCTCCTTCTCGCAACCGTTCTTGTAACCCTCACCCTCGCCCTCTTTCTCACTCTCCTCCTCGCTCTCTTTCTTCAGCAACTTGAGCCTGTGTGCTCTCAAGGGTGGGCTGAAAGATTTCAGAATTGCGGCATGGACCGCAACTGATGCTGCAGGGACAACGGAGACATTGTGGAAACTCTACAATATGCGTCATCAAATCAAAGTACGTAATCCAATGCAACAAAGACGTTGTATACTATAATTAACCTTATGCTGAAAGCGACGTTGTGTACCAGAGTTAACCCCGTGCTAAAAGGAACGCCATGCTGCAACCAAACCTATTAGCAGGTGTGCGGTGGAAGATGCAGCGGCGGCAGGTGTGGTGATGGTAGCTCTACTTTACTCCTGCCACCCCCTCACCATTCTTCCCCACAGCAACAGTTGTGGCAGTAGGAGAGAGGCTAGGGAGGTGAAGATGCAGTCGGCGATGTGTGACGCCAACTCCGTCGAGCAGGGGACGGTGGTGCGAGGCAACAGGTAGTCGCCCGGGAGACCCTGGCGGCAACCCGCCATCACGAGCGCGCTGCGCACGGGCACCGTCTTGCAGTACCGCATGCTTATGATGCTGTCGTCCCAACCCTCCAGTGCGGCTATTTCCGAGGGGGCCAAGCCTGCCCTAGCACCGAACTGCGCTCCGGCCTCCCGCGGGCAGTGCACGACGCGTCGGCACTCGACGCGTGTGGCCTCGAGCGTCCTGGCGTACCACTCATGATGCACGGAGGGGCCTATCCGCTTCGATGACCCCTGTAGCACGGGGAAGAAGAGGTATCTGGCGTGCCAACCTGGTGTGCTTCGAAAGTCCAAGGGGGGAATGATTAGTCGCTCAGCGGCGATGTTGTACACCCAGTGCAGCCAGAGCATGACGGCGCCCACCGCGTACAGCACGTAGTCTGCGTGACGGCACGCAAACACGGAACGGCGCCCACGGCCCTGCGGCGTCTTGCAGTGGCGCACGGTGAAGCACATCATGACGGCGTCGCTGGCCGGCGGTTGTTTGGCGTCGACTTCGACGGTCGAGAACTTGAGGTCGGGCAGCTGCAGGTTGCGCAGGGTCACCCCACGGGCCAGCGTCGCGTGCGACAGCAGGAGCATGACCCGCGTGCACAGCGCTCTGTGCAGGCCCGTTTCGCAGTGCAGCTGGGCGTCGTGGTGCAGGCGAGCTTCGTCTAGCACCCGGGACCGTCAAAACGGCGCGGCGGCGTCGGCCAAGGTCGTGTCGCGCATCATCCGCTCCCACTTGTGCGGCGTATACGTGCCCGCGACGGTCCCCTGGTGACGGTCCGTGCCAGGCCTGCACCTCGACGTATATTGTAGAGTTTTCACAATATCTCCCTCTTCCTAGCAGCATCAATTGCGGTCCATGTTGCAATTCTGAAGTCTTTCAGCCCACCCTTGAGAGCACACAGGCTCAAATTGCTGAAGAAAGAGAGCGAGGAGGAGAGTGTGAAAGAGGTCGAAGGTGAGGGTTGCAAGAAGGGCTGCGAGAAGGAGGAGAACGAGAAGGAGGGCGAAGAGGAGGAGAGCAAAGAGGAGGGCGGAGAGAAGAAGAGCGAAGAGGAGGGCGGGAAGGAGAGCGAGGAGGGCGAGGAGAAGGGCGAGGAGGAGGGCGAGGAAGAGGGCGAGAAAGAGGGCGAGGAAGAGGGTGAGGAGAATGTAGAAGGAAGTGATAACAAAGGTGCGTCAAGTGTTGACGATGTTCAAGAGGTGCAGCTGGTATGAGTAGCGGAGTAGGTGTGAGGGCGCGAGAAGATGTGGAGAAATGGATGATAGTGCAAGCAACATTGGCACGAATGGTAGAGGCAGAAAATTGAAGGCAATGAAGACTCGCACGAGTGACGCGCAGGTGGATGCGAGTCAGACGAAGATGCAATTTCATGCGTCTCATATGATTGGCATGCCGTTGCTACCCTCCTCTACTGTTGATGAAACCGTTGTTCCAGAAGTCTAGAGGGTCAATGAGGCAAGCGGAAGCGGTACGCGGGCAATAAGAGATAACTGTGGAATGCCTTTCCGTCTTCAACCCGTCTCCCGTCTTTGTTGCAGGAAGCCATTTCTACCCCTTTTAAAGGTTCTGCCATCGCTGTACTATAATATTGCATATATATATATATATATATATATTTTATCTGTCGTTATTCTCCCCTCCCTTGCTTTCTTCCTTACCTTGTTTTTCCCTTCTCCCCTCCTTCCTCCATTTCACCCCTCTCCTTCTCTCTGATACTTACGCTTCTTAGCCAAAACACTAGGTTACTAAGCTGTAGGTCTTGAGTGTTTTTTGTGTTAGTAATAACGGACTGGAATGGTGAACTAGAAAGGATTGTGAGTACAAATATGAAACCCTAATGTTGTGACCCCCCTATAGGCTAACCCACTACAGCCTACACAAACACAACATATATATAATGTTTGACACACCCCCATAGGCAAAGTGGGGGAGACCTAGGGGTCACAAGACCAGTCAAGGCAAAGCAAGGCAACAACAAGCTCAGGGTGGATCTCAAGGATACCACACAAATTCCGAGCACAAGCTAGTGGTCACAAGACCAGTTCACATGCAGGTTTATAACAGAGCATGAGATACAGTGATCACAACCTAGCAAGAGTAAACATGCAGGTAGATATATATATAGTGATCACAGTACAAACAAGGTCAAGAGGTAAGTAAGTGAGGTCCAGTAGGCACAAGGCCTAGCAGAGTGCAGAAGCGCTGATGGTCACAAGGCGGAAGCGCCTTGGTGAACACATCAGCAAGGTTGGCCTCAGTGGCCACGTAACGCAGACAAAGCTGACCGCGCTGCTGCAGCTCTCGAGCAAGGAAGTACCGCAGGGCGATGTGCTTCGTTCTGTGCTCCAGTCTGTGCTCCTCACACAAGGCAATAGCAGCCTGGTTGTCGACGTACAGCACTGGAGGAGAACGAGGCCGCTCACCCAAGTCGGTCAGCAGGTAGGTCAGCCAGCGTAGCTCCTGGGCCGCCATGGCTGTGGCGTAGATCTCAGCCTCACAACTGGAGCTGAGAACAGAAGAAGAGCGTGTAGAACGCCAAGAAACTGAGCCGGAGCCAAGGCTGAAGGTGTAACCCTAAGACGACCGCTGAGTAGCCTGGTCGTCCGCCCAAGAAGCGTCTGAGTGTCCAGTAAGTACAACTCGGTCTCGCCCTCCAAGCACTAGCCCCATGCCCGACGTACTGCACAAGTAGCGCAACACCCTCTTAGCGGCATCCATGTGCTCCTTCCTGTGACGGCCAGGAGCGACATAGCGTGCAAGGATGCTAAGAGGGTATGCAAGGTCAGGTCGAGTGCAGGTCATCAGGTACATGAGGCAGCCCACAAGCTCTGGATACGGGCCACTCGGCTCTACGGACTCATCCGAAGGCAGAGCTGAGAGCGAGTGACCGGTAGGCAGAGGAGTGGACTGAGGCGAGGAGTACGTGAAGCGGAAGTGCTGAAGGATCTGCTGCACCATGTGTGACTGAGTCAAGGTGATGGTGCGCCGTTCTCTGTCCCGGGTGATCCGCAAGCCAAGATAGCTTGTCAGTTCACCCAGGTCTGTGCACGTGTGTCTCCTCTGCAGCTCCGACTTCACGTGGGCAAGTGCCGCGGTGTCAGCAGTGGCAAAGACCAAGTCGTCGATGTACACGAGGATGTAGAACGGCGGCAGTGAGGTGTCTGTGCGTAGAAACAGTGACGGGTCAGCAGTAGAGGGAGCGAACCCAAGAGCCGCAAGTGTCGTCCTCAGTGTGTCGTGCCACTCACGCGGTGCCTGGCGGAGACCGTAGACCGGCCGCTGAAGCCTCCACTGGGTACCAGGAGGAACCGACCCAGTGAAGCCAGGAGGGCGGCGCAGCCAGATCTCCTCGTGCAGGCTGCCCTGCAAGAAAGCAGTGCTGAAGTCAAGTGTCTGAAGCTCGTAGTCGCGCTGAGCGGCTATGTGCAGCAGCACCCGAAGAGTGGTCATCTTCGGGGTGGGGGAGAAGGTCTGAAAGAAGTCAACTCCCTCTCGCTGACTGAAGCCTCGAGCCACGTAGCGCGCCTTGAAGACAGGAGGAGAACCCGGTGGCCGCTTCACCCTGAAAATCCACATGCCACTGACGATGTTCGCCCCAGGTGGGGGAACCTCGTCGACGTAGGTGCGTGTGGACTTCCAGGAAGCCATCTCTGCGTCCATGGCTGTCTGCCACTGAGAGGAGTAGGGACCCGCCATCGCCTCAGCGTAAGTGCGCGGGGTCGGGATGTCTGGTGCATCCGGGTCTCCCTCAGGGGCAACTAGCATGGACACGAGGTGGGGCAAAGCAGCAGCAAAGCACTGGAACTCCTCCTGTCTGTCCTCAAGGACGTCCGTGCCAAGAGCACACTCACCCCCGACGGACGGAGGACAGACAAACTCAGACTCAGACTCAGCAACAAGGCCAGTGGCGTAGTCTAGACGACAGGCAGCAGCAAAGTCAACTAACTCAGCGACCAGAGAAGACGCAGCGGTGGACTCAAAGGTAGGGTCAGTGACAACAGTAGCGAGGAGACGGGTGACAGTGGGACTGGCAGCACGACGGGAGTCAGACTCCGGGTCAGGAAGAGTAGGCAGAGAGGAAGCAGGAGGAGACGGTAGCGGGACACGCTGAGGAGCAGTGGAGGGACGCAGAGTCATGTAGTGAGTGCCAGGGACAGGAGGAGGACGCTCACGTGGGACACGACGACCAGTGCGAGCAGTACGAACAGGCGACGCAGGACGAGACTCAGGCTCACGACGCTCTGTAAGACCTCCCGTGGGACCAGTGTAAGGAGAGGGAGCAGGGAGAGGCGAGGCAGGCGGTAACTGTGACGGCGACTGGACAGGCGGAGGACACTCTACTGAGGGAGGAGGACAGGGAGGAGGAGCCTGACCAAGAACCTGCTGAAGAAGTGGTACGAAGTACGGTCGGGGCCGCGTAGCGTCTCCAGAACCAGCAGAGACACCAGCGGCAGGGTCCTCAGCACCAGCAGCAGCTCCAACGTCCGGGTCCTCAACACCAGCAGCAGCTCCACCGGCCGGGTCCTCAGCACCAGCAGCAGCACCACCGCTCGGGTCCTCAGCTCCAGCAGTAGCTCCACCGCTCGGGTCCGCAGCACCAGCAGCTTCGCCACCGCTCGGGTCCGCAGCACCAGCAGGAACTCCACCAGCCGGGTCCTCAGCTCCAGCAGCAGCTCCACCGCTCGGGTCCCCAGCTCCAGCAGTAGCTCCAACGTCCGAGTCCTCAGCACCAGCAGCAGCTCCACCGCCCAGGTCCTCAGCACCAGCAGCAGCTCCAGCGCCCGGGTCCTCAGCACAAGCAGCAGCGCCACCGCTCGGGTCCTCAGCACCCGGAGGACCACTCCGAAGACTGCAGCGGCGTGTGTACCACTCTCGGATCTGCTGAATGGGGGGGAGCTCCTGGGTAGGAGGGGAAGTACCGGGACGAGCTCCAGCAGCACCTCTCCGGAGGCGGCAGTACTCGAGGTACCTCTCCTGCAGCTGCTGGGAGGAGAGGGCTCCTCCAAGTGTAGCACGCTCAGTCTCAGCACCCCCAGACTCAGCACCCCCAGACTCAGCACCTCCAGGCTCCGCACCGCCAGGCTCCGCACCTCCAGGCTCAACACCCCCAGGCTCCGCACCCCCAGACTCAGCACCCCCAGGCTCAGCATGTCAAACATTATACATGTTGTATTTGTGTAGGCTGTAGTGGGTTAGCCTATAGGGGGGTCACAACATTAGGGTTTCATATTTGTACTCACAATCCTTGTTAGTTCATCATTCCAGTCCGTTATCACTGACATGGTTTCAGAGCAGGTCCTTCGCTAGGACCGTTCTTAGGGCCCACCACTATATACCTACCTACCTACCTACCTGCGCCTTAGAGCGCCTCGGTTCTTACGGCCCCTTAAGGCCTCGCGCCCTCGAGCGCATTTCCCTACCGCACGCGCACGATCCGCTAGCTACTCGCGCGCGGGTCCTTTTTTTCGCGCGCGCGGCTTTGTTTCTTACGCGCGCGGCCCGTCGCCTGCTCGCGCACGCCCTGCAGCCGCCCGTCGCCTGCTCGCGCACGCCCCGCAGCCGCCCGTCGCCTGCTCGCACACGCCCCGCAGCCGCCCGTCGCCTGCTCGCGCACGCCCCGCAGCCGCCCGTCGCCTGCTCGCGCACGCCCCGCAGGCCCGCAGCCCGCCGTCGCAGCGGCCGCCCGCCCGCAGCCGCCCGTCGCCTGCTTGCGCACGCCCCGCAGCCACCCGTCGCCTGCTCGCACACGCCGCTGCTTCCGCTGCTGCTTGCGCACCGCTGCCTCCCGAGCGCCACCGCTGCCCGTGCGCCGCCGCTGCCCGTGCACTGCCGTTCCCCGTGCGCCGCTGCCGCCCGTGCGCTTCTGCAGCCGCCGCCCGCGAGGCACTCGATCTCACTGCTGTTTATTTTCTACCTACCGCGCACACTGCTACCACTGCAGCTGCCACCAGTGCGCCGTTGCAGCTCCTGCTGCCACGCTTCCTACTACTACTGTTACTACTGCTACTACTACTACTGCTACTGTCACTATGGCTAGTCCTCCCGTTCTAGCTTTCGATGCCGAGGGCCGTCCAGTGAAGTTCGAAACCTGGCTCGATGACCTGCACCTGTTCCTACAGCTCACTGCCAAGGAAGATATCTCACTGTACGACCACGCCCTAGGCCATGCCACTGCCCCTGACTCGTCTGCTGACAGCACTCTGCGTTCCCAGTGGCAGACCCGTGATGCGCACGCTCGCTTTGCTATACGCAACTCCCTGCCGCTAGACGAGCGCGAGCACTTCGGCCAGTGCAAGACTGCTAAGGACCTCTACACCGCTGTAGTTGCCCGCTACTCCTCACCCGCTTCTGCCACGCTAGGCCGCCTCACTCTCCCCTACCTGTTTCCCGACCTAGCCTCCTTTCACACTGTCGCAGACCTCATCACCCACCTTAAGACTAGTGAGGCCCGCTTTCGCGCTGCTATGCCTGCCGAGTTTCTCACTAGCAACCCCCCCCGCTCTGGATCACTCTCTACCACATTGTCACCCGCCTCCCTGACTCTCTGCGCGCAGTCAGGGACCACTTCCTCTCTCGCTCCCCCACTGAGCTCACTGTTGCCCTCCTCGAGAAGGAACTGCTTGCAGCTGAGGCGAGCATCGTCGCTGTAGGTGCCTCTCGTGGCGACCCCCGCACCCCGTTCTTTGAGGGGTGTTCCCCTTCCCCCCTCCTCCCCTCTGTCGCCTCTGCTGCTGCTGTCGACCTTCTTGGTGCTGAGAAGGTCGGGACCGCGTCTGCTTCGAGCGGGCGCCGCAGGAACAAGGGGGGCAGGGCTGGGAGTGGCGGCGGAGGAGGTGGGGGTGGAGGCGGTGGGAGTGGAGGCGCGGCTGGGGAGACTAGTGGCGGCAGTGGGGGAGGAGACAGCAGCGGTGGGAGTGGTGGTGGAGGCGGCAGCGGAGGCGGAGGTGGTCGTGGCGGCGGCAGGGGTGGAGGTGGCCGGGGCGGCGGCGGTGGGGGTGGTGGTCGTGGAGGCACTGGCGGAGGGCAGAGTCAGCAGCCCGCCCCGACGCTTCAGGCCGCCCGTGAGTGGTATGCGCAGCGTAGCTTTACCTGCACGTACGTCATTCGCACAGGTGACCGCAGAGGCCAGCAGTGTGGGAGGCCGCACCCCACGCACCGCTGCTTCGCGCGCCTTAACGATGCGTGGCGCACCCAGTTTCCCGCTGCCGCTGAGCTGCCGCACTGGGCTGATCTGGAAAAGAGGGGTGTCGATATTTGGGCTCTAGACTTTGATGCTATTCTCACTGCCATGTATGCCATGTCTATTAGTGGAGAGGGTGCTCAGTACTTGCGTGTTCCGCCCGACCCGGGCATTCAGGCCAGTCCGGCTGCCGCTCTAGGTGCTAGTGCGTCTGCTCCCACAGGTCCTGGTGAGGCTGCTGCCCTAGGTGCTCGTGCGTCCGTGCCCCCTGGTACTGGGTTGACTGCAGCACTGCACACCTTCACACTGGACTCAGGTGCCTCTCGCTCTTTCTTTCGTGACCGCACTGTCCTTGAGCCACTCGCTCGGCCAGTTGCTGTCTCCCTTGCTGACCCCTCTGGGGGTCCGGTCATTGCGACCTCCTCCACTGTTCTTCCTTGTCCTGCGGTCCCGTCCGGCACGCTTTCAGGTCTCTACCTCCCCTCGTTCTCTACGAACTTGGTGGCGGGTTGTGCGCTCCAGGACTCGGGTGTTCACCAGTTCACCCCTGCCTACGAGCGCGTGACACACTGCACGTGTGCTCGGACGGGTCGCCACCTAGCTACTTTCACTCGAGAGCCGGGGTCGGACCTGTACACACTGACCACTGAGTCCCCTCAGGTAGCTGCGTCTGCGTCTACGTCTGCGTCTGCGTCAGGTCAGCTGTCCGCCCCCTGCTCGTGTCGCTCTCTGGCGCATGAGACTGTCCTTTGGCACCACCGCCTTGGTCACCCGTCTGTGCAGCGCCTTCGGGCCATGCACAAACGGGACCTTGTTGCTGGTCTTCCCAGGGTGCTCCCTCCCCTTCCCGACTCGCCTGCTCCTCCCTGTATTCCCTGTGTTGAGGGGCGGCAGCGCGCCTCACTCCTCCTCCTTTCCCCCGACGACTGCTCCCTTGCAGACGCTCCACTTGGACGTGTGGGGCCCAGCCCGCGTCCGTGGATAGGGTCAGGAGCGGTACTTCCTGCTCGTTGTTGACGACTTCTCGCGCTACACCACGGTCTTCCCCTTGCGAGCCAAGGGTACCTGATGTCTTGATCCCTTGGATCCGCAGATCTCGTCTCCAGCTCACCAGGCGTTTCCGCTCTGACTTTCCTGTCCTGCGTCTGCACTCTGACAGAGGTGGGGAGTTTTCCTCTGGCCTCCTGGAGGCCTTCTGTCAGCAGGAGGGCATTGAGCAGTCGTTCACGCTTCCGGCCTCTCCACAGCAGAATGGGGTTGCTGAGCGCCGCATTGGTCTAGTCATGGAGGTCGCTCGTACCTCCTTGAGTCATGCGGCTGCCCCCCATTTTCTGTGGCCGTTTGCGGTCCGATACGCTGCGCATCAGCTCAACCTCTGGCCCCGTGTCTCCTTGCCCGAGACTTCCCCGACACTGCGTTGGACGGGAGAGGCTGGCGATGCGTCGCGTTTTCGGGTCTGGGGATCCCGAGCTTTTGTCCGCGACACGTCCGCGGACAAGCTCTCCCGTCGCGCTGTCCCCTGCGTCTTCCTTGGCTTTGTCCCGGACGCCCCTGGTTGGCAGTTCTACCACCCCACCTCGCGTCGTGTCCTGGCCTCTCAGGACGTCACTTTTGACGAGTCCGTCCCCTACTACCGCCTCTTCCCCTACCGCACTGCCCCGCTCCCCCCCCCGCCTCTCTTCCTCGCTCCAGGTGCTGAGGTACCAGACCCCCTCCCCCCTCAGGGTGCCGCTCCCTCAGGTGTGTCCCAGGTAGACCCGGGTGAGCCTGTCGAGGTAGCTGTTGACTCGCGTCCTGCGTCTGGGGGTGCTGAGCCTGGGAGTGCTGCGTCTGAGGGTGCGGAGCCTGGGGGTGCTGAGCCTGGAGGTGCGGAGCCTGGGGGTGCTGAGCCTGGAGGTGCGGAGCCTGGAGGTACGGAGCCTGGAGGTGCGGAGCCTGGAGGTACTGAGCCTGGGGGTGCTGAGCCTGGACGTGCTGAGACTGGGGGTGCTGAGTCTGGGGGTGCTGAGTCTGGGGGTGCTGAGCCTGAGCGTGCTCCACCTGGAGGAGCCCTCTCCTCCCAGCAGCTGCAGGAGAGGTACCTCGAGTACTGCCGCCTCCGGAGAGGTGCTTCTGGAGCTCGTTCCGGTACTTCCCCTCCTACCCAGGAGCTCCCCCCCATTCAGGTGATCCGCGAGTGGTACACGCGGCGCTGCAGTCTTCGTAGTGGTGCTCCTGGTGCTGCGGACACTGGGGGTGGCCTCTGCGGTCACCTGTGCGAATGACGTACGTGCAGGTAAAGCCACGCTGCGCATACCACTCACGGGCGGCCTGAAGCGTCGGGGCGGGCTGCTGACTCGGGCCTCCGCCAGTGCCTCCACGACCACCACCGCCACCACCACCGCCTCGGCCACCTCCACCCCTGCCGCCGCCACGACCACCTCCACCTCCGCTGCCGCCTCCACCCCTGCCACCACTCCCACCGCTGCTGTCTCCTCCCCCACTGCCGCCACTAGCCTCCCCAGTCGCGCCTCCACTCCCACCGCCTCCACCCCCACCTCCTCCGCCACCACCCCCACCCCTGCCTCCCTTGCTCCTGCGGCGCCCGCTCGAAGCAGACGCGGTCCCGACCTTCTCAGCACCAAGGAGGTCGACAGCAGCAGCAGAGGCGACAGAGGGGAGGAGGGGGGAAGGGGAACACCCCTCGAAGAACGGGGTGCGGGGGTCGCCACGAGAGGTGCCTACAGCGACGATGCTCGCCTCAGCTGCAAGCAGTTCCTTCTCGAGGAGGGCAACAGTGAGCTCAGTGGGGGAGCGAGAGAGGAAGTGGTCCCTGACTGCACGCAGAGAGTCAGGGAGGCGGGTGACGATGTGGTAGAGAGTGATCCAGAGCGGGGGGGGGTTGCTAGTGAGAAACTCGGCAGGCATAGCAGCGCGAAAGCGGGCCTCACTAGTCTTAAGGTGGGTGATGAGGTCTGCGACAGTGTGAAAGGAGGCTAGGTCGGGGAACAGGTAGGGGAGAGTGAGGCGGCCTAGCGTAGCAGAAGCGGGTGAGGAGTAGCGGGCAACTACAGCGGTGTAGAGGTCCTTAGCAGTCTTGCACTGGCCGAAGTGCTCGCGCTCGTCTAGCGGCAGGGAGTTGCGAATAGCAAAGCGAGCGTGCGCATCACGAGTCTGCCACTGAGAGCGTAGAGTGCTGTCAGCAGACGTGTCAGGGGCAGTAGCATGGCCTAGGGCGTGGTCGTACAGCGAGATGTCTTCCTTGGCAGTGAGCTGTAGGAACAGGTGCAGGTCATCTAGCCAGGTTTCAAACTTCACCGGACGGCCCTCGGCATCGAAAGCTAGAACGGGAGGACTAGCCATAGTGACAGTAGTAGGAGGAGGAACTAGGCCGCTGGAAAGGTGTGCGTAGGGTCAACGGGACCGGCGGGGCCGCTAGGTAAGGCGCGGGCGGGGTCGACTGTCCGTAGTGGCACACGAGCGGCAGGAGTAGGGAGCGTGGCAGCAGGAGCTGCAACGGCGCACTGGTGGCAGCTGCAGTGGCAGCAGTGTGCGCGGTAGGTAGCGTAGGGGCAGCGGCGGCGCACGGGCAGCGGCGGCGCACGGGCGGCAGCAGTGCACGTGCGGCGACGGCAGGAGGCGGCGGTGCGCAAGCAGCAGCGGAAGCAGCGCACGGGCGGCAGCTGCGTATGCGCACGTGCGGCAGTGGCAGCGGCGCACGGGCGGCTGCGGGCAGCGGGGCGTGCGCGAGCAGGCGACGGGCGGCTGCGGGGCGTGCGCGAGCAGGCGACGGGCGGCTGCGGGGCGTGCGCGAGCAGGCGACGGGCGGCTGCGGGGCGTGCGCGAGCAGGCGACGGGCGGCTGCGGACGGGCGGCCTCTGCGACGGCGGGCTGCGGGCCTGCGGGGCGTGCGCGAGCAGGCGACGGGCGGCTGCGGGGCGTGCGCGAGCAGGCGACGGGCGGCTGCGGGGCGTGCGCGAGCAGGCGACGGGCGGCTGCGGGGCGTGCGCGAGCAGGCGACGGGCGGCTGCGGGCCTGCGGGGCGTGCGCGAGCAGGCGACGGGCGGCTGCAGCAGCGGGTGCGTCAGCGTGGCGCACAGGGCAGCGGCGGGCAGCGGGGAGGCAGCGTGACGGGCCGCGCGCGAAGAAAATAAAGCGCGCGCGGGCAGCTGGCGGGGCGCACGCGTGAAAACGGCCGCGCGCGAGCGGCTAGTACGGCGCGCGCGGTAAAAAAAAGGAAAGCCACGCGCGGGCGGCTAGCGAGCTGCGTGCGCGTGGTAGGTAGGTAAGGAGCGCTCTAGGACGCGCAGGCGCACGAGGCGCACAGTAGGTAGGTAGGTAGGTAGGTGGGCCCTAAGAACAGTCCTAGCGACGGACCTGCTCTGAAACCATGTCAGTAATAACGGACTGGAATGGTGAACTAGAAAGGATTGTGAGTACAAATATGAAACCCTAATGTTGTGACCCCCCTATAGGCTAACCCACTACAGCCTACACAAACACAACATATATAATGTTTGACATTTTGACAAAAACACAATATACAGGTAATAGAAAGAATAAGAAAACCAGTCTAAAAAATGCAAGAACTAGATAATTGCATCAATGCGCTGAAGAAACTGATGCTGCAATTAGCCCCATATTGTATACATATACAAATTAAGTATAATGATTGATACAAAAAAACAATGCTTTGCATCTTACCTTGTCAGAAATAACTGAGCAGGAATGAAATGAACTAGCACAGAGTTTGGTACAAGTAGGAAACCCTAACTTTGTGTACCCTCTAAGGTGTAACCCACTACAGCCTACACAATATAAACATACAATGTTTGACACACCCCCATAGGCGCAGTGGGAGACAACCACAGGGTCACAAGACCAGTCAAAGCAAAGCAAAGCAAGCTCAGGGTGGATCTCAAGGATTCCACACAAATTCCGAGCACAAGCAAGCGGTCACAAGACCAGTTCACATGCAGGTTTATAACAAAGCAAGAGATACAGTGATCACAACCTAGCAAAAGTAAACAAGTAGGCATATATATATAGTGATCACAGTACAAGCAAGGTCAAGAGGTAAGCAAGTGAGGCCCAGTAGGTACAAGGCCTAGCAGCGTGCAAAAGCGCTGATGGTCACAAGGCTGAAGCGCCTTGGTGAACACATCAGCAGTGTTGGCCTCCGTGGCCACGTAACGCAGACAAAGCTGACCACGCTGCTGCAGCTCTCGAGCAAGGAAGTACCGCAGAGCGATGTGCTTCGTTCTGTGCTCCAGTCTGTGCTCCTCACACAAGGCAATGGCAGCCTTGTTGTCGACATACAGCACTGGAGGAGAACGAGGCCGCTCTCCGAGGTCGGTCAGCAGGTAGGTCAGCCAGCGTAGCTCCTGAGCAGCCATGGCTGTGGCGTAGATCTCAGCCTCACAACTGGAGCTGAGAACAGAAGAAGAGCGAGTAGAACGCCAAGAAACTGAGCCAGAGCCAAGGCTGAAGGTGTAACCCTGGGACGGCTGCTGAGTAGCCTGGTCGTCTGCCCAAGAAGCGTCTGAGTGCCCTGTGAGAACAACCCGGTCTCGCCCTCCAAGCACAAGCCCCATGCCCGACGTACTGCACAAGTAACGCAACACCCTCTTAGCAGCATCCATGTGCTCCTTCCGGTGACGGCCAGGAGCGACATAGCGTGCTAGGATGCTAAGAGGGTATGCAAGGTCAGGTCGAGTGCAGGTCATCAGGTACATGAGGCAGCCCACAAGCTCTGGATACGGGCCACTTGGCTCTACGGACTCATCCGAAGGCAGAGCTGAGAGCGAGTGACCGGTAGGCAGAGGAGTGGACTGAGGCGAGGAGTACGTGAAGCGGAAGCGCTGGAGAACCTGCTGCACCATGTGTGACTGAGTCAGGGTGATGGTGCGCCGTGCTCTGTCCCGGGTGATCCGCAAGCCAAGATAGCTCGTCAGCTCACCCAGGTCTGTGCACGTGTGTCTCCTCTGCAGCTCCGACTTCACGTGAGCGAGTGCCGCGGTGTCAGCAGTGGCAAAGACCAAGTCGTCGACGTACACGAGGATGTAGAACGGCGGCAGCGAGGTGTCGGTGCGTAGAAATAGCGACGGGTCAGCAGTAGAGGGAGCGAACCCAAGAGCCGCAAGTGTCGTCCTCAGTGTGTCGTGCCACTCACGTGGCGCCTGGCGGAGACCGTAGACCGGCCGCTGAAGCCTCCACTGGGTGCCAGGAGGAACTGACCCAGTGAAGCCAGGGGGGCGGCGCAGCCAGATCTCCTCGTGCAGGCTGCCCTGCAAGAAAGCAGTGCTGAAGTCAAGAGAGTGAAGCTCGTAGTCGCGGTGAGCGGCTATGTGCAGCAGCACCCGAAGAGTAGTCATCTTCGGGGTGGGGGAGAAGGTCTGAAAGAAGTCTACTCCCTCTCGCTGACTGAAGCCTCGAGCCACGTAGCGCGCCTTGAAGACAGGTGGAGAACCCGGCGGCCGCTTCACCCTGAAAATCCACATGCCACTGACGATGTTCGCCCCAGGAGGGGGAACCTCGTCTACGTAGGTGCCTGTGGACTTCCAGGAGGCCATCTCTGCGTCCATGGCTGTCTGCCACTGAGAGGAGTAGGGACCCGCCATCGCCTCAGCGTAAGAGCGTGGGGTCGGGATGTCTGGTGCATCCGGGTCTCCCTCAGGGGCAACTAGCAAGGACACGAGACGGGGCAAAGCAGCAGCAAGGCAGTGGAACTCCTCCTGTCTGTCCTCAAGGACGTCCGTGCCAAGAGCACACTCACCCCCGACGGACGGAGGACAGGCAGACGCAGACTCAGACCTAGCGACAAGGCTGGCAGCGTAGTCTAGGCGACAGCGAGCAGCAAAGTCAACCAACTCAGCGACCAGAGCAGACGCAGCAGAGGACTCAAAGGTCGGGTCAGTGACAACTGTAGCGAGGAGACGCGTAACAGTGGGACTGGCAGCACGACGGGAGTCAGACTCCGGGTCAGGAAGAGTAGGAAGAGAGGACGCAGGAGGAGACGGCAGCGGGACACGCTGCGGAGCAGTGGAGGGACGTAGAGTCATGTAGTGAGTGCCAGGGACAGGAGGAGGACGCTCACGTGGGACACGACGACCAGTGCGAGCAGTACGAACAGGCGACGCAGGACGAGACTCAGGCTCACGACGCTCTGTAAGACCTCCTGTGGGACCAGCGTAAGGGGAGGGAGCAGGGAGAGGCGAGGCAGGCGGTAACTGTGACTGCGGCTGGACAGGCAGAGGACACTCGACGGAGGGAGGAGGACTAGGAGGAGGAGCCTGACCAAGAACCTGCTGAAGGAGCGGTACGAAGTACGGTCGCGGCCGCGCAGCGTCTCCAGAAGCAGCAGGGACACCAGTGGCAGCCCCAACGCCCGAGTCCTCAGCACCAGCAGCAGCTCCAACGCTCGGGTCCTCAGCACCATTAGGAGCTCCACCGCCCGAGTCCTCAGCACCAGCAGCAGCGCCACCGGTCGGGTCCTCAGCACCAGCAGCAGCTCCAACGCCCGGGTCCTCAGCACCAGCAGCAGGGCCACTGGTCAGGTCCTCAGCACCAGCAGCAGCGCCACCGGTCGGGTCCTCAGCACCAGCAGCAGCTCCAACGTCCGGGTCCTCAGCCCCAGCAGCAGCTCCAGCCCCCGGGTCCTCAGCACCAGCAGCAGCTCCAGCGTCCGGGTCCTCAGCACCAGCAACAGCACCACCGCTCGGGTCCGCAGCACCAGGAGCACCACTACGAAGACTGCAGCGCCGCGTGTACCACTCGCGGATCACCTGAATGGGGGGGAGCTCCTGGGTAGGAGGGGAAGTACCGGAACGAGCTCCAGAAGCACCTCTCCGGAGGCGGCAGTACTGTAGGTACCTCTCCTGCAGCTGCTGGGAGGAGAGGGCTCCTCCAGGTGGAGCACGCTCAGGCTCAGCACCCCCAGACTCAGCACCCCCAGACTCAGCACCCCCAGTCTCAGCACGTCCAGGCTCAGCACCCCCAGGCTCAGTACCTCCAGGCTCCGCACCTCCAGGCTCCGTACCTCCAGGCTCCGCACCTCCAGGCTCAGCACCCCCAGGCTCCGCACCTCCAGGCTCAGCACCCCCAGGCTCCGCACCCTCAGACGCAGCACTCCCAGGCTCAGCACCCCCAGACGCAGGACGCGAGTCAACAGCTACCTCGACAGGCTCACCCGGGTCTACCTGGGACACACCTGAGGGAGCGGCACCCTGAGGGGGGAGGGGGTCTGGTACCTCAGCACCTGGAGCGAGGAAGAGAGGCGGGGGGGGGGAGCGGGGCAGTGCGGTAGGGGAAGAGGCGGTAGAAGGGGACGGACTCGTCAAAAGTGACGTCCTGAGAGGCCAGAACCCGGCGCGAGGTGACGTGGTAAAACTGCCATCCAGGCGCGTCGGGAACAAAGCCAAGAAAGACACAGGGAACAGCGCGACGCGAGAGCTTGTCCGCGGACGTGTCGCGGACAAAAGCTCGAGATCCCCAGACCCGGAAACGCGACGCATCGCCAACCTCTCCCGTCCACCGTAGAGTCGGGGAAGTCTCCGGCAAGGAGACACGGGGCCAGAGGTTGAGCTGATGCGCTGCGTACCGGACCGCAAACGGCCACAGAAAGTGGGGAGCAGCCGCATGGGTCAGGGAGGTACGAGCGACCTCCATGACCAAGCCAATGCGGCGCTCAGCGACCCCATTCTGCTGTGGAGAGGCCGGAAGCGTGTACGACTGCTCAATGCCGTGCTCAGCACAGTAGGCTGCCAAGAGGTCGGAGGCAAACTCACCACCTCTGTCAGAGTGCAAGCGCAGGATAGGAAAGTCCGAGTGAAAGCGCTCGCCTAGCTGGAGACGGGCTCGGCTGATCCAGGGGATCAAAACACCAGGGACGTCACCCTTGGCGCGCAAGGGGAAGACCATGGTGTAGCGCGAGAAGTCGTCAACAACGAGCAGGAAGTATCTCTCCTGACCCTGACCACGGACGCGGGCTGGGCCCCACACGTCCATGTGGAGCGTCTGCAGGGGAGCTGTCGTCGGGGGAAAGGAGGAGGAGTGAGGAGCGGCGCGCTGCCGCCCCTCGACACAGGGAATGCAGTCAGGAGCAGGGGAGTCAGGAAGGGGAGGGAGCACCCTGGGAAGACCAGCAACAAGGTCCCGTTTGTGCATGGCCCGCAGGCGCTGCACAGACGGGTGACCAAGGCGGTGGTGCCAGAGGACGGTGTCGTTCGCCAGAGAGCGACACGAGCAGGGGGCGGACAGCTGACCTGACGCTGACGCAGACGCAGCTACCTGAGGGGACTCAGTGGTCAGTGTGTACAGGTCAGACCCCGGCTCTCGAGTGAAAGTAGCTAGGTGGCGGCCCGTCCGAGCACACGTGCAGTGAGTCACACGCTCGTAGGCAGGGGTGAACTGGTGAACACCCCCGTCCTGGAGCGCACTACCTGCCACCAAGTTCGTGGAGAACGAGGGGAGGTAGAGACCTGAGAGCGTGCCGGACGGAACCGCTGGACACGGAAGGGTGGTGGAGGAGGTCGCAAGGACCGGACCCCCAGAGGGGTCAGCAAGAGAGACAGCAACCGGCCGAGCTAGAGGCTCAAGGACAGTGCGGTCACGAAAGAAAGAGCGAGAAGCACCTGAGTCCAGTGTGAAGGTGTGCAGTGCTGCAGTCGACTCAGTACCAGGGGGCACAGACGCACAAGCACCTAGAGCAGCAGCTGCAGTAGTACCTGTGGAAGCAGACACACTAGCACCTAGAGCAGCAGCGGGGCTGGCCTGAATGCCCGGGTCGGGCGGAACACGCAAGTACTGAGCACCCTCTCCACTAATAGACATCGCATACATGGCAGTGAGAATAGCATCAAAGTCTAGTGCCCAAATATCAACACCCTTCCTGAGCAGCTCAGCCCAGCGCGGCAGCTCACCCCCACCAGGAAACTGGGTGCGCCACGCATCGTTGAGGCGGGCGAAGCAGCGCTCCGTCTGGTGCGGCCCCCCACACGTCTGGCCAGTGCGGTCACCTGTACGAATAACGTACTGGCAGGTGACGCTGCGCCGCGCATACCACTCACGGGCGGCCTGAAGGGTCGGGGCAGGCTGCTGACTCTGACCGCCCCCCGGGCCTCCACGACCACCACCCCCTCCGCCTCCGCCCCGGCCACCTCCACCCCTGCCGCTGCCACGACCACCTCCGCCTCCGCTGCCACCTCCGCCCCTGTCACCACTCCCAACGCCGCTGTCACCTCCACCACTGCCGCCACTAGCCTCTCCAGTCGCACCTCCACCGCCACCACCTCCACCTCCGCCTCCTCCGCCACCACCCCCACTCCTGCCACTCCTGCCCCTGCGTCGTCCGCCTGAAGCAGACGCAGCCCCGACCTTCTCAGCACCAAGGAGGTCGACAGCAGCAGCAGAGGCGACAGAGGGGAGGAGGGGGGAAGGGGAGCACCCCTCAAAGAAGGGGCCGCGGGGGTCGCCACGAGAGGTGCCTACAGCGACGATACTAGCCTCGGCTGCAAGCAGTTCCTTCTCGAGGAGGTCTACGGTGAGCTCAGTGGGGGAGCCAGAGAGGAACTGGTCCCTGACTGCGCGCAGAGAGTCAGGGAGGCGGGTGACAACGTGGTAGAGAGTGATCCAGAGCGGGGGGGGGGGTTGCTAGCGAGGAACTCGTCAGGCATGGCAGCGCGAAAGCGAGCCTCACTAGTCTTAAGGTGGGTGATGAGGTCTGCGACAGTGTGAAAGGAGGCTAGGTCGGGGAACAGGTAGGGGAGAGTGAGGCGGCCTAGAGTGGCAGAAGCGGGTGAGGAGTAGCGGGCCACTACAGCTGTGTAGAGGTCCTTAGCAGTCTTGCACTGGCCGAAGTGCTCGCGCTCATCTAGCGGCAGGGAGTTGCGAATAGCAAAGCGAGCGTGCGCGTCACGGGTCTGCCACTGTGAGCGCTCAGCTGGGGGGGCAGTAGCGAGTGGGGCGGTCGCATGGCCGAGAGCGTGGTCGTACAGTGTAATATCTTCCTTGGCAGTGAGCTGTAGGAAAAGGTGCAGGTCATCTAGCCAGGTTTCGAATTTGACCGGACGGCCCTCGGCGTCGAAAGCTAGAACAGGAGGACTAGCCATAGCGACAGCGGCAGTAGTAGAAGCAGTAAAGTCACTGAAAAGGCGTGCGCAGGGTCAGCAGGGCCGGTGGGGCCTACGGACTGTAGTGGCGCACAAGCAGCAGTAGCAGGAAGTGTAGTAGTAGGATCTGCAGTGGTGCACAGGCGCAGCAGGCGGCAGCGAGAGCCGGCGCAGCAGGGGCGGGCTCAGCAGCGGTGATACGCGAGCGGCGGCGGGCGCAGCAGCGGCGGTGCGCGGGCGGCGGCGGGCTCAGCAGCAGCGGTGCGCGGGCGGCTGCGGGCTCAGCAGCGGCGGGCCGGGAGCAGGCAGCGCGCGGGCCGTGCGGGCCGTATGTGAGCTGCGCGGGCAGCGTGCGGGCCGGCGGCGGTCAGCGCAAGAGCCGCGCAGGCTCAGCGCGGGCTGCGCGGGCTGCTCGCGGGCTGCGTAAGCGGGTCGCGGGCGGCTCGCGGGGGTTCGCGGGCAGGTCGCGGGCTGCTCACGGGCAGTTCGCGGGCTGCGCGGGCTGGTCGCGGGCTGCGCAGGCGGTTCGCGGGCTGCGCGTGGGCGGTTCGCGGGCTGTGAGCGCGGCGCGCTGTGCGGTTCGCGGGCGGCGTGACGGGGCCGATCGGGGCGCTAAGGGGCGACGCGACGGGGGCCGTGAGAGGCCGCTAGGAAAAAAAAAATTCGAAGGGGCCGCAGGGCCGCTAGATCGTGCTAGATCGACGGGGCCAGCGGGGCCGGAAACAAGCGAAGGTAAGCAGGTAGGTAAGTCGGTGGGCCCTAAGAACAGTCCTAGCGAAGGACCTGCTCTGAAACCATGTCAGAAATAACTGAGCAGGAATGAAATGAACTAGCACAGAGTTTGGTACAAGTAGGAAACCCTAACTTTGTGTACCCTCTAAGGTGTAACCCACTACAGCCTACACAATATAAACATACAATGTTTGACATACCTGGCTGTCACGACGCTGTGCTAGTTTCACTGGTGTCGATGCCACACACTTGTTTTGTTTTCATAGCCGCAACATGCTCCTCTTGTAAATAACATATGTATATGTGAAAAGAACGCACAAATAACTTGTCAATTCATGTGCAAACAAAAGAACATATACGTATATATATTTTGCGTACATAAGGAAACAAAAATTATTTATTGTTACGCGTAAAATAATGATAAAACACAGAATTAATATGATGATTGCAGTGATAATTATGCCAAAGCGATTTTCAGCCGCCTTTGTGACTATCTGTGATAGGATGTAAAAGACAAACGTCAATAATTGTGAAATTATATTTTGACCAACGATGAATATGGTATAACTTAATTCAAAACATAGTATTAACCAATAGGGTTCGTTGCAGCATGGCGTTGCTTTCAGCATGCGGTTAATTCTAGTGCACAACGCCTTTGTTGTATTGGACTGCATACCTCGATTTGACAACGCATATTGTGTAATTTCGACAATATCTCTCTCTTCCAATAAGGATCAGTTGTGGTTTATGCCGCAATTCTGAAATCTTTCAGCCCACCTTTGAGAGCACCCATGCCCAAATTGCTTAAAAAAGAGGGCAATGAAGTGCCCACGGCCTGCTAGCCACCCGCGCGCGGCTCGCTTTCTTGTTAGCGCGCGCGACCCGCTAGCCGCCCGCGCGCGGCCCGTTTCCTCGCGCGCGCGACCCGCTAGCCGCCCGCGCGCGCCCCGCCCGTCTGTCGCGACGCCCTGGGGAGCCCGCGAGCGCCCCGCCCGTCCGTCGCGACGCCCTAAGGAGCCCGTGAACCCCCCGCCCGTCCGTCGCGACGCACTGGGGAGCCTGCGAGCGCCCCGCCCGGTCGTCGCGGCGCCCTTGGGAGCCCGCGCGCGCCCCGCCTTGCCGTCGCGGCGCCCTCAGGGGTCGCGCGCGCGTCCCTCCCGCCCGTCCGTCGCGGCGCCTTGGGCAGCAGCGCGCGCCACCCCCCCTCCACCCGCCCACCCGACCGTTCGGGCGCCTTGGGGGTCGCGCGCCGTCCCCCCTCGCCATCCCCCGCGCTCCTGCCCCCTATCCCACCCGTGTTAGGGTTTTGGGGCGCTGCTGCAGCTGCCGCCGCTGCGATTGCAGCAACTGCCACTGCCGACCCTGCATCAGCTGCCGCCGCCGACTCTGCAGCAGCTGCCGCCGCTGAACCTGCAGCAGCTGCCGCCGCTGAGACTGCGGCAACTGCCGCCGCCGAGCCTGCAGCTGCTGCCGCCGCTGACCCTGCATCAGCTGCCGCCGCCGACTCTGCAGCCGCTGCCGCCACCGTACCTGCAGCAGCTGCCGCCGCTGGGACGGCAACTGCTGCCGCCACTAGCCCTGCAGCAGCGGCCACCGCCGAGCCTGCTGGAGTTAGCGCAGCCGTCACTGCTGCCCCGGTCCCTGCAGCAGCCGCCCCTGGCATCTCGAGCAGCTGCCGCGGAGCTCCCTACTGCGGCCTGGCCTCGCTCTGCAGTTGCAGCGGCCCCGCTGTCACCTCCGCCTTGCGCCTGCCCCGCCGACCACTGGTGAGCATTCCCCTGCCAGCACTGCTACCGCTGCTACTGCTGCTACTCCCACTGTCACTGCTCCTGCTGTTACTGCCGCTGCTGCTACTGTTCCTGACGTGACAAGATGCAGCTCCAGGACCGTGCGCGTGAGTCCCTCACGCTCCAGCAGGCTCGTGAGTGGTACGCTAGTTTAGGCTGTCGGGGTGGCCGTCGTGGTAGTCGCTCTGGAGTGCGTCGTTCGGGAGCATCTGGTAGTGGACAGGTGCAGCAGCAGTGTCCTCTTACGCTCCAGCAGGCTCGTGAGTGGTACGCTAGTTTGGGCTGTCGGGGTGGCCGTAGTGGTAGTCGCTCTGGCGTGCGTTGTTCGGGAGCATCTGGTAGTGGACAGGTGCAGCAGCAGTGTCCTCTTACGCTCCAGCGAGCTCGTGAGTGGTACGCGAGTTTGGGCTCTCGGGGTGGTGGTCGTGGTAGTCACTCTGGAGTGCGTCGTTCGGGAGCTTCTGGTCGCGGACCGGTGCAGCTGCCGTGTAGTGTGAGTGAGGCTGCCGCTCTAGGTGCTAGTGAGACCGCCACTGCAGGTGCTCGCGTGTCTGCCACCTCAGGTGATGGTGAGGCTGCCGCCCTAGGTGCCAGTGAGTCTGTCCCCCCTGGTACTGAGTTGACTGAGGCACTTGACACCTTCACCCTGGACTCAGGTGCTTCTCGCTGTTTCTTTCGTGACCGCACTGCCCTTGAGCCACTTGCTCGGCCAGTTGCTGTCTCCCTCGCTGACCCCTCTGGGGGTCCGGTCATTGCGACCTCCTCCACTGTTCTTCCCTGTCCTGCGGTCCCGTCGGGCACACTGTCAGGTCTCCACCTCCCCTCGTTCTCTACGAACTTGGTGGCGGGTTGTGCGCTCCAGGACGCGGGTGTTCACCAGTTCACCCCTGCTTACGAGCGCGTGACACACTGCACGTGTGCTCGGACGGGCCGTCACCTGGCTACCTTCACTCGGCAGCCCGGGTCGGACCTGTACACACTGACCACTGAGTCCCCTCAGGTAGCTGCGTCTGCGTCTGCGTCTGCGTCAGGTCAGCTGTCCGCCCCCTGCTCGTGTCGCTCTCTGGCACATGAGACTGTCCTCTGGCACCACCGCCTAGGTCACCCGTCTGTGCAGCGCCTTCGGGCCATGCACAAACGGGACCTTGTTGCTGGTCTTCCCAGGGTTCTCCCTCCCCTCCCACCCTCGCCTGCTCCTCCCTGTATTCCCTGTGTCGAGGGGCGGCAGCGCGCCGCTCCTCACTCCTCCTCCTTCCCCCCGACGACTGCTCCTTTGCAGACGCTCCACATGGACGTGTGGGGCCCAGCCCGCGTCCGTGGTCAGGGTCAGGAGAGGTACTTCCTGATTGTTGTTGACGACTTCTCGCGCTACACCACGGTCTTCCCCTTGCGCACCAAGGGTGACGTCCCTGATGTCTTGATCCCTTGGATCCGCAGATCTCGTCTCCAGCTCAGTGAGCGCTTCCGCTCCGACTTCCTGTCCTGCGTCTGCACTCTGACAGAGGTGGGGAGTTTTCCTCTGGCCTCTTGGAGGCCTTCTGTCAGCAGGAGGGCATTGAGCAGTCGTTCACGCTTCCGGCCTCTCCACAGCAGAATGGGGTTGCTGAGCGCCGCATTGGCTTGGTCATGGAGGTCGCTCGTACCTCCTTGGTTCATGCGGCTGCCCCCCACTTTCTGTGGCCGTTTGCAGTCCGATACGCTGCGCATCAGCTCAACCTCTGGCCCCGTGTCTCCTTACCGGAGACTTCTCCGACACTGCGTTGGACGGGAGAGGCTGGCGATGCGTCGCGTTTTCGGGTCTGGGGATCTCGAGCTTTTGTTCGCGATACGTCCGCGGACAAGCTCTCCCGTCGAGCTGTCCCCTGTGTCTTCCTTGGCTTTGTCCCGGACGCGCCTGGTTGGCAGTTCTACCACGCCACCTCGCGTCGTGTCCTTGCCTCTCAGGACGTCACTTTTGATGAGTCCGTCCCCTACTACCGCCTCTTCCCCTACCGCACTGCCCCGCTCCCCCCCCCCGCCTCTCTTCCTCGCTCCAGGTGCTGAGGTACCAGACCCCCTCCCCCCTCAATGTGCCGCTCCCTCAGGTGTGTCCCAGGTAGACCCGGTTGAGCCTGTCGAGGTAGCTGTTGACTCTCGTCCTGCTGGGGGTGCTGAGCCTGACCGTGAGGAGTCTGGGGGTGCTGAGCCTGGGAGTGCGGAGCCTGGGGGTGCGGAGCCTGGGGGTGCGGAGCCTGGGGGTGCGGAGTCTGGAGGTGCTGAGCCTGGAGGTGCTGCGTCTGGGGGTGCTGCGTCTGGGGGTGCTGAGCCTGGGGGTGCTGAGCCTGACCGTGCTGAGTCTGGGGGTGCTGAGTCTGGGGGTGCGGAGCCTGGAGGTGCGGAGTCTGGAGGTGCTGAGTCTGGGGGTGCTGTGTCTGGAGGTGCTGAGCCTGAGCGTGCTACACCTGGAGGAGCCCTCTCCTCCCAGCAGCTGCAGGAGAGGTACCTACAGTACTGCCGCCTCCGGAGAGGTGCTGCTGGAGCTCGTACCAGTACTTCCCCTCCTGCCCAGGAGCTCCCCCCCATTCAGCAGATCCGAGAGTGGTACGCGCGGCACTGCAGTCTTCGGAGTGGTGCTCCTGGTGCTGCAGACCCTGGGGGTGGCGCTGCTACTGGTACTGAGGACCTGCGCGGTGGCGCTACTGCTGCTGTTGAGGACCCGGGCGTTGGAGCTGCCGCGGGTGCTGAGGATCCGAGCGGTGGCGCTTCTGCTGGTGTTGCGGACCCGGGCGTTGGAGCTGCTGCTGGTGCTGAGGACCTGGGCGGTGGCGCTGCTGCTGGTGCTGAGGACCCGGGCGTTGGAGCTGCTGCTGGTGCTGAGGACCCGGACGTTGGAGCTTCTACTGGTGCTGAGGACCCTGCTGCTGGTGTCTCTGCTGGTTCTGGAGACGCTGCGCGGCCGCGACCGTACTTCGTACCGCTCCTTCAGCAGGTTCTTGGTCAGGCTCCTCCTCCTTGTCCTCCTCCCTCCGTAGAGTGTCCTCCGCCTGTCCAGCCGCAGTCACAGTTACCACCTGCCTCGCCTCTCCCTGCTCCCTCTCCTTACACTGGTCCCACGGGAGGTCTTACAGAGCGTCGTGAGCCTGAGTCTCGTCCTGCGTCGCCTGTTCGTACTGCTCGCACTGGTCGTCGTGTCCCACGTGAGCGTCCTCCTCCTGTCCCTGGCACTCACTACATGACTCTGCGTCCCTCCACTGCTCCTCAGCGTGTCCCGCTACCGTCTCCTCCTGCTTCCTCTCTTCCTACTCTTCCTGACCCGGAGTCTGACTCCCGTCGTGCTGCCAGTCCCACTGTCACGCGTCTCCTCGCTACTGTTGTCACAGACCCTACCTTTGAGTCCTCTGCTGCGTCTGCGCTGGTCGCTGAGTTGGTTGACTTTGCTGCCCGCTGTCGGCTAGACTAGGTGTCCTCCGTCCGTCGGGGGTGAGTGTGCTCTTGGCACGGACGTCCTTGAGGACAGACAGGAGGAGTTCCAGTGCCTTGCTGCTGTTTTGCCCCGTCTCGTGTCCTTACTAGTTGCCCCTGAGGGAGACCCGGATGCTCCTGACATCCCGACCCCGCGCACTTACGCTGAGGCGATGGCGGGTCCCTACTCCTCTCAGTGGCAGACAGCCATGGACGCAGAGATGGCTTCCTGGAAGTCCACAGGCACCTACGTCGACGAGGTTCCCCCACCTGGGGCGAACATCGTCAGTGGCATGTGGATTTTCAGGGTGAAACGGCCACCGGGTTCTCCTCCTGTCTTCAAGGCACGCTACGTTGCTCGAGGCTTCAGTCAGCGAGAGGGAGTAGACTTCTTCCAGACCTTCTCCCCCACCCCGAAGATGACCACTCTTCGGGTGCTGCTACACATAGCCGCTCAGCGTGACTACGAGCTTCACTCACTTGACTTCAGCACTGCTTTCTTACAGGGCAGCCTGCACGAGGAGATCTGGCTACGTCGCCCACCTGGCTTCACTGGGTCGGTTCCTCCTGGTACCCAGTGGAGGCTCCAGCGGCCGGTCTACGGTCTCCGCCAGGCACCACGTGAGTGGCACGACACACTGAGGACGACACTTGCGGCTCTTGGGTTCGCTCCCTCTACTGCTGACCCGTCACTGTTTCTACGCACTGACACCTCGCTACCGCCGTTCTACATCCTCGTGTACGTCGACGACTTGGTCTTTGCCACTGCTGACACCGCGGCACTCGCCCACGTGAAGTCGGAGCTGCAGAGGAGACACACGTGCACAGACCTGGGTGAACTGACGAGCTATCTTGGCTTGCGGATCACCCGGGACAGAGCACGGCGCACCATCACCTTGACTCAGTCACACATGGTGCAGCAGATCCTCCAGCGCTTCCGCTTCACGTACTCCTCGCCTCAGTCCACTCCTCTGCCTACCGGTCACTCGCTCTCAGCTCTGCCTTCGGATGAGTCCGTAGAGCCGAGTGGCCCGTATCCAGAGCTTGTGGGCTGCCTCATGTACCTGATGACCTGCACTCGACCTGACCTGGCATACCCTCTTAGCATCCTTGCACGCTATGTCGCTCCTGGCCGTCACAGGAAGGAGCACATGGATGCCGCTAAGAGGGTGTTGCGCTACTTGTGCAATACGTCGGGCATGGGGCTAGTGCTTGGAGGGCGAGACCGAGTTGTACTCACAGGACACTCAGACGCTTCTTGGGCGGACGATCAGGCTACTCAGCGGTCGTCTCAGGGTTACACCTTCAGCCTTGGCTCTGGCTCAGTTTCTTGGCGTTCTACACGCTCTTCTTCTGTTCTCAGCTCCAGTTGTGAGGCTGAGATCTACGCTACAGCCATGGCTGCCCAGGAGCTACGCTGGCTGACCTATCTGCTGACCGACCTGGGAGAGCGGCCTCGTTCTCCTCCAGTGCTGTACGTTGACAACAAGGCTGCCATTGCCTTGTGTGAGGAGCACAGACTGGAGCACAGAACGAAGCACATCGCCCTGCGGTACTTCCTTGCTCGAGAGCTGCAGCAGCGCGGTCAGCTTTGTATTCGTTACGTGGCCACTGAGGCCAACACTGCTGATGTGTTCACCAAGGCGCTTCAGCCTTGTGACCATCAGCGCTTCTGCACTCTGCTAGGCCTTGTGCCTACTGGACCTCATTTGCTTACTTCTTGACCATGCTTGTACTGTGATCACTATATATATATACCTGCATGTTCACTCTTGTTAGGTTGTGATCACTGTATCTCTTGCTCTATTATAAACCTGCATGTGGACTGGTCTTGTGACCGCTTGCTTGTGCTCGGAATTTGTGTGGAATCCTTGAGATCCACCCTGAGCTTGCCTTCCTTTGCTTTGACTGGTCTCGTGACCCTGTGGTTGTCTCCCACTGCGCCTATGGGGGTGTGTCAAACATTATATGTTTATATGATTGTAGGCTGTAGTGGGTTACACCTTAGGGGGTACACTAGATTAGGGTTTCCTACTTGTATCCAACTTTGTGCTAGTACAGTCATTCCTCGTTCAGTTCTTCTGACATGAAGAAAGTGTGAAAGAGGGCGGTGAGAAGGGTTGCAAGAAGGACGCTGAGGAGGAGGAGAGCGAGGAGGGCGAGGAGGAGGAGAGCAAGAAGGAGGGCGAGGAGGAGGGCGAGGAGGAGGGCGAGGAAGAGGGCGAGGAGGAGGGCGAGGAAGAGGGTGAGGAGAACGTAGAAGAGGGTGATGACGAAAAAGGTGCATCAAGTGACGACAATATTTAAGATGTGAAGCTGGTGCGAGTAGTGATGATGGAGGTGTGAGGCCGCAAGAAGATGTGTAGAAAGGGGATGATAGTGCAAGCAAGAAAGACACGAATGGTAGAGGCAGAAAAGTAAAGGCAACAAAGACTTGCAGGCACAAGTGGAAGCGAATCAAACGGAGATGCAATTTTGTGCGTCTCAGATCATTGACTCATAGTAGCCGTAGACCTCCACTGTTGATGATATCGTTGTTCCTAAAGTCGTGATGGTAAATGAGGCAAGCGGAAGAGGTGCGCTCCACTCTTGGGTGTCTTCCGCTCTTCAGCTAGTCTCCCCCCTTTGTTGCACACAACCCTTTCTATCCCTTTTAAGAGTTCTGCCCCTTTGTTGTCATATATCATCAAATATTGCTTTCCTGACTTGTAATTATTTTCCCCTCCCTTTCTTTCTCCCTTATCTCCTTCCTCCGTTTCATCTCTCTCCTTCCCTTTGATGCATTGGCTGTTAGTGGCGGAGCTGCCGGTGCTGCTGCAGCAAGAGCACACGAACCAAGAACATCAGAACTGGCATTGTCACAAGGCCGGTTACCATTTTGTGTTTTAAGGTCCTGCAATTTTCAAGTCGGTGAATGTTGGTAAACTAGTAAGAAATAACAACCAAAATGAAACACATCTCATATGGAAATCGAGGTCGTTTAAGCGGTTCTTGACATCTGTGAGCTCCACGGTCACATCCTTGTTGGTCAACTTCTCTTCCAAGCTGGCAACATTCTTAATTAATTCAAAAACTTTGTCTCGTTCCTGCATATCGTTTGCCAACTTCTCTTCAAAATCACGGACTTCGCCAAGTTCCTACATAGTAAACAAAATAAAATCATGGTACACTTCGCAGAAACAAGAACACAATGGGGTTCCAACACAAATCTCCTTAAGTGTTTTCTCGTAGAGTTCAATAGATGATTGTGCACCAGACATTGAAATTTGGAGTTTTTGAGCTTCTATGAGTTGAGTTTCCATGTCTTCACTTCTACTATCAATTCTTGCATAAGAGAAAGTTTAAGGTGGAAGATATGCATTTAACATATGTACTGCGATAAGATAAGCATTAAAGTTTAAAATATATATTCTAATTCTTACTGCGATTATGTCTTCGGCAGTTTGTCGTCCTTGCACTTCTTTTTCAAGTCTTGCATTTGCAGCAGCGATGTACTAGACATTTAGTTGTAACAATGGCTGAACAAATTTCACAATATTTCTGAAACTTCAATGCATACCAGTGGTGATGAGGATCATCAAGATCACGGATAATGTAATATGCAAATTGCAAAGCCAGCTACAGTCCATGCTGCAATGCTGACATCTCTCAGCCCATCCTTCAGAGCACCTAGGCTCAGATTGCAGAAAAAAGAGGGCGAGGAGAAGAGTGAGAAAGAGGGTGGGGAGGAGGGTTGGAAGAAGGGCAAGAGGGCGAGGGGGAGAGCGAAAAGGAGGGTGAGGAGGAGGAGGGCGAGGAGGAGGGCGAGGAGGAGGGCGAGGAGGAGGGCGAGGAGGAGGGCGAGGAAGAGGGTGAGGAGAATGTAATGGAGATGATAACGAAGAAGGTGCATCGAGTAACGACGATGTTCAAGAGATATAGCTGGTGCGAATAGCAGGTATTGGAGATGCGAAGGCGTGAAAAGATATGGAGAACGGTGATGGTAGTGCAAGCAATAGTGGCGCGAATGGTAGAGGCAAAAAAAAGAAGGCAGTGGAGACTCGCATGAGTGAGGCACAGGTGGATGCGAGTCAGACTGAGAAGAAATTTCATGCATCTCAGATCATTGGCACGCAGTTGCCGCCCCCTTCCACTGGTGATGACACTGTTGTTCCTGAAGTCTCGAGGGTGAATGAAGCAAGCGGAAGCGGTGCAAAAACACAGTAAGATGTAACTATGTTGTGCCTTTCCGTCTTCATCCCGTCTCCCCTCTTTGTTGCACGCAACCCTTTCTACCCCTTTTATATGTCTTGCTCTTTTGTTGTCCTATGTCATTGCATATTGTTTTCGTGACTCGTAATTCTTCTCCTCTCCTTTGCTTTCTCCCTTACCTTGTTTCTCCCTTCACTTCTCTCCTTCTCTCTGATACATTCCTTCACTCCTCTCCACTTGTATTTCCTGCTTGCCCACCCTTTTTCCTTTTCCCCCAATTGTCCCCTTCTTGCCTGTTGAACTCATCACCCTTCCACCACCTATCGTTTCTCCTTCCTCCACTTAGTTTTCCGCTATCAATGAGCAGATTGCAACAGCCATTGTTGCAATGGCTTGAGCCCGGCAATGGGAGTGAGAGTAGTGTCGAACATGGTTCAGCTAACCGACTGAATTTAAGACTTGCATGCTTTCTGAATTTGTTTTCAGCAGGTCCTCAAGTTATAGAATTGACCGTATCTTTAGTGTGGACAAACATGCATTACAAACATAATAACTATAAACTTCATGCGTCACTTACGAAGTGACGATGCGGATGTAGGCTGCTGCAGTAAGAATAAGGGTCCGACTCTGCATGACCCGGGCAAGAATAACATCATATGTAGTCTTGGCGATATTTGACCTATTCAGAACGATGCAGTAACAGGTTGAGGATCATCAAGATGACGAATGATGCCATACGCAAAATGCGAAAACAGTTAAGGTTATACACATCATGAACACAACAAATATATTAACATAATGCATAATTAAATACAACTAGTTTAATAACTAATACAACACATTAGGTATGGTCATACGTTACCTTATGGTCGTAGAGATCTGAGGATGATCGACGTAGATCTTGTGATCCATAAGACTAATGGAGTCGATGTGAACGAAATCCCGGTCACCCTCTGTTGCATTTCCATAAACATGCAAATCTAATCTGCTGATGAGCATAATGCTGTTAAGTCAAAGCGTCCTCTCTCTTCCCACGCTGAACACATAGCGCAAAAAAGAAAGCTCCATCTGGGAGACCGTAAGATCCACAATCAAGGATGAATCTGTAACTAATGAATATTAGAACAATTCGAGCAAAACAATGTTTTTACGTAATTATGAATGTCGATGACAAATATTGAAATGTATGATAATGAATGAATGAAACAACAATAAGCTTCATAAGCATATTCTGATATGAAATATGTTGTACAATATCAAATATAACGGCATGAAACAGTACGAACACAAACCTAACGGCATGTGCACAGATCAGGCGAGAACAATGCGGACATGAGATGAACAGTGCACCCAGGTGAGTATATCGTCAAGTATGCCAACAGAGTACATGAAAGGTGTTTTTGTAATGTATCGAGATGTGGTAAAAAGGTAGACGAAGTTGAGCATGTGTTAATGGTTTTAAGAAGCTATTATAATTCCATTCTGCAAACCCTATGATCCGTTTGAACATATGCTGTAGGTAGCTCTACGTTGAAGAGTGTTTTTAACATTTTCATGTTGTATGCATCTGTACATCACAGCAGTCTCATGCTACGGACAACCTCATGCTGCGAACAACACTATATTATAGCCAGCCCCACTTCATATACAGTTCCATGTTGCAGCCCCACGTTGCAAAAACATGTTTTTTTGCAGCCAACTTCATATTGCAACCATCCATATAAAGGTAAGTGATTAAAGAGTATTAGGCTAAGAAGCATAGGGTAGGACAGGATTGACGAGAGAGAGGTTTTCAGTATGGGAAGAGTTACATATGTAGATGAAGGAAAGATGAGCACATTGGTGCACCACCATCAAGTTACTGTAGCTACACTAGAACACACAGCAATATTATATTTTTTAAAAGTGTAACACTTTTTAAAATTTCGTATTGTGAAAGCGAGGACGTGGCCAGCAAAGCAAAGGTAGCGGTGCGACACTACTCACCCCTCTTTTGCCTACAAAAGAGGAACGTGAGTTCAGCAGCTCCACCCACGTTCTTCATTTCCAATTTCTAGTTTTACTTTCCTAGTTCTCGTTCATCCTGGCGAAGACGCAGTCTCTCCCGCGGTTCAAGTCCCCGTCGACACTGCTTACCGACATCCTCCAACACAACCTAGCGAATATGGCGCCCGCCAACACTACAATTAATCGTGAGGCGGAAAAGACAACTACCCCGGGTAACACTTCAGAGCATGCGAACGCGCCCGGGGCACCGGACCGCCGCGGAAAACGCCCTGCCGAAGACAATTTCAGCGAGGGCACTTCGGGAGTCCAAGTGCTGCTCAGGAGCAACTCCCGAGCCCCCTCCAAAGAAGCACGCGCGACAGTCGCGCGTGCCTGCTGCTGACGAGCATGTGGCTCCCAGGCAGCCGCTCGTGCCGGTCAAGTCAACGCCGGCTGACGCGGACGGCGATGCTGGTCAGCCGGGGCCCACCCTGCAGATGCGACAGAAGGCCGCGACCCCAGCAGAAGCCGCCCCGGTCAACCCCCTCGCGTCCCTCACTGCGCAGCAGATGCATGCACTGCTTTCGATGTTACAGCAGCACGCTCCGGTTACAATCGCAACTTCTTCCGACTATATTTCAGCACCTGCAAAAATCGAAAATCAGAAAGAAGTCACCGCTCCCCGCGCAAACAAGGCTGCTCGCATTAACGAGACCACTGCCGCACCCCTCCCTGCTCCCGTACCGGCACCGATTGCTGCTCAAGACGACAGCGACGACTCAGAGAACGATGACCCCAACAACATTACACGTCGTCGTATTATCACACCTTCTCTTCCACCCCTCAACCCCACACCCGCACCCACCACCTTCATGCGCAAAGGCGTGCGCGATCAGGCGGAGGTTTTCTCAGCTATCCAAGCACACCTGAAGCACGTCAATTTCAAGCTCCAGCAGGGCGACATCGAAAATGCCCTTGCCAACATCGCAGAAATCAAAACGCTCATCAACAAGCGCTTCGAAGTCCTCTTTGTGGCGGACGGGGCCATCGCGGAAAAGGGAAGTGCGAAAAAAAACCTAAAAGTTACTGTTTCGTAACTTTCCAGTTGCATTTCCCGCGCAAGAAAAAAGTTTGACTCGAAAACAGTGGTAGCGTCAGTAACTTGCGAAGTGACTTTCCCGTCACATTCCCAACACAAACTGTACACTTCGGTGCAATTGTGAGGTATACGGTAATGCAACTATGGGGGTGGAAAACGTCACTCTTGAGCAACCTATGCGAAAGTGTCACGACAACGCCACGTGGAATACGACGTACTGTAGATGAAACTCGAGCATACTGACGTGGCTGTCATCGTACTCTATCGGCAGCCGTCGGATCAGATTTAAATCGACGCACACGAACGTACCTTCTGGACCAATCAGAGGGCATTTCGGTGTGCGGAAACAATCTCCTATTGGCTGTCGATTTGATGATTTTTTTTTTTTCCTTTCTATGCAAGCTCCACATTTGTAGGTTCATATGAATTAGCGCATATACCTTAATAATTAGAAATACAACGTTTACATACAAATTGTCTCTACTATCTTCCCACTCCACTATAACGAATAATTTGACAGCACAGCTAAAAAACACAACCGTCTAGGTGCTGCATTGATATTTCCTGCAAGAAAGATAGCAAGGCAAAACTTGTACAACATGCACTTAGCAGAATAAAGGGTAAGATGCAAGTATGCAGATCAGATGCATGCAAGTATGCAGTTCAGATTCAAGTGTGCAGTTCAGCACTCACCAGATACTTCCACTGTTGTTAGTAGTGTGCAGAAATGGGTAATATAAGACTTCACGCATTTCTGCATGTCGATAAACCTGCCAGAATATGTATTCACTGCAAAACATGTAATCCTAAATGCTCCAGCGCGGTTAGTGGTAAACGGGTTTGCAACTCACCAAACGACACATACTCAACCGTTGCATTGTACGTCGATTGCGATGCAGTTGCGACACGCGTGGTCTTAACGAGTCTGCAGAAGCCCTGCAACAAACAAACAAACAAACAAAAAATGGAGATGCAACCATACGAGGCAGGGCGTTACCGTGCAGTAATGACATTACAGATCGGTGAACACACGAAGTAAAAAAAAAAACTCCTACATAAAAACATACACCTCAAAAGCAATACGAATACATATCTCAATGATAAAGATGCCGAACATGCGCTTTTGCTAGCATGCCTGTCATCCACGCTAAGGTTGAAAGTCTCCGATCTGCAATGGGAAGTGGGAGGTTCCGATAGCATCTCCGCCTCTCACAGTTTCACACACGTGAAAACTGATTATCGGAGGACTTCGCGACGATGGTTCCTAAACACAAACCAGAACATGAGAAACGTTACATTGATAAGGCGTATATAACGATCGGATTCATAGGGAGGGATAATAATACCGAGCGTAACGGATAATGGCAGCTGCCGAAAATGCACACACACACCGTCAACTTGATGCGCGCACGTCGTCCTTGAAAACACTGAAAATCGACGACCTGCAAAGGGAAATGGAAGGTTGCGAGAGGGCGGGGACAGTCCAATATTAGGCTGTGACGTAGGATATCGCCTTAAACTATGAACGTTCAAAACTAATCACAGGAAACTAGGAGTGTGAAAAGAAACTAAGAAACAAGGGAAACTATGAACAAGGGTTTGAACCCGAGATGTGCGCTTTGGAGGATGTAGGCGCAAAACAACACGCCAGGGTGGCGGAAAATCAGAGCTAAGAAGGAACTAACAACTTCGAGAAGTGCGTGGGAGTTGGAAATCTGGCAAGTAAATGGTTGGGGTGGAAGGTTAAGATGGTTTTGTGTGGGGGGCTTGGGGTGATGACGTGTGGATAACGAATGGTGTTGATTGCTCGACACAATTTAGCCGCACAACTGATTGGTTGTTAAAAATTCTTTGGTTCACACGTCACACTTCAAAAGTGACAGATGTGCGTACGCGTGGTAGGGGTTCGTTGGATATTTGGCAGGTTCAGGGTCGCGGACACAAACGAAATCGTTGTATCCACATTCACAGTTTCGTTAATTTTCGTGGCAGCTTACACGACATGCCACCGTTGTTAATCGTTCTTGACCACACAAAACCGAGGACGCGATACTTAGGTCACATTCGAGTGACTCTTTTGTGTCCGTGAATTGCTGCGGAAATGGTGTATGGAAACTTGCGATTTGGGCGCCTTGTTTTTTGTACGCTTCTCGCAAGGAAACCGCAATCTTTTCGTAGAAAAACCTTCGGACCCCCAAATTCGACATTTTCCTTTTCCGCGATGGCGGGGTTCGAGGCTGCCGATCGTTTTCAGCTATACCAGTCCAAGAGCGTGCTAACCTCACGCTCATACAAGCTCGCAATTGCGGATGTGGCGGCTCTCAAGCGTGCACGCGCCGGCTACACTCGTGGTAATTGCACGCCTATCCGAGACGGCGAGACGGAAGGCAAGGGGATGCCACCCGCAAGCTGCCACGAACCCCGCTTCAAGGGGGTGTGCTTCCGCTGCAGCCAGCCCGGCCATATGGCAAATGCTTGCCCTATGGGAGGGCGAGGCGCTCAAGGCCCCTCACCCGTGGTGTGAGGAGGCACACGGGGCGGCGCCCCTTGCCACTATGTCGGGGGGCGTAGGTGGGAGCACCGAGGGTGCGGGACTGGTAGTTAGCATGGTGTATGGGCTGAATGCCTTAGAAATCCCTAGCCATAAGGGCGTATATGGGGGTAGTACATGCTATGTACCCATGTGTGGAAATGAAGTCCTCTTGTTTTAACTTAAAAAAAAAAAAAAAAAAAAAAGGGGGGGGGTGAGTGACAAGGAAAGGCAGCCACTTGGCAGCCCGAGCAACTCCCTGACTAGAAGGGAAGAGTAAGGAGGAGAGAGGAAGAAACTGAGATAGGAAAGAAAACGTGAGACTAAGGGGCAGAAAGTGAGAAGAAGAGCAAACGGGAGAAAGCGGAAGAGGAGAAAGAAAGAGAAGGAGAGAGAGAGAAAGAGAGAGAGAGAGAGAGAGAGAGAGAGAGAGAGAGAGAGAGAGAGAGAGAGAGAGAGAGAGAGAGAGAGAGAGAGAGAGAGAGGTCCCTGTGTTCCTGAAGCTCCTTGTAGACACGGCGGCTCGGCAATACATCAACGCCGACTCCAAATCCTTCCATGCCGCGAAGTTTCTGCACCAGTTCAGGCAGAGGTGGTCGGTTGCACTGCAGAGGGCCCAATCCGTGGGTCTCATGATCAAATTAGGAGAGGCGGCTGCTGCAAAGAACCCGCCCGTAGGGGGGACAGGGCAAGAATTATACCTGGGGGACTGTTTTACTGTCCTAGAGCCTCTTCTTGAGCTCTAGGTGACTTAGAGGGGTTGGATAGTCTAGGCTACCTTGCATGTTAGCACCCTGCTGTCTCTCATTGCATGTGTTACCCTTCTGGCTAATCAAGATACGGACCATTAGAGAGAGAGAGAGAGAGAGAGAGAGAGAGAGAGAGAGAGAGAGAGAGAGAGAGAGAGAGAGAGAGAGAGAGAGAGAGAGAGAGAGAGAGAGAACATTTGATAGGTGCTTTTGGATGAACATTTCTGATGCATGTTTGTACCCCTATGGCTTATCAATGCAAGGTCCATTTGAGAGAGAGAGAGAGAGAGAGAGAGAGAGAGAGAGAGAGAGAGAGAGAGAGAGAGAGAGAGAGAGAGAGAGAGAGAGAGAGAGAGAGAGAGAGAGAGAGAGAGAGAGAGAGAGAGAGAGATAGAGAGAGAGAGAGAGAGAGAGAGAGAGAGAGAGAGAGAGAGAGAGAGAGAGAGAGAGAGGAATAGCCTCTCCCCTCAGCCCTTAGCCTCAGCCCTTGCCCCTAGGCCCTACTTAAGGCCATCCTACGGCCGTTTTCTCATTGTTAGTTTGGCGGCTGAAAAATTTCCCTCGCGCCGGCCGACGCTCGACGGCGCGGCCTTCGGCCGCGCGTGAAGGGTGGCAAGTGCAAACACAAGCGAATGATAATAAGCAAGGACACACACGCAATGACGGATCCTACTAAGAACTAGACACTCATGACATCATTAGGGCAACCGGAGCCCGCGTCTACATGCGGTGAGCTCCAAGGGCGTGAAGAACGCCCGTCAGGGAGCGCCACAGCTCCCGGACCACAAGCGTGCTTGCGCCGATCGCGGCGGCTCCAGAACCTGAGCGCAAGTGTCGCCTCAAGCCCCGGACAGCATCGTCGAGCTGTCACGCAGCAGCGCCACCCTCCGCGGGCGCAGCCAGCACGGGCGCCAGAAGCTGCGCGAGCTGATCGGCCGCGTCCAGGCACACGTCACGCGGCCGATCCTCAAACGTCTCAGGGGGAGCCGCAGGGAGAGAGGAATGTGCCAGCACCTGTATCAACAGCACAGCGTGAAGGCTCTCGGCCAGACGGAATAACTGGCCAAGAACGGCCTCAGGAATGCGGGCCTGCGGGGGCTGAAGCGCCTCTGCTAGAAACGGAAGAGAACCAGCGGCGGGAAGAGATGCAGCGCCGCCCGCAAAGGGAGGAGGGTAGCGCCCCGTCGCCTCTCCTGCTCCCGCAGGCACGAATTCTACTCCCGCCACTGGTGGGACCGGCGGCAGCTGAAGACGCGACGCATGAGCAGGAGCCAATGCAGCGGGAGCAGGAGCCGCTGGTGCACGAACAGGTGGAGGGAGCGGTGCCGCCTGAGGGCGAGGTTCAGCAGGGGGGACCTGGCGGTGAGGCCCGTATGCAGGCGCGGCGCGCATCGAACTGCTCTGGCTCTGCGCCGCCCTCTCCTCGCGCATTGCATCAGACACCACTCGCTGCAGATCCGCCATTGTCACCGGTGGCTCAAAACCACCACGCTCGCGGGGACCCCACCACCCTTCACGACCTCCGCGATGAGCAGGCCACTGGGCCTGCTGCTGGTAGCGCCGGGGCGAGTTGCGCTGGGGAGCAGGAGAACGGGGGCGAGACTGGCGGCGGTCTGGCGACTGAGGACGAGACGGCTGCGCCACCAGGGCCATCGGTGGCACAACAGGGGCAGCCGGGTCGACTGCCAGGGGCACTGCCACCGGTGTCGGGCCGACAGTGGTGGCGGACGCCGCCTTCGGGGAAGAAGCAGACGCCGGCGCCGACGTGTCGTGGACAGAAGCGTCCGGTGCAACAGGTACGGCAGGGACCGACGCCGGGGGATCAGCAACCCCACCCTCAAGGGCGGCCGCCGAGGGTACCGCAAGGAGAACGGGGGGAACAGGAGCAGCAGCAGGTGCTGGCGGGACAGCAACAGGGGCAACCGGGCCAAGGGGAGATGCGTGTAGGGGGGGAGGAGTCTTTTCAGCGTCTGCTGTCGCGGGTTTCGGAGCCGGCGGTACAGGAGGCTTCGGCGCCGTGGTCGCCTTTTCGGGCACCGACTGAGGCTTGGCGACGACTGCCGACCAGGCGGCAGCGCGCTCTGGCGACGGCTCAGGCGCTCCAGCAATCACCATCTCAGACGCGGGGAGGTCGCGGGACGGAACAGCTAGCAGGAAGCGGAGTTGGCGGAGGTCCGGAGAACGGATACCAAGCAGCAGCACGGGTGGCTTTAAATCACTCTGAAGTTGCTAATGAAGAGGACGAGCGACGAGACCCCTCTTATAGGGAGGAAGCCACTCCTGATAGCGAGAGTGAAGAGGGAGAGGAAGAGGAAGGTGGGGTGAGAGAGAGCTTTGGGAGAAGAGAAGCATTGGACAGGGTAGCACGAGTGCAAACACCCCAGGAGGCACGCACGCCACACGATGCCGATCGGACGGTAGAGTTTCCAACATCTGCCTCACCAGCGCGATCGGGCCGCGCTCAACGAAGTCGGACCGCGAGTGGGGGTGTAGCGACACGACCAGCCGCTCCGACCCCCCGCTATTTTTCGCCCGAGGAACTGGCGAAACGAACAGACCTGTTCGCTGCAATTGGGAATTGGGATATCACAGCTTTGTGCGATAGTCGTCAGCCTTCGCTATCGCGGCGCTTACCGCCAAACCTGTGTCAGTTGTTCTCGCTGGCGTTACACCCCAGGAGGCACGCACGCCGCACGATGCCGATCGGGCGGTAGAGTTTCCAACATCTGCCTCACCAGCGCGATCGGGCCGCGCTCGACGAAATCGGACCGCGAGTGGGGGTGTAGCGACACGACCAGCCGCTCCGACCCTCCGCTATTTTTCACCCGAGGAACTGGCGAAACAAACAGACCTGTTCGCTGCAATTGGGAACTGGGATATCACAGCTTTGTGCGACAGTCGTCAGCCTTCGCTGTCGCGGCGCTTACCGCCAAACCTGTGTCAGTTGTTCTCGCTGGCGTTACTGACACCGTTACTGCACCTCTCTCGAAACCCTGAGTCAGAGACAGGGTGGCGCCTGCTGCTGTTTCTCCCGCGCCTAACTCTTCGCCAAACCTCGCCGCAACGACCGGACTGGCCAAAAATCAAAGCTCGGCTCCGTGCCTTCCAACGTGGCGAATGAGAGCAACTGTACCTGGACGCAGTAGCTGCAGTCAACTCGCCATCTCCGCCTCGGCACAGGCCCGACGCGACGGGGGTGATCAACCGAGCCGAGGATCTGGCGAAACGTGGCAGTCTACGACGAGCCGTTCTTGCCCTGGAGTCAACGCCCGTGTGCACACCCAGCCCCGAAATTCTGGAGGAGCTGCGCCAGAAGCACCCACCTGCTGCCCACGAGGAGGTGATCTGGCCGACGCCGGAGGGGTCAACGCTTTCAATCGCTTACGCGGACTTCGCTAAAATGTTGGGCAGGTGCGACAATGGAGTTGGAGCTGGGCCGTCGGGGATGACATTTGAACACTTGCGCGACTCGGTGATGGTCAGCACCCATCTGCACACCTTGGTTAATACCATTCTGGGTGGAAATTTGCCAAGCTCGGTGGCAAACCTGTTGGCCGCGTCGCGCCTCATCGCCCTGGCCAAACCGGGGGGGGGGCGGTGCTCGGCCAATCGCCATCGGCGAATGCTTGACGAGGCTGGCAGCCAAAGCGGCCCTGTCAGCTATGGGTGAGGCTGCCCGCGACTTCTTTCTCCCACTACAGTACGGCGTGGCAGTGCCAGGTGGCGCAGAGTCCGTAATCCACGCGGCCAGAGCTTTCCTGGATGCCCGATCCACCAGTCTTGTCCTACAAGCAGACATCAAGAACGCATTCAACAGCATTTCGCGAAAAGCAATCGCCACAGTGTTACAATCTCCTGCCCTCTCGCCACCACTGCCGCTCGTCAAGTTAACTGACCTACGGTAACCCGTCGCAGCTGCTCCTGGATGCCAACTTCAACTCTGAACCACTGCAAAGAGAACGCGTGTCCGCCAAGGGGACCCACTTGGCCCGCTACTGTTCGCGGCGGGGATACATGCAACACTCCGCGACACTGCAGACACACACCCTGGTGTGCTCTGTTTGGCGTATGCGGACGACGTGACGTTTCATCGGGAAAACAGAAGACACTGCAGCAGCTTTCTCCCAGTTCACCAGCAAACTGTCCCTCCTGGGGCTCGAACACAATCCACAGAAGTGTGCGGCGTGGAGTTCGAGTACAGTGCAAACATCCCACCTACCACCAGGAGTGCCGTTCTCAAAGGACGGCGTGCAGTTACTAGGCAGTTTCATGGGGCCTGACAGCAGCGCGGCGACATTCTTAGCAGGACAGCTGGCCGACATGGCGAAGCCACTGACGCTGATCGAACGGACGGATCCCCAAGTAGCTGCGCTGCTCATCACACGCTGTATCTCGAGGCGCGTCGCTTACCTCACTCGGACGACGCCCCTAAACCTCCTTCCTCGCCACAGGTGGAGCCAGTGGGGTATGGACCTGCTCACCACGCTCCTTACCGCCTGCGACATCCGCATGCCGACCTGCAGAGCTGAGCAAACACGGGTATGGGAGCAAGCGTCGTTACCGCCGTCGTTGGGAGGTCAAGGCATCACTAACCCCCTCATCGAGGGAGTTTACGGCTTCACGGCGAGTTTCACCCAGGCGGCGCTCTTCCTCAACAACCTCTCGCTGGGAGAGGAGAATGCGCTTACACTGGTGCGGAATCACATGCTCCTGCCGCTGGACACCAGCACGCCACTGCACGAGTGGTTGACGGGGTGTGAGGAGGCGCTACCGACAGACGCACGTGAGATATTAGAGAAGGAGCGGCTGGAACGCTCTAACATACGGCTCCAACACATGCTCGGACTGAAGGTGCACAGGTCCTTGCTGCTCCTCCCCCAATTCAGCCAACAAACGCCGCTGCCACACAATCTCCCGTACCGCACGGAAGAGTGCCATGTACTCGGATTCCACCGAGCTCAAAGCTTGGTCCACCTGCTTCTTGCTCTCCCAAGCTGTTGGTCCTCCACCAACACAGCAGATGAAGCCTCCCACACTTGTCATGTCCTCTGGTTCCGATGCATAAGAAGCATCCGAGAAGGCAGTGAGGAACAAACGCCCGGGTTCCACACCATCCGCGCCCTTTTGGCGCCTTTGCGCCGCTGCCGAGTATTGCAGCCCAACAGTCGGTGTTTGGCCAAGGTACTTGGCCACCCTCATTCCAGCTGCTACCTGCTCCTCATTAGGGCATTGCACAACCCTTGCCAGCTGCCCGGTAGCAAACGCGACATCCGGTCGAGTGTTGACTGCCGCGTACATGAGGCTGCCCACCAATGAATGAAAACGGCGCCTCTCCTCTTCTCCAACACTCTCCTCCTCTGGTCCCTTCACACACTTGAACCCAGAGGGGAATGGAGTAGCCACATGGCCTTCACTCTGCCCAAAGTTGGCAGCCAATGCCTCCAGGTACTTCCGTTGGTGCACCCGCATGCACCGCTTCTCCACGTCTCGTTCGATGTGGAGCCCGAGGTAGAAGTTCACGTCCCCAAGGGACTTGCACTTGAACTTGTCTTGAAGCTTCAGCATCACCTCCTTCACAAGGTCAGAGGAGGGTGAGAAGATCAGGATGTCGTCCACGTACACCACCATGAAACTCCTCTGCTCCCCCTCGCCAAGCATGAACAAGGAGTGATCGGCCGTTGAGGGAGTGAAGCCGATCTCCTCCAACACTTCACGCAGCTTCAGGTACCACTGCCTAGGGGCCTGCTTCAGCCCATAGAGGGCCTTCTTCAGCTTCCACACTCTGCCGCTGCCATCATCAAACCCCTCTGGCTGCGCCATGAAAATCTCCTCCTCGAGGATTCCGTTGAGGAACGCCGTGACGATGTCTAGCTGCTTCACCACCCAACCTTTGATCGCGGCTCCCGCGAGTAGGGTTCGCAGCGTCGTCGGCTTCACCATAGGAGCAAACAGCTCCTTGTAGTCCACATTCTCCTTCTGCTGGTACCCCTTGGCCACCATCCTAGACTTGAAACACTCGATCTTGCCGTCGGCATCCGACTTGATTTTGAAGAGCCACTTGGACGTTATCGCCGTACGCCCCTCTAGTAGCTCCACCAATTCGTACGTGTCGTTCTCCTCAATGCTCTTCAGCTCGCTCTCCATTGCCTTCTTCCACTCCTCAGCATCACCACTCTCCAAGGCCTCCTTGAGAGTTGCTGGTTCTCCCGGCATCTCCACCGGAGAGAAGAATGCGAAGGCACACTCCTCGTAGTCACTCTCCTCGTCGTCTCCGACCATCATTGCCGCTCCAGCTAGGGCCGTCTTGCCCTGCTTCCCCGGCGCATCATAGGTCAGCCTATTAGGGGCTTGAATCTTCCTCTTGACCCTTCCTTCCTCCTCAGCTGCAGGGACTTGAAGGCCTTGGCGTTGCTGCGGTGTGGTGCGGTTCCGTGGAGCGCTCGTAGTGCGGGAAGGGAGTGTCGGTGCACGCTCGCTCACTTGCTGCATCTTCTCAGACCTCTTCTTCCTCTGCATCATTGGCCTCCTCTCCCCCATTCACAAGGGAAGATTGCCTCGTGGTGGTGCTGCCACTGCTCAGCTCCAAAGGCAGCTCCACGTGCTCCAACCCGGAACTCTTCACCTCTCCAAACCGCACGCCTATTTTCGCCTCATTCTCCGCCTTCCAATCCTTGTACATGAAGTTCTCCATGAACTTGCAGTCCCTGCTCACCATGAACTTCTTGGTGAATGGGTCCCAAAGAAGCCACCCCTTGCTGTTTTGAGCCATGCCCAAGTGCACGGCCCACACCGCCTTAGCACCAAGCTTGTTGTGCCGAAGATGCTTAGGTACGAGCGCCATGCACATGCACCCGAACACCCGAAGCATATCCACCTTTGGCTTCCTGCCGAGCCACTCCACGTAGGGCACCCATTTGTCTGCTCCCACATGAGTCAAAACTCTGTTCTTGGCCACACACGCGCTCCGCACCGCATCAGGCCAGAAATAGTCGGGTAGCCCGGCTTCAATGAGCAACCCGCGTGCCACTTCCGTGATCGTCCGGTTCGCCCTCTCGGCGATGCCGTTCATTGCAGGGGAGTATGGCATGGTGAGGGAGTGCCGAATGCCATTCTTCTTCAGCCACAACCCAAACTCCTTGCTCAGGAACTCTCCCCCTCGATCGGTGCGGATCGACTTCACTAGTCGGTCTTGTTGCCGCTCCACCATCGGGAACCAATCGGTCTTCAAAGTTTCAGCCACGTCACTCTTCTTGGCCAGCACGTACACCCACGTCATGCGAGTGTAGACATCCACAATGGTGAGGAAGTACTCTGCTCCAGCAGCTCCAAGCTTCAGGGGGCCCACCACGTCCATCACCACCTCATCAAGTGGTGCCTTAGCCGTTGCCTCCGAACTAGGGAACGGAAATCGGGTGAACTTGGCTTGCAAGCACGTTGGGCAGCCAAGCACCTCATCGGGCTCCCCCTTCACACGTATGCCAGCAACCATCTCATTCTTCACTAGCTGCTGCAAGATGGGTAGGGCCACATGCCCCATTCGCCGATGCAAGGTGAGCCAATCACACTCCCCCGTAGCCGAAGTCGGGTTGGAGAATGCCGCGCTCGCAATAGCGCCCCACATACTCTCTCCGTACTCCTCCTTGTGGTCACCGAGCTTGCTGGTTTCTCCAGGTTTGCTCTTCTTGAGCTCGTTCTCCTTTGCGCGACCGTTCGCGCCATCGCCGCTACCAACCGCGTCATCCTTGGCGCTGATGCTTGCTATTACTTGTCTCTCCTTAGGCATGGGGACCACAGGGATCTGCCACATCTCGTTGTAGACGTCCCTATCCTCGTGAAGGTCCCAAAGAATCTGGTCGCCAATCCTTGCGGTGTAGGTCTTGGCTCCCTTCGAGTTCGTGTCCATGCCGGCCTTTGCCAACCGCCGCACGGAAATCAGGTTCGCAGCAAGGCTGGGCACCCAAAGCACGTTCTTGAGGCCCACCATCTTTCCATCAGCACCCTTGAACATGGCCTTGCCCATGCCTTTCACCTCCGCTCGCTGCCCCAAAGCCGATGTGACGTGCTTCACCGGTGACGGCTCGAGTTCGGTGAGCAAGTCGGGGCGAGGTGTCATGCTATAGGTAGCGCCGCTATCAATCACCCAAAAGTCCAGGGGGTGTAGGGTCACCTTCCCCACAGCTGCTGGCTCCTCAAGGTCTTCATCCTTCTCTGGACCAGCCGGTACTTGCGTCGACACGAAGTAGAATAGACCCGGGTACCGATCGTCCTTCGAGTCCTTGTCGTTATCTTCGTTCTTCATATTCGCGGCTCCACCTCCGCGACCACCACGGCCTCCACGGCCTCTTCCTCTCCCTCCTCCTGCTCCTCCACCCTCTTGGCCTTGAGCAGGGGTCCATCCTTCAGGGAGTTTGTGTTACAAGACTAACCTAACTGGTAACCGGGTTTAACTAAGGGCCTAGGCTTAGTAGCCTAGGCCAAGCGGGTGTCGAGTAGTTTGTGCCTAGGAGAATTGAGAATGTGTTGTGTTCACTATAGAACCAAAGGTACATATAGCAAACAAACAAGAGGTGCATCACCAACCAGGTTTATATAACTACACTAAAGCTAAAGCTACAGGCAGTTACAAACATATATAAAAATATATCGCGACAGTTTGAAGCAATCGCGCCACATATGTCCGCTCTTGCCGCAATAGTGACATTCGCCGTCAAAGCGTCCGCGACCGCGACCGTAGCTCTTGTCGTCGCTGCCGTATCCGCCATTCCCGCGGCCTCCACTGAAGTTGCTGCCACCAAATCTTCCTCCCCCTCGTCCTCTGCCTCTTCCTCGGCCATATCCACGGCCGACGCTCGCTGCCCCAGCGCCATCCGCACTCGCCAACTCACGGCGGCGGAAGAACTCTCGAAGGATTGCGCGCTTCACGTCTTCAAGCGAGAGACGGGGCAGATCACGGTTCAAGTTGATGATGAGCGAGGACCACGACTCGGGGAGTAGGGCCAGCAACTTGGTCTTCTTCTGGAGCTCACTGTAGTTCAAATCAGCTCCCTCAAGCCGCGTCAGCAAGTCGAAGAATTTCTGCACCCCTTCTTCCACGGGTTCATCTTCTTCAATCCGTAGCGTCGCCATTTGCCGTTCCAACACCACAGCTACCATCGCTGTTGCAAGACCGTCTACACCCTTGAGAGCAGCCCATGCCTTTGGTCCCTTCTCTGGTTCACGCTGGAAAGGCTTGATGTGACGGATTTGACTGCTCCCCAACGCTTGCCCAAGTAGGAGATAGCCTTGTGCGCTCTTCCGCACCCACGAGCTCTTCTCCGGGTCGTTCTCGGGACGCTTATCCGTTCCTTCCATCACCTCCAGCAGATCATAATGGTCAAACACGTTCTCCATTCTGAAGGACCACTCAGCAAAGTTGTCACCGTTGAACTTGTTGAGCCGGAACACTCTTGGTTCGTCCTTAGAAGGTCCAAGAGTCGGTTGCACGGGCGCCACGGCTGAATCACGGGCTTGGCCTTGTGCTTGGGCTTCTCCATTGCCTCCAGCACCTCTGCCACCCCTCTCTTCAGGTCCAGCCATCGTCGTAGCTGCTCCAAGGTGCTCTGATACCACTTGTTATAGTCACAATAGGCTTCAATAGGCTTCAATGTGCCTAGAACCAAAGATAGAGTGCGCAGTCAGGTTTCTGCACAGCGGCTTTAAACAATCATAGCGATCTGGTCACAGCTCCAAATGACCTCATTCAACTTGGATCTGGAGCGTCTTAACGTCGCCTACAACAGGCAATTTAGATCGCACGATTTCATTAAGATTTGACGACACAGCGTCGGTTTGAACGAACGGCACTATGGCAGCAACATAGTCTTAGAACACAAAGTTACGAACAGCTAGGAAGAGTTACGAGTTGGGAATGATTCCCAGCTCCTACAAACCCCAAGAGCCGAGGTACAGTGATGGGGAACAGTGCCACACTGTCCCCAACCAAGAAGGGTCTCGAAACTACCCTCCACAAGGGCCTACACCCATAGAAATGTTACACTACACATTGTAATGTAACAATCTTCAATATCTTGAGGTGTACCCTTTTGGCCAGCTTCGAAATCACTTGAAGCTTGCAACCAAGGCTCGGGTTCTTCACCACAAACTCATCCTTGAGTTCTTGATGGGTCTGCTGCACACACCTGCGACATGCCGAACGTTCGACATAGGACAAAATAGAAACCTTGCACGGGACACACGACAAAATAGAAACCGCGCGCGAGACACAAATGACCGCATTAACACGCGGCTAGCGATAACTCGCTATTGACTCGACACACACACTCGACACCATGACCCATCATTCACACACCATTATAAGCATGAAATATATATTTATTTCATGCACTCATACCACTCCATGCACACACGCATGCACGCACACGCACACGGACAACAAGCCGAGTGCAAACCGTAGGGTTGCACCAACACTCACCGGACACTCAGACGCGTCTTGGGTAAACGATCTGGCTACGCAGCGGTCGTCACAGGGTTACATCTTCAGCCTTGGCTGCGGCTCTGTTTCTTGGCGGTCTACCCGCTCGTCTTCTGTTCTCAGCTCTAGTTGTGAGGCTGAGATCTACGCCATAGCCATGGCTGCACAGGAGTTATGACTTGGGAGAGAGGCCTCGTTCTCCTCCAGTTCTGTATGTAGACAACAAGGTTGCCATTACCTTATGCCAGGAGCACAGACTGGAGCACAGAACGAAGCACATCGCTCTGCGTTACTTCTTTGCTCAAGAGTTTCAGCATCGTGGTCAGCTTCGTCTTGCTTACGTGGCCACCCGGGCCAACACTGCTGATATATTCACCAAGGCACTTCCATCTGGTGATCATCAGCGCTTCTGTACTATGTTAGGCCTTGTGCCTGTTTCGTCTCACTTGCTCACTTCGTGACCTTGCTTGTACTGTGATCTATATATATACCTGCTTGCTTGCTCTTGCTAGGTAGTGATCACTGTACTGTTGCTGTTCCACATATACCTCTGCATGTGAACTGGCCTTGTGGCCCTTTGCCTGTGCTTGGAGTGTGTGGTGACGTTGTGATCCACCCTGAGCTTGCTTTGCTTCTCTTGATTGGTCTTGTGACCCCTTGTTCTCCCCCACTTTTATTTTATGTTTAGGTGTAGGCTGTAGTGGGGTAGCCAATGTGGGGTACACCCCTTAAGGGTTCTCATATTTGTACCCAAACTCTCTCGATAGTCAACATCCTTTTCCACCTACTCTAACAGGTAGCAAGGACAAATAACTGACTCGCTATTGAGCAGTTACCAGAGTCGTCGCTGTAAGCAGTTGCAATTGCGGTTATCAATACCTTTCATATTCCTTGTAATCGTGTAAAAGCCTTGTACCTCTACGCTATAATCAACTTATCTTGTTCTCACATACTAGTGCAAGGTGGTTTAACCAGTCCCTAATTTTCTAGAGAAACGATCCTATTTTGTCTGAACCATAAGACCAACAAATTTATTTCGTATGAAAAAACAGACTCTGCGTTATATTTCCTCTGAGAAATAAGATAGCGAGTGCAATTTCGCCTGACACCAGCTACCGAGTAGTCCATCCCCACACACCGTCCAGCCTGAAACCCCTGCCTTACCCCATTCATTCAATCCCCTCACAACCTAAGTCTGTCGCACTAGTGCAAGGTGGTTCAACGAGTCTCATTAAGACGCTTCCGCTAATACATCATCACCTTGAGCCTTAGTCATTGAAACGATCCTAAGGGCTTCCTCAGCCCAACATGGTATGAAAGCTGGCAAAGACAAGGCTCAACTACCTTCACCTTCTACAACTCACCACGATAGAAGACGTGACAACACAGAAGGAAAGGAGATCGTCTACTGGATCTCCCGGCACTACTCCTACTCCACCTCTGGTCTCTTGACTGAGAAGAATCACTCTACAAGGTTGTGAGCTAGACTACGGGTGTTGGCACGAACTACTAGGAGTAATCGTAGCTTTGGTTAGTTCCTTAGCGCTTGCGCATTTACGATAGAAATCGGCAAGTTTCACTTACGCAAAGATTGTATTCAAGGATAAATACTACATCAGGAACCTAGCAACTCTGCAGCTAGACTGGTGGACCGCCAGCACTGCATGGTCGACCGCCTGCCAGCGTTGCATATAGGAGGTGCGCCAGCACTACAGAAATGCGACCTGCCAACACTGCAGATCGACGGCGTGCCAACGCTGCAGCAAAACGGCTGTCCAGCATTGCACTCGTAGATGGCAGCAGTGCGCACGCTCGCAGGTGCGTGCAGACGATTGGCCCGACTTGCACTGTTGTGATTCCGTCGGCTGTTGTCGGTGCCTGACAAGCCACATTGACTCCGGGATACCAGCCCGAAGTCGCCTTCGTCACTGCGACCTCGACAACGTTTGCGTGCCTCCGCAGAAATTGCCGAGCAGGTTACCTGGTCGACCTGGTTGACCACCAGGTGCTCTGGTCGACCATCAGGTGCCCTGGTTGACCACCAAGTGCCTCTGGTCGACCACCAGGTCCCGTCGAGCAACACCCTGGTCGACGGGCCCATCCGTCGACCAGCATTGTCAGCTGCTGTCTCCGAACTCCCCTTGTCAACCGCTGCTCACATGTCGAGTCGACGGACTGCTCCGTCAACCTTCCCATCTAACCGCTCCTCCTTGTCGACGGCTCGTCCGTCGACCAGCCCAGTTAGCTGCAGCTGTCGAGCTCCCTAGTCGACAGCTCCAGCCTTGTGACAGACCAGTGCAGGTCGACAACCACCTCGTCGACTTGCCCCACAGAAGAAGGCCGCCGAGCACCCCTGGTCGACGGCAACACCACAGTGATCCCTGCAGCTCGACGAAGCTCGTCGAGCAGCTCCCTCACTACGAAAAGTCGACTACTTCTCCCGTGCACCCGACCAAGTTGTCGGCGTTGCCCAAGCGAGGGGGGCCAACAGTCCACTCCCGTTAACATGGACTACAGACAGAAGGGGGCGCTGCTCAAGGACCAGCTGCAGAATCTACAGAAGCACATGCGAAGTCAAACAAGAGCATGATGGAGAAGTTCTTCTCCTTCATGTCGTTCTACGAGCAACAACAAGCGGCACCTGCGCAGTCAAACAATAGCGACAACAACAACGGAGTTACTCCCTTGAGCCTTGATGGCTCTTCCTTTGCGCGCGGAAATCAACAACCCATCTTCGCACCATATGAGCCTCAACGCGGCTCTGTCAGCTTCATGCCGAATCGATTCCCACATGGACAAGAGATGATGATAATGGATGCACTCCAGTTGTAGTCACAATTCACACACGTGCTAAAACTGCAAACGACAACACCATTCGACGGAAAGGACTTCTATACCTGGTCCTTCGAATTCGAGCTAATGATGGAGGGAGCTCAAATCCTCGGTTTCTTCGACGGTTCCCTACCATACCCAACGCACGGGACATAGTACGACAAACAACAGTACAGGTATCTGTCACTGATGGCGTACACCATTCTCCTGCGAAACATCTCGGCAAGCGAGCAACAGAACATTCGAACTTATCGCGGATACGATAACTCCGCGATGCTCGCCTACAACCATCTGAAGAACCTGTATCAAGCAAGCAATAGCGTAAATCAGAGTCGTCTCATGGCGCAATTGACAACAGTCCAAATGCAACCCGGTGAAAAGGGAATGGCTTGTATTAGTCGCTGTCGCGGTCCACGCGACAGACTCCTTCGGTGTGGCGGGGCACTATCCGAAGACGCCTTCGACACCGTCGTCCTCGCAGGCCTCGGTCCTCAATGGCGTTCCACCCGAGCCATTCTCCGGGCCCACGGAAGAATCTCTGAACACATAACCTGGTTTGGTGCTATAACTAATATAGGAATGCACATAACTTAGGAAATCAAGCATATCTATGCATGATAAAATAAACCTAAGCTAGTAATAGCATACTGAAGTCCAGGCAAGCTAGCAAGCATAGCTGGCATAAGCCGTCGTACTCTCACATCGGGTGTTATAGCACGTAGCAGCACAGAGAGACTACGAGTTACACTCCCTCGACTTCTCCACTGCCTTCCTTCAGGGTAGCCTACACGAGGAGGTCTGGTTGCGTCGTCCCTCTGCCTTCATGGCACTTCTCTCCTGGGACCTAGTGGAGGCTGAGGCGACCGGTCTACGGTCTCCGTCAGGCGCCTCGTGAGTGGCACGACACCCTTCGCTCTACCCTGTCTGACCTCGGTTACCAGCTGTCTTCTGCCGACCCATCGCTGTTTGTTCGTCGGGGCTCTACACGGTTCTTTGTACTGGTCTACGTTGACAAGCTGCTTTTAGCCACTGTTGACGAGGTTGCTTTGGCTGAGGTGAAGTCTGAACTGCAGAAGAGACACACGTGCACTGACCTCGGTGAGCTGCGCCACTACCTAGGCCTGCAGGTCATCAGGGATAGAGCCGCTCGGACTATTATACTCTAACAGTCACACATGGTGTAGCAGGTCCTTCAGCACTCCACAGTACAGCGCACACCTCTTGCTATTGACCACAGACTCACTGGACCCTTTCCTGACAAGCCGTTTGAGCCCAGTGGCCCTTAGGCTAAACTTGTGGGCTGCCTCATGTACCTGATGACTTGTACTCGCCCAAATCTCGCCTACCCTCTCAGCATCCTTTCTCGCTTTGTTGCGACAAAGAGAGACCGTCCTGTTCATTGGACAGCTGCTGTGAGGGTGGCGAAGTACCTAGCGACGACATCAGGAGAGGGGTTGATACTTGGAGAGAGACAGTTTGTCATACTTACTGGTCACTGTGACTCTTCTTATGCTGACGATGCCGAGACTCACAGGTCTACTGAGGGGTACTGCTTCAGCCTGGGCTCTGGAGCTGTTTTGTGGAGATCTACGCGTTCCTGCTTTGTCTCGACCTCTACTGCTGAGGCTGAGATCTACGCTGGAGCCATGGCTGCAGAGGAGCTGTGTTGGTTGACTTTCTTGCTCACAGACCTTGGTGAGCGGCCGAGCTCTGCACCGACCTTGTTTACTGACAACAAGGCTGCGATTCTCCTCTGTCGAGAACCTCGACTGGAAAGCAGAGTGAAACACATCAACATCAGGTACTTTCTTCTGCGAGAGTTGCAGAGGCGTGGACAGGCTCGCTTTGAGTTTGTAGAGTCCGAGGCCAACACTGCAGACATCTTCACCAAGGCTCTTCCGCCTTGTGACCACCACAGGTGTTGTGTAAAGTTATGTCTCGTTGACACATGTTCTCGTCTTGTGTAGACTTTGCTTGTTTTGTTGTACACTTTGAATATACCTCTGTGAACTCTTGGACTGGCCTTGTGGCTCTTTTGCTTGTGCTCGGACTGTGTGGTGACGTTATGATCCACCCTGAGCTTTGTTTCTTTGTGACTGGTCTTGTGACCGTGCGCTTTTGGTTTTGCTTGACACCCCTCACTTAGGCTATGGGGGTGTGTCAAATGTTGTAGCCTTTAGTGATGTGTGTCATATGGGGTACAGCAGTTAGGGTTAGGTTTATGTACCCCAACCTACAATAGTCAATAACAATCCAGTTTCTGACACTAATATGCATCAATGTTGCAATCGAGATTGATGGGGTTGTTGAAACAACCAAGACACGTTGCACCAATAACGATGACAATCTCAAAGTGCAACATGACACGTATTAACACCAAACTTCAAAACAAAACAACCAACATTATCCAAGGTTAATGTGCATGTATATAGTCACGTGCTCCTGTGCACGCACGCGCGCGCACACATACACACAAATAGACATAGAGACACACATGCACACACAGGTGATAGACCACATATACAGTTAACTAATAGGTGTTTGTTATAAATTATATTTTTTTATATGTAACTGGATGTAGACTTAGTAGTGTAGAATCATCCTATTGTTTTCTCTAGGTAGTGTACCCCCCTTTGCCACCTTCCCTTTGCTCTACTGTAACTTCTATCCCTTTCAATATTGCAATCCCTCTTCATTGCTTTCTCTTCATCTCGACATTGACCTAAACCCTAGGCTATTAAGTTCCTACATTGTGAAATGGTATCTAGAGCTATTATGGTCTAAAAGCCGTATTTATTTATTTATTTATTTTCTTAACAACTGATTTGGCCAGTATATTTCCTTTGTAAAAGCCCTCTCCATTGAATCCCCTCTTTTGCGTCCCCCTTCCCCTATTCCCCCACGCCCTCACTCCCACGCAGCTGGTGGAAGCAAGTGTGTCAGCGGACTCTAATTGCTAGCTACGTAATCTGTAGGAGGTCCTGTCTAATTCAATTATACTACATGGTGGTAGTGATTTTTTGGACGGCTATATTGTTTCTGTTATTTACTATGTTGAAATTTACTAACGTATAACATGCACATAATATGAAGAGATGAACATAATGATTGGTGAATGTAGATGCATAGAATGATATTTCATAAAAATATGACAGATTGTTTTGGGGTTTTTAGTATGGTTTTGGACGCGTTCAACAACGCGGATATTATGTTTTGAGGTTTTTAGTATTTCTCATTCAACATCTGTCCAGCCTCCTTCACCTCTTACGATTCGCTTTAGAGGTGAAGGAGGCTGGACAGATGTTGAATGAGAAATACTAAAAACCCCAAAACTTATATATTGTGAAGGATATTTTTTATAAATGATAAATGCATGCCTTATGTTCGATATGAATAATGCTTACGGCATCAACTCATGACAATCCATAATGCATGTTTATATTTGTAGAGATGCATGAAAGCTAACGACCCAAAAACTATGCTACCGCATCTCCTGCCTAACATGGGGGGGGAGCTAATAGTATAATATTTGAACAATCAGAATTCGCATGAAACAACACAATCTGCGAACTCTAAAAATGTGGTCAACTTTATCAAATCCAATTCAAGTGGGCTCATGACAGGCGTGACAATGAACCTTCTGATGAAATGATAGTACTGATTTGCCTTTTAATCCACATACACGCATTGTTGATGAAATGGTGGATGAATGCACACTTACACAAGCAAACACATTCACAACAACCAAACGCATGCACAGAAAAAAAAAACCCCAGCCGAAACCCACGAAAATACTTAGAAGATGCAAAACAAAGTAAAAATTGAAATATGGTAAATCCTATAAGTAACGACTACAAAACAAAAAGGCAAAGTCATCTTCCTGCTCACCAAGGCTCCCGATGTCAAACATTATATGTGTTGTGTTTGTGTAGGCTGTAGTGGGTTAGCCTATAGGGGGGTCACAACATTAGGGTTTCATATTTGTACTCACAATCCTTTCTAGTTCACCATTCCAGTCCGTTATTACTGACATGGTTTCAGAGCAGGTCTGTTGCTAGGACTGTTCTTAGGGCCCACCTACCTACCTACCTACCTACTGTGCGCCTCGTGCGCCTGCGCGTCCTAGAGCGCTCCTTACCTACCTACCACGCGCACGCAGCTCGCTAGCCGCCCGCGCGTGGCTTTCCTTTTTTTTTTTTTTTACCGCGCGCGCCGTACTAGCCGCTCGCGCGCGGCCGTTTTCACGCGTGCGCCCCGCCAGCTGCCCGCGCGCGCTTTATTTTCTTCGCGCGCGGCCCGTCACGCTGCCTCCCCGCTGCCCGCGCGCCTTTGCGCTGCTGCCCGTGCGCCTCGTAGCCTCGCGCACTGCCCGCCGCTGCCCTGTGCGCCACGCTGACGCACCCGCTGCTGCAGCCGCCCGTCGCCTGCTCGCGCACGCCCCGCAGGCCCGCAGCCCGCCGTCGCAGAGGCCGCCCGTCCGCAGCCGCCCGTCGCCTGCTCGCGCACGCCCCGCAGCCGCCCGTCGCCTGCTCGCGCACGCCCCGCAGCCGCCCGTCGCCTGCTCGCGCACGCCCCGCTGCCCGCAGCCCGCCGTCGCAGAGGCCGCCCGTCCGCAGCCGCCCGTCGCCTGCTCGCGCACGCCCCGCAGCCGCCCGTCGCCTGCTCGCGCACGCCCCGCAGCCGCCCGTCGCCTGCTCGCGCACGCCCCGCTGCCCAAAGCCGCCCGTGCGCCGCTGCCACTGCCGCACGTGCGCATACGCAGCTGCCGCCCGTGCGCTGCTTCCGCTGCTGCTTGCGCACCGCCGCCTCCTGCCGTCGCCGCACGTGCACTGCTGCCGCCCGTGCGCCGCCGCTGCCCGTGCGCCGCCGCTGCCCCTACGCTACCTACCGCGCACACTGCTGCCACTGCAGCTGCCACCAGTGCGCCGTTGCAGCTCCTGCTGCCACGCTCCCTACTCCTGCCGCTCGTGTGCCACTACGGACAGTCGACCCCGCCCGCGCCTTACCTAGCGGCCCCGCCGGTCCCGTTGACCCTACGCACACCTTTCCAGCGGCCTAGTTCCTCCTCCTACTACTGTCACTATGGCTAGTCCTCCCGTTCTAGCTTTCGATGCCGAGGGCCGTCCGGTGAAGTTCGAAACCTGGCTAGATGACCTGCACCTGTTCCTATAGCTCACTGCCAAGGAAGACATCTCGCTGTACGACCACGCCCTAGGCCATGCTACTGCCCCTGACACGTCTGCTGACAGCACTCTACGCTCTCAGTGGCAGACTCGTGATGCGCACGCTCGCTTTGCTATTCGCAACTCCCTGCCGCTAGACGAGCGCAAGCACTTCGGCCAGTGCAAGACTGCTAAGGACCTCTACACCGCTGTAGTTGCCCGCTACTCCTCACCCGCTTCTGCTACGCTAGGCCGCCTCACTCTCCCCTACCTGTTCCCCGACCTAGCCTCCTTTCACACTGTCGCAGACCTCATCACCCACCTTAAGACTAGTGAGGCCCGCTTTCGCGCTGCTATGCCTGCCGAGTTTCTCACTAGCAACCCCCCCCCGCTCTGGATCACTCTCTACCACATCGTCACCCGCCTCCCTGACTCTCTGCGTGCAGTCAGGGACCACTTCCTCTCTCGCTCCCCCACTGAGCTCACTGTTGCCCTCCTCGAGAAGGAACTGCTTGCAGCTGAGGCGAGCATCGTCGCTGTAGGCACCTCTCGTGGCGACCCCCGCACCCCGTTCTTCGAGGGGTGTTCCCCTTCCCCCCTCCTCCCCTCTGTCGCCTCTGCTGCTGCTGTCGACCTCCTTGGTGCTGAGAAGGTCGGGACCGCGTCTGCTTCGAGCGGGCGCCGCAGGAGCAAGGGAGGCAGGGGTGGGGGTGGTGGCGGAGGAGGTGGGGGTGGAGGCGGTGGGAGTGGAGGCGCGACTGGGGAGGCTAGTGGCGGCAGTGGGGGAGGAGACAGCAGCGGCGGGAGCGGTGGCAGGGGTGGAGGCGGCAGCGGAGGTGGAGGTGGTCGTGGCGGCGGCAGGGGTGGAGGTGGCCGAGGCGGTGGTGGTGGCGGTGGTGGTCGTGGAGGCACTGGCGGAGGCCCGAGTCAGCAGCCCGCCCCGACGCTTCAGGCCGCCCGTGAGTGGTATGCGCAGCGTGGCTTTACCTGCACGTACGTCATTCGCACAGGTGACCGCAGAGGCCAGCAGTGTGGGAGGCCGCACCCCACGCACCGCTGCTTCGCGCGCCTTAACGACGCGTGGCGCACCCAGTTTCCCGATGCCACTGAGTTGCCGCGCTGGGCTGATCTGGAAAAGAGGGGTGTCGATATTTGGGCTCTAGACTTTGATGCTATTCTCACTGCCATGTATGCCATGTCTATTAGTGGAGAGGGTGCTCAGTACTTGCGTGTTCCGCCCGACCCGGGCATTCAGGCCAGTCCGGCTGCCGCTCTAGGTGCTAGTGCGTCTGCTCCCACAGGTCCTGGTGAGGCTGCTGCCCTAGGTGCTAGTGCGTCCGTGCCCCCTGGTACTGGGTTGACTGCAGCACTGCACACCTTCACACTGGACTCAGGTGCCTCTCGCTCTTTCTTTCGTGACCGTACTGTCCTTGAGCCACTCGCTCGGCCAGTTGCTGTCTCCCTTGCTGACCCCTCTGGGGGTCCGGTCATTGCGACCTCCTCCACTGTTCTTCCTTGTCCTGCGGTCCCGTCCGGCACGCTTTCAGGTCTCTACCTCCCCTCGTTCTCTACGAACTTGGAAGCGGGTTGTGCGCTCCAGGACTCGGGTGTTCACCAGTTCACCCCTGCCTACGAGCGCGTGACACACTGCACGTGTGCTCGGACGGGTCGCCACCTGGCTACTTTCACTCGAGAGCCGGGGTCGGACCTGTACACACTGACCACTGAGTCCCCTCAGGTAGCTGCGTCTGCGTCTACGTCTGCGTCTGCGTCAGGTCAGCTGTCCGCCCCCTGCTCGTGTCGCTCTCTGGCGCATGAGACTGTCCTTTGGCACCACCGCCTTGGTCACCCGTCTGTGCAGCGCCTTCGGGCCATGCACAAACGGGACCTTGTTGCTGGTCTTCCCAGGGTGCTCCCTCCCCTTCCCGACTCGCCTGCTCCTCCCTGTATTCCCTGTGTCGAGGGGCGGCAGCGCGCCGCTCCTCACTCCTCCTCCTTTCCCCCGACGACTGCTCCCTTGCAGACGCTCCACTTGGACGTGTGGGGCCCAGCCCGCGTCCGTGGACAGGGTCAGGAGCGGTACTTCCTGCTCGTTGTTGACGACTTCTCGCGCTACACCACGGTCTTCCCCTTGCGAGCCAAGGGTGACGTACCTGATGTCTTGATCCCTTGGATCCGCAGATCTCGTCTCCAGCTCACCAGGCGTTTCCGCTCCGACTTTCCTGTCCTGCGTCTGCACTCTGACAGAGGTGGGGAGTTTTCCTCTGGCCTCCTGGAGGCCTTCTGTCAGCAGGAGGGCATTGAGCAGTCGTTCACGCTTCCGGCCTCTCCACAGCAGAATGGGGTTGCTGAGCGCCGCATTGGTCTAGTCATGGAGGTCGCTCGTACCTCCTTGAGTCATGCGGCTGCCCCCCATTTTCTGTGGCCGTTTGCGGTCCGATACGCTGTGCATCAGCTCAACCTCTGGCCCCGTGTCTCCTTGCCCGAGACTTCCCCGACACTGCGTTGGACGGGAGAGGCTGGCGATGCGTCGCGTTTTTGGGTCTGGGGATCCCGAGCTTTTGTCCGCGACACGTCCGCGGACAAGCTCTCCCGTCGCGCTGTCCCTTGCGTCTTCCTTGGCTTTGTCCCGGACGCCCCTGGTTGGCAGTTCTACCACCCCACCTCGCGCCGTGTCCTGCCCTCTCAGGACGTCACTTTTGACGAGTCCGTCCCCTACTACCGCCTCTTTCCCTACCGCACTGCCCCGCTCCCCCCCCCGCCTCTCTTCCTCGCTCCAGGTGCTGAGGTACCAGACCCCCTCCCCCCTCAGGGTGCCGCTCCCTCAGGTGTGTCCCAGGTAGACCCGGGTGAGCCTGTCGAGGTAGCTGTTGACTCTCGTCCTGCGTCTGGGGGTGCTGAGCCTGGGGGTGCTGAGTCTGGGGGTGCGGAGCCTGGGGGTGTTGAGCCTGGAGGTGCGGAGCCTGGCGGTGCGGAGCCTGGAGGTGCTGAGCCTAGGGGTGCGGAGTCTGGGGGTGCTGAGTCTGGGGGTGCTGAGACTGAGCGTGCTACACCTGGAGGAGCCCTCTCCTCCCAGCAGCTGCAGGAGAGGTACCTCGAGTACTGCCGCCTCCGGAGAGGTGCTGCTGGAGCTCGTCCCGGTACTTCCCCTCCTACCCAGGAGCTCCCCCCCATTCAGCAGATCCGAGAGTGGTACACACGCCGCTGCAGTCTTCGGAGTGGTCCTCCGGGTGCTGAGGACCCGAGCGGTGGCGCTGCTGCTTGTGCTGAGGACCCGGGCGCTGGAGCTGCTGCTGGTGCTGAGGACCCGGGCGGTGGAGCTGCTGCTGGTGCTGAGGACTCGGACGTTGGAGCTACTGCTGGAGCTGGGGACCCGAGCGGTGGAGCTGCTGCTGGAGCTGAGGACCCGGCTGGTGGAGTTCCTGCTGGTGCTGCGGACCCGAGCGGTGGCGCTGCTGCTGGTGCTGCGGACCCGAGCGTTGGAGCTACTGCTGGAGCTGAGGACCCGAGCGGTGGTGCTGCTGCTGGTGCTGAGGACCCGGCCGGTGGAGCTGCTGCTGGTACTGAGGACCCGGACGTTGGAGCTACTGCTGGTGCTGAGGACCCTGCCGCTGGTGTCTCTGCTGGTTCTGGAGACGCTACGCGGCCCCGACCGTACTTCGTACCACTTCTTCAGCAGGTTCTTGGTCAGGCTCCTCCTCCCTGTCCTCCTCCCTCAGTAGAGTGTCCTCCGCCTGTCCAGTCGCCGTCACAGTTACCGCCTGCCTCGCCTCTCCCTGCTCCCTCTCCTTACACTGGTCCCACGGGAGGTCTTACAGAGCGTCGTGAGCCTGAGTCTCGTCCTGCGTCGCCTGTTCGTACTGCTCGCACTGGTCGTCGTGTCCCACGTGAGCGTCCTCCTCCTGTCCCTGGCACTCACTACATGACTCTGCGTCCCTCCACTGCTCCTCAGCGTGTCCCGCTACCGTCTCCTCCTGCTTCCTCTCTGCCTACTCTTCCTGACCCGGAGTCTGACTCCCGTCGTGCTGCCAGTCCCACTGTCACCCGTCTCCTCGCTACTGTTGTCACTGACCCTACCTTTGAGTCCACCGCTGCGTCTTCTCTGGTCGCTGAGTTAGTTGACTTTGCTGCTGCCTGTCGTCTAGACTACGCCGTTGGCCTTGTTGCTGAGTCTGAGTCTGAGTCTGTCTGTCCTCCGTCCGTCGGGGGTGAGTGTGCTCTTGGCACGGACGTCCTTGAGGACAGACAGGAGGAGTTCCAGTGCTTTGCTGCTGCTTTGCCCCACCTCGTGTCCATGCTAGTTGCCCCTGAGGGAGACCCGGATGCACCAGACATCCCGACCCCGCGCACTTACGCTGAGGCGATGGCGGGTCCCTACTCCTCTCAGTGGCAGACAGCCATGGACGCAGAGATGGCTTCCTGGAAGTCCACACGCACCTACGTCGACGAGGTTCCCCCACCTGGGGCGAACATCGTCAGTGGCATGTGGATTTTCAGGGTGAAGCGGCCACCGGGTTCTCCACCTGTCTTCAAGGCGCGCTACGTGGCTCGAGGCTTCAGTCAGCGAGAGGGAGTTGACTTCTTTCAGACCTTCTCCCCCACCCCGAAGATGACCACTCTTCGGGTGCTGCTGCACATAGCCGCTCAGCGCGACTACGAGCTTCACTCACTTGACTTCAGCACTGCTTTCTTGCAGGGCAGCCTGCACGAGGAGATCTGGCTGCGCCGCCCTCCTGGCTTCACTGGGTCGGTTCCTCCTGGTACCCAGTGGAGGCTTCGGCGGCCGGTCTACGGTCTCCGCCAGGCACCGCGTGAGTGGCACGACACACTGAGGACGACACTTGCGGCTCTTGGGTTCGCTCCCTCTACTGCTGACCCGTCACTGTTTCTACGCACAGACACCTCACTGCCGCCGTTCTACATCCTCGTGTACGTCGACGACTTGGTTTTTGCCACTGCTGACACCGCGGCACTTGCCCACGTGAAGTCGGAGCTGCAGAGGAGACACACGTGCACAGACCTGGGTGAACTGACAAGCTATCTTGGCTTGCGGATCACCCAGGACAGAGCACGGCGCACCATCACCTTGACTCAGTCACACATGGTGCAGCAGATCCTTCAGCGCTTCCGCTTCACGTACTCCTCGCCTCAGTCCACTCCTCTGCCTACCGGTCACTCGCTCTCAGCTCTGCCTTCGGATGAGTCCGTAGAGCCGAGTGGCCCGTATCCAGAGCTTGTGGGCTGCCTCATGTACCTGATGACCTGCACTCGACCTGACCTTGCATACCCTCTTAGCATCCTTGCACGCTATGTCGCTCCTGGCCGTCACAGGAAGGAGCACATGGATGCCGCTAAGAGGGTGTTGCGCTACTTGTGCAGTACGTCGGGCATGGGGCTAGTGCTTGGAGGGCGAGACCGAGTTGTACTTACTGGACACTCAGACGCTTCTTGGGCGGACGACCAGGCTACTCAGCGGTCGTCTCAGGGTTACACCTTCAGCCTTGGCTCCGGCTCAGTTTCTTGGCGTTCTACACGCTCTTCTTCTGTTCTCAGCTCCAGTTGTGAGGCTGAGATCTACGCCACAGCCATGGCTGCCCAGGAGCTACGCTGGCTGACCTACCTGCTGACCGACTTGGGTGAGCGGCCTCGTTCTCCTCCAGTGCTGTACGTCGACAACCAGGCTGCCATTGCCTTGTGTGAAGAGCACAGACTGGAGCACAGAACGAAGCACATCGCCCTGCGGTACTTCCTTGCTCGAGAGCTGCAGCAGCGCGGTCAGCTTTGTCTGCGTTACGTGGTCACTGAGGCCAACCTTGCTGATGTGTTCACCAAGGCGCTTCCGCCTTGTGACCATCAGCGCTTCTGCACTCTGCTAGGCCTTGTGCCTACTGGACCTCACTTACTTACCTCTTGACCTTGCTTGTACTGTGATCACTATATATATATCTACCTGCATGTTTACTCTTGCTAGGTTGTGATCACTGTATCTCATGCTCTGTTATAAACCTGCATGTGAACTGGTCTTGTGACCACTAGCTTGTGCTCGGAATTTGTGTGGTATCCTTGAGATCCACCCTGAGCTTGTTGTTGCCTTGCTTTGCCTTGACTGGTCTTGTGACCCCTAGGTCTCCCCCACTTTGCCTATGGGGGTGTGTCAAACATTATATGTGTTGTGTTTGTGTAGGCTGTAGTGGGTTAGCCTATAGGGGGGTCACAACATTAGGGTTTCATATTTGTACTCACAATCCTTTCTAGTTCACCATTCCAGTCCGTTATTACTGACACCTGAGAACAAAAAAATATATATAGAGAGAAATGGGGATTAGGGATCATAGACATGTGGTAAAATCAGCGAAGAGAATGCAAAGAGAGCACATGCAGGGGGAAAGAGAGAATAACAAGATGGTGCAGTTTGAGAAAGGAACGATGCGACTACGAATAGAAGGAATTAATACTTAAAGCAAGAGACCTATAGACGAGAAAATTTGTTACAGAGAGTCAATAATATACACCACCATATTTCAAAAGAAGATGCGAAAAAATTAAGCCAAGATTACGAGTTCGAAATGGCCAGCGGGTTCTACAAAATAACCGAGAGGTTCCCTTTCATTCTCTCGCACGCTCACCCTCTCGCTTTCTTTGCCACTTCCTCTATTGCTACTCTTCTGCTATTTTCATCTCTCTCGCTCCCTTTCCCAAAATGTTGTTCAAACACAAACTCACTATTAGTAATAAGATGAGGGAGTGAGGCAACAATGTACTTGATGGTTCTTTGCAAGCAGAAGGTGGGACATAACAGATTAAACAATTACAAAAGACTAGTATATGACACAGTATATCAGATCTAATCAATTACAACTTCAAAATAAACCTATTAATGATATAGAACTTATAACTTTACTAGCATTTCAATCGAATTGGGCTGCAACCCCTCAAATCGACGTAGCAAATGGGTTGCAGCCCTTGGAAACCGGCAGAAACAAGTGAATGAAAACGACATTCCGTTAGGTTGAAAACGGCTTAAAAACGAATAAAGTAATAAGAAATCGAAGCAGGTTCATGAACAACATGAATCCCACCACGTTATGATTGGAACAAGACATTATGCCATAATTGCTGGGTGAGAGCTTCATGTTCTGACTAGGTAGGTAGCGTGAGTAGCGAGAGGAGTAGAATGAGACTCCACGAATGAGAGGAAGGAAGAAAGAAGCAATGAAAATCAAACCCTAAGCTGTTCACGCACAACAATATTCGTCAATAAATTAAAGCCCCAAGGAAATTTCCGTTCTTCGTAGCGCATTTGGCTGAAGGTAGTTTCGAACCGTCTTGCCATCAATTTTGTCCAAGGTAGTTTCGCGCGCTGCTGCCCTGCGCGTTGCGCCCTGTGGCAGCCCGCGCTACGCGCGCTGCTGGCCTGCGCGTCGCGCCCTACGACAGCCCGCGCGTCGCGCACTACTGCCCCACGCGTCGCGCGCTGCTGCAGCCAGCGTGTCGCGCCCTGCTGCCCTACACGTCGCGCCCTGTTGGAGCACGCGCGTCACGCCCTGTTGCCCTCCACAGCGCGCGCCCTGCTACCCGCGCAGCCCAGGCCGAGCCGAGCCGCCCTACCCGACCCGATCCGCCCTCCTGCTCGTGCTGCTACTGCTGCTGTTGAAGGTGCTGCAGCCTAGCCTCACCGGGCCGCTCTACTGCTCTTACTGCTGTTGCTGCTGCTCGTGCTTCCGCAACGCCCTTCTCCTCGCGCGCCTCCTTGCTTACCCGCTATGACTTCCCTTCGTAGTAGCGGTGGGAGTGGTGGCGGCGGCGGTGGCGGCAGTGGGAGTGGTGGCGGCGACCATAGTTGCAGTCGCGGTGGAGCTGTTCAGTGCGGAGTTTCTGGCGGTGGCGAGATCCAGCTGCAGCGGCGTCCGAGCGAGACCCTTCCACCCCAGCAGCTTCATGCGTGGTACGCTCAGCGTTGTGCGTCTCGGAGAGGTGGCGGCGGCCGTAGTAGCAGTCGTGGTGGAGCTGGTCAGTGCGGAGTCTCTGGCGGTGGCCAGATGCAGCTGCAGCGGCGCCCATGCGAGACCCTTACGCCCCGGCAGCTGCATGAGTGGTACGCTCAGAGTTGGGGGTGTAGGACTACTGCTCGCTGCCCGTACGTCATTCCCACATGTGATCGAGCTGGTCAGACCTGCGGGACAGTTAGTCATACAGAGTCCCGCTGCTTCTCCCGTCTGAGCGACGCTTGGCGAGCACGGTTTGGCGACGAGACTGAGCTACCCCTCTGGCTAGAGCTGCTTCAGGACGGAGTAGATATATATGTGCTTTAGACTATGACACTATCCTTACTGCCATGTATGCTTTGACTGGTACTTCTGAGGGTGACTGTTACCTGTGTGTGCCCCCTGACCCTGGTATAGCAGCTGCTGCTCTAGGTGCTAGTGAGTCTGCTCTCTCTGGTACTGCGCCTACTGAGGCCTTGCACACCTTCACACTTGACTCTGGTGCTTCCCGCTGTTTCTTTCGCGACAGTACCACAGTCACACCCCTCCCTGCACCTGTCCCTGTCTCCCTGGCTGACCCCTCTGGGGGCCCAGTGCTTGCACGAGCCACGACTGTGCTTCCGTGCCCGGCAGTCCCGTCCGGTGAGCTGTCCAGACTTCACATCCCTCGTTCTCTACGAACTTGGTGAGCACCGCCGTCCTTCAGGATCACTGGGTTTACACCTTTACTCCCGGAGGACAGTGGGTGACGCACTCCACGTGCTCTCGGACCGGCCGTCACCTGGCCACGTTCACACGTGCGCCTGGGTCCAGTCTGTACACCCTCACTGCTGTGTCACGCTACACCCCTTTGTCTCCTCAGCTGTACGCGTCTGCTCAGGTAGCTACCCAGTGTGAGTGTCGCCGCCTGTCGCACGACACTCTCCTGTGGCACCACCACCTTGGTCACCCCTCCCTGCCCCGCCTTCGTGGCATGCACTCTCGCTCCCTAGTCTCTGGTCTTCCCAGGTCTCTGCCTGCCCTTCCTCCCTCGCCTGCACCGCCCTGCATTCCTTGCGTCGAGGGGCGGCAGTGCGCCGCTCCTCACTCCTCCTCGTTCCCTCCCACAGAGTCTCCACTACAGACTCTCCACCTGGACGTGTGGGGCCCAGCCTGCGTCCAGGGGCACGGCCGTGAGTGGTACTTCCTGCTGGTCGTCGACGACTACACGCGTTACACCACGGTCTTCCCCTTGCAGCGCAAGGCGGATGTCCCTGCTGTTCTGATCCCTTGGATCCGCGCTGTTCGTCTCCAGCTCCGCGAGCGGTTCGAGCGGGACTTTCCTGTTCTGCGTCTGCACTCTGACAGAGGTGGTGAGTTCACCTCCGACCTCTTGGCAGCCTTCTGTGCGGAGCACGGCATCCGCCAGTCGTTCACGCTTCCGGCCTCTCCGCAGCAGAATGGGGTTGCTGAGCGCCGCATTGGCTTAGTCATGGAGGTTGCTCGTACCTCCATGATCCATGCGGCTGCCCCCCATTTTCTGTGGCCGTTTGCAGTCCGGTACGCCGCGCATCAGCTCAACCTCTGGCCCCGTGTCTCCTTGACGGAGACCTCGCCCACATTGCTATGGAGGGGGGAGGTTGGCGATGCGTCGCGCTTTCGGGTCTGGGGTGCTCGTGCCTTTGTCCGCGATCTCACCGCGGACAAGCTCTCTGCCCGCGCCATTCCCTGCGTCTTCCTTGGTTTTCCTCCTGACGCGCCTGGCTGGCAGTTTTACGACCCCACCTCGCGCCGTGTCTTTGCGTCTCAGGACGTCACTTTTGACGAGTCTGTCCCCTTTTACTGTCTCTTTCCCTACCGCACTGCCACTCGCCCCCCCCCCCCCCCCGCCGCTCTTTCTCGCTCCAGGTCCTTCCCAGGTAGACCCCCTCCCCGCGCCAGGTCCTGCTCCTTCAGGTGTTTCCCAGGTAGACCCTCCTGTGCCTGCGCCTGTTGAGGTCACTGGTGACTCAGGTCCTGTTAGGGGTGGTCCTGCTCGGGGCGCTGTCTCTGGGGGGCTTAGCCTGGGGGTGCGGAGCCTGAGCGTGAGGAGCCTGTGGGTTCTGGGCCCGGGGGTGCGGATTCTGGGGGTGCTGAGCTTGAGCGTGAGGAGCCTAAGGGTACTGAGACTGGGGGTGCGGAGTCTCGGGGTACTGAGCCTGAGCGTGAGGAGTTTGGAGGTACTGCGCCTGGGGGTGCTGCGTCTGGGGGTGCTGAGCCTGGGGGTGCTGAGTCTGGGGGTGCGGCGCCTGAGGGTACTGAGACTGCTGGTGCGCGGTCTCCTTGGAGTGGCCGCCTTCGTCCGCGTGCGCCTCACTCCCCACAGCAGCTGCACGACTGGTACGGTCGTCGTCAGGGTCGCGCTGCTGGAGCTCGGGGCTCTGCTGCTGGAGGTACTTCTGCTGACGTCGCTGGAGCTAGGAGTGGTGCTGGTACTTTGTCTACTGGAGGTGCTGGAGTCGCTGGTCCCGGAAGTACTAGTACTTGGGGTGCTGCGTCTGGGGGTGCTGAGTCTGCGCGTGAGGATCCTCGAGGTGCTGAGTCTGGGGGTGCGGCGCCTGAGGGTACTGCGACTGCTGGTGCGCGGTCTCCTTGGAGTGGCCGCCTTCGTCCACATACGCCTCTCACCTCACAGCAGCTGCACGAGTGGTACGGTCGCCGTCAGGGTCGCGCTGCTGGAGCTCGGGGCTCTGCCGCTGGAGGTACTTCTGCTGACGTCACAAGAGCTAGGAGAGGTGCTGGTACTTTGTCTATTGGAGGTGCTCGTACTGGAGGTACTAGAGCTGCTGGGGCTGGAGGTGCTGCGTCTGGGGGTGCTGCTGCTGGAGACACTGAGGCTGGAGACCCTGGGACTGGAGGTGCTGGTTTTGGGGGTGCTGCTGCTGGAGACACTGAGGTTGGAGACCCTGGGACTGGAGGTGCCGGTTCTGGGGGTGCTGCTGCTGGAGACACTGAGGTTGGAGACTCTTGGGCTGGAGGTGCCGGTTCTGGGGGTTCTGGAGCTGCTGGAGGTGCTGGAGCTGCTGGAGGTACTGGAGCTGCTGGTGCTGGTGCAGCTGCGCCGACACGACTGTTCTTCGCTCCGCCGTCTCCGTCGTCTCTGCCGCCGCCTGACTCTGTTCTTCGTCAGGTTCTTACCCTCCCGTCGTCTACTGGTCTTCCGTTACTGCCTGGCTCAACGCTCCTTGCTCCCTGCTCCTCCTCCTTACACTGAGCAGCCTGGTGGTCTTGCTGAGCGTCGTGCGCCTGTTCGTCCTGGTCGTACCGGTCGTCGTGTTCCTCGTCAGCGTCCGCCGGTTGTCCCCGGCGCGCACCTCGTCGCCCTTCGTCCTTCCTCTGCTCCGCAGCGTGTTCCCCTGCCGTCTCCCCCTGCGTCCTCTCTACCTGACGTTCCGAACCCTGAGTCTGACCGGTTTCGTGCTGCACACCCTGCTCTCACACGTCTGTTAGCCACTGTTGTCACTGACCTGTCGTTTGAGTCTACTGCTGCGTCTGCCTTGGTCGCTGAGCTTGTTGACTTTGCTGCTGCCTGTCGTCTAGACTACGCCACTAGTCTTGTTGCTGAGTCTGAGTCTGTCTGTCCTCCGTCCGTCGGGGGTGAGTGTGCTCTTAGCACGGACGTCCTTGAGGACAGACACGAGGACCTTGAGTGTCTTGCAGCCGCTGCGCCTCATCTCGTGGCCATGCTGCTTGCCCCTGAGGGAGACCCGCATCCACCAGACATCCTGACCCCGCGCTCTTACGCTGAGGCGATTGCGGGTGAGTACTCCTCTTAGTGGCAGACAGCCATGGACGCAGAGATGGCATCCTGGAAGTCCACAGGCACTTACGTCGATGAGGTTCCCCCTCCTGGGGCGAACATCGTCGATGGCATGTGGGTTTTCAGGGTGAAGCAGCCGCCAGGTTCTCCGCCTGTCTTCAAGGCTCGTTACGTTGCTAGAGGCTTCAGTCAGCAAGAGGGAGTTGACTTCTTCCAGACCTTCTCCCCCACCCCGAAGATGACCACTCTTCGGGTACTCTTCGCTCAGCGTGACTACGAGCTTCACTCTCTTGACTTCAGCACAGCCTTCTTACAGGGCAGCCTACACGAGGAGATCTGGCTGCGCCGCCCACCTGGCTTCACTGGGTCGTTCCCTCTTGGTACCCAATGGGCTGCCTCATGTACCTGATGACTTGGACTCGACCTCACCTCGCATACCCTCTTTGCCTTTTGGCTCGCTATGTGGCTCCTGGTCGGCACCGAAAGGTGCACATGGATGCTGCAAAGAGGGTACTGCGCTACTTGTGCAGTACATCGGGCATAGGGCTCGTGCTTGGAGGACGGAGCGACGTTGTCCTCACTGGACACTCTGACGCGTCTTGGGTTGACGACCAGGCTACTCAGCGGTCGTCACAGGGTTACACCTTCAGCCTTGGCTCTGGCTCTGTTTATTGGCGGTCCACGCGTTCGTCTTCTGTTCTCAGCTCCAGTTGTGAGGCTGAGATCTACGCCACAGCCATGGCTACACAGGAGTTACGCTGGCTCACCTACCTTCTGTCTGACTTGGGAGAGAGGCCTCGTTCTCCTCCAGTTCTGTACGTCGACAACAAGGCCGCCGTTGCCTTGTGTCAGGAGCACAGAGTAGAGCACAGAAAGGAGCACATCGCTCTGTGTTACTTCCTGGCTCGAGAGTTGCAGCAGCGAGGTCAGCTTCGTCTTGCTCACGTGGCCACTCGGGCCAACACTGCTGATACATTCACCAAGGCACTTCCGTCTGGTGATTATCAGCGCTTTTGTACTTTGTTAGGCCTTGTGCCTACGCTCCCGCACTTGCTGTAGTCTCTGCTTGTACTGTGATATATATATATATATATATATACCTGCATGCTTGCTTTTGCTAGGTAGTGATCACTGTGATGCTATTGTTGCATATATACCTCTGCATGTGAACTGGCCTTGTGGCTCTTTGCTTGTGCTCAGTGCGTGTGGTGACGTTGTGATCCACCCTGAGCTTGCTTTGCCTTTCTTGATTGGTTTCGTGACCCCTTGTTCTCCTCCACTTTGCCTATGGGGGTGTGTCAAACATATATGCATGTTATACTTGTGTAGGCTGTAGTGAGGTAGCCAATATGGGGTACAACCCCATTAGGGTTTCATATTTGTACCCAACCTTCTGCTAGTTCATTCATTCCTGTCTCTAGTTTCTGACAATCACTGCCCCGCCGCGCGCCCCGAGCATACGTCGGCATTCTGCCCTTCGCGCGCCCCGAGCACGCGTCGGTTTTCTGCCCGCCGCGTGCCTATTGCACGCGCCAGTTTCTGCCTGTCGTGCGTCGATTTCTGCCCATCGCGCGTCCCAGCGCGCGTCGGTTTTCTATGCATGTCGCCGCGGGCGCCCCGCTGACCCGCTTCCCGTCGTCCCCGTTGCATGACCTCGCCCGCTTCCTCCTCCCTCTCCTGCTTCACGTGCAGTAGTTTTGGGGGCGGGGGGGGGGGGGGGGGGGGGGGGGGAGGGTGGGAGGGTGTGGGGGGGACGCGGGAGTGGCGGTGGGGAATGGTTGCACCTTCAGCGCCAGCCCACCTGCTCTCTCTCATGACTGCGCCTGTTGCTGTGGAGGGGAGGGTGAGTGGGTGGCGGATGTGTTTCAGTAGCACCCGCCTCCACCCCCGTAGCCTCCTAATGCCACACCTGCTCTTGTGGGGAAAGAGGGTGAGGGGGTGGCGGGAGTAAGGTCAAGCTATCACCACCGCACTTGCCGCTGCTGCATCTGCCACCGCACACCTGCTGTGCTACTCAAATCTGGTGTCTCTGCGCGTGGCTCCCACTGCAGGTAGTTAGGGGGTGTGAAATTATCATTTCATAGAACTGCCTGCAAGTGAAGTTACTGTATAGTATTACTCCAATTGTTGGTGGTACACCATCTTGCTCACCCTTGCTCCTACTTGTGCCCTTCTTTCTAATCAATCTTTCTCTTTTGCAAAGCATTCCCTCGATACTCACGCTTCTTAGCCAAAACACTAGGTTACTAAGCTGTGAGTCATGAGTCCATTTTGACAGAAATTCAACATACAAGTAATAGAAAGAATAATAAAAACCAATGCGTTGAAGAAACTGATGTTGCTATTAGCCCCATACTTTAAACATACAACTTGAGTATAATGATTGATACTAGAAACAATGCTCTGCATCTTACCTGGTTGTTGCGGCGCTGGTGCGAGTATTACGGGTGTCGACGCCTCACGCTTATTGTTTTCTATTATAGCCGCAACATGCTCCTCCTACAAATAACACATAAAGTTGAAAAGAACACACACATAACTTGTCGAAGAAGAGAGCATACATTTTATATTTTGCTTACGTAAGGAACCAAAACTATATCATATCATGTTTCAAATAATGATCAAACACAAAATTAACATGATGACCGCATTTATAATCCTGCTAAAGCAATTTTCAGCCGTCTTTGTGACCATCTGTGGTGGGATGAAATAGACAAACGTCAACAATTGTGGAATTTGATTTCGACCAACGTTGAATATGGTATGACTTAATCACATTTCAACGTTCATTCTAGAACATAATACTGACTAATGGGGTTGGCTGCAGCATGGAGTTGCTTTCAGTACGGGGTTAACTTTAGTACAAACGTCGCTTTCAGCATGGGGCTATGTCTAGTACACAACGTGGTTGTGGTATTGCACTACATACCTTGACGCATATTGTGGAGTTTTGAAAATATCTCCCTCTTCCCAGCAGGATCAGTTGCGGTCCATGCCGCAATGCTGAAATTCTTCAGCCCACCCTTGAGAGCACCCAAGCTCAAATTGCTGGAAAAAGTGGGCGAGGAGGAGAGTGAAAAAGAGGGCGAGGAGGAGGGTTGCAAGAAGGGCGATGAGGAGAGCGAGGAGGGCGAGGGGGAGGAGAGCGAGGAGGAGGGCGAGGAGGAGGGCGAGGAGGAGGGCGAGGAGGAAAGCAAAAGGAGGGAGAGGAGGAGGGCAAGGAGGAGGGCAAGGAGGAGGGCGAGGAGGAGGGCAAGGAAGATGGTGAGGAGAATGTAGAAGGGGGTGAAGACGAAGAAGGTGCATCAAGTGACGACGATGTTCAAGAAGTGCAGCTGGTCGTGTAATGGGTGATAGAGGTGTGAGGGTGCGAGAAGATGTAAAAAAAGAGGATGGTAGTGCAAGCAGCAGTGGCGCGAATGGTGGAGGCAGAAAAAGGAAGGTAGTGGGGACTCGCATAAGCGAGGCACATGTGGATGCGAGTCAGACGGAGATGCAATTTCATGTATCTTAGATCATTGGCACGCAGTTGCCGCCCCCCTCCGCTGTTGATAACGCTATTGTTCCTGAAGTCTCGATGATGAATGAGGCAAGCGGAAGCGGTGCGCGGGCCAGGCCATCGCGACTCGAGTGAAATAAGTCTGCACAGTAAGAGATAACTGTGGTGTGCCTTCCCCTCTTCAACCCCACTCCATCTTTATTGCACGCATCCTTTTTTACCCTTTTTAAATGTCCTGTCCCTTTGTTGTCCTATGTCATCCCATAATGTTTTTTCGACTTGTAATTCTTCTCCCCTCCCTTGCTTTCTCCCTTCTCCTCTCCTTCCTCCATTTCACCTCTCTCCTTCTCTCTGATGCATCCCTTCACTCCCCTCCACTTGTATTTCTTGCTTCCCCCCCTTTCTCTTTCCCCTTCTTTTCCCACGTGCTTCCCCTTCTAGTCTTTCTAAACCCATCGCCCTTCCACCATCTATCGGTTCTCCTCCCCCCACCCAGCTTTCCCCTATTAATGAACAAATTTCAACAGCGATTGTTGCAATGGCTGGAACCCAGCAATGGGAGTGAGAGTAGCGCCAAAAAAGGTTCATGCTAACCAATTAAATTTTAGAGTTGCATGCTGTAATGCTTCTTGAATTTGCTTTCACCATGTCTTTAAGTTGTAGAATTGACCTGTGATATTCCGTGTGAACTAACATGCATTACAAATATGGCAATTATAAACAACGTGTATTACTTACGAAGTGACGCTGCAGACGTTGACTGCTGCGGTGAGAACAAGAGTCGGATTCTGCGTGACTCGAGCAAGAATAATATCATCCGTGATCTTTATGATCTTTGACCTATTATTGAAGATGTAGTAACATGTTGAGAATCATCAAGATCACGATAATACAATAATGCAAAATGCGAAGACGGTTAAGGTTTTAGACATCATTAACAAAATAGATATGTTTACACAATGCATAAATACGAATATTTGAGTAACTCATACATCACACTAAGTCTAGGCTTACGATAGCTCATGGTCGTATATATATGAGGATGGTCGACTTAAATATCTGTGATCCACAAGACTTCTAGGGATGGTGTGAATAGAGTCCTGGTCACCCTCTATTGTCGATGAGCATAATGCTGTTAAACCAAAGCATCCACTAACATCACGCGTCGAGCAGAGAGCGCACAACAAGAAAACAGGCTCCATCTGGGAAACTATAAGCTCCACAATGAAGGATGAATCTGTAAGGAATAAATATTAGAACAATTTGAGCAAAAACATTGTTATTACGTAATTATGAATGTTGATGACGAATGTTGAAATGTCTGATAAGCATCAAAAGAATAATTTGATATGGAATATGTTTCACAATATCAAGTGTAATGGCATAAAACAGTAAGAACACAAACTTGACAGCGTGTGCACAGATCAGGCGAGAACAATGCGGGCGTGAGATGAATTGTGCACCCAGGCGAGTACATCGTCAAGTATTTCAGCGAAGTACATGAAAGAAGATTTTGTAATGTATCAAGACATGGTAAAAAGATAGACAAAATTGGGCATCTTGTCATAATGCTTTTAACAAGCTGTTATAACTTCATGCTGCAAATCCTATGACCCGTTTGAACATATGCTATAGCTAGCTTTATATTGAAAAGAGCATAGTGTTGTAAACATTTTCATGTTGCGTGCATCTATACATCACGGCAGCCCCATGCTGCGAACAACCTCATGCTGCAGACAACCTCATGCTGCGAAAAACACCATGTTATAGCCAGCCCGCTTTATATACAATCTCATGTGCCATGCAGTTTGATGTTTTAGCCAGTCCCATGTTGCAGGTAGCCCCATGCTGCAAGCACTTATTTTTTGTAGCCAACTTCATATTGCAACCACCCATATGAAGGTAAGCCCCATGCTAAAGGTAACATCATGCTGCAGCTAGACACTATAAAAGCATGTAGGCAAACCATGACTTAAAAAAACTAAAGGTTCACCCAAGTTTCTTGGAGATATTCCCGCTGCCTCGAGTAGATGTCGTAGCATTTTGCAACACCTATCGATCGTCCATGGTGTCGGTGGCGACTGCGTCTCAGACTAGAAAAGCAGCTCCATAACTTTCAATTCAGCATTCTATAAAAAAACTAGCTTACCTTAGGAGCTGTATGAGCTATAGCTAAGAAGGATATCGAGCTAGGAAGGTGCACTAGAATGGGCAAAGGCCTAAGAATTCAAGCAAGAAACAAGGTAAAGGAGGTACGCCACCAAATAGAGAGTTACACTATACTAGACCTCACTGTTATATGTAGTTTATATACACATATTTGTTTCTAACACATCCATCACATACAACTGTGCTGGAAATCTAGCCGTAATTGGATGATAGAGGTCGTGGAGTAGAACATTCACAACCATCACACGGACCACATGACAGCATGCAAGTAGTATAACTACGCCAACCATTGCTCCGGCAACACAATTCTACTGATGGTGCCACCGTCAACCAACTACGCCTACAACTCTGTGCGTCGTAGAAGCCGCTCCGCCGTCCCATCAACAAGGCGGAGCGCTAACGCGAGGCCGCGCATCACATCTATAGTTGACCACAAACGTACTTGTGTCTTAATAACTCCAATCGCTTCGGCCGCCACCGCGCCCGACGCAAGCTCTTCGTCGGCCTCCAACTCTGCCCGCTCCAATTCATGCCGCAACACCCACGCCCATCCTGACTTGTCCGCATCTGCGCATGGTTTATCGTGCTTGATTCCATCGGTACATTCTCAGTGTTGCCGCTGCATTGTCGATCAATAGAGCAACAACAGCCACGAAGGCGGTCACGTGCCCCAGATGCACAAACATATGCCCCTCCACCTTAAGCAGACGAGGGACATCAGCACGCCTGCGGGACAATCCCCCAACCGCCAGCCGGGGTGCCACACGTATTTCCGAGTGACGAGGGGCAGCGGATTGCTGACCGGGGGAACCTGGAGGAGACCCAGCCCCCGCCACCATCATTGCTACTGCTCCTGCCTCCAATGTTGGAGGGCTAAGAGGCCTCGCTGTCTATGCAAGAGGAGGATGCGTGTGATGCAGAGGACGAGGCGGAGGCATATTATATAACAAGAGCTCAACACGGCCGCCATTTTTAGCACCCGTGAATGTTTGATATATAAGGGGGCCACTTCTTAGACCTTCGCGCGCCTGGGCACCTTCGCGCCCCCGGACACTATAACGCGTCCGGTCACCTTAGAGCGTCCGGTCACCTTAGAGCGCCCGGTCACCATAACGCGCCCGGTCACCATAGCATGCCCAGTTACCATCACGCCATGTCACCCTCTTAAAAAAAGAAAAGAAAAGAAAAGAAAAAAACCCCGTTGCCGCTTCCCCCCTACCCGCCGCGGGTCCGCCCACCGTTGCTTCATCCTTGGTCGTCGCGGGTCCACTCGCCGTCGCCCACCATGGCTGCTATCCCTCCAGTTCTTCCCCCCCCCCCTTCTTCCCTTCCTCCTCTCATCGATGCTTCTTCCATTGACAAACTCCAGCTCGCGGCGGACAAGTCTGCTCTTAACTGGCACTCTTTTGTTGGCAGCGTCCGCCGAGTTCCCAAGGACGCCTTCGTTCCCCCTTACTACGTCCTTGACATGCTCCTCCGCCATCCCCATGCCCTCCCGCCGACCGCGCCCAACCACCCTGGTGATCCTCCCCCCTGTCCCCCCCCCACCCTCCCCCCACCCGGTCCTCCTCCCGACGAACCTGACCTTGAGGCCGCCGCTACCGCCGAGCTCCAAGCTGTCGCCGGCGCAGCTTTCCTCCCCCGCCGTCGCGAGTACATGGTCCGCAAGGTCGACCACAAAGCTGCCGTATACGCCCATGCCTTCGCACGGTCGGTGTGTGACTTCTACATGGCACTCCTTGCGCAGTATGAGTGTGACCTAGCAACCTACACTCCCAACCGCATCGCTTGGTCTGATGCCGACAATCGCGCATTCATCATCATCCTTGGTGCGCTTCTCGACACCCTCATGCGCCGCTTCCAAGCTCGTGAGCTCCGGGCTTCTGTGATTTGGGCTGAGCTGCATGTGATGTTTGAGCGTCGCAACATCAGCTTTATCGCACCGGCAACACCGGCATCCCTCCTCACCGTGATGACGCTTGGTTTGATCATGGCAACACCGGCATCCCTCCTCGCTAGTTCCCTCGTCCCTCACTCGTAGACATCCAAACCCTCCCCTCCTTCCTTCCTGCTCACTTCCGTCTGCTCGCCCCCTCCCCCCTTACCATCTGCAGCAACTTCAGTAGCCCCAGCAGCCGCAGCAGTACTTTCAGCAGAAGCAGCAGCAGTAGCAGCATCAGTATCTCCAGCGGCAACAGCAGCAGCAGCAGTAGCAATAGGGTGCTGGCTCTCAGGCCGCGGCAACTGTTGCTGGAGCCACCGCCGGCAGCAGCAACAGCTGACCTTTGGCAATGCATGCCTCCCCTCCCCCTCCCCCTGGGGTCCCTTCTTTCCCCCCCCCCCCTCCCCTCCCGGGCCGTTTTCTTGGTACCCAAGGCAGTTTTCTTGGTCAGTTTACTGTTGCGCCTTTTGTCGCTTCCATGTCTCCCTCAACTATTAATGAGACTCTCATCCAGTGCCCCCCTCCCCTCCTTCTTTCACCATTCTGGACTTGTCCTTGACAGTGGGGCAACAGAAACTGCACTCTGGGATGCTGGTATCCTCACCCCCCTTCCTCTTCCCACTTAGGTTCACAATGCCAACTCCAGTTTCTCCATCCCCTGTACTCACCTTTCCACACTTCCGTGCACCATCTTCCCCTCCGGTACAGTCACTGGTCTCCACTTCCCCACCCTTCGCAACAACCTCCTCTCCCACCGTGAACTGCAACGCACTCTTATTACTGCCATTTACCCTAGCCTTGCTTCCTACTACAATCACTTTCACACTGCCTCCGGTCATTTTCTCCAGTGCATTCCTCCTTGTCCTCGCACTCGCCTTTACACACTTCGCACCACACATTCCTCTTTCTACCAGGTCACCACTCGTGTTGGCACTTCCATCGGTCCTCCGCCCCCTCCCCCCTGTGGTATCCCCTTCCTTTACTCCATCCCCCTCCCCCTCCCCCACTCCGTCTTCTAGCTCCTCCCCCACTCCATCCCCCTCCTCCTCTACTAACCTCTCCCACCCTGCCGTGCACTTGCATCATAGACTTGGCCATCCCAACTTTGTCGCACTTTGCATTGCCGTCATTTCCCGCCTCCTTGCCAGCCTCCCTCCCATAATTCCTCCCCTCCCCTCCTCCCCAACTCCCCCATGACCATCTTGCATTCATGATAAACTTAAACAGGCTCCCCATCACAATCATCCCACTTTTGTAGCTGCTCCCAGTGACCTTCACATGGACCTGTGGGGCCCCTCTCCCATTCACCCTCTTCAAGGGCACCGGTACATGCTCGTCCTCGTCGAGGACCACAGTCGGTACCCCACAGTCTTCTTCCTTCACGCAAAGGACCAGGTACCGGCTGTGGTCGTCATATTGTCAGAGCTGTGCCGCACTCACTTCAAACACCCCATTAGCATCCTTCACTCTGACGGTAGGGGTGGGTTCATCAATCATACCCTCTCCACTTACTGGAAAACCCACGGCATTCAGTAGACCTCCACCCTTCACCACTCCCCTCAGCAGAACGGTATCGCTGAGAGTCGCATTTGAGAAATCACCAAGATTGTTCGCTGCCTAATTGCTCACGCCTCCACCCTTCCTTCCCCTTGGTCCTATGCCTTCCTTCATGCCGCCAACCTCCTTAACCTCCGCTCCCACTCTCTGCACTACAGCCTACAATAACAAATCTAAATGGTAGATTGTTTTGCCAAATCCAAATGAAAATCATAAAATTGGCTTGGTTCTGTATCATTCAAATTCTTAGTATGTTGCATGTTCCCACTTACTAAATATCTGGTGCCGTACACGACGCCATCCTCAGTAGGAACGAGTATTGTAAATTCATTCCCGAGCACAATCATAATGTAAATGGATCACACGATCCTCGGGCATACCATGTGGCGCACGAAAACAAGCAAAGGAATGACTTGTGTCCAGCCAAATGATTGATGTCGTATTATAAACAACAAAAAATGCTTTTACCTCAATGGACGATCCATAAACTCGATCAGGCGATAAATATCAGCGGATCCAAACTCATGGTCGTGTGCTATAGTAGCTTTAGTGATCCCTTCCTCGATTGGCCACGGTTCAATGAGTTTCATCAGTGTTGAGGCCGCGTATGCGTCCCTGAAATATTCTGACGCCACTGACACAACTTCCCGCGCTCCATTGCAGTGTCTTCCTTTGAAAAGAAGCTCCTGTATCTCAGTCTTTGTTTTCGTGACTTGACTAGGCCTGACATAAAGCCTGACGGGGTCTGTCCTGCCAACTCCATCAGCAGCCCTGACATGACTTGCAGTCTCTCCTTATTGCTGTCTTGGTACAGCTTCGGCGCCACTTCGTTCTTCACCAGCTCTTCATAGACATCCTGAGCTAGCGGTTCCGCCATCACACGCCATCGTACATTTTCCACCTTCCCTTCCAAGTGCCGGATGGTCGCCTTAATACGCTTCCTCTCCTTCGTCACATGTGTCCGCATGCTTGTTCCGCAGGTTCGCTACCAACCGCTCCAAGCCTTGGTTCTGCTGCTCTGCCTGCTTCTCCAGCACCGCTGAGATTATCCACCTGGTACCATCCCTGCTCGCCTGAGGAGCCTGTAACCTCCAAAGACCCGGGCCATTTTCTTCCGACGTAGCTGACTTGACCGTCACCGCCGCAGCAAACCAATAGTCAGTCAAACTGTAGGGGACCATCTTGTGCCTTGCGTCAATGACATTGCCGAGTAGCGATGAGAAACTAAGATCCTGTCAATCCTTGTGCTCGTTTTTGCAGATCTCGAGAAGAAGGTGAACTCCTTACGAGCTGGGTGTAAACTGCGGAAAGCGTCCTGCAAGTCCCATCTCAAGCAAATCTTCAGGAGTCTCCTCTCTGCCGCCGTGCCCAGCTTCGAAGATTTGTCGAGCTCTGGGTCTGCAACAATGTTGAGATCGCCCAGAAGGATTGTGTACTGCGACGTCCCCAAGCCTTGCACAAAGGGAGATAAAGAGTCCCGAAAGAAAACACCCCTGGCGGAGGCCTGCGCCGGCAGATAAACCGCTACCAATCTGCACCGTAAGTCCTGCCAGGTAAGCGACAGACTTATGAGACGTCCTGACTCGTGCACAACCACCTCCGTGAACCTTCTTAGGAAACCAAGCACAGCAACACCCCCGTCCCTTTGCGACAACGACACCACCGCCTGGGCCTCAGATCTGACTTGAGTCCAGAAGTTATGATCAGCTGGAATTCTGGTATTGGTAAGAACCACCACATCCGCCGCCTTCCTTATCCATTTCCCGCATCTCTCTTGCTTCCCGTTACTGCCGAGCCCGTTGATGTTGAGCTCGAGAAATGTGAGCTTATTGTGCTTATCCATTAAACCACACCGTTTGGCCCCACAGCATCCATGCGCGATTGAGCTTCATTGCAACGATACAGCCTGCTACAGCGAAACAGAACATTGCACCAACTACACAGCCTGTTACCCTGATCGACTTCGCTACACCCTCCTCCAGATCCACCACCGGAGCATAGACAGAGCCGCTGGTTACTTCGTCGCCGGCTTTACGACAAACCCCTTTTCGAAGGCAGTCATCTTCTGAGAGTACACGCTGGCACGCGTTGCAGTGCCGTCCTTGCGCAGCCCCCCCTTGTGGCAGATGCGATATGGGCGGCAGCCTGCTCGAACCGGTTCCCCTATGCCTTCTCGCACATCGACTGAACACAGACCCATTCATCTCGCGCAACACCGGTGGATGTAAGTACCACGCCATGATCTTTCATGATCCGCTTCAGGAAGTCTGAAGCTTTCAGAGATGCGGCTGCGGGGGGAAGCGAGCAGATGATCGTCAGTATAAGAAGAGAAAACAACAGCAAGCGGTAAGGTTTGCAGTGTCGGTGGGTAAGAAAATGTGCAGCTTATACCGTTGAACTCATGAACCTTTTTTACAGTCAGGTTCCAGTTGGCGAAACTCTCCTAGTGCGGGGTGATGTAGTGGTCATGGTAGCGTGACGGTGTGCGAATGCTGCCATGTGAGTTCAATACGTTCGTCGTTCAGACATTCGTGGTTGATAACCCGCTTCCACACGAAGTTCGCATCCCTGACGTGGTTGAACGTAACTTGCAGGCGACCGTAACACTTCCCGGAAAAATACATCGCCGACAGCTCTTGGTAAGTCGTCGTCTGCTGAGCTTTTGGAGAGAGGTGCTCCTTCCAGTCATCCAGCAGCACAGCAGTCGTGACAGCCGCGCGTGTGACTTCAGGCTTCCTGTGAATCGGCACCAACAAATTTAGTGAGAATCGGCACCCTAAGGGTACATTCCGCTGTGGACACATGTCCCAATCGATGTGTCCCAATCGAGTGTACCGCTCCGAACCGAACTAAACCAGAGACGCGAAAATTTCGAAACTAGGGTGCAATTTGGTGTAATACGATGCAGTGCGGTAGAAACGATTGGGACATGTGTCCACAGCGGAATGTACCTTTAATAGCGATAACACTGCTGAGCGAGTCAGGTTCCAGGTGCTCGTCGGAGTCGTCGCTCAGGTAGCCATCCTCGTCGTCATCAGGAGCCATGGCCGACAGGGAGTCTTCCGCATCTTGCTCATTGTCCTCAGCAGAAGCCTCCTCGAGATCACCGTCCTCCGCAGTCTCGTCCGCAGCCTTCTCAGGGGCGTCGTCGTCACCTTCGGCCGCATCCGCACCCAGGTCCTCCTCCTGGTCATCATTGTTTTGCAGGTCCAAGAGATCCTTGAAAGGACCGTCAACATTTGCCGTCGCAGATCCTGAGGCAGGCTTCCTGCGACCAGCCTTGGTCTTCACATGTAGGTCAGGTACGATCTCGCCTTCATTGTCAAGCTCGTTGTCAGTAGCCTTCTTGCTGCCATTGTTGTGTCGTCCTTTCGCCATCGTGCAATGATGACTGAAGCTTGTCAGCATTGCAGCGACTGAGAAAAAAAGCTGAGCTGAGCACATTCGTCAAGACACTTGACTTTTTATAACGTTGATGCTTAAAAGCAAACCGCTGAAGGTCCAGGGTTGGCGAGCCCTTCGGAGGGTCTTGCGAGAAAAGCCCTTGGGAGAATGGCGCAACCTTGAAAATGGCGCGAGCTTCTGAGACATTGATGATGTTAGCGTGATGTAATCTATAAGCCTCGATAAAAAACCTTGGTTCAGATAAGTAGCTGTAGTCATTAACTTGGCTGATAAGTTGATGTAGCAATGCCGTTAGCCTGGTACTCAAAAAACAGGTGTTTAGGTTCCCTTGTTGAACACTAAAATGACACCAGCTGTAAGGCGGGGAGCTTCATTAGTATGGTTGCTTTCGGTGGTTCAAAGCTGGAGTTGTCCCACTTGTGCATGAAGAGAGGATGCGACGAAGGTCTTGTTTCAACACGATAAGAGGATTTGACACATTATCAACAAATTTCGTCTTTTCAATCCAATGCCTTGTATAAGAAAGTGATTCTGGGATTCTAGCAGCCGATTTGGTGATTTCAGCCTGAGGAGTCCCATATGGCGTATGAGCGAATGCGATAGCGTGGTTCGAATGGCACGCAATCCCACCCAGAAGACCTGTACGAAAAAATTGGGCACCAATTCCCACAGGCATCTATTTTAGAGCGATCACGCCCGACCGACGGAACCACGAAAACTTATTGCAACCAACCAGCATGGCTCCGGCGCGGCCCGACGATTCCAGGGTGAAGAAGCAGTTCGGCTTTCCGCTCTTCTGCGGCGCGTGGGCGCCCACGAAAGGCCCCAAGGCGGGCGCGCAGGGCGAGGAGGGGCTGGTGGTGCTGGCGGGGGGCGGCGGCGCGGGGCGGCACGGCATCAAGAGCAAGATCATCGCGTGCAAGTACAGCTTCGCCGCCGATGAGCTCTCGGAGGTGACGTGGCACTGCATGACACATGGACGTCGTTCGTGCCCTCCGCAGATCCATTCCCATCGACCACGCTTTCTGCGTGCACCGCGCGTCAGCGTCGTGTGCTTGTGTGCGCGCTAGTTCCGTCTGTCGCTCATCCCCCCTCCTCGATGCCCGCGCATTTGATGCAAGGGTGCGCCAGCGCCCCGCGCCCCTGCGCTCGCTCCCCCGCGTTGCATCTCCGCCGGGCCGCGCCAACGAATGCCTCGTTAGCGCCCACCCCGCGCGTGTCACATGGCGTGCCCCCCTTCCGCATTCCCTCACTGCTTGCCGTGCCTCCACTGCTCGCCGTGCCTCCACTGCTCGCCGTGCCTCGCCATGCCTCCACTGCTCGCCGTGCCTCCGCAGCACTCGCCTCACTGTTCCCATTGACTCCCCTGCCTCTTCATTGCACCACCCTGCACCGCTCTGCACCGCACTGCACCACCACGGATGGCAGGTGTTCAGCCTGTCAACGGGCGTGAACCCCGCGTTCAAGATCACGGCCCACCCCAACGGGGACTGCCTCATTGCTGCCTTCGCTGACGCCTGCCGGTGTGACCCTCCTGCCCGCCCCTCTCCCCTTCTCTTCCCCTTCCCTCCCCCTCCCCCCCTCTCTCCCCCCTCTTTCCGCCTGCTCTTCCCTTTCAAACATCCTTCCCTCCCTCTTCTCTTTCCTCCTCCCACTTTTCTCCCCCTTCTCCCCTGCCTCCCCCTTCTCCTCTTTCCCCGTTCTCCTGCTGCACTCCCCATTCTCCCCCTTTCCACCCCCTTCGTCCCCTCTCGTCCCCTCATTGCTACCTGCCGCTATTTCTTCTCGCATTCGAGAAAAGCCTCTTTCAAACTCCCACTAACCAAAGCGTCTCCTTTTTTCCCAACCTCCCCGCTTCCTCCTCCCTCCACCCTTCCCTCTACCCCTTGTCTCCCATTCCCATTCCCGTCTCCTCTCCCTACCCTTTCTTGCGCCCTCTAACCCCCCGTGTTCCATCTTACCCACCTCCCTTCCCCCGTGTTCCATCTTACCCACCTCCCTCCCCCTGTGTTCCATCTTACCCACCTCTCCCCCCCCCGTGTTCCATCTTGTCCCCCTTCCCTCCCCCCTGTTCCATCTTGTCCCCCTTCCCTTCCCCCCGCCCGCTAGCCCAGTCTCTTCCAAGTGACGCCAGGGAAGGGCGAGGGCGGCGCAGCAGGCAAGGCAGAGGACGGGGAGGGGAAGGAGGGGGGCGCAGGGGCGGGGAGGGGAGAGGAGGTGGTCGCAACGAGGAGGGGGAGCGAGGAAGCAGTACCTTTGGAGGAACTGCAGCTGGTTCAGAGTGATGTGCGCCTGAAATGGCTGGGACCGGGGGAAGAGGAGAGGGCGGGGGAGGGGGAGGGGGGAGAAGGGCAAGAGGCGGGAGAGGAGGGAACAGGGGACGGGGAAGGGGGAAAGAAGGGGGAAAAGGAGGAGGGGAAAGGGGAGAAGGGGGGGGGAAAGGGGAGGAGGGGGAGAAGGTGGCGGAGGTGAAGTGTTTGCTGTTCAGTGCAGATGGGTGCAGAGTGGTGGCCGGGAGTGAGGATGGGCGCGTGCGCGTGTTTGAGTGGCCCAGCATGGACATTCTGATGGACGTGCCCCGCGCGCACACCTCTTCTCTTAGAGATGCCGATATTAAGTACGTGCAACACTGAAAGAGTGCGCGTGTGGGGGGGGTGTTTGAGTGGCCCAGCATGGACATTCTGATGGACGTGCCCCGCGCGCACACCTCCTCCCTCAGAGACGCCGATATTAAGTATGTCCCGTCCCATGCTGCGTGTGTGTATGTATGTGAGAGGTGCTGTGTGGTGCTGTGTGGGGTGCTGTGTGTGTGGTGCTGTGTGGTGCTGTGTGGGGTGCTGTGTGGTGCTGTGTGGGGTGCTGTGTGTGTGGTGCTGTGTGGTGCTGTGTGGGGTGCTGTGTGGTGCTGTGTGGTGCTGTGTGGGGTGCTGTGTGGTGCCGTGTGGTGCTCTGTGGGGTGCTGTGTGGTGCTGTGTGGTGCTGTGTGGGGTGCTGTGTGGTGCTGCGTGGTGCTGTGTGGGGTGCTGTGTGGTGCCGTGTGGTGCTCTGTGGGGTGCTGTGTGGTGCTGTCAGCTGTGTGGTGCTGTGTGGGGTGCTGTGTGGTGCTGTGTGGTGCTGTGTGGGGTGCTGTGTGGTGCTGTGTGGGGTGCTGTGTGGTGCTGTGTGGGGTGCTGTGTGGTGCTGTGTGGGGTGCTGTGTGTCGGATGGCCCAGCCAGCATGGACGTTCTGATGAACGTCCCCCAAGCCCACACCTCCTCCTTTAGAAATGCCGATATCAAGTATGTGCAATGCTTCTAATCTCCTCCGTCATGTCAACTTGTAATTTATGGAGTCCTATTGTTAAGTACGCACGTCCAGCGCGCACCTCCTCCTTCAGTCAGAGATGCTGACATCAAGCACAGTCCATGCCGAAGCTTCGGGCGGCAAGTGCGTGTGTGAGGTGCTGTGTGCTTTGCGGAGGTCGTGCCCTCTCACCCTGTGCGTCGGTGCACCCTGTGCCTCGGTGCCATGGATACCAAGTGCGCGTGTGCTTGAAGTGCTGTGTGCACCCGAGAGGGATGGGATGCGCCATGTAGTTCCTGATTGCCGTGTCAAGGTCTCCACCTTTCAAGCATCCCATATCATGACTCCCATCCCATAACCCCCACCCAGCATACTGCCCCACCACCATCTGAGGGTGGTGGGATGAGCTCAACAGAGCCCTCCAGGTCGGAGCTATGGTGTCAATATTTTTTCCCACCTCCTATCCTCCCCTCTCAAACCCCCCATCTTGCCCCAACCGCCCATCTTTCGCCCCCCTCTGGAAACGCGCCAGTCTGGAAACCCCCCCATCTTACCCATGCTGAGGCAATCCAGATTCTCCAACACTTTTTCCCTCTCCCCGCTCCCCGCTCCCCGCTCCCCTCTCCCCTCTCCCCTCTCCCCTCTCCCCTCTCCCCTCTCCCCTCTCCCCTCTCCCCTCTCCCCTCTCCCCTCTCCCCTCTCCCCTCTCCCCTCTCCCCTCTCCCCTCTCCCCTCTCCCCTCTCCCCTCTCCCCTCTCCCCTCTCCCCTCTCTAATGAATAGAATCCACACTTCCCCCCACGCCTCCATCCCTGCACCGTGCCAGTCTGGACAGCACACTAGTGGCCACCACGGCAGACGCGGGTCCGCTGAAGGTGTGGAGCGTGCGCAAGGGGACGGCACTTGCCACACTCTCCATTGCTGAGGTCAGCACTTTCCACTGCACAAGTCAGCATTCTTCCCCGCTCATGTTTTTACCCAGCAGCCCACAGCACCTTGCTCTCTATGCCAGTGCACCTTGCTCTCTATGCCAGTGCACCTTGCTCTCTATGCCAGTGCACCTTGCTCTCTATGCCAGTGCACCTCGTTCACGCTCTCCTCCTCTGCTTCTCACCAGCGCCTCCCTGTTCTCCAAAGCCACCACTCCTCCCTCACACAACGACGCCCTCCCTCTTACCCACATCCTCTCCCACTCTATCCACCACTCACGCACTCCCGTCTTTCTCTCTCCAACCCATCCCCACCCCTCAGGGCGGGGCGCGATTTGGATTGTGCCGATTTTCCAGGGACCCAACCAAGCCCCTGCTCTACTCCACCTGTGTTAAGGGTGAGTGGAAAGGGGGCAGGGAGGGGTGAGAAGGGGGGAGGGGGGGGGGGAAGAGGGGTGAGGAGAGAAATGGGTTGAAGGGTGAGAGGGACCCCACCTGTGTCAAGAGTGAGGGGTGGGGGACAGGGTGATGGGTGGGGGAAAGGGTGAGGGGTGGGGGAAAGGGAGATGGGTGGGGGAAAGGGAGATGGGTGGGGGAAAGGGTGATGGGTGGGGGAAAGGGAGATGGGTGGGGGAAAGGGAGATGGGCGGGGGAAAGGGTGATGGGTGGGGGAAAGGGTGATGGGTGGGGGAAAGGGAGATGGGCGGGGGAAAGGGTGATGGGTGGGGGAAAGGGTGATGGGTGGGGGAAAGGGTGAGGGGTGGGGGAAAGGGAGATGGGTGGGGGAAAGGGTGATGGGTGGGGGAAAGGGAGATGGGCGGGGGAAAGGGTGATGGGTGGGGGAAAGGGTGATGGGTGGGGGAAAGGGTGATGGTTGGGGGAAAGGGTGAGGGGTGGGGGAAAGGGTGAGGGGTGGGGGAAAGGGTGATGGGTGGGGGAAAGGGTGATGGGTGGGGGAAAGGGTGATGGGTGGGGGAAAGGGTGATGGGTGGGGGAAAGGGTGAGCATAAGAGAAGCAGAATTGGTTGTTTGTAGGTGTCGAATGTGGTCTTTGAGATGACTTGTGTTGTGAGTCGCCTCAAAAGTTGACCCTTGATTCCTTACTTGGCCAGGGTGGAACCATACACACTCACCTCCCTTTTCACCCCCCTCCCTTCTCACTTCCCCTCCCGTCTTACCTCTTCCCTTCTCACCCCCCTCCCTTCTCATTTCCCCTCCCTTCTTACCTCCTTTCTTCTCAACCCCCTTCCTTCTCACTCCACGTCCTTTCTCACCTCCTCTCTTCTCAACCCCCTCCATTCTCACTCCTCCCTTCTCACGTCCTCTATTCTCTCTCACCCTCCATTCTCACGTCCTCCCTTCTCAACCCCCTCCCTTTTCTCTCCGCCCCATCTTCCCTGCACGCCATGCGGCAAGGAATGGGTGGTGGTGAGGATGACGGCAGCATGGCTGCGAGAGTGCCAGTGTGGATGAACCCATCTCAACCCTTCTCAACACCCCCTTTCTCATCCCCCTTCCCATCTTCCCTACACAGCAGGCGGCAAGGGGTGGGTGGTGGTGTGGTGTGGGAGACGGCAGCAGACAGAGAGGAGAGTGGCACAGTGTGAGAATTCATGCATTCCCCTCCCTTTCTCAACCCCGTCCTTATTCACTTCCCATACCAACGTCCATACATACCAGGTGGCAAGGGGTGGGTGGTGGTGTGGGAGACGGCAGCATGGCAGCGCGTGGCAGTGAGGAAGATCCACAACGACCCCATCTCTGCCTTCGCCATCAGCCCCGACTCCACTCTGCTCGCCACGTACGTTGCTGGCTTGTGAGACTTGTCAAAAGTGGCGGTGGGGAAGATAGGTTCTACAGCGACCCGATCGCTGCTGTGGGTCCGCTGGTTCTTCTTGTATCCGTCATCATTCGCCTCAAGAATGCCCACGCTATACCATTCCCTACATTGCCCTGCATTACCTGCTTGTTTATCCTATGTGCTTCTGCTGTCTTCTCCTGTTTTCTCCTGTACTATGTCTGCTCTCTGTTGCTGTGCATGCCTGTTATCCACAGGGGAGCGCCAGAGGGCAATGTGTTCATAGTGGACGCGCGCACACTATGTGTGCGGCAGAGAGTGATGGGGCCACACCGCGTCTTCCTGCTACTCTCATGCCACTCCTTGTGCCGTCTGTGCTCTCTGCTGTCTCTGCCGTCTCTGCCGTCTCTGCTGTCTGTGCTGTCTCTGCCGTCTCTGCTGTCTCTGCTGTCTCTGCTGTGTACATTGTCCCATCCACAGGTGCACCCCTGAGTGCAATGTGTTCATAATGGACGCACGCACACTAAGTGTGAGGCAGAGAGTGGTGGGAGCGCATCTGGTCTACCTGCTACTCTCATGTCCCTCCCTTTGCCGTCTCTGCCGTGTGTGCCGTGTGTGCTGTGTGTGCTGTGTGTGCTGTGTGTGCTGTGTGTGCTGTCCGTGCTGTGTGCATTGTCCCATGCACAGGGGAACGCCAGAGGGCAATGTGTTTATAGTGGATGCGCGCACGCTGAGCGTGAGGCAGAAGGTAGTGGGCGCGCACCTGGTCTTCGTCACGGCACTCGAGTTTTCGCCCAACTCCAGGTGGGTTCAATGGGGTGACTGCTATCGAGTGCATATAGTTACGGGATTGTGGGTAGGGGGGGAGTGGTGGGCGCGCACCTGGTGTTCGTCACCGCTCTCGAGTTCACACCCCACACCCCACACCCCACACCCCCACGACAGCACACCTTCTCCCCCCAGGTTGCTGTTGCTGTCGGTGTGGGGCACGGATAGTCGGTCAGGTTGTTTTTGAGGATTCTCCAAAACAATTGTCAGAAACAATCTGCAGCGGCACGGGTAGTCGGTCCTTGAGAGTTCTCAGAAGCAACCGAGTCTCTGTCGCTCCTCCTCTCATCCCCCCAGGGTGCTGCTGTCAGTGTTAGGCGACTCAATTGCGCATGTCACAGCTGTCGCTGCCAAGCCCACCCCATGCCCACAACACCCTACGCCCCCACTTCCCCACACCCCAGGGCGCTGCTGTCAGTGTCAGGTGACTCGAGTGCGCGAGTCACAGCTGTCGCTGCCAAGCCCACCGGCCAAGGTCAGTGCTGGTGCTGGGTCACGGGTTCTCGCTGGGTGCTGGGTCAGGGGCTTTCGCTGGGGTGCTTGTTGAGGCTATGGGTTGTGGGGAGGGGTGTTGGGGTGCTGGGTGTGGGAGGCATGAGGCATGAAGGGGGTCTAGATGCCATAGTTTTGTGTGCCTTTGCTCCACCATGCCAATACAAAGATGCACCGCGTGCTTGCGTGGGTTAACAAGCTCCTTCAGCTCAGCCTTCATACTCACAGCCCTCTTCTCCCTCCCCATGCTCCGTTGTCTGACCTGACCCTCCCCAACCCCCACCAGGCTGGGTAACACTGCTCATACTCACAGCCCTGTTCCTCCTCACCCTCGCTCTCCTCCTCTCGGCCTCGGACCTCCTCCTCCTCCTCCTCGGTCCAGACATCGCGGCCCAAGTGCAACTGTTCATCGACCGCCTAGTCGGGCCAATCCTTGCCGCCCACCTGCAAGCCATCGCCAGCCGGTTCCTCGGTCCAGACGTTGCCGCGCACCTGCGAGCGCTCTTGGTGCGCCTTCAGGGGCTCCTGGTGACAAAGCGGCAGGGGTGAAGGGTGTATGTGTGAGGCGCCTCAAAAGGCCCACCTGCGAGTGCTCTTGGTGCGCCTTCACGGGCTATTGATGGCATAGAGAGGGGAGTGATGAATTTGATGGGAGTGATGAATTTGATGGGAGTGATGAATTTGATGGGAGTGATGAATTTGATGGGAGTGATGAATTTGATGGGAGTGATGAATTTGATGGGAGTGATGAATTTGATGGGAGTGATGAATTTGATGGGAGTGATGAATTTGATGGGAGTGATGAATTTGATGGGAGTGATGAATTTGATGGGAGTGATGAATTTGATGGGAGTGATGAATTTGATGGGAGTGATGAATTTGATGGGAGTGATGAATTTGATGGGAGTGATGAATTTGATGGGAGTGATGAATTTGATGGGAGTGATGAATTTGATGGGAGTGATGAATTTGATGGGAGTGATGAATTTGATGGGAGTGAGAGACGAGTCGAGGAGTGAGAGACGAGTCGAGGAGTGAGAGACGAGTCGAGGAGTGAGAGACGAGTCGAGGAGTGAGAGACGAGTCGAGGAGTGAGAGACGAGTCGAGGAGTGAGAGACGAGTCGAGGAGTGAGAGACGAGTCGAGGAGTGAGAGACGAGTCGAGGAGTGAGAGACGAGTCGAGGAGTGAGAGACGAGTCGAGGAGTGAGAGACGAGTCGAGGAGTGAGAGACGAGTCGAGGAGTGAGAGACGAGTCGAGGAGTGAGAGACGAGTCGAGGAGTGAGAGACGAGTCGAGGAGTGAGAGACGAGTCGAGGAGTGAGAGACGAGTCGAGGAGTGAGAGACGAGTCGAGGAGTGAGAGACGAGTCGAGGAGTGAGAGACGAGTCGAGGAGTGAGAGACGAGTCGAGGAGTGAGAGACGAGTCGAGGAGTGAGAGACGAGTCGAGGAGTGAGAGACGAGTCGAGGAGTGAGAGACGAGTCGAGGAGTGAGAGACGAGTCGAGGAGTGAGAGACGAGTCGAGGAGTGAGAGACGAGTCGAGGAGTGAGAGACGAGTCGAGGAGTGAGAGGGCGACGATTTCAGGTTCCTCAAAAGCCAAGTGCGAGCCCTCTTTCTCCGCTTCCAACGGATCTTGGTCCGGCGGCGACGGGAGTGATGGGCGAAGGGGAGGAATGAGAGGCGAGCAGGAAAGAGTTGCAGAATTTCGAGGTTTTAGTTGACTTGAATTAGGAGGTCGTGGGATGTCGATGCTTCAAAGAACCGAGCGGGAAGAGGGGGGGGGGGAATCGAGACTGGTGCAGGCGAGGGAGGGGCGTGCATGTATGGACTGATGCCATGCACTGTCGCCATGTCTCACTGTCTCACGGCCCAGTTGCTGTCTTGCTCTCACAGCATTCTCCTAGTGCACCACCTGAATTGAGGTCGCATGAACTGTATTTTCTGGATTGGGAGGTTAGGCAGTGCGGTGCGGTGCTATAGTGGTAGGTATCCCATCCCAGGGTTGAACCTTTGGTGCTAGCAATAGAAATTGTAGGATACGTGAAGGTGGGCTGATGTGGGGTAGCAAGTTTGGCAGGGCAGCATGGTAGAAAGGTGGAGGGCACGACTGCCTGCTTCTTGAAGTTCAAGGGCTCGGGTCGGGACAGAAGGTGCTGCTCAGGGATCAAGGGGCAAGGGGTCAAAGGGGTCAAAGGGGTCAATGGGGTCAAGGGAGTCAAAGGGATCAAGGGAGTGCTGCTGGCTCACTCTCCATTGGTTGTATGGTGCGGTTCTGCTTGGTGTTACCGTATCCTCCGGTATTGGTAGTGCACTTGATTTGCCTTCCGCTATCACGTGTTGCATACAGGAAAAGTGGGTTTTTTTGGCTGATTTTCCATGTGACGATTCATGTGGATCGTGAAAAAAAATCATGATTTTCCAGGTGTAAAAAACCATGAATTTCAAGCTGGAAAAAATCATGCCTTTCCAACTGTGAAGAGCATGTGACAACTACTACTCTGATCTTCCAGCGTGCCTCCCAAATCCAATCTAGGGGCCTGACTTGTACATTTTTCTTTACCAGCATTAGCAAAGCATGTCCAGTTCACACTTTCAAAACCAAGACAACGGCAAGCTTCAGTCCACCCATAGCTTAACGTCTGGTCAGCTCAGCAACCACTCAGGCAGCATTGTAAGTGCACGTGGGGGCTTCAGCAATCAACAGCGGTACCGCGTTCAGCGCACGGCGACGTGCTTGGCGCCGGTGCCCACCTGCCCCCTCTCGCTGCGGCGCAGTGCCTTGTGCAGGTTGTACGCATAGGCCAGCGCCGCCTTGTTCAGCCTCGGCTCGTACGTCTTTAGCTGATGGGGGGGGCAGAAGAGAGAGGGGGGGGTGGTTGGGGGAAGGGGGGAATAGGTTTGGGGTTGGGGGTATGTCAGCAATGCCATGTTGAGCCGTGGCTCCTATGTGATTAGCTGATGGAACAGGGGAAGGAGAGAGGGGAGGGTGACAGGAAGAAGTGAAGTGGAGTGGAGAAGGGAATCAGGGTTGATGGGTGCAATGCAGTGTGTGGGTACAGTAGCGCCTTGATCGGCCATGGCTCGCATGTGTTGAGCTCAGCTGATACGGGATGGGGGAAAGGGAGAGGAGTTGCAGAGTGAGGGGAAAGTTGTGTGCGGGAGATGCGTGTCGTATGGAAACGCATGAGCTGATTTCACAGCTTGTGTTACAGCGGACAGAGGGTTGGGACGGTGGAATTGAGTGGAGCGGGGGTGCCGGGAGGGGAGAGGAGCCTGGGGAGGGAGGAATGAGCGGAGAGCTGATCACTGATGGGTGTTGCTATCAGAACCCACAACTACACCTGGTGCCCTGAAAGCGACTAATTCTTGGTATTATAACAAACCTCATCCTCGCTGCTTGAAACGCACCCGGTCCGCACCTCATCCTCGTTGCTTATAACGCATCTGGTCCGCACCTCATCCTCGCTGCTTATAACGCATCTGGTCCGCACCTCATCCCCGCTGCTTATAACGCACCCGGTCCGTGATGTTCTTGGCGATCTGCGGCATGTCCTTCTTCAGCACGATCACCTCGCGCGCCTCGGCGGGCTTGTGCGCCTTCTCGGGGTGCGTGATCGTCATCTCCAGGTTCTGCCCCTTGCCCGTCGCGCGGATCGCCACTGTTTTGCCGGATGCAAGGCCTGCATGGGAGGCGGGAGGAGGAGAGGGGGGGAGGGGGGGGGGGAGGGGGGGGGGGGAGGGGAGGGGGAGAGGAGCCGGGGAAGGGGGAAAGAGAGGGGGAGAGGGGAAGAGAGGGGGATATGGTGAATCGTGGGGATGGTTCCCTCACCTCCAGGTTCTGCCCCTTGCCCGTCGCGCGGATCGCCACCGTCTTGCCCGACGCCAGGCCTGCATGGGGGGAAGAGGGGAGTGCGGGGTGGTGTGAGGCGCCGACGGAGCGAGAAACGGCGCGACGCCGCAGGACCCGATGCTGCGGCTTTAGACGACGGCTGCGAGTCATCGTTGAATCCGAAAGCAACGCCCTAGATTCGATAAAGTCGTGGATCCGGCCACTTCTCCAAATTCTACTGGTAGCTACCTACATCGCCCCCTTTCGCGAATATTGAGGCGCCTCAAACGGCGGATATTGTAAACGCCTGGAAAGTCGTCACGCAGTCGTCACTTTTCGCGCCGCGTGGGATAAAACCTCTGCGGCGCCCGACAACTCGAAGAATCGACGTGCGACCTGATTTCCCCCCGCTGATCGAGCTCTGCAGAACCATTGCCTCACGGCGTGCGGCGGTCATCGCCTCGTGCCACTTCATCGCCCACGGCTTGCTATTGCGACACCCGCTGTTGCGATATCCGCCGATGCGACATCTGCTATTGCAATAATCGCTATTGCGACATCCGTTGTTGCAACATCCGGCGTTCGCAAACGTTTGCGAAAATCTGCTTCATGCGTAGCAGCGCGCGCGGGCGGGCACCTATGCGCGGGCGCACTCGAGAGGGCGCACAGATGCGCATTCGGGCGGGCGCACACTGTGCAATTGCATGAGCGCGCACCGGTGTACTTGCGCGAGTGGAGGGCGACGAGGTTGTTGGGCTCGCGGCTGAGGTGGCGCTTGGCGCCGACGGGCGAGCGCGCCTTGAAGCTGTGGCCCTGGTTCAGCAGTACCCACACCAGGTCGTCGGACGCGTTGGGGTAAGCCATGGCGCGACGAATGCGAAGACGGATGAGACTGGGAGGTAGCGAAAGGAGAGCACGTGTAAGTAGACGCAAGGGGATAGGCGAAAGAAAGGAAAGATTGACGAGGATGGAGGGTTTTAGTCGAGGGGGGGTGGAGGCTAGGGTTTGTGAGTGAGGGCGTGTTGCTAGTTTAGCCCTACCGTAGCGAGTCATTTCCAGCACTGTTTTGGAAGTTTTTTGTTCCCTTGGATAAAACTATTTCAAACACTTGCTATTTTAATCGGCCCAGCATGAATCTAGAGTAGAAAATGCAATAAATTTAATTATTAGAAGAGCAGAAATTACTCAGTATAATAAAAACGGTATGTACTGTAAAACAGCTTCATCTGTTTTCTTTATGGAGCAAATGTATGTAAATTCTTCAAGTGGAGTCAATAACGATCCCTATGAATATAAAGATTGTCCTCCAATCGGAAACATCTATCCATTCTCTCCACCTCCGCTGTGGCTCCCCGTCAGCGCGCCGCCTTGGAGTCACCTCAACAGATACATGAATTTGAACGGCGCAGATTCATCAGCCCAAGCGGCCGCTTCCACCATCCGTTTTTTCGAAACCAGGTAGTAGGCTCGTCTATTTCCGCTAGTTCTTTTGCCCGAGTGTTCGAGTCGAGCCTTACCGCCATGGCATCCGCCGCGGTTCCCGCTACTCTATATCGAACCACGAGCTCGCACCTGAACGGACAAAAACAAGGATCTCGAGGCTGCCAGCTGGAAGCGCAAGTTGCCCCGTGCGGCCAATTCGGTCAAACTAGCCGTTTGCGTCGCCTGCCATTTCGCAGCGCTGCTGCTGTCAGCAAGGGTCGCACGGGATCGGCGATTTCGCGTCGTCGGTTGGCGATTGTCGCCGCGACGGGCACGAATGTCGCTGCAGATGCGGACGTGGACCTTTACGGGCTTCTCGGGGTTGATCGTAGCGCGGATAAAACCGAGCTGAAACGCGCATTCCGCAAGCTGGCGCTTCAAGCTGAGTGTTGCATTCGGTGCGAGAGAGAATGGGCGAAATTAAGCCACCCTAAGAGAGCACATGGCGTATCGTCACTTCCCTCACACTCCGCTGCTTTCACTCTCGATACAGTCACGGCCCTTTGCCTCCGCTCCGCTCCGCGCGCTGTACAATAGTCGCCGCTGTAGGCCAGTAACGGTCGGCGGCGACTCCGTGTCGCGCCTCACGCACTGCGTGATTCGTGACGCATACGCGTCCCTCCCAAAGACCAAGTTCCGCGTTCCTGTCACAGCCGCTCCTTCCTGCTCATTCCTCACGCCATCTCGCCTCCCTCTCCGCCTCCCTCTCCGCCTCCCTCTCCACCTCCCCCTCCTCCTCCCCCCCTGCAGTACCACCCAGATGTCAACAGCGACCCGGGGGCGGCAGACACGTTCATTCAGCTCAGTAACGCGTACGAGGTAATAACGGGCAGCTCTCACCACTGGCAGCGCGCGCATCGTTATACGCATGCCTCTTTGTGTTCATGCTCAGAATACGCATTCCTTTATTGCATACGTCGTTATGCGCGTGCCTCATTATACGCATGCTCCAGTGTCACAAATACTCACTGCCAACGTCTGTGTGCCTGAACTGAATCAGTACCGCCACTATCTATGCAGCCTCAGTGCTGCTCACTCGCCCACTCGCCTCCACCCCACTAGCTCTACCCAGGTCAAGTGTGTCTGCTTTACTAATTGGCGACTATACAGAATCTGTGTATGTTTTCTAAGAATTCTCAAAAAACATACGCTGATTGGCGACTATTCAGAGCTGGGGGTGACGCCTGTACGCTCTCTCTTGCTGCTGCTTCCCTCTGCCTCTCACCCTGCCCCCCTCCCTTCCCCGCCCATCCCACCAGGTGTTGGTGGACGAGGAGCAGAGGGCGCTGTATGACACCCTACCACACGCCAATACACACCCTCCCACTCTGCTCCGCTCCGCTCCCCGCCCTGCTCTCCGCCCCGCTCTCCGCACCCCTCCCCCCCCCCCCCCCCCCCCCCCCCCCCCCCCCCCCCCCCCCCCCCCCCCCCCCCCCCCTCTCCCATCAGGTCTTGGTGGACGGTGAGCAGAGGGCCCTGTATGACCGGATTGCAGCAACACTCGCCAGTACACACCCCTCCCACTGCGCTCCGCTCCCCGCCCTGCTCCCCGCCCTGCTCCCCGACCTGCTCCCCGACCTGCTCCCCGACCTGCTCCCCGCCCCGCTCACCGCACCGCTCCTCGCCCCGCCCCATCCCCCGTCATCAGGCGATGGTGGACGAGGATGTCGTGAAGTACTTCTCGGCTGCTCTCACACTTCTCTGAACTCCCTCACTCCCATCTTTGCGCCCTCTTACTGTCCCATTCTTCTCCCCTCCTCCCTGTTACTCCCTTTCCCTGCTGCAGATGGTCTGCCTTGATCCTTGTCCCTCCTAGTGTAGGTGATTAGCATGCCCTCCCTTCCTCTGCGTGTGTCAGGCTGCCCAAGAAACAGGACTCGCACCTCCCCTCAGGGCTCAGTCAAATTGCTTCTGCTCCTCAGTACTGCTTGTCTCCGTGGGCTAGGGAAACGAAATTGCAGTAATAGAGAAACAAACAATCAAAAAGCGATGAACATCCCCCCCTTCCCACCCATCAGGTGCTGGTGGACGAGGAGCAGAGGGCGCTGTACGATCGGTTTGGGGCAGCAGCGCTGAGTCGTGACTTCATGGCGGGCAGGGAGGGCAGTGCGCAGCGCAAGGGAGCGGCGTGGGAGGCCTTTGACACGTGGGACGAGTTCCAGCCGTTCCAGCGCAAGTGAGGCACTCTAGTGAGGCAATATACTGAGGCACGGGCGGGGCACAGGTGGTGTGTGTGATTCCTATGAGGCATGCATGGGTCCATTCATGGGAGGCGTTTGACACGTGGGACGAGTTCCAGCCGTCTCAGCGCAAGTGAGTCAGCTCAGTGAGGTAGGGGCGGGTGGGGCACAGGTGGTGCGGCGGGAGTGAGCCGTGCCCCATGAGGCATGGTAGGGAGTCCATGGGAGGCGTTTGGCACACGTGGGGCAAGTGAGAAGCGCGTTGGGCACGGGTGGGGCATGGGTGGGGCAGTTTAGTGAGGCACGGGTGGTGTGAGCGAGCCTTTCAGCGCTAGAAAGCCCTTCCAGTTCAAGTCATCCCATTAATGAGCCGACTAGAGCTTCAGGCTGAGACTTTTCTCATGCCATGCACCACCTCACACAACACCCGCTGCTGCAACCCCCCCTGCTGCACAACCCCTTCTTGCTGCACGGCAGGACGCGCAAGGGCGACGCCAGGCAGGCAGCAGCAAGCAGGTGGTCGTCAGACAGCGAGAGCGAGAGTGAGAGCGAGGGGGAGGGCCGGATAGTGGAGGCAGTGACAGGCGATGTGGTGGAGTATCCTCTCTCTGCTGCCGTCAGGGACAGATTCGACGACGGGCGAATCAAAGGTGCGCTGCTACACGTGCCCTCTTGTCTTCTTACTCAAAAGGCAGTGACAGGAGACGTGGTGGAATATCCGCTGTCTGCTGCCCTCAGGGACAGATTCGATGACGGGCGGATCAAAGGTGAGGCTCTGTACCCGCTGTCGGCTGCCGTCAGGGATAGATTCGACGATGACCGCACCAAAGGTGAGTTGCTATTCGCGCCCTCTCTTGCAATGTGTCTCTCTCTCTCTTGTTCTGTCTAGCCCTGTAGTGCTCTGAGCTTTCCTGTCTTTTCTGTTCCCTGTCACACCATTCAAACCCCCGACATGTTTGTTCCTCTCTCCTTTCTGTGTGTGTGCCGTGCAGGCGTTGGCTTTGTGGTTGGCCGCAATAAAGGTGTGCCTGCCCTGTCACGCCACTTTCTCTCTGTCTCGTCCAATCTGTCAGCCACTGCTTCCTTTCCTCTGTCTCGTCCAATTTGCCAGCCACTGCTTCCTTTCCTCTGTCTCGTCCAATTTGCCAGCCACTGCTTCCTTTCCTCTGTCTCGTCCAATTTGCCAGCCACTGCTTCCTTTCCTCTGTCTCGTCCAATTTGCCAGCCACTGCTTCCTTTCCTCTGTCTCGTCCAATTTGCCAGCCACTGCTTCCTTTCCTCTGTCTCGTCCAATTTGCCAGCCACTGCTTCCTTTCCTCTGTCTCGTCCAATTTGCCAGCCACTGCTTCCTTTCCTCTGTCTCGTCCAATTTGCCAGCCACTGCTTCCTTTCCTCTGTCTCGTCCAATTTGCCAGCCACTGCTTCCTTTCCTCTGTCTCGTCCAATTTGCCAGCCACTGCTTCCTTTCCTCTGTCTCGTCCAATTTGCCAGCCACTGCTTCCTTTCCTCTGTCTCGTCCAATTTGCCAGCCACTGCTTCCTTTCCTCTGTCTCGTCCAATTTGCCAGCCACTGCTTCCTTTCCTCTGTCTCGTCCAATTTGCCAGCCACTGCTTCCTTTCCTCTGTCTCGTCCAATTTGCCAGCCACTGCTTCCTTTCCTCTGTCTCGTCCAATTTGCCAGCCACTGCTTCCTTTCCTCTGTCTCGTCCAATTTGCCAGCCACTGCTTCCTTTCCTCTGTCTCGTCCAATTTGCCAGCCACTGCTTCCTTTCCTCTGTCTCGTCCAATTTGCCAGCCACTGCTTCCTTTCCTCTGTCTCGTCCAATTTGCCAGCCACTGCTTCCTTTCCTCTGTCTCGTCCAATTTGCCAGCCACTGCTTCCTTTCCTCTGTCTCGTCCAATTTGCCAGCCACTGCTTCCTTTCCTCTGTCTCGTCCAATTTGCCAGCCACTGCTTCCTTTCCTCTGTCTCGTCCAATTTGCCAGCCACTGCTTCCTTTCCTCTGTCTCGTCCAATTTGCCAGCCACTGCTTCCTTTCCTCTGTCTCGTCCAATTTGCCAGCCACTGCTTCCTTTCCTCTGTCTCGTCCAATTTGCCAGCCACTGCTTCCTTTCCTCTGTCTCGTCCAATTTGCCAGCCACTGCTTCCTTTCCTCTGTCTCGTCCAATTTGCCAGCCACTGCTTCCTTTCCTCTGTCTCGTCCAATTTGCCAGCCACTGCTTCCTTTCCTCTGTCTCGTCCAATTTGCCAGCCACTGCTTCCTTTCCTCTGTGCCTCCCTTTCAGCCACCAACTTGCTCTTCACATCGCTGCTTATTCTTTCTCCGTTCTTTGCCACCACCCCCCTCATCTGCCACCACCCCCCTCATCTGCCACCACCCCCTCCTTGTACCTTCAACAGACCGTGGCGATCGTCACAAGCTCCCACCTGAGGTGAGAAGGTGGCAGCTGAGGTGAGAAGGTGCCATTGGCACGAGTTTGAGGGCATCAAGTGTCTTTTGCATCTATGCCCTACCCTCCTTCATCCTTCCCTCACTGTTCACCCTTCCCCATCATCCCCCCCCCCCCCACCTGTCTCCACTCGTGCTCTCCTCTTTCTCAATCCGTGCCTACCTATATGGCTGGTAGCGATACAGCCGCTGTTGTACAAGTAGGGAACGGGATGGTTTTTCCTTGTCACAGCTGTGAATGCCCTCATCTCTCACCTCGCTCGTCCTTGCTGGACCTTTCCTTACCCCTCCACACCCCTCCACTGCCTACCAGAACCTGCGGCTAGTGGAGATAGAACCTCCGTTCCTTGTTCCCCAGCTTGCTCTATCTTTCTCCCTGCTTCTCCTGAATTGATGCCTCTCGTGTCTCGTATCTCATGTCTCTCTGCTCGTCTCTGCTGGCAGAACCTGGGGTTGGTGGAAATAGAGCCGCTATTCCTCACCCTTCAGCTCGCTCCCTCTTTAGCCCTGCATCAACTGCATTCACGCCTCTCATATATCGTGTTTCTCTGCTCATCTGTGCTGGCAGAATCTTGGGCTGGTGGAGATAGAGCCGGTGTTGCTCGTGCCCGGCTTGCTCCTCATTTTCTCTTCATCTCCTGCATTCAGGCCTTTCATATCTCGTGCCTCTGCTCGTCTATGCTCGCAGAATTTGGGGCTGGTGGAGACAGAGCCGCTGTTCCTCGTCCCTCACCTCGCTCTCTCGTCCTCTCTGCATCTCCTGCATTCACGCCTCTCATATCTCGTGTCTCGTGTCTCCCTACTCGTCCGTGCTGGCAGAACCTGGGCCTGGTGGAAATCGAGCCGCTGTTCCAGGAGGCGGGCGAGGACGTGTGGCAGACAGACGCTTCGGAAAGGGCCGCCTTCGCCTCTTTACATCTCTATTCATGCCTCTCGTATCTCGTGTCTGCTCGTGCTCGCAGAATCTGGGCCTGGTGGAGATAGAGCCGCTGTTCCAGGAGGCGGGCGACGACGTGTGGCAGACAGATGCTCTTGAGAGTGCCGCCTTCGCCTATCTGGCCGACCTCAGAGTGTTGCGCACAGTGAGCTCTCCCCTCTCCCCCCCATCCTTCACCGCAGATTGTTCATTCTTCCCCCGCACCCCATTAGAGCCATCTTCCTATCTTTGGGTGTTGCTCATGCATGCACATGCACGGCATGTGCACGCACAGTGAGTTCACCCCTCCCTGCTCCGCACTGTGACCTCTCCCCTTCTTGCCCTATCTTCTTTCTGCCATCATAAGTCTCGCCATATCCCATAAGAGCCCCCTTCCTCTCGTTGTGTGTCCCTCATGCGTGCACATGCACGGCGCGGCGCATGCACACACGCACGCTTGTCCATGCACACACATGCATACACGCATGTATGCACACATGCTTGTGCACGCGCGTGCAAGCACACACACACACACACACACGCACACGCACACGCACACGCACACGCGCACGCGCACGCGCGCGCACACACACACACACACACACACACACACACCCACACACACACACACACACACACACACAGACACACACACACACACACACACACGCGCGCGCGCGCGCGCGCACATCTGATTGTAAGTTCCACCCATCTCTTCCACGCGCACTCTTGTTGGTCTAACAAGTCACTCTATGTGCTCTGCTCTCTGCTCTAACACCCCCATACACCCCAGGCCCCTTCCGTGCGAATCCCACATAGCCATCTCTCTCCACCCGTCCATCCCTCCCACCTCATCCCACTCTGTGTTCTTCCATCCCCTCTGCCTTTCTATTCTGCGTCCTTCCATCCCCCTGCCCTTGCACCTTCCCTCACCCACTCTGACCTTCAATTCCCGCTGCGCCTTTCAATACCCCCTCTACTCTGTGTCCTGCCACACCCGCCCTTCCCCTCCTCTTGCCCTGCGCCCTGCCATCTCTTCCCTTTTTTCCTGCCCAATGCCATGCTACCGTATTCCCCCTGCCCTCCCCGCCATGCATGCTGCCAGAAGTTTGACAAGAGGACCGACTCGTGGCGCATCCTGGATGCGCAGTCCCCGGGGTGTGGCAGCCTCGTGTACTGCTGCCCACCACCGCTGACCCCTTCTGCTCTGTGACCTACCATTCCCCCTGCGCTTCCCCCTGCGCTGCCCCCTGCCCGCCATGCGCTGCCCCCCTCCCACCATGCATGCTGGCAGGAGTTTGACAAGAGGACCGACTCGTGGCGCATTCTGGACGCGCTGTCTCCGGGATGCGGCAGCCCCGTGTACGACGAGGAGATTATCGTGTAGCCTAGCATGTGGGTTGCCTTGTGGTGACTTTTGAGTCCACTCACTAGTTTCTTTCTGGACGCGCTGTCTCCGGGGTGTGGCAGCCCTGTGTATGACGAGATCATTGTGTAGCCCCACTGCCCTGCGCTCTGCCATGCCCCCTGCCCGGCCACTGCCCTGCGCTCTGCCATTCCCCCTGCCACCCATCCTGGATGCCCTGTCCCCGGGGTGTGACAGCCCCGTGTATGACGAGGAGATCATCGTGTAGCCCAGTATGTGGGCTGCTTGCCTTGCCTCATAGTAGTACCATAATCTCCCCGATATACCACCCGCCGCAATAGAGAACCCCCGGGTAGCTTATGCAGGGGTGGGTGGGTAGGTGCTGTACTTAGGCTCGATTTTCTTACACCCCCATTTTGGTGAAAACAATATATACCCACTTTCCCGGTACAAGATCTCCTACAAGATCTCCTGTTACAGTGTTTCTCAACAGGTGAATGGCCACGTTGCAACATGTAACTTTCTGGACACATTCTGCTGACACTAACCATCCCAATGTACCGTAACAGTGAAGTTACCGTACTACGGCCCATCCCATGCCAAAATCCTCGAAATTCTTGCAGCAATGGACAGAGCGAGGCACATCGTACGTCAATCCATCTCCATCACCACCCAACCAAACACGCTAAGCCAGGACACAGGACGAAGCTGCGCTAGTACTGTAGCAGATTCTTAACCTGCATTTTGCTCAATGGGAAGAACTACCTTGATGCCCTTCTGGCAGTCGTTGCCAACGCTGCTGACAAAAAAGCCCCTGTACACGGAATTCTTGGTCGACGCGACAATAGTGAAGGTGCCCTGCTTGGAGGCCTTGGCGACGACTGTGAAGGGCGGCCCCGCGTTGCCAAAGTAGCACGATAAGTAGCGGTAAGTGTCCACGGCCACCACGTTGTGCTTGTGCCGCCAGTCGTTCCACTTGAACACTGCGGCGTTGGGAGAGAGCACGCGCAAGAGAGGGAGAGGGTGTTTTGGGTCGAGTCAAAGCAGCAGTTGCTGAGACGATACAAGTCGACGCCCGCTGCCAGCTTGTGCTCGTGCTCGTGCTCCCAGTCATTCCACTTGAACACTGAGGTGTTCGGGAGGGAGAAACACAAGCGGGAAAGGGGGGAATGAAGGTGGGGAAGAGCGGGGAGGGGAAGGGAGGGGGGTTTTCAGGAAGCAAGCAACGGGGAGGGATTTGGGAAGGAAGCGACATTGCTTTAGGCCGGGTTGATGCTTGCTGAGAAACAAGAGAGGGTGTGCGAGATAATGGGTAAGAGCGAGCGCGAGCTAGCAGAAGGGAGAGCGAATGACGTGAGTAGCTGATTGGCGAGGGGCAGCGGCAAAAGCAGCAGCAGCAGCAGCAGCAGCAGCAGCTAGGAGTCTATTTTGAGGCGCCTCAACAACAGCAAAAGCGGCAAAAGGAAAAGACGACTGACCAATCTTGTCGCCGTCGTGGATTTTGGGCGGCAGCCATGTCTTCACATGGTGCTCCAGCGACTGTACTTCCACCCCACCACCACCGTCTTGGCGTCCTGGCAGCCCACAGCAGCACACGGGGAGGAAGAGAGGGAGCACACAGGGGGGCGGTGTGGGGGGGGAGAGACAGACAGCCACGTCTTCACATGGTGCTCCAGCGACTGTACTTCCACCCCACCACCACCGTCTTGGCGTCCTGGCAGCACACAGCAGCACACGGGGAGGAAGAGAGGGAGCACACAGGGGGGCGGTGTGGGGGGGGAGAGACAGACAGCCACGTCTTCACAGTGGTGCTCCAGCGACTGTACTTCCACCCCACCACCACCGTCTTGGCGTCCTGGCAGCACACAGCAGCACACGGGGAGGAAGAGAGGGAGCACACAGGGGGGCGGTGTGGGGGGGGAGAGACAGACAGCCAGGTCTTCACAGTGGTGCTCCAGCGACTGTACTTCCACCCCACCACCACCGTCTTGGCGTCCTGGCAGCACACAGCAGCACACGGGGAGGAAGAGAGGGAGCACACAGGGGGGCGGTGTGGGGGGGGAGAGACAGACAGCCACGTCTTCACAGTGGTGCTCCAGCGACTGTACTTCCACCCCACCACCACCGTCTTGGCGTCCTGGCAGCACACAGCAGCACACGGGGAGGAAGAGAGGGAGCACACAGGGGGGCGGTGTGGGGGGGGAGAGACAGACAGCCACGTCTTCACAGTGGTGCTCCAGCGACTGTACTTCCACCCCACCACCACCGTCTTGGCGTCCTGGCAGCAGCAAGGAACAAGGGATGGGGGAAGCGCAGACACAGGGGGGAAGAGTCAAGTCAAGACGACTCTAGCAGGAATACCTTCACCCCACCACCACTGTCTAGGCGTCCTGGCAGCAGGAAGGGGAGCAGCACACACACACGCACGGATGGGTTGAGGAGGTCAGTAGATCTGACGCAAGCAGCAGTGAGCCATGTGCGCGTTCTGGTGCTCCAGCGCACGTACTTCCACCCCTCCACCGCCGCCCTGGCGTCCTGCCCGCATGCAGGGAGGGAGAGAGTAGTGTGGGGTTGGGGAGGAGCGCGTGCAAGAGGAAACGATCACACGGTGACTTGGTGTCGACTCAAAATGGCTCCACAGCATGTCCTTCCACCCCGCCACCACCGCCCTGGCGTCCTGACGTCCTGGCGGTACACAGAGAGTAAAAGAGGAAGCACACAGGAGGGGGGGGGGGGGGGGGGGGGGGGAACAGAAGCACACAGGGGGGAACCTCCACCCCACCAGCACCGCCTTGGCATTGTGGCGCACCGAGAGGGGAGAGAGCGCGAGAGGAGCGCACACAGAGGGGAGAGAGCGCGATGGAGAGGAGCGCTGAGTGGTGAGTGGTGTATAGAGTATGGAGTGGGCGGTGAGTGGTGCAAATGATTTTGCTTTGAATCTGAAAAGGGCGTGCAGGAGTGGCGAGAAACGGAGCTCACCGCAAGAGCGGCAGAGCGGATGGTCGTCCACGGAGTGTCCAACGACCCTGCACCGCACAACATCGCACAGCACCGCACATGACAGTGCGCGGAGGAGACAGGGGGGTGATGAGTGACGCGGCTGTTTTCATCGGCGAGTGTGAAACGGAGCCCGCTCGCTGCTAACACGCCGAGCCAGACAATCGACGCGGCTTACCCGCGAATAGCAGCAGAAGCAGCAGCAAAGGGGAGGAGGGGGAGATAATAAGGTTTTGCGTACCCGCCAGGAGCAGCAGCAGCAGCAAGGGGAGGGCGATGGGGCTCCACTTGACGGACGCCATTGGAAACGAACAATACTACTTCGCGGCCGCTTCCGCGAGGCGACGGGGTCTAGGAGGGATGAACAATACTACTTCGCGCAGGAAGTGAGAGATGGGAGATTTCCACGGGAATGAGCGATGAGAAGCTGGCTTGTTTAGTAACTTTGCAGCGGCCCATCTTATAGTAGAAGGCACGAGCGAAAGAGGATGCGAGTCACTGGATCACGAGCTACGGCGAGTCGTCTGGACTGAGCGTTCCGCTGAACTTGACGCATCACGAGCCCTCCGATGTGCAACCACGTCGCTCGCTCACATCATCAAAACGAGCTCTGAGCCGCTCGGAACGCCGCGGCGCCGCGCTTGAATGCCCGAGATTGAGATGCCGCGTTTATTGCCCGCGTTTGTTATTCGGGGGGGGGGACTTTTGAGTCGACTCAAAGGGTAAGAAATTAATATGCCGCATTTGTCACCATTTCCGAGGTCCGAGTTTGCTATTCGGAGCGAAGCGGAGCCTCTCGTGGTTTGTCTGGGCCCGAATCGCTGACTGCACGCAGTAAAGCTCGACAACATGATGGTATATACCCACCGAACCAAAAGTCAAACTTGGACTACGAGAGCGTCGATTTCGGCTTCTCTTTGCTTTGCTTTGCTCGCGTGATGCGTTGCGCTTTGTTCCCTGGCTGGCGCCGACCCACCGCAATCGTATCAAATCTACCCATGCCCCGACGTGGCCTTATGGCGGTGAGCGCTCAAACCGCCCACAAGTCCCACCCACTTTGATGCAGTTGCTTCAGAAGTGACTTTTGAGGTGCCTCAAAAGTCGCGATTGGCGCTAGAACCGCCTACAAGTCCCACTACGCTTCGCGAAGATTATCTCCTAAAGGAAAACAAAGAACGACAAGCTTGTCCCGATACTCAACGCGATACACGGCTTTGAATGTCTGGTCTCTCGCGCAACCGCCTTTGACGACCTAATCGGTCGGCGGAATCTTTGCGCGTTGGTGGCTGTGCTTTACCCCGCTGAGTCCCACTTCGTCCAAGCTAACCACCACCACTAGCGTTTGGTCGGGCTTGAAGCCGCGCTGCAATGTGTGATGCTGCTTTGCTTCACATCAAAACTTGGTTCGCGCAACCCTCACCACCCCACCCCAGCTCACCCCACCTCATCTCACCCACAGCGATGCCCGCGCAGAGCTTAGGGCGCAGTGCTTTAGAAATGAAGTTTGAAAATCTGTTCAAATCTGGTGTGGTTACCGTTTTCGCATATATCGTAGACATATTTCCCGCACCCAATCACAGTTCGATTCTCGACCAGGTAATCAGGGTACCAGGCCCACATTCGAACGCACGTTCGAACGTGCGTTCGAAGCGCGATTTCGAACGCGATCATTTCTACCCACGTTCAAAAGCTCCACGAATTGCGCGAAGCCTGGCGAGGACTAATCTGCATGCAACGCGAATTTCGCAATGTCCAGTTGTCTCGACCGGGTAACCTACGAGGTCTACGCACGCTTCGGAAATCGTTATCGGAGGTCGAATTTCAAAATTCGACCCGCCATGGTGCGTTGTAATGACCAGAGTTTTGCATCCGCGGTTCGAACTTGAGTATTACAGGTGTTCGACAACACGCTGAACTCGGAAAGGGGTACAGATTCGAACAAAAATCCAAACATCCTTTTTTTGCGCCAAAAGCACCGCGCCCTTACTCGCGCAACACCCAACGGTTGTTGGGTGTATGCAACACGGAAAAGGAACCAAATGCGCGAGGCACCCTTTTTGAGACCAAAATAATCCCGCCGACTACCCTCGCTACGTGTTTTACGCGAATTAGGATTCTCTAGTTCGACCGGCTCCACAAACCATTGCGCAAATTGTTTTGAATATAGATTTTTGGTAAAGCTCATGGAAGTTACATTAGCCAAGCAGTTTTGAACTACCAAAATTGTCAAGCCTGCCATTTTTTTTTTATGTAATGAGCAGAGTCCAACCTATATTGTTGTTTACTCAGGTGCTCGAGTCAAGGTGTATTGTATTTGTCCAAGGTATAGAGTTCATGCCGCAACTGTTCCGTTTTGGATAACAAAAATCATCACGTTGAACAAAAATCGGGCATAAAATAGAAAACATCAATTGAAAATTATGCGACTCAAAAGGGATCAACCCTAGGAGCATGGCGGGTTCGCCATGTTTGGTGTTGATCCCTCCCGAATGTGCTTCTATGTTTCTTACGATTTTTAGGATTCATTTTCCTGCTTGCAGACTCTACCGAATGCTACCGGTGAAATATATAAGCACGTAATTTACATATGTCCCGCAGTCAAAGTCGACGCGTTGTTCTCAATTGGCAATCTGTTCAGATTTGGTTCGCTGCTCTATCTCGACGATATCTTGGTCTTCCCTGTTGCAATAGTTGCATACAGACCTCGTCAGGTTTGAAATTACTCAAAATCTTTATAAAAGGCTTTCAAGAACCGATAATCAACAAAAGCATACTGACTATACTGTGATTACAGATATACAAACAATACTTGATCTATTGAATTAGAGCAATCCAATTCGCAAGGAATACACAACGAGGCTGGTCGATGGGATTGAGCCAAACTTGAAAAGGGATGCAACGTGCAATCAATTCATGGAAAACCAATTTCGCCTGCACAAGATTCGGGACTCGTTTCGAACTTGGCACAGTATTTGGAGTGCTTGTCTCCACTAGCAGGTCCCACCTATAACAACCTTCCCTCCAGACTTAGGGATTATTCATGATTTTGTGTCATCCACTATTTGTGTCAATCTGGATTGTGGAAAAACACAAGTTGTAATACAACAGCTTGTGCCAACTTGCCAAAACTGCTGGGGAAATTTTTACACAGTAGAACTTAGATTAATATAATGATTCTTGAGTCTTTTCAGTCCGAGCCAGGGCTCTTGCTAAGATTTAGGCCCATATGAAGTAGCAACAAAAGAAAAAAAGAAAAAGTTTGATCCAACGTTCAAACGGGCAAAGTTTTTGTCCTTTTTTTTCATTTTCTTTTGCATAGTCTAATTGCACTGATACTCTGGTTGACCACAATATGAATATGATTTTAGTAAGTATGAAATATTTATGCTGCTGGCAGTGTCAGTGTCTGACCTGATAGTCCGCTAGCAGACAAACGTAGCAAGTTGGGCTGCGAGGGGCATGCATGGGGGACCTTGACTAGTAGAGAGTGATTTCTATTGAGACGCGAGGGACCAAGGGGGTGAGGGGGTGTGAAAGGAAGAGGGCCGGGCAGAGAGATACAAAGGACATGGGGACGGGGGCTGGGTTGGGAGAGGTGCAGGGGAGCTGGGGAGGGGGGGAGGGGGGGGGGGGAGGAGGGGGGTGGACTAGGGCTAGGAGATTAGCGAGGGACTAGAGGGGGGGCTGGTCTGGTAGAGGAGCGAGGGACTTGGTAGGAGGCTTGGGTTGGGCAAAGCGTGAGAGAAATGAAGAGTAACGAGGGAGGAGAGAGAGGGGGAGGGAGGCTATTATGATATTTGTCGGTATCGGAAGAAAGCGTACGAGATGTCTGAAAATTCAGGTGAGTTTCAACTGGTCGTGTTGTTTTTTTTCTTTTCTCAGACGAGTTAAAATCCTTCCTCCAGAATATATATAGTTGCAATATTGCTTGAAGAAATTCGTGACTGAGTTTTTTCAACGTTGCTGTACGCATTGAATAGAACTTGTCGCACGACAAGAAATTGTCGCACAGCAGCACGCGAAATGAAATTTCGAAACCCAATTCGTAAGGTGTCGCCGCATGCCAAACTGGAAAATCCGAAGCTCGAGTCTGAAGACCGGCAATTCGGAAAAGCACATTCGGGATGAAACAAATACCGGATGACACAAAGCCATGAATACGGTCTTAGTGCTTGTTACAGGTCAGAAAATTGAAGGACTGTTGCTCTACACCAATCCCTTGTCAGAGACAAGGCTAAAATATTTGACAACAGTGTGGATCGGGTCACAGTGGCAATCGATCCCTTACCTGTAACACGCCCTCATGTCTCTCTCTCCGTAAGGACGTGTTCCAAATGTGGGAGTCCATTGGGTCCGATGCAGACCCGGCGGACCAGCTCGAGAACAAGCTCCTACAACAATGCGGGATTATTTGGTCCTATCCTGCAGCTCGGGATTATTTTTTGTTATGGTGTTCGAATGGCACTACAACAATGCCTTTGATTTGGTCGCCAACCAGTCCGCTCATGGTCAGTAAACAGTAATTGCTGATATAATGTTTGCAAACTTTCTCAACGCTCGTGATTTTCGTACAAGATTATGTCGAGAGTTTCTAGCTGGCACTTTCAAAAAGTAACTAGATTTCAGCAAGTAAGCTTTTCGTCTTCACGCGGCGATGTACAACCCGGAATGCAATATATCGAGTAGACGTGTCCATTTCTGCTCCACGGTTGGTCTGCCAAATGGGTTCGTGAAACCAAAATTTTGGACCAAGCATACAAATTTTAGCAACAGACCAGGTCGGATCGGACCAATCACATAAGACCTAATAGCTTCTGTCCATCCCCCACCCCCATATCTTAGGACACCTCACCTTAAAGCTCAAGGCCCAAATTGCGCAAGGTTAGTAATCTTGCGCAAGGGTTTGGGCTGGTCAAGAAAGTGTTGGGAGGGTGGGGCTGACTTATTTTGTACAAGCTCTCGCAAACACTCGCTGAGTTAGCAAACCCCAAGACAAACATTCTGTTTAGGTCAGAGAGTTCCAAATTGAGAAATACTGAAAGTTGAAGTTTCTGCAGTGAGATTGGCCTCGACCAATCAGATTCATTCGTACCCACCGTAACCCATCACTCGACAATAGCTGCGCAAGATTAGTAGTCTTGCTCAGCGCGGCCCATAGTTTGAGCCTTGAGCTTTAAGGGAAATCGGCAGGGTTGGAGGAGGATCGAAGTCTCACATTGACTCTGCCATGATCAATCAGCACACCGTTGTGCCCGACTACATAGTTGCGATCGCCGGACAACCCGAGCCATAGGTTGCATGATAAAAAAAATTATGGGGCGAAATTCAACTGTTAACAGGAATGGAGTGTTGGCCCCGCCCTCACTTGGGCTAAGCCGACCTTATGGTCGGGTGCACAGGAGGTGCGGCCGACCATCCGCAGAGGTCGACGCCGGCCTAGGCGTGCAGGTCGACAAAGCTGGATGACCTGTAGGGGACCGCTGCAACGTCACCATCGAATTGAGCCGACGGCCTACTTCGATAGGGAAGGTCGACGAAGGTGGTCATCGACCTGCACGGGACTGTCGAGGAGCCGTTAACGAGGGGAGCTCGATGGCAGCAACTGACCGAGTCTGTTGACAGAGGGGTCCGTCGATCATAGTGGTCCTCAATGGGAGTCGTGGTCGATGAGGGAGGTCATCGACCAAAATGCTGAGATGACCCCTGGTCGACCAAATAACCTCCTCGACGAGGTTCTATGGAGGCACGTGAACGACGTCGAGGTTGTGATGGCGAAGGCGGCCTTCGGCTGGTATCCCGAGGTTGACGTGACCCTTCAAGCGCAACCGTCGGCACATGGCCGACTTGACACTCGCACGACAATGCACAATGTGCTCGACCGCCACCGTGCACCTGTGAATTTGGTGCACAAATGTGTTGTTGTCACTCGCAGTTGCAACGTTGGCAGGCTGCTCTGCAGCAAAGTTGGCAAGCCGCCCTGGTGCAACGTTTGCAAGCCATTGACTTGCTCTGTTGGCACGTCGCTCTTCTGCAACGCTGGGTGCCTCTACGCAACGCTAGCAGATCATCGACCTGGCTGTGCTGGCGGTCGACTAGCTTGCATACTAGGTTGACATTTGCACTTTTCCCCTATTAACGACAAGTGCTAGAGAACGCAAAGGAAAGCTGCAATTACTTGCACACCCATGCCTTCCCTCGTAGTTTTCTCCCACCATTGTAGAGTGAATCCCCGTATGGCGAGGTGAGCATGGACGGCCTTACAAGGAACCTTCAGCCGATTGCTCACAATCCTAAGTTGTTTGTAGGCTGGCAGCCGTCTTTGCCGCCATGGTAGGCCAAGAGGCTTGAGCAGGCGTAGCAGATACCCTGCAGGTGAGGGAGACTGATGCAAGGAGAAGCCATGTAGATGGCGAGTTCGGGCCGGTACTCCCCTTAGAGATGGTTCTCCTAGGGATCCACGCATGGGCGGCGGAACACCCTTTTCGTCCTGCATCTCCTCGACAGGTGCGCTACGAAGGCAGCGTTGACGAGGACGTCAACGGTGGTGATCTAGTTGGCGACATTGAGGGCACGAGGAATAGAGGAGTGATCAGGTTTGCTGACGATGGCATCGAAGGGAATCAGGCACGAGTGCAGCGGTCGACGGCGGCCACAAGTAGCTCGCGTGTCGACGTCGTCGGATGACATTGCGCTCCTCAGTGAAACAGTAGGAGGGCCATGTCGACGACGGATGTGACGACGGGTGGGATCGCGCTGGCGAACGACTACTTCAAGTTTTTGCTGGACAAGAATGCGATGCCAGCACCACTGCAAGGCAAACGAGACCTCATCACGTGGAGGGAGTCTATCGAGCCTCACCTGGAGATCGCCTGGCTGAAGGGTTTCGCCGACGGCAACGTGCCGACGTCGGACGAGGACGACGTCGAGCTGCGGCCGAAATTCCGCGCGGCTCACTAACTAACCTTTACGGTTATCTCAAGGTGTTGCTCGCCAATGGTGCAGATTGTGCTGAAGCCGTGTCGACTTCGACTGGACGCATGTCACCAAGCGTGGCCGTTCATCATGTCGACCTACCAGGCGATAGACGACTTGAACATTGGCCAGCTAGAGGAGCAGCCGACACACCCCAGGATGGGCGAGCAGACATGCGGATGGCCCACGTCGACAACTTGACGGCGTTATACATTACGCATGTCGTCAAGGGCCTACCGAGCGGCTACAACCTCATGCATCGAATGCTGGTGGTGCCTGGCATGCGGGAGTCGCTCGATGATGACACCCTCATCAGCCACATCGTCAAGGATGAGGTGATGCAGGAGGCAGAACGGCCCACGAAGCTCCTTCCGCAGGCGAATCATGCCGCCCCAACGAACCAGAGTCATCAGCAGGGGCAGCGCGAGAAACCGGGCGGAGGTGGTAGCGGAGGTGGGTGGTCGACGGACGACGTTGACCAAACGAAGTCGACGCGGGACAAGGTGTCAGAATGTTATTCTCTAGCCTGTAGTGGGGTGCTCTGTAGCGATCTAGGGTTTGCTATATGTATCCTCATTGCTGCTAGTGAAAACCCTCTTCTTTTGCCTAAACTGTCTCTTGCCTAGCTAGGACTCTCCTAGCTATGGCTCCTAACACTACATACTATTTTGACATGGTATCAGAGCTTAACGTTCCTGGCCTGTGGGCCCACTTCACTGCTTCCGCTGCTACTGCTACTCCCTGTCCGCCGCGCGCCCCGTGGTGCGCGGCGTCGAAATTAGGGTTTTCAGCCCGCCGTGCGCCCCGAGGCGCGCGGCGGTTTTCTGCCCGCCGTGCGCCCCGAGGCGTGCGGCGGTTCTCTGCCCGCCGTGTGCCCCGAGGCGCGCGGCGGGTTTCTGCCCCGTCACTCGGCGCGTCGCCCCCGGGAGGCGCTGCGACGGGCGACGGGGACCCGCGCGTCGCCCCCCGTCGCCCGTCGTGGCCTGCGCGCGGCCCGTACAACCCGCGCGCTGCTCGTACGGGCTGCGCCAGGCCCGCGCGCTGCTCGTACGGGCTGCGCCAGGCCCGCGCGCGGCTCGGACCGCCTGCGCGCGGTTCGGGAGGCTGTGCCAGGCCCGTGGGCGGCCCGTTCTTCGCTGCCCCTGTCCTCCCCGCTGTCCCCCGTGCTTCTGAAGGCGCCCCACCCCTCCTTCTGCCCGTTCTCCTGGATTAGGGTTTGGGGGTGGGGGGTATGGGGATGCAGCTTCTGAGTGCTGTTCCCTGCTCCATCCCTCCTCCGTCTCCCTGTGCTGCAGCTGCCGCTGAGGGGGGGTGGACCTGTTGGAGCCGACGGAGTGGTACTAAGGGGGGGGGTGAAAGGGGAGTGGAGCTAGCGGTGTAGCAGCGGGTGTGTGTTAGGGGGAGTGGGATAGTTTGGGGAGGTTGAAGGGGGTGGCCGCCGTCAAGCCAGCAGCTCCAGTCGCCCGTGAGACCGTTGCGCCAGTCGCCCGTGAGCCCGTTGCGCCAGTCGCCCGTGAGCCCGTTGCTCCAGTCGCCCGTGAGTCCGTTGCTCGTCTGCCGCTACTTTTAGCCGCGGAGCCAGTTACTCCAGTAGCCCGTGTGCCAGTTGCTCCAGTTGCCAGTGTGCCAGTTGCTCCAGTTGCCCGTGTGCCAGTTGCTCCAGTTGCGCCGTGTGCCAGCAGCTTCAGCTGCCGCCCACTACCTCCTCTCCTCTCATAGTCTCTTTCCTCCTCCTCACTTGCCCGTTGTGACTACCACTAGCTTTGCTCATAATTGTGAACTTTAAACTATTGCTTCTTGAACTTGTGCTCAGAATGTGTGGTGACATTGTGATCCACCCTGAGCTTGTACTGCTTTGTTTGCTCTGCTGATTACACCCCACTTTGGCTATGGGGGTGTGTCAGAATGTTATTCTCTAGCCTGTAGTGGGGTGCTCTGTAGCGAGTACAACCCATCTAGGGTTTGCTATATGTATCCTCATTGCTGCTAGTGAAAACCCTCTTCTTTTGCCTAAACTGTCTCTTGCCTAGCTAGGACTCTCCTAGCTATGGCTCCTAACACTACATACTATTTTGACACAAGGGTCGTAGAGCCGGTGGGCGACGGCGAAAGTGCTGGCTGTGCGGCGACCCCGACCACCTCTCCTTCGAGGGTTCCGACCCCGACAACTCCGACGACGATTACCACAAGGGCGGCCACAGGAGATCGACCAATGGTCGTAGAAGTTAGATTGAGAGATTGCGGAAGGAGAAGCAGGATGTCGACTCCTCCAACGGCAAGGGCCGAGGCGATGGGGATTTGTTGTGCTCGATGGTCGACGTTGTGGAGCGGACACTATCGCTTGCGTCGGAAGTGGGGGAGGACTTCCAGGAGGTCGCGGGCGCCGTGCAAGTGAATCCGACTGTGGTGCTGCTCGACAGCGGCTGCTCGCACCATCTCCTATGGAAAAAGGAGGCATTCGTCGACATGGCGCCGAACGGCGACGTGAAGCGTGTGCGTGGCTTCAACCGGGCTCTGCAGACCGTCAAGGGCCGTGGTACCGTCGCTCTGCAAGGAGGGCCGGGAAGCGGAATCTCGTCTCCGATGTTCTCTACGTTCCGGCATGCAGGCGAACTTGCTGTCTGCCGGCCAGTTGCAGGAAAGCAGCGCGAAGCTGCAGGACAACGGCGACGAGATTCTACAGTGTCGAATGCAGGCGAGGTACTTGGTCGAGCATGCTACACTGGCCACGCCATCTGCACCGACCTTTGCCCCTGCTCGTCAAAGCCGTCGTTGACGGCACGTTAATAGCACACGTAGAGCAACCCACCCTTCTCGCGCTTCAAGATCCTGCAACTGATTCTTGCCCTTTTCCTTATCGCCTTAAAAAATCTCTTGCGGAGAAGCTGTCACCTATCCACCGAGAAGCGACAACAAACCTCCTCTTGTATAAAGCGAGCACAAAGACTCCGATTCCTCCACTTTGACAGGTGTGGGATCCTTTCCATCCATCCTGACCTTCGGCATTCTAGGCTCTTAAGGTACCCATATTAACCTCCGTAAATGGCCTCCAGCATAGTGCTTCTCCCCAGGCCTCTAGTGGATGTACTTTTAGGACACAGGCATAACGTATGCTTTATGTGCTCCTAATAGGATGTCGGCCATCTCAGCTATATTTCTAGATATCCCAATAATCTGTGCAAGAATTTATGTTTTGTGCGGTTTGGATTTCCTGAGTGTGTGTGAATGTTATTTGAATTGGGCAGATATCTGAAGTGATTCATCTGCTCAAGAGCTTTCCGACGAACCAAGAATCGTCGCGATCGGAGCAATATCAAGAAAGTTACGAACATTGGAGTTCGTATGCTTTCTGTACTTTGGTTGCGGCGACTATTGGAAGTTGTGGGGTTTGCTCCATAAGGGGTATAGACTTTTGGGGTTGGGAAATTCGGTCCCATCACTGTAGATGCTGCCATGTGGTTGGGGGAAGCCAAACCAGGTTGGCAAGTGTGGCCAAGTGGGTTGAGGTGGATGGCATGAGTTGGGAAAGTGACAAATGTGAGAGTGGGGTTGCCTATGGAGAGGGGAATTGTGTGGCATGGGGTTTCCTTTGGTTGGGGACTCCTTGGGACCTTCTCTCTCGTCCTCCTCATCCCCTCCTACCTGGTTTAGTGCTACTCTAACTCTTGTGTGTGTAATCCTTTGTGTGGAACTTGTGAACTTGTGACTCCAATTGTGATTGAGTTAAGCTTGTGGCAGCTTACCCCCTAGTGCGCCGAAAATCATAACTCGAGATTTACTCCACCATTTGATACGATTCAAAATGGCAAAGATAGCCCTGGTTACAGGCTACAACATATCTGAAATTGGTGGAGTTTCAACGGTGAAATTTTCGTCGACGGCGTTTCTTGTGAAGTCGCGGTTTCTGTCCAGAATTTGAAGCCAACGATTTTGAGTTATTTGGGCACCTAATCTTCATAGACTCAGTCCTTAATTCCTAACAAGTGGTATCAGAGCTGATTGAGGACGCTATGGGGAGTCTACTGAAGTGTGAAGACCCTCTTAGACCCACCATGGCCTGTGGGCGTGCCTAAGTGGAGTTCTGGAGGTTGGGAGTGACTTCCGCCAAGGAAAGGGAAACTCTGCCGAAATTTCGTTGGCGCCGACACTTGTGAAGATTGTGTGGATCTGCGGTGTGGACAGCAAAAGGGGAGCTGAAAACCTCTGATTGGGAGCAGAGGAGATGAGTGGAGAAGCAGCTGAGAAGAAGAGTGAACCGCCACCGTCCAAGATCGAGGCTTTGGACGGCTCCAATTATGAGGAATTGAGCGGGCTTACGGGGAGCGCCTTCAAGCGCTACAAGCTGCTGAAACTTGCGATGGGAGAAGAGAAGATGCCAGAGGAAGGTGACACAAGGACACAAGCACAAGGCACACAAGGACAAGCAGCACGTCAAGCTTCACAACGCGGAAGCATTAGGGCAACCCTTGAGCGCGGCTAGTGATGGCATCGCCCGCAACGATAGGGACGACGACCACGGCGTAACACACCCCGAAGTGACGAATGCGGCCAGAAGCCAACCGTTCGTCACGATTCCAATGCCAACCGGCGAGTTAGCACTGCCATAGTCGTGTCAGAATCCCAGCCACTAACCACTGGGATAAAAGGGCTTGTTTGTGTAGCGGGTGAGTGCGCCCATAACCCCCCAGGCCGCCATACCTGTAACCCTTCCCTAGGATCAATCGGGGATCACCAGTGGACCTCTGACACCCCCCCGCACTGGGATGCCCGAGGTGCCAACACCGGGATTCGAACTCGAGACCTTCGCTCTGATACCATGTCAGAATTCCAGCCACTAACCACTTGGATAAAAGGGCTTGTTTGTGTAGCGGGTGAGTGCGCCCATAACCCCCCAGGCCGCCATGCCTGTAACCCTTCCCTAGGATCAATCGGGGATCACCAGTGGACCTCTGACACGTCGATCCGCTCAAGCCGCAGCGTCCGCCTTGCTTCAATTCAAACCAACGAAGTGGTCCGACCATTCAGGTGTGCTTACTCACGATAAACATCTTTTTTAGTGCCGAATACATCTCGGAGGACTCGGCAAAGTTTCGATACGCCGTGTCGCTGCTGCGTGGACCCGCGATGGACTAGTTGCGCTTCATTGTCATGAAGCCAATAGACTACGAGACTTTACCGACACGGGAAGGACAAACCGGACCCTTGGCGTCGTCGTATTTCGTCGAAGTACTCCAATATCGCACGTGGGACACGTGGTGCACAGGTCTACACGCGGGATTTGAGCTAATTGCGGCTTCGATCGTGGCGAGTCAGAGGCTCCGCACTTGTTGCCAGCTCAGTTCCGTCCAGGACTACACTAGCGGGTTTTTGGGGCGTTGTGCGAGCAGTTGGGCTATATGCATGAAGGAGAGCGTATTGACCGCTACATCGGCGGCCTAAAACACAAGATCGCTTAGGAGATTCAACTGCGCAACATCACTGAATTCAATGTCATCCTTGATATGGTGCGAAAGCTTGACTTCGTGCGCCGATCAAGACCGGAATCCTATGGCAGCGACAGCAGCTGGGGACATCGGCCTCGTGGGATGGACGAACACGCCACGATACGCGCTGTCGCTGCGAATGCCGATGCTGCACCATTCAAAGGGATGCGGAGATAACTCTAGCAACGGGAGCTTGACTACAGGGAAGGCACGTGTGTGAGAGGGGTCTCTACTTTCGTTCACTTAGTCGTTTCCAAGTGCTCACACTGCTTGCTAGTTCACGGGAGAAATTGGCAAGAGTTTCATTAGGAAACCATGACAACAAGTGCTTAGATTGATAGCAACAACATTGGCAACACAGACTACATCAGAGCTAGCTAGGCTGCCGGTCGACCTCCAGCGCAGCACGGTTGACCACGATCTAGCACAGCGGAGCTCGCACCGCTCCAGCGTTGCAGAGTAGCGGTGTGCGAACGTTCCAGGTCTTCGATGTTCCAACGCTACAGCAAGACGGTTGCACAGTATTGCACCTGTAGGACAACGGTGCACCAGCTTCGCAGGTGCGTGTAGCTGGTTGGTGCTGCTCGCCTTGTCACGAGCACAGCGCAGACGCCTGGCAAGGTCCACGCCAGCGACTGTGCTCACCAGCCACGTTGACCTCGGGAGACCACTCCGGAGGTCGCCCTCAGAGAAAACCACCACTGCGACTTTCGCACACGTCGCCCGGGTATCCCGGTAGACCAGGCTATCAAAAGAACTAGGCAAGAATGATTGAAAGGAGAGGGGTTTCACTAGCAGCAGTTGGGGTACATATAGCAAACCCTAACTGGGTTGTACTCGCTATAGAGCACCCCACTACAGGCTAGACAATAATAACATTCTGACACACCCCCATAGCCAAAGTGGGGTGTAATCAGTACAATGAGCAGGCATAGCAGTAGTTCACAATTATAAGCAAAGCTAGAGGTGATCATAGAGGGCAAGTGAGGAGGAGGAGAAACTGTGAGGGCGAGAAGATGAAAGGCGCCGACTGAAGCTGCAGACACACGGGCAACAGGAGCGGCGCGCACAGTGGCTACCGAGCGCACGAGGGCACCGGACTACGGGAGTATCTGGCTCCGCGGCTACGACGAGCACACACAGGAGCAACGGACCCACAGGCGACTGGCGAAGCAGGCTCGCTGGGCTACCGAAACGCGCGAGGGCATCCGGACTACTGGCGCTGCTGGCGTCACGACGGCTACCTCCACGCAACCTCCCCCGACCGTCCCACGCCCCTCTCACACACCCCCTGCTGACACCCTAGCTCCACTTCCACGACACCCCCCTTAAACCCTAAACCTCGGCTCCCACACATCCACCCCCCTCAGCGGCAGCTGCAGCAGTGGGAGACGGAGGAGGAGGAGGAGCAGGGGACGGCGCACACACACGGCACCCCCATAGCTGCCACCCCCACACTCCTCACCCCCAAACCCTAAAAACGGGCGGAACGGGGGAAGGAGCGCGGGGGACGGCGAGGGGGACGGCGCTCGGCCCCCAGGACGCCACCACGGGGCAGCGAGGGGCCGCGCGCGGCTCCCCAGGGCGGCGCGACGGGAAATCGGGGCCGCGGGGGGTCGCGCGCGGCTCCCCAGGGCGGCACGACGGGAAATCGGGGCCGCGGGGGGTCGCGCGCGGCTCCCCAGGGCGGCACGACGGGAAAACGGGGCCGCGGGGGGTCGCGTGCGGCTCCCCAGGGCGGCACGACGGGAAATCGGGGCCGCGGGGGGTCGCGCGCGGCTCCCCAGGGCGGCGCGACGGGAAATCGGGGGGGGGGGGGGGGCCGCGGGCGACGGGATCGCGGGGCCGCGGGCGTCGGGATCGGAGGGCCGCGGGCGACGGGATCGGGGGGCCGCGGGCGTCCCCCACGGTAGGAAACCGCCGTGCGCCTCGGTGCGCACGGCGGGGAGAAAACCGCCGCACGCCCCGAGCGCGCGGCGGGATGAAAAATCCGTCGCACGCCACGGGGCGTGCGACACAAAGAGTAGTAGGAGCAGCGGAAGCAGGTGGTGGGGCCCACCCACAGGATCGACCCATCTGGATCGTCCTGCTCTGATAGCATATCAACAGAATAACTAGGCAAGAATGATTGAAAGGAGAGGGGTTTCACTAGCAGCAGTTGGGGTACATATAGCAAACCCTAACTGGGTTGTACTCGCTATAGAGCACCCCACTACAGGCTAGACAATAATAACATTCTGACACAGGCAACCGTGCCTGGTCGTCCAGCCCTGTTGGTCGCCGGCTACACCAAACCTGGCGTCTCAGGGTCAGCGTCCACTTGCCCAGGATGCCACCCAGGACGCCAAGCAAACGCCCAGGTCGACGTCCAGTCCCCAAGGACGCCGTACAGTCGCCCAGGACGGCGTCCACCTGGTCGGCTCCCTCCAGCCAGGCGCACTTGCAGTGGCCCTCGTGCCCAGTGCTCCAGGTCGGCTGCATCCCCCCACACACCCGACCACGAGGCCGGGTCCACCCAAGCGAGGACGGGGCCAAGCACGACTCCCGTTGACACTCCCTTGCCGCGTTCACGCTTGGGCCCCTAGCCCACACGACAGCAATGTTGAGAGAATAACTCGGCAGCGTGCACACAACACACAGCATGCCGGACACCGCACCAGCAGTGCAGAAGGGCATGGCACCTACTGCTGCACGTCGTTGTCGCCGTCGCCGACTTCGGCCATGCGCACCTGGCAGATCGTGACAGAGCACCGGTTGAAGGCCGAAGAGTGCAACACCTTCATCAGGAAGTCGGCCGATTGCTCGGTGGTCGGGATGTACTTCAATGTCAACTTCCCCCGCTTCACCATGTGCTGCAACCAGGCCTGTCGCCGCTCCATGTGCTTGAGGTTGCCTGTCAACCCCATGCCCTCGGCAACTGTGATGGCCAAACTTGTTGTCCACCCGAAGGACATCGACTTACCGGCGTCCAGCTGCTGGAACTCTGCCAGGAGGAAGCAAAGTCTGTGTCCCTCCTTCCCGACTTCGGTTGTCGCCACGTACTTCGACTCGGTCGACGGAAGCGTCGCGCACTTGATGCGCTGGCTCGACCAGGAGACTGCGGCCCCTCCGTAGATGAACACGTAGCCGACCATGCTCGTCTGGTTCTGCTTGTCTCCAGCGTCGTCGGCGTCCACATAGCCGACCAGCTCCAGTGACTCTGGTCCACTGCCAAACTCTAGGGCAGTGTCACGTGTGTTAGCGAGGTAGGCAAGGCAGTGGTCAACCTCGCGCCAGTGCTGTTCGCTCCTCACCCCCGAGGTCTTCCTCGCAGATAACCACCCCGGTGACCTTCGCACACGTCGCCCGGGTATCCCGGTCGACCGGGCAACCGTGCCTGGTCGTCCAGCCCTGTTGGTCGCCGGCTACACCAAACCAGGCGTCCCAATGTCGGCGTCCACTCGCCCAAGACGCCATCCAGGCGCCCAGGTTGGCGTCCGGGCGCCCAGGGCGCCGTGCAGACGCCCAGGTCGGTGTCCACCTGCTCTGCGCCCTCCAGCCAGGCGTCCTTGCAGTGGCCCTCGTGCCCACTGCTCCAGGTCGGCTGCATCCCCCCACACACTCGACCACGAGTTCGGCTCCGCTCAAGCGAGGACGAGGCCAAGCACGACTCCCGTTGACAAGGGTGCTGCTTCACGTGCAACAGGCCGGGGCATCACAAGAGTGAATGCCTGGAAAACGCTAAGGGGAAGGGGAAAGTTGAGCTGTTGAAATAGACCAAGCAACAGGGAAACTCTGAAAGTCACTAGCAGACGAATCCTCTACTGACAGGTCACGCCGCTCGCCCGACCCAACCGACCCTCACCGAGTGATTGTGCCGGTTCACGCAATCGACCACACCCGGCCGAAAATGGAGGGTACAATGATAGACAGCCCTATACCGCTTAGTGGGAAAATACAGTCAGACTTGGTTAAAATCTTCATAAACGAAAAATCCAGCCATAGCCTGATCAATACCGCCACAGTTGGAGACGGAAACTGCCACTGGATAGGGGTTTATCTGAGATTGACGCACGATTGGTCGAAGTCACGCCACTAGCAATACGGGAACATGTGGACTGAGTTCGGATACGATGCGAGGGTAACTTCACATTTACCCAGGAGATGCTCGCAACGACTCTTGACGTGACCGACATTTTACTCGGCCGTGATTGGCTGCGAAGAAAACAATCCACGAATCGACTGGACGACAGGTGATTGCACTGTGCAAGTGAATGAACGGTAACAACATCGCCCTACCTCGCTGGAGCTCTCTTGAGTCTTTGTCAATGCAATCACGATGATACACCCCATAGCGGCAGAAGCTGGCGTGTACACAGTTGACATCCAAGAACCTGATGCAGCAGACGAAGGAAGCCATTTGCAGAAACTGCTCGTTGACGTACCGGGTGACTTGGCAACACTACTGAGCAATATAGCGGGATTTTTTTAGGACGATATACCGGAGGAACTGCTACCTCAGTGACCGCACGACCATAGGATAGAACTGAAACCGGGGTCACAGCCGACAGTACAGGAATAGTTCAGACTGACCCAACCCAAACTGGACAAACCGCAGAAGCATCAGGGCTACCTGCTCGAGAAATAGTTCATTCACCCATGTTCGTCGCCCTTCGCCACACCGATACTGTTCACACCGAAACTTTTGCATGTGCATAGATTACCATGTACTGAACCGAGTTACCATCAAGTGCCGTTATCCCATCCCGCAAACCGACGAACTGATTGATGGACTTCGCACAGCCCGAGTCTTTTAGAAAGTTGACCTTCTAGGAGGTTACCACCAAATCCGAGACAATTCGCCCGACTGCCGAAAACCGCCTTCCGAACCCGCTACGGATCATTCGAGTAGACGGTAATGCCTTTTGGACCGACCAACGCCCCCGCTACTTTCCAAATTACCATGAACAAAGCCTTCTGCCCACTATTAGATAACTGTGCAATCCTCTACATAGACGATGTCATTATTTACAGCCCCGACTTAACACACCACATAAGGGACATCGAAGAAGTTTTTCAAAGACTACGTGAGAACCGCCTACTGACTAAAGCCTCTAAGTGTGAGTTTTTACAGGACAGAGAGGAGATTCCATAGCACATGATTTCAGCCGATTGTCGGAACCTCACCGCCTGGCTCCTTCACATAACACTCCCAACTGACTATCTAGCACATCGCTGCTTGTAATATCTCCTTACTTCACTACTTGCTCGGTTGACTGCAAAGGAAATCGTGTTACAAAGGAAACATACAAGCATTAAGGCTACCACTACCAGGTTCCACCTATTCTACCAGCTCATCCTCCACCATGTTGTCTCCGCCTCTACCCGTCTCCTCTCTGGCTGCCAAGGCTGCCTTCGAGAAGACATACGTCTTTGCTGCCTCCAACCTATGGTACCCGCCTCTAGCTACTTTGCCTCCAGCTGACACTCCCAGATCCAGCTGGCTCCTGACAGCTTGCCTGCACACACGGGAAAACAAACAAGCATGCATGCTTACACCCATCCAAGTGCCGGTGGTAAACCCCTGCCTCCGCTGCCTCTGCCATGTTCTGTAATTCCTCTTCACATTCTTCCTCCTCTTACGTAAGTGCCGCCCCACTCCTCTGTCATGCATTCCCTAACCCTTCGCTTCGGCAGACATCACTTCCCTCGCACCCACTTGTCTCCCCGCACGCTTCAAACCTCACCCTGACCCTTCGCATTCGATCCTCGGCACTCCCCAGCTCGCTATATATAGTATATACACTTTTTACACCTCCCTTTCTCGCCTCGCTATCCCGCTCACATTCATTCAAATGTGACAGCTGTCGGAACCTCACCGCCTCCCTGCTGCTTACTCTCTCTCTGTGTCATCTCTTCACTGATCTCTCCTCACTTTATCTCTCACGTCCGCACTTGTTGTTCCCCCCTTGACCTGCTGCTGCTCACATCAGCCCTGACCCCCACTGCCTCTTATGATACTCTCACTCTTGCCCCCTCCCATGACCTGCTGCTGCCGTCCTCGCCCTGGTCATGGGACCCGTATACTGCTGTCCTCCCTTCGCCTTCCCTGCCAACGCTACGTTAGTCACATGATCCATGACCCGCTTTCCTTTCTCTCCCTCTAGCATTATCACCCCAGAGTCCCGCACCTCCTTCACGGTCCACCTCTGCTGAGATACTCCCAAGTCCAGCCCATCGCGCTTCGCTCGCTTGACGTACACTTCACATCCTTCCTCCACAGGCTGGTTGCGGCCCTGCATCTTCGCCAGCTGCCTCTGCTTGTAGCGGTGGATATCTTGTAGCTGCGCCACCTTCAGGCTCTCCATCGCCGCCGGCAGCATCTTCCTGAGGTAAGTCGCCCTCGCATCCGCCAGTGCCACCCATTTCTCCGCTGTTCCTGCTGACACAGTCTCCGTCAGCACCTTGGGAGCTCCCACTGGCAGGATCGGATGCTTCCCGAAGAGCAGGTAGTAGGGAGACACGTCCTTGAGCGCTGCTTGCTTGCTGAACCTGTATCCTGCCATCACCCATGCTAGCTTCTTATCCCAGTCCCCTTTGTGCGTCTCCCCGTACACGCGCAAGCCTTTCTTCACTGTTTGCACCAGCCGCTCTGTCAGTCCGTCTACCTATGGATGATACCGTGAGGTCGTGCGGTGCTGGATTCCGTTAGACGCCAGTAACTCCTTGAGCTCTCCCTCAAACTCTGTCCCCTGGTCGGTGAGCACCTCCCCACATGCCCCAAACCGTGTAATTACGATTTCTTCAAACGCCTCTGCCATGGCTGCTGCGGTCTTGTTCACTAGAGGCCGTGCTTCCGCCCATTTGCTCACGTGCTCAATCATGAGCACGATATATCTCCTTCCTCTCCTTGACACTGGCAGTTCCCCAGCTATGTCGAGAGACCAACGGTACCCAAGCTCCACTATTGCCAGCGGCTGCAGCTGTGCCTGACTTCCGAGCAGTGTGGCTTTGTTCCTGCAGCAGAGCTCGCACTTCTCCACCCACTCCTTCACTTCCTTCCTCATTCCAGCCCACCACCAGCCTGTCTGCAGCAGCTGAATGGTGCGCAGGGGCCCAAAGTGCCCCAGCTTGCTGTGCACCTCCTCTATCAGTGCTGCGCGTTCTGCTGGCTCTGGGACCCGCTTCCACCCGTCCTTCGTCTGCAGCTGCACCTGCCCCTGGTACCATCTGTAGTGTTGTCCTCTGGCTCGGGCCCTGCCCTCTGCCCCTCCGTCTTCCGCCGTCTCTCCCTTGATCCAGGCTAACGTTGCCTCATCCAGCCACACATCCGCCGCCCCTCTCCCTTGTTCTCCCACTGCCCCCTTCTCCTTGACCATGGCTGTCAGTGCCGCAACTGGCTGCCCCTTGTCGGAGTCCTCGTCCTCTTTCTCCTTTGGTGGGTTCCGTGATAGTCCGTCTACATGCTGCATGGTCCTGCCTGGGCGGTGCTTCACGGTGAAATTATATCCCTGCAGCTTCATCGCCCATCGAGCATTCCGCCCCGTTAGTGTCTGATTCTGCATCAACCACAGCAGAGGCTGGTGGTCTGTCACCAGGGTGAAGTGGCGTCCTTGCAGGTACACCCGGAAGTGCCCGACCGCCCAGACTTTCGCCAGCCCTTCTCCTTCGTACGACGAGTAGTTTGCCTCGGCGGTATTGCAGGTCCTGCTGACGAACGCCACCACCTTCTCTTGCCCTCCTTCCAGCTGACTCAGGACTGCTCCCATGCCCACACTACTCCAATCCGTGTAGAGCACGAATGGTGCCTTCCCATCTGGCAGCTTCAGCACTGCACCTGACTTCACCACCTCCATCAGCCCTTTCAATGCCGTCTCCTGTGCCTCTCCCCACTGCCACTTCTCGTCCTCTCTCAGCAGCCGGTTCAGTGGCGCTGCACGCTTGCTGAAGTCTGGGATGAACTTCCTGTAGTAATTCAGGAAGCCCAGGAGTGCCCGCAGCCCGCTCTTGTCCTTCGGTCTCCCCACCCTGTCTAACACCTCCGCTTTGGCCTTCTGGATGCTCCGCACCCATCCTGCCACCTCAAACCCCAGGTACGCCACGCTACTGTGACCGAACCGACACTTGCCGGGATGGCACGTCAGCCCTGCCGCTTGGATGGCTGCTAGAGTTGCCTCAATGTCCTCCACATGCTTCTCACTGTTCGGACTGAAGATTATCACGTCATCAATGTAACATGCCGCTCCCTTTTCATCCCTCAGCACAACATCCATCACCCGCTGGAACACTGCCGAGGCGTTCCTCAATCCGAACGGCATGAAGTTCCATTCGTACAAGCCGTCCGGGCCGTGAAATGCGGTCTTCTTCTTATCCTCTTCCGCTATCGGGATCTGGTTGAAGCCCTGCCTCAGGTCTAGTGTTGAGAACACCCAGCTCCCATGCAGCTGATCGAAGATTTCTTCTGCCATGGGCATGGGGTACCGGTCCGTTGCGGTTACCTTGTTGAGTCCCCTGTAATCCCCGCACATCCTCCTAGACAGTACGGCTCCGCTCAGGTCGGTTCTGGCTGTTACCACGGTAGCTGCTGCATAATCCGACGCTGATCTGCGGATCCGTCCCGCTGCCAACAACTCTTGGCACTTTGCTGTGCACACCTCGATGTCCTGTGGGCTCATCCTCCTCCGTCTCAGGTACACAGGCGCCTCGCTTGTTAGTGGCAGCTGCATGGTGGCTATAGTGCACCTCCCGAGCTCTTGTAGGTTATGGACGAATACCGCTGCCTGCTGACGCAAGACTGCTTCCAGCCGGATCGCCGCCGTGCCCTGCAATGCAGCGCCTAGATTCCATATATGCTCTCCCGCCATTGCGACCACTTCTGCTTGCCCTCCTTCATCTGTCGCCGCCTGTGGCTCTTGCCCTTCATTCCCGTTTGTTGCCTCTGTCTCCTCCCCTCCAACCCCTTCTCCTACCTCTTCTGTCTGCTCGTTCCTCTCTTCCCTGCTCAGCGCCATGTACGCTCTTCCCGGGCCCAGGAACACTTCGGCTGGGTCAGGAATCCAGTAATCCGTTAGGTCTTCCCTCTCTTCACTATCCCAGTCCATCTCTGGCTCCCCCTACTCTTCTACACCTTCCTCCTCTTCCTCCTGATCCGGGTATCTTCCTGGCACTCCGTCCCTGTCAGCCAACCTCTCCATCCTCCTTTCCACAGGCATCCCCTTCCGCCTCTCTTCTCTGGCTTCTTGCTCCAGCAGGTCCAGGAACAGCTCCGCCTCCCTCTGCTTCCTTTCATCCTCCTCAATCTTCGGGTCTGCTCTTTCCGCATAATCTCGCCTCCTCTCTAGCCGCTTCTTCTCCAGATGCCGATGCATGACTCCGACTAGCCAATGCAACGCGTTTAGATCCATTGCGTTGCCTAATGCTCGCTTCCTCTACTGCTCCGTCACGTCTCCACTTGCCGTTGCTCCCGCCATGAACCCCATTGCCAGTTCCCGTTCTAGCGCCGTCGGCTCTTCTCAGATCCCCTTCAAGCTGTCAAACACCATCCCTGGCCCCTCCTTGCTTCCTTCCATCTTGAACCCTCTCGCCTGCTCGTGCGCCACCAATGTGGGCCATGCCTGCCGAGGCTTGCCCACCACATTGCACGGGTACTGTGTCTTGTGATCAGGGTACCGGACTGGCGCGGGCACTCTCGTTGGCTCTAAAATGTCTTGCACCAGGTGAGCGCATGGCCGCTCCATCATTGACAGCTCATGAAGCAGGGCCGCCTCAGGCATCACGTTCTGCCAGTACCTGCGAGGCCGGTGCGCCCTGCTGCCATTCTGTGCCGCATCCCATGCCACGCCTGCCCCCAGCTCTGCCCTGATTTCTTCTTCCGCTCGCTTTACCGCTTCCCTCATGTCGTCTCTCGTGTCTACGTTTTCCACGAAGTACGCCACTTCTCCTTGCTTCCGCTTAATCATCTTCAAGATGCGTGTCAGCTCCCTGAACAGACCGCTTCTAGGGTCTTCCATCCCCCTGCCTTCCCCGGCCCGCGATAGCCCTTGACACTCCCACCCCGCGATCACCAGGTCCACATGCCCCCAGTGAGCCAGGGCATCCTCCTTCACGTCCTCCACTCGGTGGCACACCCACTCTGCCCCCTTACTCACAGCGTCCGCGTACAGTTGGGACGGGTATCTTTCTTCCAGCTTTTTTATGTGATGCCACGCCATCCGGTCCACGGCTTCATCGTTTTCCATGTAAATGTACTTCGCCACCCTCAGTCCCGCCTTCAGCACTGCCGCCGGTGCAGATGCCCCCGAACAGCTCTAGCACCACTATCTGCTTGTGGAACACCCCGCCATCTAGATGTAACTCCTTCAACCGTCCGCTTTCGCCCCAGTACTGCCGGTGCCTGTCTCGGTGCCTACGTTCCTCATCCAGCTTTTCCCAGCTTAGGTTCCCCAGCTCTTCTTCCAAGGTCTTGATCTCGGCCTGATATGCTTCTCTCGGCTCTCTACGGATGAATCTGACAGTCAGTTCTGCCACTGGCCTCTTCTTCTCCCAGTACACCACACGGTACATCAGCTTCTCTTCCCACATGCATATGGTAGCGCCTATGCTGTACAAGAACTCCACACTGAGCAGCAGGTCGTAGTTCTCCGAGGGTGAGATTCCGCACTGCAGCTTCACCGAGCATTCCTCTGGGCTCCCTTGCCGTATGTAAATTTCCACGGTACTTTTGGTTTTTGGCATCCACTTGGTGCCTCCTCCCTCGGCCGTCATCAGTAACAGTCCCTCCTCGATCTGACGCTCTGGTCGGTCCAGCTGCAGCTGCTGAGCGAGCCTCCTGCCTATCAGCACTAGGTGGGCCCCGGTGTCTATGATGGCTTGCTTCACCGACACCCCTCCCACCGTTATGTATCCCTTCTCCGCTACCAAGACTGATGCCGCGCAGCTGAGCCTCTCCAGCGGGTGCCTGCGCGGAGGATGCAGGTCCTCCTCTTCTGCTTCCACCCTCCTCCTTGGGCCTGTCTCCCTTCCGGCTTCCGTCCGGGGCCTAAGGTTCCTTCCCCGCACCCGCAGCCCCAGTTCCTCCCGATCCCTTGCTGGCCATGCCATCAGGCAAAACTCCTCCTCGCTACTCTCCTCTTCCTCTTGCCACGCCACCATAGCGGGCTTTCTCTTGCCTCCTGCTTCTCTTCCTTTCAGCTGCGCCCTCAGCCTCTCAATTTCTGCCCTCATTTTCGCCACTTCGCTCCTCTCACGGCTTTCTCCCCGGCCCTCTCCCTTGCGCGAGTAGCAATCTCTCTCCACATGCCCCCTCCGCCCGCACTTCCCACACACTGGCGCCTCTGGACAGTCTCGCCTCTGATGCTCCTCTTGTCCGCATATGGAACACGCTGGAGGGTTCCTGCACTCCCGCCTCAAGTGCCCTGTCTGCCCGCAATTGTGGCACTTGCGCGTGTCTCCCGGTCCTCTTGGCGGTCGCTCCCTGTCCACGGGTGCTGCGCTCCAAGCTGGCCTCCTGCGATCCACCGCCCGTTCCGCAGTGCGTTCTACCCCGAACAGCCGCCTCCCTGTTTCCACCCTTTTCGCCGTCTCGTATGCCACACCTAGCGTTGCTGCCGCTCCCATCTCGAAGATCTTCACTTGTACGTCACGCTTCAGTTCGTAGTTCAGCCCGTTCAGGAACTTACTCACGAGCCGCCCCTGATCCACGCAATCCATGTCTTCCGCTAGTTCCACCAACCGGCCGTAGTACGCGAGCAGTGATTCCCCCGATATGCGCTTAAACTCCCGGAATTCAATCACTCGCTCCGGCGTCTGCAGCAGAAATTGCTCCTTTAGCATCTCCAGGAAGCGCTTCGTGGGGTCCCTTTCCCCCGGTCGAGCTTGCGCTGCCCAATCCAGCAGTTCGCGCCGGCAGATGCGGTAGTAGGTTTCAGCTTCTCCGGTCAAGGTGTTCGCCAATCCTCGGAAGAACTCATCCGCATCCAAGCGATCACGTTCCCACCTCGCTCTCAGATTCTCCAACTGCATCAGGTAGTTCTTAAGCGACGGTCCACGTCGGACTTCTCCTGAGAAGCGTTCCGGTACTTCCACCTTCGGCAACATGGTGTAGCGCCAGCGAGTCGACGCCTCATAACCTTGCCACGACACGCTTTGCCGATACGGCTTGCCCTCTCCACCACTTGCCGGTACCTCCACTACGGCCTCTCCGAGGGACACCCCTCCCGTCTTCTCCTTAGCTTCTCCCTTGTCCGCGAGAGGCTGCTCGTCTCGCCTTTCGCCTGAGCCCGTGGCTCCATCCGTGCCCTGCGCTCCCTTTCCGTCAGCGCCGGGCGCGTTCGTCCCCGTTCCTGGAGCACGCTTATTCCCTTCTACTCCTCCAGTCATCTCGCCCTCTTGATTCAGATCTTCCGCGGCGAACTCTAATCCAGACCGTGTGGGCATGGCCCTGAATGCTTGTATGTGATAAGCTGGCTCCTTCACATAACACTCCCAACTGACTATCTATCACATCGCTGCTTGTAATATCTCCTTACTTCACTACTTGCTCGGTTGACTGCAAAAAATCGTGTTACAAAGGAAACATACAAGCATTAAGGCTACCACTGCCAGGTTCCACCTATTCTACCAGCTCATCCTCCACCATGTTGTCTCCGCCTCTACCCGTCTCCTCTCTGGCTGCCAAGGCTGCCTTCGAGAAGACATACATCCTTGCTGCCTCCAACCTATGGTACCCGCCTCTAGCTACTTTGCCTCCAGCTGACACTCCCAGTTCCAGCTGGCTCCTGACAGCTTGCCTGCACACACGGGAAAACAAACAAGCATGCATGCTTACACCCATCCAAGTGCCGGTGGTAAACCCCCTGCCTCCGCTGCCTTTGCCATGTTCTGTAATTCCTCTTCACACTCTTCCTCCTCTTACGTAAGTGCCGCCCCACTCCTCTGTCATGCATTCCCTGACCCTTCGCTTCGGCAGACATCACTTCCCTTGCACCCACTTGTCTCCCCGCACGCTTCAAACCTCACCCTGACCCTTCGCATTCCATCCTCGACATTGCCCAGCTCGCTATATACAGTATATACACTTTGTACACCTCCCTTTCTCGCCTCGCTATCCCGATCACATTCATTTAAATGTGACACGACAAAGTGGAAATAGACCCAAAGAAAATTGCAACCATTCAAGCATGGCACGCGTTGACAAACTTGACTGAGCTGCACAAGTTTTTAGGGTTCGTTAACTGCATGCGGTACAATTCGTTCCCGACATGGTGTAGTTGACTGCCTCGTTGACCGATCTGCTGAGGAAGGGGGTTGAATATGCGTGGGGGGAGAAAGAGCAAGCTGGCTTTCCGGCCCTCAATAAAATATCATGCTCGCCGCCCGTACCGCACATCGCCGACCCACACCGCCCGTTCGAACTGGTCACTGACGTAAGCGACATCGCCGTGGGAGCACTGCAGAGGTAACTATTACGACGGGAGCTGGACTACGGGCTAGGCACGAGGCAAGAGTGATCGTAGCGCTCGTTCCTTAGTTGTTACTTGCTGGTTCACAGGAAAATGTGGCAAGAGTTTCAGTAGCAAAAGTTTACAGCAATGTTTCAGAATGATAGCATCAACATTGGCAACGCATACTACATCAGACCTACCAAGGCTGCTGGTCGATTGCAAGCGCAGCATGGTCGACCGCGTGCCAGCACGACTTGGTCGACCGCGCTCCAGCAGAGCAGAGTCGCGGCTTGCCAATGTTGCAAGTCCGCGGTGTGCCAACGCTGCTGCAAGTCGGCTGCACATTGTTGCACCCGCCTGACAACGGTGCACCAGCTTCGCAGGTGCATGCAGCTGGTTGGCGCCCAATGCCCCGTCACATGCCCAGCGCAGACACTCCACCCGTGACGGCGCCCACCAGCCACGTCGACCTCGGAATACCACCCCCGTGGTCGTCCTCGCGAAAACCACCCCCGGCGACCTTCGCACACGTCGCCCGGGTATCCTGGTTGACCGGTACCACGGTCGTCCCACGCGGCCTCGCGGCCCCCGCGGTTCCCGCGGTCCCGGTGACCCTGCGGTCCCGCGGTCCCACAGCCCCTGCGGTCCCGTGGTCGCCCCACGGCCTCCCGCGGCCCCTCGGTCTCCCGCGGCCACCCACGGCCTCCCGCGGCCCCGCGGTCCAGCGGCCTCCCGCGGCCCAGCGGTCCTGCGGCCCCGCAGTCCCGCGGCCTCCCGCGGCCCCGCAGTCTCGCAGCCTCCCGTGGCCCCGCGGTCCCGCGGCCTCCCGCGGCCCAGCGGTCGTCGAGGTCGGCTCCGCCCAAGCAAGGACGGGGCCAAACACTACTCCTGTGACACTCCCTTGCCCTGTTCACGCTTGGGCCCCCCAGCCCACACGGCACCACTTCTCGGAGAATAGCCCGTCGGCGTGCACACAATGTACAGCACGCCGGTCACCGCACCAGCCATGCAAGAGGGCATGGCACCTACTGCTGCACGTCGTTGTCGCCGTCGCCGACTTCTCCCAGACGCACTTGGCCGATCGCGACGGAGCACTGGTTGAAGGCCGGATAGTGCAGTGCCTTTGTCATGAAGTCAGCCGGCTGCTCAGTGGTCAGGATATACTCCAGCGAAAACTTCCCGCGCTTCACCATGTGCTGCAGCCAGACCTGTCGCCGCTTCACGTGCTTGAGGTTGCCCGTCAACCCCATGGCTCAGCGACTGTGATGGCCGACTTGTTGTCCACCCGGAGGACAGCGGGCTTCCTGGCATCCAGCTGCCGGAAGTCCACAAGGAGGAAGCGAAGGCGGCGTCCCTCCTTGCCGGCTTCAACGGCCGCCACGTACTCCGACTCGGTCGACGACAACGTCGCGCACTTGATGCGCTGGCTCGACCAGGAGACTACGACCCCTCCGTAGACGAACACGTAGCCTCCCGTGCTCGTCCGGTTCTGCTTGTCACCGGCGTCGTCGGCGTCCACGTAGCCGACCAGCTCCAGCGACTCCGGACCACCGCAGAACTGCAGAGTGGTATTACGCGTGTTGGCGAGGTAGGCGAGGCAGCGGTAGACCTCGCGCCAGTGATGGTCGCTCCTAACTGTGAGGCCGCTCCCTAGCTTGCTGCAGGCGAAGGCGATGTCCGGCCGCGAACTGCAGTGAGCCGACCTTCTGCCGGTACTCCTCCTCTTGGCGCTCCTGTGCCTCCTCGTCGTCGAAGGTGAGCTCGGCATAGGCGTCGACCGAGACCGGCGTCTTCGGAGTGCGCCCGGTCTGCTCCTCGTCGATGAAGCGCCTGCGCAGCTTGTCGACGTAGCCTTGCTAGTGGAGCCACAGCTTCCTCGCCGGCCTGTCGTGCACGATCTCCAGCCCGAGGTACTTCTGCACTGGCAAAATCTCGCGCAGCTCAAAGGCGGCTTCCAGCAGCTCCTTCAGCTCCTTCAGCATCGCGGTGCTGATGCTCGCGGCGAGCAGGTCGTCGACATAGACCAGCACCCAGCAGGTCACCTTGTCGTCGCCAACCTTAAAGTACAGAGCTTTGTCGACTTGGCTCTTCTTCCACCCGGCGCCGACCAACACGTCGTTGAGAGCCTTGTACCACAGCAGCGGCGACTGCTTTAGCCCGTAGAGGCTCTTCAGCAGCTTGCACACCCGGCCGGTCCCGTCGTTGAAGTAGTCTGGCTGGTACATGTACAGCACGCGGTCGAGCTTGCTCTGCAAAAAGGCGTTCTTCATGTCCAGCTGCATCAGGTTGAAGTCGAGGACGGTGACGATGCTGAGGAAAATCCTCAGCGTGACGTAGCTGCTCACCGGCGCGTACGTCTCGTCGTAGCCAGCGCCATACACCTGCGAAAAGCGTTTCACGACCAGCCTCGCCTTTTCGCGTTCGATAGTGTCGTTTATGCTGTACTTCGTCGTCAGCACCCACCGGTTCTTCATGATGTTCACCCCCGGTGGGCGTTCGACCAGCTCCCAAGTGCCGTTGCTGATGAGGCTGCGGATCTCCTCCTCCATGGCGGCCTTCACCGCCTTCCCCTTCCAGCTCGCCAGTGCCTCCTTCACCGTCATCGTCGCGATGTCCCAACGGTGCTCGGGATCGGCGTGCATGTCGGGGTCGAGCTCCGGAAACTCCTCATCGTCCTCGGTGTCGTCGTCAACGTCGTACACCGTGGTGAAGGCAGCTGGGACGAAGAAGTCGGGAGGCCTTCAAAGTCGGCCTGTACGTCGAGGTCCAGGCAGGACCTCCACCACATCGCTGTCGGTGGACTCCTCGTGGTCCCGCGGTCCAGCGGCCCCCGCTGGGGCCAGCGTCCAAATGCTCCCCGTCGTCATCCCCGACGTCGCTGCCCTCAGCGTCCAGCTACACAATGGTCGGTGACCCTGCCGAGTGCTCCCCTGTCGTCGGCTCCGCGTCTGCCTGCTCCCCTGCTTGCTGCGCCCCTGTCGGCTTTACTAAGAGCGGCGGTCCCGTGGTCCCGCGGTCCCGCAGCCCGCCTCGTCTTCTCCCCCGTCGGTGTCCACTTTACTTCTACGCCGACTTGCGTGGTGTCACGTCGGCCACCGGCGATGCACACAGGTGACGCCCCACTGCTCCCCTCATCGCCAGAGGCCGACACCGGAGGCAGTCCAAGCAGGTCGACGGAAAAGGGACGGGAAGAAGGGGCAGGGAAAGGCGAGGCAGGGGCGACCGCGGCATCCTCATCAGCCTGCTCACCGACCTTGGCGAACAGAGGAAGCGTCGCCGTCGAGGTGTCCGTCGGCGGGTTGGCCCGCGTCCGCCCCGACGCTGGACCGAGTTCCGACTTCTACACCTCCAGCGACATAGTTGCTTAGAACACCACGTCCGACGTGGTGACCACCCGGTTGTCGGCGATGTCGAGGAGCTCCCAGCCTTTGCTCTCCTCCGACACGCCGAGGTGAAGGCCCCATCGGGCCTTCAGCTTCAACTTCCCGCCGCGCTGCTGCTCAGGGACGAGGAACTGCGCCATGCAGCCCCACACCCGCGCCATCGACAAGTCGGGCTTCTGGCCGGTGAGGAGCTGGTGCGGCGTCGTCCCCGGGGGCAGCGCCGACCGCTCAAGGCAGTTGCGGACCCAGACGGCCTGCCGCAGAGTAAGATGCCACTAGTGGTGCTGCACGCCCATGTGTTGCAACATCGTCCCCACCGACTCCACCACTTTTCGCATCTCCCGCTCCACCATGCCGTTCTGCTGCGGGGTGTAGGGGCAGGTCAGGTCGTGGACGATCCCCTTGCCGTCCACGAAGGCGGTGAACTCCTTGTCGAGGAAATCCCCTCCCAAGTCAGAGCGAAGCATCAGCACCGACTTCTTCGCCTGCCGCTCCACCAACACCAGCCACTTCTGGAATTACGGCAACACGTCCGACTTCTTGGCAACCGGCCACGCCCACAAGTAGCGGGTCTTGCGATCCTTCAGCAGCAAGAAGTACAGGCTGCCATCCTTGGCAGCCACGCGAAACGGCCCGCACATGTCATCGTCCGAGCCCTTGTCGGGGAAGGAGTGCCGCCAATTTCCCGCTAACGCACGAGACGTAGGGTGAAGCGGCGTCGGACGCCGACTGGAGGTCCAGCCCCGTGGCCTCCGCATGCTTCACCGAGCTCCGGATGGTGTCCATGCCGACGTGCGCGAGCCTCGCGTGCAGCCTGTCCAGCGCTGCCTTCGTCGCCAAGACAATTGCCCGCAAGGCTACTACCTCAACTGCAGTCGTCTCCGAGCAGGGACGTAGGTTAGTGCATAGGACCCGGCCGGAGTACGTTGCTCGACCGAGGACGTCGCCGGTCGCCGAGATGAGCAACATCCCGTTGCCGCCGTCCTGCAGCTTCACGCCATTCTCCTTTAGCGGACCAACCGACAGCAGGTTCGCGTGCACGCCCAGGACATAAAGCACGTCGGGGGTGAGCACCCGTTTCCCGGCCTCCCTTTGCAAAGCAACCGTGCCATGGGCGCGAACGTCCTGCAGCGCCCCATTGAAGCCACGCACGTGCGTCACGTTGCCGCTCGGCCCCAAGTCGACGAAGGCGTCCTTCGTCCACAACAGGTGGTGCGAGCAGCTGCTGTTTAGCAGGACTACCGCCGGGTTCGCCTGCACCGCCTGAAAATCCGCATCGGCCTCCGGCGCCAGTGAGACGGTCGGCTCCACGACGCTGACCAGCGAGCACGACGCCTCCCCGTCGCCTCGCCCCTTGCCGCTAGCAGAGGTGACGGCGTCCTTCACTGAGTTCGACTTGTTCGACTACTCCTTGCGCGGCAGGTTTCCTCAACGCGGACGGCGGCTGGCAGACCTTTCGCGGCCTCCCTTGGCATCGGTGTTGACGGAATCCCTGCGGTCGGGGCACTCAAAGGAGAGGTGGTCGGGGCTGCGGCAGATCCAGCACTCCCGACGCCGACTTCCTCCTCCTCGACCGCCATCCTTGGCCGACTTCTGCTTGTTGGCGTCCTTCGCCGGCTTCGCACCACCACGGTGACTGCCACCCGATTACCCGCGCTGTCCCGGTCGACCACCTTGCTTCGCCGAGGTGACGAAGTTCGCTTGCGCCAGGAGCTCCTAAGACCGCTCAGCCTCCGTCATCGCCTCGTCCTGCAGGATGTACGAGGTCAATGTATCCTCGTTGAGCGTCGCCCGCGTGCTCGGCGCCATCGACAGCCGCTTCAGCAGGTTGTAGCTGCTCGGGAGTCCCTGCATGACGTGTGTGACGTACGATGCCGTTGAGTACTCCGCGCCAGCCATCCGTATGGTGGCGAGAATTCGCCTAGCTCGGTTGGTCGCGGTCTCCTGGTAGCCCATACGCATGTGCGCCGGCTGCCCCTCAAGCTGGGCGATGAACAAGTCGTCGGTGACTTGGTAAGTCGACTCGATGAAATGCCACGCCCGATGGTTGGCGTCGAGGTACTCCCTGCACGACTTCAGGGCGATCTGTAAGCCCGGTGAGCAGCATCGCGAGACGACCGTGAATGTCAGCAACTGCATGGCGCGAAACTCTGCTCGTAGGTCGGGATAGTGCTCCTCCGGCGTTGCCACGGTCCCGCAGGCGAAGCCCATCAGTCCGGCCATGTCCAAATGGGGCTCGATGGCTTCCTTCTACGTGAGGATGTCGGGTCGACCGACCAGCAGGGGGGTGACCGAGATCCTGTCCGGCGTAAACTTGAAGTAGCCGTAGCTCGGCGCAATTCCTCCCGCGGTCACGTGCGTCGCCGACATCGGCGCCAATTCACTTCGCCTGCCTCCGATGTAGCTCCGCGGGGCCCCTGCAGCCGCCGATGACTGCATCCCTCGCGCCTGAATGCCGCCGACTTCATCGGCGTGAATCACACCTCGCTGCCTCGACGTGCCTCCCGCGCTTCTACCGACTTGGCCAATGGGCGCCTTTGCAACGAGCAACAGCTAAGGAGCTGCAGAAAAGGCAGAGGTACTTCAGGAAGTGCCTGCAGAAGGCATACCTGAGGAGCCACTGCCTATCACCTAGTGCTCCGTAGAGTCCATGATCGCAGGAGCATCTGGCGTCTCACGAGGCAGATCTGCCGCCTCAGGAGGAGCGCCAGCCGTTGCAACCGACGGATCAGCAGCCACAGTAGGCGCGCCAGCCGTCGCAACCGAAGGGTTAGGAGCCTCAGTATGCGCGCCAACCGCCTCTACCGCACTCATAATCAAGCGGGTTAGAGCGTCCACCTTGGCCAGGCCTTCGTGGATGCATTCCTTCACTCGGACACACGCCACCTCCGTACAGGAGTGGTGGGGTCCGCCTTTTGTGCGGGCGTAAGACCTGTAGATGGGGGTAGGGGCCATGTTAGTAAGAAAATCAATGTACCAGGAGAGGACACATGTCCAAGGTATGGAGGGTGAAACAACGGGATAGAAAGGGGAGGTGACGGAAATAGCATGACAGAAAGAGGACATAGTGAAGGTGGGATCACGGATAGCGGGAGAATGGTGCACGGTCTGAAGGAGGGAAATGCACGGACATAGAGATATTTCAGACTGAGAAGGTAAGGGAAAGGAACAAAAATTGCATCATAGGAAGGGGACAGAGAGAGCCATAAAAGCCTAGAGGGGAAGGGGAGGGAGGGGAAAAAGCAGGCAACGAATCGAAAAGGATAGGAAACGGGAACAACCTAACGATGCAATTTGTAATGTGAACCACAGACATACCTGATGGCCCAGCTTGAGGACCAGAAGGCGATATTGGCGTGGCAGGTGCAGGGGCGGGTGGCACCGGGTTGGTAAGCGGATCAGTGTGGTGCTCGCCCGCGCCTTCACCGTCGACCACGTGCGGGTACACCGCAGCAGTTTCTACGCGGAGCTGTTCCATGTAGCCGAACCATCCAGGACGTGCGATGTTACCGCCACCCGACATTGCCAATGCCTCACATATTTCCTTGTATTCGCGTTCGAGCCGCTTCCACTGCTGCTTCATGGCCTCCGACTTGCAAGTCCGGTTGGGATTCGCCTTACGGGGATGCCTTGCATCGACTTTAAATCTTCGCGCGTGAACCACCGAGCGGCAGCCAACTCCGTCATCTCTTCCCCCGTCCACAACTTCCGCCTTTTCTGAGTCTTCACGGCCTTAAACTTCTGCCTCTTGTTGGCATTCGCGAGGCTCCTGCCGAGGCTCTTCGCGTCGAGCTCAGTGGCGTCAGAGGCGGGCTCCTCGTCGCTATCGGGAGATTCCATCGAAGCGTCGGAGTCGGCCTCGCTATCGCTGCTCTCGTACGCGTAAAATTCTTCAGGCTCGGACTCAGGCCAAGCCTTCCGTGTCATGCTCCTCGAGAGTTTTGTTGTCGGGATCACCGAAGGGCTCGCCGCCACTAGTATCCTGCATCTTGTTCCGGATGCGCGCACGTCGGTCGCCTAGCTCCTGGCGACGCCTCATCCACACAACCTACAAGGGGTCATGCGTGGGGACTTCGGGAACCTCCTCAGTTGCCTTCTTCGACGCCTTGCTGTACTTCCGCTTAGGCGCCATGATGGACACCGTCAGGAACATGACACAAGAAGATGCTAGAAGCTTGGAAGGCAGGCGGATGAATTGTGCATTTACGCTCTGGAGTGCTCCTGTTAATAGTTGTTACGAGCCCTGGCAGCTCAGAATGTGAAGGAAAAACGAAGGGGTTGAGTGACTACGATCTAGAGTTTGGGCGCCAATGTCGCTCAGATCCACCATTGTGAAGCGCAAATGCTGCGGAGATAACTACTACAACGGGAGCTAGGCTGCGGGCTAGGCACGGGTGCTCGTGTGATCTCTGCGTTCTCGGTTCCTTAGTCGTTCTCCTAGTGCACACACTACTTGCTAGTTCACAAGGTAATTTGGCAAGAGTTTCACTAGAGAAAGTTGACAACAATGATACAAAGAAGTTGGCAAGGCAAGACTACATCAGATCTAGCATGCAAGCAGGACGACTGCCAGCGCAGCACGGTCGACCGCGTGCCAGCACGACTTGGTCCACCGCTCTCCAGCAGTGCAGAGTCGCGGCTTGCCAACGCTGCAGGTCGACGGCGTGACAACAGCGCAAGTCGACGGCGTGCCAACGTTGCTCCCGCAGGACAGCAGCGCACCTACTTCGCAGGTGCTCGCAGATGATTGGCGTGCAGTGCCTCGTCACCTGCACAACGCACACACCACATCAACTTCGTGCTGACGACTGCTCCTGATGCACCACGTCGACCTCGGGATACCATCACCGAGGTCGTCCTCGCCAAAACCACCTGGGCGACCATCGCAAGCCTTCGCAGCACCTCGTCACCCAGGAAACCTGGTCGACCGGGCAACCAGGTCGACCAGAGGCTCCAGTGCATGCCCGTCGACCACCCAGGTCGACGACCACTTCCGGTCGACCTCCCAGGTCGACCACTACCTCTGGTACGTGCCGGTCAACCTCCCAAGTCGACGGCCACCTCCAGTCGACCTCCCCAGGTCGACCACTATCCCCTAGTCGACCAGCTCCACGCTGGTCGACCAGAGGGTCTGGTCGACTTACCAGGTCGACCAGAAGGGCTGGTCGACGTCCCAGGTCGACCAGAAGGGCTGGTCGACGTCCCAGGTCGACCAGAAGGGCTGGTCGACGTCCCAGGTCGACCAGAAGGGCTGGTCGACTTCCTAGGTCGACCAGAAGGTCTGGTCGACTTCCTAGGTCGACCAGAAGGTCTGGTTGACTCCCCAGGTCGACCACCCGAAGTTCTGGTCGACTCCCCAGGTCGACCACCCGAAGTTGGCGCCCTCCCGAAGTCGGCGCCCATGCAGTGGCTCCCCGTGCAGGTCGACCAACCTCATCGACCAACTCGCCCACTGCTGCAGGTCGGCTGCACCCTACACCCGACCACGAAGTCGGCTCCGCCCAAGCGAGGACGGGGCCAACATACAACTCCCGTTGACACTCCTCTGCCGCGTTCACGCTTGGGCCCCCAGCCCACACGACAGTACTTCTCGGAGACAAGCTCGTCGACGTGCACCCAACACACAGCACGTCGTCCACCGCACCAGCCATGCAGGAGGGCATGGCACCTACTGCTGCACGTCGTCGTCGCCATCGCCCACGTCGGCCAGACGCACTTGGCCGATGGCGACGGAGCACCGGTTGAAGGCCGGATAGTGCAGCGCCTTCGTCAGGAAGTCGGCCGGCTGCTCAGCGGTCGGGATGTACTGCAGCGCAAACTTCCCCCGCTTCACCATGTGCTGCAGCCAGGCCTGTCGCCGCTCCATGTGCTTGAGGTTGCCCGTCAACCCCATGCCCTCGGCGACTGTGATGGCCGACTTGTTGTCCACCCGAAGGACGGTCGGCTTCCCAGCATCGAGCTGCTGAAACTCGGCCAGGAGGAAACGAAGTCGGCGTCCCTCCTTGCCGGCTTCGACGGCCGCCACGTACTCCGACTCGGTCGACGACAGCGTCGCACACTTGATGCGCTGGCTCGACCAGGAGACTGCGGCCCCTCTGTAGACGAACACGTAGCCGCCCGTGCTCGACCTGTTCTGCTTGTCGCCGGCGTCGTCGGCGTCCACGTAGCCGACCAGCTCCAGCGACTCAGGTCCACCGCCGAACTCCAAGGCGGTGTCACGCGTGTTGGCGAGGTAGGCCAGACAGCGGTCGACTTCGCGCCAATGCTGGTCGCTCCTCACCGTGAGGCCGCTTCCCAGTTTACTGCAGGCGAAGGCGATGTCCGGCCTCGTCGTCGTCGCCGCGAACTGCAGCGAGCCGACCTTCTGCCGGTACTCCTCCTCCTGGCGCTCCTGCGCCTCCTCGTCGTCGAAGGTGAGCTCGGCGTAGGCGTCGACCGAGATCGGCGTCTTCGGAGTCCGTCCGCTCTGCTCCTCGTCGATGAAGCGCCTACGCAGCTTGTCGGCGTAGCCCTGCTGATGCAGCCACAGCTTCCCCGCCGACCTGTCGCGGACGATCTCCAGCCCGAGGTACTTCTGCACCGGCGAGATCTCGCGTAGCTCAAAGGCGGCCTCCAGCAGCTCCTTTAGCTCCTTTAGCATCACGGGGCTGCTGCTGGCGGCGAGCAAGTCGTCGACGTAGACCAGCACCCAGCAAGTCGCTCCGTCGCCGACCTTGAAGTAGAGAGCCTCGTCGACCTGGCTCTTCTTCCACCCAGCGCCGACCAGCACGTCGTTGAGCGCTAAGTACCACAGCAGCGGTGACTGCTTCAGCCCGTACAGGCTCTTCAACAGCTTGCACACCCGGCCGGTTCCGTCGTTGAAGTAGTCCGGCTGCGACATGTACAGCACCCGGTCGAGCTTGCTCTGCAGGAAGGCGTTCTTCATGTCGAGCTGCATCAGGTTGAGGTTGAGCACGGCGACGATGCTGAGGAAGATCCTCAGCGTCACGTAGCTGCCCACCGGCGCGAATGTCTCGTCGTAGTCAGCGCCGTACACCTGCGTGAAGCCCTTCACGACCAGCCTCGCCTTCTCGCGCTCGACAGTGTCGTCGATGTGGTACTTCGTCGTCAGCACCCACCGGTTCTTCATCACGTTCACTCCCGGCGGGCGTTCGACCAGTTCCCATGTCCCCATGGCGATGAGACTGCGGATCTCCTCCTCCATGGCGGCCTTCACCGCCGGACCCTTCCAGCTTGCCAACGCCTCCTTCACCGTCATCGTGGAGATGTCCCAGCGGTGCTCGGGGTCGGCCAGCATGTCGGGGTCGAGCTCCGGAAACTCTTCATCCTCGTCGGCGTCGTCGTACAGCAGGTCGTCGTCCTCGTCGACCACGTCATAGACCGTGGTGAAGGCGGCCGGGATGAAGAAGTCGGGAGGCCGCCGAAGTCGACCTGACTTCCGGGGTTCAGGCGGGACCACCACCACGTCACGGTCGGTGGACTGGTCGACCACCTCCTGATCGACCAGCTCCTCGTCGCCCAACTGCTCCCCTTTTTCTTCACCGCCGTCCTCGTCGTCCTGCTGCACTTCGGTCGGCGTCCCGACCGACTGCTCCCCTGCGGTCAGCTCCCCTATGTCAACAAGAAGAGACTGGAATGATTGAACTAACAGAGAGATCAGTACAAATAGCAAACCCTAGAATTGTGTACCCCATATAGGCTAACCCACTGTAGCCTAACAAACCCAACATATATAATGTTTGACACACCCCCATAGGCAAAGTGGGGGAGACCTAGGGGTCACAAGACCAGTCAAGGCAAAGCAAGGCAACAACAAGCTCAGGGTGGATCTCGAGGATTCCACACAAATTCCGAGCACAAGCTAGTGGTCACAAGACCAGTTCACATGCAGGTTTATAACAGAGCAAGAGATACAGTGATCACAACCTAGCAAAAGTAAACATGCAGGTATAGATATATATAGTGATCACAGTACAAGCAAAGTCAAGAGGTAAGCAAGTGAGGTCCAGTAGGCACAAGGCCTAGTAGAGTGCAGAAGCGCTGATGGTCACGAGGCTGAAGCGCCTTGGTGAACACATCAGCAGTGTTGGCCTCAGTGGCCACGTAGCGAATACAAAGCTGACCGCGCTGCTGCAGCTCTCGAGCAAGGAAGTACCGCAGGGCGATGTGCTTCGTTCTGTGCTCCAGTCTGTGCTCCTCACACAAGGCAATGGCAGCCTTGTTGTCGACGTACAGTACTGGAGGAGAACGAGGCGGCTCTCCGAGGTCAGTCAGCAGGTAGGTCAGCCAACGTAGCTCCTGGGCAGCCATGGCTGTAGCGTAGATCTCAGCCTCGCAACTGGAGCCGAGAACAGAAGAAGAGCGTGTAGAGCGCCAAGAAACTGAGCCAGAGCCAAGGCTGAAGGTGTAACCCTGAGACGACCGCTGAGTGGCCTGGTCGTCTGCCCAAGAAGCGTCTGAGTGCCCTGTGAGCACAACTCGGTCTCGCCCTCCAAGCACAAGCCCCATGCCCGACGTACTGCACAAGTAGCGCAACACCCTCTTAGCGGCATCCATGTGCTCCTTCCTGTGACGGCCAGGAGCGACATAGCGTGCAAGGATGCTAAGAGGGTATGCAAGGTCAGGTCGAGTGCAGGTCATCAGGTACATGAGGCAGCCCACAAGCTCTGGATACGGGCCACTCGGCTCTACGGACTCATCCGAAGGCAGAGCTGAGAGCGAGTGACCGGTAGGCAGAGGAGTGGACTGAGGCGAGGAGTACGTGAAGCCAAAGCGCTGGAGAACCTGCTGCACCATGTGTGACTGAGTCAAGGTGATGGTGCGCCGTGCTCTGTCCCGGGTGATCCGCAAGCCAAGATAGCTTGTCAGCTCACCCAGGTCTGTGCACGTGTGTCTCCTCTGCAGCTCCGACTTCACGTAGGCGAGTCCTGCAGTGTCAGCAGTGGCAAAGACCAAGTCCTCGACGTACACGAGGATGTAGAACGGCGGCAGCGAAGTGTCGGTGCGCAGGAACAGCGACGGGTCAGCTGTAGAAGGCGCGAACCCAAGAGCCGCAAGTGTAGTCCTCAGTGTGTCGTGCCACTCACGCGGAGCCTGGCGGAGACCGTAGACCGGCCGCTGAAGCCTCCACTGGGTACCAGGAGGAAACGACCTAGTGAAGCCAGGTGGGCGGCACAGCCAGATCTCCTCGTGCAGGCTGCCCTGCAAGAAAGCAGTGCTGAAGTCAAGTGAGTGAAGCTCGTAGTCGCGCTGAGCGGCTATGTGCAGCAGCACCCGAAGAGTAGTCATCTTCGGGGTGGGGGAGAAGGTCTGGAAGAAGTCAACTCCCTCTCGCTGACTGAAGCCTCGAGCCACGTAACGCGCCTTGAAGACAGGCGGAGAACCTGGCGGCCGCTTCACCCTGAAAATCCACATGCCACTGACGATGTTCGCCCCAGGAGGGGGAACCTCGTCGACGTAGGTGCGTGTGGACTTCCAGGAAGCCATCTCTGCGTCCATAGCTGTCTGCCACTGAGAGGAGTAGGGACCTGCCATCGCCTCTGCGTAAGAGCGCGGGGTAGGGATGTCTGGTGCATCCGGGTCTCCCTCAGGGGCAACTAGCAAGGACACGAGACGGGGCAAAGCAGCAGCAAGACACTGGAACTCCTCCTGCCAGTCCTCAAGGACGTCCGTGCCAAGAGCACACTCACCCCCGACGGACGGAGGACAGACAGACTCAGACGCAGACTCAGCAACAAGGCTAGCAGCGTAGTCTAGACGACAGGCAGCAGCAAAGTCAACCAACTCAGCGACCAGAGCAGACGCAGCCGAGGACTCAAAGGTAGGGTCAGTGACAACAGTAGCGAGGAGACGCGTGACAGTAGGGTGCTCAGCACGATACCGGTCAGACTCAGGGTCCGGAACGTCAGGCAAAGAGGACGCAGGAGGTGACGGTAGAGGGACACGCTGAGGAGCAGTAGAGGGACGCAGAGTCATGTAGTGAGTGCCTGGGACAGGAGGAGGACGCTCACGACGGACACGACTACCAGTGCGAGCAGTACGAGCAGGCGACGCAGGACGAGACTCAGGCTCACGACGCTCTGTAAGACCTCCTGTGGGACCAGTGTAAGGAGAGGGAGCAGGGAGAGGCGAGGTAGGCGGGAACTGTGACTGCGGCTGGACAGGCGGAGGACACTCTACGGAGGGAGGAGGACAAGGAGGAGGAGTCTGCCCAAGAACCTGCTGAAGGAGCGGTACGAAGTACGGTCGCGGCCGCGCAGCGTCTCCAGAAGCAGAGGAGACTCCAGCGGCCGGGTCCTCAGGACCAGTAGGAGCTCCAGCGTCCGGGTCCACAGCACCAGCAGCAGCTCCACCGGCCGGGTCCTCAGCACCAGTAGTAGCTCCAACGCCCGGGTCCTCAGCAGTAGCAGCAGCGCCACCGCTCGGGTCCTCAGCTCCAGCAGCAGCTCCACCGTCCGAGTCCTCAGCACCAGCAGCAGCTCCACCGTCCGGGTCCTCAGCACCAGCAGCAGCGCCACCGCCCGGGTCCTCAGCTCCAGCAGCAGCTCCAACGTCCGAGTCCTCAGCACCAGCAGCAGCTCCACCAGGCGGGTCCGCAGCACCAGCAGCAGCGCCACCCCCAGGGTCCGCAGCACCAGGAGCACCACTCCGAAGACTGCAGCGCCGTGTGTACCACTCGCGGATCTGCTGAATGGGGGGGAGCTCCTGGGTAGGAGGGGAAGTACCAGGACGAGCTCCAGCAGCACCTCTCCGGAGGCGGCAGTAAACGAGGTACCTCTCCTGCAGCTGCTGGGAGGAGAGGGCTCCTCCAGGTGTAGCAAGCTCAGGCTCAGCACCCCCAGACTCAACACCCCCAGACTCAGCACCCCCAGGCTCAGCACCTCCAGGCTCCGCACCTCCAGACTCAGCACTCCCAGGCTCAGCACCCCCAGACGCAGCACCCCCAGGCTCAGCACCCCTAGCAGGACGAGAGTCAACAGCTACCTCGACAGGCTCACCCGGGTCTACCTGGGACACACCTGAGGGAGCGGCACCCTGAGGGGGGAGGGGGTCTGGTACCTCAGCACCTGGAGCGAGGAAGAGAGGCGGGGGGGGGAGCGGGGCAGTGCGGTAGGGGAAGAGGCGGTAGTAGGGGACGGACTCGTCAAAAGTGACGTCCTGAGAGGCCAGGACACGACGCGAGGTGGGGTGGTAGAACTGCCAACCAGGGGCGTCCGGGACAAAGCCAAGGAAGACGCAGGGGACAGCGCGACGGGAGAGCTTGTCCGCGGACGTGTCGCGAACAAAAGCTCGAGATCCCCAGACCCGAAAACGCGACGCATCGCCAGCCTCTCCCGTCCAGCGCAGTGTCGGAGAAGTCTCGGGCAAGGAGACACGGGGCCAGAGGTTGAGCTGATGCGCAGCGTATCGGACTGCAAACGGCCACAGAAAATGGGGGGCAGCCGCATGGCTCAAGGAGGTACGAGCGACCTCCATGACCAGACCGATGCGGCGCTCAGCAACCCCATTCTGCTGTGGAGAGTCCGGAAGCGTGTACGACTGCTCAATGCCCTCCTGCTGACAGAAGGCCTCCAATAGGCCAGAGGAGAACTCCCCACCTCTGTCAGAGTGCAGACGCAGGACAGGGAAGTCGGAGCGGAAACGCTCACGGAGCTGGAGACGAGATCTGCGGATCCAAGGGATCAAGACATCAGGGACGTCACCCTTGGCGCGCAAGGGGAAGACCGTGGTGTAGCGCGAGAAGTCGTCAACAACAATCAGGAAGTACCTCTCCTGACCCTGACCACGGACGCGGGCTGGGCCCCACACGTCCATGTGAAGCGTCTGCAAGGGGGCAGTCGTCGGGGGAAAGGAGGAGGAGTGAGGAGCGGCGCGCTGCCGTCCCTCGACACAGGGAATACAGGGAGGAGCAGGCGAGTCGGGAAGGGGAGGGAGCACCCTGGGAAGACCAGCAACAAGGTCCCGCTGGTGCATGGCCCGAAGGCGCTGCACAGACGGGTGACCAAGGCGGTGGTGCCAAAGGACAGTCTCATGTGCCAGAGAGCGACACGAGCAGGGGGCGGACAGCTGACCTGACGCAGACGCAGACGCAGCTACCTGAGGGGACACAGTGGTCAGTGTGTAAAGGTCCGACCCCGGCTCCCGAGTGAAGGTAGCCAGGTGGCGACCCATCCGAGCACACGTGCAGTGTGTCACGCGCTCGTAGGCAGGGGTGAACTGGTGAACACCCGCGTCCTGGAGCGCACTACCTGCCACCAAGTTCGTAGAGAACGAGGGGAGGTAGAGACCTGACAGCGTGCCGGACAGGTCCGCCGGACAAGGAAGGACAGTGGAGGAGGTCGCAATGACCGGACCCCCAGAGGGGTCAGCAAGGGAGACAGCAACTGGCCGAGCGAGGGGCTCAAGGACAGTGCGGTCACGAAAGAAAGAGCGAGAAGCACCTGAGTCCAGTGTGAAGGTGTGCAGTGCTGCAGTCGACTCAGTACCGGGGGGCACAGACGCACTAGCACCTAGGGCAGCAGCCTCACCAGGACCTGCGGGAGCGGACGCACTAGCACCTAGAGCGGCAGCCGGACTGGCCTGAATGCCCGGGTCGGGCGGAACACGCAAGTACTGAGCACCCTCTCCACTAATAGACATCGCATACATGGCAGTGAGAATAGCATCAAAGTCTAAAGCCCAAATATCAACGCCCCTCTTTTCCAGCTCAGGCCAGCGCGGCAGCTCAGCGGCAGTAGGAAACTGGGTGCGCCACGCGTCGGTAAGGCGGGCGAAGCAGCGCTGCGTGGGGTGCGGCCTCCCACACTGCTGGCCGCTGCGGTCACCTGTGCGAATGACGTACGTGCAGGTAAAGCCACGCTGCGCATACCACTCACGGGCGGCCTGAAGCGTCGGGGCGGACTGCTGACTCTGCCCTCCGCCAGTGCCCCCACGACCACCACCCCCTCCGCCTCCGCCCCGGCCACCTCCACCCCTGCCGCCACCACGACCACCTCCGCCTCCGCTGCCGCCTCCGCCCCTGCCACCACTCCCGCCGCTGCTGTCGCCTCCCCCACTACCGCCACTAGCCTCCTCAGCCGCGCCTCCACTCCCACCGCCTCCACCCCCACCTCCTCCGCCGCCACCCCCGCCCCTGCCCCCTTTGCCCCTGCGGCGCCCGCTCGAAGCAGACGCGGTCCCGACCTTCTCAGCACCAAGGAGGTCGACAGCAGCAGCAGAGGCGACAGAGGGGAGGAGGGGGGAAGGGGAACACCCCTCGAAGAACGGGGTGCGGGGGTCGCCACGAGAGGTGCCTACAGCGACGATGCTCGCCTCAGCTGCAAGCAGTTCCTTCTCGAGGAGGGCAACAGTGAGCTCAGTGGGGGAGCGAGAGAGGAAGTGGTCCCTGACTGCGCGCAGAGAGTCAGGGAGGCGGGTGACGATGTGGTAGAGAGTGATCCAGAGCGGGGGGGGGTTGCTAGTGAGAAACTCGGCAGGCATAGCAGCGCGAAAGCGGGCCTCACTAGTCTTAAGGTGGGTGATGAGGTCTGCGACAGTGTGAAAGGAGGCTAGGTCGGGGAACAGGTAGGGAAGAGTGAGGCGGCCTAGCGTAGCAGAAGCGGGTGAGGAGTAACGGGCAACTACAGCGGTGTAGAGGTCCCTAGCAGTCTTGCACTGGCCAAAGTGCTCGCGCTCATCTAACGGCAGGGAGTTGCGGATGGCAAAGCGAGCGTGGGCGTCACGAGTCTGCCACTGGGAGCGGGTAGTGCTGTCAGCATCAGTAGCAGGGGCAGGAGCATGGCCGAGGGCGTGGTCATACAGTGAGATGTCCTCCTTGGCAGTGAGCTGTAGGAAAAGGTGCAGGTCATCGAGCCAGGTGTCAAACTTCACTGGGCGGCCCTCAGCATCGAAAGCAAGTACGGGAGGACTGGCCATAGTGGTAGCCGTAGTAGCAGTAGGAGCAGTAGCAGTAGCAGTAGGATCAACAGGGCTGCTAGAACGGTCGACGCGGCTCGGTCGGGCGGCGCGGCTCAGTTCAGGTAGGGCGGCGCGGCTCGGTTCGGGCTGCGCGGCTGCGCGAAGCCGCTAAGAGGGGCGGGACTGGGTCGCGGGGGGCCTCTAAGCGGGGCTCGACGGGGCCGTGGGGCCGCTAAGCGGGGCGCAGCGGGGTCGAGGGGCCGTGTGGTGGCGGGCGACGGGGCCGCGGGGCCTCTAAGCGAGGCGCGCACGGGGTCGACGGGGCCAGGGGGGGCCGTAAGCGGGGCGCGCGCGGGTCGACGGGGCCAAACGGGGCCACTAAGCGGGGCGCGAAGGGGTCGACGGGGCCAAACGGGGCCGTAAGCGGGGCGCGCGCGGGTCGACGGGGCCAAACGGGGCCGTAAGCGGGGCGCGCGTAGGTCGACGGGGCCAAACGGGGCCTCTAAGCGGGGTGCGGGCGGGTCGACGGGGCCAAACGGGGCCGTAAGCGGGGCGCGCGCGGGTCGACGGGGCTAAGCGGGGCCACTAAGCGGGCCGCGGGCGGAAGTTCAATGGTGAGGGCTATGATGATTGGGCCTGGAAAATGCAATTATATTTCCGTCAGATCGGTTTGCTGAAACTAATGATTGGGGAGGAGCCTAGACCGAGTGACCCCACGCTGCAGGAAGATTGGGACGAGCGCTCCTCGGCTGGCTACTATCTGATGTCGCAGAGTTTGGAGCTGAACCAGCGTCACCACGTCATGCACCTGCTGCCGGAGGTTGAATGCGGTCCGAAGGCGTGGACCGTGTTGAAGGAGCTGCCATTTAGCGGGCAGAAAGGAGGAGGTGGGTAAGGGAGAAAAATCTAGGGAGTAAAGTGCGGTGATTTGAAGAGGATCGTCAACCTGTGATGCCAACTAGCTATGAGCAAACGAGAATTGACACACGCACACATACACACACACGTGCGCGCGCACGCGCGTACACACACACACACGCGCGCGCACGCGCGCACGCACGCACGCACGCACGCACGCACACGCGCGCGTGCGCACACACACACACACACACACACACACACACATGTATGGTGAGGGAAAGGCGGCTCACTTGATGCCTTCAAAGGCAAGGCGGCTCACTTGATGCCCTGAAAGGCAAGGCGGCTCACTTGATGCCCTGGAGGGCGAAGTAGACGGCGCGGAGGTTGATGATGTTGCGCAGGGGAGAATGGAGGAACAACGGGATAGGATGTGAGTGGAATAGCGACGGGATAGGAGGGGAGAGAGGAGGAACGACGTGATGGGAGGGGAGAGGAGGCGAACTACGGGGGAGAGAGAAATAATGACTGTATGGCGAGGCGACTAGAAGCACGGAGAGCTATCGAAATGACGGGCAGCTCGGGGACATAGCGCAGCGACGTGCAGCGAGGGGACATAGCGCAGCGACGCGCAGCGAGGGGGGGTTGCGAACTGACGGGCAGCGAGGGGAAATAGCGAGGCGACGCGCAGCAGGAATTCGACGTTTCGCGTTGCATACGGTGTAGAAGCTGCTGGTAACATAGCGCGATAACGACGAGTGGAAAGTTGGTAGGGGAGGCACGGTGGGTGACGCCATGGTGTTAAGTTGTAATGTGTTATTTATATGTAGGTAGGCTGTAGTGGGGTAGCCAATACAGGGTACAAACCCAACTAGGGTTAGCTACTTGTACCCAACTGTTTCTTTCAATGCCATTCATTCTTGCCTAGTTCTGTTAACATGGTATTCAGAGCAGGAGGTCCCTAGGACCTACCGACCGTTTTTTTTTTTAAGGGCCCACCACCGCTCGCATGCGGTTACCACGCTACCCCGTGCCCTAGCCTCGTAGCGCCCTCGTGCGCCCTCGTTAGCGCCCTCGTGCGCCCTCGTTAGTGCCCTCGCGCGCCCTCGTTAGCGCCCTCGCGCGCCCTCGTTAGCGCCCTCGCGCGCCTCTCGTTAGCGCCCTCGCGCGCCCTCGCTAGCGCCCTCGCGCCCCCTTGTTAGCGCCCTCGTGCGCCTCTCGTTAGCGCCCTCGCGCGCCCCTCGCAGCGTCGCCCGCCCGCCGAGCCGCCCGCTCGCAGCGTCGCCCGCCTACCGCGCTGCCCGTTTCGCAGCCCGCCCGCCGCGCTGCCCGCTCGCAGCGTCGCCCGCCCGCCCGCTGCCCGCTTGCAGCGTCGCCCGCCCGCCCGCTGCCCGCTTCGCAGCCCGCCCGCCGCGCTGCCCGCTCGCAGCGTCGCCCGCCCGCCTCGCTGCCCGCTTGCAGCGTCGCCCGCCCGCCCGCTGCCCGCTTCGCGGCCCGCCCGCCGCGCTGCCCGCTCGCAGCGTCGCCCGCCCGCCTCGCTGCCCGCTTGCAGCGTCGCCCGCCCGCCCGCTGCCCGCTTGCAGCGTCGCCCGCCCGCCCGCTGCCCGCTTCGCAGCCCGCCCGCCGCGCTGCCCGCTCGCCGCGTCGCCCGCCCGCCCCGCTGCCCGCTTCGCAGCCCGCCCGCCGCACTTCCCGCCTGCAGCACCGCGCTGCCCGCTTCGCAGCCCGCCCCCCGCACTGCCCGCTTGACGCGTCGCCCGCCCGCCGCGCTTCCCGCCGAGCTACCTACCTGCAGCGCTGCGGCAGCTTCCTTTGCTCAGTCGCACTGTCGCTATGGCTTCCATCCGCGTGCTGTCGTTCGATGCTGAGGGCCGCCCTGTGAAGTTCGCCACTTGGCTGGATGACCTGCAGCTGTTCCTTCTGAGCGATAGCAAGGAGCATGTGTCGCTCTATGATTACGCGTCTGGTGCTGCACCTGCCCCTCCTGCCACAGCTGAGCTTAGTGTTCGTTCCCACTGGCAGACTCGTGACGCAGCTGCTCGCCTAGCCATTCGCAGTCACCTGCCGCTAGCTGAGCTCGAGCATTTTGGCGACTGCAAATCCGCTAAGGCCCTGTACGATGCTGTCGTTGCTCGCTACTCCTCGCCTGCCACAGCCGAGCTTAGCCGCCTCATGCTGCCGTACCTGTTCCCTGAGCTGTCCACCTTTGCTACAGTCGCCGATCTTATCACTCACCTTCGCACTAGTGATGCTCGCCTGCGTGCCGCCCTTCCCACCGAGTTCTGCGCTAAGAATCCCCCTCCACTGTACTGGACACTCCACTTCATAGTCACCCGACTCCCTGACACCCTCAGCTCAGTTCGAGACCACTTCCTTGCTCGCTGTCCCACTGAGCTCACAGTCGCCCTCCTAGAGGAGCAGCTGCTAGCGGCCGAAAAGAGCATTGTAGCTGTCGGTGCTGCTCGTGGCGCTCCTCGCACCCCCATCTTTGAGGGGTGTTCTCCCTCTCCCCTCGCTCCCTCCTACGCTACTGCTGCTGCTGTTGACTTCCTTGGTGCTGAGTCTGCTGGCGCTGCTTCTGCTCCTGGTGGGAGGCGCCGCACCGGCAAGGGCAAGGGGGGCAAGGGTGGCGGGGGTGGCGCTGGGGGGGGAGGAGGTGGGGGAGGTGGGGGGGGAGGCGGTGCTGGAGGGAGCGGTGGCGGGAGCGCTGGTGGGAGTGGGGTCGGCGGTGGAGGCGGGGGCGGCGGAGGAAGCAGTGGCAGTAGTGGCGGCGGCGGCGGTGGCGGCGGTGGCGGTGGTGGCGGTGGTGGCGGTGGCGGTCGGAGCGGTGGTAGTGGTGGCGGCGGAGGTCGGAGTGGAGGCACTGGCTCGGGCCAGAGCTCCCAGCAGCAGCAGCGTCCCCAGACGACCCAACAGCTTCGTGAGTGGCTTGCTCAGCGTGGGACGTCGGGGGGCAGTGGCCGCTGTTCCTATGTCATTCGCACAGGTGACCGCAAGGGACAGACGTGTGGGAGGTTCCACACCCCGTACCGCTGCTTCTCCCGCCTTGACGACGCTTGGCGTGAGGAGATGGGCGAGGATGTTGAGCGCCCCCGCTGGGCTGAGCTCATGAGGGCTGGTGTTGATATCTTTGCTCTTGACTATGATGCTATTCTTACTGCCATGTATGCATTGACTGTTAGTGCCGAGGGAGACTGTTACTTGTGTGTGCCGCCTGACCCAGGTATAGAGCCCGCTGCCCTGGGTACTAGTGAGTCTGCTCTCTCTGGTATGGTGCCCCCTGTACTTGCTCCCTCCAGTGCTGTCCCGGCTGTTTGCGAGTCTGCTCTCTCAGGTACAGCACCCACAGAGACTGCTCTCTCAGGTACCGCACCGGCTGAGGCCTGTCACACCTTCACCCTTGACTCAGGTGCTTCCCGCTGTTTCTTTCGTGACAGTACTGAGCTCACACCGCTTCCTGCACCGGTCCCAGTCTCCTTGGCTGACCCCTCTGGGGGCCCAGTCCTTGCCCAGTCCACCACTGTGCTCCCTTGTCCGGCGGTTCCGTCTGGCTCGTTGTCGGGTTTCCACCTCCCCTCGTTCTCGACGAACCTGGTGAGCAACGCTGTCATCCAGGATCAGTGGGTTGACACCTTTACCCCTGGAGGACAGCGTGTGGCGATCTGCACGTGCTCCAGGACCGGCCGTCACCTGGCTACGTTTACCCGTCGGCCGGGGTCGAGTCTCTACACACTGACCACTGCGTCTCCTCAGGTTGCTGCTGTCGGTCAGGTGTCCGCGTCAGGTCTGGTGGCCCACGCCTGTGAGTGTCGTTCCCTGTCGCACCAGACTCTTCTCTGGCACCACCGCCTGGGTCACCCCTCCCTACCACGCCTCCGTGGCATGCACCGTCGCTGCCTTGTGTCTGGTCTTCCCAGGTCCCTCCCTCCCCTCCCTGCCTCGCCTGCGCCGCCTTGCCTTCCTTGCGTCGAGGGGCGGCAGCGCGCCGCTCCTCACTCCTCCACGTCCCCCCCGACAGAGGCTCCTCTGCAGACCCTCCACCTGGACGTGTGGGGCCCAGCCCGCGTTCGTGGCCAGGGCGGTGAGCGGTACTTTTTGCTGGTTGTCGACGACTACTCGCGTTACACCACGGTCTTCCCCTTGCGAGCCAAACGGGGCCGTAAGCGGGGCGCGCGCGGGTCGACGGGGCTAAGCGGGGCCACTAAGCGGGCCGCGGGCGGGTCGACGGGGCCAAACGGGGCCTTAAGCGGGGCGCGCACGGGTCGACGGGGCCTCTAAGGCGCGACGCGCGAGTCACTAAGGGGCGGCGCGCGGGGTCGACGGGGCCTTAAGGGGCCGTACACGAGGGCGCACGAGGGCGCTGAGGGGGAGGCGCTAACGCGACGCTCCGACAGTAGATAGGTAGGTAGGTAGTCAGTGGTGGGCCCTAAGAACGGTCCTAGCGAAGGACCTGCTCTGATACCATGTCAACAAGAAGAGACTGGAATGATTGAACTAACAGAGAGATCAGTACAAATAGCAAACCCTAGAATTGTGTACCCCATATAGGCTAACCCACTGTAGCCTAACAAACCCAACATATATAATGTTTGACACCCTACCGACTGCCAGGTCGCCGACTGCTCCTTGGTCGACCGCGCTGCTGCCTTCTCCCTGTTGGCTTCACCCAAGTCGGCTGCACCTCCTCGACCTGCCCTTCTCCGTTCCCCGTCGACTGCTATCCCATGTCGACTTGCTGCACGTCCCGTCGGCCACCGGCGATGCCCTTGGTCGGCGCCACAGGCGACGTCCCACTGCTCCCCTCATCGCCGGAGGCCGACGCCGGAGTCAGCCCACGCAGGTCGACGAGGGGAGTGGCAGGGGAGGGGGAGGAAGGGTGTACGACTTCGGCATCGTCTTCAGCAAGCTCACCGACCTCGGCGAGCAGAGGGAGGGTTGCCGTCGAGGTATCCGTTGGCGTGGCCACCAGCGTCCGCCCTGACACTGGCCCATGCTCCGACTTCCACTCCTCCAGTGACAGGTCCTCGTAGAACACCACGTCCGACGTGGTGACCACCCGGTTGGTGGCAATGTCGAGGAGCTCCCAGCCCTTGCTCGCCTCCGACACGCCGAGGTGAAGGCCCCACTTGGCCTTCGGCTTAAGCTTCCCACCGCGCTGCTGCTCGGGGACGAGGAATTGCGCCATGCAGCCCCACACCCGCGCCAGTGACAGGTCGGGCTTCGTCCCGGTCAGCAGCTGGTATGGCGTCGTCCCCGGCGTCGCCGACCGCTCCAGGCAGTTGCGGATCCAGACGGCCTGCCGCAGAGCGAGGTGCCACCAGTGGTGCTGCACGCCCATGTGCAGCAGCATCGTCCGCACCGACTCCACCACCGTCCGCATCTCCCGCTCCGCCATGCCGTTCTGCTGCGGAGTGTACGGGCAGGTCAGGTCGTGGACGATCCCCTTGCCGTCCACGACGTCGGTGAACTGCTTCCCAAAAAACTCCCCGCCCCGGTCCGAGCGCAACATCAGCACCGACTTCTTCGTCTGCCTCTCCACCAGCACCAGCCACTTCTGGAACTCCAGCAGCACATCCGACTTCTTGGCGACCGGCCTCACCCACACGTAGCGGGACTTACGGTCCTTCAGCAGCAAGAAGTACAGGCTGCCATCCTTGGCAGCCACCCGGAATGGCCCGCACAAGTCGATGTGGACGACGGCGAGCACGTCGGCGGCGTCGGAGCCCTGGTCAGGGAAGGTGTGCCGCGCCAACTTCCCGCCGACGCACGAGACACACGGTGAGTCGGCGCCCGTCGCCGACTTGAGATCTAGCCCAATGGCGACCTCGTGCTTCGCCGAGCTCAGGATGGCGTCCATGCCGACGTGCGCAAGGCGTGCGTGCATCCTGTCCGGCGTCGACTTCGTCTTCGAGACGATCGCCCGCAGGGCCACAACCTCCGGCGTGGGCGACGGTGACTTCGTTGAGCAGGGACGCAGGTCGGTGCAGAGGACTCGCCCGGAGTACGTCGCCCGACCAAGCACCTCTCCTGCTGCCGAGACGAGCAGCATCCCGTCGCCGTCCTCCCGAAACTTCACGCCATGCTCCTTCAGCTGGCCGGACGACAACAGGTTCGCCCGCACACCCGGGACGTACAGCACGTCGGGGATGAGAACCTGCTTCCCGGCCTCGCCTTGCAGCGCAATCGTGCCCCGGCCCTGGACGTCTTGCAGCGCCCCATTGAAGCCACGCACGTGCTTCACGTCGCCGCTCGGCCCCAGGTCGACGAAGGCGTCCTTTGTCCCCATCAGGTGGTGGGAGCAGCCGCTGTCGAGCAGGACCACCGCCGGGTTAGCCTGCACAGCTGCCGCCACTGCCTGGAAGTCCTCGCCGGCCTCCGGCGCCAGCGAGACGGTCGGCTCTACGACGCCGACCAGAGAGCACGACGCCGACTTGTCGCCCTGCCCCTTGCCGCCAGCAGAGGAGTCGGCGTCCTTCGCCGAGGTCGACGACTTGGTCGACTGCTTCTCCTTGCGCGGCTGACTTCCTCCTCGACGAGGTCGACGACTGCCAGACCTCCCGCGGCCTCCCTTGTCATCGTCGTCCGAGTCACTGCGGTCGGGGCACTCGAAGGAGAGATGGTCGGGGTCGCCGCACAGCCAGCACTCCCGACGTCGACTTCCTCCTCCTCGGCCGTTGTCCTTGGTCGACTTCTTCTTGTCGACTTCCTTGGCCGGCTTCGAGCCACTGCTACCACCGCCGCCAGCCTATCCACGCTACCCTGATCGACCGCCTTTCTTCGTCGGGGCGACGTAGTTCACCTGCGCCAGAAGCTCTTGGGACCTCTCGGCCTCCTGCATCGCCTCGTCCTGTAGGATGTACGAGGTCAACGTGTCCTCGTTGAGCGTCGCCCGCGTGCTCGGCGCCATCGACAGCCGCTTCAGCAGGTTGTAGCTACTTGGGAGTCCCTGCATGACGTGGGTGACGTACGATGCCGTGGAGTACTCTGCGCCGGCCATCCTGATGGTGGCGAGAATCCGCCGAGCTCGGTTGCAGTAGTCCGTCGCCGTCTCCTGGTCGCCCATACGCAGGTGTGTCAGCTGCCCTTCAAGCTGGGCGATGAACAAGTCATCGGTGACTTGGTAGGTCGACTCGATGAAGTGCCACGCCCGGTGGCCGGCGTCGACGTGCTCCCTGCTCGACTTCAAGGCGATTTGCACGCCCGGCGAGCAGCACCGCGAGATGACCGTGAAGGTCAGCAGCTGCACGGCGCGAAACTCCGCACGCAAGTCGGGGTCGTCCGGCGTCTCCACGGTGCCACGAGCAAAGTTGATCAGCCCAGCCATCTCCAGCTGAGGCTCGATCGCCTCCTTCCAGGTGAGGATATCCGGTCGACCGACCAGCAGGGGGGTGACCTGGATCCTGTCCGGCGTAAACTTGAAGTAGCCGTAGCTCGGAGCAATCCCGCCTGCCGTCACCTGCGTCGCCGACATCGGAACAAACCCACTCCGTCGACCTCCGACGTCGCCCTGCGAGGACCCTGCAGCCGCCGACGACCGCATTCCTCGCGTCTGAACGCCGCCGACTTCGTCGGCGTGTATCACACCTCTCTGCCTCGACGTGCCTCCCGCACTGCTGCCGACTTGGCCACCACCAGCGTTGACGCCCATGTCGACGCCGTCCTCTGCGTTCACCAGTCGAGGAGATGTAGGTTGAGAGGGGTGCAACGTCGCCCACATGGTGCGAATGCCAGCCTCCACAACCGCCCAGGGGATCGTTCCGTACTCCTGGGCTGCATGACGCGTCCTCGCGTCCTCCAGCTGTGCCTCCAGGGTCTCCATTCCCTAGTTGTCACCCACGCGTGACTGCACGGCTGCCGGCCTACGAACGACTTAGGTAAGTGACCTCTACGTCGACCTGACTGAAAGGTAAGTCGGGTGCCGTCCACGCTCACCGCACCATGCGGAGATAACTACTACAACGGGAGCTAGGCTGCGGGCTAGGCACGGGTGCTCGTGTGATCTCTGCGTTCTCGGTTCCTTAGTCGTTTTCCTAGTGCACACACTACTTGCTAGTTCACAAGGTAATTTGGCAAGATTTTCACTAGAGAAAGTTGACAACAATGATACAAAGAAGTTGGCAAGGCAAGACTACATCAGATCTAGCATGCAAGCAGGACGACTGCCAGCGCGGCACAATCGACCGCGTGCCAGCACGACTTGGTCGACCGTGCTCCAGCAGTGCAGAGTCGCGGCTTGCCAACGCTGCAGGTCGACGGCGTGACAACAGCGCAAGTCGACGGCGTGTCGACGTTGCTCCCGCAGGACAGCAGCGCACCTACTTCGCATGTGCTCGCAGATGATTGGCGTGCAGTGCCTCGTCACCTGCACAACGCACACACCACATCAACTTCGTGCTGACGACTGCTCCTGATGCACCACGTCGACCTCGGGATACCATCACCGAGGTCGTCCTCGCCAAAACCACCTGGGCGACCATCGCAAGCCTTCGCAGCACCTCGTCACCCAGGAAACCTGGTCGACCGGGCAACCAGGTCGACCAGAGGCTCCAGTGCGTGCCCGTCGACCACCCAGGTCGACGACCACTTCCGGTCGACCTCCCAGGTCGACCACTACCTCTGGTACGTGCCGGTCAACCTCCCAAGTCGACGGCCACCTCCAGTCGACCTCCCCAGGTCGACCACTATCCCCTGGTCGACCAGCTCCAAGTCGACGTCACTCCTGGTCGACCAGAAGGCCTGGTCGACCAACCAGGTCGACCAGAGGGTCTGGTCGACTTACCAGGTCGACCAGAAGGGCTGGTCGACGTCCCAGGTCGACCAGAAGGGCTGGTCGACGTCCCAGGTCGACCAGAAGGGCTGGTCGACGTCCCAGGTCGACCAGAAGGGCTGGTCGACGTCCCAGGTCGACCAGAAGGGCTGGTCGACTTCCCAGGTCGACCAGAAGGGCTGGTCGACTTCCTAGGTCGACCAGAAGGTCTGGTCGACTCCCCAGGTCGACCACCCGAAGTTGGCGCCCTCCCGAAGTCGGCGCCCATGCAGTGGCTCCCCGTGCAGGTCGACCAACTCGCCCACTGCTGCAGGTCGGCTGCACCCTACACCCGACCACGAAGTCGGCTCCGCCCAAGCAAGGACGGGGCCAACATACAACTCCCGTTGACAAATGCGTTGCACTGTGATTTAGATCTGGTGGTTACAAGAGGAATTCTTTGATGCAGAGACTCCGAACTAGTGGTTGTGTGTGAATTGAAAGGGATGGTGACTTCGAAGGAGTGGTTATGAAGCCAAATGCATCGTCTGACATTGACAGCTGACTGTCAATGTTGGGATCGCGGGGCCGTTTGCGATGGCGGGTGAAACAGGCGGCCGTTGTCAGTCCTGAGATTCATGAACCAATGAAAATGTGTATTTCGAGCAGGCGATATGTGGTTATCGTCGCTAAACCAACACCTCACAATCGCGTGGGAAATGTAGTTGTTGACACGACCTGTAACATTTCGGAAGGCCCAAAGCCCGGAAGACACGAGGTTTGGAATACGCCCTGAGAGCAGCCCATGCTTTAGGTCCCTTCTCTGGTTCACGCTGGAAAGGCTTGATGTGACGGATCTGGTTGCTCCCCAACGCTTGCCCAAGTAGGAGATAGCCTTGTGCGCTCTTCCGCACCCACGGGCTCTTCTCCGGGTCGTTCTCGGGGCGCTTCTCCAAACCTTCCATCACCCCCAACAGGTCATAGTGGTCAAATATGTTATCCATTCTGAAGGACCATTCAGCAAAGTTGTCACCGTTGAACTTGTCAAGACTGAACACTCTTGGTTCATCCCTAGAAGGTCCAAGAGTAGGTTGCACGGGCGCCATGGCTGAATCACGGGCTTGGCCTTGTGCTTGGGCTTCTCCACTGCCACCAGCACCTCTGCCACCCCTTTCTTCAGGTCCAGCCATAGTCGAAGCTGCTCCAAGGCGCTCTGATATCACTTGTTATAATCACAATCGGCTTCAATGTGCCTAAAAACGAAAGTGAGTGCATAGTCGGATTTTTGCACAGAGGCTTTAAATGTTCACAGCGATCTGGTCACAGCTTGACCTGATTCAACTTGGATCAGGAGTGTCTTAATGTCGCCTACAATAGACAATTTAGATCGCAATATTTCATTAAGAATTGATGACACAGCATCGGTTTGAACGAACTGTCAGATTATGTTATTTGTCTAGCCTGCAGTGGGGTGCTCAATAGTGAGTACAACCCCTTTAGGGTTTCCTATTTGTACCAACCTGCTTGCTAGTTCAATCATCCTCCATTCTCTCTTCTCCAATTCTCCTTCGTATACCCCAAACCCTAGCTCTAGGGCACAACCTACCTACTCTATGTGTGGGCCTAGGCTACTAAGCCTAGGCCCCACTCCTAGTATTCCTGACATGGTATCTAGAGCGAGCACGTTCCTGCCGCTTACCTCAATGGGCCCACCACCTTACTGCTTCCGCTGCTACTGCTACTCTGTGTGTTGCACGCCCCGAGGCGTGCGACGGATTTTTTCATCCCGCCGCGCGCTCGGAGCGTGCGGCGGTTTTCTGCCCGCCGTGCGCCCCGAGGCGCGCGGCGGCTTTCTGCCCCGTCACTCCGCGCGTCGCCCCCGGGAGGCGCTGCGACGGGCGACGGGGACCCGCGCGTCGCCCCCCGTCGCCCGTCGTGGCCCATGCGACCTACGTCGGGCCCGCGCGCGGCCCGTACGGGCTGCGCCAGGCCCGCGCGCGGCCCGTACGGGCTGCGCTAGGCCCGTGCGCGACCCGTACGGACTGCGCCAGGCCAGCCCGCGCCTCACTGGAGCCGCCCGCCACTGCAGCAGCCGCCCCTGGAGTCGCCCGCCACTGCAGCAGCCGCCCCTGGAGCCGCCCGCCACTGCAGCAGCCGCCCCTGGAGCCGCCCGCCACTGCAGCAGCCGCCCCTGGAGTCGCCCGCCACTGCAGCAGCCGCCCCTGGAGCCGCCCGCCACTGCAGCAGCCGCCCCTGGAGTCGCCCGCCACAGCAGCAGCCGCCCCTGGAGCAGCCGCCCCTGCAGCAGCCGCCCCTGGAGCCGCCCGCCACTGCAGCAGCCGCCCCTGGAGTCGCCCGCCACTGCAGCAGCCGCCCCTGGAGCCGCCCGCCGCTGCAGCAGCCGCCCCTGGCCCCTGGAGCAGCCGCCCCTGGCCCCTGGAGCAGCCGCCTCTGGACCTCTGCAGCAGCTGCCCGTGCTCTCTGCGCCCTCGTGCGCTCTGTCTCACCCGCGCCCTCGTGCGCTCTACTACTACCCGCGCCCTCGTGCGCTCTGCTGCTGCCCGCGCCCTCGTGCGCCCTGCTGCTGCCCGCGCCCTCGTGCGCCCTGCTGCTGCCCGCGCCCTCGTGCGCTCTACTACTACCCGCGCCCTCGTGCGCTCTACTACTACCCGCGCCCTCGTGCGCTCTGCTGCTGCCCGCGCCCTCGTGCGCCCTGCTGCTGCCCGCGCCCTCGTGCGCTCTACTACTACCCGCGCCCTCGTGCGCTCTACTACTACCCGCGCCCTCGTGCGCTCTGCTGCTGCCCGCGCCCTCGTGCGCCCTGCTGCTGCCCGCGCCCTCGTGCGCTCTACTACTACCCGCGCCCTCGTGCGCTCTACCCCGCGCCCTCGTGCGCTCTGCTGCTGCCCGCGCCCTCGTGCGCCCTGCTGCTGCCCGCGCCCTCGTGCGCTCTACTACTACCCGCGCCCTCGTGCGCTCTACTACTACCCGCGCCCTCGTGCGCCCTGCTGCTGCCCCTGCCCTCGTGCGCTCTGTTCTGTTCTGCTGCCCCCCCCCCCCCCCCCCCGTCCCCAGGACAGGAGTGTGGGGATGACAGGTATGGGGGTGCTCCGTGTGCGTCGTCCCTTCCTCCTCCTTCGTCTCCCACTGCTGCAGCTGCCGCTGAGGGGGGTGGAGGTGTGGGAGCCGAAGGGAGTGGCGCTAGGGGGGTGATGTGGGAGTGGAGCTAGAGGTGAAACAGGGGATGTGTGTAGGGGGGTGTGGGACAGTTGGAGGAGGCTGCAGCACCTGTAGTCCGGGGCGCACTGTCCTGGTAGCTCAGAGAGCCTGCTGCGCCTGTGTGTCTGCAGCTTCAGTCGTCGTCTCCAATCTTCTCTCCCTTCACAGTTCCTCCTCCTCCTCACTTGCCCTCTGTGATAGCCTCTAGCTTTGCTGATAATTGTGAACTTTTGATGTGACTGCTGATTGTGCTGATTACACCCCACTTTGACTATGGGGGTGTGTCAGATTATGTTATTTGTCTAGCCTGCAGTGGGGTGCTCAATAGTGAGTACAACCCCTTTAGGGTTTCCTATTTGTACCAACCTGCTTGCTAGTTCAATCATCCTCCATTCTCTCTTCTCCAATTCTCCTTCGTATACCCCAAACCCTAGCTCTAGGGCACAACCTACCTACTCTATGTGTGGGCCTAGGCTACTAAGCCTAGGCCCCACTCCTAGTATTCCTGACACGAACTGCACTATGGCAGCAACATATTCTTAGAACACACAATCAGGAAGAGCTAGGAAGGGTTACGAGTTGGGAATGACTCCCAGCTCCTACAAACCCCAAGAGCTGAGGTACAGTGATGTGGAACAGTGCCACACTGTCCCCAACCAAGAAGGGTCTCGAAACTACCCTTCACAAGGGCCTACACCAAGTGAAATGTTCTCACTATCTTGAAGTGTACCCTTTTGGCGAGCTTAGAAATCACTTGAAGCTCGAAATTAAGGCTCGGGTTCTTCACCATAACTTCATCCTTGAGTTATGGAAGGGTCTGCAGCACACACCTGCGACACGCCGAACGTTCGATACACTACAAAATAGAAACCGCGCGAGACACACAAACGACGAAATAGAAACCGCGCGGGACACACAAAATGACCGCGTAACACGCGACTGGCGATGACTTGCTATTGACTCGACACACTCGTCATCATGACTCATCATGCACACACCATTATAACCATGAAAATATATATTATTTCATTCCCACACACCATTCCATGCACGCGCGCACGCATGCACACGGACAACAAGCCGAGTGCAAACCGTAGGGTTGCACCAACACCTAACTCATAACTTTTCCTAATTTGTGTTCTAAGATTATAGTGGCTACCATAGTGCCGTTCGTTCAAACGGATGTTGTGTCGTCAATGCTGGGTGAAATCGTGCGATCTAAATTGCTTGACGATTTTAAGACGCTCCATATCCAATTTGAATCAGGTCATTCGGAGCTGTGACCAGTACGCTTTGATCGTTTGAAGCCGCTATGTAGAAATCTGACTATGCACTCTATCTTTTGTTTTAGGAACATTTAAGCCTATTGTGACTATAACGCATACTAGTCAGGGTGTTACGTATTACTCAACAAACAGAAATAAAGACAGCCCGTCGTACCAAAACTCCGACCCCGCTACTGTGGACCGTTCCAAATCAGCCACAGGATCATCCCAGTTATCGCCAATATATAGATGCCAACTGACTGGTACATCAGCCCATTGTTACACGTCAGCCTGCTTCGCCCATACATCCCAACCACAAGCCAATTGCCTCGCCATCGCCCACCATCCATGACTCGCCCCGCATTGGAGTCGATGGTCGAGCTCGAGAAGATTTTAAGCCATCGGACTCTCCTTCCCACGGGCATCAATAAAATCGCGTTCCTCGTTTGCCGGAAGGATCACACGCCAACTGAAAATAGTGTCAAAACATATGCATATTAGTATCTAGGCTATATTGGGGCTAGCCTTAGAGGGTACAGAAACATTCTCGACACTCTAGTCTTGTACCCCAACCTTGACCTAATCTCACACAACTTCATGCCTAAGATTCTAAGATGGTATCTAGAGCCTAGAGGTCTCTAGGACCTAAGATAAGGGCCCACCGTTACCACGTTACCTCACCTGCCTTGCCTGCTGCCCGCGCGCGCCTCGGCTGCACGCGCGCGGCCCTTTTTTTTTTCCCGCGCGCGCCGCTTGAGCAGCCCGCGCGCTTCTCGTTTAGGCCCGTTTAGGCCCGTTTTCGGCCCCGCGCGCCACGTCAGCCGCCCACGCAGCCTGCCGCCGGCCCGCGCGTCGCGTAAGCCGCCCGCGCGCAGCCCGTTTTCCTCAGCGCGCGGCCCGCTAGCCGCCCGCGCCGTCATTGCCGCCCGTGCGCAGCCTGATCTGGCCTCGCGCGGCACTTAGCGCGGCTCCCTAGCCGCTCGTCGACCGCCGCGCGCCGCCACCGCGTCCCCTTCGGCCGCCGCCTGTGGCTCTTTCGCCACCTTTCGCCAGGCAATCGCGCAGCCCGTACAGGCCACGTCAGGCCCGCGCGCGGCCGGAACAGCCCACGCCAGGCCTGCACGCTGCATTGCGCCTGTGCTGCTGCTTTCTGCCGCTGCTGCTACTTGCTGCAGCTGCTTCTACTTACTGCCACTGCTGCTACTTGCTGCAGCTGCTTCTACTTGCTGCTACTTGCTGCAGCTGCTGCTACTTGCTGCCACTGCTGCTACTTGCTGCAGCTGCTGCTACTTACTGCCACTGCTGCTACTTGCTGCAGCTGCTGCTACTTGCTGCCACTGCTGCTACCTGCTGCAGCTGCTTCTACTTGCTGCAGCTGCTGCTACATGCTGCCACTGCTGCTACTTGCTGCAGCTGCTACTACTTGCTTGTTGTAGGAGCAGCCGCCCCTGCAGCAGCCGCCCCTGCCCCTGGAGCAGCCGCCCCTGCAACAGCCGCCCCTGCCCCTGGAGCATCTGCCTCTGCAGCAGCCGCCCCAGCTGCCCCTGCAGCAGCCGCCCCTGCAGCAGCCGCCCCTGGCTACTGGAGCAGCCGCCCCTGCAGCAGCCGCCCCTGGCCACTGGAGCAGCCGCCTCTGCAGCAGCCGCCCCTGGCCCCTGGAGCAGCCGCCCCTGCAGCTGCCGCCCCTGGCCCCTGGAGCAGCCGCCCCTGCAGCAGCCGCCCCTGCAGCAGCCGCCCCTGGCCCCTGGAGCAGCCGCCCCTGCAGCAGCCGCCCCTGGCCCCTGGAGCAGCCGCCACCTGCAGCTGCCGCGGAGCCCTCGCCCTACAGTGGTGCCGGCCTCGCCGTTGCCGCCGTTGTACGCCGGCCCTTCTTGCCACTGGTGAGCACTGTCCTGCCCGTACTGCTGTTACTACTGCTCCTGCTGCTGCTGCTCTTTCTCCTGCTACTGCTGCTCGTGCTGCTCCTACGGCTCCTCCCCTTTCTACTGCTACTGCTGCTCCTGACGTGGCCGGATGCAGCTCCAGCGCCGTCCGCGTGAGTCCCTCACGCCCCCAAAGCTTCATGAGTGGTACGCTCGTTGGGGTTGTCGGGGTGGCCGTAGTGGGAGTCGTTCTGGCGTGAGTAGTCTCGGGGCTTCTTGTAGTGGCCAGGTGCAGCTGCAGCGTCGTGTGCGCGCGGTCCCTTCGCCTCCGCAACTTCATGAGTGGTACTTTCAGCGGGGGGGGTCACGGGGTAGTGCTCGCTGCCCGTACGTCATTCGCACTGGCGCTCGGACTGGCCAGCCTTGCGGGACGTTTGGTCACACAGAGTCCCGCTGCTTCGCCAGTCTGAGCGACGCCTGGCGTACAGAGTTTGGCGACGCGGCTGAGCTCCCCGACTGGGTGGAGCTGCTACGGCAGAGGGTAGATGTCTATGCTCTTGACTTTGATGCTATCCTCACTGCCATGTATGCATTGTCTACTAGTGATGCCGGTGACTGTTCCCTGAGTGTTCCGCCCGACCCGGGCGGTGCAGCTGCTGCTCTAGGTGCTAGTGCGTCTGCTGCTCCAGGTGCTAGTGAGTCTGCTGCTCCAGGTGCTGGTGAGTCTGCTCTCTCAGGTACCACGTCTGCTCCGGCGTCGCACACTTTCACCCTTGACTCGGGTGCTTCCCGCTCCTTCTTTCGAGACCGCACCACTCTCACGCCGCTCAGTCGGCCGGTTGCGGTCTCCCTGGCAGACCCCTCTGGGGGTCCTGTCCTTGCTCACTACTCCACTGTCCTGTCGCGTCCAGCGGTCCCGTCTGGCTCCCTGTCTGGTCTTTACCTCCCCTCGTTCTCTACGAACTTGGTGGCGGGTGCTGATCTACAGGATGGGGGGGTTGACCAGTTCACCCCTGCGCGTCAGCGGGTGACCCACTGCACGTGTGCAGACACGGGCCGACACTTGGCCACGTTTACCCGTCGGCCGGGGTCGAGCCTGTACACCCTCACTACCGAGTCTCCTCCGGTTGCTGTGCCTGGTCAGGTAGCTGCGTCGGGTCAGGTGTTTGCTGCGGCGTCTCGGTCTGGTCCTGAGTCTGCCCCCTGCTCGTGTCGCCTCCTGTCCCACGAGACTCTTCTCTGGCACCACCGTCTTGGTCACCCCTCCCTGCCTCGTCTCCGAGGCATGGCCTCTCGTGTCCTGGTCTCTGGTCTCCCCCGGTCGCTCCCTCCCCTTCCCCCGGGGCCTGCCCCTACCTGCGTCCCCTGCGTCGAGGGGCGGCAGCGAGCCGCTCCTCACTCCTCCGAGTTTCCGCCGACAGAGGCTCCGCTGCAGACTCTTCACATGGACGTGTGGGGCCCAGCCCGCGTCCGTGGACAGGGTCACGAGCGCTACTTCCTGCTGGTGGTTGACGACTACTCGCGTTACACCACAGTCTTCCCCTTGCGCCGCAAGGATGAGGTCACTGAGGTGTTGATCGACTGGATCCGCGCAGCTCGTCTCCAGCTCAGGAAGAGTTTCGGCTCGGACTTTCCTGTTCTGCGTCTGCACTCTGACAGAGGTGGAGAGTTTTCCTCCGGCCCTCTGCGAGCCTTCTGTCGTGCGAGGGGCATCCGCCAGACGTTCATGCTTCCGGCCTCTCCACAGCAAAATGGGATTGCTGAGCGCCGCATTGGCATGGTCATGGATGTCGCTCGCACGTCCATGATCCATGCGGCTGCTCCCCATTTTCTGTGGCCGTTTGCGGTTCAGTACGCGGCGCGTCAGATCAACCTCCAGCCCCGGGTCTCCATGCCGGACACCTCCCCCACTCTGAGGTGGACGGGGCAGGTTGGCGATGCGTCTGCGTTTCGTGTCTGGGGATCTCGGGCTTTTGTCCGAGACTTGTCTACGGACAAGCTGTCCTCCCGTGCTGTTCCCTGCGTCTTCCTTGGCTTCCCCCCTGACGCGCCTGGTTGGCAGTTTTACCACCCCACCTCGCGCCGTGTTCTGTCCTCCCAGGACGTCACGTTTGACGAGTCGGTTCCGTACTACCGTCTCTTCCCCTACCGCGCTGCCCCCCTTCCCCCCCCGCCGCTCTTCCTTACGCCAGGTCCCCCTCCGGTAGACCCCCTCCCCCCTCAAGGTCCTGCTCCTTCAGGTGTGTCTCAGGTAGACCCCCCCCCCTTGGCTGAGCCTTTGGAGGTCACTTCCGACACCTCTGGCTCACCTGAGGGGGGTGACGCTGCTGCTGACGCCCCGGCGGCCTACCGCCGCGCACCACGCTTGGAGACCCCTCCGGGGTTCCCTCCGCGACCTTCTTCGCCGCCTCTGCAGCCGGTTCCTGTTGACTCTGGTGCTGTTGGGGGTGGTGCTCCCGGAGGTGCTGCGTCTAGGGGTGCGGAGTCTGGGGGTGCTGAGCCTGCGTGTGAGGAGACTGGGGGTCCTGCGCCTGGGGGTGCTATGCCTGGGGGTACTGAGCCTGTGTGTGCGGAGTCTAGAGGTACTGAGTCTGGAGGTGAGACGCTTGAGGGCACTGGGACTGCTGGTGCGCGGCCTACTTGGAGTGGCCGCCTTCGTCCGCGTGTGCCTCTCACCCCTCAGCAGCTGCACGACTGGTACGGTCGCCGTCAGCGTCGCGCTGCTGGAGCCCGGGGCTCTGCTACTGGAGGTGCTGGAGCTGTTGGGGCTGCGGGTGCTGCGCCTGGAGGCGTCGTTCCTGGAGACACTGAGACTGGCGACCCTGGGACTGGAGGTACTGGTTCTGGGGGTGCTGCTGCGGGAGACACTGCGGTTGGAGGCCCTGGGACTGGAGGTGCTGGTTCTGGGGGTGCTGCTGCGGGAGACCCTGAGGTTGGAGACCCTGGGACTGGAGGTGCCGGTTCTGGGGGTGCTGCTACTGGTGACGCTGAGTCTGGAGGTGCTGGCGCTGGAGGTACCGCTTCTGCGGCTGGAGCTTCTGGAGCTGCTGGAGGTACTGGAGCGGTTGGAGGCGCTGGGGCTGCTGGGGTTGCTGGAGCTGCTGGTACTGGTGCAGCTGCGCCGCCACGACTGTTCTTCGCTCCGCCGTCTCCGTCGTCTCTGCCGCCACCTGACTCTGCTCTTCGTCAGGTTGTTACTCTCCCGTCGTCTACTGGTCTTCCGTTACAGACTGGCTCACCGCTACCTGCTCCCTCTCCTTACACTAAGCAGACAGGCACCCCTGCTGAGCGTCGTGAGCCTGCGTCGCGTCCTGTCTCGCCTGTTCGTTCTGGTCGTACCGTTCGTCGTGTTCCTCGTTTGCGTCAGCCGGCTGTCCCCAGCGCACACCTTGTAGTCCGTCGTCTTTCCTCTGCTCCGCAGCCTGTTCCTCTGCCGTCTCCCCCTGCGTCCTCTCTGCCTGCCGTTCCGGACCCTGAGTCTGACCGGTTTCGTGCTGAGCACCCTACTGTCACGCGTCTGTTAGCCACTGTTGTCACTGACCCGTCGTTTGAGTCTACTGCTGCGTCTGCCTTAGTCGCTGAGCTTGTTGACTTTGCTGCTGCCTGTCGTCTAGACTACGCCGCTAGTCTTGTTGCTGAGTCTGAGTCTGTCTGTCCTCCGTCCGTCGGGGGTGAGTGTGCTCTTAGCACGGACGTCCTTGAGGACAGGCAGGAGGAGTTCCAGTGTCTTGCTGCTGCTTTACCTCATCTTGTGTCCTCACTGCTTGCCCCTGAGGGAGACCCGGATGCATTAGACATCCCGACTCCGCGCTCTTACGCGGAGGCGATAGAGGGTCCCTACTCCTCTCAGTGGCAGGCAGCCATGGACGCAGAGATGACTTCCTGGAAGTCCACAGGCACCTACGTTGACGAGGTTCCCCCACCTGGGGCGAACATTGTCAGTGGCATGTGGATTTTCAGGGTGAAGCGGCCGCCGGGTTCTCCGCCTGTCTTCAAGGCGCGTTACGTGGCTCGAGGCTTCAGTCAGCGGCAGGGAGTTGACTACTTTCAGACCTTCTCTCCCACCCCGAAGATGACCACTCTTCGGGTGCTGCTACACATAGCCGCTCACCGTGACTACGAGCTTCACTCTCTGGACTTCAGCACAGCTTTCCTACAGGGCAGCCTGCACGAGGAGATCTGGCTGCGCCGCCCACCTGGCTTCACTGGGTCGTTTCCTCCTGGTACCCAGTGGAGCCTCCGGCGGCCAGTCTACGGTCTCCGCCAGGCGCCGCGTGAGTGGCACGACACACTGAGGACTACGCTTGCGGCTCTTGGGTTTGCTCCTTCTACTGCCGACCCGTCGCTGTTTCTACGCACCGACACCTCTTTGTCGCCGTTCTACATCCTCGTGTACGTCGACGACTTGGTCTTTGCTACAGCTGACACTGCTGGACTCGCCTACGTGAAGTCCGAGCTGCAGAAGCGACACACGTGCACAGACCTGGGTGAACTGCGCAGCTATCTTGGCCTGCAGATCACTCGGGACAGAGCACGGCGCACCATTACTCTGACTCAGTCACACATGGTGCAGCAGATCCTTCAGCGCTTCGACTTCACGTACTCCTCGCCTCAGGCCACTCCTCTGTCTACTCGCCACTCGCTCTCAGCTCTGCCTTCGGATGAGTCCGTAGAGCCGAGTGGCCCGTACCCAGAGCTTGTTGGCTGCCTCATGTACCTGATGACCTGCACACGACCTGACCTGGCCTACCCTCTCAGCATACTCGCACGCTATGTTGCTCCTGGGAGACACCGACCAGAGCACATGGCTGCAGCGAAGAGGGTGTTGCGCTACTTGTGCAGTACGTCAGGCATGGGGCTCGTGCTTGGAGGGCGGAGTCGAGTGGTCCTCACAGGTCACGCAGACGCGTCTTGGGTCGACGACCTGGCTACACAGCGGTCGTCACAGGGTTACACCTTCAGCCTTGGTTCCGGCTCTGTTTCGTGGCGGTCTACTCGCTCGTCTTCTGTTCTCAGCTCCAGTTGTGAGGCTGAGATCTACGCAGGAGCCATGGCTGCATAGGAGCTGGCTGACCTACCTGCTGACTGACCTTAGAGAGCCGCCTCGTTCTCCTCCAGTTCTGTACGTAGACAACAAGGCCATGCTGGCCTTGTGTCAGGAGCACAGACTGGAGCACAGAACGAAGCACATCGCTCTTCGCTACTTCCTTGCTCGTGAGCTGCAGCAGCGTGGTCAGCTGCGCCTTGCTTACGTGGCCACTCGGGCCAACACTGCTGATATCTTCACCAAGGCTCTTCCGCCTTGCGATCATCAGCGCTTTTGTACTATGCTAGGTCTTGTGCCTACTTGGCCTCATTTGCTCACTTCTTGACCTTGCTTGTACTGTGTCTTGTATATACCTGCTCTTGTTTGTTTACCTCTATATATCATCCTGCATGTGAACCGGCCTTGAGGCCTTAAACCTTTGCTCAGAATGTGTGGTGACATTGTGATCCACCCTGAGCTTTGCTTCGGTTTGCTTTGCTTGACTGGTCTTGTGACCCCTTGTGTTGGCTATCCCCCACTTCGCCTATGGAGGTGTCAAAACATATGCATATTAGTATCTAGGCTATATTGGGGCTAGCCTTAGAGGGTACAGAAACATTCTCGACACTCTAGTCTTGTACCCCAACCTTGACCTAATCTCACACAATTTCATGCCTAAGATTCTAAGAAATAGCTGGGTGCCAATGGTCAACATTGAAAACCACCCTGCCCTGCAAGTGTACATGAGGAGCCGGAGTTTGTGAAAAATACACACACTCACGTAATGAGGGGGCTTCTTGAGGGTGGGGGGAGATGGGGATAGGGAAGGGGGGGAGTTCATTCCTTACTGCGTTCTGCATTGTCGCGCACAGCAGCAGACGCTGTTCGCCCGTAACAGGGATTCGCCAACATCGCGCACACTGTTTCACCAAACCATGCACCGCTGGCCCGGCCGAGTCGGCCTACGCTTCGGGACTAGCCCGAACCTCGATGCCAGCCTAGCACTAGCTAGCTCGCACGCACCGCGTTACCGTTTGCATGTTTCGCGTATAAGTATTTGTTCATGCCTTCGCTAATGATTTGCACTCTTTTGACACCTAGTGCAATCCTCGCTATCCTGTTCCATTTGCACCCATAACACAGGGTAAGGAATGCTGGAAAATTCCTTACAACGAACAATATATAACCCTAAGTGTAATTCTGTGTCCAAGGTGCAAAAACACGTGAGGAGAGAGCGGGTTTGCGAAAATAGCGAAGTCTTGTGCGCAGCGCCTCCAGCGTCGTGAGGTCGCCTCGATTCGCCACAACTGGGACTCTTGTGTGCGTGCGAACGTGCTTCCCAATCGCTCTGCGTCAAATTGAAGCACAACGAAGAGGCACTGTTGGTTGGTTGGCTTGGTGGCGCCCTTCCCTTCTCAAATCAAAAGAACATGGAGCAGGCGGAAAACGGAGATGCTGGGAAGCACAACTGAAGGGCATTTCCTCAGGCCGTAGTATGGTTGGAGCATCGAGGGAGGGTGGGAATGTAAGCAGCTCTACAGCTCGCACTGAGAGGGTGTGAGCGAACGAGAGAGAGGCACTGGGAGGTTGTAGAGAGAGCGAGAGAGAGTGGTACGGAGAGAGAAGTAGAGAGCGAGAAGAAAGTCAACGCACCAGCATTCGCATGTATGTCGCGGGCACGCCTCTCAGTGCGGAGCTGCGCCCATGCGGCGGGTCCATTCAAGGCCGCGACGATCGACTTTCGTTAGCGCTGGAGTGGTTTTCAAATTTTGAGACGTCTCGATTGGTTCGTGGTATTGCCGGCTTAGTAGACTTAGGATACGCGCGCGACCGATGAAGCCGCCAGTTGCAGGCTCATAGCAGCCGTTCGGTCGAGAAGAGCTGGCTTGTGTGCCGCGTCGTGCTAGGACCGCCGCGACACCGCATCGCAGCAACTTAAAGCGTTCCAAAAGCAAGGTCGAATCGTTACGAGGCGCGTCGCGATGCTCCGCATCACGACGGGCGCCGATCGCGGCGGTAGGGGCGGTACAGACGCGACAGACGACGGGGCTGTCAGCTCCCCCTCGCCGTCCCTTTCCCCCTCGCCTTCCCCATTATCCCCCGCGATTTCCCCTTTCTCCCCCACGCCTCCGCCGTTCTCCCCGTCGTCCGCCTCCGCGCAAATTAGCCGGCGCAGGCTGCACATGAGCTATGACTTCGACGGGGAGAGCAGCAGCGGCGGGGAGGGCGGCGCAAGCGGAAGCCGGCGTCGGTTGCGCCAGGGGCACCGCAGCTTCTCCCACCGCTCCGGAGTGCTCTCCCCCCCCGATACCTCCCTCTTAGGGTCCCCCGCTCCCGCCAGGCCCGCCAGTCCCCTGGGAAGTCCGCGCAGAAGCGCGCTTGGGGGGCTCGGCGCGCTCGTAGAGGGTGGGGGCGGGGAGGCGGGATTGGCGCTCAGGCCCTTGCGGCTGGGGAAGGGGAGTCCGGGAGGGGACGCAGTCGGCTCTGCGGAAAGGGGAGTGGGGGGGAGGGTTGGCGGAGACGGCGGAACAGGCGCAGGGCGGCGAGAAGGCGGTGGCACGGCGGAAGAGAGCGGGCGGAGTGTGGTGGGTCTAGGTAGCGAGACTAGGGTGGGGGAGGTGGGGCGCGAGAGGGGCGCAGGTGGTGCTAGGGGCGAGGCTGCGCGGAATTATGTGCTCGCGGGGGAGCAAGAGGCGAGGGCGCAAGACAGAAAGGCGCATGGCCAAGCGGAAGAGCAAGCGCGTGGCGGGACAGCAGCAGCTGCAGCAGCGGCAGCAGGCGCCCCCGCAACGCCCAAGTCCGCCCCCGCGTCCCCCAGCTGGCTGGGCGGGTGGGCGGGCCTCCTGCTGGGCGCGGGCGGGGGGGAGCCGGGCGTGGCGGAGGAGGGGAAGGGGGAGGCGGGCAAGGGGGAGGATGGCGGAAGTAGAACGGGCGGACTGAGCTTGCTGTCCCCGTTCGCGTGGAGGGGAGGAGGGATGTGGGGGGACGGCGGTAAGGGGAAGGGAGGGGAGGGGACGGGGGAAGGGGAAGGGACGAAGCAGGGGGAGGGGAGAGAGAGCGGTGAGGGGAGAGCAGCAGACGGGGAGGAGAGAGGGGGCATGGGGGAGGCGCAGGGCTTGGGGGGACAGGAGGGCGCAGGGGAGGGGGACGAGGAGGAAGCAGGGGAGGCGGCAGAGGGGGAAGCAGGGGAAGGGGTGCGTGAGGGCGCGGGGGATAGGGAAGGGGAAGAAGATGAGGAGCGGACTTTGCAAGGAGGGGCAGGAAGTGGTGATGCGCGGGGTGAGAATGGGGAGAGCAGGGGCGAAGGGGAGGGGGCGACTGATGATGACTTTGCATTCCAGGCAGAGCGGTGGGGCGAGGGGGGCTCGACGAATGGTGGTGGGGCACAGGATGGGGGTGTGGGGGGGATGGTGTATGATGGTGGGGTGATGCAGGATGGTGTGGGGATAGGCGGCGATTTTAAGTTAAATACGGATGACTCTCGTAGCGAGGATAGATGGGCAAGTCGTGAAACAGGACGAGCTGAACACGAGAAAGCCGATAGCGATGATAGTAGCAGCAGTGAGGAAGCTAATGACGAGGATAATGGGAACGAGGAGGCTTGTAGCGATGGCAGTGCGTGTGAGGAAGACAATAGCGAGGACACTGGTAGTGAGGGAGCTAGTAACGAGGACAGTGAGCGTGATGAGACTGGTATGGCGGATGCTGAAAGTGAGGTGGGAAGTAGTGAGAGTGAGAGTGAGAGTGAGAGTGAGAGTGAGAGTGAGAGTGAGAGTGAGAGTGAGGAGTCTGATGATGGTGTGCGAAAGGAGCAAGAGGAGGGCAGTGAGGGAGCAGTGGATGAGGACGGGGAAGCAGGACTTCAAGGTAAGAAGGGTGGGGGAAAGCTGGCTGTGGGGGACGAAAGGGAGAAAGTGGACAGAGAGGAAGAGGAGGTAAGGGAGGAAGAGGAGGTAAGGGAGGAAGAGGAGGTAAGGGAGGAAGAGGGGGAAAGAGAGAAAGAGAATGAAAGTAAGGAAAAGGATAAAAGAGAAGAAGCGGAGATAAGAGAAGAAGAGGAGGAAAGGGAGAAAGAGGAGGAGCGAGAGAAAGAGGAGGAGCGAGAGAAAGAGGAGGGTAGTGAGGAAGAGGAGGAAAGGGAGGAATATGTGGAAAGGGAGGAAGAGGAGGAAAGGGAGCAAGAAGATGATAGTGAGGAAGTGGAGAAGAGAGAAGAAGAGGAGGAAAGGGAGGAAGAGGAGGAACGAGAGGAGGATGAACGGAAAGAGCAAGTGGATGAAACAGCACAGGGAGAGGGCGGGAAAGAGGAGGAGGACGATGAGGAGAGTGGGGAGGAGGGAGGGGTGAAGGTGGTGGAAATCAGGAGGGCAACTCTTGGTGCTGTAGGTGGTCTGGTTGGTGATGGTGCTGCTGATGCTGATGTTGGTGGTGGTAGGGGAAGCGAGAAGCCAAGGGCGAGTGATGAGGAGAGCAGCAGGGCAGGGAATGGCAGTGACACTGATGGGTGTGAGGAAAGGAGGGGAGAGAGTGAGGAGAGTGGGGGTGGACTTGAGGAGAAACAGTGGGTGAGTGAGGAGGCAGGGGAGAAGTTCGAGGAGGGAAGGAGGGGGGGTGAGGAGAGGGAGGAGCTGGTGGTGGAGCCCTTGGGTGGGGTGAACGCTGCATTAGCAGCTGAACTGGGGGCTGCTGTGGGTGGTGCTGGGCATGTACAGAGTGAGAGAGGTGAGAGTGAGAGCAGCGAGAGCAGCGAGAGCAGTGAGAGTGGGAGTGAGAGTGACGGAGATGAGAGGGAGATTGAGCGTGAGAGTGAAGGGACTGAGGGGGAGAGTGAGAGTGAGGGTGATAGTGAGAGGGACGAGGGAACGGAAGGGCAAGTAGAGTGTGAGAGGGAGGGGTCCTCGAAGGGTGTTGTGGAGCGGGTACAAAGTGAGGGCAGCGAGAGTGAGAGTGAGAGTGAGAGTGAGAGTGAGAGTGAGTTGGAGAGTGAGAGTGAGAGTGAGAGTGAGAGTGAGTTGGAGAGTGAGAGTGAGGAGACTAAGGTTGGGGACATTGGGAATAAGGAGACTGGGAGTAAATTGAACGAGAGCGAGGGAAGTGAGAGTGACGAGAGTGAGAGTGAGGGCGAGGGTGAGCGTGAGAGAGAGGAGAGAAACGAAGGGCAAGTAGAGTGTGAGAGGGACGGGCCCTTGAAGGGTGTTGAAGCGGCACCACCGATGGCTCCTGCTGAGGGTGGTGTGGAGCGGCGGGAACAGAGTGAGGGGGGCGAGAGTGAGAGTGAGAATGAGAGTGCGGAGGGAGGGGAAGGGAAGCTGCAGGGCAAGCAGGGGAAAGAGCCTTGGAATGGTGTTGTAGCCGCAACAGTGGCTGCACCAATGGATGCTGTGGGTGGTGTGGAACAGGAACAGAGTGAGAGTGAGAGTGAGAGTGAGAGTGAGAGTGAGGGGACTGAGTTGGATAGTGGGAGCGAGAGCGAGAGTGAGGGTGAGGAGACTAAGGTCGAGGAGATTGAAAATAAAGAGAGTGGTAGTAAGTTGAGCGAGAGTGAGGGAAGTGAGAGTGAGGAGAGTGAGAGTGAGAGAGAGGAAGGACAGGAAGGGCAGGTAGAGCATGCGAAAGAGGGGTCGTTGAAGGGTGTTGGAGCGACCACACCAGCTGCACCGGTGAGTGGGGATCTACAGAGTGAGGGGAGTGAGAGCGACAGTGAGAGTGAGAGCGAGGAGGAGGTTGAGAGAGAGGAGGGACAGGAAGGGCAGGTGGAGTATGAGGAGGGGTTCTTGAAAGGTGTTGAAGCGACCACACCAGCTGCACTGGTGGCTGCTTCGGTGGGTGGTGTGGAGCAGCAGAGTGAGGGGAGCGAAGGTGAGAGCGAGAGTGAGAGTGATAATGAGAGTGTGGAAGGAGGAAACGGGAAGGTGGAGCATGGAAAGGAGGGGGAGGGGCTCTTGGATGGTGTTGCAGCCACAACAGCAGCTGCAGCGATGGGTGCTGTGGGTGGGGTGGTTCGGGAACAGAGTTGGGGGAGTGAGAGCGAGAGTGAAAAGGAAGGTGAGAGGGAGAGGGAGAGTGAAACTGAGGAGGCTAAGGGCTGGGAGGTTGAGAATAAGGAGAGTGGGGGTATGTTGAGCGAGAGTGAGGGAAGTGGGAGTGAGGAGTGTGAAAGTGAGAGCGAGAGTGAGAGTGAGAGTGAGGATGGAAGGGAAGGGAAGGTGGAGTATGAAAAAGAGGGTGAGAGGCTCTTGGATGGTGTTGCAGCGGTGGGTGCTGTGGGTGGTGTGGAGCAGGAGCAGAGTTTGGGAAGTGAGAGCGAGAGCGAGAGTGAAGGGACTGAGAGGAAGATTGAGAGTGAGGAGACTCGGGGTGGGGAGACTGAGAATAAGGGCAGTGAGTGTAAGTTGAGCGAAAGTGAGGGAAGTGAGACCGAGGAGAGCGAGAGTGAGGGTGAGAGTGAGAGTGTGAGTGAGGGAGAGGAGGAGGTGGAAGGGAAGGTAGAGTATGAGAAGGAGGAATCCCTGAAGGGTGTTGACGCGACCGCACCAGCTACACCGGTGAGTGGGGAGCAGGAACAGAGTGAGAGGAGCGAGGGTGAGAGTGAGGGGAGTGGGAGCGAGAGTGAGAATGAGAGTGTGGGGGGGATAAAAGGGGAAGGGAGGGTGGGTCATGGAAAGGAGGGGGAGGGGCTCTTGGATGGTGTTGAAGCCACAGCAGCAGCTGCACCGATGGGTGCTGTGGGTGGGGTGGAGCAGGAACAGATTGAGGAGAGCAAGAGCGAGAGTGAGAGTGAGAGTGAGAGTGAGTGCGAGAGAGAGGAGGGAAAGGAAGCGCAGGTAGCGTGCGGAAGGGAGGGGTCCTTTGAGGGTGTTGAAGCAGCTGCACCAGTTGCTGCTGCAGAGGGTGGGGTGGAGCCAGTACAGACCGAGGGCAGCAAGAGTGAGAGTGAGAGTGAGAGTGAGAGTGAGGAGGGAGGGGGAGGGAGGGTGAGTCATGAAAGGGAGGGCGAGGGGAACTTGGATGGTGTTGCAGTCACAGCAGTGGCTGCACCGATGGGTGCTGTGGGTGGTGTGGAGCAGGAGGAGAGTTTGGAGAGTGAGAGCGAGAGCGAGAGTGAAGGGACTGAGAGGGAGAGTGAGAGTGAGGGTGAGAGCGGGAACGAGGTTAAGAGCGAGATTGAGAGCGAGAGCGAGAGTGAGAGTGAAAGCGAGAGTGGGAGCGAGGGTGGGAGTGAAGGGCCGGTGGAGCATGGAAGCGAGGGGGCGTTGGATGATAGGGAGAGCTCAGCTCTGCCAGCTGGATCGATGGGTGCTGCTGGGGGTGGTGTGGGGCAGGGAGAGAAGAGTGAGGGGGGTGGGAGTGAGAGTGACAGCGAGAGTGACGACGGAGAAGAGGGACAGGTACAGTGCGGTAGGGAGGAGTGCTTGGATGCTGATGAAGAGGCAGCATTAACTGCACCGGTGGCTGCTGGTGTAGGTGGTGTGGAGGAGGGAAAGAATGAGGGGGGTGAGAGTGAGGAGACGAAGGGTGGGAACAACAGCAGATGGGGTGAGACGGACGGTGGGAGTGTGACTGGGAGTGAGAGTGAGAGTGAGAATGTGAGCGAGTATGAGAGTGAGACTGATAGTCATGGAGAGCATGTAAGGAGGCTGGTTCATGCTGTTGCTGCTGCTGCTGTTGATGCTGCTGCTGCTGCTGATGCTGTTGCTGCCGCCGCTGCAGCTGTTGTTACTGCTGCTGCGGCCGCTGCCGCAGCTGATGCTGATGCCGATGCTGCTAATGATGCCGATGCTGCTAATGATGCCGATGCTGCTGCTGATGCCGATGCTGATGCTGATGCTGATGCTGCTGCTGATGCTGATGCTGATGCTGCTGATGCTGATGCTGCTGATGCTGATGCTGCTGATGCTGATGCTGCTGATGCTGATGCTGCTGATGCTGATGCTGCTGATGCTGCTGCTGCTGCTGATGCTGCTGCTGATACTTCCTGGGCTGCCTCTGCTTCTGTATCAGGTGTTGATGAAGGGACGGACTTGGAACAAGCAGGTGAAGGGCAGGATTTGAAACACGCAGGTGAAGCAGATGGGGAGGAGAGCAGCGAGGAAGAGGTTGCATATGAGCATGGTACCTATACTCAAGCTGGCGCCCCTGCCACTCAAGTCGACGCTCATAGCACCACCTCAGCTGAGATACGAGAGGGTGCCGCAGTGCTGGAAGTGTTGAGTCCAGTCTATGCTGCTGCCACGCACGGCCGACCCTCCCTGCAGGCTCCCTGGGACCACCATGGCAGCAGCACCTTCGCCTCTGCCTCTGCATCTTCCGTTGCCTCTGCCTCTGGTGCTGCTGCTCGTGGCTTGACTGGAGCAGTGGATGCAGCAGGCGAGGGGGAGACGCATGGGGGGAGCGAGGAGGGGAGGGAGGGAGGAGAGGGGGCAGTGCAGGACATGTTTGTGGCGGAGGAGCTGGTTGCTCTGGGCGTGGATGAGGGAAGCGGGGTGGTGGAGAGCGAGGGAGAGAAGAGAATTGTGGAGAGTGAGGGAGTGGGGGCGGCAGGAGTGCAGCAGGACATGTTTGTGGAGGAGGAGTTGGTTGCTCTGGGGGTGGAGGAAGGGAGCGGGGAAGTGGATAAGAGGGCATTGGTGAGTGAAGGAGTGGGGGCAGTAGGGGAGGGTGTTTTTGCGAGGGTGGCAGTGGAAAGTGATGCAGCGAGGGAGGCAGTGCAGGACATGTTTGTAGAGCGGGAGCTGGTTGCTCTTGGGGTGGAGGAAGAAAGCGGACCGGTGGAGAGTGAGGGAGAGAAGGAGCCGGTAAAGAGCGGGGGAGTGGGGGCTGCAGTGGGGGATGATGCAGCGAAGAAGGCTGTGCGGCAGGATATGTTTGTGGAGGAAGAGTTGATTTCGCTTGGCGTGGAAGACGGGAGGGGGGTGGTGGAGAGGGAGGGAGAGAAGAGGGCCGTGGAGAGTGAAGGAGTTGGGGCGGCATTGGAGGGTGTGATATCAAGGGCGGCAGTGAAGGTTGATGCAGGGAGGGCCAGAGTGCAGGACATGTTTGTGGCAGGGGATCTGGTTGCTGGTGGCAGGAGAAATGAAGGGAGCGCGGCAGTGCAGGACATGTTTGTGGCGGGGGAGCTGATTGGTCTAGGCGTGGAAGAAGAGAGTGTGGCGGTAGAGAGGGGAGGAGAGAAGGAGCTGGTAAAGAATGAGGGAGTTGGGGCGGTAGTGGAGGATGATGCAGCGAGGAAGGCAATTCAGGACATGTTTGTAGAGCCGGAACCTGCTGGCCTGGGGGTGGGGGAAGGGAGTGAGACAGTGGACAGGGAGGGAGAAGAAAGGCCAGTGCTGCATGAGGGAGTGAAAATGCGAGCAGAGGGTGAGAAAGGAGAAGTGCAGGACATGTTTGTAGAGGAGGAGCTGGTTTCTCTGGGCGTGGAGGAAGAAAGCGGGTTGGTGGAGAGGGTGGGAGAGAAGAGAACCGTGGAGAGTGAAGGAGTGGGGTTGGCAGTGGAGAGTAATGAAGGGAGAGTGGCAGAGCACGCCATGTTTGTGCAGGGGGAGCTGGTGGCCATGGGCATGGAGGAAGGAACTGGACCAGTGGAGAGCGAGGGAGGGAGGGGTTGAGAATGTGGGGCAGGCAAGGCCAGTGCAGGACATGTTTGTGGCGGGGGAGCTTTCTGGGCTGGGAGTGGACCAAGAGGGTGGAGAGACGGAGATGCACGACGGTATGGGGGGTTCAGGCACAGAGGAGGGGGTGGAAGGGCACATGGCTGCTCTGCAGGTGCCGCCTGCTGCTGCTGTTGCTGCCGTTGCTGCCTCTGCAGCTGCCGCTGTTGCTATCACTACCGCTGCCACTGCTACTGCCTCTGCTGCTGCCTTTCCCCCGCAGGCCAGGCCTCACGCCCCCCACACCCCCCACAGCCCGCCCACCACGCCCAAGAGCGGTGTGAGTCCGAACGCACGGCAGCGCATGCAGCGGGCGGCGAGGAAGCTGCAGTTCGTCACGTTCCTGCGCTCACACATGGGCGATAGGGCGGAGGGCGGGGCACACGGGGACGGCAGGGCGGAGGGTGGGGCGGGAGGTGAGGCTGGTGCGGCGGACGTGGGGGGCAGTGTGGAGGGTGGGCCTGGTGAGGAGCAACGGAATGACCTTGGCAACAAGCCAGGTGGTTTGGAGGCGAGCAGGGGATGGGGCGGCAGTATGGGTGGCGTGGTGGCGAGCGAGGTGGTTAGTGGCACAGCGGGCAACGGGGATGCTGGCATGGGTTCTGACAGCACACCGCGAGGTGTGGTGGACGAAACGGAAAGAGTGTATCAGGCTTGCGGGGTATCAGGCTTGCGGGAGGGGGATGGGGGGGAGATGGGGGCTGAGGCGGCAGGGGGGAGGAGAGAGGGTCCGGAGATTGAAGGGTATCGGGAAGAGGGAGAATCGGGAGAGGGGAAAGAAGGGAGTGCGGAAGGAGAAGGTGGGGAGATGGAGGAGGAGGGTGGAGTAGGAGAGGGGAGCGTGAGTGGGGTGAGGGAAGAGGAGGGAGAAGGGAGGGAAGATGAAAGGGAGGGGAGGGAAGGGGATGGAGAGGAGACAGAAGAGGAGGGATTGAGGAAAGAGGGGGGGGCGGAAGGGGAAGTGGGAGGGGAGAGGGAGAGTAAAGTGCGGAAGGAAGAGGACGAGCAGAAGGTGTGTGAAGTGAAGGGAGAGAGTGAGGAGGCAGGGAGTAAGAGGCAGGAGGCAGAAGATTCAACAGCAAGTGAGATACAGCAGGTGGAACAGTATTCTGAGAGTGGTGGGAAAATGATTCAGGTGGAGGATGGGAGTGAGAAGAAGCAAGAAGTAGAGGAGGAGAGTGATTTCCCTTGTTCTCCCGGCTCCCCAACATTCGTTCCGGATTCTCCCGCCTTTGGCGTTGCTGCCTCCAGCATTCCCTCTGCCCTCGCTCCTTCTCCTGCTGCAGCTGACGTGAGGGTTGACGAGAGCGAGGGGGGGAAGAGTGAAGATGAGGGAGAGAGGGAGGAGAGGGAAGAAGAGGGAGGCGAAGGAGAGAAAGGGGAGAGTGAAGGAGAGGGAGACGAGGGAGAGAAGGGGGAGTGTGAAGATGAGGGAGAGAAAGGGGAGAGTGAAGGAGAGGGAGGGGAGGGAGAGAAGGGGGAGGGAGAAGAGGAGAGAAAGGAGGGAGAAAAGGTGGAGAAAGAAGAAGGGGAAGAGGATGGAGAGAAGGGGCATAGTCAAGAGGGAGAGTTGGTGCGACATGTGGAGGGGGGTGCAAGGGGGGATGAGGCGGGTGAGGGTGTTGGTGCTGTGGTTGACCAGGGACCGGGTACAGGGGGCGAGGGGTGGGTGGGACAGAAGGAGGGAGGGGGTGAATGCGGAAGGGGTGTACAACAAGTGGGGCATGTGGAGAGGCGGGTGCCGGCAGAGGATGATGCGAGGCATGATGGCAGCAGCGCCAGCAGCGCAGCAGGAGCAGCAGCAGTGACGGCAGCAGCAGCAGTGGCGGTAGCTGCAGCAGCAGCAGCCGGAGTGGTGCCTGGGACTCTGGAGCCTCTGCAATCTGCTGACAAGGTGAGTGTGGGGACTGCACCCTTCCTCTGCTACTCTGCGCCCTCAGTGTTGCTCTTGTCTCGTACACTGAAACTCATAAGCTCGCCTTCACTGGCCGTTGCGTTGCAAGCAACCTGCCTGCAGAATTCATAAGGGCAAGCTCGCTGTGCTTGAAACTGTTGCCAGTTGGAGACGCCCCCAACCACCACCGCTTGCGCAGTGGACGTGGAACAGTCTTCCTTTCGCCACTCGTCTTGTTTCGAGGCATTCCTAACCACTGCGCCCATCTCTCGTCCATCTGTTTATTCTTCTACTCTGCAGCCTACACGTCTCTCGCTTTGCCCCTCTCTGCCTGTCGTACTTTCTACCCTCACACCTCCCCCCCCCGTCCCTTCCATCCCCATTGCCTCTCACTGTTCCTATCTCCCAGTTGCCAGCCTGGCAGCCAGTGGACCAGTCAGAAGACGCCGCCACCTCACACACTCCCTGTGAAGGCATCTACTCTCCTACCAGCACCCATGCTGCTTCTCATGCCGAGTCACTCTCTAACGAGGATGCCACATCGCTCTCCCCCGATGCTGCTTGCCCATCTCCATCCCTCGGCTCTCCAGCTGTCATTGCTGAATCTCCTGCCACCTCCTTCTCTCTCCTTCAAGACTCGAGCTCCACCCCTCACCCAGACTCCGCCTCCCCTCGTTCTCCCACCTCCGCCTCCCCTCGTTCCCCCACCTCCGCCTCCCCTCGTTCCCCCACCTCCGCCTCCCCTCGTTCCCCCACCCCCACCTCCCCTCATTCCCCCACGTTCACCTCCCCTCATCCCCCCACCTCGGGCTCTCCGCACGCCAGTGAAGCTGGGTCCCCCACTTCAGTCCCCGACTCGCCCACCTTTGGCCTCGCCATGACCCCTGCCCCTGCCAGCCCCACTGCTGCTGCGGCTGCCGTTGTGGATGGGACGAGTGCAGACTCCCCCACATTCACCCCGGATTCGCCCACCTTTGGGTTTGCTGCCCCCGCCATTGCAAATGCGGCAGCGCCTGCTTCTGCTGCTGCTGGCAGGGCCAGTGAAGCAAGTGGGGCGAGAGGGGCGAGCAGGGAGGGCAGAAGCAGCAGCAGCGGCGGCGGGTGGGGGAGTGTCTCTGCAGCAGCGGCAGGTGGCCTCAGCGATACCTCCCCTCCCACTGTGGATTTCTGGCGTGCTGACTCTCTTGAATCGGTTGACTCCGTTGACTCTGCTGACTCTGGTACTCTCGATCCTGATGCTCTTGATGGGCCTGAGTGTGATGCCCCCAGCGGTGTCAAAGCACAGGGTGAGGATGCTGCAGCTGCGGAACTGCAAGCAGGAGAGGAGGTGGAAGGAGGGGGAAAGCAGGGGGCGGAGCAGGCGGGGCAGGGCGGCGAGCGAGTGGACTGTCTGATTGAGGACTCGGTGCATGCCATGCTCTTTGGGGTGCGCCCCTTCTTCACCACCCGCCATTGCCACTCTCCATTACCACCCTCCTTCCACCACCCTCCCTCCTCCACCCCCCCTTCACCACCCTCCCTCCTCCACCCCCCCTTCACCACCCTCTCTCCGCTACCCTCCGCATTCATTCACCACACGCCTTCGGTCACTGCCTTTCACTGTTCACTTGCAACTATGCTGCCATCTATCAAAGCCATGTGCCTTCTTGCCACATCTTCTCATCGTCCCTCCTGTCGATTCCTGCCCCTCCTTGGCCCCATTGCAGGCTGAAGGTGCATCAGGAGCTTCGACTCCAGTCACCTCACAACGTAAGCACTGCCGTCCCTCTTGCACACTGAATTTTCTCTTACTCTATCCCGTGTACTATTCTCTCATCACCCTCCAACTCTCATCTTCCCATCATTACACTTCCTCTATGCCTCCTTCGCATGCCATGTGAATATTTTTCTGTGTGTGTGTGTGTGTGTGTGTGTGTGTGTGTGTGTGTGTGTGTGTGTGTGTGCGTGTGCGCGTGCGTGCGTGCGTGTGCGCGTGCGTGCGTGCGTGCGTGCGTGCGTGTGCGTGTGCGTGCGTGCATGTCTGTGTGTGTGCGTGCGTGCATGTGGTGCGATGAGCAGCAGCATCGCCATCACCCCTGCCACTGCCAGCGCACACCAGCACCTCACTGCCCTCCCTAGCATCTCTCTTCGACCGTCACATGGACGAGCGCGAGAGAGCAGGCGACCCGCCTGTCATCGTTGCCCTCTCCTCACCCTCTTCCTGCTCCACCTCGCCCTCTCCCTCCCCCTCCCCCTCGCCGCAACCCATGCCCACCACACTGACTTTCTCCGCCCACCCAGATGCATCTGCTTCTGCAGTAGCTGTGCCAGCGGCAGCAGCCGCAGCAGTCGCAGCAGCAGCAGCAGCAGCAGCAGCAGCAGCAGCAGCAGCAGCAGCAGCAGCAGCAGGGACAGCAGCTGCGCCAGCAGCAGAGGCAGAAGAACAATTACCAGCAGTTTCGGTACCATCAACAGCAGCATTACCAGAAGCAACTGCCACGTCTGTGCTGTCCTCTGCCCCTGTCACTGCTCTTCCCGCTTTCCCTTCCTCTGTTCCTTCCTCCGCTCCTTCCTCTGCTCCTCCGGTCTCTCCCTTGGCCGTTGTTACATCATCGTCTGACCCATCTAGCCAGCAGCCATCTCTCACCTCTGCCATCTCACATCCCATTCCCACTTCCGTTCCTCCCTCCATTCCTTCCCTCCCTGTCCGCCCCGCCTCCCCTCCCCGCCCTGCCTTTCCCTCCTCTGCCTCCTGCCCCGGCCCCTCCACTCGCCACTCCCCCTTTCCCCCATCCCCTTCATCCAAACCCCCATCCCTGCCCCGCCCTTTTCCTCCCTCCAGTCCCCGTTCCCGCCCCTCTTCCCCTTCCCTCCCCCGGCCCTCTTCCCCCTCCTTTCCCCACCCCCCACACTCCCCCTCTCCCCCCTCCCGCCCATCCAACCTTCGCACTCTATCTCGCCGGCGTCCCCCCTCCCCCCCAATGCGTTCCCCCTCTGCCCGTCCCCGTGCCCTCCTTCCTCTCACAGTGGCTGCAGCTGCCTCGGAAGGAACCTCTTACTCCCCCCGCGCCTTCCCCATCCTCTCCCCCTCCGCCTCCCCTTGCACCCGCTCCGCCTTCTCCCCGTCTTCCTCCCCTCCCTGCTCTCCCTCACTCTCCTCCGCTCCCCCTCTCTCCCAGACCTTCTCACTCCCCTCCTTTCTCTCCGACCGCTACCTGCCCTCCTCCTCCTCCACCTCCTCCTCCTCACCCACAGTCACACACGCACCTGCTGCTGCTGACTCCTCTGCTGCGGATTCAGATCCATCTTTTACCAACCAACCACCATTGCTCGTGCTCGACTCTCCACCGTCCTTACACCCTGCAAATGATTCTGAAAAAGTACCAGGTGAACCTTCAGGTGAATCTTCAGGTGGAATCCCCTTGGCTGCGCGGCGGCCTATACTCCCCCCACTCCCAGTGCTGGAGCCTCAGCAGCCAGCATCAAAGGCTCTCCCTCCTCTGCGCGCGCCTCTGCCTCTGCCCATCTCTCCCCCCTCGCCTGCTCAGCCTGAGAAACAACCTGCCCTCAGTAGCAGTCATGGCATGGCGAGCAGCAGCAGTAGCAGTGGCGGTGGCGGCAGTGGCAGCAGCAGCACGACAGAGTCAGCCCTCATGTTGCTCTCTCCTGGCCAAACGTGTGGAGAAGAATCACCTGAGGGTGAATCACCTGAAAATGAATCTGAAGTTGGATCACCTGAAGATGAACCATCCTCAACAGCAGCAGCACAAAGCAGCAGCAATAGTGATGTTGACCCCATTGGCCCTGTTGACTCCTTCAGCTTCGCTGGTCCTGTTGACCCCATTGACCCCGTTGACCCTGCTGCCAGCCTGCTGTTGGCTGCTGTGTCTGCATGTGAGCCTGCAGGCACAGAAGAGGAAAGAGGTGGTAGCGAGGGAGTGGGAGCCCTGCCTGCTGCTGCTGCTGATGACACGGTGGCAGGGGCAGGAGCAGGGGCAGGGGCAGCAGTGGTTTGTGCAGCAGACACAGGAGAAAGTGCTGACAGGGGGGGAGATGAAGCACTGCCTGCTGCCCCTCTTGCACCTGCTGCATTTGCTGCCCCTCTTGCACCTGCTGCATTTGCTGCCCCTCTTGCACCTGCTGCATTTGCTGCCCCTCTTGCACCTGCTGCATTTGCTGCCCCTCTTGCACCTGCTGCATTTGCTGCCCCTCTTGCACCTGCTGCATTTGCTGCCCCTCTTGCACCTGCTGCATTTGCTGCCCCTCTTGCACCTGCTGCATTTGCTGCCCCTCTTGCACCTGCTGCATTTGCTGCCCCTCTTGCACCTGCTGCATTTGCTGCCCCTGCCGTTGTTGCGGTTGCCAGCACAGCGGCAGCGGGAGCAGCAGCAGCGGTGTGTGCTGGTGCAGTGGCGGATGCGGGCGGCAGCACGCCTGAAGTGGAGGGTAGGAGGGAGGAAGCGGAAGGCAGGGAGGCAGTGAGGGGTAGGGAGGAGAAGAACGGGGCGGACCAGCCTGTGACTGCAGAGGGGCGAGTGGATGGGAGTGAGAGGAGTGGGGAGGCGGACGAGAGAGGGAGCGGCATGCCTGCCATGGTGGTTGTACCAGATGCAACCACAGTAACAGCGGCGGCACTGACACCACTTGCTGCCTCCTTAGATACTCCTTCACTCGTTGAGGAGCCATGCGTGGCAGCACCCACGCCGTCAGAAACATCGCTCAGGCCAAGGACTGCCACAGCAGCTGGTGCCGCCGCAGAGAGCAGTGCAGGCGGTGATGGCAGCGGCATGGGGATGGGCAGTGGATCCGGTGACAGTGAGGAGGCTGAGCTTACTTTCAGCACCACCATCGCCCATGCCAGCAGTAGCAGCAGCAGCAGCAGTGCACATGAGGGTGCAAGTGTTGTAAGCAGCAGCACACCAACTGTGTCAGCCAATTCAGCTCCCCACATGCCTCTCTATCGCCCCAAGGCCCCGCCTCCCCTCCCTCTGTCCCCACGCCCCCTCTCTCCCCTGCGTTCCAAGCAGTACCTTGCACTCTTCTCCTCCGCTCCCATGTCTCCAGACCTAAAAAAACAGCAGCAGCAGCAGGCGGCAAGGAGGGTGGAATCTCCCCCTCTCTCGCCCCAGCAGCTGTCTGCTCTCTCGTCTTCCCCTCCTCTCTCGCCACAGCAACGCTCTGCTCTCTCGCCCTCGCCTCCTCTCTCTCCCCAGCAGCCTCCTGGAATGCCTCGCTCCCTCTCCCCCCACCGCCACCGCTTTGCCATCTCTGCCTCCTCGGCTCTTGCTGCCTCCGCCGCGGCTGCCACTGCCGCGGCTGCCACCCCTGCTGCTGCCACCCCTGCTGCTGCCACCCCTGCTGCTGCCACCCCTGCTGCTGCCACCCCTGCTGCTGCCACCCCTGCTGCTGCCACCCCTGCTGCTGCCACCCCTGCTGCTGCCATAGGTACCTCCACTTCTGATGCTAACGTTGCTGCCACCCCTGCTGCAACGGGCACAGGCAACAGCAGCGGTGGGAACATTTGTGCACCGGGACTTGCATCTGGAAACGCAGATGCACCTGCAGCCGCCGCTGCAGACGGTGCTGCAGATGCAGCTGCAGCTACTGCTTCTTCTGGTGCGAACATTGATGCATCGGGCCTTGCATCTGGTGACGCAGCTGCAGCTGCAGCCACGGCTGCTTTTGGTGCTCCTGCTGCGGCTGGTGCTGCCCTTCTAGAGGCTGCTTCGATCCGTGCCGCTGGTACCACTGGTGTTGGTGTGGATGGGGAAGAAGGGGCCATAAGGAGGAGTGAAGGCGAATTGGGAGAAAAACGCGGAAGCAAGGGGAGCGAGAGCGCGAGATTTGAAAGAGGGGGAGGTGTGGGAGGTGGGGCAGCAGCTGGCGGGGTGCGGGGTGGGCGAGTGAAGGGGCTGCTGTCCATGTTTGAAGCCACGTGTGAGTGGTGCTTGAAGAAAACATGCACATTGCTTATTGCCTCGGATGCTTCATGTATTTGCACCATTGCCATGCAATTGTGTTCACCCCTCCCCTCTCCCCTATCTCCTTTTCCCTCTTCCCTCTCCCCCTCTTTCCTCTCCCCTCGCCCCTCTCCCTGCCACTCCCCGTGTTCCTCACTCATCCCTGCAGTGGCAGCCAAGCGTCAGAAGCACCAGTCACTGCCGCTGCCCTATTGCCATGCCATGCCATTTTGTTCACCTTTCCCCTCTTCCCTCCTCTTCCATCCTCTCCCCTCGCCCCTTTCCCTGCCACTCCCCGTTGTCCTCATTCATCCCTGCAGTGGCAGCCAAGCGTCAGAAGCACCAGTCAGCACCGCAGTCACTGCCGCTGCCCCTCTCCACCACCACCACCACCTCGCCTGCCCCTGCTGCACCGTCCCACACCACCCCCCACTTGCCATCACCGGACACAGCCTTCCCCACTCCTCCCTCGCCCACAGGCCCTTCTCCCTCAGACCCTCCCCCCACAGACCCTCTCCCCACAGACCCTCTCCCCTCAGAGCCTTCCCCAACAGAGCCTGCCCCCACAGAGCCTCCCCCCACAGAGCCTCCCCCCACAGACCTTCCCCCCACAGACCCTCCCCCCACAGAGCCTCCCCCCACAAAGGTTCCCCCCACAGAGCCTTCCCCCAAAGAGGTTCAACCCCCAGAGGCTCCCCCCACAGAGGCTCCCCCCACAGAGGCTCCCCCCGCAGAGGCTCCCCCCTCAGACCCTTCCCCTACAGAGCCTCCCCCCTCAGAGCCTCCCTCCTCAGACCCTCCCCCCACAGCGCCTTCCCCCACAGAGCCTCCCTCCGCAGCAGGGTCTCAGAAGCAGCAGCAGTGGGGGTGGTCCTCGCTGCTCGCCATGGCCTGGCGCCCCTCCTGGGGCTCCGCTCACACACCTGCCCCTGCTCCCGCCTCCGAAGCTCCCGCCTCCGAAGCTCCCGCCTCCGAAGCTCCCGCCTCCGAAGCTCCCGCCTCCGAAGCTCCTGCCTCCAAAGCTCCCGCCTCTGAACCTCTCACCTCCAAACTTTCTGGATCCAAACCTCCTGCCTTCGACCCTCCTGCCTCTGAACCTGTTGCCTCCGAGCTTTCCGCATCCGGACCTCCCACCTCCGAACCTTCCTCTTCCGAAGCTCCTGCGTTTGAAGCTCCCGCTTACGAACCTCCTGCCTCGGAACCTCCCACCTCCGAAGCTCCTGCGTTTGAAGCTCCCGCTTACGAACCTCCTGCCTCCGAACCTCCCACCTCCGAAGCTCCCGGCTCCCAGGCTGACGTTGCTGGCAGTTATATTAATTCGCATGCTGCCCCGCCTGCAAGCCCTTCTTTCCCTGCTTCACCTGCTGCTGCCGCCGCCGGTGTTGCTGCTGCCGCCGCTGCTGCTGGTTTTGCTGCTGTGGCGGCGACTGCTGCTGCCCGTAATGGAGATGCAGGTGGTGCAGGTGGAGATGGCAGTGTGGATGATGTGAGGAGTGCAGGTGGAGGGGGGATTGCAGGTGGTGAGGAGAGAGAGAGTGCTGGCGACAGTGGGGTTGCTGCTGGGGTGCTTCCACTAATCTCCCATGCGCGCTGTGAGGGTGCCAGTGACGCGGAGAGTGCGCGTGGGAGTGACGGTGAGGGGGAGGCTGTGAGTGAGGGTGCGAGTGAGGGTGCGAGTGAGGGTGCGAGTGAGGTGGCGAGTGAGGATGAGCGGGAGGGAGAGGGGGAGGTTGTGAGTGATGGTGGGGGAGTTGAGAGTAGATATGAGAGTGGAGAAAACGGAGAGGTTCTGAGTGAGAGTGAGGGGATTGAGAGCAAGTACGAGAGTGAAGAAAATGGGAAGGTTTTGAGTGAGGGTGGGGGGACGGAGAGTAAATACGAGAGCGAGGAGGGTGAGTTGGCGAGTGAGGGTGAGTTGGCGAGTGAGGGTGAGTTGGCGAGTGAGGGTGAGTTGGCGAGTGAGGGTGAGTTTGCGAGTGAGGGTGAGTTGGCGAGTGAGGGTGAGTTGGCGAGTGAGGGTGAGTTGGCGAGTGAGGGTGAGTTGGCGAGTGAGGGTGAGTTGGCGAGTGAGGGTGAGTTGGCGAGTGAGGGTGAGTTGGCGAGTGAGGGTGAGTTGGCGAGTGAGGGTGAGTTTGCGAGTGAGGGTGAGTTGGCGAGTGAGGGTGAGTTGGCGAGTGAGGGTGAGTTTGCGAGTGAGGGTGAGTTGGCGAGTGAGGGTGAGTTGGCGAGTGAGGGTGAGTTGGCGAGTGAGGGTGAGTTGGCGAGTGAGGGTGAGTTGGCGAGTGAGGGTGAGTTGGCGAGTGAGGGTGAGTTGGCGAGTGAGGGTGAGTTGGCGAGTGAGGGTGAGTTGGCGAGTGAGGGTGAGTTGGCGAGTGAGGGTGAGTTGGCGAGTGAGGGTGAGTTGGCGAGTGAGGGTGAGTTGGCGAGTGAGGGTGAGTTTGCGAGTGAGGGTGAGTTGGCGAGTGAGGGTGAGTTGGCGAGTGAGGGTGAGTTGGCGAGTGAGGGTGAGTTGGCGAGTGAGGGTGAGTTGGCGAGTGAGGGTGAGTTGGCGAGTGAGGGTGAGTTGGCGAGTGAGTGTGAGTTGGCGAGTGAGGGTGAGTTGGCGAGTGAGGGTGAGGGGGCTACAAGTAAGCATGAGAGTGAAGGCGAGATAGATGTTGTGAGTGAGTACGAGAGTGGGAGAGAGACTGGGGGCGAGGGTGGGAGTGAGAGTGGGGGAGAGGTGGCTGCTGCAGTGCAGGCAGAGAGAGAAGCGGAATGGAGAGAGCATGAGAGCAAGTGGACAAAGCCTGAGGCGGAGCAGATCAAAAAGTCCAGCAGCACACAAGGGGACGAGAGGCAGGGAGCGGGCGCAAACAAGGCCGCGGCAGAGGCAGGGACAGAGACAGGGAGAGAGGCCGAGGGAGTGGGAGAGGGAGGGGCAGGGGAAGAGGCAGAGGCAGAGGGAGAGGAAGAGACAGAGGATGAGGGAGACGCAAATGTAGAGAGGGAGAAAGCAAGTGAGATAGAGGCAGATGGACAGGGAGAGGCAGGGGCAGAGGAAAGGAGAGAGACAGAGGAAGTGGCAGAGAGCGAGGCAGTTAGAGAGGAGGTTCCAGAGAATCAATCCGAAGGGGGAATGAATGAGGAGTCAGGAAGGCAGGAAGGAGAGGAGGCAAGGGAAGCGGGGCAGGAGGAGGAAGGTGAGGCGAGGCAGGGATGGCGTGATGAAGAGGATAAATCAACGACTGAGGCAGCTGTATTGCCCTTGCAGGAAGATTCGAGGCATGTGCTGGAGGCTTCAGGGGCTGTGCTGAGTGGGAGTGATGATGAGAGAGAGGAGAGGGGTGCTGGGGAGGGGAGGGGAGTAGGCGAGGGAGTGGAGGGAATGCTGCAAGGGGAAGGGAGGAGAGATGGGGAGGTGGGGCGTGCAGAAGTGGAGGGGGTGGCGGTGGGGAGTGAGAAAGGAGAGAGTGCGGATGCTGTGGAGGACGAAGAGGAGGAGGAAGGGAGAGAGGATGGCGGAGGGAGAGTGGGGGAGTATGGGGGGGAAGATGGAGGAGAAGTAGGGGAGTGTGTGTCTGAGGCAGCGAGCTCTGCTGACGTGGAAGGTGATGTGGAAGGTGACGTGGCGGGTGACGTGGAGGGTGATGTGGAGGGTGATGTGGAGGGTGATGTGGAGGGTGATGTGGAGGGTGATGTGGAGGGTGACGTGGAGGGTGATGTGGAGGGTGACGTGGAGGGTGATGTGGAGGGTGACATGATACTTGATTTGGAAGGGGAGGAGCTGGACGTGGGTCAGCTACAGCGGGATATTGAAGCAGTTCTTAAGGAGGCCTTTAAACTGAAGGGAAAGGGGTCGGATGGGGTGTGGCGTGTGACTGTGGTGCGAGATGGCAGTAAGGAGGGGTGCGTGGTGGAGGTGGATGAGGGGGAGGTGGATATGGGGAAGGTGGATTTGGGGGAGGTGGATGTTGGGGCGGATGCTGATGATGAGGGGGAGGATGATTCGGAGGAGGAAGAGGACGATGATAGTTGTGTTGAGGAAGGGGACGAGGAGGAGGAGGAGGAGGAGGAGGAAGAGGAGGAGGAAGAGGAGGAGGAAGAGGAGGAGGACGAGGAGGAGGTAGAGGAAACGGAAGAAGAGGAAGAGGAGAGCGGGGAGGAGGAGGAGAATGGGAGAGAGGAGGAGCGCGAAGGAGACAAGCTGGGGTTATCAGAAGCGGCTACTGTGCAGGCAGCCGCAGGGCCTGCTGTACCCATCTTGGCTGTCAGTGCAGCGGGTGCAGCAGTGGCGACTTTTGAGTCGACTCAAAAGTCATCAGAAGCGGCTGCTGTGCAGGTAGCCGCAGAGCCTCCCCCTGCTGTACCCATCTTGGCTGTCAGTGCAGCAGGTGCAGCAATAGCGGGGAGAGAGGGGGCGGAGGAGGAGGGCAGTGAGAGCGAGGACTTCGCGGATGCACAGGGCGCATCAGGGGAGTTCGAGGAATCAGGTGAATCAGGAGGGTCAGAGGGGCCTGAGGGGCCTGAGGGGTCTGAGGGGCGTGAGGGACGTGGAGAGTCAGGAGCGGGAGGGGAAGAGGATGAGAGCGACGATGGGGAGCAGCAGCTCCCCCCCAGCCTGCACAGCCAACCGCCTTCCTTGCCTCCTGAAACACCTGCCACCGCTGCTCTTGCTGCCAGCGCTCCTGCTGCTGCTGCTGCTGTTTCCCCACCTGATGCTGCCTCCGCCTCACTCCCACCACCTTCCCCCCCTGCTGACCTCCCCCTGCCTCCTACTGACCTCGCTCTCCCTCATGCCTCCTCCCAACCATCACCCCCTGAAACCTCTTCACCACCATCTGCAGCCGCAGCTTCACCCGCAGCAGTGGCAGCAGCAGGGGTGGTGGCAGCGGCAGCAGGGGCGGCTACCTGCAGTCAGCTTGGGGAGGGCCCTGCCACCACAGCCAACGCTGACAGCACTGGCAGCACTGGGAGGGGTGAAGGCGTGCCGGTGACTGGCAGTGGTGAGAGCAGCAGAGTCGGTATTGACACGGCTGGTGGTGCCGTTGACAGCGGCACGGATGGGGAAGGCACGGAGGAGGAAAGAGTCGGTGCTGACGGCATTGGCAGCATGATTGGCACGGATGGCAACGATGGCATGGGCGGCATGGCTGGCAACAGCGCGGGCGGCATGGGCGGCAGCAGCGTGAGCGGCATAGTGAACATTGAGGATGTGGACGACGGGGCGTCTGACAGCTCCTCTCTCTACCACGACGCCCACATGGGTCGCTTCAGCTCCGCCTCCTCCCTGCGCTCCGCTTCCTTCCGCAGCACCACCTCTTTCCACAGCACCGCCTCCGCTTTTGATGACGCTTCCTCCTCTTTTGACGACTCAGCCAGCACCATTGCCGGCTATCAGACCCCGCCCACCTTCCCCCCTTCCCCCGCCTACTCTTTCTCCTCCGCCCCCTCCCCCTCCCGCCTCTCCCTCAACTCCTGCTCCTTCTTCCCCTCCCCGTTCCCCCCCACCCTCACCGCACCGCACCTCTCACCCCCCGAGTCCCCCGCCTCTGCAGCCTCGGAAGCACTCTACTCTGCTCGTGAATACTTCACCCCACGCGCCCAGTCCCCCTCTGCTGCCTCTCTGCGCTCAGAGCAACGCTTCTTCAGCAGCCCAGGCAGCAGCGACGGCTTTCACACGCCTCTTCACCCAACTCTGCAGTCGCCCTCTCCCCGTGCTGGCCTGTACCTGCCCTCTCCCCGTGGCAGTCTGCGTGCTCCTTCCCCCCGTGGCAGTCTGCGCTCTCCTTCTCCCCGTGCTAGCCTGCGCTCGCCCTCTCCCCGTGCTGACCTGCGTGCTGCAGCACAGCGAAGCGCCTTCCACACCCTCACTCCTCGCTCCGCGCTCCGCTCCCTCTCCCTGCAGCCCGCTCGCCCTTCCTTCGCCGCTGCCAGTGCTGCTGGCGCTCGCAGCCTAGCGGACAGCAGAGGAGAGCCTGGAGGCGGACTAGGAAGAGTAGAAGCAGAGGGCAGGGATACCAGCAGGGATATTGGTCGGGGTACTGGCAGGGATGGGCAGCAGCAGCAGCAGCAGCAGCAGGACGTGGGCCAGCAATTAGTGGGAGGGAGGATGGCGGCAGAGGAGGTGGAGGTGGAGGAGAGCGAGGATAAGTTTGTGGTGGCTGAGCGGCCTGTTGCTGGTCACACTCGGCCCGTGCAGCCGCAGCAGCGACAGGCAGAGGCAGAGAGGGAAGAGGAAGAGACAGAAGAGGAGGAGCAGAAGCAAAGCGTACGGCAGGAGAGGGTTATTCCAGCAGCAGTTCCAGCCGTGGTCGCTGCTGTTGTTCCCATGCCTGTCGCCCCATCGTGTGACCCCACGGCATCTGAACCATCTCCCTGCAACCTCCCTGCTACTGATGCTACTGCTCCTGACTCGGCTGCTACTGCAGCAGCTGCTTCTGGGGAAGACGCCAAGTGGAAGCTGCCAGGAAGGAGCCTGTTTGGTCTGTTCGCACGAGGCGCCGGTGGGAGTGCAAGCAGGCGTGCTGGGGGAGCAGAAGGGGTGGCGGGGGAGGGAGCGGAGGGCGTGGAGGAGAGGGATAGGAGCAGTGTTGATCCGAGAGGGGTGGAGCAGGAGGATGAGTTTGAGAGCGCTCAGATCGGGCTGAGGGAGGGTGACGTGGCGGCAGGGGATGAGCAGGACGGAGTTGATGGTGGGATGGCGGTGGGGAGAGCAGAGGAGGAGGAGGAGAGGGAGGGTGAGCGAAGGAAGGACGAGGAGGCGAAGGGAAACATTGATGAGAGGAGACCGCAAGACGAGCGGGAGATGGGAGAGGGGCAAGAGGAGGCAGAGGAGGAGCGGGTTGAAGTGGTGGAAGGGTCAGAGGGTGCAGCTGGAGGGGCTATGCCCAAGGGGAGTGGCAGTGCTCCCTCTGCGTCTGCTGCAATAGCTGCTGGTGCTGCGGCGGCTGCTGCTGCTACTGCTACTGCTGTTGCTGCTGCCACTCTCCCCAATCATCCTCCTGCTACGTTCTCCCCACCTCGTTTTGCCTCATCTGGTGCCCCTGTGCCTGCTTCTGTGTCCGATCCACCGCAGCAACACTCAGCAGCAGCTCTGCCTTCGCGCCAGCAAGCAGCAGCGGTGGAGAACAGGGCGGAGAGCCGAGCAGCAGAGCAAGAGCAGCCGCGGCACGAGCAGCAACAACAGCATATGGCACTGCAGAAGTCACAGCAAGAAGAAGTGCCCGACGTGTGGTCCTCTGCTGCTCCTAACCCACTACCAGCAGCAGCACCAGCATCAGCGCCAACAGCACCAGCAGCGGCGCTACCACAATCACCGCCAGCAGCAGCGCCAGTAGCAGCAGCGCTGGCAGTGCCACCAGTGGACGAATTCCTTCTAAGGCGACGTCGCAGGGACGCGCTGATGCAGTTCTCGCGCTCCTCTAACCTCTCCCGCCCCGCCCTCGTCTCCTCTCGCCCACCTGCCACCCTCCCACCCGCTGCCTCTGCTGCGGGGGTCGCTCGGGCTCGGCTGCGGCCTGCTGTGTCCATGGGCAGTGCTGCTGCCTCCGCTGCAGGGGAAGCTTCGCAGCTCGCCCCAATGGCCCGTGAAGACCCACGGGCAGCTGCAGTAGGGGCAGCTGGTGCTGCTGGAGTGGATGGGTTGAGGGGTCTCGAGGGGTCCGTTCCGGGTATGGAAAGGATTGAGGATTGGGAAGAGGGTGGTGAGGAAGGGGACGAGGAGGTGCTGCAGGGGCTGCGGGTGAGGAACCGGCAGGGCGAGTGGGAGGAGAGTGAGGACTTTCGGCCGCAGTGCTTGCAGCAGCCACAGTGCATGCCCTCCCTGCACCTGCCCCATGAGGGAGGGAGCACGGCGGGAGCTGCTGACGCAGGGGGGAAGCGAAAGCACGGTGGCAGACGAGAGCACGAGACGAGGCGGACTGATGACGATGACGATGACTCGGTAAGAGAAAGGGATGTGCGTGGGTGGAGTCATAAACAGGTTGGATCACAATTCACGGCATCCATAGGTTCACATCGTTTAAAGAGTTTTGTGCCGCATGAATGTTGTGTATACATCCACTCCACATGTTCCATTCACTTACGATTTGATTGTCTCACATCACATGGCACCTTGCGCTGGTGGCAGGAACCGGAGGAGCAGCTGCTGAAGCACCGTGGGGCTGCCTCCTTTGCCTGCTGCTTCCGCCCAGCCGTCAGAGACTGATGGCCACGGCAAGAAGCTGAGCGCCCCAGTTGTTGGTCTTGACTTGAAGAACGACATCTCTTCATTGAGATGCCCACCTTGTCCATGTAGAATAGGGCACTGTTGTGGACGTGTGGGGAGGACAGCCACTTAATGTATTATACTTAGTGGTACAAGTGAAACTGGTTAGGCTGATGCCCCTACCCTACCCATCTATTGTATTTAATTATTAAGATATGAGTGGGGAAGAGGGGGGGGGGGAGAAGAGTGGGGTAAGGTGTCGGAGCGTGTTTCTTGGCTTGTGTGTTGAGATTTGATGGTACTCTGGATCCTCATAGACAGGTGCAATACAATGGTAGGGATGACTGCTTGATGCATCAAGGCTTGGAACACCATGGTATGCAGTAACAAGAGAGGGCTGTAGAGCGGAGTGAACGACGGAGAAGCAGAAGCGAGAGGGTGGAGAGCAAAGGGAGTGGATGAGGGCAGTGAAAGAGAATTTGGGGGTCACATTTGGAGGAGAGCATGCCGTGCTTGTTGCTGGTGCCATGCAGGAGGGAGACGTTGAGCTGGCGGGGCACGGTGTCGAATGATGGCACCTTGTATGCCCACGTGCCGTCCCACAGCAGCTTCCCGGTAGCTTCCTCCACCAGCACGTCTTGCGTGGTGAAGAAGCCCTGCCCCTGCACGAACGCCCCCTCCACCTGGCGCGGAGGGGGGGGGGGGGGGGAAGGGGGAAAGTGAGAGAGTGGGAGAGGGGGAGGGAGAGGGAGAGGGAGAGTGGGAGGGAGAGGAAGAGGGAGAGGGAGTGGGAGAGCAGACATGCAAAGAGACAGGGGTAAGCAGTGACAAACTATGGCAAGTAACGTGATTTCTGGGGAAGGTCCAAGAGGTGAAATAGAGCAGTACGTGTGGATGGATGGACTCCTGGATGCATGCATGATGGTAAATGCAAGGATGAGCACAAAGGAGGTTTTGGCAGAGCCTCCACACAGTGGAAGCATGGCAAAGACGGAACGTTCTGCGTGCACACAGCGGTCACCATCAGCCACACACAGGATTGAGTACTTCTGAGACAGCAGCACCAAAGGTGAAGTAGGAGGTGTGGGAGGGATCGGGCTGGCTGGAAGTGCGCCTGCGCTACGAGCGTGAGCTCCATGGCCTTGGCCTGCGCTGCCACCTCCTCCAACCTCGCCAAGTCACCCTCCTCCACTGCCACGTCACCCTATCCCACTACCGACTCCCTTGCCAAGAGCCCGCTCTCCCTCGTCACCCGTCGGCGCGCCTTGGCCTGCTCAACTGCAGCCTTGGCGGTGAGCAACGCGGGCAACAGGTGGTGGCAGGCGAGCAGCACGGCGGCACAGGAGGCTTCAGAGGTGGAGCTGGCAGCCGTCATGCCCGCATTGCCCAGTGACACCTGTCCTTCTCCACCACTCTTATGTGCCTCACCTCCACCACTCTTATGTGCCTCATCTCCACTCCACACCGCTCCGACACGCTGCTGCTGCCACCACCGCTGCCACCATTGCTGCAGCTGTCGTTGCCAGCAACGATGCCGCTCCTGCTGCCAGAGCCCCTGCCAGCGTCAGAAATGCCAGCAGCAGGGGCGCTCCAGAGGGAGTTGAGGCACCATCTCCACGCCGCCCGCCTCCACCACCACCGAAACATCACCAATCACCGTCACACGTGCGGGCTTGGCGGGCAGCGGCACGTGGTAGAGTGCGAGCGCCATGGCAATGCCCCTCTTGCGCCACGCGTGTGCCGCGTTGCACTCCTCCACTGCTGCTGCGCGCTCGGTGTAGCTCGCAAGGGCCTTCGCCTCCCTCCACACTCGCTGTGCTATCCCCCCCTCATCCTCGTCCCCCTCCTCTTCGTCCTCCTTGTCGTCCACTGCTTCGCTGCCAGGATGGAAGGTGCCACTGCTGGTGCTACACTTGGCGTCTGTACTGTCACCGACCCCAGCAGCATTGCTTCCCTCACACTGTAATTTGTCAAGGGAAAGTGGAGCTGCGGCAGGGAATGGCAACAGGAGTGGCAGGAGCAGCGGGAGCAGAGGAGGAGTATTTAAGGGAGTGTGGCCAGGGAGGGGAAGGAAACAGAAGGGGATGGCCATCGGAGCACCCTCTGTGCTGGATTGGAAGTGGAGAATGACATGACATGACATGACATGACATGACATGACATGACATGACATGACATGGCATGGGCCAACAAGCTCTCCACCACCACCACGCCCTGCACTCGCCAGGCGCCCTCACTGTGCTGTGCGTAGGCAGGTCCGTCCCGATGGCCAGCGAGGCAGGGGCGTGTGGGGGAGAGAAAGAGGGGGGCTTCCACGTCCTAATAGCCCCTCTTAGGCTCCCTTAGGGATCGCATGGGCGGTCGTTAGTTACAGTTTTGCCTCACGTTTAAATGCACGCGTTTTGACTGTTGACTGTTTGAATGATGTGGAAACAGAAGATAAGTGGTTGACAGTTATGGAGGAGAAAGGAGAGGAGTGGAAATGAAAGAGGTGGGAGGGAAGTTAGCACAGGGCAAGCACAGAATGAGAGCAAGAGATATGAAGGTGGTAGTGCAAGTGACGATGGAACAAGTGGCATGAATTATTCAGCATGAAAGTGAATGGAGTGCAATTACATACCCCACCCAGTCCAACATTGGACTCTGATCAATCTTCAACCTTGGGAAACAGCCCACTCAGCCCAGAGGGTGAGTGGTTAGCAATGAAGAGTAGGATGGAGAAAGAACAGAGTGTCTGAAGAGTTGCGGTATAGTGAGTGGACCATGGTGAGTGCGGCATGGTGGGGGAAGCATGGTAAGTGGCGCATGGAGAGTGGGGCATGGAGAGTGGGGCATGGTGAGAGGGGCATGGTGAGAGGGACGTGTGGCATGTCTGTCTGTGTGCGTGCTTGCATCAAATGTGCTGCTAGCAGGCGAGGTTTCTGCCAGAGCCAGTGATTGCATTGCAAATCGCACCCTCATTCAACAACAATCCCCCACATCTCATCCATCATCCCTGCCAATCCTCTCTGGAATCGCTCTAGATCCCCCTTTATCTCCATATGATCCACCTACACCAACCTCCCTCCGTCGCCTCACAAGCCCATCCCCACCACCTCCCCGTTCCCATCCCCATCACTTTCCCATCCCCACTCCCTCCCCTTCTCATTCCCATCTCTTTCTCATCCCCACTCGCTCCACATCCTCCTCCTATCCCAACTCCCTCCCAATGACACTCACGCGGCTGGCCTGAGCAGTCTTGCCGCCGAACGCCCCTCCAAGGCGGCGGGTGACGACACACGCGCACACGCGTTGCCCTAGGGGCAGGCAGGGGCAGGCAGGAGGCAGGGGCAGGCAGGGGCAGGCAGGGGCAGGCAGGGGCAGGCAGGGGCAGGCAGGGGCAGGCAGGGGCAGGCAGGGGCAGGCAGGGGCAGGCAGGGGCAGGCAGGGGCAGGCAGGGGCAGGCAGGGGCACGGAAAGAGTCCACCACGAGTTGAGGAGCGGCAGGGGAGGGCGAGGAGGAGGAAAAAGGGGGGGAAGGAAGGGGTTGCGGGGCAGGGCAGGAAGGTGGAGTGCAGGAGAGTGGTGTGAGGGAGTGGAGAGTGGTGAAAGAAATTCCTCGAGTGGGATTGCCTCCGATACCCACCCATCGCTGCCTGCTGTGTTAGCACTTAGCAGGGAGAGACGCAGAGACAGAGGCCAGGCGGGTGGCAGTGGAAGGTGCAGCGGGAGAGGGAGTGGCGGTGCCCACAGAGGCGCCGAGCGGCAGCAGTAGAGTGGCGGGGTTGGAGGGGAAGGAGCTGCGAGACGCAACCAACACGAGGTTGCTCCCGATGCTGGCAGCGTTGCACACATGCGGCCCCACCACCCTCCGCACATGCGGCCCCACCACCCTCCGCACATGCGGCCCCACCACCCTTCGCACGTGGGCGGCTACTCGGGCAAACACCGCCGCTGCCGCCGCTGCCTGTACTGCTGGCGCTGCTATCCCATGGGCGTCATCCCCTTGGCCACTGTAGTGTATGGTCGCACAGCCAGCAGCACCGCCCTTCCTAGCGATGGCCTCCAGCACTGCAATCACATCCGATACAGTCACATCCGCACCATACCTGATCCCCATCACACTCTCCTTCCCCCACCTCTCCACCACCACCCTCCACCTTCGCCCTCCTCACCCTCGTCGTCAGCAGGTCTCTCCTCCCACGCCACACGGTGCAGCTGCAGCACTCCCTTCACGTCCACCAAGGACACATGCGCCGTGGAGTCACATGCGCCGTGGAGTCACATGCGCCGTGGAGTCACATGCGCCGTGGAGTCACATGCGCCGTGGAGTCACATGCGCCGTGGAGTCACATGCGCCGTGGAGTCACATGCGCCGTGGAGTCACATGCGCCGTGGAGTCACATGCGCCGTGGAGTCACATGCGCCGTGGAGTCACATGCGCCGTGGAGTCACATGCGCCGTGGAGTCACATGCGCCGTGGAGTCACAATGGGCCAGCACAGGAAACACGCCCGCTGCCGTGCTGTCTGCCACCACTCACTCTCAGCATCGCCCTGGGGATTTCTCTTGCTCCTCTTCCTTACTCGCCCTGCTCCTCCTCCCTGCTGCCCCCACTTGTACCTCACTCCTCACCTGTCCCCCTCTCCTCACCACCGCTCCCGCCGTGCATTCCCCTCAGCAGCACCGCTCTCAGCTCCTCTAGACTCCTGGGCGCCACCCATGTCATCTCCCTGCTCCTCTCGGCGTCACTTCCATCGCCTGCCTCGTCCACTGCGTCTGCTTCTCCCCCCAACCCTTTTTCTCCCCACAATACCCCTTCTTCCCCAAACCCTCCACCCCTGCTTCCTCCAAGTGCTCCCACACCAGCATCTCACCTCCCTCCGTGCGTGCCCCTGCTGCCTGCTGGCGCGCTGCTCCGTCTCCACCTTGAGCCATGCGGGGAAGGGCGGGTCACAGAGGGGGCTCTAGCGCTAGAGGGGCTTGCCACGCGCTCTGCACACCCCGCTGCACTCAGTGCTGCATGGGTTGCTGCACTCAGCGCTGCATGGGTTGCTGCACTCAGCGCTGCATGGGTTGCTGCACTCGGTGCCCTGCTGCGCCTGCGTCCCCCTGCCCTGGCGCCCCAGCAGGTGCAGCCAGCGCCCCTGCAGCTACAGCAGCACGACCCCACTTCCTCCACATCCATCAGCTCCCCTGCTGTGCCCCCTGCTGCGCCTCTTGCACCCGCTGCATCGCCTGAGCCTGGCATGCACTTGCGCTGCTAGCGCGCTGTGCAAAGCTCTTGCAGGCGTGGAGGATGGGGCTGTACCCCGTGCAGCGACACAGATTGCCCGCCATCGCTTGCCCCGCCTCCTCCTCTGACAGCCCTGACACCACCTCCACTCCACCACCCGCTGCAACAGTAGCAACAGCAACAGCGGCAACACTGGAACTTTCAGCAGCAACAGGGGCAGTAATGGCATGCTCACCGCCAGCAGGGGAGCGGTGGCAGCGCAGGGCAGCATAGAGGGCAATGGCGACACCGGGCGTGCAGAAGCCGGACTGCGACGCGTGGAACCCCGCCAGCCGTCGCTGCACCGCGTGAGGCACCACCGCTGCTGGAAGCTGTGGTGGTCGCGCTGCTGGAAGCTGTGGTGGTCGCGCTGCTGCTGTGCTGGTCGCGCTGCTGCTGTGCTGGTCGCGCTGCTGCTGTGCTGGTCGCGCTGCTGCTGTGCTGGTCGCGCTGCTGCTGTGCTGGTCGCGCTGCTGCTGTGCTGGTCGCGCTGCTGCTGTGCTGGTCGCGCTGCTGCTGTGCTGGTCGCGCTGCTGCTGTGCTGGTCGCGCTGCTGCTGTGCTAGTCGCGCTGCTGCTGTGCTAGTCGCGCTGCTGCTATGCTAGTCGCACTGCTGCTGTAAAGCAATGTCGAGGGACGCACCGTCTCCTCCGACCCCTGAGGGGAGTGTCAGAATATGTTTATATTGTGTAGGCTGTAGTGGGGTATGCTATAGTGAGTACAACCCTTTAGGGTTTCCTACTTGTATCCCACTTACCTGTTAGTCAAACCCTCTTTTGCCTATTCTCTCTTGCCTAGCTTGCTAAACCCTAGCTATGGCTCCTAAGCCTACTGCTCTCTAGCTTGTTTCAACAGGGAGCTCCACTTCGCGTGGGTTCGCGGCAACGAGTGGCAGAGACCCTTGGTGGGTGACAGCGGCGAAGCGCAGCGCGAGCGGTCGTCGATGGTGTGGGTGAGCGGGTTGTTGCGAGCCACCATCACTGCACATGCCCCGCACCCACCTGGGAGACGAGCTTCGGGGGGAGGGAGGGTGGATGAAAGGGCAGGGGGGAAGAAGGGGGGGAGAGGGGGAGGCAAGGGGAGAGGTTACAAGGCGTGCGGTGGTGAGATTGGTCAGGAATGGCCGCGAGGAGAGGCGAGGGCCCACCTTGGATGTCCTCGAGGCGGAACGAGGTGTGCTCCGCGGAGGGGCGAGGACAGGCACGAGGCAAGGCAAGTTCAAGGACGCAACCTAGGGGCACTGCATCCCCACACGCGCGCACCTTCCCCGCATCCCCAGGGGCGCGAACCTTCCCCGCAGCCGAGCTTGGTGCCAGTGAACGCGGTCCTGGAGCGGAGGAACTCGCTGAGCGACATGCGCGGATCCACGTCGCGCACCGCCACACCACCAGCACCAGCGCTGCCGCGCAGCTAGAAGAGGCCGCTCCCCGCTGATAGCCGCTGCGGATGCAGTGCGCGCCATGGTGGAACGCGTATGCAACTACGACACGGGCGCGCACTGCGGGCAAACGTCTTCCTGCTGCGCGAGTGTTGCTCCGCGCGTGCTGCTCGCGTGTTGTTCTGCGCGTGCTGCGCCATCCCAAAATGTCCGAGTTTCCGAAGTTACGGGATCGCTACATTGCAGTAGCTCTCCCGTAAGATTTCGAAGACCTACCCCAAAGATTGTGGCTCACATACCTCTTTGTAACTTTGGTTGGGAAGGGCTGTTGAGAAATTTCTTGGAAAGGTATCAGCTAAATCTCAGCCGCTAATCTAGCGGTATCACAAATCATACTCTCTCGTAACTTCGAACTGAACTCCCAATCTCAGCCACTTATCTAATGAAAACAGAAAACCTACTCTCTCGTAACTTCGAACTGAATAAGCCAATCAGCGCCTCATGGTTGGATCCGATTGGACCGCGGTGATTGGTTCGCTCTTACTAAACTAGATTGGTTGCGACAATCTTCTATGCGAAAGCGATGCAAGTAAACAGGGCTACAAAATCAGTTACATCTACACCAATTTCGGAGCTCTTATACTAGCGTAAAATATTTAACAACGCAGTTACCTTGTTACATCGTAAGCATGTGGTAACATGGACAGTTACAAATGCGTATGGTCGGCAATAGCGTGCATAATAGAAACAAATAACGTGATTAACTTCTCTGTACATAATATTCGGTAAAAAAAATGAAACAGATTATCATGAATTTACAAATAATCAGCAAGACCAAACCACAATGTAACTAATATTCTCCAAAGCAGCCAGAATCCCACAGGAGCTGAATACTCTTCATGCCCTTGTGTTATCTAGTTACCCTAAACCCTGTATTGGGAGAGAACAGAGGGGTGAGGGTGAGAGGAAAAACCGAAAGCACAGGGTAGTTTGAAGGGTGGGAGAGAAAACCAGAGATGGTGCGGTCAAACTCGATAGCAGTAGTAGCAAGAAGCGACGAATGTTTTCTGGGGAGGCGGCATGTAATAACATGGAAATACGAAATTACCGTCAACGCCACCCCGGCGGATGATCCGCATCTCTCGGCCGCAGAGCTAAGGCACGAGAGCATCGTCGCATGCATTTCCGACGACGACCGGTATAACCGTGGTGACGCTCTCCGATTAGACCAGTAGGAAAAACAATAACGTCGAAAAGGGAACGAGAAGAAGGGGAAACGAAAAAACGGAGTGAGAATACGCACGGCTCGAAACAACAAAAGCAATCAGACCAGTCGCAGACAAGCACAAAAAGGCCAACAGGCAAGACCAAAGAAACATAAGGACCATTAGGAACAGCAAGAATACGTAAAAAAAGTCAACTTAGAAGCGAAGCTCTCAGCGAACTTCACGGAATCATTCGTAAACACCCTCGCACCGGCTCACACCCTGTCGTTGTTGCGAACGAACACATCCGGCAAAAGGAAAACGTAAAAGAAGAAAAACTGCCGAGGTGCGATATCATAGGAGCAGGAGACTTATGACCTAACAGCCATCGAGCACAAACAAGGAAGCCAACTGCCAATCGAGAGGAAGAGGAGGGAATACAAGATGGCTATCAATCGCCAAGGAATGACTTGGGGCGGTTGAGTGCAATGCCTTGCTCCGCTGTCGTTTTGTCGTTTCCTGTTTGTTCCTCGTTCATATTTTTTTTTTTTTTTTGCACAACTGTTCTAGGGAGAAACAATATCTGATTTCGAGAAAAGCATAGGTGCAACGCACTAAGAGTGAAGTACAATAGAATTAAGTGGGCTTAAAACGTTTTGAAAGCTCAAGCTACAATCGCGCGTGCCAGCAAAACGCTGAAAAGCGACAAAGGATCCCATCAGCAGCAGCTTTCGCGCAGGTTCCAGAATCGAGCAGCATTGCGAAAGTACAGGTTGCAGCTACTGTGCAGAACGCGACAAGAGTCGCGCCTGTCACATGCTGAAATCACCAAACCCCAAATTACCATATATCTGCCCGGAACGTTGTTGATTTGAGTACAGTTTGTCATATCGGACGGCTTCGGACACAGCACACACAATTTCGAGACATTCCGAAGACTGCCTGAACAGTCGCAAACATTCTGGAACAACAAAAAATGTGACACGTCACCTCTGTACAGTCCCACACATGTCGTTCCTTGGAAGCCAGCCGTTCATCCGTCGCACTGGAAAACGAAAACCGGTTGCATAGTGACTGCGTTTCTCACTTGTCACCCACCTGCGCATCGCTGTTCCACGCCCCCAGAGTAGGAAGTGAAGGGAACGTTAACTCGTGAATAGTTAGTTTTTGTCGTATGCAATCACATTAACTTTCATAGAAGTTGGTTGCTAAAACTACTACATTACAGAATCTCTTGCAAATAGATGTCAAAAATGGCATTTAATGATTTGGCCAAATATTGCCTATTCTGAATGTGTGTGTTTGCTTTTATTAAGGTTACCACTGTATCTATGTTCTTCATACCTTAATACAACTGAATGAATGTTTAATTATTTCATTTGGGTATGTTTTTGCCCCAAACGCACGCAAACGGCTCGTAATCACTATGTTTGTGGTTAGAATCTATTTGTATATTGTTTTCCAGCCTCCCCTAGGCTTAATCAATCAATTAGCAGAGAAAAACATTCGTTTCCAAACTTTCAAAAACAACACAAAATTTCGTCATGTGACATTTGTCAGAAAGAAGAGACTGGAATGATTGAACTATGAGTGAAAGCAGTACAAGTACCAAACCCTAGAATTGTGTACCCCCTATAGGCTAACCCACTGTAGCCTAAACAAACACAACATATATAATGTTTGACACACCCCCATAGGCAAAGTGGGGGAGAGCAATGTCAGAATAACTAGGCAAGAAATGTGCATTGAATGAAACAGTTGGGTACAAGTAGCAAACCCTAGTTGGGGTTGTACTCCATATTGGCTACCCCACTACAGCCTACCAACATATAACACATTACAATTTAACACACCCCCATAGGCAAAGTGGGGGAGAACAAAGGGTCACAAGACCAGTCCAGCAAAGCAACGCAAGCCCAGGGTGGATCACAACGTCACCACACTCCGAGCACAAGCAAAGGCCACAAGGCCAGTTCACATGCAGTGCTAGATATAGTACAAGACAAGCAACACAGTGATCAAAACCTAGCAAGCAAGCAACAAGATATATATAAAGTACAGTACAAAGAATGTCAAGCAGTGAGCAAGTGAGGAAACGTGGACACAAGGCCTAAAGAAGTACAGTGCCGCTGATGATCACTAGGCGGGAGCGCCTTGGTGAAGATATCAGCAGTGTTGGCCTTCGAGTCCACGTACACAAGCCGAAGCTGACCGCGCTGCTGAAGCTCTCGAGCAAGAAAGTAGCGAAGAGCAATGTGCTTCGTCCTGTGCTCCAGTCTGTGCTCCTGACACAAGGCAAGAGCCGCCTTGTTGTCACCGTACAGAACTGGAGGAGAACTAGGCCGCTCTCCCAAGTCAGTCAGCAGGTAGGTGAGCCAGCGTAACTCCTGTGCAGCCATGGCTGTGGCGTAGATCTCAGCCTCACAACTAGAGCCGAGAACAGAGGAAGAGCGGGTGGACCGCCACGAGACAGAACCAGAGCCAAGGCTGAAGGTGTAACCCTGTGACGACCGCTGCGTAGCCAGGTCGTCCACCCAAGAAGCGTCCGAGTGACCAGTGAGGACAACTCTGTCGCGTCCTCCAAGCACCAGCCCCATGCCTGATGTACTGCACAAGTAACGCAGCACCCTCTTAGCAGCCTCCCAGTGCTCTCGCCTGTGTCTCCCAGGTGCAACGTAACGAGCAAGGATGCTAAGAGGGTACGCGAGGTCAGGTCGCGTGCAAGTCATCAGGTACATGAGGCAGCCTACAAGCTCTGGGTACGGGCCACTCGGCTCTACGGACTCGTCCGAAGGTGGAGCTGAGAGCGAGTGGCTGGTAGCCAGAGGTGTGGCCTGTGGTGAGGAGAACTGGAAGCCGAAGCGCTGAAGGACCTGCTGCACCATGTGTGACTGAGTCAGGGTGATGGTGCGGCGAGCTCTGTCCCGGGTGATCTGCAAGCCAAGGTAGCTACGCAGTTCACCCAGGTCAGTGCAGGTGTGTCTCTTCTGCAGCTCCGACTTCACACGAGCGAGTGCCTCAGTGTCAGCAGTAGCAAAGACCAAGTCGTCGACGTACACGAGAATGTAGAACGGCGGCAGCGACGTGTCTGTGCGCAGAAACAGCGACGGGTCAGCAGTAGACGGCGCGAACCCAAGAGCCGCAAGTGTAGTCCTCAGTGTGTCGTGCCACTCACGTGGTGCCTGGCGGAGACCGTAGACTGGCCGGCGGAGACTCCACTGGGTACCAGGGGGAAACGACCCAGTAAAGCCAGGTGGGCGGCGCAGCCAGATCTCCTCGTGCAGGCTGCCCTGCAGGAACGCTGTGCTGAAGTCAAGAGAGTGAAGCTCGTAGTCACGCTGAGCAGCAACGTGCAGCAGAACCCGAAGAGTGGTCATCTTCGGGGTGGGGGAGAAGGTCTGGAAGAAGTCGACCCCCTGACGCTGACTGAAGCCTCTAGCAACGTAACGAGCCTTGAAGACAGGCGGAGAACCTGGCGGCCGCTTCACCCTGAAAATCCACATGCCATCGACGATGTTCGCCCCAGGAGGGGGAACCTTGTCGACGTAGGTGCCTGTGGACTTCCAGGATGCCATCTCTGCGTCCATGGCTGTCTGCCACTGAGAGGAGTAGGGACCCGAGATCGCCTCTGCGTAAGTGCGCGGAGTGGGGATGTCTAGTGCATCCGGGTCTCCCTCAGGGGCAAGCAACCAGGCCACGAGATGAGGTACAGCAGCCGCAAGAGAGTCAAAGTCCTCCTGCCTGTCCTCAAGGACGTCCGTGCCAAGAGCACACTCACCCCTGACGGACGGAGGACAGACAGACGCAGACTCAGACTCAGCAACAAGGCTAGCAGCGTAGTCTAGACGACAGGCAGCAGCAAAGTCAACCAACTCAGCGACCAGAGCAGACGCAGCCGAGGACTCAAAGGTAGGGTCAGTGACAACAGTAGCTAGGAGACGCGTGACAGTAGGGTGCTCAGCGCGATACCGGTCAGACTCAGGGTCCGGAACGGCAGGCAAAGAGGACGCAGGAGGAGACGGTAGAGGGACACGCTGAGGAGCAGTAGAGGGACGCAGAGTCATGTAGTGAGTGCCTGGGACAGGAGGAGGACGCTCACGACGGACACGACTACCAGTGCGAGCAGGACGAACAGGCGACGCAGGACGAGACTCAGGCTCACGACGCTCTGTAAGACCTCCTGTGGGACCAGTGTAAGGAGAGGGAGCAGGGAGAGGCGAGGTAGACGGTAACTGTGACTGCGGCTGGACAGGCGGAGGACACTCTACGGAGGGAGGAGGACAAGGAGGAGGAGCCTGCCCAAGAACCTGCTGAAGGAGCGGTACGAAGTACGGTCGCGGCCGCGCAGCGTCTCCAGAAGCAGAAGAGACTCCAGCGGCCGGGTCCTCAGTACCAGCAGGAGCTCCAACGTCCGGGTCCCCAGCACCAGCAGCAGCGCCACCGCTCGGGTCCTCAGCTCCAGCAGCAGCTCCACCAGGTGGGTCCGCAGCACCAGCAGCAGCGCCACCCCCAGAGTCGGCAGCTCCAACTCCGCTAGCACCGCCAGCGCCAGAGTCCCCAGCTCCAGTAGCTCCAGTCGTAGTGCTCCCAGAACAACCAGTCCCGGCAGCTCCAGTACCCCCAGTACGAGCACCCCCAGGACGAGCAGCTCCAGCACCCCCAACTCCAGCCGAGCCACGAGGACGGCGAAAGCGCCGGACGTACCAGTCACGAAGCTGCTGCGGTGTGAGAGACTGCTCAGCACCCCGAACCGGAGCACCCCCAGACGCAGCAACCCGAGGCTCCGTAGGCTCAGTAGCAGCACCCCCAGGCTCAGTACCCGCAGGCGCAGCACCCCCAGACTCCGCACACGCAGGCTCAGCACTCCCAGTCGCAGCACCCCCAGGCACAGCACCCCCAGGCGTCGAACTCTCAGGCACAGTACCCTCAGCCCCAGCACCCGCAGTCCCAGCACTCCCAGGCCCAGCACCCGCAGGCTCAGCACCCCCAGACTCAGCACTCCCAGCAGCACCACCCGCAGCAGCACCTGAGTCACCTGTGACCTCGACAGGCTCAGCGACGGGAGGAGGGTCTACCTGAGAGACACCTGAAGGAGCAGGACCCTGAGGGGGGAGGGGGTCTACCGGAGGGGGACCAGGAGCAAGGAACAGCGGCGGGGGAGGGAGGGGGGCAGTGCGGTAGGGGAAGAGACGGTAAAAAGGGACCGACTCGTCAAAGGTGACATCCTGAGAGGCGAAGACCCGGCGCGAGGTGGGGTGGTAAAACTGCCAGCCAGGCGCGTCAGGGACAAAGCCAAGGAAGACACAGGGAAGCGTGCGGGAGGAGAGCTTGTCCGCGGACGTATCGCGGACAAGGGCACGAGCACCCCACACCCGGAAGCGCGACGCATCGCCAACCTCCCCCGTCCAACGCAGTGTGGGCGAGGTCTCCGGCAAGGAGACACGGGGCCAGAGGTTGAGCTGATGCGCGGCGTACCGGACAGCAAACGGCCACAGAAAATGGGGAGCCGCCGCGTGGACCAAGGAGGTACGAGCGACCTCCATGACCAGGCCAATGCGGCGCTCAGCAACCCCATTCTGCTGTGGGGAGTCCGGAAGCGTGAAGGTCTGCTCGATGCCCTCCGCCTGACAGAAGGTCCTCAAGAGATCGGAGGAAAACTCACCACCTCTGTCAGAGTGCAGACGCAGGACAGGAAGATCCGTCCGGAAACGGCGGCGGAGCTGGAGACGAACTGTGCGGATCCAAGGGATCAGAACAGCAGGGACCTCACCCTTGGTGCGCAAGGGGAAGACCGTGGTGTAACGCGAGTAGTCGTCGACAACCAGCAAAAAGTACCGCTCACCGCCCTGACCACGAACGCGGGCTGGGCCCCACACGTCCAGGTGGAGGGTCTGCAGAGGAGCCTCTGTCGGGGGGAACGAGGAGGAGTGAGGAGCGGCGCGCTGCCGCCCCTCGACGCAAGGAAGGCAAGGCGGCGCAGGCAAGGCAGGGAGGGGAGGGAGGGACCTGGGAAGACCAGACACAAGGTGGCGACGGTGCATGCCACGAAGGCGTGGCAAGGAGGGGTGACCCAGGCGGTGGTGCCAGAGAAGAGTCTGGTGCGACAGGGAACGACACTCACAGGCGTGGGCTACCAGACCTGACGCAGACACCTGACCGACAGCAGCGACCTGAGGAGACGCAGTGGTCAGTGTGTAGAGACTCGACCCTGGCCGACGGGTAAACGTAGCCAGGTGACGGCCGGTCCTGGAGCACGTGCAGATCGCCACACGCTGTCCTCCAGGGGTAAAGGTGTCAACCCACTGATCCTGGATGACAGCGTTGCTCACCAGGTTCGTCGAGAACGAGGGGAGGTGGAAACCCGACAACGAGCCAGACGGAACCGCCGGACAAGGGAGGACAGTGGTGGACTGGGCAAGGACTGGGCCCCCAGAGGGGTCAGCCAAGGAGACTGGGACCGGTGCAGGAAGCGGTGTGAGCTCAGTACTGTCACGAAAGAAACAACGGGAAGCACCTGAGTCAAGGGTGAAGGTGTGACAGGCCTCAGCCGGTGCGGTACCTGAGAGAGCAGTCTCTGTGGGTGCTGTACCTGAGAGAGCAGACTCGCAAACAGTCGGGACAGCACTGGAGGGAGCAAGTACAGGGGGCACCATACCAGAGAGAGCAGACTCACTAACCTGACTCACCATACCAGAGGGAGCAAGTACAGCGGGCTCTATACCTGGGTCAGGCGGCACACACAAGTAACAGTCTCCCTCGGCACTAACAGTCAATGCATACATGGCAGCAATAATAGCATCATAGTCAAGAGCAAAGACATCAACACCAGCCCTCATCAGCTCAGCCCAGCGGGGGCGCTCAACATCCTCACCCATCTCCTCACGCCAAGCGTCATCAAGGCGGGAGAAGCAGCGGTACGGGGTGTGGAACCTCCCACACGTCTGTCCCTTGCGGTCACCTGTGCGAATGACATAGGAACAGCGGCCACTGCCCCCCGACGTCCCACGCTGAGCAAGCCACTCACGAAGCTGCTGGGTCGTCTGGGGACGCTGCTGCTGCTGGGAGCTCTGGCCCGAGCCAGTGCCTCCACTCCGACCTCCGCCGCCACCACTACCACCGCTCCGACCGCCACCGCCACCACCGCCACCACCGCCACCGCCGCCACCACCGCCGCCGCCACTACTGCCACCGCTGCCTCCGCCGCCCCCGCCTCCACCGCCGACCCCACTCCCACCAGCGCTCCCGCCACCGCTCCCTCCAGCACCGCCTCCCCCCCCACCTCCCCCACCTCCTCCCCCCCCAGCGCCACCACCACCACCCTTGCCCCCCTTGCCCTTGCCGGTGCGGCGCCTCCCACCAGGAGCAGAAGCAGCGCCAACAGACTCAGCACCAAGGAAGTCAACAGCAGCAGCAGTAGCGTAGGAGGGAGCGAGGGGAGAGGGAGAACACCCCTCAAAGATGGGGGTGCGAGGAGCGCCACGAGCAGCACCGACAGCTACAATGCTCTTTTCGGCCGCGAGCAGCTGCTCCTCTAGGAGGGGGACTGTGAGCTCAGTGGGACAGCGAGCAAGGAAGTGGTCTCGAACTGAGCTGAGGGTGTCAGGGAGACGGGTGACTATGAAGTGGAGTGTCCAGTACAGTGGAGGGGGATTCTTAGCGCAGAACTCGGTGGGAAGGGCGGCACGCAGGCGAGCATCACTAGTGCGAAGGTGGGTGATAAGATCGGCGACTGTAGCAAAGGTGGACAGATCGGGGAACAGGTACGGCAGCATGAGGCGGCTAAGCTCGGCTGTGGCAGGCGAGGAGTAGCGAGCAACGACAGCATCGTACAGGGCCTTAGCGGATTTGCAGTCGCCAAAATGCTCGAGTTCAGCTAGCGGCAGGTGACTGCGAATGGCTAGGCGAGCAGCTGCGTCACGAGTCTGCCAGTGGGAACGAACACTAAGCTCAGCTGTGGCAGGGGGGGCAGGTGCAGCACCAGACGCGTAATCATAGAGCGACACATGCTCCTTGCTATCGCTCAGAAGGAACAGCTGCAGGTCATCCAGCCAAGTGGCGAACTTCACAGGGCGGCCCTCAGCATCGAACGACAGCACGCGGATGGAAGCCATAGCGACAGTGCGACTGAGCAAAGGAAGCTGCCACAGCGCTGCAGGTAGGTAGCTCGGCGGGAAGCGCGGCGGGCGGGCGACGTGGCGAGCAGGTAGTGCGGGGGGCGGGCTACGAAGCGGGCAGCGCGGTGGGCAGGCGGCGCTGCAGGCGGGAAGTGCGGCGGGCGGGCTGCGAAGCGGGCAGCGGGGCGGGCGGGCGACGCGGCGAGCGGGCAGCGCGGCGGGCGGGCTGCGAAGCGGGCAGCGGGCGGGCGGGCGACGCTGCAAGCGGGCAGCGGGCGGGCGGGCGACGCTGCGAGCAGGCAGCGCGGCGGGCGGGCTGCGAAGCGGGCAGCGGGCGGGCGGGCGACGCTGCAAGCGGGCAGCGAGGCGGGCGGGCGACGAAACGGGCAGCGGGCGGGCGAGCGACACTGGAAGCGGGCAGCGAGGCGGGCGGGCGACGCTGCGAGCGGGCAGCGCGGCGGGCGGGCGACGCTGCGAAGCGGGCAGCGGGCGGGCGGGCGACGCTGCGAGCAGGCAGCGCGGCGGGCGGGCTGCGAAACGGGCAGCGCGGTAGGCGGGCGACGCTGCGAGCGGGCGGCTCGGCGGGCGGGCGACGCTGCGAGGGGCGCGCGAGGGCGCTAGCGAGGGCGCGCGAGGGCGCTAACGAGGGGCGCGCGAGGGCGCTAACGAGGGGCGCGCGAGGGCGCTAACGAGGGGCGCGCGAGGGCGCTAACGAGGGGCGCACGAGGGCGCTAACGAGGGGCGCGTGAGGGCGCTAACGAGGGCGCACGAGGGCGCTACGAGGCTAGGGCACGGGGTAGCGTGGTAACCGCATGCGAGCGGTGGTGGGCCCTTAAAAAAAAACGGTCGGTAGGTCCTAGGGACCTCCTGCTCTGAATACCATGTCAGAATAACTAGGCAAGAAATGTGCATTGAATGAAACAGTTGGGTACAAGTAGCAAACCCTAGTTGGGGTTGTACCCCATATTGGCTACCCCACTACAGCCTACCAACATATAACACATTACAATTTAACAAGCAAGGGGTCACAAGACCAGTCAAAGCAAAGCAAAACAAGCTCAGGGTGGATCTCAAGGATACCACACAAATTCCGAGCACAAGCAAGCGGTCACAAGACCAGTTCACATGCAGGTTGATAATATAACAAGAGATACAGTGATCACAACCTAGCAAGTGTAAACATGCAGGTATATATATAAAGATCACAGTACAAGCAGGGTCAAGAAGTAAGTAAGTGAGGTCCAGCAGGCACAAGGCCTAGAAGAGTACAGAAACGCTGATGGTCACAAGGCTGAAGCGCCTTGGTGAACACATCAGCAAGGTTGGCCTCAGTGGCCACATAACGCAGACGAAGCTGACCACGCTGCTGCAGCTCTCGAGCAAGGAAGTACCGAAGGGCGATGTGCTTCGTTCTGTGCTCCAGTCTGTGCTCCTCACACAAGGCAATGGCAGCCTGGTTGTCGACGTACAGAACTGGAGGAGAACGAGGCCGCTCTCCCAAGTCGGTCAGCAGGTAGGTCAGCCAGCGAAGCTCCTGGGCAGCCATGGCTGTGGCGTAGATCTCAACCTCACAACTGGAGCTGAGAACAGAAGAAGAGCGTGTAGAACGCCAAGAAACTGAGCCGGAGCCAAGGCTGAAGGTGTAACCCTGAGACGACCGCTGAGTAGCCTGGTCGTCCGCCCAAGAAGCGTCTGAGTGTCCAGTAAGTACAACTCGGTCTCGCCCTCCAAGCACTAGCCCCATGCCCGACGTACTGCACAAGTAGCGCAACACCCTCTTAGCGGCATCCATGTGCTCCTTCCTGTGACGGCCAGGAGCAACAAAGCGTGCAAGGATGCTAAGAGGGTATGCAAGGTCAGGTCGAGTGCAGGTCATCAGGTACATGAGGCAGCCCATAAGCTCTGGATACGGGCCACTCGGCTCTACGGACTCATCCGAAGGCAGAGCTGAGAGCGAGTGACCGGTAGGCAGAGGAGTGGACTGAGGCGAGGAGTACGTGAAGCGGAAGCGCTGAAGGATCTGCTGCACCATGTGTGACTGAGTCAGGGTGATGGTGCACCGTGCTCTGTCCCGGGTGATCCGCAAGCCAAGATAGCTTGTCAATTCACCCAGGTCTGTGCACGTGTGTCTCCTCTGCAGCTCCGACTTCACGTGGGCGAGTGCCGCGGTGTCAGCAGTGGCAAAGACCAAGTCGTCGACGTACACGAGGATGTAGAACGGCGGCAGTGAGGTGTCTGTGCGTAGAAACAGTGACGGGTCAGCAGTAGAGGGAGCGAACCCAAGAGCCGCAAGTGTCGTCCTCAGTGTGTCGTGCCACTCACGCGGTGCCTGGCGGAGACCGTAGACCGGCCGCTGAAGTCTCCACTGGGTACCAGGAGGAACCGACCCAGTGAAGCCAGGAGGGCGGCGCAGCCAGATCTCCTCGTGCTGGCTGCCCTGCAAGAAAGCAGTGCTGAAGTCAAGTGAGTGAAGCTCGTAGTCGCGCTGAGCGGCTATGTGCAGCAGCACCCGAAGAGTGGTCATCTTCGGGGTGGGGGAGAAGGTCTGAAAGAAGTCAACTCCCTCTCGCTGACTGAAGCCTCGAGCCACGTAGCGCGCCTTGAAGACAGGAGGAGAACCCGGCGGCCGCTTCACCCTGAAAATCCACATGCCACTGACGATGTTCGCCCCAGGTGGGGGAACCTCGTCGACGTAGGTGCGTGTGGACTTCCAGGAAGCCATCTCTGCGTCCATGGCTGTCTGCCACTGAGAGTAGGGACCCGCCATCGCCTCAGCGTAAGTGCGCGGGGTCGGGATGTCTGGTGCATCCGGGTCTCCCTCAGGGGCAACTAGCATGGACACGAGGTGGGGTAAAGCAGCAGCAAAGCACTGGAACTCCTCCTGTCTGTCCTCAAGGACGTCCGTGCCAAGAACACACTCACCCCCGACGGACGGAGGACAGACAGACTCAGACTCAGACTCAGCAACGAGGCTAGTGGCGTAGTCTAGACGACAGGCAGCAGCAAAGTCAACTAACTCAGCGACCAGAGAAGACGCAGCGGTGGACTCAAAGGTAGGGTCAGTGACAACAGTAGCGAGGAGACGGGTGACAGTGGGACTGGTAGCACGACGGGAGTCAGACTCCGGATCAGGAAGAGTAGGCAGAGAGGACGCAGGAGGAGACGGCAGCGGAACACGCTGAGGAGCAGTGGAGGGACGCAGAGTCATGTAGTGAGTGCCAGGGACAGGAGGAGGACGCTCACGTGGGACACGACGACCAGTGCGAGCAGGACGAACAGGCGACGCAGGACGAGACTCAGGCTCACGACGCTCGGTAAGACCTCCTGTGGGACTAGTGTAAGGAGAGGGACCAGGGAGAAGCGAGGCAGGCGGGAACTGTGACTGCGACTGGACAGGCGGAGGACACTCGACGGAGGGAGGAGGACAAGGAGGAGGAGCCTGACCAAGAACCTGCTGAAGAAGCGGGACGAAGTACGGTCGCGGTCGCGGCCGCGCAGCGTCTCCAGAACCAGCAGAGACACCAGCAGCAGGGTCCTCAGCACCAGCAGCAGCTCCAACGTCCGGGTCCTCAGCACCAGCAGCAGCTCCACCGCTCGGGTCCCCAGCTCCAGCAGCAGCTCCACCGTCCGGGTCCTCAGCTCCAGCAGTAGCTCCAACGCCCGGGTCCTCAGCACCAGCAGCAGCGCCACCCCCAGGGTCCGCAGCACCAGGAGCACCACTCCGAAGACTGCAGCGCCGCGTGTACCACTCTCGGATCTGCTGAATGGGGGGGAGCTCCTGGGCAGGAGGGGAAGTACCGGAACGAGCTCCAGTAGCACCTCTCCGGAGGCGGCAGTACTGTAGGTACCTCTCCTGCAGCTGCTGGGAGGAGAGGGCTCCTCCAGGTGTAGCACGCTCAGGCTCAGCACCTCCAGACACAGCACCCCCAGACGCAGCACCCCCAGGCTCAGCACCTCCAGACTCCGCACCTCCAGGCTCAGCACCCCCAGACGCAGCACCTCCAGGCTCAGCACCCCCAGACTCCGCACCCCCAGGCTCAGCACCTCCAGGCTCCGCACCCCTAGGCTCCGCACCCCCAGGCTCCGCACCCTCAGACTCCTCACGGTCAGGCTCAGCACCCCCAGCAGGACGAGAGTCAACAGCTACCTCAGCAGGCTCAACCGGGTCTACCTGGGACACACCTGAGGGAGCGGCACCCTGAGGGGGGAGGGGGTCTGGGACCTCAGCACCTGGAGCGAGGAAGAGAGGCGGGGGGGGGAGCGGGGCAGTGCGGTAGGGGAAGAGGCGGTAGTAGGGGACGGACTCGTCAAAAGTGACGTCCTGAGAGGCAAGGACCCGACGCGAGGTGGCGTGGTAGAACTGCCAACCAGGCGCGTCCGGGACAAAGCCAAGGAAAACACAGGGGACAGCTCGACGGGAGAGCTTGTCCGCGGACGTGTCGCGAACAAAAGCTCGGGATCCCCAGACCCGAAAACGCGACGCATCGCCAGCCTCTCCCGTCCAACGCAGTGTCGGAGAAGTCTCCGGTAAGGAGACATGGGGCCAGAGGTTGAGCTGATGCGCAGCGTATCGGACTGCAAACGGCCACAGAAAGTGGGGGGCAGCCGCATGAACCAAGGAGGTACGAGCTACCTCCATGACCAAGCCAATGCGGCGCTCAGCAACCCCATTCTGCTGTGGAGAGGCCGGAAGCGTGAACGACTGCTCAATGCCCTCCTGCTGACAGAAGGCCTCCAAGAGGCCAGAGGAAAACTCCCCACCTCTGTCAGAGTGCAGACGCAGGACAGGGAAGTCGGAGCGGAAACGCTCACTGAGCTGGAGATGAGATCTGCGGATCCAAGGGATCAAGACATCAGGGACGTCACCCTTGGCGCGCAAGGGGAAGACCGTGGTGTAGCGCGAGAAGTCATCAACAACAATCAGGAAGTACCTCTCCTGACCCTGACCACGGACGCGGGCTGGGCCCCACACGTCCATGTGGAGCGTCTGCAAAGGAGCAGTCGTCGGGGGGAAGGAGGAGGAGTGAGGAGCGGCGCGCTGCCGCCCCTCGACACAGGGAAGACAGGGAGGAGCAGGCGAGGGTGGCAGGGGAGGGAGAACCCTGGGAAGACCAGCAACAAGGTCCCGTTTGTGCATGGCCCGAAGGCGCTGCACAGACGGGTGACCAAGGCGGTGGTGCCAGAGGACAGTCTCGTGCGCCAGAGAGCGACACGAGCAGGGGGCGGACAGCTGACCTGACGCAGACGCAGACGCGGACGCAGCTACCTGAGGGGACTCAATGGTCAGTGTGTACAGGTCCGACCCCGGCTCCCGAGTGAAGGTAGCCAGGTGACGGCCCGTCCGAGCACACGTGCAGTGGGTCACGCGCTCGTAAGCAGGGGTGAACTGGTGGACACCCCCGTCCTGGAGCGCACTACCTGCCACCAAGTTCGTAGAGAACGAGGGGAGGTAGAGACCTGACAGCGTGCCTGACGGGACCGCAGGACAAGGAAGGACAGTGGAGGAGGTCGCAACGACCGGACCCCCAGAGGGGTCAGCGAGGGAGACAGCAATTGGCCGAGCGAGTGGCTCAAGGACAGTGCGGTCACGAAAGAAACAGCGAGAAGCACCTGAGTCCAGTGTGAAGGTGTGCAGTGCTGCAGTCGACTCAGTACCAGCGGGCACGGACGCACTAGCACCTAGAGCAGCAGCCTCACCAGGACCTGAGGTGGCAGACACGCGAGCACCTGCAGTGGCGGTCTCACTAGCACCTAGAGCGGCAGCCTCACTCACACTACACGGCAGCTGCACCGGTCCGCGCCCAGAAGCTCCCGAACGACGCACTCCAGAGTGACTACCACGACCACCACCCCGAGAGCCCAAACTCGCGTACCACTCACGAGCCCGCTGGAGCGTAAGAGGACACTGCTGCTGCACCTGTCCACTACCAGATGCTCCCGAACAACGCACGCCAGAGCGACTACCACTACGGCCACCCCGACAGCCCAAACTGGCGTACCACTCTCGGGCCCGCTGGAGCGTAAGAGGACACTGCTGCTGCACCTGTCCACTACCAGATGCTCCCGAACAACGCACTCCAGAGCGACGACCACGACGGCCACCCCGACAGCCCCAACTAGCGTACCACGCACGCGCACGAAGCAGCTGGGGCGAAGGAGGGCACGGCAGCTGCACCTGTCCACTACCAGAAGCTCCCGACCGACCCACTCCAGAGCGACCACCACTACGGCCACCCCGACAGCCCCAACTAGCGTACCACTCACGCGCACGAAGCTGCTGGGGCGTGAGGGACTCACGCGCACGGCCCTGGAGCTGCATCTGGCCACGCCAGGAGCAGCAGTAGTAGCAGTAGCGGCAGCAACAGTAGTAACAGCAGGAGCTGTGGCAGTGGGAGTAGAAAAGGCAGTAGCAGCAGTAGCAGCAGTAGCAGCGGTAGCAGTGCTGGGCAATGCTCACCAGTGGTCGGCGCGGCAGGCGCAAGACGGTGGCGACAGCGGGGCCGCTACAACTGCAGGGCTGGGCCGGGCCGCAGCAGGGAGCTCCGCGGCAGCTGCTGCAGGGCGAGGCCGGGCCGCGACGGCAGCTGCTCCAGGTGCCAGGGGCGGCTGCTGCAGTGGCGGCGGCTCCAGGGGCCAGGGGCGGCTGCTGCAGCGGTGGTTGCTCCAGGGGCCAGGGGCGGCTGCTGCAGGTGCGGGCTGCTCCAGGGGCAGCTGCTGCAGGTACGTGCTGCTCCAGAGGGGGCTGCTGCAGTGGCGGGCGGCTCCAGGGGCTGCTACTGCAGTGGCGGGCGGCTCCAGGGGCTGCTGCTGCAGTGGCGGCTGCTCCAGGGGCTGCTGCTGCAGTGGCGGCTGCGCAGAGCCTCTAAGCGGGGCGGTACGGGGCCGCGGGGGGCCTCTAAGCGGGGCTCGACGGGGCCGCGGGGCCGCTAAGCGGGGCGCAACGGGGTCGCGGGGCCGTGAGGTGGGGCGCGACGGGGCCGCGGGGCCTCTAAGCGGGACGCGACGGGGCCGCGGGGCCTCTAGGCGGGACGCGACGGGGCCGCGGGGCCGCTAGGTGGGGTTCGACGGGGCCGCGGGGCCGCTAAACGGGGTGCGCGCGGGGTCGACGGGGCCGTAAGCGGGGCGCGTGCGGGACCGACGGGGCCGTAAGCGGGGCGCGCGCGGGTCGACGGGGCCAGCGGGGCCTCTAAGGGGGGACGCGCGCGGGTCGACGGGGCCAAACGGGGCCGAAATCGGGGCGCGCGCGGGTTCGACGGGGCCACTAAGGGGCGGCGCGCGAATCGCTAAGGGGCGGCGCGCGGGGTCGACGGGGCCTTAGGGGGGGCCGTAAACGAGGGCGCTGAGGGGGAGGCGCTAACGCAGCACTCCGACAGTAGATAGGTAGGTAGGTATTCAGTGGTGGGCCCTAAGAACGGTCCTAGCGAAGGACCTGCTCTGATACCATGTCAGAATCCCAGCCACTAACCACTGGGATAAAAGGGCTTGTTATAGTAGCGGGTGAGTGCGCCCATAACCCCCCAGGCCAACGTGCCTGTAACCCTTCCCTAGGATCAATCGGGGATCACCAGTGGACCTCTGACACCCCCCCGCACTGGGATGCCCGAGGTGCACACACCGGGATTCGAACCCGAGACCTTCGCTCTGATACCATGTCAGAATCCCAACCACTAACCATTGGGATAAAAGGGCTTGTTTGTATAGCGGGTGAGTGCGCCCATAACCCCCCAGGCCAACGTGCCTGTAACCCTTTCCTAGGATCAATCGGGGATCACCAGTGGACCTCTGACAACATTCATGCCTACGCAAACGGTTTCATCTCATTTGACGCTCAAACCAGCGTCATAATGGTGTCATGTGAATGGCTCCAGAATGGGCTGAAACCCTCCTTATATCATGAATATCTCAGTGGTTTGAAGAAACATTGTTTTAAAAAAGCTATACATTGTTAAAACAACAGTCATTTGCCGTCGTGCGATCGACATTATATTAGCGAGATACCCTCCTGATATCATTAATGAATTAGTGGTGCTGATACACCTTACAAAACAAAAGAACACTGCGTTAGAACGGCATAGTGTGCCGGCCAGCATCTTCTGCAATTTGTTATCGGTAAAAGAATTATGTAAGGAGTGAATTTAAAGTCCCATTGATCACAACAGACAACTTGTGTAACTTTACATGGAGCTTGACTAACAGAATAGTTGGGTGACAAATCGGACTTAGAAAAATGCATGTTATATACATTCAAAGCTGTTTACAATTCAATGGCACATTACAACAGTCAATTTCCATCACAATAAACTCTTTCACACTGTAACGGGAAAGGTCTTTAGCGGGTCATGTTGTGTTAAGCCTTCGCTTGCCTCTGCTTCTTGGAAGGAGTATATCGAAAACCAACTCTTACAGAGGAGTAGGTTTGAATCGAACGACCAATAGCAATCGTTCGAATGGTCTCGCGGAAGTTTCTTAGATAAAGTCGAAATGGTTCGACCAATAATGTCGCTCGCGAGAGTGGCGTCGAAATTTCGTTGATGCTGCATCCACTGATACCCGAGTCGCGAACCCAGAAAAGCAACCTGCAGGTAGGTTCAAGAAAGTTACTCACGCGCAAACCCTAAAAAACATGCCTCCCCGACCTCACACATTTTGGGATGGCGGACTGCCGCCTGTGGACGGCGCTCGCTAAGGCCGTGGCCAGCGCTCGATCTCCGAGAGAGTGACGAGGCGAGACGACAGGCGGCGAGGGAAGGGGAGGCGAGGGGAGCGACGGCGAGGGGCGCTGTAGTGCAAGCCAAAGCAGGCAGGCGAGGAGGACGGTGCTGACTCGCCGAGCATCTTCATCACCAGCTCTAGAACTCTAGAGCGGCATGTGAAAAGGATGGGAGTGCACGTGGGACAGGTGGCTTGTGCGCAGTGGCGCGGCTTCCGTGGGTCTTGGCGGACAACGAGGTGGCGTGCCTGTACTGCATCCGTCGCACAGCATCGCACGGAGAAAGGTGTGTGTCTGCAATTTGCGGGATGGTTGCCTAGCGTCGCGCAAGGATGGGGTTTCTTGAGGGAATTTCCACGCCACAGAACCAACATCAGAATGGTGGTGTTCTCTAGGCACTGGCGGAGGGGGAGCGAGGGGAAATAGGAATCTTCACCCCTCTGCATTTTTTGTTCGATTCGCCGGTCAGCCCGTAAAACCGTGCCGAGCCTCCTATTTGCCCTCCGAACCAAACCAAAGGTAAATGCCAACAGAACGGTCATTCACCCTCAGGGATGTGCACCCTTTGGAAGGTTCCCATTTACCCTCCCCACCTTCCTCATCGGGCAAAATTTGCCTCCCTCGCCCCCCATTCCGACAACCACTCCTCACGGGGATGTGGGACAGCCATGTGAGGGAGGTGCTGGGTGGGGGAAACCGACATTCCACCCGTGAAAATGAAGACTGCTTCGGTGATTCGCCCTTCCACACACCCAAGACCTTGGAATAAAAGTGAGCGATGGATTGCTCACGGCTCAAGTTTTGAGCTCAGGGTTGGAGGTTGGTTTGTTGATGGTGACTTCTGTTTTTCGATAATGAGTAACCCTGGGTTTGTTTGTACCCGGTCTTGCTTGTTAGCGTGAAATGAGCTACCCCCGTTTCTGGACCAGGAAAATGTACCCACATGTTCGTCATTTACCGTCGGATCCTTCCCCCACTGTTGCCCAAAATTTCCCGTCTACGGCTGTAGCGGGAGTTGGTGAAATCGGGCTTGGAAACATCCGCGGAACCATCATCATTTACATTCGCTCCTCCACCTCCCCCCCTAGCAGGAGTCACCAGAACACCACCAATTTGTTGAAACGAACCTGACTGGTGGCTGCTATGGATACACTACAAATGCAGGTTTTGAGGAGATCCTCGCTAAGGTACCCCGTGCGATCGTAGCAATAACAAGATATATACTGTAGTTCATAAGATCACTAGGATCCACCTATTTGCAGCTTCATCCCCTTCTTGGCACAGTCCTTCCCAACGGTGCTATAAAAATAAGATTGATTTTTTTGCCCTTCTCTTCGCCTTCACAAGCACGCGATCAACAGAGTTGGTATTGCACCTATCCATCTCAGCAAATGAGGTGGCCAAAGCGAGGTTGTGATTGGAGCCAAAACAACGTCCTGGAAAATTGCGGGTTCCCCACTTGAAGACTGCAGTGCACCAAAGGAACCAAAAACAGAAAGATCATTGAACATTATCCAGCACGGATAGAAGAGGAACCAAACATGTCTTAACGCGTACCCAGTGTGTCGGTATCATAGAGAGATGGTGTGGTCCAATGTGTCGAGATAGCTAGGCAAGGTTGGTTGCATTGACGAGAGAGATTGGTACAAGAAACACAACCCTAAAGTGTTATCCCCTATAACATCTACCCCACTACAGCCTACCAATATATATCACACATATATATCATTTGACACACCCCCATAGGCAAAGTGGGGGAGAGCAAAGGGTCACAAGACCAGTCAAGAGAAGCAAAGCAAGCTCAGGGTGGATCACAACGTCACCACACATTCAGAGCACAAGCAAATGGCCACAAGGCCAGTTCACATGCAGATATATATATGCAGCAATAACAGTACAGTGATGGCTACCTAGCAAGAGCCAGCATGCATATATATATATATATATCACAGTACAAGCAGAGACTACAGCAAGTGTGGAAACGTAGGCACAAGGCCCAACAGAGTACAAAAGCGCTGATGATCACCAGACGGAAGTGCCTTGGTGAATATATCAGCAGTGTTGGCCCGAGTGGCCACGTGGCGAAGACGAAGCTGGCCTCGCTGCTGCAACTCTCGAGCCAGGAAGTAACGCAGAGCAATGTGCTTCGTTCTGTGCTCCAGTCTGTGCTCCTCACATAAGGCAATGGCCGCCTTGTTGTCAACGTACAGCACTGGAGGAGAACGAGGCCGCTCACCCAAGTCGGTCAGCAGGTAGGTGAGCCAGCGTAGCTCCTGTGCAGCCATGGCGGTGGAGTAGATCTCAGCCTCACAACTGGAGCTGAGAACAGAAGACGAGCGTGTAGACCGCCAAGAAACAGAGCCAGAGCCAAGGCTGAAGGTGTAACCCTGTGACGACCGCTGTGTAGCCTGGTCGTCAACCCAAGACGCGTCTGAGTGCCCAGTGAGGACCACCTCACTCCGTCCTCCAAGCACGAGCCCCATGCCCGATGTACTGCACAAGTAGCGCAGTACCCTTTTAGCAACAGCCATGTGCTCTGGTCGGTGCCTACCAGGAGCCACGTAGCGAGCGAGAAGGCCAAGAGGGTACGCAAGGTCAGGACGAGTGCAGGTCATCAGGTACATGAGGCAGCTCACTAGCTCTGGGTAAGGACCACTCGGCTCTACGGACTCGTCTGAAGGTGGAGCTGAGAGCGAGTGACCTGTAGCCAGAGGAGTGTGCTGTGGCGAGGACCAGGTGAAGCCGAAGCGCTGAAGAACCTGCTGCACCATGTGTGACTGAGTCAGTGTGATGGTGCGGCGTGCTCTGTCCCGAGTGATCTGCAAGCCAAGGTAACTGCGCAGCTCACCCAGGTCTGTGCACGTGTGTCTCTTCTGCAGCTCCGACTTCACCAAGGCGAGAGCCTCAGTGTCAGCAATGGCAAAGACCAAGTCGTCGACGTACACGAGGATGTAGAACGGTGGCAGCGAAGTGTCGGTGCGCAGGAACAGCGACGGGTCAGCTGTCGAAGGAGCGAACCCAAGAGCCGCCAGTGTCGTCCTCAGTGTGTCGTGCCACTCACGTGGCGCCTGGCGGAGATCGTAGACTGGCCGCCGGAGGCTCCACTGGGTACCAGGAGGGAACGACCCAGTGAAGCCAGGTGGGCGGCGCAGCCAGATCTCCTCGTGCAGGCTGCCCTGTAAGAAAGCTGTGCTGAAGTCAAGAGAGTGAAGCTCGTAGTCACGCTGAGCGGCAACGTGCAGCAGCACCCGAAGAGTAGTCATCTTCGGGGTGGGGGAGAAGGTCTGGACAACTCCCTCTCGCTGACTGAAGCCTCGAGCAACGTAACGAGCCTTGAAGACAGGCGGAGAACCCGGCGGCCGCTTCACCCTGAAAATCCACATGCCATCGACGATGTTCGCCCCAGGAGGGGGAACCTCATCGACGTAAGTGCCTGTGGACTTCCAGGATGCCATCTCTGCGTCCATGGGTGTCTGCCACTAAGAGGAGTACTCACCCGCGATCGCCTCAGCGTAAGAGCGCGGGGTCGGGATGTCTGGTGCATCCGGGTCTCCCTCAGGGGCAAGCAGCATGGCCACGAGATGAGGCGCAGCAGCCGCAAGACACTCAAGGTCCTCGTGCCTGTCCTCAAGGACGTCCGTGCTAAGAGCACACTCACCCCCGACGGACGGAGGACAGACAGACTCAGACTCAGCAACAAGACTGGCAGCGAAGTCTAGACGACAGGAAGCAGCAAAGTCAACAAGCTCAGCGACAAGAGCAGACGCAGTAGTAGACTCAAACGACGGGTCAGTGACAACAGTGGCTAGCAGACGCGTGACAGTAGGGTGCTCAGCACGAAACCGGTTAGACTCAGGGTCCGGAACGTCAGGTAGAGAGGACGCAGGAGGAGACGGCAGAGGAACAGGCTGCGGAGAAGAGGAAGGACGACGGACTACGAGGTGTGCGCTGGGGACAGCCGGCTGACGCGAACGAGGAACACGACGACCGGTACGACCAGGACGAGCAGGCGAGACAGGACGCGACGCAGGCTCACGACGCTCAGCAGGACTACCAGTCTGCTCAGTGTAAGGAGAAGGAGCAGGCAGCGGTGAGCCAGGCTGTAACGGAAGACCAGTAGACGACGGGAGAGTAAGAACCTGACGAAGAGCAGAGTCAGGTGGCGGCAGAGACGACGGAGACGGCGGAGCGAAGAACAGTCGTGTCGGCGCAGCTGCGCCAGTACCGGCAGCTCCAGCAGCTCCAGTACCTCCAGCAGCTCCAGCACCTCCAGCAGCTCCAGTCCCAGAACCGACACCTCCAGTCCCAGGGTCTCCAACCTCAGTGTCTCCAGCAGCAACACCCCCAGAACCAGCACCTCCAGTCCCAGGGTCTCCAACCTCAGTGTCTCCAGCAGCAGCACCTCCAGACGCAGCACCCCCAGCCCCAGCAGCTCCAGTACCTCCAGTACGAGCACCTCCGGAACCAGCGACTCCAGCAGTAGAGCCCCGGGCTCCAGCAGCGCGACCCTGACGGCGACCGTACCGGTCCTGCAGCTGCTGTGAGGTGAGAGGCACACGTGGACGAAGGCGGCTACTCCAAGGAGATTGCGCAATAGCAGACTCAGAACCCTCAGCGCCAGCACCCCCAACTGCTCCAGAACCTCCAGCGCCAGCACCTCCAGGCTCCTCACGCGCAGGCACAGCACCCCCAGACTCCGCACCCCTAGGCTCAGCACCTCCAGGCTCCTCTCGCGCAGGCTCCGCACCCTCAGACTCGACACCCCCAAGCTCAGCACCTCCAGGCTCCTCACGCGCAGGCACAGCACCCCGAGCAGGACCACCCCCAGCAGGACCGGAGTCACCAGTGACCTCAGCAGGCGTAGGTACCGGAGGGTCTACCTGAGAAACACCTGAGGGAGCAGGACCTGGCGCGGGGAGGGGGTCTACCTGGGGAGGACCTGGAGCGAGAAAGAGCGGCGGGGGGGGGCGAGAGGCAGTGCGGTAGGGAAAGAGACGGTAGAAGGGAACAGACTCGTCAAAGGTGACGTCCTGAGACGCAAAGACACGGCGCGAGGTGGGGTCGTAAAACTGCCAGCCAGGCGCGTCAGGAGGAAAACCAAGGAAGACGCAGGGAATGGCGCGAGCAGAGAGCTTGTCCGCGGTGAGATCGCGGACAAAGGCACGAGCACCCCAGACCTGGAAACGCGACGCATCGCCAACCTCCCCCGTCCACAGCAGCGTGGGCGAGGTCTCCGGCAAGGAGACACGGGGCCAGAGGTTGAGCTGATGCGCGGCGTACCGGACCGCAAACGGCCACAGAAAATGGGGAGCCGCTGCATGGATCATGGAGGTACGAGCGACCTCCATGACTAAGCCAATGCGGCGCTCAGCAACCCCATTCTGCTGCGGAGAGGCCGGAAGCGTGAACGACTGGGTGATGCCGTGCTCCGCACAGAAGGCTGCCAAGAGGTCAGAGGAGAACTCACCACCTCTGTCAGAGTGCAGACGCAGGACAGGAAAGTCCCGCTCGAACCGCTCGCGGAGCTGGAGACGCACAGCGCGGATCCAGGGGATCAAAACAGCAGGGACGTCTCCCTTGCTGCGCAAGGGGAAGACCGTGGTGTAACGCGTGTAGTCGTCGACAACCAGCAGAAAGTACCGCTCACGGCCCTGTCCCTGGACGCGGGCTGGGCCCCACACGTCCAGGTGAAGCGTCTGCAGGGGAGCCTCTGTGGGAGGAAACGAGGAGGAGTGAGGAGCGGCGCGCTGCCGCCCCTCGACGCAGGGAATGCAGGGCGGCGCAGGCGAGGGAGGGAGGGCAGGCAGAGACCTGGGAAGCCCAGAGACCAGGGAGCGAGAGTGCATGCTACGAAGGCGAGGCAGGGAGGGGTGACCAAGGCGGTGGTGCCACAGGAGCGTGTCGTGCGACAGGCGGCGGCACTCACACTGGGTAGCTACCTGAGCAGACGCGTACAGCTGCGGAGACAAAGGAGCGGAGCGTGAAACAGTGGTGAGGGTGTACAGACTGGACCCCGGCTCACGAGTGAACGTGGCTAGGTGGCGGCCAGTCTTGGAGCACGTGCAGATCGCCACACGCTGCCCTCCAGGAGTCCAGGTGTCAACCCAGTGATCCTGGAGGACGGCGTTGCTCACCAGGTTCGTAGAGAACGAGGGAACGAGGAGACTTGACAGCTCACAAGACGAAACCGCCGGGCACGGGAGCATTGTCGTGGCTCGTGCAAGCACTGGGCCCCCAGAGGGGTCAGCCAGTGAGACAGGGACAGGTGCAGGGAGGGGAGTGACGGTGGTGCTATCGCGAAAGAAACAGCGGGAAGCACCAGAGTCAAGTGTAAACGTGTGCAAGGCCTGAGCCGACTCAGTACCAAGGGGAGCAGACTCACTAGCACCTAGGGCTGCAGCCCTTATACCGGGGTCAATACCAGGGTCAGGCGGCACACACAAGTAACAGTCACCCTCAGCACTAACAGTCAATGCATACATGGCAGCAAGAATAACATCATAGTCCAGATCAAAGATAGGCACATCACGCCTAAGCAGCTCTGCCCAGTTGGGGAACTCAGTAGCATCAGGATACTTGGCACGCCAGGCGTCACTAAGCCTAGCAAAACAACGGTACTCAGTGTGAAAACCGTTGCAGGGGCGACCCTTGTCAGAGGTCCACTGGTGATCCCCGATTGATCCTAGGGAAGGGTTACAGGCACGTTGGCCTGGGGGGTTATGGGCGCACTCACCCGCTACACAAACAAGCCCTTTTATCCCAGTGGTTAGTGGCTGGGATTCTGACATGGTATCAGAGCGAAGGTCTCGGGTTCGAATCCCGGTGTGTGCACCTCGGGCATCCCAGTGCGAGGGGGTGTCAGAGGTCCACTGGTGATCCCCGATTGATCCTAGGGAAGGGTTACAGGCACGTTGGCCTGGGGGGTTATGGGCGCACTCACCCGCTACACAAACAAGCCCTTTTATCCCAGTGGTTAGTGGCTGGGATTCTGACAACCCTTGCGGGGGCCAGTACGAATGACATAGGGGCAGCGGTCAGAACCCCGAGACGCCCCACGCCCAGCATACCAGTCATTGAGCTGCTGGGAGGTGAGGGGAGGAAGCTGCTGCTGCTGCTGTGGCTGCTGCTGCTGCTGCTGCTGCTGGCCACCAGTGGGGCCACCCTTCTGGCCAGATCCACCCCCACTCCCACCTCCACCGCCACTGCCGCTGCCTCCTCCCCCACCACCGCCGCCGCCGCCTCCACCGCCCCCGGTCCTGCCGCCACCCCACCCACCGCCTCCACCCCCACGGCCACCCCCACCACCTCCACCACCCCCGCCGCCTCCACCACCGCTCCCTCCACCGCCACCTCCGCCACCCCTGCCACCCTTGCCGCCCCTGCCACCACCACGCTTCCCACCAGGAGCGGAAGCCGCTGCGACCTTCTCCGCACCGAGGAAGTCGACAGCAGTAGCAGCAGAGGCGTAGGAGGGGTCAAGAGGGGAGGGGGAGCACCCCTCAAAGAGGGGAGTGCGGGGAGTGCCACGAGCAGCACCGACAGCGAGGATGTTCTTCTCTGCTGCGACCAGCTGCTGCTCGAAGTCGTCCAGAGTGATAGTTGGAGGATCCTTGGCAAGGAAGTGATCCCTGACAGAGCGAAGAGTGTCAGGGAGGCGGGTGACGAGGATGTAGAGGGTGAAGTACAGCGGGGGGGTGTTCGTGGCGAGGAACTCGTCGGTAAGAGCGGCTCGAAAGCGGGCGTCACTAGCGCGGAGGTGAGTGATAAGGTCGGCAGCAGTGTGAAACGAGGCTAAGTCTGGGAACAGGTAAGGCAGGATGAGACTACCAACGGTGGCTGTGGCCGGGGCGGAATAGCGGGCAACGACAGCATCATACAGCGTCTTAGCAGTCTTAAGCTGGTTGAAATGCGCGCGCTCAGAGATCGGTAGGTGATTGCGAATAACAAGGCGCGCGACTGCATCGCGGAGCTCCCACTGTGCTCGTTCAGGGGCAGGAGCAGTCTCAGCGGGAGTAGGGACAGTGCCGGTCACATAGGCTAGCAGTGATACTCCGTCTGCGACGTCAGTCATAAGGTAAAGCCGCAGATCACTAAGCCAGGTGTCAAACTCGATGGGGCGGCCGTCAGGCTCAAAGGCGAGAACAGTAAGGGTCGCCATGGTTGCAGCGCAGGCAAAAGTAGCAGGCTCAGGCAGCAGGCTCAGGCAGCAGGCTCAGGCAGCAGGCTCAGGCAGCAGGCAAAGGCAGTTAGGAAAAACAGGGTAAACCCTAAACCCTTGACGCAATGCACGGGGCAGCAGTGCGCTGTACGAGCGACGAACGCGACTTGCAGGGCCTAGGTGGGCTGCTCGCAGACGGTAGGTGCAGTGCGCAGCTCTGAAGCAGGCCACGCAGGCAGCGAACGCGACGCGCGGGGCCTAAACGAGCTGCGCGCGAGCGACGAACGCGACGCGCGGGCTGCAGACGGGCTGCGCGGGGCCTTAGCGGGCTGCGCAAGGCAGCGACGGGCCGCGCGCGGGCTGCGCGGGCTCAGGGCGGGCTGCGCGGGCGACGGACGGGGCGCGACGCGGCTGGCAGCAGCAGTGCGCGCTAAAAAAAAAAAAAGGCGTGCGCGCGCAGCCGAGGCGCGCGCGGGCAGCAGGCTAGGCAGACAAACAGGCAAGGCAGGTAGGCAGGCCGTTGGTGAGGTAACTTAGTAACTGGTGGGCCCTTAAACTTAGGTCCTAAGAACCTGCTCTAGATGCCATGTCGAGATGAGATCACACACACGACAAAACGAAATGAGATCAGCAGAAACAACCATGCGCTGCACGTGACAAAAACATCAGAATGCCGCCAACATGAGCAGTGGCGATGCACGAGCACGTTGCCTGATGCGTTGGTAGGCTGTAATCAGCTTCACTCAGGCCCTACGATATCAGGAATTTTCCCCTGAAATTCCTGATTTCCAGGGTTTTTTTTTACCCTACACTGATTTTCCAGTGTTCAGCTTTTTGTGGGGCTGATTTTTCAGCCTTTACCTGCCACATGACTCTGAACTTTCAGCAATTTTTTTTGGGGTGACACTGATTCCACTACGTTGTAACGAATCCGACCCTGAAAGCGATTCCTACAAGGTCCGAGTGTACCGGTAGTTGCCCGGCAGTACAGGGAATATCAGATTCCCGCGGTGTCAGCAGGGCGTGGCGGTGAGTACCAGACAAATTTGCCCTCGGTGAGGGATGCTTTGTTGGCGCGCCTGGTGCGATGATTGGCCACTTTGACTGTATTTCCTGATTTGACCGATTACAGGGTTGCAGCACAGCGGTGCTGGCAGGTAGCGCAACGAGGGATTCAGCCTTTTTCTGTAGGGGACACTGATGCATCAGACTTTTTAAAAAAGTAACACAGAACTTTCAGGCTTTTTTTCTAGGCGACCCTGACGATCAGGGTCTAAGGGCAGAGGGACCCTGATACCCTTACGCGCCTCAAAGTGAATCTGAGGGCCTGGCTTCACTGCTATTACCGTATTCCCCCGGATATACCACCCTAGGGTGCTATGATAACTACACAAAAAAAAGGGGGGGGGGGGGGGGTCTTGTCATCGGAAAAAGCTACATTGCACCCGGGTCTTTACATAATGTTCATTTTTTTTATAGTGAAAAACGTTCAGAACTAAATGTACATGTTTGCCTTGGTGGTAGATTGTTGGTTGGGTGCGCAAAACCGAGGACTGGGCGATAACGTTAGGCGCGAGGGTTAGCTGCCACATTGCAAGCACCAACAAGGCCCTCTGTCAGGCCCTGATTGGTCGAAATCACACCCCCTCGATTGGGAGTTTTAGCGCTGTATTGCGTCATATGTAGCTTGTTTCTGCTAATGTTAACTTGTAGATGGATTATCATTGGAAACCCTGTGCAACTTTGGCAAAAACAGCAATTTTACCCGTACATAACACCCCCCCCCCCCCCCCCCCCCCCCCCCCCCCCCCCCCGGGTGCTATATAGGATGCCCCCAAAAGGGGGGGTATAGTAGAAACGAGGCCCGCTATAGCACCCCCCCCGCACAAGCCACCCGGGGGGTGCTCTATTTCGGCGGGTGGTATGTCCGGGGGAATACGGTATAACTATGCTTTTACGAAACTGCATGAACATCGCAAAAAATGAAAGTAACTCTGACACTTCAGACAAAAAAAGTTGTGCAAGTCTGAATTTTCAGACTAAAAAAAATAGGTAACTCTGACAGCCAGACTAGGAAGAGGGGTGTACTCTGAGGCGTCAGACTACCTCAAAACGAATCTAGGGGCCTTGACGAGAGAGATTGGTACAAGAAACACAACCCTAAAGTGTTATCCCCTATAACATCTACCCCACTACAGCCTACCAATATATATCACACATATATATCATTTGACACAATGCTTGACTCCAGGCCAACCCTTCTTGCCACCAACCAGGATTGCTTTCGCATGCTGCATGAAATGAGGGGCAAGATGTGGCTCTGCGTAGCTGTAAGGATGCCGTGAGGAGCGAAGGAGGAAAAGTGCTCAGGAATGGAGGACCGGCGGAATGTGGGACACACTGCTTGGGGCGCACTTACCGCGACTGCAGAGCAGGTCGTGCCTGAAAGTTCCTGTGAGAAGCCTGTGAACTCGACGAGCACAAAGAACAGAAACATATCAGCAAACGCAACACCAGGCCCACACAGTAGCACCAAGAATGTCATAACCGCCCCATGTAGTGGTCGTGAGTCAGAAAACAACCTTTGCATGCCCCATAACAGATGAACGCTCAAGCCGAAATTAATTGTTCAGATATTCCTTCACTTGAAAGGACGTCTACGACTCAACTGCCAGGAGCAGCAGGCTGAAGCACAATCGTTCTGAGAGTAGGAGAGTTTGGCTGGATTGCTGGACAGGAAGGACGTCAAGATTGCTGAAAGTATCCTTCATCATAAAAGTTTGCATCTAATTCTGTCGGTTTTATTACAGGAACGTAAATAAAGTCAGCTCAGTAACGGCGAGAGATCCCGTGATCTCGGAAAAAAGAACAAGTCGTCAAGAGTGCAAGACAGTGAGAGCGAGGAAAGGGAGGGTGAGGACGAGATCGTGACGGGCTTACAACATAGGAGAACGAGAATCACGGAAGCTGCCAAGCAGAGAGACGGAAGCCGCGCCATTGCTAGACCGACCTGCAGACGGTACCAGTAGCAGTAGACCTAACGGGGTTTCTAAGCTTTTGAGACAGAACAGCTTCAGTTATAATGGCTGCGGCTACTACGTGCAGTCCCTCCTTTTTATCCGTTTCGGTCGTTATTGAGGGAACAGGCACGCATTCCGCCAACGGGGTGGCACTCACGGGCCACCAACGGAGGAATCACCAGCGCGGTGTGGTGGTTTCCGCTTGTGCCTCATCAGTGGTACTAGTGGCGTTGACCTTTGACGACCGCAGACCCATTGTGCTTTGTCAACGATAAACGAGATCGACGATGCACCGACGAAGTCGACGCTGTACTGACGAAATCGACGCTGTACCGACGAGATCGACGATGTACCGACGAGATCGACGCTGTAGCGACGAGATCGACGCTGTACCAACGAAATCGACGCTGTCACGAAATCGACGCTAGTACAGACGAACACCATTCCGCTCGCATGGGATTGGTGCTTTCTGTACAGGCGAGAGAGGTTGCTGGAAAGCGATGCGTCCTGTCTATAGACTGCAAGAGAAGTAGGACTACAACAGAGCGACTGGCACGAACCTCGGGCCGAGTGGCACTCGGCACTGCAGGGTAATGCCGGGTAAAATCAGCAGCGAACATATGCTAGGCCAAGTACACTTCAGTTGTACTCTTTTGAGAAGACAGAAAGTTCTCTACCACGGAATTGGAATTCATATATTACTGACTACTATACATTAAGTGAGCTACACATTTCCACAAACAACCAGAACTGTACTATATTTATCCTAGCTGTGACCATAAATTTTAATTATATTAGTATTCTAATCCGCATTCTCCTTTTCTACAGTGCAAGAATCTTGGTTTTGTAAGGGTGCCAAGAATGAAAGTGTTAGTTTGACTAAGGTTGGTTGGGGTACATAAACCTAACACTAACAGTAATACCCCCTGTAACACACCTCAGTAAGAACACAACATTTGACACACCCCCATAGTCTATGGGAGGGGTGTTAAGCAAAATCGAAGGGTATGGTCACAAGTCCAGTCACAAAAAAACAAAGCTCAAGGTGGATCACAACGTCACCACACACTCCGAGCACAAGCAAAAGAGCCACAAGGCTAGTTCAAGAGTTTACAGAGGTATATATAAAGTGTACAAACAAAGCAAGGAGAGAATTCAAGACTATGCAAGGCGAGAACCTGTGTCAACGAGACCTAACTGCACACAAGACCTCTGGTGGTCACAAGGCGGCAGGGACTTAGAGAAGATTGGTTAGGAAGGAGGTGTTGAGAGAGGATGTCAAGATTGTGTGAGCTAGGCATTACAAACAAGCCAACTTAATTGAGTTGTACTCACTAAAGAGCACCTCACTACAGACTATAACAAATAATAACATTTGACACACCCCCATAGGCTAAGTGAAGGGTATCTAAGCAAGCAGTGTGAACAAACGGTCACAAGACCAGTCAAGACAAGAAGCAAAACACGCACAGGGTGGATCTCAAGGACACCACACAAATTCTCAGCATAAGCAAACAGCGGCCACAAGGCCAGTTCAAGAGTGTACAAAATACCGTATTCCCCCGGACATACCACCCGCCGAAATAGAGCACCCCCCGGGTGGCTTGTGCGGGGGGGGTGCTATAGCGGGCCTCGTTTCTACTATACCCCCCCTTTTGGGGGCATCCTATATAGCACCCGGGGGGGGGTGTTATGTACGGGTAATATTGCAGTTTTTGCCTAAATAGCATAGGGTTTCCAGTCATTAACCATCTACATGTTAACATCAGCACAAGGAATGCGCCCTCAGGAATGTGCCCTCAGTACAAGGACGTGACCGCCCCAGCGAGGCAGCTGAGGCTGTTGCGGGCGCTCCGCCTTTGTGACTGCATGAATGTTTTCGACCAATCAGGGCCTGACAGTGGGCCTTGTTGGAGCTTGCAATGTGGCAGCTAATTCTCGAGACTAACGTTATCGCCCAGTCCTCGGTTTTGCGCACTCAACCAACAATCTACTACCACGGCAAATATGTACATTTAGTTCTAAACCTTTTACGCTATAAAAAAAATACATTATGTAAAGACCCGGGTGCAATGTAGCTTTTTCCGATGACAAGACCCCCCCTTTTTTTTGTGTAGTTATCATAGCACCCTAGGGTGGTATATCCGGAGGAATACGGTATGTAAGGGCAATGGCAAACAAGAGCAACACCACAGCAAGCGAGGGACTACCTCAACAAGCCCTAGCTGCAAGCAAAACCTGTGGTGGTCACCAGGCGCCAAGGCCTTGGTGAAGACGCCAGCAGTGTTGGCCTCTGAGGCCACAAAGTCCAAGCGTGCCTGGCCGCGTCGCTGTAGCTCTCCCAGGAGAAAGTACCTCACGTCAATATGCTTCACTCTGCTCTCCAGCCGAGGCTGTCGACACAGGAGGATCATGTCAGAAACTATAGGCAGGAATGAATGAACTAGATCAGAGTTGGGTACAAATATGAAACCCTAAAAGTTATGTACCCCATATTGGCTACCCCACTACAGCCTACACAAATATAACCTATATAGTTTGACACACCCCCATAGGCAAAGTGGGGGAGAACAAGGGGTCACAAGACCAGTCAAGAGAAACAAAGCAAGCTCATGGTGGATCACAACGTCACCACACACTCTGAGCACAAGCAAGGGGCCACAAGGCCAGTTCACATGCAGAGGTATATATACAACAAGAGAACAGTCATCACTACCCAGCAAGAGTAAGCATATATATATATATATATATATATAGATCACAGTACAGGCAAGTCTACAGCAAGTGCGGAAACGTAGGCACAAAGTACAAAAGCGCTGATGATCACCAGATGGAAGTGCCTTGGTGAAGATATCAGCAGTGTTGGCCCGAGTGGCCACGTGAGCAAGACGAAGCTGGCCTCGCTGCTGCAACTCTCGAGCCAGGAAGTGACGCAGAGCGATGTGCTTCTTTCTGTGCTCCAGTCTGTGCTCCTGACACAAGGCAATGGCGGCCTTGTTGTCGACGTACAGAACTGGAGGAGAACAAGGCCTCTCTCCCAAGTCGGTCAGCAGGTAAGTGAGCCAGCATAACTCCTGTGCAGCCATGGCTGTGGCGTAGATCTCAGCCTCACAACAGGAGCTGAGAACACAAGACGAGCGAGTGGAGCGCCAAGAAACAGTCCTCGCTTGGGTAGGGTCGACTTCGTGGTCGGATGTAGGGATGCAGCCGACCTGCAGCAGTGGGCGGGCTGGTCGACGAGGTTGGTCGACCTGCACGGGAGCCACTGCAAGGGCGCCGACTTCCGTAGGGCGCCAACTTCGGGTGGTCGACCTAGGAAGTCGACCTGCAGAGGGCGTTGACTTGGTGACGCCAACTTGGGGTAGCCGACTTGGATGGTCGGCTGACAGAACCTCTGGTCGACCTGGTTGGTCGACCAGACCTTCTGGTCGACCTGGTAAGTCGACCAGACCTTCTGGTCGACCTGGTAAGTCGACCAGGCCTTCTGGTCGACCTGGTAAGTCGACCAGACCTTTTTTTCGACCTTGTAAGTTGACCAAGCCTTCTGGTCGACCTGGTTGGTCGACCAGGTCTTTTGGTCGACCAGGAGTGACGTCGACCAGGTCTTCTGGTCGACCAGGAGTGACGTCGACCTAGAGCTGGTCGACCAGGGGATAGTGGTCGACCTGGGGAGGTCGACTGGAGGTGGCCGTCGACTTGGGAGGTCGACCGGCACATACCAGAGGCAGTGGTCGACCTGGGGAGGTCGACCGGAAGTGGTCGTCGACTTGGGTGGTCGACGGGCACGCACAGGAGCCTCTGGTCGACCTGGTTGCTCGGTCGACCAGGTTACCTGGGTGACGAGGTTCTGCGGAGGCATGCGACGGTCGCCCAGGCGATGTTGGCGAGGACGACCTCGGTGGTGGTATCCCGAGGTCGACGTGGCTGATCAGAAGCTGTCGTCAGCACGAAGTGGACTTGGTGTGTGCACTGTGCAGGTGACGAGGCACTGCACGCCAATCATCTGCGAGCACCTGCGAAGCGGGTGCGATGCTGGACTGCAGGAGCAACGCTGGCACGCCGTCGACTTGCGCTGTTGTCACGCCGTCGACTTGCAACGTTGGCAAGCCGCGACTCTGCACTGCTGGAGCGCGGTCGACCAAGTCGTGCTGGCACATGGTCAACCGCTGCGCTTGCAGTCATCCTGCTTGCATGCTAGCTCTGATGTAGTCTTGCCTTGCCAACTTCATTCTATCATTGTTGTGAACTTTTCCTAGTGGAACTCTTGCCAATTCTCCCCGTGAACTAGCAAGTAGTGTGCGCACAAGGAAACGACTAAGGAACAACGAACGCAGAGATCACACGAGCACCCGTGCCTAGCCCGCAGTCTAGCTCCCGTTGCAGTAGTTTTCTCCGCATGGTGCGGTGAGCGTGGACGGCACCCGACTTACCCGACTTAGTAGGCACCTTACCTATGTTGCTCGTAGGCCGGCAGCTGTGCGGTAGTCACCATGGTAGGCGCCGTAGGTGACACGGGGGTGGTGGACACCCTGGAGGCACGGCTGGAGAGCGCGAAGAGACGCCATGAGGCGAAGGAGTTCGGCGACATCCCTTGGGCGGTCGTCGACGCTGGCATCCGTTCCGTGTGGGCGACGGAGCACCCTTCTCGGCCTGCGTCTCCTCGACCGGTGAACGACGAAGGCGGCGTCGACGTGGGCGTCAACGCCGGGGGCGACCAAGTCGGCAGCAGTGCGGGAGGCACGGCGTCGATGTAGCGTGGTGTGATTCACGCCGATGAAGTCGGCGGCGTTCAGGTGCGAGGGATGCGGTCGTCGGCGGCTGCAGGGTCCTCGCAGGGTGACGTCGGAGGTCGGCGAAGTGGATCTTTGCCGATGTCGGCGACCCAGGTGACAGCAGGCAGAATTGCACCGAGCTACGGCTGTCAGAATCCCAGTCACTAACCACTGGGATAAAAGGGCTTGTTTGTGTAGCGGGTGAGTGCGCCCATAACCCCCCAGGCCAACGTGCCTGTAACCCTTCCCTAGGATCGACCGGGGATCACCAGTGGACCTCTGACACCCCCCCGCACTGGGATGCCCGAGGTGCATACACCGGGATTCGAACCCGAGACCTTCGCTCTGATACCATGTCAAAGTAGTAGATTAAGTTAAGACTAGGGTTTGGGGTAGGAGGAGACTTGAGAGAGTAGCATGACGAGAGAGTTAGCCAAAAAGAGATGCAATAATGAGAAATGGTACAAAGTTATAGGAAAGAAAGAAGTGGTGCACCACCAATAGTTCATAATAGCTACACTAAACTACAGCTACAAGCAGTTACAGATATATTCTAACACTCCCCCATAACTGCCTGCAGCAGGAGTTTGTGTAGCAACACATCCTGGATGGGTACACCACGAACAGAGAAAACAGCAACAGTAGGCAAGAGCACTGACAACCGGTGCAGTGGTGGCAGATTCAGCTGCACCAACCCCTCAGCCAAGGTAGAAGCAACAGACAAAGGTGCATGTGGCGGCAGGTCGCCTGGAGAGCGGGTACGTGAGGCGGAACCGTGCGGCGGCACAGCAGGGCTCAACGGCAGCACCTGCCGCTCAACAGCAGAAGACAGCAGAAGAAACAGCAGGTGGTGGCAGGGGCAGCAGCAGGAGGTGCCACGGTAGCAGCGGGCGGCAGCTGCAGATGCCTAGCTGACTTCCGCCACCATCTCACCCTCCCCCCCACGGCGGCACGCGCAGCAGTGAGGGAGAGAGGAGGAGGGGTGGCTGCTGGCTCAGCATTTTCTCTCTCTCCACTCCCTCATACTCTCCCCCTTTCCCCTCACCCTCCCCCCCGCGACCTCTCTCCCCCCTCACGGCGGACCCCGCGGAAGGGAGGGGGAGCGTGGGCTGCCGCTGGCGCTGGTGTCCGCGCTGGCGCCTAGCGCTGGCGTCCGCGTCGGCGTCGGGCGCTGGCGTCCGCGCTGGCGATGAGCGCTGGCGTCCGCGTCGGCGTTCGTGCTGACGCGGGGCGCTGGCGTCCGCGTCGGCGTCCGTGCTGGCGCGGGGCGCTGGCGTCGGCGCTGGCGTCCGCGCTGGCGCCTGGCGCTGGCGTCCGCGTTCGGCGCTGCGAGCTGGCGTCGGTGCGCGCGTTCGAGGCCAGCGGCGGGGCGACGGGGCCGCGGGCGACGGGGTAGCGTGCGGGACGAGAGAGATGAACCAGGAGCGCGAATGGGGGGCGAAAACGAGGCCGCGACGAGACCAGCAGGGCGCACGATAGGGAGCGCCATGAAAACGGGTAACGGTGGGCCCATCATAAAGACAAAACAGCGGCCTAGGAACGTAACGGCTCTGATACCATGTCAGAATCCCAGTCACTAACCACTGGGATAAAAGGGCTTGTTTGTGTAGCGGGTGAGTGCGCCCATAACCCCCCAGGCCAACGTGCCTGTAACCCTTCCCTAGGATCGACCGGGGATCACCAGTGGACCTCTGACAACGGCTACTTCAAGTTTATGCCGGATAGGATCTTGGAGACTCCCCTGCTTGTTGGTTGACCCGACATTTTTGTTGGTGCAACCTACGGTTTGCACTCGGCTTGTTGTCCGTGTGCGTGCATGCATGTGTGCATGGAGTGGTATGAGTGCATGAAATAAATATATATTTCATGCTTATAATGGTGTATGAATGATGGGTCATGATGTCGAGTGTGTGTGTCAAGTCAATAGCGAGTTATCGCTAGCCGCGTGTAACGCGGTCATTTTGTGTGTCCCGCGCGGGTTCTATTTTGTCGTGCGCGGTTTCTATTTTGTCGCTTGTCGAACGTTTGGCGTGTCGCAGGTGTGTGCAGCAGACCCATCAAGAACTCAAGGATGAGTTTGTGATGAAGAACCCGAGCCTTGGTTCAAGCTTCAAGTGTTTTCGAAGCTCGCCAAAAGGCTACACCTCAAGATATCAAAGATAGTTACATTACAAAGTGTAGTGTAACATTTCAGTTGGTGTAGGCCCTTGTGAAGGGTAGTTTCGAGACCCTTCTTGGTTGGGGACAGTGTGGCACTGTTCCCCATCACTGTACCTCGGCTCTTGGGGTTTGTAGGAGCTGGGAGTCCTTCCCAACTCGTAACTCTTCCTAGCTGTTCGTAATTTGTGTTCTAAGACTATGTTGCTGCCATAGTGCCATTCGTTCAATCTGACGCTGTGTCGTCAATTCTTGATGAAATCGTGCGATCTAAATTGCGCGACGTTAAGACGCTCCAGATTCAAGTTGAATGAGGTCAATTGGAGGTGTGAGCAGATCGCTATGATCGTTTGAAGCCGCTGTGCAGAAATCTGACTGCGCACTCTATCTTTGGCTCTAGGCACATTGAAGCCTATTGAAGCCTATTGTGACTATAACAAGTGGTATCAGAGCGCCTTGGAGAAGCTACAACGATGGCTGGCGCTGAAGAAAGGGGTGGCAGAGGTGCTGGAGGCAATGGAGAAGCCCAAGCACAAGGCCAAGCCCGTGATTCAGCCGTGGCGCCCGTGCAACCTACTCTTGGGCCTTCAAGGGATGAGCCAAGAGTGTTCGGGCTTGATAAGTTCAACGGTGACAACTTTGCTGAGTGGTCCTTCAGAATGGAGAACGTGTTTGATCACTATGATCTGCTGGAGGTGATGGAAGGAACGGAGAAGCGTCCCGAGAAAGACCCGGAGAAGAGCCCTGTCAGAATGAATGACGTAGGAATTAATCAACTAGCAGAAAGTTGGGTACAAGTAGGAAACCCTAAGTTTGTGTACCCTCTAAGGTGAAACCCACTACAGCCTACACAACTTAAACATACAATGTTTGACACACCCCCATAGGCGCAGTGGGAGACAACCAGAGGGTCACGAGACCAGTCAAAGCAAAGCAAAACAAGCTCAGGGTGGATCTCAAGGATACCACACAAATTCCGAGCACAAGCAAGCGGTCACAAGACCAGTTCACATACAGTTTGATAATATAACAAGAGATACAGTGATCACAACCTAGCAAGTGTAAACATGCAGGTATATACATAAAGATCACAGTACAAGCAAAGTCAAGAAGTAAGCAAGTGAGGTCCAGCAGGCACAAGGCCTAGAAGAGTACAGAAACGCTGATGGTCACAAGGCTGAAGCGCCTTGGTGAACACATCAGCAGTGTTGGCCCGAGTGGCCACGTAACGCAGACGAAGCTGACCGCGCTGCTGCAGCTCTCGAGCAAGGAAGTAGTGTAGAGCGATGTGCTTCGTTCTGTGCTCCAGTCTGTGCTCCTCACACAAGGCAATGGCTGCCTTGTTGTCGACGTACAGCACTGGAGGAGAACGAGGCCGCTCTCCCAAGTCGGTCAGCAGGTAGGTCAGCCAGCGAAGCTCCTGGGCAGCCATGGCTGTGGCGTAGATCTCAGCCTCACAACTGGAGCTGAGAACAGAAGAAGAGCGTGTAGAACGCCAAGAAACTGAACCAGAGCCAAGACTGAAGGTGTAACCCTGAGACGACTGCTGAGTAGCCTGGTCATCCGCCCAAGAAGCGTCTGAGTGCCCAGTGAGTACAACTCGGTCTCGCCCTCCAAGCACTAGCCCCATGCCTGACGTACTGCACAAGTAGCGCAACACCCTCTTAGCGGCATCCATGTGCTCCTTCCAGTGACGGCCAGGAGCGACATAGCGTGCAAGGATGCTAAGAGGGTATGCAAGGTCAGGTCGAGTGCAGGTCATCAGGTACATGAGGCAGCCCACAAGCTCTGGATACGGGCCACTCGGCTCTACGGACTCATCCGAAGGCAGAGCTGAGAGCGAGTGACCGGTAGGCAGAGGAGTGGACTGAGGCGAGGAGTACGTGAAGCGGAAGCGCTGAAGGACCTGCTGCACCATGTGTGACTGAGTCAAGGTGATGGTGCGCCATGCTCTGTCCCGGGTGATCCGCAAGCCAAGATAGCTTGTCAGTTCACCCAGGTCTGTGCACGTGTGTCTCTTCTGCAGCTCCGACTTCACGTGGGCGAGTGCCGCAGTGTCAGCAGCGGCAAAGACCAAGTCGTCGACGTACACGAGGATGTAGAACGGCGGCAGCGAGGTGTCGGTGCGCAGAAACAGTGACGGGTCAGCAGTAGAAGGAGTGAACCCAAGAGCCGCAAGTGTCGTCCTCAGTGTGTCATGCCACTCACGTGGCGCCTGGCGGAGACCGTAGACCGGCCGCCGGAGGCTGTAGGGTGTAACACAAAAACGGATCCAAAATCCACGTGGCGAAGGCTGGCGAACGATGACTGACTAGTGCACATTTCTCTTCCGTCACGATCTTTTGACATTTTCGGAAAAATAACTGTACTTCCAAAACAACATGCGAGGCCTGCTGTAACGAAGAACCAAATGAAAGACGCACCCCTCTAAGAAACACAATGTGAAAGGGGTTCCATTGCTCAGCAACATAGTGACAGTGCATCTGCATTCCTTGGCTCGAAATGATTGCTTTGTATGTGCTAACAGCTTTCTAGGCCATGCCCAGGTGCGCATGCCTGCTGGATACGCCAATTGTTGACAACTTTTGGGCGTTTCATGTTTTGTGACGAGCAGCGGGGGTGGGGCGCCGTCAGAAGCCCGGGGAACGGCATGCGGCACTGAAGCAGGCTTCACGGGCCACGCACGAGCCTGGCGCAGGCCGGACGAGCCGCGCGCGGGCCTGGCGCAGCCCGTACGGGCCGCGCGCGGGCCTGGCGCAGCCCGTACGGGCCGCGCGCGGGCCTGGCGCAGCCCGTACGGGCCGCGCGCGGGCCGCGTCGGGCGACGGGGGGCGACGCGCAGGTCCCCGGGGGCTCCGCGACGGGCGACGGGGGGCGACGCGCGGGTCGACGAGGCAGAAAACCGCCGCGCGCTCCGAGCGCGCGGCAGGCAGGAAAACAGCAGGAAACATCGCACGCTCACGGCGCGAGATGGACAGGATAGCAGCGGAAGCTAACGGGTGGGACCACCCACAGGATCGACCCAGGAGGGTCGACCTGCTCTGATAGCATGTCGAAATAGCTAGGCAAAACGAGAAACAGGAAAGAGGGCTTTTCACTAGCATGCAGTTGAGTACATATAGCAAACCCTAATTCGGGCTGTACTCGCTATAGAGTACCTCACTGCAGGCTACACAAACATCGCATTCTGACACAACCAAGTTCGTAGAGAACGAGGGGAGGTGGAGACCTGACAGTGTGCCCGACGGGACCGCAGGACAAGGAAGGATAGTGGAGGAGGTCGCAATGACCGGACCCCTAGAGGGGTCAGCGAGGGAGACAGCAACTGGCCGAGCGAGTGGCTCAAGGACAGTGCGGTCACGAAAGAAACAGCGAGAAGCACCTGAGTCCAGTGTGAAGGTGTGCAGTGCTGCAGTCGACTCAGTACCAGGGGGCACAGACTCACGAGCACCTAGAGCAGCAGCCGCACCAGCACCTGGGGTAGTAGACACGCGAATACCTAGAGTGGCAGTCTCACTAGCACCTAGAGCAGCAGCCTCACTGGTCCGAATGCCCGGGTCGGGCGGAACACACAGGTACTGAGCACCCTCTCCACTAGTAGACATCACATACATGGCAGTGAGAATAGCATCAAAGTCTAGAGCATAGATATCAACTCCCTTCTTCATCAGATCAAACCAGCGGGGCAGCTCAGTGGCATCAGGGAACTGAGTACGCCAAGCGTCATCAAGGTGAGAGAAGCAGCGCTGCGCGGAGTGCGCCCTCCCACACGTCTGACCAGTGCGGTCACCAGTGCGGATGACGTACGTGCAGCTAAGTCCACCCTTCCCCCCGTGCTGAGAGTACCACTCGCAAGCCTCCTGGGGTGACGGAGTGTGCTGCTGGCTCTGGCCACCGCCAGCGCCTCCACGACCACCACCGCCGCCGCCACCTCCTCGACCACCCCCTCCCCTGCCGCCTCCGCGACCACGGCCGCCCCCACCACCGCCCCCGCCCCTGCCACTGCCCCCGCCGCTGCCGCCAGCACCCCCACCGCTGCCACCAGTCCCTCCAGCCCCACCACCACCCCCACCGTCGCCACCGCCTCCACCCCCGCCTCCCCCGCCGCCACCTCCACCCTTGCCCCCTTTGCCCCTGCGGCGCCAGCTCGAAGCGGACGCAGTCCCGACCTTCTCAGCACCAAGGAGGTCGACAGCAGAAGCAGAGGCTACAGAGGGAAGAAGGGGGGAAGGGGAACACCCCTCAAAGAAAGGGGTGCGGGGGTCGCCACGAGAGGCACCTACAGCGACTATGCTAGCCTCAGCTGCAAGGAGTTCCTTCTCGAGGAGGGCAATGGTGAGCTCAGTGGGGCAGCGAGCTAGGAAGTGATCCCTGACTGCACGCAGAGAGTCAGGGAGGCAGGTGACTAGGTGGTAGAAAGTGAGCCAGAGCGTGGGGGGGGGTTCTTAGCAAGGAACTCATCGGGCATAGCGGCACGGAAGCGGGCCTCACTAGTTTTGAGGTGCGTGATGAGGTCAGCAACTGTGTGAAAGGAGGCCAGGTCGGGGAACAGGTATGGGAGGGAGAAGCAGGTGAGGAGTAGCGGGCAACGACAGCGGTGTACAGTTCCTTAGCAGTCTTGTGCTGGCCAAAGTGCTCGCGCTCATCTATCGGCAGGGAGTTGCGAATAGCAAAGCGAGCGTGGGCGTCACGAGTCTGCCACTGTGAGCGGGCAGTGCTGTCAGCAGAAGTATCAGGGGCAGTAGCATGGCCTAGGGCGTGATCGTACAGTGAGATGTCCTCCTTGGCAGTGAGCTGTAGAAAGAGGTGCAGGTCATCTAGCCAGGTGTCAAATTTCACTGGGCGGCCCTCAGCATCGAAAGCTAGCACAGGAGGGCTAGCCATAGTAGCAGTAGGAGCAGCAGTAGCAGTAGGAGCAGCAGTAGCAGTAGTAGTATGAGTACTCGCACCCTAACAGCAGTAGGCAGCGCGACTCAGGAAGGGCGACTCGATCCAGAGAGGCTGTGCAGTACGGGCGGCGCGGCTCAGTTCAGGTAGGGCGGCGCGGCTCGGTTAGGGCGGCGCGGCTCGGTTCGGGCTGCGTGGCTCGGTTCGGGCGGCCTGGTTCTGGCGGTGCCGTGGCTGTCGCGTGCGGGGCAGTAAGGGGCGGCGGGTGGGGTCGACGGGGCCGCTAAGGCGTGGGTGGGCGCGGGGTCAACGTGGCCGACGGGGCCGCTAACGGAGGTGCGCGGGGTCGACGGGGCCAGCGGGGCCTCTAGGCGGGGCGCACGTGGGGTCGACGGGGCCAGCGTGGCCTCTAAGCGGGGCACGCGCGGGGTCGACGGGGCCAGGGAGGCCTCTAAGGGGCAGCGCGCGGGGTCGACGGGGCCTCTAAGGGGCGGCGCGCGGGGAGCTAAGGGGCGGCGCGCGGGGTCGACGGGGCCTTAAGGGGCCGTAAAACAAAAAAGGCGCACGAGGGCGCCGGGGGGGAGGCGCTAAGGAGCGCTCCGACAGTAGGGCGCACGAAGGCGCTAGTAGGCAGTCAGTAGTGGTGGGCCCTTAAAAAATAGGTCCTAGAGACGGCAGCGACGACAAGAGCTACGGTCGCGGTCGCGGACGCTTTGATGGAGAATGTCACTATTGCGGCAAGAGCGGACACTTGTGGCGCGATTGCTTCAAACTTCCTGAAGGCTGGACCCCTGCTCAAGGCCAAGAGGGTAGAGGAGCAGGAGGAGGCCGTGGAGGCCGTGGAGGCCGTGGCGGTCGCGGAGGTGGAGCCGCGAACATGAAGGGAGGAGATAACGACAAGGACCCGAGCGACGATCGCTACCCGGGTCTATTCTACTTTGTGTCGACGCAAGAACCGGCTGGTCCAGAGAAGTAGGAAGGCTTCGAGGAGCCAGAAGCTGTAGGGAAGGTGACCCTACACCCCCTGGACTATTGGGTGATCGACAGAGGCGCTACCTGTAGTATGACACCTCGCCCCGACTTGCTCACCGAACTCGAGCCGTCACCGGTGAAGCATGTCACTTTGGCTTTGGGGCAGCGAGCAGAGGTGAAAGGCATGGGCAAGGCCATGTTCAAGGGTGCTGATGGAAGGATGGTGGGCCTCAAGAATGTGCTTTGGGTGCCCAGCCTTGCAGCCAACCTGATTTCCGTGCGGCGATTGGCAAAGGCTGGCATGGGCACGAACTCGAATGGTGCCAAGACCTACACTACAAGGATTGGCGACCGGATTCTTTGGGACCTTCATGAAGATAGGGATGTCTACAACGAGATGTGGCAGATCCCTGTGGTCCCCATGCCTAAGGAGAGGCAAGTGGCAGCAAGCGTCAGCACCAAGGTTGAAGCGGTTGGTAGCGGTGATGGTAGGAACGGTCGCGCTAAGGAGAATGAGCCCAAGAAGGGCAAACCTGGAGGTACCAGCAAGCCGTGTGACCCTAAGGAGAGTGGTGCAGCAGCCAAGGAGCAGCACAAGGGTGAGGAGAACCCCAAGGCAGCAGCGGAGGAGTACGGAGAGAGCATGTGGGGCGCTATTGCGAGCGCGGCATTCTCCAATCCGACTTCGGCTACGGGGGAGTGTGATTGGTTGACTTTGCATCGGCGCATGGGGCATGTGGCCCTACCCATCTTGCAGCAGCTAGTTAAGAATGAGATGGTTGCTGGCATACGTGTGAAGGGGGAGCCCGATGAGGTGCTTGGCTGCCCAACGTGCTTGCAAGCCAAGTTCACCCGATTTCCGTTCCCTAGTTCGGAGGCAACGGCTAAGGCACCACTTGATGAGGTGGTGATGGACGTGGTGGGCCCCCTGAAGCTTGGAGCTGCTGGAGCAGAGTACTTCCTCACCATTGTGGATGTCTACACTCGCATGACGTGGGTGTATGTGCTGGCCAAGAAGAGCGACGTTGCTGAAACGTTGAAGACCGATTGGTTCCCGATGGTGGAGCGGCAACAAGACCGACTAGTGAAGTCGATCCGCACCGATCGTGGGGGAGAGTTCCTGAGCAAGGAGTTTGGGTTGTGGCTGAAGAAGAATGGTATTCGGCACTCCCTCACCATGCCATACTCCCCTGCAATGAACAGAATCGCCGAGAGGGTGAACCGCACGATCACGGAGGCGGCACGCGGGTTGCTCATTGAAGCCGGGCTACCCGACTATTTCTGGCCTGATGCGGTGCGGAGCGCGTGTGTGACCAAGAACAGAAATTTGACTCATGTGGGAGCAGACAAATGGGTGCCCTATGTGGAGTGGCTTGGAAGGAAGCCAAAGGTGGATATGCTTCGGGTGTTTGGGTGCATGTGCATGGCGCTCGTACCTAAGCATCTTCGGCACAACAAGCTTGGTGCCAAGGCGGTGTGGGCCGTGCACTTGGGCATGGCTCAAAACAGCAAGGGGTGGCTTCTTTGGGACCCATTCACCAAGAAGTTCTTGGTGAGCAGAGACTACAAGTTCATGGAAAACTTCATGTACAAGGATTGGAAGGCGGAGAATGAGGCGAAGATAGGCGCGCAGTTTGGAGAGGTGAAGAGTTCCGGCTTGGAGCACGTGGAGCTGCCTTTGGAGCTGAGCAGCGGCAGCACCACCACAAGGCAATCTTCCCTTGTGAATGGGGGAGAGGAGGAGGAGGAGGTGCAGCAAGTGAGCGAGCGTGCAGTGACGCTCCCTTCCCGCACTACGAGCGCTCCACGGAACCGCACCACACCGCAACAACGCCAAGGCCTTCAAGTCCCTGCAGCTGAGGAGGAAGGAAGGGGGAAGAGGAGAGTTCAACCCCCTGATAGGCTGATCTATGATGCGCCAGGGAAGCAGGGCAAGACGGCCCTAGCTGGAGCGGCAATGATGGTCGGAGACGACGAGGAGAGCGAGTACGAGGAGTGTGCCTTCGCGTTCTTCTCTCTGATGGAGATGCCGGGAGAACCAGCAACTCTCAAGGAGGCCTTGGAGAGTGATGATGCTGAGGAGTGGAAGAAGGCAATGGAGAGTGAGCTGAAGATCACCGAGGAGAACGACACGTTTGAGTTGGTGGAGCTACCGGAGGGGCGTACGGCGATTACGTCCAAGTGGCTCTTCAAGATCAAGTCCGACGCCGACGGAAAGATCGAGCGCTACAAGTCTAGGCTGGTGGCCAAGGGGTACCAGCAGAAGGAGAATGTGGACTACAAGGAGCTGTTTGCTCCTATGGTGAAGCCGACGATGCTGCGAACCCTACTCGCGGGAGCCGCGATCAAAGGTTGGGTGGTGAAGCAGCTAGACATCGTAACGGCGTTCCTCAACGGAATCCTCGAGGAGGAGATTTTTATGGCGCAGCCAGAGGGGTTTGACGATGGCAGTGGGAGAGTGTAGAAGCTGAAGAAGGCCCTCTATGGGCTGAAGCAGGCCCCTAGGCAGTGGTACCTGAAGCTGCGCGAAGTGTTGGAGGAGATCGGCTTCACTCCCTCAACGGCCGATCACTCCTTGTTCATGCTTGGCGAGGGGGAGCAGAGGAGCTTCATGGTGGTGTACGTGGACGACATCCTGATCTTCTCACCATCCTCTGACCTTGTGAAGGATGTGATGCTGAAGCTTCATGACAAGTTCAAGTGCAAGTCCCTTGGGGACGTGAATTTTTTCCTCGGGCTTCACATCGAGCGTGATGTGGAGAAGCGGTGCATGCGGGTGCACCAACGGAAGTACCTGGAGGCATTGGCTGCCAACTTTGGGCAGAGTGAAGGCCATGTGGCTACACCCTTTCCCTCTGGGTTCAAGTGTGTGAAGGGACCAGAGGAGGAGAGCGTTGGCGAAGAGGAGAGGCGCCGATTTCACTCGTTGGTGGGCAGCCTCATGTATGCGGCGGTCAACACACGACCGGACGTCGCGTTTGCTACCGGGCAGCTGGCAAGGGTTGTGCAATGCCCTAATGAGGAGCAGATAGCAGCTGGAATGAGGGTGGCCAAGTACCTTGGCCAAACACCGACTGTTGGGCTGCAATACTCGGCAGCGGCGCAAAGGCGCCAAAAGGGCGCGGATGGTGTTGAACCCGGGCGATTGTTCCTCACCGCCTACTCGGATGCATCATATGCATCAGAACCAGAGGACATGACAAGTGTTGGAGGGTTCATTTGCTGTGTTGGTGGAGGTCCAACTGCTTGGGAGAGCAAGAAGCAGGTTGACCAAGCTTTGAGCTCGGTGGAGTCTGAGTACATGGCACTCTTCCGTGCCGTACGAGAGATTGTGTGGCAGCGGCGTTTGTTGGCTGAATTGGGGGAGGAGCAGCAAGGACCAACCCCTCTCTATTGTGACAGCCGGCAGACATGATGACTAAGAGGCTGGTGGAGCAGCAGCATTGGAAGTGTTGCAAGCTGGTTGGGATGGCTCTGAACTGAGAGAGCAAGTTCCTAAGGCCAACAACCCGAGGGGGAGTTTGTTGGTGCAACCTACGGTTTGCACTCGGCTTGTTGTCCGTGTGCGTGCATGCATGTGTGCATGGAGTGGTATGAGTGCATGAAATAAATATATATTTCATGCTTATAATGGTGTATGAATGATGGGTCATGATGTCGAGTGTGTGTGTCAAGTCAATAGCGAGTTATCGCTAGCCGCGTGTAACGCGGTCATTTTGTGTGTCCCGCGCGGTTTCTATTTTGTCGTGCACGGTTTCTATTTTGTCGCTTGTCGAACGTTTGGCGTGTCGCAGGTGTGTGCAGCAGACCCATCAAGAACTCAGAGATGAGTTTGTGATGAAGAACCCGAGCCTTGGTTCAAGCTTCAAGTGTTTTCGAAGCTCGCCAAAAGGCTACACCTCAAGATATTGAAGATAGTTACATTACAAAGTGTAGTGTAACATTTCAGTTGGTGTAGGCCCTTGTGAAGGGTAGTTTCAAGACCCTTCTTGGTTGGGGACAGTGTGGCACTGTTCCCCATCACTGTACCTCGGCTCTTGGGGTTTGTAGGAGCTGGGAGTCCTTCCGAACTCGTAACTCTTCTTAGCTGTTCGTAATTTGTGTTCTAAGACTATGTTGCTGCCATAGTGCCATTCGTTCAATCTGACGCTGTGTCGTCAATTCTTGATGAAATCGTGCGATCTAAATTGCGCGACGTTAAGACGCTCCAGATTCAAGTTGAATGAGGTCAATTGGAGGTGTGAGCAGATCGCTATGATCGTTTGAAGCCGCTGTGCAGAAATCTGACTGCGCACTCTATCTTCGGCCAGCTGAAAGAGCACGGCGTGAAGCTGCAGGACGATGGCGACGGGATGCTGCTCGTCTCGGCGACTGGGGACGTGCTTGGTCGAGCAACGTATTCCGGCCGTGTCTTCTGCACCGACTTACGTCCCTGCTCGGCGACGAACACAGCAGAAGTGGTGGCTCTGCGGGCGATCGTCTCGGCGACGAAGTCGACGCCGGACAGGCTGCACGCGCGGCTGGCGCACGTCGGCATGGACACCATTCTGCGCTCGGCAAAGCACGAGGTCGCCACTGGGCTGGACCTCAAGTCGACAACTGGCGCCAACTCACCCTGTGTTTCGTGCGTTGGCGGGAAGCTGGCGCGGCACACCTTCCCCGACCAGGGCTCCGACGCCGACGACGTGCTGGCCGTCGTGCACATCGACTAGTGCGGGCCATTCTGGTTGGCCGCCAAGGATGGCAGCCTGTACTTCTTGTTGCTGAAGGACCGCAAGACCCGCTATGTGTGGGTGAGGCCGGTCGCCAAGAAGTCGGACGTGCTGCGGGAGTTCCAGAAGTGGCTGGTGCTGGTGGAGCGGCAGACGAAGAAGTCGGTGTTGCAGCTGCGCTCTGACCGAGGAGGGGAGTTCCTCGGCAAGGAGTTCACCGCCTTCGTGGATGGCAAGGGGATCGTCCACGACCTGACCTGCCCCTACACCCCGCAGCAGAATGGCATGGCGGAGCAAGAGATGCGAACGGTGGTGGAGTCGGTGCGGACGATGCTGCTGCACATGGGCGTGCAGCACCACTAGTGGCACCTCGCTCTGCGGCAGGCCGTCTGGGTCCGCAACTGCCTTGAGCGGTCGGCGACGCCGGGGACGACGCCATACCAGCTGCTGACCGGGACGAAGCCCGACCTGTCGCTGGCGCGCGTGTGGGGCTGCATGGCGCAATTCCTCGTCCCCGAGCAGCAGCGTGGTGGGAAGCTGAAGCCGAAGGCCAAGTGGGGCCTTCATCTCGGCGTGTCGGAGGCAAGCAAGGGCTGGGAGCTCCTCGACATCGCCGACAACAAGGTGTTGAAACTAACTGGCAGGAATGAATGATGACTAGCAAGAATGTGTGTACAAATATGCAACCCTAGAGTTTGTGTACCCCCTAAAGGCTAACCCACTGTAGCCTAAACAACAACATCAGATATAATGTTTGACACACACCCATAGGCAAAGTGGGGGAGAACAAGGGGTCACAAGACCAGTCAGAGCAAAGCAAAGCACAAGCAAGCTCAGGGTGGATCTCAAGGGATACCACACAAATTCCGAGCACAAGCAAGTGGTCACAAGACCAGTTCACATGCAGTTTGATAGTAGAGCAAGAGGTACAGTGATCACAACCTAGCAAGTGAAAGCATGCAGGTATATATATAGAGATCACAGTACAAACAAAGTCAAGAAGTAAGCAAGTGAGGTCCAGTAGGCACAAGGCCTAGAAGAGTACAGAAGCGCTGATGGTCACAAGGCTGAAGCGCCTTGGTGAACACGTCAGCAGTGTTGGCCTGAGTGGCCACGTAACGCAGACAAAGCTGACCACGCTGCTGCAGCTCACGAGCCAGAAAGTACCGCAGAGCGATGTGCTTCGTTCTGTGCTCCAGTCTGTGCTCCTCACACAAGGCAATGGCAGCCTTGTTGTCGACGTACAGCACTGGAGGAGAACGAGGCCGCTCTCCCAAGTCGGTCAGCAGGTAGGTGAGCCAGCGTAGCTCCTGGGCTGCCATGGCTGTGGCGTAGATCTCAGCCTCACAACTGGAGCTGAGAACTGAAGAAGAACGTGTAGAACGCCAAGAAACTGAACCGGAGCCAAGGCTGAAGGTGTAACCCTGAGACGACCGCTGCGTGGCCTGGTCGTCCGCCCAAGAATCGTCTGAGTGTCCAGTGAGAACAGCTCGGTCTCGCCCTCCAAGCACTAGCCCCATGCCCGACGTACTGCACAAGTAGCGCAACACCCTCTTAGCGGCATCCATGTGCTCCTTCCGGTGACGGCCAGGAGCGACATAGCGTGCAAGGATGCTAAGAGGGTATGCAAGGTCAGGACGAGTGCAGGTCATGAGGTACATGAGGCAGCCCACAAGCTCTGGATACGGGCCACTCGGCTCTACGGACTCATCCGAAGGCAGAGCTGAGAGCGAGTGACCGGTAGGCAGAGGAGTGGACTGAGGCGAGGAGTACGTGAAGCCGAAGCGCTGAAGGACCTGCTGCACCATGTGTGACTGAGTCAACGTAATGGTGCGCCGTGCTCTGTCCCGGGTGATCCGCAAGCCAAGGTAGCTTGTCAGTTCACCCAGGTCTGTGCACGTGTGTCTCTTCTGCAGCTCCGACTTCACGTGGGCGAGAGCCTGAGTGTCAGCAGTGGCAAAGACCAAGTCGTCGACGTACACGAGGATGTAGAACGGCGGCAACGAAGTGTCTGTGCGTAGAAACAGCGACGGGTCAGCAGTAGAAGGCGCGAACCCAAGTGCCGCAAGTGTAGTCCTCAGTGTGTCGTGCCACTCACGTGGCGCCTGGCGGAGACCGTAGACCGGCCGCCGGAGGCTCCACTGGGTACCAGGAGGAAACGACCCAGTGAAGCCAGGAGGGCGGCGCAGCCAGATCTCCTCGTGCAGGCTACCCTGCAAGAAAGCAGTGCTGAAGTCAAGAGAGTGAAGCTCGTAGTCACGCTGAGCGGCTATGTGCAGCAGCACCCGAAGAGTGGTCATCTTCGGGGTGGGGGAGAAGGTCTGGAAGAAGTCGACTCCCTCACGCTGGCTGAAGCCTCGAGCAACGTAACGCGCCTTGAAGACAGGCGGAGAACCCGGCGGCCGCTTCACCCTGAAAATCCACATGCCACTGACGATGTTCGCCCCTGGTGGGGGAACAGCGTTGACGTATGTGCCTGTGGATTTCCAGGAAGCCATCTCTGCGTCCATGGCTGTCTGCCACTGAGAGGAGTAGGGACCCGCTATCGCCTCTGCGTAAGAGCGCGGGGTTGGGATGTCTGGTGCATCCGGGTCTCCCTCAGGGGCAACTAGCATGGACACGAGATGAGGTAAAGCAGCAGCAAAGCACTGGAACTCCTCCTGCCTGTCCTCAAGGACGTCCGTGCCAAGAGCACACTCACCCCCGACAGACGGAAGAAAGACAGACTCAGACTCAGCAACAAGGCTAGCGGCGTAGTCGAGACGACAAGCGGCAGCAAAGTCAACTAACTCAGCGACCAGAGCAGACGTAGCAGAGGACTCAAAGGTAGGGTCAGTGACAACAGTAGCAAGGAGACGCGTGACAGTAGGACGGGCAGCACGAAGGGAGTCAGACTCCGGGTCAGGAAGCTCAGGAAGAGAGGACGCAGGAGGAGACGGCAGAAGGACACGCTGAGGAGCAGTGGAGGGACGCAGAGTCATGTTTGAGTGCCAGGGACAGGAGGAGGACGCTCACGCGGGACACGACGACCAGTGCGAGCAGCACGGACAGGCGACGCAGAGCGAGACGCAGGCGACACAGGACGAGACTCAGGCTCACGACGCTCCGTAAGACCTCCTGTGGGACCAGTGTAAGGAGAAGGACCGGGGAGCGGCGAGGGAGGCGGGAACTGCGACTGCGACGGGACCGGCGGAGGACACTCTAAGGAGGGAGCAGGACAAGGAGGAGGAGGCTGACCAAGAACCTGCTGGAGAAGCGGAACGAAGTACGGTCGGGGCCGCTCAGTGACTCCAGAACCAGGAGAGACGGCACCAGCACCCGCGGCAGCTCCAGCAGCACCAGCTCCAGGGTCCGCAGCACCAGCAGCAGCTCCAGCGCCAGGGTCCGCAGCACCAGCAGCAGCTCCAGCTCCAGGGTCCGCAGCACCAGCAGCAGCTCCAGCTCCAGGGTCCGCAGCACCAGCAGCAGCTCCAGCGTCAGGGTCCGCAGCACCAGCAGCAGCTCCAGCTCCAGGGTCCGCAGCACCAGCAGCAGCTCCAGCGCCAGGGTCCGCAGCACCAGCAGCAGCTCCAGCTCCTGGGTCCGCAGCACCAGCAGCAGCTCCAGCGTCAGGGTCCGCAGCACCAGCAGCACTAGCAGGGCCTCCAGCAACAGCAGCAGCACCTCCAGCACCAGGGTCCGCGACACCAGGCGCTCCACTCCGGAGAGTGCAGCGCCGCTCGTACCACTCGCGGATCCGCTCAAGAGAGGGCAGCTCCCGCTGAGGAGGGGAGGCACCAGCACCAGTCGCAGCAGCACTCCTGGTCCCAGAGGCACCTCTCCGGAGGCTGCAGTACTCTGAGTACCACTCACGCAGCCGCTCCGAGGAGAGAGCTCCCCCAGGCGCAGGACTCCCAGGCTCAGCACCCCCAGACTCAGCACTCCCAGACCCAGAACTCGGCAGCTCAGCACCCCCAGGCACAGCACCCCCAGGCTCAGGACGCCCAGGCTCAGTACCCCCAGACTCCGCACCCCCAGGCTCCGCAACCGCAGGCTCCGCACCCCCAGGCTCAGCACCCCCAGGCTCAGCACCCCCAGTCTCAGCACCCCCAGGCTCAGTACCCTCAGGCTCAGCACTCCCAGGCGCAGTACCCCCAGGCTCGGCACCCCCAGGCTCCGCACCCCCAGCAGGACGAGAGTCAACAGCTACCTCAACAGGCTCAACCGGGTCTACCTGGGACACACCTGAGGGAGCGGCACCCTGAGGGGGGAGGGGGTCTACCACAGCAGCACCTGGCGCGAGGAAGAGAGGCGGGGGGGGGAGCGGGGCAGTGCGGTAGGGGAAGAGGCGGTAGTAGGGGACGGACTCGTCAAACGTGACGTCCTGAGAGGCAAGGACCCGGCGCGAGGTGGCGTGGTAAAACTGCCAACCAGACGCGTCAGGGACAAAGCCAAGGAAGACGCAGGGAACAGCGCGGGTGGAGAGCTTGTCCGCGGACGTATCGCGGACAAAAGCTCGAGATCCCCAGACCCAGAAACGCGACGCATCGCCAACCTCCCCCGTCCACAGCAGCGTGGGCGAGGTCTCCGGCAAGGAGACACGGGGCCAGAGGTTGAGCTGATGCGCAGCGTACCGGACCGCAAACGGCCACAGAAAGTGGGGGGCAGCCGCATGGATCAAGGAGGTACGGGCGACCTCCATGACTAGGCCAATGCGGCGCTCCGCAACCCCATTCTGCTGTGGAGAGGCCGGAAGCGTGAACGACTGCTCAATGCCGTGCTCAGCACAGTAGGCTGCCAAGAGGTCGGAGGAGAACTCACCACCTCTGTCAGAGTGCAAGCGCAGGACAGGAAAGTCCGAGTGGAAACGCTCGCTGAGCTGGAGACGAGCTCTGCGGATCCAAGGGATCAAAACATCAGGGACCTCACCCTTGGTGCGCAAGGGGAAGACCGTGGTGTAGCGCGAGTAGTCGTCAACAACTATCAGGAAGTACCTCTCCTGACCCTGACCACGGACGCGGGCTGGGCCCCACACGTCCATGTGGAGCGTCTGCAAGGGAGCAGTCGTCGGGGGAAAGGAGGAGGAGTGAGGAGCGGCGCGCTGCCGCCCCTCAACACAGGGAAGACAGGGAGGAGCAGGCGAGGGAGGGAGAGGAGGGAGGACCCTGGGAAGACCAGAGACAAGGTACCTGGAGTGCATGGCGCGAAGGCGCTGCACAGACGGGTGGCCAAGTCGGTGGTGCCAGAGGACAGTCTCGTGCGCCAGAGAGCGACACGAGCAGGGGGCCGACAGCTGACCTGACGCAGACGCAGACGCAGCGACCTGAGGGGACTCAGTGGTCAGTGTGTACAGGTCCGACCCCGGCTGCCGAGTGAAGGTAGCCAAGTGGCGGCCCGTACGGGCACACGTGCAGTGCGTCACGCGCTCGTAGGCCGGGGTGAACTGGTGAACACCCGCGTCCTGGAGCGCACACCCAGCCACCAGGTTCGTAGAGAACGAGGGGAGGTGGAGACCGGACAGTGTGCCCGACGGGACCGCAGGACAGGGAAGGACAGTGGAGGAGGTCGCCACGACTGGTCCCCCGGAGGGGTCAGCGAGGGAGACAGCAACTGGCCGAGCAAGTGGCTCAAGGGCAGTGCGGTCACGAAAGAAACTCCGAGAAGCACCTGAGTCCAGTGTGAAGGTGTGCAGTGCTGCAGTCGACTCAGTACCAGTGGGCGCAGACGCACAAGCACCTAGAGCAGCAGCCGTACCAGCACCTGAGGTAGCAGACACGCGCGGACCTGAAGCGGCAGACTCACTGGTCCTAATGCCCGGGTCGGGCGGAACACACAGGTACTCGGCACCCTCTCCACTAGTAGACATCACATACATGGCAGTGAGAATAGCATCAAAGTCTAGAGCATAGATATCAATCCCCTTCTTCAGGAGATCAATCCAGCGGGGCAGCTCAGAGGCCTGAGGGAACTGAACACGCCAAGCGTCGTCGAGACGAGAGAAGCAGCGCTGCGCGGTGTGGGCCCTCCCACACGTCTGACCAGCGCGGTCACCAGTGCGGATGACGTACGTGCAGCTAAGCCCACCCCCCCCCCCCCCGTGCTGAGAGTACCACTCACGGGCCTCCTGGAGCGACGGAGTGTGCTGCTGGCTCTGGCCACCGCCAGCGCCTCCACGACCACCACCTCCGCTCCCACCTCCTCGACCACCCCAACCCGTGCCGCCTCCACGTCCACCGCCACCCCCACCACCGCCCCCGCCTCTGCCACCTCCCCCGCCGCTACCGCCACCCCCCCCACCGCCACCACTCACCCCTCCAGCCGCGCCACCACCCCCACCGCCGCCACCGCCCCCACCACCTCCTCCCCCACTGTGACCTCCGCCTCCCTTGCCCCCTTTGCCCTTGCCGCTGCGGCGTCCGCTCGAAGCAGACGCAGTCCCGACCTTCTCAGCACCAAGGAGGTCGACAGCAGCAGCAGAGGCGACAGAGGGAAGAAGGGGGGAAGGAGAACACCCCTCAAAGAACGGGGTGCGGGGGTCGCCACGAGAGGCACCTACAGCGACTATGCTAGCCTCAGCTGCAAGTAGTTCCTTCTCGAGGAGGGCAATGGTGAGCTCAGTAGGGCAGCGAGCTAGGAAGGAATTCCTCACTGCACGCAGAGAGTCAGGGAGGCGGGTGACTAGGTGGTAGAGAGTGAGCCAGAGCGGGGGAGGGTTCTTGGCAAGGAACTCGGCGGGCATGGCAGCACGGAAGCGGGCCTCACTAGTACGGAGGTGGGTGATGAGGTCAGCGACTGTGTGGAAAGAGGACAGGTCGGGGAACAGGTAGGGAAGCGAGAGACGGCCTAGAGCGGCAGAGGCAGGCGAGGAGTAGCGGGCAACGACAGCTTTGTACAGGTCCTGTGCAGTCTTGTGCTGGCCAAAGTGCTCGCGCTCTTCTAGCGGCAGGGAGTTGCGAATAGCAAAGCGAGCGTGGGCGTCACGAGTCTGCCACTGTGAGCGGGTAGAGCTGTCGGCAGTAGCAGCAGGCGCAGGGGCATGGCCTAGGGCGTGATCGTACAGTGAGATGTCTTCCTTGGCAGTGAGCTGTAGGAAAAGGTGCAGGTCATCTAGCCAGGTGTCAAATTTCACTGGACGTCCCTCAGTATCGAAAGCTAGCACGGGAGGACTAGCCATAGTAGCAGTAGCAGCAGTAGCAGTAACAGTAGTAGGTAGTGCGACTCAGGGAGGGCGGCTCGGCGCAGGTAGGGCGGCGCGGCTCGGTTAGGGCGGCGCGGCTCGGTCAGGGCGGCGCGGCTCGGTCAGGGCGGCGCGGCTCGGTGCGGGCGGGGCCGTCGCGGTCGCGTGCGGGGCAGGTAGGGGCGGTGGGTGGGGTCGACGGGGCCAGCGGGGCCTCTAAGGGGCGGTACGCGGGGTCGACGGGGCCCCTAGCAGGCAGCGCGCGGGGCCGACGGGGCCTCTAAGGGGCGGCGACGGGGTCGACGGGGCCTCTAGGGGCGGCGCGCGGGGCCGACGGGGCCTCTAAGGGGCTGCGACGGGGTCGACGGGGCCTCTAGGGGCGGTGCGCAGGGCCGACGGGGCCTCTAAGGGGCTGCGACGGGGCCGTAAGGGGCCTCTAGGGGCGAGCGCGGGGCCGACGGGGTCGCTAAGGGGCGGCGCGCGGGTCGCTAAGGTGCGGGTCGCGGGTCGAAGGGCCTTAGGGGGCCGTGAAGTACGAAGCGCTCTAGGGCGCAGGTAGGTAGGTAGGTAGGTAGGTAGGTAGGTGGGCCCTAAAAAAACGGTCCTAGCGAAGGACCTGCTCTGAAACCATGTTGAAACTAACTGGCAGGAATGAATGATGACTAGCAAGAATGTGTGTACAAATATGCAACCCTAGAGTTTGTGTACCCCCTAAAGGCTAACCCACTGTAGCCTAAACAACAACAACAGATATAATGTTTGACACAAGGTCGTCACTCACCACGTCGGACGTGGTGTTCTACGAGGATATGTCGCTGGCGGAGTGGAAGTCGGCACACGGGCCGGTGTCAGGACGGACGCCGACCACCACGCCCACCGACACCTCGACAGCGACGCTGCCTTTCCTCGCCGAGGTCGGTGAGCTTGCTGCTGAGGACGACGGGGTCGTCCTTTCTCCTTCCCCTGCCCCTCCCCTCGTCGCCGACCTGCGTGGGCTGACTCCGGTGTCGGCCTCCGGCAATGAGGGGAGCAGTGGGACGTCGCCTGTGGCGCCGACCAAGGGCATCGCCGGTGGCCGACAGGACGAGCAGCAAGTCGACGAGCAGCAGGTCGACATGGGAGTGCCGTCGAACTAGATAGGGAAAGAACAGGTGGAGGAGGTGCAGTCGAAAGGGGAGCAGGCAGCAGCAAGGCCGACCAAGGAGCAGTCGGCGACCTGGCAGTCCGCAGGGGAGCTGACCGCAGGAGAGAAATCGGTTGGGACGCCGACCGAGGTGCAGCAGGACGAGGAGGACGGCGGTGAGGATGAAGGGGAGCGGTTGGGCGACGAGGAGCACGCCGACGGTGACATTGAGGAGTGTCAGCCTGGACCACGGCGTACAGGCCGCCTTCGGAGGCCTCCCGACTTCTTCATCCCGGCCGCCTTCACCACGGTGTATGACGTGGTCGACAAGGACGACGACCTGCTGTATGACGATGCCGACGAAGGAGATCCGCAGCCTCATCAGCATGGGCACGTGGGAGCTGGTCGAACGCCCGCCGGGAGTGAACATCATGAAGAACCGGTGGGTGCTGATGACGAAGTACCACATCGACGACACCGTCGAGCGAGAGAAGGCGAGGCTGGTCGTGAAGGGCTTCACGCAGGTGTACGGCACCGACTACGACGAGACGTTCGCGCCGGTGGGCAGCTACGTGACGATGAGGATCTTCCTCAGCATCGTCGCCGTCCTCAACCTCAACCTGATGCAGCTCGACATGAAGAACGCCTTCTTGCAGAGCAAGCTCGACCGGGTGCTGTACATGTCCCAGCCGGACTACTTCAACGACGGAACTGGCCGGGTGTGCAAGCTGCTGAAGAGCCTATACGGGCTGAAGCAGTCGCCGCTGCTATGGTACTTGGCGCTCAACGACGTGCTGGTCGACGCTGGGTGGAAGAAGAGCCAGGTCGACAAGGCCCTCTACTTCAAGGTCGGCGAGGACAAGGTGACCTGCTGGGTGCTGGTCTATATCGACAACCTGCTTGCTGCCAGCAGTAGTGCCGAGATGCTGAAGGAGCTGAAAGAGCTGCTGGAGGCCGCCTTCGAGCTGCGCGAGATCTCGCCAGTGCAGAAGTACCTCGGGCTGGAGATCGTGCGCGACAGGTCGGCGGGGAAGCTGTGGCTGCACCAGCAGGGCTACGCCGACAAGCTGTGTAGGCGCTTCCTCGACCAGGAGCAGACCGGGCGCACCCCCAAGACTCTTTTCTCGGTCGACGCCTACGCCGAGCTCACCTTCGACGACGAGGAGGCATAGGAGCACCAGGAGGAGGAGTACCTGCAGGAGGACGAGGTGGAGGAGGTCGCTGCAGTTCGCGGCGACGACGACGAGGCCGGACATCGCCTTCGCCTGCAGCAAGCTGGGGAGCGGCCTCACGGTGAGGAGCGACCAGCATTGGCGCGAGGTCGACCGTTGCCTCGCCTACCTCGCCAACACGTGTGACACCGCCCTGGAGTTCGGAGGTGGACCTGAGTCGTTGGAGCTGGTCGGCTACGTGGACGCCGACGATGTCAGAATAACTGAAGCAAGGAATGATTGAACTATCACAAAGTTTGGTACAAGTAGGAAACCCTAACTTTGTGTACCCCCTAAGGTGTAACCCACTACAGCCTACACAATATAAACATATAATGTTTGACACACCCCCATAGGCGCAGTGGGAGACAACCACAGGGTCATGAGACCAGTCAAAGCAAAGCAAAGCAAGCTCAGGGTGGATCTCAAGGATACCACACAAATTCTGAGCACAAGCAAGTGGTCACAAGACCAGTTCACATGCAGTTTGATAATATAACAGGAGATACAGTGATCACAGCCTAGCAAGTGTAAGCATGCAGGTATATATATATAGAGATCACAGTACAAACAAAGTCAAGAAGTAAGCAAGTGAGGACCAGCAGGCACAAGGCCTAGAAGAGTACAGAAGCGCTGATGGTCACAAGGCTGAAGCACCTTGGTGAACACATCAGCAGTGTTGGCCTCAGTGGCCACGTAACGCAGACAAAGCTGACCGCGCTGCTGCAGCTCTCGAGCAAGGAAGTACCGCAGGGCGATGTGCTTCGTTCTGTGCTCTAGTCTGTGCTCCTCACACAAGGCAATGGCAGCCTTGTTGTCGACGTACAGCACTGGAGGAGAACGAGGCCGCTCTCCCAAGTCGGTCAGCAGGTAGGTCAGCCAGCGTAGCTCCTGGGCCGCCATGGCTGTGGCGTAGATCTCAGCCTCGCAACTGGAGCTGAGAACAGAAGAAGAGCGTGTAGAACGCCAAGAAACTGAGCCAGAGCCAAGACTGAAGGTATAACCCTGAGACGACCGCTGAGTAGCCTGATCGTCCGCCCAAGAAGCGTCTGAGTGTCCAGTAAGTACAACTCGGTCTCGTCCTCCAAGCACTAGCCCCATGCCCGACGTACTGCACAGGTAGCGCAACACCCTCTTAGCGGCATCCATGTGCTCCTTCCGGTGACGGCCAGGAGCGACATAGCGTGCAAGGATGCTAAGAGGGTATGCAAGGTCAGGCCGAGTGCAGGTCATCAGGTACATGAGGCAGCCCACAAGCTCTGGATACGGGCCACTCGGCTCTACGGACTCATCCGAAGGCAGAGCTGAGAGCGAGTGACCAGTAGGCAGAGGAGTGGACTGAGGCGAGGAGTACGTGAAGCGGAAGCGCTGAAGGATCTGCTGCACCATGTGTGACTGAGTCAAGGTGATGGTGCGCCGTGCTCTGTCCCGGGTGATCCACAAGCCAAGATAGCTTGTCAGTTCACCCAGGTCTATGCACGTGTGTCTCTTCTGCAGCTCCAACTTCACGTGGGCGAGTGCCGCGGTGTCAGCCGTGGCAAAGACCAAGTCGTCGACGTACACGAGGATGTAGAACGGCGGCAGCGAGGTGTCGGTGCGTAGAAACAGCGACGGGTCAGCAGTAGAAGGAGTGAACCCAAGAGCCGCAAGTGTAGTCCTCAGTGTGTCGTGCCACTCACGTGGCGCCTGGCGGAGACCGTAGACCGGTCGCTGGAGCCTCCACTGGGTACCAGGAGGAACCGACCCAGTGAAGCCAGGAGGGCGACGCAGCCAGATCTCCTCGTGCAGGCTGCCCTGCAGGAAAGCAGTGCTGAAGTCAAGTGAGTGAAGCTCGTAGTCGCGCTGAGCGGCTATGTGTAGCAGCACCCGAAGAGTGGTCATCTTCGGGGTGGGGGAGAAGGTCTGGAAGAAGTCTACTCCCTCTCGCTGACTGAAGCCTCGAGCAACGTAGCGCGCCTTGAAGACAGGAGGAGAACCCGGCGGCCGCTTCACCCTGAAAATCCACATGCCACTGACAATGTTCGCCCCAGGTGGGGGAACCTCGTCGACGTAGGTGCCTGTGGACTTCCAGGAAGCCATCTCTGCGTCCATGGCTGTCTGCCACTGAGAGGAGTAGGGACCCTCTATCGCCTCCGCGTAAGAGCGCGGAGTCGGGATGTCTGGTGCATCCGGGTCTCCCTCAGGGGCGACTAGCATGGACACGAGACGGGGCAAAGCAGCAGCAAAGCACTGGAACTCCTCCTGTCTGTCCTCAAGGACGTCCGTGCCAAGAGCACACTCACCCCCGACAGACGGAGGACAGACAGACTCAGACTCAGCAACAAGGCTAGCAGCGTAGTCTAGACGACACCGAGCAGCAAAGTCAACCAACTCAGCGACCAGAGCAGACGCAGCAGAGGACTCAAAGGTAGGGTCAGTGACAACAGTGGCGAGGAGACGTGTGACAGTGGGACTGGCAGCACGACGGGAGTCAGACTCCGGGTCAGGAAGTATGGTAGAGAGGACGCAGGAGGAGACGGCAGAGGGACACGCTGAGGAGCAGTGGAGGGACGCAGAGTCATGTAGTGAGTGCCAGGGACAGGAGGAGGACGCTCACGTGGGACACGACGACCAGTGCGAGCAGTACGAACAGGCGACACAGGACGAGACTCAGGCTCACGACGCTCCGTAAGACCTCCTGTCGGACCAGTGTAAGGGGAGGGTCCAGGGAGAGGCGCGGCAGGCGGTAACTGCGACTGCGACTGGACAGACGAAGGACACTCTAAGGAGGAAGGAGGACAAGGAGGAGGAGTCTGACCAAGAACCTGCTGAAGGAGCGGCACGAAGTAAGGTCGCGGCCGCGCAGCGTCTCCAGAACCAGTAGAGACACCAGTGGCAGGGTCCTCAGTACCAGCAGCAGCTCCACCGACCGGGTCCTCAGCACCAGCAGCAGCTCCAACGTCAGGGTCCTCAGCACCAGCAGCAGCTCCAACGTCTGGGTCCTCAGCACCAGCAGCAGCTCCACCGCCCGGGTCCTCAGCACCAGCAGCAGCTCCAGCGCCCGGCCCCTCAGCACCAGCAGCAGCTCCACCGCCCGGCTCCTCAGCACCAGCAGCAGCTCCACCGCCCGGCTCCTCAGCACCAGCAGCAGCTCCAGCGCCCGGCTCCTCAGCACCAGCAGCAGCTCCAGCGCCCGGCTCCTCAGCACCAGTAGCCCCTGCAGTACCAGGGTCCACAACACCAGGAGCGCCACTCCGAAGACTGCAGCGTCGCGTGTACCACTCTCGGATCTGCTGAAGGGAGGGAAGCTCCCGGGTAGGAGGGGGCTCCAGGAGCACCTCTCCTGAGGCTCCGCACCCCCAGGCTCCGCACCCCCAGGCTCAGTACCCCCAGGCTCAGCACCCCCAGACTCCGCACCCCCAGACTCAGCACCGCCAGGCTCCTCACGCGCAGGCTCAGCACCCCTAGCAGGACGAGAGTCGACAGCTACCTCAACAGGCTCAACCGGGTCTACCTGGGACACACCTGAGGGAGCGGCACCCTGAGGGGGGAGGGGGTCTACCACAGCAGCACCTGGCGCGAGGAAGAGAGGCGGGGGGGGGGAGCGGGGCAGTGCGGTAGGGGAAGAGGCAGTAGTAGGGGACGGACTCGTCAAAAGTGACGTCCTGAGAAGGCAGAACCCGGCGCGAGGTGACGTGGTAAAACTGCCAACCAGGCGCGTCCGGGACAAAGCCAAGGAAGACACAAGGAACAGCGCGAGAGGAGAGCTTGTCCGCGGACGTATCGCGAACAAAAGCTCGGGATCCCCAGACCCGAAAACGCGACGCATCGCCAACCTCTCCCGTCCAACGCAGTGTCGGGGAAGTCTCCGGTAAGGAGACACGGGGCCAGAGGTTGAGCTGATGCGCAGCGTATCGGACAGCAAACGGCCACAGAAAGTGGGGGGCAGCCGCATGGATCAAGGAGGTACGAGCGACCTCCATGACCAAGCCAATGCGGCGCTCAGCAACCCCATTCTACTGTGGAGAGGCCGGAAGCGTGAACGACTGCTCAATGCCGTGCTCCGCACAGTAGGCTGCCAGGAGGTCAGAGGAGAACTCACCACCTCTGTCAGAGTGCAAACGCAGGACAGGAAAGTCCGAGCGGAAACGCTCGCTGAGCTGAAGACGAGCTGTGCGGATCCAAGGGATCAAGACATCAGGGACCTCACCCTTGGTACGCAAGGGGAAGACCGTGGTGTAGCGCGAGTAGTCGTCAACAACAATCAGGAAGTACCTCTCCTGACCCTGTCCACGGACGCGGGCTGGGCCCCACACGTCCAGGTGGAGCGTCTGCAAGGGAGCAGTCGTCGGGGGAAAGGAGGAGGAGTGAGGAGCGGCGCGCTGCCGCCCCTCGACACAGGGAAGACAGGAAGGAGCAGGCGAGGGTGGGAGGGGAGGGAGAACCCTGGGAAGACCAGAGACAAGGTGCCGTTTGTGCATGGCCCGAAGGCGCTGCACAGACGGGTGGCCAAGTCGGTGGTGCCAGAGGACGGTCTCGTGCGCCAGAGAGCGACACGAGCAGGGGGCCGACAGCTGACCTGACGCAGACGCGGACGCGGACGCAGCTACCTGAGGGGACTCAGTGGTCAGTGTGTACAAGTCCGACCCCGGCTGCCGAGTGAAGGTAGCCAGGTGACGGCCCGTCCGAGCACACGTGTAGTGTGTCACGCGCTCGTAGGCAGGGGTGAACTGGTGAACACCCGCGTCCTGGAGCGCACAACCCGCCACCAAGTTCGTAGAGAACGAGGGGAGGTGGAGACCGGACAGTGTGCCCGACGGGACCGCAGGACAGAGAAAGAACAGTGGAGGAGGTCGCAATGACCGGACCCCCTGAGGGGTCAGCGAGGGAGACAGCAACTGGCCGAGCAAGCGGCTCAAGGGCAGTGCGGTCACGAAAGAAACAGCGAGAAGCACCTGAGTCCAGGGTGAAGGTGTGCAGTGCCTCAGTCGACTCAGTACCAGGGGGGACAGACTCACTAGCACCTAGAGCGGCAGCCTCACTGGTCAGAATGCCTGGGTCCGGCGGAACACGCAAGTACTGAGCACCCTCTCCACTAGTAAACATCGCATACATGGCAGTGAGAATAGCATCAAAGTCTAGAGCCCAGATATCAACTCCCTTCCTCTCCAGATCAGCCCAGCGGGGCAGCTCAGCGCCATCAGGGAACTGGGCGCGCCAAGCGTCGTCAAGGCGCGAGAAGCAGCGCTGCGTGGGGTGCGGCCTCCCACACGTCTGACCAGTGCGGTCACCAGTGCGAATGACGTACGTGCAGCTAAAGCCACCCGCCCCCCGGCGCTGCGAATACCACTCACGGGCCTCCTGGAGCGACGGAGTGTGCTGCTGGCTCAGACCACCGCCAGCGCCTCCACGACCACCACCGCCGCCGCCACCTCCTCGACCACCTCCTCCCCTGCCGCTGCCACGACCACCTCCGCCCCCGCTGCCGCCCCCGCCCCTGCCACCGCCCCCGCCGCTGCCGTCACCACCCCCACTGCCGCCACTAGCCTCTCCAGCCCCTCCTCCACTCCCACCGCCTCCACCCCCGCCTCCCCCACCTCCACCTCCACCCTTGCCCCCTCTGTTCCTGCGGCGCCCGCTCGGAGCAGACGCCGTCCCGACCTTCTCAGCACCAAGGAGGTCGACAGCAGAAGCAGAGGCTACAGAGGGGAGAAGGGGGGAAGGGGAACACCCCTCAAAGAAAGGGGTGCGGGGGTCGCCACGAGAGGCACCTACAGCGACGATGCTCGCCTCAGCTGCAAGTAGTTCCTTCTCGAGGAGGGCAATGGTGAGCTCAGTGGGGCAGCGAGCTAGGAAGTGATCCCTGACTGCGCGCAGAGAGTCAGGGAGGCGGGTGACGATGTGGTAGAGAGTGAGCCAGAGCGGGGGGGGGGTTCCTGGCAAGGAACTCATCGGGCATAGTGTTGTGTGATGCAACCATATGCATTCACGTCTGTCTGCCTCCCATCATATGTTCGTGCGTTGCATGCGTGGTGTGAGCGTGTGCAAGAATTTATGTTTTGTGCGGTTTGGATTTCCTGAGTGTGTGTGACTTCCATTTGGCTTGAGCAGATATCTGAAGTGAAGTCTCTGCTCGAGAGCTTTCCGACGAACCAAGAATCGTCGCAATCGGAGTAATTTCAAGAAAGTTACGAACATTGGAGTTCGTATGCTTTCTGTACTTTGGTTGCGGTGACTTTGGAAGTTGTGGGAGTGACTCATTATGGGGTACAGACTTTTGGGGTTGGGAAATTCGAACCCATCACTGTAGATTGCTGCCATGTGGTTGGGAGAAGCCAAACCAGGTTGGCAAGTGTGGCCAAGTGGGTTGAGGTGGATGGCATGAGTTGGGAAAGTGACAAATGTGAAAGTGGGGTTGCCTATGGAGAAGGGAATTGTGTGGCATGGGGTTTCCTTTGGTTGGGGACTCCCTTGGGACCTTCCCTCTCGTCCTCCTCTTCCCTCCCACCTGGTTTAGTGCTACTCTAATGTTCTTTGTGGAACTCTTGTGAACTTGTGAGACTCTTGTGATTGAGTTAAGTTTTCTGTGGCAGCATATCCCCTAGTGCGCCGAAAACCATAACTCGAGATATACTTCACCTTTTGAGGTGATTCAAATTAGGAATTGTAGCCACGGTCTAAAGCAACAACATACTCGAGTTTGACGGAAATCTAACAGTTAGTTTTTCGTCGACGGCGTTTCTTGTGAAATCGCGATTTCTGTCCAGAATTCTAAGCCAACGATTTTGTGATATTTGGGCACCTAATCTTCATAGACTCGGTCCTTAGTCTCTAACAAGTGGTATCAGAGCTGATTGAGGACTTTTTGGGGAGTCTACTGAAGTGTGAAGACCCTCTTAGACCCACCATGGCCTGTGGGCGTGCCTAAGTGGAGTTCTGGAGGTTGGGAGTGACTTCCGCTAAGGGGAAACTCTGCCGAAACTTCGTTGGCACCGACACTTGTGGAAATTGTGTGGGACGTCGGTGTGGACAGCAAAAGGGGGGAGCTGAAACCTCTGATTGGGAGCAGAGGAGATGAGTGGAGAAGCAGCTGAGAAGAAGAGTGAACCGCCACCGTCCAAGATCGAGGCTTTGGACGGCTCCAACTACGAGGAATGGAGCGGGCGGATGCGGAGCGCCTTCAAGCGCTACAAGCTGCTGAAACTTGCGATGGGAGAAGAGAAGATGCCGGAGGAAGGTGATGCCCGCGACCGATGGATTGAGCGGAGCGCGGTGCTGTACGACTTGATTCTACAGTCGGTCAACAACGACATGTTCCAGCACATCAAAGACCTAGTGGAGCTGGACGACTCGGGGCCGAAGGCGTGGAAGCTACTATGCGATGTGGTTCAGCCCAACACGCTGCCGATGGTGATTGTGTTGGAGAAGGAGCTGGCTGCCCTCTCCATGAAGCCGGGAGACGATGTGAAGCCGGTACTTGACAAGATCAAAGACACCTATACGAGGATGGTAGCGACGGGCAGCAAGGTGTCGGAGATGCAGCAGTGCACCAAGATCATCTCGGTGCTCGACAACTCATGGGACAACCTCATCCCCACCCTCAACGTTCAGCAGGACAAGTGGACGCCTGAGTGGCTACGGCAGCAGATCCTGCAGGAGGACTTCCGCAGGCGCCACACGGGAGGTGGTACTGCCAACAAAACTGCTGAAGGGTATGGAGCTGCAGGAGGCAGCAGAGGAAGAGGGGGAGGGAGAGGCCGAGGCCGTGGGAGAGGCTTTGGCAGAGGGAGAGGCCGAGGTGACTACAACGAGGGGCATGGGAGCTCTAGTGGCAGGGGGAGCACCCGAATGGAGGGTGCGTGCTGGTACTGCATGAAAGCTGGACACCCGTGGTTCAAGTGTTTCAGCCGGCCTGAGGGATGGGCGCCTCCAGGCATGAAGCCGCCAAGTGGTGAACGCGCACGAGGTGGTGCTGTGCAAGGTTCAGGTGCACAAGGTGATGGTGCACAAGGTAAAGCTGACCCTGGGCTGTTCCTCATGGTTGAGGAAGTGAAAGGGAGTGAGGATGATGTGGGTTCAGTTGGGAAGGTTGTGATGCACCCCCTCACTCACTGGGTGATAGACTCAGGTTGCACGAGTCACATGACTCCGCGGGCAGATTTGCTCGATGAGGTAAAGCCCCCTGGGAAGATCAAATTTGTGGCTGCCGCTTCAGGTGCTTTGCTCCCTGTGATTGGTGTGGGGAATGCCAAGGTGATGGGAGCCAATGGGGGACTTGTGGGACTTGGGAATGTCCTGTTGGTTGAAGAATTATCCGCTAACCTCCTCTCTGTGCGCCGGCTGCAGAAAAGCAAGGCCAAAGTTACGTTCGGCCCAACCAGCTGCCGTGCAAAGCTTGGGAAGTTGCTGCTGTGGGATTTGGAGGAGAAGAGCAGCTGCATCAAGGACCTGTGGCAGCTGCCCATTATCCCTTGGAACGGGAAACCACCAGCAACGGCAAAGGCAGCGGCAGCGGCTAAGGCAACTGCGGGAGGAGAGGTGACTGCACCAACTGCTGGGGCCCTGGATGCAGTCAAGAAGGTGCAGCATCCACGGCAGCCTCATGGTGAGGTGCTTGCTGGTGTGGATGCAACGGCTGCATGGGCAAAGGCTTCATCTGGGAGTGGTGAGGCCGATTGGGAGACGTGGCACGAGAGACAGTGCCACATCAACATACCGATGCTGCAGAAGCTAGTGAAGGATGGGAGTTTGAAGGGGCTAGAGGTGAAGGGGGCAGGGAAGGAGATTGGGAGCTGCCCTACGTGCATTGAGACGAAATTCACAAAGTTTCCCTTCAGCAGCAGCACGGGACCAGCCAAGGCGCCACTCGCGCTTGTGCACATGGACGTGGTGGGCCCCACGAGGGCCACTTCGCTCTCGGGCAGCCGCTACTTCTTGACCATCGTGGACGACCACACGCGAGCGGTGTGGGTGTACCCTCTCAAAACAAAAGGGGACGTGGCAGCGGCTGTTCTCAAGGAGTGGATGCCGAGAGCTCAAAGGGAGAGCGGACACAAAGTGAAGGTGATCCGCACTGACAACGGAGGAGAGTTCATTGGCGCTGATTTTGAGGCGGTGCTGAAGAAGAAGGGGATCCAGCATCAGCTCACAGTGCCCTACAACCCTCAGCAGAATGGCGTGGCTGAGCGGTTCAACCGGACCCTGCAGGAAGGTGCCCGCACTCTACTTGGGCGTGCAGGGCTGCCGGATCCGTTTTGGGTGACTGCACTACGGCAGGTGGTTGTGGTGAAGAACAGGGTACTGGCGACCGTGGGGGACAAGCAGTGGATCCCCTACACCAAGTGGTATAAGAGTGCACCAGCAGTCAATATGCTGAGAGCTTATGGCTGCATGGTGGTGTTTCATGTGCCGAAGGAGAAGAGGGGAAAGTTGGAAGCTTCTGGGAGATGGGGTGTGCATTTGGGACTTGCTAAGGATCACAAGGGCTGGCTGATATGGGACTTGACCAGCCAGCAGCTGACTGTGTCGAGGGATGTGAAGTTCCTCGAGTCTCTATACTACAAGGAGTGGAAGCAGCAGCAGCAGAAGCTTCCTACGACACCGCTGATCATTGAGGCCGATGAGGTGCAGCGGCCTTCAAGGCAGGTGGAGGTCTCCGTGTCGGGGGAGGAGATCTCTGGGGTGACTGAGGATGGGGGAGAACCTGAGGTGGAGGAGCAGCAGCAGCAGCAGCAGCAGCAGCAGCAGCAGCAGGAGCAGCAGCAGCAGCAGCAGCAGCAGCAGCAGCAGCAGCAGCAGCAGCAGCAGCAGCCGCAGCAGCAGCAGCAGCAGCAGCAGCAAGGTGCTCCACAAGGTGCTGCACGTTCGGGTGAACGTCCTAGGAGGGATGTGCGCCCTCCTAACCGCCTGACCTACCCGAGCTTTGGGAAGCCAAAGGTGGTGCGGGCTGGGAGTGTGGCTGAGCAGTGTGATGAGGAGGAGATAGCGCACTGCTACTGGGCGGCCGTCCTAGAGCCCAAGACGCTTACCGAGGCCTTGAGTGGGCCCGATGCTGAGAAGTGGAAGCAGAGTGTGAAGGAGGAGTATGACTCTCTGCTGGAGAATGACACATGGGAGCTGTGTGAGCTGCCTCCTGGGAAGAAGGCAATTTCATCGAAGCTGATTTTCAGGCACAAGTACGGACCTGATGGGGAGCTGACCCGCTACAAGTCAAGGCTTGTGGCTAAGGGGTTCCAGCAGACAAAGGGGAAGGATTTCAACGAGCTCTACGCTTTTGTGGGAAAAGGGACAACACTGAGAGTGTCACTGGCAATGGCTGCATATCGTGGCGGGTGAAGCAGATGGACATCACCACCGCCTTCCTCAATGGGATCATTTTGGAGGAGCTCTTCATGTTACAGCCTGAGGGGTTGGATGATGGGAGCGGCAGGGTGTGCAGGCTGAAGAAGGCCATCTATGGCCTGAAGCAGGCTCCTCGTGCATGGTACCACAAGCTGGAGGAGACACTGCTGGCTGGGGGTTTCAAGAAGAGTGAGTGCGACCACAGCCTGTTCCTGCTGCAAGAGAAGGAGCAGTTCCTCATGCTCCTGGTGTACGTGGACGACATCCTGCTCTTCTCAGAGTCGTCTGCAATGATTGAACGTGTGGAGGAGATGCTGGAGATGCAGTTCAAGTGCTCGAAGATGGGAGATGTGAAGTATTACTTGGGGATGCATGTGGAGAGGGACCTCGACAAGGGAGTGTTGAGGTTGCACCAGAGGAAGTACTGTGAGGGGCTGGCCGAGAAGTATGGGCTGCAAGATGGAGGGAAGCCAGCCACCCCACTGCCTTCAGGGTTCACTGTGGAGCCCTGTGCTGATGAGGAGGTGGTGGGAGAGAGTGACAGGAAGCTGTTTCATTCCATGGTTGGGGCGCTCAACTATGCGGCCAACCACACGCGGCCTGATATTGCCTTTGCTACATCCAGGCTTGCGAGTGTGGTTTCACGCCCCAGTCATGAGCAGCTGGAAGCGGCCAAGAGGTTGGTCCGCTACGTAAGCGCTACAGCATCAGTTGGCTTGGAGTACAGTGCTGTGAGGCAAAGGCTGCAGAGGGGTGCAGCTGATTTGAACAAGGGGGAAATGCTCTTGACTTGCTACACCGACGCCAGCTTCAACTCTGTGAAGTCGGATGGCACTAGCATTGGAGGCTACGTGTGCCTGTTTGGAGGAGGTGCGGTGAGCTGGCGCAGCAAGAAGCAGAACGAGGTGGGGCTGTCCTCATGTGAGACTGAGTACATGGCCCTGCATCATGGGGCAAAGGAGGTGGTGTGGCTGAGGCGTTTGTTGGAGGAGATCGGAGTGTGCCAGAAGGAGCCGACCGTGATATTTTGTGACAACGAGTCAACAGTGAAGCTGGCCAAGAATGCTTGCCTTCATGGCCTGACAAAGCACATCAGGCCTAAGTGGCATTGGACAAGGAGGCTCCTGGACAAGGAGGTGCGACTGGAGCTTGTGAAGACCCAGCAGCAGGCGGCTGACATTCTCACCAAGCGCCTGGCCGAACCTGAGCATTGGAAGGGCATGAAACTTGCTGGGATGAGTGTGCATTGAGGGTGCATGCATGAGCTGAGGCATGTGGGATGATGGTTGGCAGCCAGAGGGGGAGTTTGTTGTGTGATGCAACCATATGCATTCACGTCTGTCTGCCTCCCATCATATGTTCGTGCGTTGCATGCGTTGTGTGAGCGTGTGCAAGAATTTATGTTTTGTGCGGTTTGGATTTCCTGAGTGTGTGTGACTTCTATTTGGCTTGAGCAGATATCTGAAGTGAAGTCTCTGCTCGAGAGCTTTCCGACGAACCAAGAATCGTCGCAATCGGAGCAATATCAAGAAAGTTACGAACATTGGAGTTCGTATGCTTTCTGTACTTTGGTTGCGGTGACTTTGGAAGTTGTGGGAGTGACTCATTATGGGGTACAGACTTTTGGGGTTGGGAAATTCGAACCCATCACTGTAGATTGCTGCCATGTGGTTGGGAGAAGCCAAACCAGGTTGGCAAGTGTGGCCAAGTGGGTTGAGGTGGATGGCATGAGTTGGGAAAGTGACAAATGTGAGAGTGGGGTTGCCTATGGAGAAGGGAATTGTGTGGCATGGGGTTTCCTTGGTTGGAGACTCCCTTGGGACCTTCCCTCTCGTCCTCCTCTTCCCTCCCACCTGGTTTAGTGCTACTCTAATGTTCTTTGTGGAACTCTTGTGAACTTGTGAGACTCTTGTGATTGAGTTAAGTTTTCTGTGGCAGCATACCCCCTAGTGCGCCGAAAATCATAACTCGAGATATACTCCACCTTTTGAGGTGATTCAAATTGGGAATTGTAGCCACGGTCTAGAGCTACAACATACTCGAGTTTGACGGAATTCTAACGGTTAGGTTCTTGTGAAATCGCGATTTCTGTCCAGAATTCTAAGCCAACGATTTTGTGATATTTGGGCACCTAATCTTCATAGACTCGGTCCTTGGTCTCTAACACAAAGAACAGGTAGGGGAGTGAGAGGCGGAGCGGCGAGGGCTGGTGGCTCAGCTCCTCTTGCCGCTGGGGAGCCGTTCCAGTTTCTTGCGCAGGCGCTGCAACCCCCTCAGACTCGTGTTCCAGAGGCAACTCTTGCACAGCTCTTCCGCCTCGCGGAGAGCTTTCACGCCCTGCTGCTGATACAGGTTCTTGCTCATTCGTCACTCCCTGCGGCTCCCCCGGAGACGTTCCTGGATCGTCATCGCGAGACTTCCCTCGATGCAGCCGATCAGCTCGCAGTGCTGCTGGCGCCCGTGCTGGCTGCGCCCGCCGAGGGAGGCGTTGCGGCTGCGGGGCAGCTTGACGAAGCGATTCGCGGCCTGCGGCGCCATTTGCGTGCAGGTTCTGGAGCCGCCGCGATCGGCGCAAGCACGCTTGTGGTCCGGGAGCTTTGGCGGACTCTGACGGGCGTTCTTCACGCCCTTGGAGCTCACCGCATGTAGACGCGGGCTCCTCTAGCTCCATGAACGTACTGCTTGGCTAGGCTGTTGTAGGTGATGCCATGCTTGTAACACTTATGCTTATAAATTGCCCCCTGTGCCGTATCTTGCCGTCCCCCTACGCGCGGCCGAAGGCCGCGCCGTCGAGCGCCGGCCGCCGGTCGAGCGAAAATTTCTGCACCAACTGAAACAATGAAGTTAAGAGGCTCCGAGGGTCCTAAACCCTAAACTCTCTCTCTCTCTCTCTCTCTCTCTCTCTCTCTCTCTCTCTCTCTCTCTCTCTCTCTCTCTCTCTCTCTCTCTCTAATGGTCCTTATCATTGATATAGCAGCCAAGTACAAGCATGCACGTCATAGAGGCATAGGTAACAAACATGCAAGGCACAAGCACCACGAATCTACAACTCCACTAGAGGCTCAATGACTGCGAAGCAGTCCCCAAGGTGCAACTCGTCCCCAATCCCTCCCACAGGCGGCCTCTCTACCGACGCAGCTTCTCAAAGTTTGAGCAGGAGGCCCACTGATTGGGCCCTTGCAGGGCCACTGACCAACGTTGCCTGAACTGGTGCAGGAACTTTGCAGCATAGAATGATTTGGAGTCGGCGTTGAAGTGGCGCCAAGCTGCAGTGTCCGCCAAGAGTTTTAGGAAAACCGGCACCTCCGCACAAGGGCAGCCCTAGGTGTCCACCGCCAGAGGGAAGAAATTCACCGTCTCTGGCAGGGTGGCGTAGTGCTGGATCTTCTTGTCCGCCTACCCCCGTGCTGCCCAGCCCCTGCCCTTCTGCGCTCTAGATCTCTAGTGCTAATAGGATCGGTAATGGTGACGTCGTACACGTAGACAGCACCGCTGCTTCTGTCCGTCATTGTAAAATCAGCCGTCTGTTCCTTAATAAGGCAGTGCGCCAGCGACTCGCTGTGGACAATGAACCCCGCGTCTTGGGCCATGCTAATGCAGGCATCGCGGAGTTCGTTATGGGTGTTGATGCGATGCTTGCCCGTGCCGCAGCGGAGTAGGTGGTTAGGGAGGCGGCACCCCCTCAACCTCTCTCTCTCTCTCTCAAACAGTCCTTCATTGATTAGAAATTGGGTACAGGCAATGCAAGGCAACGCAAGTGAGAACAATCCAGTCCTAGCATGCAGTTTAGCCGTATGGCAGGCAAGCTAAAAATCAACCCCACTCCTAGGCTACCAACCAACCCTAGCCTACTAGTTGGCCCGGTTTGCCATGGCCAACCGAGTGCCTGACCTCCTGGTACCGCTGACCCTGGGCCTCACCTCGGCCCCTCACCCATCTAGGGCCAGCCCCAAGTCTAGGTCGTCTTCCAGGACCTGCCACAGATCCCCTATGCGCGGCTCCCATGGATCTGCTGGCGCCTGTGGGAAGGCCCATTCAGTTGCCCTGTTGGACTTGGCCAGCAGGGTATTGGCCTGGCTTCGCTGCAGCATTACCGAGAAACGCTGCCGGTGGTGTGCAGTCAGCTTGGAGGCCACCGTGGTGAGCCTCCCTTGCCTGTACTTCTTCTTTGCTGCTGATGTTCCGAGCATGCGCAGGAACCTCTGGGAGTCCCGGGCTAGGGCCCCATATGTCTCCACTGCCCGGCCCAGCATGCCAACAAACTCCGGGCGCCCCTCGTACATGCCCCTTTTCCCCCTTGCTACCTCCTCTGCCACCCATCCTGTTGGCTTCACCGCCCTTGTGTCTCGGCGCTGTAGGACTGGGTCGGTCACAGTGACATCGGTCAGGAAGGTTTCCGCTGACTCCTTGTCCTTGATGACCAAGTCCGCTCGCTTAGGGTTAGCAATTTGCGTGAAGTCTCATGTGCAGTCATGTAGTCAGCTTCGTTGGCCATCCTTAGCGCCGCGTAAACCAGGTTGCTGTGTGTGTTCGTCCGATCCTTCCCCTCTGCACATCTCAGCAGGTGGTTGGGCAGGCTGCGGTCCCTTATTTTCGACCGCCTCTTCCCGCACGGGCAGTTGTCCGTCACCCCTAGAGTCAGGCCGAGCCGAAATTCCAGGGCCATTGCGAACTGCTTCGGTGGGAAAGTAAGGTCCGCATGTGTGGGAATGGCATGGAGCCAGTCCCCCGCTCCCACTCCCTGCAGGCTGATGAGGCGGACAACGTGGCCGTTGTCTTCGCCTGGCTTGTCAACCCGCTGTCTTGTCCATGTTTATCAGTCTGGACAGTTGTTCCTGCAATCGTCCTTTCCCCTCCCCACGCTGATTCGTTGCCTGTAATAGCTCCCTTGCCGCTTTGGGGAGTCTGTTCCGTAGGTCCCTGATAGACGCCCCGTATTCCCCCGTATTCAACCTGTTTGATTATGTTTTGTCAAGTATCGGGCTGCCGCACCAAATTCGTGCAGATTGACTCTCTTGACTTATTCATTGATTTTGTTTCAAACCGAGACAGACAGTTCCGTACCCCAATGTTTCGTGCCACATCAGCCACCCATTTTCGCTCACACTCTGCAAAGCCACCGAAAATATGATTTTAAGCAATCAGCTAAAGCCGAAATGTCAATGATTCGTGCAAGCCTGGTACTAGGTTGGCCTGATAGGGGCCCGTAGAAACACGCTCTAAGAGAACATACCTGAAGCGCGTCACAAAAGCCTCGCGTCTCACATGACTAGATACACTGTGGTGTAAATGTTATATTCTTAGGTGTAATGCAGTGCAAAACGATACCGGTACGTAGGTTTTATGACGGGATTGAGACACTTGTTGTTACAAATAGTAATATCTGAACATAACTGTGCACTCCTCACCGTAGCTAAAGAAACACGCAGTAACGAGAACGAATCTGAAGAGTCAGAATTGACTCGAAGCGTCAGACAGTTGGAGGATCTGGACCGTCGGAGCAGACGGCATCGGCAGCTGCAGGCAAGAGGAGAAGGGCGCGAACAGTTTCGTAACTGTACGCGCCGCACGGTTGGGAATGTATTTGAATAAGGAAATGTACCCCTTAGAGTACATGGCTAGATAGGTCGTTTCGTCTTCCCTGTACTCATATTTATATTTGTTGTATTTGCATGTTCTAATCATCTCAAGCATTTTACATTCACGTTGCTATTGAGGTCAAGGGCCCACCAACACTACCTCTCTGCGTGCGAACCTTCCAGAGTAGATCCTGGGCACGATAAACTTTTGATCATAGCATGGTATGAGAGCGGCTCGGGAATCCTTCGCACTACCACTCCCGAAAATTGCGACATTCGGAAAGTGGCGTCCGGCACACGCTCGCGTGTGAGAATGGCCGGAGGATCTGGTGGTCAGACTAATCTGACGGCTGAAGCGCAACCAAACCCGGCTGCGACAAGCGAGGACACAACGACGATCGAGACCGAAGTACTCGCACAACTCCTTCAGGGACTCACCAGCTTGAAGCAAGGGCTGTAGACATTGCGGAACGGCGACGCGGGAACATCCTCGCAACCTTCTCAACCGACCAAAACGCCACCCCGCACACTTTCTCCCTCGACACAAATGGTTCAACCCCCAAGGCTCCCCGTCCCAGTGAAGAGGCAATTCTCTCTGCGCAATCAAGGTTTCTCAGCATATCAAAAATAAAGACAAGTACCTGCTTCGACGGCAGAGATTTCTATACCTGGAGCTTCGAATTGGAGCTCTTGCTGCAGAACGCCCAAATCTTCCATTACTTCGACGGGAGCTACGCGGAACCCGCTGAGGACACCGACGACGCCAGGACTCGCTACTACAACGAGTCCCTGATGGCGTACGGAATCCTGAATCCTGCGCAACATGTCGCCGGCGGAGCAGCTGAACATCCGTTCGTACAAGACATCGGCTGCTCCAGCCCTCGACGCTTGGCGCCACCTAAACGGTGTGTATCAGCCCAAGGACTCTGTCTCTTCAAGCCGGCTACTCCAGCAGCTACTCGAGACTAAAATGACCTCAGGGGAGAAGGCCAACAGCTACATTAACCGCTGTCGGAGCCTTCGCGACCAAATCGCGAAGTTGGGAAGTTCGATTTCGGAGGAAATCTTCGTGAATATCGTGCTTCAAGGGCTCGGCCCAGAATGGCGGCCCTGCAAGGCGCTTCTCTGATAGCAGAGGGTCATCTCGAAGGCCACCCTGTGCGCCGCCCTTCTCGTCGAACAACGGGATATGGATCAGCAGCGACCAGCGCCACGACGAGAACGTGAACGGCTCGCCTTCTACGCCGACAACAACGAAGAGTGACAGCCGCGGCGCCTCTACTGCAAGATTTGCAGAAACTTCGAGCATTTGGCGGATCGGTGTAAATACAGATCCCGCCCCCACCAGACCAATCCGAGCAACTGGTCCGGCCGACAAGACGCACGAGGCGACGTGCGTCCAGCCCAGGGGTATCAACCCCCACCCGCGCGCAACCTGAACACAGTGGTTCAGCATCAGCAGCAGCAGCCGTCACCGACTGCCCCAGTACGCAACGTCATGAGCAACATGGCCATGACAGGCGAATCGCGTCGTCGTCGCGTGCGCTCACCTTCACCTAAGCCGGCACCACATCCCATCGGCGCTTTCTCCAACAACAATCCGTTCAGTCCGCGCCACGATTTCACCGACGACGACGACCAGGACTGGAACCTCCTAGTCTCACTGCTTGAAATTTCCCCTCACGTACCTGATATGCGGGTGGCGCCACTCGATTGGCTCTTGCACAAGCAATTTCTGAAGTTTGACACTCCGCACATCGTCACGCCGCGACTGGCGCTGCTCGCCCGTGACGACAACAAGCGCTACAACACCTGGTACCTGGACAGCTGCTGCGGCTAGCACATTGTAGGCTCTGAGCGTTACATATCCAACGCCGTCGCCACCCCCGTAGTCACCTACGTCACCGTCGCTAACAACGCTCGCCTGCACGTTCGCAAGCGCGCAAGGCATCGTCGTGCTCAAAGCACGCGGAAGTCGCACGCACATCACGCTGAATGATGTGCTGATAGTTCAGAACATGCGGTTCAACCTGCTTTGCGCCGCATAGCTAATGGACTGCGGCGTTGACCTTATCACGGATCGTGCGACGCGTGACATATTGCTGCACTACGAATCAAGAACCTTCCCCCGCAGTCAGATTGGACGAGCACTTTCGAAAATAAAGTGTATGTCTTGGATTTCGACATTCCCGACTGCAGCGGTGATTCGCACGAGTTAATCGATCTTGTGCCACTACGCTTCAAGCACATCCACCGCAAGGACTGGAAACACCCTGACGGACGACCGTGGGTGGCACATCACCCCCACCCACGAGAGACGGTGCTGCATGACCCTGGCCCGGATGGCATCTGCAGGGATTGTCACACGCCGATGGCGTCAACCGGTGCAATCGCCGGCCGCGGACTTACCGTCATTGCTAAAGCTGAGCGGCACGTGCCGGCCAAGGAAGGAATGTCTCAGCTCGAGCTCGAGGTCACCACTCAGCGCGTGTTCGGAACCGACCAAAGTCCACACGCCGGACCACCCTCTCAACGGCTCGAAGGCATCCTGCGCGGACAACGCCGCGGAACTTTTGATACACGCGGAGTCGCGAGCCCTTACACCCTCCAAGAGTTTCTGAAGGTTTACCCCCACTAGCGCGACCCCACGGCAATGGAACAGGAGGAAGAACTGGCGCGCCGCGAAGCTGAGGAGCTTAGTAAACAAAGCCTCACGGAAGCACGCGGGACATTCGCTTGCAGCGTATGGGGGGCCGGAGCGGAAGAAAGTGCCTCCAATGAAGGGGGGTGGGGGGGCGTAGGCGGATGGGGAACGAGCGATACCAGCGGATGGGGCGCCACCGGCGGAACCTAGGCAAGCACAAGCGGTGGATGGGGCGTTGCGCCTGGCGACGACGGCGGTGGCTGGGGTACTTCCCGCGAAGAACAAAAGGGGGGAGAAGAAGAAACAGGAGAAGCTGAGGCAACACCTGCAGATGTTCCCCTCGGTCGTCCCTCGCGCCGAGCTCCACCCGCACTACCTCCCCCTGACAATCCGCCGCACCACGATCCATGGGACACCATCCACTGGGGCAACAAACCGTCGACTCCGCGCCGCACCGTCTACGGACCTGCTCCCGAACCGCGCGAACCAACCTTCGTCCCCAGAACCATCCCCGGGACCAACATTCCCCTTTCAGAGATCCGCGACAGAGAATTTTTGGCGCTGATGATGACCACCGCCAACGATGAAGAGGAAGCAGAAGAAGCAGCAGCAGAACCTGCCCCAGCACCTGATGAAGACCCTGAAGAAGCACGCGCGCGCTATATGTGCACCTCCGGTTTCCGCGCTGGTGACGCACTTTGGCACCAGCGCCTCAGACACCCCTCACGCGCGACACTGAAGAACTGCATCGATGCCGGAGTCTTCGCCTTAGGAGCATTGCTCCGCCCTGACGGCAACACACCCGCGCAACTGCACCGTCTGCCCCGAAGCTGCGCTGAGCCACCAGCCCTTCCCGCTGCTCGAGTCAGGGACAAATCACTACCCCAAGCTGCACAAGGTCTACAACGATTTCCTGAACGTGGGGCATTGCAGAGTCGACGACGAACGATACACACTTACCTTCATCAACGCCGGAACGTGCTACGGATGGATCGCAAACGTGGAAACTCGCGACAGAGCCTACGAGGTGTTCCGCCTCTGGCTGACGCACGCGCAGGGACAGTCCGGGAAGAAGCTCAAGATCTGGCAATCTGACGGCGCGGCAGAGTTTAGAAGCAAACAGATGCAGGACTACCTGGCACAGAAGGGGATCGAGCACCACATCTCTCTCCCCTATGCACATCATCAACAGGGCGTAGCCGAGCGGACGAACCGCACACTCATGAGGAAAGTACGGGCGCTGATGAAGCAATCAAAGCTGCCGCCGATCTACTGGGCCTACGCAATGCACCACACCGTACGGGTGCATAACCTGCTTTCAACCACCGCCATCACCGGGAACTTGTCCTCACATGTCAAATGGATACCTCCATGCTCCGCGTGTGGGGATGCATGATACAGTACCGCCCGCCGACATCAACCATCGGCAAATTCGCCAGTCGCGCGCGCTGGAACATTCACCTCGGCATCAGCCACGAGTACAAAGCGTGGATCGTGCTGGACCTGCTCAGTCAGAAACCGCTCACGCTCGCGACGTTATCTTTTACTAACGTCTCTTCCTCGAGCAGTTTCGCGATGATGAGCATAGGAATGCGAACCGCGTCTACGCGAACGACGGGCACAGCTACGCAACGCCCGAGGACGAAGTCGCTGCAGCAATCCTTGAACAGGACACCAGGGGGGAGTTCACGTGGAAAAAATGGCGCAGCAGCGACGACAACGACAACGATTCCTCAGGAGGAGGAATGGGCGGAACAGGCGGAAGCGGCAGAGGCGCAGCACCACCAGCGCCACCTGAACCAGAGAGCGATGACGACGATGTGCAGGAAGTTATCTCGCAACATCGCCACGACAGCACCGTCTCAGGACTGCAGCTGCTCGGGCTCCACACCGCAACCTCGAAGGCACCACGCGTCATCGAGCCGCGAAACGAGCCGCGAAACCCGCGCGAAGCTCTCTCTGGACCACACAGCAAAGAATGGCGCGAGGCGATGGACGCGGAAATCAAGGCGCTCGAATCCCGAGACACCTGGGTGTTGGTCGACAGTGCGGCAATCAAAGGCGCAAGAGTCCTCTCGGGCAAATGGGTCTTCCGGGTGAAGACCGCAGCGGACGGGACGGTCGAGCGCTTCAAGGCGCGCTGGGTGGTGCGCGGCTACGACCAGAGGCACGGGATCGACTTTGACCAGACGTTTGCGCCAGTCAGTCGCCACACCTCCGTCCGCATCTTGCTCGCCATCGCAGCCGCAAGGCACCTGCCACTCCGCCAGATCGACGTGAAGAACGCGTTTCTGTACGCGTTAGTAGACGCCGTGATCTACGTGGAGCAGCCGCATGCATACGAGGGAGGGGATTCGCGAGTATGTCAGCTCCGCAAATCTCTCTACGGGAAAAAGCAAGCACCAAGACTCCGGCAGCAGTATCTGCACAACATCCTGCTTGAAATCGGGTTCAAGCAGATGCCACACGAGCTTGGGATGTACCGCCGCGATTTCCGCAGAGAATACATTCTCCTCATGGTTTACGTCGACGACCTGCTCTACACGGGATCAAACAACGAGTTACTCGAGCAGTTCAAGAAGGCTCTGGCGGGGCGCGTCGACATCACGTGCAATTACGAGGTGAAGCAGTTCTTGGGGCTCAACATCTCCTACGCACTAGGAGCCATCCATTCACCTCTCAGCGGCTAAGTATGCAGAGGAGCTTGGAAAGTGCTTCAACATCTCCTACGCACCACTCTCCACTCCCTACCGAACTCCCGGACCGAACCACAAACCTGACAACAAAGCCCTGTCCCCTGCTGGAATCCAGACTTACCAGCAGCAGCTGGGCTGCCTGCTCTTCGCCTCGGTCACATGCAGGCCCGACCTTTCCTACATCGCAAGTCAGCTGGCCCAGTATTCTCGCAAACCAACGGCTGCGAATCTTTTGGACCTGCAGCGTGCCCTACAATTCTTCGTTTCAACGCTCAAGATTGAACTGTGCTACTCAACTGCACCAACCCCATCCTTCAACCTCATCGGCTACGTGGACGCCGATCACGCAGCTGATCCGGACAATCGACGGTCCAGGACTGGCTTCCTGTTCCGACTCGAACCAACGGGACCAATCTCCTGGAACTCGCAGAAGCAGGAGCTGGTTGCCCTGTCGTCAGCCGAAGCGGAATTCATCGCAGCAACCGCAGCAGTTCGCGAAGGTCTCTACTTGCAGGAACTACTTCAGGAGGCGAAAATCCCAACTTCGCCCACCTTTCGCCTTCACTGCGACAACCAGAGCGCGATTCGGATCACGAACACACCTGGTTTCGTCAACCGCACCAAACACATTGCGCTGCGGTATTTCTTCGTGAAGGACGAAGTGGACAAAGGGAAGGTCAATTTGACATATTGCTCGACTGGTGACATGGCAGCTGATTTCCTCACGAAGCGACTGCCACGCCAGCAGTATCAGCACTGCTCCGAACTCAGCGGCGTGGTCAAGCAGGTCAAGTCGAGCTACGGCCAGGAGTGAAGGGGGGTGTTACGAATAGTAATATCTGAACATAAGTTACTGTGCACTCCTCACCGCAGCTAAAGAAACACACAGTTCCGAGAACGAATCTGAAGAGTCAGAATCAGGGCCCTAGATTCGTTTTAGGCCACACTGATGGGTCAGAGTGCACCCCCATTTGAACTCTGTGAGTCAGTGCTGCATGAGAATTTGAGTCTGAAAGTTCAGACATCACTAATTTTTCTAAGTCTGAAAGTTCAGTGTTACAATAAGTTTAAAGGCTGACGGTTTTTTATACTGCGCTTGAAAACATTTCAATTATCTGAGTCAGATTCTGTCACAGGTGACTCTACAGCTGCCGGCCTAACTACTGGCTCCTCTACATCCTCCTTCCCAGCTCTCTGGGGCTCCCTGTGCCTTGCAGCAGGTGCCGTCACTGGCCGGCGCTTCTTATAGCTGCGCCCGATCTCTACTACCCTCGGCAAGTCCAGCTCATAGTCTAGCATGGACATACACAGCAAGTCACTGAGCCTACAGACTTTCAAACTACCCCTCTGCCACGTCTTGATGAGATTCTGGCGAGAGAATCCTCTCTCGCACTCGACGGTGCTGAGAGGCAGCACTGCAATCGCCACCCAGAGTCTGACGAGGTTGGGGTAGGCTTGCTCCCAGTCTGGTGTCTTGAGGATTGCGGTCAATCTAGTGTTGAACTTGCGGCCGCTCTTAGGAGCTCAGGCCAGGACTGGGCACAGAGTTCGCAGCTCCTTCACAGCACGCTTCTTGTCAACGCCTGCAACATAAGACAAGGGGAGGGATTAGTACGGGTCGGATTAGCCAACGGGCAAACGAGCATCACCTCATTAACTGACCTGGCAAAATCTCGTCAGAGTCGTCGGCGCGGAACAGAGTGACTAGAGACAACAGCCACTCAAGGCACTGTGCCTGCCGTGCGCTCCTCTCCCAATTCGGTGCAGAGCGCCACACACGCATCGTGATGGCCCGCCCCGAGATAGTTCGGCACACGGCGCTCATGAAGGGTAATCTTGAAGCGGTTGAGACTCCCATCCGACGACGCGCCTTCCGCCACCATCTCGGGTGTCCCCGTCGGCCCATGCTTCTCGATGAATCGATGAAGCCGCTCGTGAGGCCCGCCGCCGAAGTCCTCTCCGCAGTTGATGTACCGACTCTCCAGGAGTGATGTTTTGCGCACAATTTGTGCGTGCAACTGTGGGTAGTCGAGCTGCCACATCAGAAGGAAGTGTTCGTTAGAGCACGGTTTCCGTTTTAAAAAAAAAAAAAAAAAAAACACACACACACAAAAGAGTACAAAATATTCTTACCTCACGATGCTAGAAGACCTTTGAGAGAATGTTGAGGAGGTCCAGAACGTCCGCGAGAAATCGAAGCAGAAACTGAAACCGGTAGGAAGTGACGAGCTCGTACATCGTCTGGTCCGTCCACTCGGACAGCATCACCATGATGGCTGGGAGCACCTCGACGAAGCGGGCGACCGCAGCACCCCTTGAAAGCCACCGCACCGCGTGGATCCCTTGCACATCGAGGTTGGTGGAGGTAAAAACCTCCTGCAGCTCCATGAACCGCTGATGCCACGGTGAAGATCGCCCCAAGTACTCAGCGACGGCGCGGATGACGTCGTCGACCATGTTGAAGGTGGGTATGGACTCTGCAGCGGCTTTGGCAGCCAGAGCCTCCCTGCCACACGTACAAACAACATTCTTAGCATCGCATATAGGTGTAAATTGGCTATGCAAACAGAAACAACAACAACAACGCACCTGTGTGCGATGCAGTGGAACGAAATCAGGTTGGGGATGAGCAACCGAAGACGAGCCACCACACCGTTGTGGGCCCCGACCATCACCATCGCGCCGTCCGTGCTCACTCCCGAAATCCGGCGGAGGTCCACGCCGACAGCCCTGATGTGGGAGAGCAGCAAACTACAGAGGGAAGCAGCGTCAGCTTTCTCAACCGTGAGGTGAGCAAAGAACTCGGTCACAACTTGTTTGTCGCGCAGGAAGGTTGCAAACACGATCATGTGTTTGCCGCGCCGCCGGTCTGTGCTCTCGTCCAATGTGATACCGATGAACGGGCTCGTCAGAAGGTGATCCAGCTGTGTTGTTTGGAGCCATGTGGAAATTGCTCATGTTAACTCTCCGAAGCCGTACCTGTAAAAGAAAAAACAAACCACAGGCACTTAGCAACTGTGCAATAGGGGGAACCAACAGGATGCGATGGTTAAAGCAACAAGCTTACGTGTCATAGTACGTGCCATAGCCCTGCTCTGGAAAGCCGGGCACCTTCTTCTTCGCGAGATAGCGCACAAGCCGAATCCAAGCGTCCATGGGCTCGTTGCACGAGCTCATGAAGTAGAGCGACTCCACTAGCACAGAGATCTGCACCATCTCCTTGTCCTGCGCTTTCGGGTGAAGGTCGATGCGCCGCTGATCGCCATACTTCTGAAGGAGGTCCTCCTGCCGCTTCAGCGCAAAACGATGCTTCACCGTGCCTTCATGCTTCTTGAAGGCCTGCGTCTGCACGTCTGTCGCGCCCTCACCACCCCGTCCACACTTTCCTGTAAGTCCTGCAAACTCCAGGCATACGCTGCACTTAAAACTGGGGGCACCGGTTGAGGTTTTAGTTAGAATAAGCCAGTCGTAATCGTTAGACCACTTTTTTTGAATCGAAAGTGTGCTTCTTCATACTTCAACTCCAACTTGTCGGAGTCAGACTTGTCGGTGGGCTTCGAGCTGCCCTGCATTGGGAGATTCGACTCTCGCTGGAGCTTCAACGGTCGATGGAGGAGGAGGCATTACCCATGGAAACGTGGTCTGACGGTACCGCAGCTTCGTCGGTGGTGCGGGACGAGACGGTGCTTCCGCGGACGCACCATTAGACACAGACTGTGGCGCAGCTTCAACTGGTTCAGTGACGGCCGTGAGCACTGGTTCAGGTTGCACGGGAACTGGAGGACGGCTATAGCTAGGTTGCGAAGGTGGAGTAGTCGGTGGGACATGCGTCGGTAAGCAAGACCTAAGAAAGTCCAGGCCGGTCAAAGCGTCTGGAGCAGGCCGTCGCTCTGGCTCGTCATCATCGTCGGGCGACTCGGCGGCAGCGTCTGTGGCTGCCATGAGTCTGCCAAGCAAAGGTTTTGCGAGTGCAAGGGAGAGTCTGAAACTAGGGTTCCACCACTAGAATCTGGCCATGAAATTGAATGAAGCGAGAGAGGCAGGGCACGGAGTGACCCCCCTGAAAGGCGACGACGAGGAAGATGACTGGTCCTCGTATTTGGACCGCTCATCTCCCTACTGGTCACTGCATGCACGGTACCTAACCGTGGGTGCTGGGAAGGTGGGGTGAGTGGGGTGCATGGATGTGGTGACGTGAGGGCTGCAGCGCGCTGCGAGCTATGCGGTGGCAAGGTGCACGGTGGAGGGGGGTGGATGTTTGAGGTGTTGTCCGGGTACAGCGTGTTGGTGCAACCCTACGGTTTGCACTCGGCTTGTTGTCCGTGTGCGTGTGCGTGCATGCGTGTGTGCATGGAGTGGCATGAGTGCATGAAATAAATATATATTTCATGCTTATAATGGTGTGTGAATGATGGGTCATGATGTCGAGTGTGTGTGTCGAGTCAATAGCGAGTTATCGCTAGCCGCGTATTACGCGGTTATTTTGTGTGTCCCGCGCGGTTTCTATTTTGTCGTGCGCGGTTTCTATTTTGTCGCTTGTCGAACGTTCGGCGTGTCGCAGGTGTGTGCAGCAGGCCCATCAAGAACTCAAGGATGAGTTTTGTGATGAAGAACCCGAGCCTTGGTTCAAGCTTCAAGTGTTTTCGAAGCTCGCCAAAAGGCTACACCTCAAGATATTGAAGATAGTTACATTACAATGTGTAGTGTAACATTTCTATGAGTGTAGGCCCTTGTGGAGGGTAGTTTCGAGACCCTTCTTGGTTGGGGACAGTGTGGCGCTGTTCCCCATCACTGTAGCTTGGTTCTTGGGGTTTGTAGGAGCTGGGAGTCATTCCCAACTCGCAACTCTTCCTAGTTGTTCGTAATTGTTTTTCTAAGACTATGTTGCTGCCATAGTGCCGTTCATTCAAACCGATGCTGTATCGTCATTTCTTAATGAAATCGTGCGATCTAAATTGCCTAGTATAGGCGACGTTGAGATCCAAGTTGAATGAGGTCATTTAGAGTTGTGAGCAGATCGCTATGAACGTTTGAAGCCGCTGTGCAGAAACCTGACTGCGCACTCTATCTTTGGTTCTAGGCACATTGAAGCCTATTGAAGCCTACTGTGACTATAACAAGTGGTATCAGAGCGCCTTGGAGCAGCTACGACGATGGCTGGACCTGAAGAGAGGGGTGGCAGAGGTGCTGGAGGCAATGGAGAAGCCCAAGCACAAGGCCAAGCCCGTGATTCAGCCGTGGCGCCCGTGCAACCTACTCTTGGGCCTTCAAGGGATGAGCCAAGAGTGTTCGGGCTTGACAAGTTCAACGGCGACAACTTTGCTGAGTGGTCCTTCAGAATGGAGAACGTGTTTGATCACTATGATCTGCTGGAGGTGATGGAAGGAACGGAGAAGCGTCCCGAGAACGACCCGGAGAAGAGCCCGTGGGTGCGGAAGAGCGCACAAGGCTATCTCCTACTTGGGCAAGCATTGGGGAGCAACCAGATCCGTCACATCAAGCCTTTCCAGCGTGAACCAAAGAAGGGACCAAAGGCATGGGCTGCTCTCAAGGGTGTACACGCTCCTGCAACAGCGGCGGTAGCTGTGGTGTTGGAACGGCAAATGGCGACGCTACGAATTGAGGAAGATGAACCCGTGGAAGACGGGGTGCAGAAATTCTTCGACTTGTTGACGCGGCTTGAGGGAGCTGATTTGAACTACAGTGAGCTCCAAAAGAAGACCAAGTTGCTGGCCTTACTCCCAGAGTCGTGGTCCTCGCTCATCATCAACCTCAACCGTGACTTGGCCCGCCTCTCGCTTGAAGACGTGAAGCGAGCAATCCTTCAAGAGGATTTCCGCCACCGTGAATTAGCGAGTGCGGATGGCACCGGGGCAGCAAGCATCGGCCGGGGGTTCGGCCGAGGAAGAGGCAGAGGACGAGGGGGAGGAATATTTGGTGGCAGCAACTTCAGCGGAGGCCGCTGGAACGGCGGATACGGCAGCGACGACAAGAGCTACGGGCGCGGTCGCGGCCGATTCGACGGCGAGTGTCACTATTGCGGCAAGACCGGACATATGTGGCGCGATTGCTACAAGCTCCCTGAAGGTTGGACCCCTGCTCAAGGCCAAGAGGGTAGAGGAGCAGGAGGAGGGAGAGGAAGAGGCCGTGGAGGCCGTGGCGGTCGCGGAGGTGGAGCCGCGAACATGAAGAATGAGGATAACGACAAGGACTCGAAGGACGATCGGTACCCTGGTCTATTCTACTTCGTGTCAACGCAAGTACCAGCTGGTCCAGAGAAGGATGAAGACCTTGAGGAGCCAGCAGCTGTGGGGAAGGTGACCCTACACCCCCTGGACTTTTGGGTGATCGATAGCGGCGCTACCTACAGCATGACACCTCGCCCCGACTTGCTCACCGAACTCGAGCCGTCACCGGTGAAGCATGTCACATCGGCTTTGGGGCAGCGAGCAGAGGTGAAAGGCATGGGCAAGGCCATGTTCAAGGGTGCTGATGGAAAGATGGTGGGCCTCAAGAACGTGCTTTCAGTGCCCAGCCTTGCTGCGAACCTGATTTCCGTGCGGCGGTTGGCAAAGGCCGGCATGGACACGAACTCGAAGGGAGCCAAGACCTACACCGCAAGGATTGGCGACCGGATTCTATGGGACCTTCATGAAGATAGGGATGTCTACAACGAGATGTGGCAGATCCCTGTGGTCCCTATGCCTAAGGAGAGGCAAGTGGCAGCAAGCGTCAGCACCAGGAGTGACGCGGTTGGTAGCGGCGGTGGCGCGAACATTCGCGCTAAGGAGAACGAGCTCAAGAAGAGCAAACCTGGAGTGACCAGCAAGCTCGGTGACCACAAGGAGAGTGGTGCAGCAGCCAAGGAGCAGCACAAGGGTGAGGAGAACCCCGAGGCAGCAGCGAAGGAGGACTACGGAGAGAGTATGTGGGGCGCTATTGCGAGCGCGGCATTCTCCAATCCAACTTCGGCTACGGGGGAGTGTGATTGGCTCACCTTGCATCGGCGAATGGGGCATGTGGCCCTGCCTATTTTGCAGCAGCTAGTGAAGAATGAGATGGTTGCTGGCATACGTGTGAAGGGGGAGCCTGATGAGGTGCTTGGCTGCCCGACGTGCTTGCAAGCCAAGTTCACCCGATTTCCTTTCCCGAGTTCGGAGGCAACGGCAAAGGCACCACTTGATGAGGTGGTGATGGACGTGGTGGGCCCCCTGAAGCTTGGAGCTGCTGGAGCTGAATATTTCCTCACCATCGTCGACGTCTACACCCGCATGACCTGGGTGTACGTGCTGGCTAAGAAGAGCGACGTTGCTGAAACGTTGAAGACCGACTTTTTGCCGATGGTGGAGCGGCAACAAGACCGACTTGTGAAGTCGATCCGCACCGATCGAGGGGGAGAGTTCCTGAGCAAGGAGTTCGGGCTGTGGCTGAAGAAGAATGGCATTCGGCACTCCCTCACCATGCCATACTCCCCTGCAATGAACGGCATCGCCGAGCGAGCGAACCGGACGATCACGGAGGCGGCACGCGGGTTGCTCATCGAAGCCGGGCTACCCGACTATTTCTGGCCTGATGCGGTGCGGAGCGCGTGTGTGGCCAAGAACAGAGTTTTGACTCATGTGGGAGTAGACAAATGGGTGCCCTATGTGGAGTGGCTTGGAAGGAAGCCAAAGGTGGATATGCTTCGGGTGTTCGGGTGCATGTGCATGGCGCTCGTACCTAAGCATCTTCGGCACAACAAGCTTGGTGCCGAAACAGCAAGGGGTGGCTTCTTTGGGACCCATTCACCAAGAAGTTCATGGTGAGCAGGGACTGCAAGTTCATGGAGAACTTCATGTACAAGGATTGGAAGGCGGAGAATGAGGCGAAGATAGGCGTGCGGTTTGGGGAGGTGAAGAGTTCCGGGTTGGAGCACGTGGAGCTGCCTTTGGAGCTGAGCAGCGGCAGCACCACCACAAGGCAATCTTCCCTTGTGAATGGGGGAGAGGAGGCCAAGGATGCAGAGGAAGAAGAGGAGGAGGTGCAGCAAGTGAGCGAGCGTGCACCGACACTCCCTTCCCGCACTACGAGCGCTCCACGGAACCGCACCACACCGCAGCAACGCCAAGGCCTTCAAGTCCCTGCAGCTGAGGAGGAAGGAAGGGGGAAGAGGAGAGTCCAAGCCCCTAATAGGCTGACCTACGATGCGCCGGGGAAGCAGGGCAAGACGGCCCTAGCTGGAGCGGCAATGATGGTCGGAGACGACGAGGAGAGTGACTACGAGGAGTGTGCCTTCGCATTCTTCTCTCCGGTGGAGATGCCGGGAGAACCAGCAACTCTCAAGGAGGCCTTGGAGAGTGGTGATGCTGAGGAGTGGAAGAAGGCAATGGAGAGTGAGCTAAAGAGCATTGAGGAGAACGACACGTACGAGTTGGTGGAGCTACCGGAGGGACGTACGGTGATAACGTCCAAGTGGCTCTTCAAAGTCAAGTCGGATGCCGACGGCAAGATCGAGCGTTACAAGTCCAGGCTGGTGGCCAAGGGGTACCAGCAGAAGGAGAATGTGGACTACAAGGAGCTGTTTGCTCCTATGGTGAAGCCGACGATGCTGCGAACCCTACTCGCGGGAGCCGCGATCAAAGGTTGGGTGGTGAAGCAGCTAGACATCGTCACGGCGTTCCTCAACGGAATCCTCGAGGAGGAGATTTTCATGGCGCAGCCAGAGGGGTTTGACGATGGCAGCGGGAGAGTGTGGAAGCTGAAGAAGGCCCTCTATGGGCTGAAGCAGGCCCCTAGGCAGTGGTACCTGAAGCTGCGCGAAGTGTTGGAGGAGATCGGCTTCACTCCCTCAACGGCCGATCACTCCTTGTTCATGCTTGGCGAGGGGGAGCAGAGGAGCTTCATGGTGGTCTACGTGGACGACATCCTGATCTTCTCACCCTCCTCTGACCTTGTGAAGGAGGTGATGCTGAAGCTGCAAGACAAGTTCAAGTGCAAGTCCCTTGGGGACGTGAATTTCTACCTCGGGCTCCACATCGAACGAGACGTGGAGAAGCGGTGCATGCGGGTGCACCAACGCAAGTACCTGGAGGCATTGGCTGCCAACTTTGGGCAGAATGAAGGCCATGTGGCTACACCCTTTCCCTCTGGGTTCAAGTGTGTGAAGGGACCAGAGGAGGAGAGCGTGGGTGAAGAGGAGAGGCGCCGATTTCACTCGTTGGTGGGCAGCCTCATGTACGCGGAAGTCAATACACGACCGGATGTCGCGTTTGCTACCAGGCAGCTATCTAGGGTGGTGCAATGCCCTAATGAGGAGCAGGTAGCAGCTGGAATGAGGGTGGCCAAGTATCTTGGCCAAACACCGACCGTTGGGCTGCAATACTCGGCGGCGGCACAAAGGCGCCAAAAGGGCGCGGATGGTGTGGAACCCGGGCGTTTGTTCCTCACCGCATTCTCGGATGCTTCATATGCATCAGAACCAGAGGACATGACAAGTGTTGGAGGGTTCATTTGCTGTGTTGGTGGAGGTCCAACTGCTTGGGAGAGCAAGAAGCAGGTTGACCAAGCTTTGAGCTCGGTGGAGTCCGAGTACATGGCACTCTTCCGTGCCGTACGGGAGATTGTGTGGCAGCGGCGTTTGTTGGCTGAATTGGGGGAGGAGCAGCAAGGACCAACCCCTCTCTACTGTGACAGCCAGGGAGCCATTGCTCTAGCCAAGAACCCCGTGTTGCATGGGCTGACGAAGCACATGAGGGTGAAGTGGCATTGGACGAGGAGCATGGTGACCGCTGGTGAAGTTGAGTTGCGCTACGTGAAGACGACGGGGCAGCGAGCTGATATGATGACCAAGAGGCTGGTGGAGCAGCAGCACTGGAAGTGTTGCAAGCTGGCTGGGATGGCTCTGAACTGAGAGAGCAAGATCCTAAGGCCAACAACCCGAGGGGGAGTTTGTTGGTGCAACCCTACGGTTTGCACTCGGCTTGTTGTCCGTGTGCGTGTGACTATGTGTCAGAATGTTGTATTTGTCTAGCCTGCAGTGGGGTACTCTATAGCGAGTACAGCCCAATCTAGGGTTTGCTATTTGTATCTCAACTGCTGCTAGTCCAAACCCTCTTTCTGCTTCTAAACTTTCTCCTACTACTTCTGACAGTGACTGCATGCGTGTGTGCATGGAGTGGCATGAGTGCATGAAATAAATATATATTTCATGCTTATAATGGTGTGTGAATGATGGGTCATGATGTCGAGTGTGTGTGTCGAGTCAATAGCGAGTTATCGCTAGCCGCGGTTATTTTGTGTGTCCCGCGCGGTTTCTATTTTGTCGTGCGCGGTTTCTATTTTGTCACTTGTCGAACGTTCGGCGTGTCGCAGGTGTGTGCAGAACTCAAGGATGAGTTTTGTGATGAAGAACCCGAGCCTTGGTTCAAGCTTCAAGTGTTTTCGAAGCTCGCCAAAAGGCTACACCTCAAGATATTGAAGATAGTTACATTACAATGTGTAGTGTAACATTTCTATGGGTGTAGGCCCTTGTGGAGGGTAGTAAAAATACTCTTACAGTTCAGACCTGGTACCAAAAAAAAGGCTTTCTGGACGCTGAATCAGCGTAAAAAGTCTGATATCTAGGGCACTGGTCAGAATTGACTCGAAGCGTCAGACGGTTGGAGGATCTGGACCGTCGGAGCAGACGGCATCGGCAGCTGCAGGCAAGAGGAGAAGGGCGCGAACAATTTCGTAACTGTACGCGCCGCACGGTTGGGAATGTATTTGAATAAGGGAATGTACCCCTTAGAGTACATGGCTAGCTAGGTCGTTTCGTCTTCCCTGTACTCATATTTATATTTGCTGTATTTGCATGTTTTAATCATCTCGAGCATTTTACGTGTTCACTCTGCTATTGAGGTCAAGGGCCCAAAAACACTACCTCTCTGCGTGCGAACCTTCCCGAGTAGATCCTGGGCACGATCAACTTCTGATCGTAATACTTGTGTATAAGCTATTTCCAGAATTAGTCGGTGCACAGGAGCGATTACATATTTTGGACAGGAAAGTTGTGTAACGCTCGAGTGTTTGGAATAGTGTTTTGGGTTAAGTCCTACCCCCAGTTACGGGGGATCATGCGGTAGTTTTGGAAGCCCTTGTTCTACCGATACTATCCAGACGGTTACGATACCGCATGTCTTACAACATGACTGAAGCCCAGCACAGTGAATGTAACTTCTCTGTACCCGTGCTACTTCTGTTGGTGCAACTAGGCTATACTTTATTTGAGGTAGATCCTTTTGAAGAACAGGCACAAGGTACCATATACCGTATGCCCTCTGTGTGGAGCAGTTGCTTGTCCACTGCAGTCCCATCCACTCTTTCCAACTGCCACATATACCTTTCCGAGCAGTTATGCATCTACACGGTATTGGGGAGTTCAGTGCTGTAATGTGCAGCAAGGTTCATAGGGGCATCGCAGCGTGGCGTTGGATGGCTTGGGCGACGACAGCAGGGTGGGTGAGGTGTGGGAGATGGCCATGGGTGGGCAGCAGCTCCATGCACGCTCCAGGAATGTTGTCTCTCAGGTACTTGCTCACTTGCACTGGCACTGCAGGGTCACTCTCTGTGGACAGAACCGTCACTGGGCATGACACCTGTGAAAAAAGGCAGCGAGAAAGACAACGAGCAAAAGCAACGATCTGTTACCATTACAATGTGAACTCAGGGAAGCAGAAACGGATGGTTGGAGGATGTCAGTAGGACAACAAGACGTGACAATCGCACAGAGTAGACGACCCTTCCACTTCACCCTTCCTTGTCTCCCTCCCTATCTTCCTCCGCTCTTCACCTTGTCCCCACCCCACCACACGACGCATGAGCAGCCAACCAGTGGCAGCAGGTGGTGAAAGTCGGATTGGAAGGAGGTGCGGAGGGCGCTGAGGGCAATGTCAAGGCGCACTTGCAGCACGACCTCGCCGAACTCCCTTTAAAAATGACTTCAAAGTCGGTTGCTTCTCAACCAACCCACGCCAGGCGACCCACAAAGTAACCCACCCGTCCAAGCAGGTGCCTGTAATCTGATTGGAATGACGTCCGGAGGGCGCTGAGGGCGATGTCGGGGCGCACTTGCAGCATGGTCTCGCTGAACTCGCGCACCTCGGGGCTGCTGATGACACGCCCCACCATGAGCGGCGCGTAGCCCGACGCCCATGCAATGTAGTTCTCCCGCATTGCCAGGAAGATCTGGTCCAGGTCCCCGGGGTTGAACCCGCCCGTGTAGCCCGATGATGGCTCGTTGAGGTACCTGGGAGGGGAGAGGGAGACGGACGGCGGGAAGAAAGGGCAGAGAGGAGGGAGGAGAGTGATGTTTTGACTGCAATACTTGGCTCTGCATGGAGTCATAGACACCGTGAGGGAACGGGAAAGGGTAGTGGTGGAAACACGGGTTATGCGGGTGGGGAGGAGGAAGCGTAGAGGTTCAGTGAAGTGCAACAAGGTGGAAGTGCTGATTCGCACTTCCCAAGGCGGAATGCACTCAGAGGGAGTTGCGCAGCCAGCTTGGGGTTAGCAAACGTGGGAAGATGGTGAAGCAAGAAGCATAGAACAAGGCGCAAAGAGACAAGATCGGCGCAGCGAGAAACGGAAAAATAGCGCAAAGAAACGCCGCGTTCAAAGTAACGCCCCAACCTGGGCGAGGTCCCAAGCAGTAGCAGGCGACTGAACGCGCTGGGCTTCTCAAGACTCGCGAGCAGCGCCACCATGCCACTCACGCTGTGGCCCACGCACACCACGCCCTCCTCGCCCAGCTCCTCCAGCACCTCGAGCATGTCGTCCGCATGCGTGCACAGCGACGCGTAGCGCTGAAAGTCGTACGACGCCGAGGGCGTGCTGAAGGCGCCCATGAGGTCCCACAGGATTACGCGGAACGTGTGGCGCAGATCCAGGTGGCATAACACGCCTTCCCATATCTGCAAATGTGGTGGATAGTAAAGAAAATCAATGGAGCAATGACAAAAAGTGTTCGCTCCTGTACTATGTACTTATAGGTTCTGCTACAAGCAATCTACTCTATAGATTTCCGTATCTACAATATAGCAGAACCTATAAGTACTTTGTCTCGGGGGGCAAACAAATCTGGTAAGATGAAGCTTCGAAGCTTTATAAGATCTATTATAAAGGATAGTACCGTTTGGTTGGTGCCGAAGCCGTGAGATAGCAGCATCGTCGTCTTGCCAGACCCAATCACCCTCACGTTGTGGCGACGCAATGGACAGTCGCACACCGCATCGATCCCTGGCGTCGCCAGTGATGACGTCGTCTTGGTCGTCGCCCGTGATGAGGTGATAGTGCTAGGACGCTCTCTCGATCGGCCGGACGAGGAAGAAGCGGAGGAGAGAGAGGGCTTATCATCGCTTATGCGCTTTGCTGGGGACATCGACGACGACTTCAATTGGCATGTATCCAGGCTCCAGAAGGATAGTTGCGGATGAAATGGGTGGTTTATTCCGTTCCACGGATTTGTTAAGGACCAACTATAAATGTATGATCCGTGGTGGTTCTTAGAAGAATGTACCCGTGGTGCTCGTAGGATATCCTCGCAATTTTTCTGAAAGAAAATGGGAATGTGATGGTATGGCAACATGGATAAGGGAGGCGAAATGCGTCACAGAGCCAGAGCAGATCATGGGGCGACGTCGCTCCATGGCGGTGAAAAATGATGTCCAAGGCAGAGCACATGATGTTTCAACGGACACGAGAACGCTAAGTGTTGACGCCAGCTAACGGAACGACGATGACCACTAGCAACCCTGAAAGTAAGATAAACGGTGATGCGGATTGATACACCTAGTCCGCGCCAATTTCACACCCCCTCGGTTCTCCCTTAAAGCCCCTTTTGACCTTATCTGACTAGAGGTATCAGACACCCCGAAACTGGAGGCTATTCGTGGCATTGTGGAGTGTCGATGTTGTAGAACTCTTACACTGTGACTGCAGCGCAAAGACTGGATCTTCCGCTGCGACAATGTTTGCGGCTTTTTGTTAGCTGCGACCCAATCGGATTCTCTTTACTGCCAAACTGATCAAAAAAACCCCTAATTTCGGGTAAATCAGGAACGAATACACAGGGGTGTGAAAAAGGGGGGTGTGAACATAGTGCTCGCGGCCACGAGGAGAGGGCGGGAGAAGGAAAAACGACGAGTGGAGAAGAGTGTGGTGCGGGTCAAACTTTACAGCACAGTTGTCAGTTCCCCCGTTATGCGACTAATCACAACGTATGGTTCGATTGAAAGAGACGACGGATTCGAGGCTCTGGTCTGGGGTCTGGACCTACCCGAACCGTTCATGATCGTGAGGAAACCTTGCACCACGAATTTACCTAAATAGTCGAAATGAAATGAGTCACGAGCGGCAGGGAGAACTGTAACGCGGTGCACGCGCAAAACCATCACCACACATTTCGTTCGCACCCTTCACGTGGCGCGCCTGATTTTGTTTTGCATCACCTCATCGCGATGTCAGATGACGAACTCAAAACAAGACGTGTGCGCGAAATCTGAACCGTGTACACTGTACGAGTACACCCACCGGTAACAAACACTGAGCTAAGACGAACTACATTACACGACTCACCTTGTACGCTGAGACTTTACGGGAAACACAAATGTTGGAAAAAAATGTTGACCTGCCCTTATCTAAATCAGGCCAAAAGCAGCAACTGGTGCAAATCGCCACCGTACTGTACCGAATCCTGAACCAAGGGGTCGTCTCACTCCACCCCTTACCACCACTTCCAACTACGGCTAAACACGGAATTTGTCCTCTACACTGCCTGCTTGGAAGCTTCAAAAGGCGGTGCATTGATTTGGATCGAAGCGAGCTGGAGCAGCACGTATCCAATGCAGTACGGTCGTTGTCGTTCAGAACCTGTCGGTTACTGTGGAACATCACGTGGCCGTCCAGTTCTACACTTACTTTGCGATATCTTCAACGTGAGGTTTTTAACCTCGGTCAAGCTACACCTGGCCATTGCAAATTTTAAGCCCCTAAACAAATTTAGAAGATACTTAGGGTACATTCCGCTGTGGACATGCGTCCCAATCGATGTGTCCCAATCGATTCTACCGCACTGAATCTTATTACACCGAATTACACCCTAGTTTCAAAATTTTCGCTTCTCTGGTTTAGTGCGGTTCGGAGCGGTACACCCGATTGGGACACATCGATTGGGACGCATGTCCACAGCGGAATGTACCCTTAGAATGTCCGTCTCGTGAACAACAATAAAAACAGCAACATCGAACGGGCTGAGGCTGTGTACATTCTAACTAGATCGGGTAGGATCGGGTCGGCCTGGATTGCCTCGTTATCTCTGATTTGCATGGCAACTACAGCGCACTTGTCATGTGACTTTTCAATTGACTGGGCAAGTTATGTACGTACTACCGTATGACCTTGCTAATTTTATATGCTATTTATTTTTCAATGTTTCTCGATTCTATGTGTATTTGCAAAATTACAACAAGTTTTATGCAAGAATGCTCGATTTTCGCGCACGCAGAGAACCTTGACAATTGATTGGAATGGGCCGACCTGGTTGATCGGCATGGATCAGAAAGATCCAACTCTTCTATCCGAGTGATGACGATATATACATCATTTCCGTAAATGTTTAATTCCAAGAAACAAATGGGTTAGTCAGTGGGGCCTGTCAAACTATATGTTTGTGTTCTCTCTAGGCTATAGTGGGTTAGCCTACAAAGGGTACGTACAACACTTTAGGGTTAGTACTTGTACCAAACTCATTCATATTTCATTTTCTTGCACAGTTGATTCTGACATTGTATTAGAGCAGGAAACCTGTTAGGTTTTTAGGACTCACCGATCGTTCCGCTAGTTCCTGCCCGAAGCGCCCTTGCGCAGTCCGGCCCTCTCGCACAGTGTCACGCTGCCCTGCAGCCACTCGCACTACCTGCCCTAGCGCGCTGCCCTACTGTCACGCGAGCTCCTGCTACAGGCGAGCAGCCCCTACCTCGTGCGCCCCTGCTGCCCGTGTGCAGCCCCTGCCCCACGCGCCACTGCTGCCCGCGAGCAGCCCTTGCTCTGAGCTCCCCTGCTACCCTCGAGCAGCCCCTGCCCTGCGCGCCCCTGCTGCCCGCGAGCAGCCCCTGCCCGGTGCGCCCCTTATGCCCGCGAGCAGCCCCGCAGGCCCAACCGCGCCAGCGCGCCCCGCAGCCCAGCGCGTGAGCGCACCCCGCAGTTCAGCGCCAGCGCCCCGCTGCTAAGCGCGCCAACGTGCCCCTCAGCCTAGCGCGCCAGTGCGCCTTGCAGCCTAGCGCGCCTGCGCGCCCCGCTGCTAAGCGCGCCAGCGCGCCCCGCAGCCCAGCGCGCCAGCGCGCCCCGCAGCCCAGCGCGCCAGCACGCCCCACTGCAAAGCGCGCCAGCGCGCCCCGCTGCTACGCTCACCAGCGCGCCTCGCAACCCTAAAAGCGCTAGTGCGCCATGCTGCCAGGCGCGTTAAAAACAAAAAACAAAAAAAAAAAAAACAAAAAAAAAACAAAAAAAAGTGTGTGCTAGGCTGTGCCCTACTGCCCGAGTACTCTACTTGCCTCCACAGTCACTTCAGCAGTCGCTACTACTGCCCTTGCGCCGCTGCTGCTGACTGCCACTGCCTGTCATAGCTACTATTGCGGTGGTCGCAGCGGCTCAGGGTAGACAGCAGCAGCCACTGCCTCACCCTGACATGCTATCTTTGCAGCAGCTTCGCGAGTGGGTTATTCAGCGAGCTCGTCCAGGTGGTTGAGGCTATGGTTGTGTGCGTACTGTGCAGTGGCGACAGCAGAGTCAGCAGAAGACCTTCTCCACGCAGCTGCTTAGTAAGTTGGTTTCTCAGCGGTGTGTCCCTGGTTCTGTGGAGGCTGCTGCTGCTCTAGGTGCTAGTAAGGCTGCTGCCGCACTAGGTGCTAGTGAGTCTGCTGCAACTTTAGGTGCTCGTGCGTCTACTGCCACAGGTCCTGCCTCCGTTGAGGCCTTGCACACTTTCACACTTGACTCATGCGCATCACGTTGCTTCTTTCGTGATTGCACCACAGTCACACCACTCGCAGCACCTGTCCAAGTCTCACTGGCTGACCCCACTGGGGGCCCAGTGGTTGCGTGAGCCTCCACTGACCTCCTGTGTCCGGCAGTCCCCTCCAGGTTGTCAGAATCCCAGCCACTAACCACTGGGATAAAAGGGCTTGTTTGTGTAGCGGGTGAGTGCGCCCATAACCCCCCAGGCCAACGTGCCTGTAACCCTTCCCTAGGATCAATCGGGGATCTCCAGTGGACCTCTGACACAGGTCTCTCTCCGGTCTCCACCTCCCCGCGTTCTCGACGAACTTGTTGAGCAACGTGGTTCTCCAGGATGTATCGGTTGACACCTTCATTCCTTGAGGACAGCGTGTGGCGATCTGTACGTGCTCACGTACTGGCCGTCACCTTGCTATGTTCACTCGTCAGCCTGGGTCCGGACTGTACACACTGACCACTGCGTCTGCACAGGTGGCTGAGTCAGGTCAGGTGGCTGAGTCAGGTCAGGTGGCTGCGTCGAGTCAGGTGTGTGCGTCTAGTCAGCTTGCGGCATCTTGCTCGTGTCGAGTTCTCTCTCACCAGACTCTCCTCTGGCACCACTGCCTAGGTCACCCCTCGCGGCCGCGTCTCCGCAGCATGCACTCCCGTCTCCTTGTCTCTAGCCTTCCCAGGTCCCTGCCCTCCCTCCCGCACTCGCCTGCACCGTCGTGCCTTCCTTGCGTCGAGGGGCAGCAGCGCGCCGCTCCTCACTCCTCCGAGTTTCCTCTGACCATTGCTCCTCTGCAGACTCTCCACATGGACGTGTGGGGCCCAGCCCCCGTCGGTGGAACGGACCAGAAGCGCTACTTTCTGCTGGTTGTTGACGAGTACACACGCTACACCACTGTCTTTCCCTTGCGGCGCAAGGCGGACGTCAGCTGTGTTTTGATCCCTGGATCTGTGCTACTTGTCGCCAGCTGCGCAAGCGGTTTCGTCGGGACTTGCCAGTCCTGCGTCTGCACTCTGACAGGGGCGGTGAGTTCACTTCTGGCCTACTTGAGGGGTTCTATCGAGATGAGGGTATCCGCCAGAAGTTCACGCTTCTGGCCTCTCCTCAGCAGAATAGGATTGCTGAGCGTCACATTGGCTTGATCATGGAGGTTGCTCGTACCTCCATGATCCATGCAGCTGCTCCCCATTTCCTGTGGCCGATTGCGGTCCGATACGCTGCGCATTAGCTCAACCTCTGGCCCCGTGTCTCTGAGCCAGAGACCTCGCCCACACTCTGCTGGACGGGGAAGGTTGGCGATGAGTCGGTGTTTCGGTTCTGGGGCGCGCTCTCCCTTGTTCGCGATGCCAAAGCGAGCAAGCTCTCTCCTCGCACTCTCCGATGCGTCTTCCTTGGCTTCCCCACCGACGCCCCGCCGTGGCAGTTCTACTACACGCACGAGCGTCGAGTCTTCTCCTCCCAGGATGTCACCTTTGACGAGTCTGTCTGTTTCTACAGGCTACACCCGCACGCATCCCACCCGATCCCCCTAACGCCTCTCTTTCTGGTACCAATCCCCCCCCCCCCCCCCCCCCCCCCCCACTCGGTGCTCTCCACGCCTGGAGAACCCCCTTGGTTTTCCGCCTCGGCCGTCTTCGCCTCCGCCGCAGCCTGCTACTATGGACCTCTTGAGCTGAGACTGCTGGTGGTGCTGAGCCTGGGGGTGCTGAGACAGAGGGTGAGGGTTTCGGGGGTGCTGCGACTGGGGGTACTGATTCTGGGGGTGCTGCGCTTGGGGGTGCTACGACTGGGGTTGCGGACTCTAGGGGTGCTGCGATTCCTAGTGGCGGTGGAGCTGTGGGTGACTCTGCTGGAGGTACTGGAGCTGCTAGTCCTAAAGGTGCTCGTACTGGAGGTGCTGGAGCTGCCGGAGCTAGTGGTGATGCTGGTGTTGGAGGTGCTAGAGATGCTACTGGAGGTACTGGAGGTGCTGGAGGTGCTGGAGCTGCTGGTCCTGGACGTCCTCGTCCTACTGCTGTCCCAGGCACTCACGCTATGGCACTTCGTCCTTCCTCTGCTCCACAGCGTGTTGTCTTGCCTGAGCCTCCCGCTTCCTCTCTTCCGCACATTCCTGACCCTACGTCCGACCTTGCTCGTGCTGCCAGTCCTACTGTCACTCGTCTCCTCGCTAATGTTGTTACCGACCCTGACTTTGAGTCTATTGCTGCGTTTCCGAGCTAGTCGACTTTGCTACTACCCGTCGTCTCGACTACGTCGCGAGTCTTGTTACTGAGTCTGGGTCTGTCTGTCCTCCGTCCGTCGGGGGTGAGCCTGCCCTTAGCAGTGGCGTCCTTGAGGACAGGCAGTTTGAGCTTGAGTGTCTTGCGGTCGTTTTACCTCGTTTCGCATCCATGCTGCTTTGTTGCCCCTAAGGGAGACCCGGATGCACTTGACATCCCTACCCCGCGCTCTTACGCTGAGGCGATCGCGGATGAGTACTCCTCTCAGTGGCAGACAGCCATGGACGCAGAGATGACTTCCTGGAAGTCCACAGACACCTACGTCGACGAGGTTCCCCCTCCTGGGGTGAACATAGTCGATGGCATGTGGATTTTCAGAGTGAAGCGGCCGCCAGGTTCTCCGCCTGGATTCAAGGCGCATTTCGTTGCTCGAGGCTTCAGTCAGCGTCAGGGGGTCGACTTCTTCCAGACCTTCTCCCCCACCCCGAAGATGACTACTCTTCGGGTGCTGCTGCACGTTGCAGCACAGCGTGACTACGAGCTGCACTCCCTCGACTTCTCCATAGCTTTCTCGCAGGGCAGCCTGCACGACGAGATCTGGCTGCGCCGCCCACCTGGCTTCACTGGGTCTTTCCCTACGGGTACCCAGTAAAGCCTCCAGCGGCCAGTCTACGGTCTCCGCCAGGCGCCTCGCGAGTGGCACGACACACTGAGGACGACACTTGCGGCTCTTGGGTTTGCTCCTTCGACTGCTGACCCGTCGCTGTTTCTACGCACCGACACTTCGCTGCCGCCGTTCTACATCCCCGTGTACGTCGGCGACTTGGTTTTTGCTACTGCTAACACGGAAGCGCTGGCCCTAATGAAGGCGGAGCTACAGGAGAGACAAACCTGCACTGACCAGGGTGAACTGCAGAGCTATCTTGGCTTACAAATCACCTGGGACAGAGCACGGCGCACCATCACCTTGACTCAGTCACACATGGTGCACCAGGTCCTTCAGCGCTTCGGCTTCTAATTCTCCTCGCCTCAGTCCACTCCTCTGCCTACCGGCCACTCGCTCTCAGCTCCACCTTCGGACGAGTCAGTAGAGCTGAGTGGTCCGTACTCAGAGCTTGTGGGTTGCCTCATGTACCTGATGACGTGCACACGACCTGACCTCGCGTACCCTCTCAGCCTCCTGGCTCGCTACGTGGCTCCCGGTAGACACCGAAAGGTGCACTGGGATGCTGCGAAGAGGGTACTGCGTTACTTGTGCAGTACATCGGGCATAGGGCTCGTGCTTGGAGGACGGGGTCCAGTGGTACTCACAGGACACTCCGACGCTTCTTGGGCTGACGACCAGGCGACGTAGCGTTTGTAACAGGGTTACAACTTCAGTCTTGGCTCTGGTTCTGTCTCGTGGAGGTCCACTCGTTCTTCTTCTGTGCTTGGTTCCAGCTGTGAGGCAGAGATCTACGCTGGGGCTATGACTGCACTGGAGTTTCGCTGGCTGACCTACCTGCTGACCGACTTGGGGGAGCGGCCTCGTTCTCCTCCAGTTCTGTACGTCGACAACAAGGCCATGCTTGCCTTGTCAGACTTAACAGACTGGAATGATTGAACTAACAGCGAAAACAGTACAAGTACCTAACCCTAGAATTGTGTACCCCCTATAGGCTAACCCACTGTAGCCTAAACAAACACAACATATATAATGTTTGACACACCCCCATAGGCAAAGTGGGGGAGAGCAAGGGGTCACAAGACCAGTCAAAGCAAAGCAAAACAAGCTCAGGGTGGATCTCAAGGATACCACACAAATTCCGAGCACAAGCAAGTGGTCACAAGACCAGTTCACATGCAGGATGATAATATAACAAGAGATACAGTGATCACAACCTAGCAAGTGTAAACATCCAGGCACATATATAAAGATCACAGTACAAGAAGAGTCAAGAAGTAAGTAAGTGAGGTCCAGCAGGCACAAGGCCTAGAAGAGTACAGAAACGCTGATAGTCACAAGGCTGAAGCGCCTTAGTGAACACATCAGCAAGGTTGGCCTCAGTGGCCACGTAACGCAGACGAAGCTGACCACGCTGCTGCAGCTCTCGAGCAAGGAAGTACCGCAGGGCGATGTGCTTCGTTCTGTGCTCCAGTCTGTGCTCCTCACACAAGGCAATGGCAGCCTGGTTGTCGACGTACAGCACTGGAGGAGAACGAGGCCGCTCTCCCAAGTCGGTCAGCAGGTAGGTCAGCCAGCGTAGCTCCTGGGCAGCCATGGCTGTGGCGTAGATCTCAGCCTCACAACTGGAGCTGAGAACAGAAGAAGAGCGTGTAGAACGCCAAGAAACTGAGCCGGAGCCAAGGCTGAAGGTGTAACCCTGAGACGACCGCTGAGTAGCCTGGTCGTCTGCCCAAGAAGCGTCTGAGTGTCCAGTAAGTACAACTCGGTCTCGTCCTCCAAGCACTAGCCCCATGCCCGACGTACTGCACAAGTAGCGCAACACCCTCTTAGTGGCATCCATGTGCTCCTTCCTGTGACGGCCAGGAGCGACATAGCGTGCAAGGATGCTAAGAGGGTATGCAAGGTCAGGTCGAGTGCAGGTCATCAGGTACATGAGGCAGCCCACAAGCTCTGGATACGGGCCACTCGGCTCTACGGACTCATCCGAAGGCAGAGCTGAGAGCGAGTGACCGATAGGCAGAGGAGTGGACTGAGGCGAGGAGTACGTGAAGCGGAAGCGCTGAAGGATCTGCTGCACCATGTGTGACTGAGTCAAGGTGATGGTGCGCCGTGCTCTGTCCCGGGTGATCCGCAAGCCAAGATAGCTTGTCAGTTCACCCAGGTCTGTGCACGTGTGTCTCCTCTGCAGCTCCGACTTCACGTGGGCGAGTGCCGCGGTGTCAGCAGTGGCAAAGACCAAGTCGTCGACGTACACGAGGATGTAGAACGGCGGCAGCGACGTGTCTGTGCGTAGAAACAGTGACGGGTTAGCAGTAGAGGGAGCGAACCTAAGAGCCGCAAGTGTCGTCCTCAGTGTGTCGTGCCACTCACGCGGTGCCTGGCGGAGACCGTAGACCGGCCGCTGGAGCCTCCACTGGGTACCAGGAGGAACCGACCCAGTGAAGCCAGGAGGGCGGCGTAGCCAGATCTCCTCGTGCAGGCTGCCCTGCAAGAAAGCAGTGCTGAAGTCAAGTGAGTGAAGCTCGTAGTCGCGCTGAGCGGCTATGTGCAGCAGCACCCGAAGAGTGGTCATCTTCGGGGTGGGGGAGAAGGTCTGGAAGAAGTCAACTCCCTCTCGCTGACTGAAGCCTCGAGCCACGTAGCGCTCCTTGAAGACAGGAGGAGAACCCGGTGGCCGCTTCACCCTGAAAATCCACACGCCACTGACGATGTTCGCCCCAGGTGGGGGAACCTCGTCGACGTAGGTGCTTGTGGACTTCCAGGAAGCCATCTCTGCGTCCATGGCTGTCTGCTACTGAGAGGAGTAGGGACCCGCCATCGCCTCAGCGTAAGTGCGCGGGGTCGGGATGTCTGGTGCATCCGGGTCTCCCTCAGGGGCAACTAGCATGGACACGAGATGGGGCAAAGCAGCAGCAAAGCTCTGGAACTCCTCCTGTCTGTCCTCAAGGACGTCCGTGCCAAGAGCACACTCACCCCCGACGGACGGAGGACAGACAGACTCAGACTCAGACTCAGCAACAAGGCTAGTGGCGTAGTCTAGACGACACCGGGCAGCAAAGTCTATCAACTCAGCGACCAGAGCAGACGCAGCAGAAGACTCAAAGGTAGGGTCAGTGACAACAGTAGCGAGGAGACGGGTGACAGTGGGACTGGCAGCACGACGGGAGTCAGACTCCGGATCAGGAAGAGTAGGTAGAGAGGACGCAGGAGGAGACGGCAGCGGAACACGCTGAGGAGCAGTGGAGGGACGCAGAGTCATGTAGTGAGTGCCAGGGACAGGAGGAGGACGCTCACGTGGGACACGACGACCAGTGCGAGCAGTACGAACAGGCGACGCAGGACGAGACGCAGGCTCACGACGCTCTGCAAGACCTCCTGTGGGACCAGTGTAAGGAGAGGGACCAGGGAGAGGCGAGGCAGGCGGTAACTGTGACTGCGACTGGACAGGCGGAGGACACGCTACGGAGGGAGGAGGACAAGGAGGAGGAGCCTGACCAAGAACCTGCTGAAGAAGTGGTACGAAGTACGGTCGCGGCCGCGCAGCGTCTCCAGAACCAGCAGAGACACCAGCGGCAGGGTCCTCAGTACCAGCAGCAGCTCCAACGTCCGGGTCCTCAGCACCAGCAGCAGCTCCACCGCTCGGGTCCTCAGCACCAGCAGCAGCTCCACCGTCCGGGTCCTCAGCTCCAGTAGTAGCTCCAACGCCCGGGTCCTCAGCACCAGCAGCAGCGCCACCGCTCGGGTCCGCAGCACCAGCAGCAGCTCCAACGCCCGGGTCCTCAGCACCAGCAGCAGCGCCACCGCTCGGGTCCTCAGCACCAGCAGCAGCGCCAACGCCCGGGTCCTCAGCACCAGCAGCAGCCCCAACGCCCGGGTCCTCAGTACCAGTAGCAGCGCCACCCCCAGGGTCTGCAGCACCAGGAGCACCACTCCGAAGACTGCAGCGCCGCGCGTACCACTCTCGGATCTGCTGAATGGGGGGGAGCTCCTGGGTAGGAGGGGAAGTACTGGTACGAGCTCCAGCAGCACCTCTCCGGAGGCGGCAGTACTGTAGGTACCTCTCCTGCAGCTGCTGGGAGGAGAGGGCTCCTCCAGGTGTAGCACGCTCAGGCTCAGCACCTCCCGACACAGCACCCCCAGGCGCCGCACCCCCAGGCTCAGCACCCCCAGACTCCGCACCTCCAGGCTCCGCACCCCCAGGCTCCGCACCCCCAGGCTCAGCACCCCCAGACTCAGCACGGTCAGGCTCAGCACCCCCAGGCTCAGCACCCCCAGACGCAGCACCTCCAGACTCAGCACCTCCAGGCTCCGCACCCCCAGGCTCCGCACCCCCAGGCTCCGCACCCCCAGCAGGACGAGAGTCAACAGCTACCTCGACAGGCTCAACCGGGTCTACCTGGGACACACATGAGGGAGCGGCACCCTGAGGGGGGAGGGGGTCTAGTACCTTAGCACCTGGAGCGAGGAAGAGAGGCGGGGGGGGGAGCGGGGCAGTGCGGTAGGGGAAGAGGCGGTAGTAGGGGACGGACTCGTCAAAAGTGACGTCCTGAGAGGCCAGGACACGACGCGAGGTGGGGTGGTAGAACTGCCAACCAGGCGCGTCCGGGACAAAGCCAAGGAAGACACAGGGGACAGCTCGACGGGAGAGCTTGTCCGCGGACGTATCGCGAACAAAAGCTCGAGATCCCCAGACCCGAAAACGCGACGCATCGCCAGCCTCTCCCGTCCAACGCAGTGTCGGAGAAGTCTCCGGCAAGGAGACACGGGGCCAGAGGTTGAGCTGATGCGTAGCGTATCGGACTGCAAACGGCCATAGAAAGTGGGGGGCAGCCGCATGAACCAAGGAGGTACGAGCGACCTCCATGACCAAGCCAATGCGGCGCTCAGCAACCCCATTCTGCTGTGGAGAGGCCGGAAGCGTGAACGACTGCTCAATGCCCTCCTGCTGACAGAAGGCCTCCAAGAGGCCAGAGGAAAACTCCCCACCTCTGTCAGAGTGCAGACGCAGGACAGGGAAGTCGGAGCGGAAACGCTCACTGAGCTGGAGACGAGATCTGCGGATCCAAGGGATCAAGACATCAGGGACGTCACCCTTGGTGCGCAAGGGGAAGACCGTGGTGTAGTGGAGAAGTCGTCAACAACAATCAGGAAGTACCTCTCCTGACCCTGACCACGGACGCGGGCCGGGCCCCACACGTCCATGTGGAGCGTCTGCAAAGGAGCAGTCGTCGGGGGAAAGGAGGAGGAGTGAGGAGCGGCGCGCTGCCGCCCCTCGACACAGGGAAGACAGGGAGGAGCAGGCGAGGGTGGGAGGGGAGGGAGAACCCTGGGAAGACCAGCAACAAGGTCCCGTTTGTGCATGGCCCGAAGGCGCTGCACAGACGGGTGACCAAGGCGGTGGTGCCAGAGAACAGTCTCATGCGCCAGAGAGCGACACGAGCAGGGGGCTGACAGCTGACCTGACGCAGACGCAGACGCGGACGCAGCTACCTGAGGGGACTCAGTGGTCAGTGTGTACAGGTCCGACCCTGGCTGCCGAGTGAAGGTAGCCAGGTGACGGCCCGTCCGAGCACACGTGCAGTGTGTCACGCGCTCGTAAGCAGGGGTGAACTGGTGAACACCCCCGTCCTGGAGCGCACTACCTGCCACCAAGTTCGTAGAGAACGAGGGGAGGTAGAGACCTGACAGTGTGCCTGACGGGACCGCAGGACAAGGAAGGACAGTGGAGGAGGTCGCAACGACCGGACCCCCAGAGGGGTCAGCGAGGGAGACAGCAACTGGCCGAGCGAGTGGCTCAAGGACAGTGCGGTCACGAAAGAAACAGCGAGAAGCACCTGAGTCCAGTGTGAAGGTGTGCAGTGCTGCAGTCGACTCAGTACCAGCGGGCACGGACTCACTAGCACCTAGAGCAGCAGCCTCACCAGGACCTGGGGCAGCAGACTCACTAGCACCTAGAGCGGCAGCCGGACTGGTCTGAATGCCCGGGTCGGGCGGAACACGCAAGTACTGAGCACCCTCTCCACTAGTAAACATCGCATACATGGCAGTGAGAATAGCATCAAAGTCTAAGGCCCAGATATCAACTCCCTTCTTCTCCAGATCAGCCCAGCGGGGCAGCTCAGTGGCATCAGGAAACTGGGCACGCCACGCGTCGGTAAGGCGCGCGAAACAGCGCTGCGTGGGGTGCTGCCTCCCACACTGCTGGCCAGTGCGGTCACCAGTGCGAATGACGTACGTGCAGGTAAAGCCACGCTGCGCATACCACTCACGGGCGGCCTGAAGCGACGGGGCGGGCTGCTGACTCTGGCCACCACCAGCGCCTCCACGACCACCACCGCCGCCGCCACCGCCTCGGCCACCTCCACCCCTGCCGCTGCCACGACCACCTCCGCCTCCGCTGCCGCCTCCACCCCTGCCGCCACTCCCGCCGCTGCTGTCACCACCCCCACTGCCGCCACTAGCCTCCCCAGCCGCTCCTCCACTCCCACCGCCTCCACCCCCACCTCCTCCGCCGCCACCTCCACCCTTGCCCCCTTTGCTCTTGCGGCGCCCGCTCGAAGCAGACGCGGTCCCGACCTTCTCAGCACCAAGGAGGTCGACAGCAGCAGCAGAGGCGACAGAGGGGAGGAGAGGGGAAGGGGAACACCCCTCAAAGAACGGGGTGCGGGGGTCGCCACGAGAGGTGCCTACAGCGACAATGCTCGCCTCAGCTGCAAGCAGTTCCTTCTCGAGGAGGGCAATGGTGAGTTCAGTGGGGGAGCGAGAGAGGAAGTGGTCCCTGACTGTGCGCAGGGAGTCGGGGAGGCGGGTGACTATGTGGTAGAGAGTGATCCAGAGCGGGGGGGGGTTGCTAGCGAGGAACTCGTCAGGCATAGCAGCGCGAAAGCGGGCCTCACTGGTCTTAAGGTGGGTGATGAGGTCAGCAACTGTCTGAAAGGAGGCCAGGTCGGGGAACAGGTAGGGGAGAGTGAGGCGGCCTAGTGTGGCAGAAGCGGGTGAGGAGTAGCGAGCGACTACAGCAGTGTACAGGTCCTTAGCAGTTTTGTGCTGGCCAAAGTGCTCGCGCTCGTCGATCGGTAGGGAGTTACGAATAGCGAAGCGAGCGTGGGCGTCACGAGTCTGCCACTGTGAGCGCTGAGTGCTGTCAGCAGTGGTAGGAGGGGCAGTAGCGTTGCCTAGGGCGTGATCGTACAGTGAAATGTCCTCCTTAGCAGTGAGCTGTAGAAAGAGGTGGAGGTCATCGAGCCAGGTTTCGAACTTCACTGGACGGCCCTCAGCATCGAAAGTAAGTACAGTAGGAGTAGCCATAGCGGCAGTAGCAGTAGCGGTAGAAACAGGAAGAATGTAGCCGCAGGGAAGCTGTGGGCTGCCGTCAACGGGGCCGGCGGGGCCACTAAAAGAACGTGCACGGGCGGTAGTGGCAGAGCCGACAGGCCGGCAGCGGCTTAGGCGCACGGGCGGCAGCAGCTGAGGCGCACGGGCGGCAGCGGCAGCGGGCGCAGTAGCGGCGGCTGCAGCGGGAGCGAGTGCAGCAGCGGCAGCGGTAGCAGGCGCAACAGTAGCGCACGGGCGGTAGCGGCCGCGGTGCACGAGCGGGAGCGGCTGCGAGCGACGCGCAGGTTGTAGCTGCAGCGGCGGGCCCGTGGTAGCGGCAGCAGCAGCGGGCGACGAGCGGGCGGCAGCTGCAGCGGGCGACGAGCGGGCGGCAGCAGCAGCGGGCGACGAGCGGGCGGCAGCTGCAGCGGGCGACGAGCGGGCGGCAGCAGCAGCGGGCGACGAGCGGGCGGCAGCTGCAGCGGGCGACGAGCGGGCGGCAGCTGCAGCGGGCGGGCGGCAATGTGCAGGCCGGCGGGGCCGCGGCGAGCTGCGTTTTAGCGGTGCGAGCGGCGCGCGGGCGGCTAGCTGGTCGCGCTCGCTCAAAAGAAATCAGCCGCGCGCGGGCAGCTAGCGGGTCGCGCGCGGTTAAAAAAAAAAAGCGAGCCGCGCGCGAGTGGCTGGTAGACTGCGCGCGCGCGGTAGGTAGGAGGCGCACTGGGGCGCGTAGGCGCACGAGGGCGCACGGTAGGTAGGTAGGTAGGTAGGTAGGTAGCGGTGGGCCCTAAGAACGGTCCTAGCGAAGGACCTGCTCTGAAACCATGTCAGACTTAACAGACTGGAATGATTGAACTAACAGCGAAAACAGTACAAGTACCTAACCCTAGAATTGTGTACCCCCTATAGGCTAACCCACTGTAGCCTAAACAAACACAACATATATAATGTTTGACATGCCTTGTGTCGGGAGCAGAGACTGGAGCACAGAATGAAGCACATTGCTCTTCGCTACTTTCTTGCTCGAGAGCTGCAGCAGCGTGGTTAGCTCCGCCTTTCCTACGTGGCCTCTCGGGCCAACACTGCTGATGTCTTCACCAAGGCCATCGGGTCTGGTGACCATCAGCGTTTTTGCACTGCTCTTGGGCTTCTGCCCACTCTACCTCACCTGCTGGTTGCTTGACTTGCTCTTGTTGTACATTGATATATATCTTTATACCTGCTTGTTTACTCTTGTTACCGTATCGCCCCGGATATAACCGCAGGCCTATGTTAAGCGCATGCGCTTCTATCTGGAGCAATGCGCTTATGGCCGATCCTCAATTATAAGCGCACCCCTTGTAAAACCTTGATTTATTATAAGTGCATCCTAAGTTTAAATTTAAAAACGTGTCAAATTACTGTAACGATTTTCACTTTAGCAGGCTGATACTTTTCAAATTCGGTTCTGAAACGCTGGCAGTCGAATCGAGTCAGCGAGCAGAACGCGGGCAAGAAAAAAAATAAACCCCATCGCGAGCGGCATGCCATTCGGGAGCCTCAACCCTAAAATTTTAGGGTTGAGGCTCCCGAATGGCATGCCGGTCGCGATGGGGTTTAGTTTTTTTCTGCCCGCGGTCAGCTTGCCAGCTCATTCCTCCAACACGAATCCTCCAACACGGGGAGTTGGAGGATTCGTTTCCTCCACCATCCGTATGTACTGTCCAGTTCGAACCTTGCACAGGCTGCGAGTCCAGTCAGCATGAGCTGTCAGGGGCACCCTCTGAGTCACATCGAATGTATTTGCCATCGCGCGCGAAAGTTTCACTCGCGACCCCTTGTAAAATCGACTCGACTGAAATGGCAGGCACGAGATGTACAGTTTGGTGTCTGAAAATTGTAATTTTATATTTGTCATTTTATAAGCGCATGCGCTTATATTTTTTACTCAATTATAAGCGCACCCCCCTAAAAAACACTGATTTATTATAAGCGCACCTGCGCTTTTATCCGGGGTAATACGGTAGGTTGTGATCAGTGTACCGCCTTGCTATTATAATTCTGCATGTGAACTGGCCTTGTGGCCGCTTGCTTGTGCTCAGATTGTGTGGTGTCCTTGAGATCCACCCTGAGCTTTGCTTTGCTTTGTTCTCTTGCTTGACTGGTCTTGTGACCGTCTGTTGTATTTGCTCTCTCCCACTTAGCCTATGGGGGTGTGTCAAACTATATGTTTGTGTTCTCTATAGGCTATAGTGGGTTAGCCTACAAGGGGTACAACATTTTAGGGTTAGTACTTATACCCAACTCATTCATACCGGTAGTTCATTCATTCCTGCATAGTTGATTCTGACAGGGCCTGGGTACCGTAGGTATTAGTGCTCTTGAAAAATCAGGTAGCATTAATATCGATCAAATGATTGCTACAAACTGTCCAACTGCTGACTAAGTATCATAGAACGCACCAGCTATGATATTTCGGCACCAGGGCCGTCAGCTGCAACAATAGCAGCAGCAGCAGCAGACGTTGCAAGCTGCTTCTCCAGATACGCCTCCACCAGGTGTGACCCACACGCACGCTGCACCACAGGCATGGTGGCGGGCGAGTTCAGGCGCACAAACTCGCACCCTCGCCCCCCCCCAATCGCGCTGCCTGCGTGCGTGCTTGGGTGGGCCAACTGGCGGCGAGCAGCGGCAATGGCGTGGCGGATGGCGGAGTGGATGGAGACAGCGAGCAGCAGCGGGGGCTCGCCGGATGCTGATGGGGCCACAACGTGGTGGGTGAGTGATGGGAAGAGGCCTGTGTGACTGTGTCCTCTGGTGTGTTGCTTGATATGCGGTGGTAACCATGATCTTACGGGCAGGGATGACTATGTACCTAGGTTTGGAATTTAACGCAATGCAAAGACGGGGGAAGGTGTCGGAGGGGGGGGCAAAGGAGAAGCAAAAGCTAGAGGGCAGTGCGCAAAGGGAGTAGGTGAGAGAGCAGTGAGAAAGGAGGGAGGAGGGAGGGGTCACATTTGGAGGAGAGCACGCCTTGCTTGTTGCCAGTGCCGTGCACGAGGGAGACGTTGAGCTGAGAGCAGCTTCCCGGTAGCTTCGTCCACCAGCACCTCTTCCGTGGTGAAGAAGCCCTGCCCCTGCACGAATGCCCCCTCCACCTGGCGCGGGAAGAGGGGAAGAGGGCGAGGGAGCGGGAGAGGGAGAAGGAGAGGGGGATAAGGGAGGGGTTAACCACGTTTGGTGGGCGTGCACGCTTGCAAACAGACGGGGCTAAGTGGTTACAAACCAGGATAATAAACACGATTTCTGGGGAAGGTCAAGGAGGTGAAAGGATAGAGGGTACGTGTGGATGGATGGACTAGTGGATGCATGCATGTGGCGTGCGCACCTGGCCAATGTCGACAGCGGGGTTGAGGCTACGAGCACAGTCGTAGTGGATGTCACACCGCAGCACTGCCACTGCCCCCGTCAGCACGTACACCTCCACCTGCCCCACCACAGGGAGAGATCCAATACAAGGGTGGAAAAGCGAGGATGAGCAGAAGGAGGATTTTGGCATATCCTGAATGGGATTGGAAGCACAGCAGAGGCGGAACCATCAGAATGCAAGCTTTGTTTCTTCACTCACCAGCAGCCACACACAGGGTTGAGGTGTACCTCAGAGACGGCGGCACCAAAGGTGAAGTAGGAGGCGTGAGAGGGGTCGGGAGTGAAGTGCGCCTGCGCCGAGAGCGTGAGCTCCATGGCCTTGGCCTGCGCTGCCACCTCCTCCCAACTCGCCACGTCACCCTCCTCCACTGCCACGTCATCTTCTCCTATTCCTGACTCCCCTTCAATAAGTCCGCTATCCCGCTTCACCCGCCGGCATGCCTTGGCCTGCTCGGCTGCAGCCTTGGCGGTGAGCAACGCGGGCAGCAGGTGGTGGCAGGCGAGCAGCACAGCGGCACAGCAGGCTTCAGAGGTGGAGCTGGCAGCCGTCATGCCCGCATGGCCCATTGACAGGCTGTCGTTCTCCACCACTCTTATGTGCCTCACCTCCACTCCACACTGCTCCGATACGTTGCTGCTGCTTCCGCTGCCACCACCACTGCTGCCACCGCTGCTGCAGTTGCCGCTGCCAGTCCCGCTCCCACTCCGGCTGTTACTGCTGGTAACAGCGTCTGCTGTGGCGGTCGCAGAGGTGCACCAGAGGGCGTTGAGGCCGAGGGCAGCAGCCTGGCGCAGCTTGGTGGAGAGCCCCTGCCCCATCTCCACGCCACCCGCCTCCACCACCACCGACCCGTCACCAAACACTGTCATGCATGCAGGCTTGGCGAGCAGCGGCACGTGGTAGAGCGCGGGCGCCATGGCCACGCCCCGCTTGCGCCACACGTGTGCCGCATTGAATGCCTCTACCGCTGCTGCGCGCTCGGTGTAGCTCACAAGGGCCTTCGCCTCCCTCCACCCTCGCTGTACTATCGCCCCCTCATCCTCTTCCCCCTCCTCGTTATCCTCCCCCTCTGCTGCAGCAGGAGTGGCAGGAGCAGCAGGAGAAGCAGGATAGGCAGCAGCAGGAACAGCAGGAGGAGCAGTAGGAGGAGCAGGGAAGGCGGAGGGGAAGAAGTCACGGAGAGCGTGGGTGGTGATGAGGTTGCGCTCGCGCACGAGCAGGGGGGGCAGTCCCAGGGCAGCAGCGACGTGGTCCATCACACTCTCCACCACCACCACCGCCTGCACCTCCCCTGGCGCCCTCACTGGGCTGCGTGTTGGTAGGTCCGTCCTGAGGGGCGGCAGAGGGGGGAAGTGCGGTGAGGAAGGGGGGGTTGAGGTGAGGGAGAGCACGGCACGAGAGGTGCCCGGTCCAAGACTCTCTCCACCACTGGCACAGCACGGCACGGCACGGCACGGCCTGCACCTCACCTGGCGCCCTCACTGTGCTGCACGTGGGCAGATCCATCGTGAAGGGCGGCAGGGGCAGGTAGGGAGAGTGTGGAACAGCATGAAAGATTAAATGCACTCATATGACAAAACGGACGAAACGTAGTGTAAGTTATGAGGGAGAGAGGAGACGAGAGGAAACGAGAGAGAAGCTGGGAGGTAGGGCAGGGGAGGCATGGGGATGACAGCGAGGGAGATGACAGTGCAAGTGGCAATGAAATGAAGGAGGTATATTGACCATGGAGTGAGCAATGTGTGCCCATCTCAGAGTAACACAGGACACTGTGATAAATCCTCAGCCTTGGAATTAAGCTAACACCCACCCATTCCTCAACCTCCACTTTCACCAACCAACCTCAGCCTCCCACCCATCTCCCAATCCCTCCCATCGCCACCCCTCCCTTCGCCTCTTCCACACAACCCTCCATCCTCCCATCTCCAGCGCTCTCCCTCCCCCCTCTCCCCGCACCTGACCACCCTGAAGTCGACCTCCAGCGCCCCCCAGCTGTACTGCGCCAGAGCGGGCCCATAGTTAGCAGCGAGCCAGCAGGTGGTGCTGGCGCTGCTGTGCCGTTCAGCACGGCCCGCACGCGCAGTGCGAGCACGTGCCCCGTGCCGTCACACCCCACGTCGTACCGCGCGCGCGCCTCGTGCCGCCCGCCTGTGAGTGCCGTGTCCGCCTTGCGGTCCAACGCCATGCGCACGGGGCGGTGCAGGCGCTGCGCTGCCAGCGCACATGCCACCGCCACCTGGTGGCGGGAGAGGTGGAGGGGGACAATGGTTGAGCATTCAAGTACCGGGAAAGGGGAGGGATGGAGGGGGGGGACTGTAGGAGATGGGGTTGAGTATTTCGCAATGCAGGGTAGGAAGATGAAAGAACGTGGGAACAGTGCAGTGCATGCATGGTGCTTCAAAAGCCCATCCCCCCCCCTTTCCCCCCCTCCCCATTCTTATCCCTTTCCCATCCCCACCCGCTCACCATCCTCATCCCCTTCCCACTTCCTCCTCATCCCCACCCCCTGAATATCACACTCACGCGGCTGGCCTGAACCGTCTTGCCACCGAACGCGCCTCCAAGGCGCCTCCACGGCCTGCTGCGTGTGCTCGGGGCTCTGCGTGGCGCTGTGCACCGTCACGCTGCCCCCCTCGTCCGGTACTGCCAGCGCTGCCTGTGGCTCCAAGTAGAAGTGCTGTTGTGAGCCCGACCGCACCTGATGGCGGGCGGGTGGGGGGTTGAGATGGGGTGCGGGCGACGGGTGGTTTTCTACCTTTGAGGGTGCTTCAATCGCTGAGCTTCAAAAGCAATGGGGCTGGGCGAAGGGAAGGGGAAGGGTGGAAATAGAGAGGAGGGAAGGAGAACGGAGGGGAGGGGAGGGGAGGGGAGGGGAGGGGAGGGGAGGGGAGGGGAGGGGAGGGGAGGGGAGGGGAGGGGAGGGGAGGGAGTGTGTGAGAAGAAAAGGTAGAAGAGAAGTTGATGGATTGATTGAAAGGATGGGGGGTTTACATAGGAGATGAGTTGGAAACTAGCCTAGGTGAACATTATTGGACCCCAACCAAGGAGTTGGGTTGGGAGATTATTGGTGGGGTCCAATAATGTTGGCCAAGTTGGAGTTGGGCCAACATTATTGGAGGGGACCAATAATTCTACCCATCCCAACCCTTGGGGTCCAATAATTGGACCAAGGTTGGGTTTCCAACCTACAAATTGGGTAACCCCTGCTTGTACACCCAAACTAAGTTTAAGTGCTTATCTCTAGCCTATCCTATAGCATATATGCAGGTTACAAGAGAGGAGATATTCTAACACAACCCCTTAACCTGCAGAGATGCGGAAAGGCTGGAGAGCAGCAACCCCTGAATCAAGGCGCTCCTGGAGGAGCGAGGCCAATGAGGCGGAGGAGAGCAGAGTGCGCGGGGCGAAGAAGTGCTTTGGTGAAGATATCCGCCAAATTGGCTTCAGTGGCGATCTTGCGGACGGCGATAAGATTCTGTCGGACGAGGTCGCGGATGAAGAAATAACGGAGCTCGATATGCTTGGAGCGACCATGAAAGACTGGATCCTGGGTGAGGTGGATGGTGCTGGCGTTGTCACACCAGAGCGTGGGACAGCGCTGGGGGGCACCAAGCTCTGCCAGAAGAAAGCAGAGCCAGCGGGACTCTTGAGCGGCCATGGTGCCCGCATAGAGCTCAGCTTCGCAGGAAGAGAGAGCGATGGCGGAGGAGCGGGTGGAACGCCAGCTGATAAGTCCGCTGCCGAGGGTAAAGCCATAGCCTTGGGAGGAGCGGCGGTCTGGCTGATTGTCTGCCCAGGAGGAGTCACTGAAGCCCGAGAGAAGGGGAGGGGAGGATCCACCCAGTGTGAGAGCGTGATCCTTGGTGCCGCAGAGATAGCGAAGGACCCGCTTGGCGGCAGCCCAGTGTTCCTCAGTGTGACGTCCAGGGCCGACGAACCGAGCAAGGACGCTGACAGGGTAGGCGAGGTCGGGGCGGGTGCACATCATCGCGTACATCAGCGACCCAACGAGCTCGGCGTAGGGCCGGGAGGAGGAGGAGGGGGAGGTGGGTGGCGCAAGTTGGTGACCGAAGGGGAGGGGGGTGGAGACTGGTTTGGCCTGCGCCATCTCAAACCTCTCCAGGACCTGGCCGATGTAGTGGGACTGGGAGAGAGTGATGGTGCGGGCGGATCGATCACGGGTGATAGCCATGCCGAGGTAGTTCTGGAGGGGACCAAGGTCCTTGCACTTGAGTCGTTCCTGAAGTGACCGCTTCATCTGGTCCATGTCGGCCCTGGAATCCGCCAGCAGGATCATGTCGTCAACGTAGACCGAGATGAAAAAGCGACTGGGGGAAGAGCGGATGAAGAGGCTGGCGTCGGAGTGGGAGGGGGAGAAGCCAAGGGACTGGAGAGTAGCAGATAGCTTCGCATGCCATTCTCGTGGTGCCTGCTTCAGGCCATAGACCGGTCGCTTCAGCTGCCAGACGGTGTTGTCGGGGAACTTAGCATGGAACCCGGGAGGTCGGCGGAGAAAGATGCGTTCGTGCAGTTCACCTTGCAGGAAAGCGTTGGAGACGTCCATGGAGTCAATCTCCATGTCGTCTCTTGCACCGATGTCAAGAAGGGTGCGTAGGGTGGCCTGCTTGACGGTGGGGGCGAACGTGAACCAGTAGTCCTCAGCCCAGGTCTGGGTGAACCCCTTGGCAACGTAGCGGGCTTTGTAGACTGGTTCTTCTCCCGGCAGCTGCTTGACTCGAAAGATCCACTTGCCCTCAACCAGGTTGGCGTCAGGAGGGAGGGGAACGTCAATGAAGGAGTTATTGTGGATGAATGCTTCACATTCCTGAAAGATGGCGGCTATCCACTTATCGGCGTCAGGGCAGGTGATAGCCTCTTGGAAAGTGGAGGGGACGAAGATGGTGGGAGCGGGGATCGCGCTAAGGAGTAGGGCGCCGAGGAGGTCAGGGGAAAGTACTGTGAGAGAGGGAGTGTGGCGCCGGACCATGGTGAACTCCTCATGGGAGTCCTCCAGTTGGTTGAGGGAGGGAGGAGACGGTGCACCAAGGATGGGGTCAAGGGAGCGGGTGTGCATGCGAGGGAGGAGGAAGGGTGAGGAGCAGGCAATTGCCCTGCTGCTGCCGCTGCTGCTGCTGGTGCTGCTGGAACCCCTGCTGCTGCTGCGGCTGCTGCCCCTGCTGCTGCTGCTGCGGCTGCTGTTGCTGTTGTGGCTGCTGCGGCTGCTGCTGCTGCCGCTGCTGGTGCTGCCCTTGCTGCTGCTGCGGCTGCTGCTGCTGTTGCTGCTGCTGCTGCTGCTGCTGCTGCTGCTGCTGCTGCTGCTGCTGCTGTTGCTGCTGCTGCTGCAGCTGCTGCTGCTGCCCCTGCTGCCGCTGCTGCTGCTGCTGCTGCTGCTGCTACTGCTGCTGCTGCTGCTGCTGCTGCTGTTGCTGCTGCTGCTGCTGCTGCTGCTGCTGCTGCTGTGATGGATGAGGAGGGGAGTGGGAAGGGGAGGGGGGAGGGGGAGCCGTGGAGTGTGCGGGGGAGGCAGGAGCAGTGGGATCGTAGACGTCGGCGGATGAAGGTGGCGGAAGCGGGGTGGGGAGGGGTGGGAGAAGAGGTGCCGGAGGGAGGAGGGGAGGGAGGACGGTGTCGGCCCAAGCGAGAGGACGTGCGGGAGGAGGGAGGGGGTCTGGTGGTGGGGAGGAGTAGTACGGGGTGGTCTCATCGAACACAACGTCAATGCTGCGGATGAGGCGACCAGAGGGAGGGTGAAGGAAGAGGTAACCAGGCGAGTCGCGGTTGTGTCCGAGGTAGACACACTCGAGGGCGCGAGGAGCGAGCTTGCCTTGGGTGCGGTCGGGTGGAGGAATAAGCACATATGCCTTGCAACCCCAGACACGGAGACCGGCAGCGTCAGGTTTGGTTCCTGACCAGAGCTCCGTGGGGGTAGCGGCAGTGTGTTGGGGATGGGAGTGAAGGTTGAGGAGGAGGGCAGCATGGAGGAGGGCATAGCCCCAGAGAGAGGGAGGGGTGGAGGCGTGAGCAAGGAGACAGCGGGCGATCTTAGTGATTTTGCGAAGGCGGCTTTCTGCAACGCCGTTCTGCTGTGGGGAGTGGGGAAGAGTGTGGGTCTGTTGGATGCCATGGGTGGCGCAGTAGTGAGAGAGAGTGCGGTTGAGGAATTCGCCTCCCCCATCAGAGTGGAGGCGGCCGATGGGACGTTTGAAGTGGGTGCGGCATTGCTCTGCCCAGTTAATGATAATGGTCGGCGCCTGGTCTTTGGTGTGGAGGAGGAAAATGGAGGAGTAGCGGCTGTGATCGTCAACAAGAACCAACATGTAGCGATGGCCTTGGCGTGAGCGGGTGGGAGAGGGCCCCCAGAGGTCCATATGGACAAGGTCAATGGGTGCAGGAGCGAAGGATGGGTGGCTGTGGTGAGGAGATTGTTTGAGTTTGCCGTGGATGCAGGAGGGGCATGGGGGGGCTGGGGAGGAGGGAAGGGGAGGTAGAGTTGGAGGGAGGCTGTGGAGAAGTTGTGAGGTGACGGCAGTGCGGAGAGCGGCAAAATTCGGATGGCCGAGTCGGTGATGTAGGAGAACAGCGGGGTGGGAGAGATGGTCGGAGGTGGAGGGGATTGGAATGAGTGAGGAAGGGATGGAGGAGTGGGGAGGAGACGGAGTGGGAGGAGAGGGAGGGAGATGGGGAGGGCTGGTGGAGGTACCCGCACGAGTGGTAACATGGCAGGAGGATGGCCACGGAGTGCGGAGAGTGTAGAGGCGAGTGCGAGGGCAGAGGGGTATGCGGAGGAGGAAGCGGCCGGAGGCAGTGTGGTAAAGGTCACAGTAGGTGGCATTACCAGGATAGACGGCAGTGATACCTGCACCTTGGATTTCACGGTGGGAGAGGAGGTTGTTTCGGAGAGTGGGGATGTGGAGACCAGTTACCTTGCCAGAGGGGAAGAGTGAACAGGGGAGAGTGGAGAGGTGTGTGCATGGGATGGTGAAGCTGCTGTCAGCACCGTGAACTTGAGTGGGAGGGGAGAGGGGTGTGAGTGTACCAGCGTCTTTGAGGGCGGTCTCAGTGGCCCCACTGTCAAGGACAAAGTCCAGAGTGGGTGAGGAGGAGGAGGAAGACACTGAGTACTGGAAAGTGGTTTCATTAATGTTGGATGGGTACATGGAAGGAAGAGAGGGCGAAATAGCTATGTTGCCAAGGAAGCTCTCGTGAGTGAGAGGGGTGGCAGTGCTACTTGGGGGGGGGTGGGGCACCCCAAAGGGGGGCAGGTGAGGCTTGAGCGGCCATGGCTGCTGTGCCAAAGTTCAACTGCTGCTGCGGCCAGGGAGGAGGGCTGGGTCCCCACTGTGGCTGGGGTCCTGACCCCCATGGGTGCTGCGGCGGCTGTGGCTGCTGCTGCTGCTGCGGCTGAGGGTGAAACAGCTGCTGTAACTGCTGCTGCTGCTGCTGCTGCTGCTGCTGCTGCTGCTGCTGCTGGAGGTGCTGCTGCTGGAGGTTGAGGAAGGGTGTGGGGGGAGCAAGGAGGCGGAGGTGGGCTGGGAGGTAGGCTGGATTGGTTTGGATATCGGTGGGGGAGGGGCGTGGGGAGATGTTGCCCCACTTTGGAGGAGTGCCAACGTTACCCCGCGCGTACCAGGCATCGTCGAGAGCCTTGAAGCACGTGCCAGGGGGATGGTTGGTCTGTCCGCAGGGAGTTCCAGCCCGAGGACCATAGCGGCGGACATAGGTGCAGGGAGGAAGCGTGCCAGGGCGACTCCCGCGACTTGCAGTGGGTCCACCCGAAGTGGTGGTGCCGTGCTCATCCCCAGTGGTGCCACCACGGTTGTTGCTGCTTCCCGAACCACCACCTCCCTTGCCCCCACCTCCTCCTTTGCCGTTGTTCTTTCCCTGCTTGCGAGGCTGGGTAGCGTTGAGGGAGGAGGAGGTGGGTTGGGAGGAGGCGAGGTTGACGATGGGTGTACGGAGTTTAACTTCGGTGTCGATAATCCACTGTTCAACGGAGGCGAGACCGGCCATGGGATTGGCTTCGGTAAAGGCGTGGAGGCGGGATTCGTAGTCTGGGGTGAGGTTAAAGAGGAGGCGGTGGATTTGAAGAGGTTCGGAGAGGCCGGCCTGGCGGGCTTCGAGGCGATCAGCTACCTCGCGCATGCGTCCGACGTAGTCGACTGCTCCGTCACAGGTGGCGAGGGTGATGGAAAAATACTCTTGGAAGAGGATGCCGACGGAGCTGATGTCGCGGCGCTCAAACATGGCATGGAGTTCTGCCCAGATGACCGAGGCACGGAGTTCCCGAGCCTGGAAGCGACGCATGAGGGAGTCAGGGAGAGCTCCAAGGAGAACGGTGCAGGCACGGGTGTCAGCAGCTGTCCAGGCGATGAGTCTGGGGGTGAAGTCAGCCATGTCGACCTTGTATTTGGCGACGACCTCGAGGTGAGCGTCGCGACCAGCAACCGCCTGATCATAGGCCTCAACTGCAGCATCGTACTCGGCTTTGCGGATGAGGTATTCACGGCGGCGTAGGATAAAATCAGTGTCCGCAGTGGCTTGGTCGGGGGTGATCTGAAGATCGGGTTCACGAGGAGGGTCGCCAGGAGTAGGAGGAAGAGGAGGAGTCTCGCCGGGGTGGGGAGGTTCGGTGGGGGGGAGGGCATGGGGGCGGCGGAGGATGACGTCAAGGACACGGTAGGGGGGAACCCATGCGTCGGAGAGAACGCGTCGGATGCTGCCGACGAAGGAGTGCCAGTTGACTGCGGACTTGTCCGCGGCGAGCTGGAGCTTATCAATGGAGGACGTATCAATAGGGGGAGGAAGTGGGGAGGGGGAGGGTGTGGAGTAGCCATGATGGACGGCTGCAGGTGGACCCGCAGTGGTCACGGAGGAGCAACGGCGACGAGGCCGCGGCGGTTGGCGCGGAGGCGGCGTTGAAGCCGCGGAGGGGCGCGGACGGCGGCGGCTGGCGAGGCCGCGGCGGTGCTGGCGGGGAGGCGGCGTCGAGGCCGCTGGAGGGGAAGGCGCGGGCGGCGGCTGGCGAGGCCGCGGCGGCTGGCGCGGAGGCGGCGACGAGGCCGCGGAGAGGCGCGGGCGGCGGCTAGCGAGGCCGCGGCGGCTGGCGCGGAGGCGGCGACGAGGCCGCGGAGAGGCGCGGGCGGCGGCTGGCGAGGCCGCGGCGGCTGGCGCGGAGGCGGCGACGAGGCCGCGGAGAGGCGCGGGCGGCGGTTGGCGAGGCCGCGGCGGCTGGCGCGGAGGCGGCGACGAGGCCGCGGAGAGGCGCGGGCGGCGGCAGTTGGCGAAGCCGCGGGAGTGCCGGCGCGGAAGCGGCGACGGGGTCGCGGGAGGGAGCGGCGCGAGCGGCGGCGGCTGGCGAAGCCGCGGCAGTGCAGGCGCGGAGGCGGCGACGAGGCCGCGAGAGGGAGCGGCGCGAGCTGCGGCGCTGGCGAGGCCGCGGCAGTGCAGGCGCGGAAGCGGCGACAAGGCCGCGGGAGGGAGCGGCGCGAGCGGCGGCGGCTGGCGAAGCCGCGGGAGTGCTGGCGCGGAAGTGACGACGGGGTCGCGGGAGGGAGCGGCGCGAGCGGCGGCGGCTGGCGAAGCCGCGGCAGTGCAGGCGCGGAGGCGGCGTCGAGGCCGCGGAAGGGAGCGGCGGCGACGACGGCGGCCGCAGTGGCGTTGGCGCGGAGGCGGCGTCGACTCGACGTTGCGGAAGACGCGTCTAGCGTCTTAGACGCGTCCGTCTAGACGCAGCGTCTAAGACGCTAGACGCTAGATAGGCTGGATCAGACGCAGTGCTAGACGAAAACCCGGGCAGGCCTAAAAAAAAAGTTCGGGCAAACCAAAAAAAGTTCTCAGGGGCATGGCGAGGATGGGGAACATGCACCTATGTCACAATGGGGTGTATTTTTCCCCACACCAGTTTTTTTTTCCCCCATTCTTAGTCTTCAAAAAAGTTATCACAAAGCATCATAAGTAGTTAACCTTCCATCCATGTCTCTCTAGTAGTAGCAAGCTCGAAATACAGTACTACTACTACAAATCTCAGCAGCAAATACTACGCCTCCTAGCTGTCGTCGTCCTCCTCCTCCTCCTCGTCCTCCTCCTCCTCCTCCTCCTCCCCCTCCCCTTCCTTCTCCAGCTCCTCCTGCGTCTGCCACTCATCGAGGCACACGTCGTCCTCGTCCGCCTCCATCTCCCCATCCTCCTCCAACTTGTACCCCTCAGGGAGGGGAGGGGGGGGGATGTTCCCCTCCACCACTGCACCCTTCCTTCCCACCACACTAGGCCCCGCTTCCGCATCCTTGTGGAATGTGTGCACAACGTTCCAGTTGTGCGCAACATACACAAGGTCGCGCACTTTCTCCGACCCGAGTCGGTTCCTGCGCGCCGTGTGCACGCCATCCCATGTAGACCAGCCCCGCTCGCACGGTGAAGCGGAAACGGGCTGGGACAGCGTGCGCCTCGCAATGCGAGCCAGGTGGGCGTACTCCCATCCATTGTACTGCCACCACAGCATCACGTTCCCCTTCCCCAGCTGAATATCCCCACGCCCCTCGATCGCTGTCTGCGTGCCGAACCCCCCATGGCCGTTGATGAAGGCCGTCACCCCCTCATGCAGCGGCTTCACCTGCCCCTTCTTGCCGCCGGACTTCTTCCAGTACTTCTCGACGAACGCCTTCTGTCGCTCCAACCACTCCTGCATCACCTTGGTGCACTCCCCATCCTGCAGGAAAATCCCCTCCTCCTGGTTTGCCGGGTACAAGATCCGGCCTGCCACGTGGAGGGGGCACGCCAGGCTCTCGTCCCACCGCTTCCTCAAATACTCCCGCACCTTATCCTTATCCGCCTTGGTCAGCTTGCACTCCTTCCCTTTCAGCAGCTTATCCAACTCCTCAGTCAGCTGCAGCATGATGTCGTACAGCTGGCCCATCATCCCCTTCGCCGCTGAATCCGTCCTCCTCATCACATTGTAGAACAGCTCCATCACAGACAAAAACATGTCCACCTTCTTCCACCACCCCTGGTCCATCACCCACCCCTCAAAATCCGCTCCCGTCACCTTGCTCCCCCCCTTCTCCGGCCAATCCTTGTGTGTCACCATCGCCGTGAGCTGCTGGCGAACGGCGCGCAGACGAGACACTGCGATGAACTGCGTTCCAAAGCGCGTGCCTGCCGGACGCAACACCTGCAGCGACTTCTTCTCGCCGTGCAGCTTCGGGTCGCGCAAGAAGGCGCGCGTCCACTGGTGCCCGCGCACGAAGTTGATCATGTTGTCCGCCTGGGTCACGACCACCTGCGCCCAATCCATCTTGCCGACGTCCTCGATCAGCAGGTCCATCACGTGCGTCGCGCAGGGAACGAGGTCAAGATGCGGCCACTCCTTCTGCAGCAGCTTGCCAGCCTTCTTGTAGTTGCTGCCGCCGTCCGTGCACAGCGCCACGACGTGTTCCGCCCCGATGCGCTCGATGATCGGCCGCAGTACGCTGGCGATGAACTTGCCACTCTTCGTCACCGCCTTGCAATCGACCGCCTCAACGAAAACCGCTCCAGTGTCGTTGATGCAGATGACGTTCATCTGCGCGCGGCCGCTCTTGTCCTGCATCATGTCGCTGGCGATCGTCACGCCCGTCTCCGTCCACGACTTCGTAACCGGCGACAAAGCCTTCTCAATCTTCTGCTTGCACTCAAGCAGGCCGGCGCCTCCGACGTAGTGCCGTTTGGGGGGGACATAGCCCGAGCCGGCAGCGGTGACGGCTCGCAGCATGTTGAGGAAGAGCGGGTGCTCGCACTGCGCCTCCGACGTGCGCGTCCCCGCGAGTTAGAGGACAATCGCCTCGTCGGCCGCCCGCCTCGCCGCAAGTCCGCCCTCGCCGTAGAAGTCCTCCATGCGCCCGCGCTTCGCTTTCCCTCCCACCTCGCTCTTGCCGCTCACCGCCGCGATCGCCGCACTTGTCGCCCGCGCCTTTTGGTTGCGCGCCCGAATCTTGGCTTCGAACATCTCGCAAATCTCCGATGAAATCTCCTTCGGCACCTTGTTGCAAACGACTCCCGCCTCGCGGCGCCGATGCGGGTCGTGCCACTCGGCGAGATGCTCGGGAGTGCGGCTACTACTAAACGAGAACTTCTTGTGGCAAAAAAGGCACTCGACTTGCTCGCCCTTCTTCTTCGGGTCCGAGAAAAAATAATAGTGCTTGTAGATCGGGTGCTCGGGAAACTTAGATTTCTTCTCAATACCCTCCATTTCCTTGGAAACACGAGCGGAAGAACCCTCGCCGACGGCATTCTCGCTCGCGGAGGAGGAACTACTAGACGAAGCGCCACTACCACTAGAAGAAGCCATAGTTGCTTGCGCGGAGGTAAGAGCTAAACCCTTAGGGTTTACGAAAGAGAATTGAAAGAAATGAAGGTTGGGGAGCACAAATGAGGGATTTGTGCTCCTCAACCTCTTGGTGGTTTACCATGAAGGTTGGGTTTTGTAGATAGTGAGTGGTGAAGAGTGGTAAGTGTTCAATTTGGGGTGGGGGGGCCTTCAAATTTGTTGGAGGACCTGTTTGTGGGGTCGAAATGGGTGGGGAGGGGTTTGAAAAACGCGAAATTGAATTTCGCGTCGAAATGGCGAGATTCAATTTCGCGCGCGGAAAAAAAAAAAAATTTCGGGCTGCCCGAAAATTTTTTTGCCAAGCGTTTTGCGTCTAATTCTGCGTCTTGCGTCTAGCGTCTAGACGCTGCGTCTAGACGCTAGACGCAAGACGCGTCTTGCGTCTTCCGCAACTTAGGCGTCGAGGCCGCGGGATGGGGCGGGCGGTGGCGGTCGGCGGGACCGCGACAAGGCGAGCGCGGAAGCGGCGGTGGGGCCGCGAGCCGTGATGGCGTGGGAGGCCGTGGGGCTGCGAGGAAGGGAGTGCTTGAGGAGAGGGGGAGGGTGGCGAGATAGCCGCGGAGAAATGAGAGAGGAGGCCGGGGGTTGCGGCGGCCTTTGAAAAAAAACTAGGAGCGTAGGCCTAGGATTTTTAAGAGCTCTATACCATGTGAGAAGAAAAGGTAGAAGAGAAGTTGATGGATTGATTGAAAAGGATGGGGGGTTTACATAGGAGATGAGTTGGAAACTAGCCTAGGTGAACATTATTGGACCCCAACCAAGGAGTTGGGTTGGGAGATTATTGGTGGGGTCCAATAATGTTGGCCAAGTTGGAGTTGGGCCAACATTATTGGAGGGGACCAATAATTCTACCCATCCCAACCCTTGGGGTCCAATAATTGGACCAAGGTTGGGTTTCCAACCTACAAATTGGGTAACCCCTGCTTGTACACCCAAACTAAGTTTGGGTGCTTATCTCTAGCCTATCCTATAGCATATATGCAGGTTACAAGAGAGGAGATATTCTAACAGAGTGGAGTGGAAAAAAGGGAAGGGCAAGGGAAGGTAGGAGAGAGCAGAGAGAGGAAGAATGGGTTGACAGGAGGTGATGGCGAAGATGAGAGGTGGAAGGTGAAAGGGAAGGGCAGGGTTACACCGCACACATGCTCCACCGTGTGTCATACTCGTCCACAAAGATGGCTGCTGCTCTCCCGTGCCGTTATCACCCAGCGCTCACCATGGCCCGCCTGGCAGCATGCATCCACACGAGCCACGCGCCATGCTCACCTCTCCACTGATCTTCAAAGGGCTCTTGTCGAAGGCTTCTTGGAAATTTCCTCGGCGAGGCAGGCAGTTGAGAAAGGCAGGGAGGAGAGGGAGGTAGGCCCCCTCTGCCTCTGCTTGCTCGATGGTCAGAAGGGGACCACGCCTCCCCCGCTCTGCACTGGATGCTTCTCTTGATGCTTCTCGTGATCCCAGTGCTGCTGTTGTTGGCAAAGCTGCTACTTGTGCTGCTGCTGGCTCCTTGGAGGCAGGCAGAGGAAAGGGGTGGTACGAGCAGTGCACCTTGCGTGCGCCCTCCTGTGCGTGGCGGTACGAGTCTGCCACCTGGCGGACGATTCACGGGTGGTGAGGAGGGAGGGGAGGGAAACCGGAGATCGAGATGGAGAGGCGTGGAAAGAAAGTGGTGAGAGGAATGATTGAGGTGGTGTGCTGTTGAGGTGGCAGAGGAGAGGAAACGATGAGAGAGAAGGGAGTGGAGTTGAACAACGTGCAGAGCGCCACATAGACCAACACACAGCAGGCAGCCAGTGGCCGCATCGCAACCGCCACTTCCCCCCTTTTGTCCATCCATGTGCCACCCTCCACACCCCTTCCACGCCACCCAGCAGCACCCAGCACGCACCACGAGGGCGACAGGCTGGCCGTGGAAGTGCGTGCACTGGTCAGCAAAGAGCGGGTCCGCAGCGCCAACGACCAGCGACGCCATGTTGCCCCCCCCGGGCGGCAGGTGCGAGGCGTCCGGCACTGCCACCACCCCCGGGGAGGCCAGCGCAGTGGTGTAAGAGCGCGCGGTGATGCGCGCAGAGGGGTGCGTGGCGACGGCAAAGGCGGCGTAGAGACACGCGGCTGGCGCTGGCATGCCGTCCACGTACCTGGCATGGCCTGGTGGGGAGAGGGGAGATGCGGGAGAGGAGGGAGAAGAAATGCGTAGGAGATTGAGTGTGCTGAGTGCGGGGTGAGGATGAGAGGAGGAAGCGATGAGCGCGGAGTGGTGGCGGACAGGGGCAGATGGCGTTTATAGAGAAACCAAGGACATGGTGGGAGAAACAGTGGCAAGTGGTGCGAAGTACCTGTGGCTTGCAGGTCCGCACCCAACTTGGGCAGCGGCAGGGCGACAGGGAAGACATCCCTGGTAACACTAAAGACCTGCTGGCCCCTCATCACCACGTGCTGCTGCCCGCTGCTGCCATGCGCTCCATCAGCGCTGTCAGCTCCAACAGCAGCGCCATGACCCTCCCCAGGGCAGAATGTGTTGCAGGCACCCACTGCGCCATCCCCATTCCCCATGCTCTTCCTCGGCAGGTCTGCCTGGGGCAGGGTGGTGTGGTGCACGTGCGTGCGGTGCAGGTCGGCCTGGGGCAGGAGGCGGGAGAGGAAGGAGAAGAGGAACCCCACGGCGGCCTCCACGCGGTACTCCCCCCACCGCGTGCCCTCTGGAGGCACCACCTCCTCCCTCACCGCCCTCACTGCCGCCAGCACGCTGCCACGTGTCAGCACGCCATTGGCTGCCAGCAGACAGGCCTCGGCTCGGCGGGCTCTGATGGCGTACGGACCGTTGAAGGCTCCGAAGACCAGACGGGCGGCGAGGATGGTGGGGGGCGGGGGGGGGGGAGAGGAGGTTACAGTGGAGGAGGAGGAGGGTGGTGGGAGGGAGGAGGGGGCGATGTGGAGGAGGAAAGCAGCGTTGACATAGGCATAAGCATTGCCAGAGGGGCGGGCAGAGGCACGGAAGGAGTCAAACACGAGCTGAGGAGCGGCAGAAGAGGGCGAGGTGGGAGGAGGGGGAGAGGTCGTGGGGCAGGGAAGGAAGACGGAGTGCAGGAGAGTGGTGGGAGGGAGTGGCGAGCGGTGAAGAAATTCCTCAAGTGGGATTTCCTCCCAAACCCACCCATCGCTGCGTGCTGTGCTGCCTGTGAGAGATGCAGTGGCAGGGGGAGCGGGAGAGGGAGTGGCGGTGCGCACAGAGGCAGCAAGGGCGAGCAGGAGAATGGCAAAATCGGAGGGGAAGGCACGGCGAGACGCAGCGAGCACGAGGTTGCCGCCCATGCTGCCCGCGTTGCGCACATGCGGCCCCGCCACCCTCCTCACATGCGCTGCCACTCGCGAAAACACCGCCGCCGCTGCTGCTGCTGCTGGTGGCGCTGTCCCTTTGATGTGATCCCAGCCGTTAATGACAGGGCCTCTGTACTCTGTGGCGGCGGAGTTACCAGCACCCTTCCCCCCAACGGCCTCCAGCACTGCAATCACATCTGATAGAGTCACAGCCGCACCAAACCTGATCCCCAAAGCACGCTCCTTCCCCACTGCTCCACCCTCACCCCCCTCACACTCCTCCCCAGCAGGCCCTTCCTCCCATGCCACGCGCTGCAGCTGCGGCACGCCCTTGATGTCCAGGAAGGTGACATGCGGCAGGGAGTCACAGCGCGCCAGGTCAGGATACACGCCCGCCGCCGTGCTGCCCGCCACCAGCCGCACCTCGCCCCACTCACTCTCAGAGTCGCTCCCTCCATGCCTGCCCCTCAGCAGCACCGCTCTCAGCTCCTCCAGACTCCTGGGCGCCACCCACGTCACCTTCCTGCTCCCTCTCCGCCCCTTCCCCTGCTGCCCCTCTGCCTCCTCTGCGCCAGCACTTGCACTGCTGGCCCACTCACCATCACTACCATCACCTGCCACGGCCTTCTCCCCCCAATCCGCCGTCTCCCCCCACCCCTGCTGCCTCCCAGTGCTCCCACACCAGCATGGCGCCTCCCACGCCCTGCGCTCCCTTCCCCGCATGCCCCTGTCGCCTGCTGGCGTGCCGCTCAGCCTCCACCTTCAGCCATGCGGGGAAGGGCGGGTCGCACAGGGGGTTGTAGCGCGGGAGGGGCCTGCCACGCGCGCGGCACACCCCCCTGCACTCACCACTGCACTTGGAGCCCCGCTGCAGCCCTGCACCCCCTTGCCCTGGCGCCCCAGCTTGTGCAGCAGGGGCGAACTCGCAGAGCCCCACCACTCTGCACGCCCGCGCCGCTGCCGCTGCAGCAGCACGTCCATGACCGCACGACCCCACCTCCTCCACATCCATCAGCCCCCCTGCTGCGCCTGCTGCACCACCTGCGCTGCTAGAGCGGCCTGCAAAGCTCTTGCAAGCATCGAGGATGGGGCGGTACCCCGTGCAGCGACACAGGTTGCCCGCCATCGCCTGCTCCGCCTCCTCCTCCGTCAGCCCTGCCACCACCTCCACTCCACCACCCGCTACAGTAGCAGGCGCAGCAGCAGCCGCAGCAGCAGCAGCAGCACTGACACTAGCATGCTCAACAGCAGCAGCGGGGGCGCGGTGGCGGCGCAGGGCGGCATAGAGGGCGATGGCGACGCCGGGCGTGCAGAAGCCGCACTGCGACGCATGGAACCCCGCCAGCCGCTGCTGCACCGCGTGAGGCACCACCGCGCGCCCGCCCTCGTAGCAGCTGTGCGGGTCGCGCTGCTGCTGCTGCTGTGGCGCTGCGTTGAAAGATGCGCCGCCAGCGGCACCCATATCCGCGCCCTGAGGCGCACCAGTGGGTTCTCTTGGGGCAGCAACTCCTGGAGAGGACTCTGAGTGGGGTGGTGGTGGCGAGAGGCAGAGACCCTCGGCGGTGGTGACAGCGTCGAGGTGCAGCGAGGCGAGTGGCAGCAGACACGCGTTGAGCGAGCGCTCGTCAATGGTGTTGGTGCACATGCCCCGCACCCACCTGAACGCGTCATGTGAGGGATGGGGAGGGGTGCGTGACAGGGGCAGGGAGGAGGGGGTGAGGGGGAGGGGGGGAGTGGGAGGCAAGGGAAGAGGATGGCGTTAAGTGGGCGGTGGTCGATGGTGTGGGCGCGCCACCATGCTCAGGGAGGGGCAAGGGGGCACGGCACGCATGACGCACGGCCGCAACAGCAGCTCAGGGGCGCACACCTTCCCCGCATCCCCAGGGGCGCGCACCTTCCCCGCATCCCCAGCGGCGCGCACCTTCCCCGCATCCCCAGGGGCGCGCACCTTCCCCGCAGCCGAGCTTGGTGCCAGTGAGCGCGGTCGTGGAGCGGAGGAACTCGCTGAGCGACATGCGCGGATCCACGTCGCGCACCGCCACGCGCCGCCCGTTCACCGCCACCACCAGCGCCGCCGCGCGGCGGCTAGAGGAGGCCGTTCCGCCGCCGCCGCCGTTAGCCGCTGTGGACGCAGCGCGCGCCATGGCGGAGAGCGGACGCGGGTGCCGTGCAGGGCGGCGCTCCTAGCATGCAGCACGCGCGTGGACGTTCACGCCGGGTTACCGCAGGTGGCGTGCGGCTGTGGTGGCGCTCGCTCTCCCGATAGAGCCAAGGCGAGGCGAGACGAGGTCAGGCGATGGGCAGCGAGGGGCGGGGAGGGAGGCGAGGGGAGGGGCGGTGCAGCGCGAGGCAAGGCAGGCGCGCAGGGAGAAGGGTGCTGACTGGGCGAGTATCCGCGCCGCCAGATTAGGAGATCTAGAGCGGCACAGCGTGTGAGAAGGATGGCAGTGCGCCGTGGAGCATGTGGAGTGGCGCAGCGTCCGCCAGTCGGGGCGGGCAAGCGGATGGCGGGCTCGTCGGCTCGTAGCAGTGGCGCGGAGAGCACTGCGGGCAGAGGGTACGGCGAGGTGGCGCGTGAAATAACGAGCAAGAGAGTGGAGGAGCAGAGTGGGCGGGTGGAAGCGTTGAAAGGGTGTGTGGCTGCCAAACGGCGTCCGGACACGAGCGCCCGCGTGCACGGCGCGGCGCTGCTCTGAGCTGCGCCTGCTGGCGCATGGCCCAGGAATGCGCGGGCGGCGAGGCGAGGACACCTCGAAGCGGGCGCTCGGGCACGTCGGGAGGGCAGGTGCCATCCGCACGGGTGATGGCAGCTGGCCCTTTCTGCCGTCACCCGTGACGCCGCTGTTTGCACGCAAGGCAGGCGCGATTTTGATGCGCGCATGGCGTGCGAGCAGGTGCAGGTGCAGCCTCGTAGAGGTTTTGGGGGAGAGCGAATCGCAGGTTGGAAACGGTCCTAGGCTGTCATACTCAATCACTCGAGGCTGTCGTCGTCGCTCGCGAGTGACACTTTGGCGCCAACCCAAGCCGCATCTGTTGGAACATTCAAACAGCCTGGTACCAGTACCCCATAAGTGCAGACCCTCTGGCACAAAGGAGCATCCGTGACATTACATTTCATGTATATTCGTTAGCTTGTCGTATTATTCACAGACATTTACAGTATAGTAATCGTCAGCACACGAGCTCAGTATAATACGGATCGCATCGTGTGGGCGCTAGTGGGAAGCCATGGCGGCGGGTGAGAGGGCATCAAGCTTCATGTCCCACACCCACCCACTCTCAAAGCGCGGACTTGCAGCCAGCAGGGACCCTGAACCAGACGCATGAGCATGCACTTGCACATGCCCATGGCCATCCTCACGCCCATGCTCCACGCCATGGCTTCCCATAGTCCCATCCTTTGAGGCGTTTGCGCCTGTTGGATTGCCGTGGGCTTGTGCTGTTGAGCCGAGCAGGGAGGCGAAGTGGGGGGAGGTGAGGGGAGGGGGGTGGGAGAAAGGCGGGGTGAAGGAGGGGGTGAAGGCGGAGGTGAGGGAGGGCGTGAGCAGGGGTGCTTGAGTGGGCGTGAAGAGTGATGAGCCATGGAAGTGATACAGCACCGGGCTCTGCTGCTGCTGCCGCTGCGGTTGCTGCTGCTGTCCGTTCTTCTCCCCGTGCTGCTGCTCAGACATTCCCTCCTGCAGTGCCGGGTCGCCTGCCCTATCTGGTCCTCCTTCCTCACTCCCGCCATGCACCCGCGGCTCCTCTTCCTTTTCTTGCTGCTGCTGCTGATTCTCCCGCACCATCCCACCAGCAGCCTCCTGCATGCTCACGCTCCTCTCCCCCGCCTGCGTGCGTCCATTCCCCACCATGCGAGTCACGTGCATGAACGGCCGGTGGATCTCAACGGTCATGGGTCGCTGGCTGCGGCACCCCCTCCTCTGCCTCGCCTTGCTGCGCCCCCCACTGCTGCCTCCCTTGCTCACCCGCACCCCCTGCTCTCTGCACTCCTCCCCGACACTAGCAGCTTCCTCGTTGCTGCCCTTTTCTTCTTCCACCGGGTGCTCTCGTGCCCTGCACTCACCACCGTGCATGAGCCTCACTCGCTTGGCAGCACTGCCACCCGCAGTCAACCCATCATCCACCACCCACTGCTGCTGCCCCGCCCTCCTTGCTGTCTGCTCTGCTGCCATGCTCTCCTCACTCCTTGGCTGCCGCAATCCCCCCCCACCACTGGCCCCCTCACATGTCCCTACCTCCATCCGCCGAGCCTGTGTGCAGCACTCCCCAACCCTCCCAGCCACACCACCATCCTGATTCACCTCACACCCCCCTACCCCTCCCTGTGCTCCATTCTGCCCGCCATCCCCCATCTCCCTCTCAAGGTCATACGAGTCCCCTACAGCCTCCACAACCTCCGCCTCCCCTTCCTCCACCTCCTCCTCTCGCTCCTCCCCTTCTTCTCCCCCCTGCTCCCCCTCCACCCCCTGACTTGTCTCGAGGCGATTCATGCCATCCACCAGCTCTCGCTCGCATGCTTCTCCACTGTCACCGCCACCACTCTCGCCGCCCCCACTGCCACCCGCATCACTGCCATCACTCCCCACATCACCACCCCCACCCCCACTGTCCCCCAAAGCAACCATCTCCCCATCCGCATCTCCCTTCCCCACCTCCCCGCTAGCCCCTCCCCCCTCCATTCCCCCACTCTCCCCTCTCTCCCTCATCTCGCCCAACACAAGTGGGCTGGTGACGTCAGCGCAGGGCATGATTGCGTCAGCAGCAGGGAGCGGAAACAGAGGCGTGGTGACGTCAGCAGTGACCTGGCGCAGGGCGGGCGGCATGCACTCCCTGAGGGCGGCACACATGCCACGTGGGCTGTCCAGGATGGCCTGCCACACTCGCCTCGCCTCCTGCAGCTGCTGCAGCCGCCGGTGTGACAGAGGTGGCTCTGAGGCTCGTACTGCTGCTGCTGGGGCAGGGTCGGGATGATGGGTGCTGGTGGGGGCGGTGGTGTGGGAGGGGTTGTGGGTGGGTGGTTGATTGGATGAGGAGGGGTTTGATGGCAGCTGCAGCGGGGGCTGCTGCTGCTGCTGCTGCTGCTGCAGTTGCTGCTGCTGGTTCTTGGGCCGCGTGGGAGGGAGGTGCACTGGCCGTGGCACCTTCAGCGGCTCCATCTGCAGTGGCAATAGCGGTTTCTGCAGCGAAGCGAGAGGCCCGAGCAGGCACAGCAGCACCAGCAGCAGGGGCAGAGATAGGGACGGCTGCAGCAGCAGCAGGGACGGCAGGAAGTGAAGGAGCAGCAGAGAAGGGGGTGGCAGCAGCAAGGGGGAGGGGAACGGGGGCAGCAGACGCACCTCTCAGCGCCCGCCTCCTCATCACCGTCCCCATGCCCTGCCCCCTCCTCACTGCCCCTGCCACCCCACTCGACCGCACCCCACCCACACCACCTGCTGCCCCACCTGCAGCATCCACACACGCCAGGCGAGCCATGCCAGTGAGGCCCCCCATACCTGCCACGCTCCCCACACGCTGCATGCCACCCACGCCTCCCATGTCATCCCCGCCACCAGCGCCACCCAGCCTTCCCACAGCCCTCAGGGGCCTCTTACCACCCACTCTCCCCATCACATCCACCCCACCTGCACCCGCTGCACAGCCTGCAGCAGCGGCGCTACCCTGACCACCCAGCGGCCTCTTGCCGCCCACGCGCCCCAGGGCGTCCATGCCGTCAGCCGCGCCCACACTCCCCATGCCCGGGAACACAGCTGGCGGCAGGCAGCGCGGCGTGGGGGAGAGGGGTGAGAGGGGCGAGCGAGCAGGCGACCACAGCAGGTGCGGACGGGCAGGAAAGAATGACGGTGGCGCTGCTGGCGCTGGTGCTAGCGCTGGTGGTGGAGGTGCCAGTGCTGGTAATGGTGTGAGTGTGCGTCGAGCCGGCGCAATGGCAGGATGCATCACCTCCACTCTTGCTGCTTCCCCTTTCTCTGCCGCACCCTCCTCCACCGCCGCCGCCGCTGCTGCTGCTGCAGTGTCTGCCAGCAGTGGCACGGGCGAGCACAGCCCCCCAGGCAGTGAGCCTACCACCACTCCGGCCAGCAACCCCGTCTCCAGCTCCCTTGCACAAACGTCACCACTGCCCTCTCCTCCTCCTCTCACATCCACAAGTCCCTCCCCGCTCACGTCCTTCTCCTCCCCATGCGTCTCCCTGCCCTCCTCATCCATCCTTCCGCCCTCTACCCGAGTCCCCCTGCCCCCTCCCACCGCGCCTGCCTCGGCCACGGCCACGGCCACAGGCAGGTGGCGGTGCAGAGGAGACACAGTGTCCCGCTCCCTGTCCCCACTGCACGCCCATACACCCGCCGCTAGGCACTCCCCTGCCAACCTCTGCGCCGCCTGCTGCCCATCCTCCGCTCCGCCACGGCCCTTCTCGCCACCTGCATCACCCTCATCTGCTTCCACACACTCCCACTCACGTCCCCGCTCCTCATGCTCCTGCTTCTCCTTCACCTGCTCGCCCTCCTCCTCCTCTATGCTCGTGCAGAACAGTGGGCGCCGGGCAGACCCAGGCGTGCGCTGAAGCAGGGGCGTGTGCGAGGCGAGGGAGGAGCGCTTGGAGATGGGCGTGCGGTCGCCCATGCAGGGCGCAGCAGCGGGCGAGGCAGCAGTGGAGGGCGAGCACAGCGTGCCCGACAGACTCCCCTCCCCGTCCACCTCGCTCCCACGCTGCTGCTGCTCCCCGCTGTGCTGCTCCCCGCTGTGCTGCTGGCTGTGCTGCAGTGTGCCGGACTGCTGCTCTGGTCCCGCACCAAGTGCAAGCACCTGCTGCTTCCGCTGCTCATCGCACGTGGACGCGGCTGCAGCAGAGGGAGCACCGGCAGTACCAGCATTAGCAGCCGCACCAGCAGGATCAGCCACCGCAGCCGCAGCAGCAGCAGCAGCAAGGTGAGCGGCAGGAGCACCTGCAATCTGTGCGCCTGGACCGTCCTCTGCCAGCGCCACGAGCAGCTCTGACTGGAACACGGCATCCACCGCGTCCAGATTCACTGAACCACACGGGGACGAGCTCTGTGGCGTGTCCAGGTACGGCGGAAGCCACAACCGCTGCAGCTCACCGCCCTCCCTCGCCCCCTCTTCCCTCTCCTGCCCCTCCCCTCGCTTCATCCCCTCCTCCCACTCTCCTTTCTCTCTTTTCTCCTCCTCGCTCCCCTCTTCCGCCTCCACCCCATCAGCTCCCTGCCACTCCATATCTCCCCCTTCGCTCCGCCGCTCCCCCATGCTGCCGCCTTGCAGCCCCAGCGCGCCTGCACCGTACTTGCAGCGGCCAGCCCCACCGCCATCGTTAGCGCACTCTAGGGATTTCGCCCCCTCGCTGTAGGGGCGGGCGTCAGAGGGGCGAGAGGGGTTTCCATCCGCGTTACAAGGCAGGTGGCTGCGCTCATGGGGAACCGCGTCCTGCACTGCATACCCGCTGCTGCCGCATAGGGGAGATGCAGTGAGGCGCTGCCGCTGCTGCTGCTGCAGGTTCACTTGCCGCTGCTCCATCCCGTGCTGATGGGAGGGCGCGTGCAGCAGCACAGTGTGCGTCTGCCCATGAGGCAGCACAAGGAGCGGGTGGGCGGGGACCCCAGAGGTGACCACCCCGTGCCTCCCACTGCCGTCCGCGTGTGCTGCTGCTGGTGCTGGTGGGTTGCCCCCGCACCGTCCCCAGCCCATGCCGCTCCCAACTGGGTTGCTCCAAGCCGTGCCACTCCCACCCGCTCCAGCGGGCACAGGAACAGCCACAGGCGCGGGCTTGGCAATGGGCATGGGCATGGGCATGGGCATGGGCGTGAGGGCTGGTGGCGCGGCAGGCACCGGTAGCGACACGGCAGATGGTGCCGATGTGCTCATGGGAGCAGCAGTGGTCAGAGCGGTGTGCGGGTGCATGGTGGGGAAGTGCGGAGGGGTGGTGGCGGGAAGGGCGGTGAGGGGAGAGGCGGTGGAGAAGGAGAGTGCCCTGCGCATGGGGGCACCACCCATGGGGTGCTGCGCTGACACGGGCACGGCTTGGATTGGCGGCAGGCGTGGCAGGGGCAGGCGCATGGGGGAAGCACCCAGCACCTGCTGCGAGCTGACTTGCCCAACCCCGTTGACCCCATTGACCCCATTGACCCCGTTGACCTGGTTGGCGTTGCCAGGCAGGCCGCCAGCAGCAGCAGTGGGAAGCGCAGCCCGTGCGGAGGCTGACCTCCCGTTCCCGTTGCCCTGCTCCTGCTCCTGCTGCTCCTGCTGCTCCTCCATGCACCTGAGCGCGCTGAGCTGGTCCAGCAGAGGCGAGCCCGCCACGCCTGCCACGTGCACCCCCCCCACTGCTGCAGCGGCAGGTGCGGGCCGAGGCATGGGCGGTATGGTGGCAGGAAGAGGCGCAGCAGCGAAGGGCGCAGCAGCAAGGGGAGCAGCGGGCGTGTGGGGTGCAGCAGCAGGAACAGCAGCAGCAGGGTGTGTGCGGGTGAGTCCGGGAGCCGCAGAGGCAAGTGGGCGAGGCACAGTGAGCAGGGAGGAGGAGGAGACGGATGCTCTGAGGTAGGGGAAGGGGGCGAGGGGCGTGGGAGCTGGGAGGGAGAGGGCAGGCAGCGAGGGCGAGTGGAACAGCGGCGGGGAGGGTTGGAGGGGCGAGGGGTGCATGGTGCTGATGCTGCTGCTGCCACTCGTGGCATACACGGCCGCGTGGGAGTGAGCTCTGGGGAACACCCGCGCGCCCACACTTGCCTCACCCGCCACTGCTGCTGCTGCTGCTGCTGGTGCTGGTGCTGGTGCTGCTGCTGGTGCTGGTGCTGGTGCTGGTGCTGGTGCTGGTGCTGGTGCTGGTGCTGGCAGCGTGGACGATCGGGAGAGGAATACAGGTGATGCTGTTGATACCGATCCTGATGCCGATGCTGCTGCTACTGCTACTGCGGGTGAGATCATGGATTGACCAGCATGCGGCACCCCCTGCTCCTCCTTCTCACCCTGCCGCTGCCGCTGCACCGCCTGCTCCCTCTCCCTCTCCGCCTCCGCCCCTCCCTCTTTCTCCCCCGCCTCGCCATCACACTCCCCAACACCACCCCCACCCACCCCTCCACCCCCTCCGCCCCCATCCTTGGCAGCGGCAGCAGCGGCCTTCACGCGTCGCTGCATCCTCTTCCGATACGAGTTCCAGAAGTTCTTGATGGCGTTGTCCGACCGACCCGGCATGTGCTGCGCCATGAGCGCCCACTTGTTGCCGAACCGCCGCTGCAGCTCGATCACCTGCCGCTGCTCCGCCTCTGTGAGCGGGCCGGGGCGGATGGCGGGGCTGAGGTGCTTGACCCAGCGCAGGCGGCAGCTCTTGCCCGAGCGCGCCAGCCCTGAGCGCTGCGCGATGGTGGTCCAGTTGCCCTCGCGGAACCGCTGCACGCACTCCATCAGCACCGCGTCCTCCTCCGCCGTCCATAGGCCCTGAGAAAGGGGATGGGGGGGGGCGAAGGGGGGAAAGGGACGGGGATGGGCGAGGGGAGGAGGGGGAAGAGGGGAATTCAGAGGACGAGCGGAGTCTAGGATCGAGCACGAAGGGCTGGTTGGCGGGGGGTGCAGTGCGGTGCACGCACGCAGCGCTGCACACAGGCGAGTAAAAGCCCGTCGCGCACCTTCTTCAGCTCGTTATCGCCCGTCGCACCACCGTCCCCATCGCCATCGCCATCGCCATCCCCGCACCCGCTGTTGCTGTTGCTGTTGCTGCTGTCCTCTTCTGCTCCGCCCGCAGCAGCCTCAGCGGCGGCGGCGGCCCTGTCGCACGCGTCGCCGTCCCTCGTGGCGTCGCCTCCCATTGGGCGACCCGATCACACGTGTCCAGCTGTGATTGGTCCACGAAACGCTCAAATTGTACACTCGGTCAGAAAATCGGGGAGGCTAGCTCAGCAGAACGCAGCACAGGACTCGTGGCAACGCCTCTGGTCGTATCCGAATCGAATTAAATCAGATCAACTTCCAAAAGTCTAAATCTGCGAGCCATCAGCGAGAGCCAATGAGGAGATGGCGGCGGGAGGCACGCACCGGGCAAGGCCGATGCAAGGAGGGGAGACTGGCGGCCAGGGAGGGCCTGCTAGTAGTCGCTGTGAATGCGCAACACTAGAGTTGTTCTACAGGCGCCATGGCACCATGCCATGCGTGCACGAATCCATGCCTGCATGACTGCACTGCTTCAGCTTCGGACGCAGAGACGCTCCGGGTGTGAGTCTCAGCTAGCACACATGCGAGCGAGCAAGCACGCACAGACCCGTGCGTCTGCGAGATATTTCTTTCAATATAACAAGCCGCGACCCCAAGCGTGGCGCACGGGTCATCTCACTACCACTCGCGCCAGCAGGGTGTGAGAAGCACCACATCGTCTCTCGGGGCAACCGGCCCGCCCGGCCTGGCTGGCCCTACCAGTACCATCGCGCGTCACCCCGCGCGCGCCTAAGAGCGCCCCATGGCGCAGAGCTGAGTTCTGCGCTCACTGCGATCGCTGCTTGCCGCGCCCTGGAAGGGACTCTCGAGGACCATCGCCGGTCGCTCCCACGGGTCAACGCCACGCGGAGACGAAACGCTCGCCGTATCCCGCTGTCCCTCGCGGCGCCCCAGGTTCCGCGGACCTCGGAGCCTCTAGAGTCGACTCAAGAGTCGCCTCGGGATCCGCGGACCTTGGAACCAACCGGACTGCACTCACGCACAGACACACACACGATGCCAGCCTGTGCCTCCCGCCCGCGCCCTCGTACGGTATCGCGAGAAGAGAGCGCAGGCGAGCGCGGATGGCTCCTCCGCGGCATGTGGATCGTCTTTCTGCCGCGCGAGGGCCAGCAGGCTCGGCGCGCAGGGGGATGCTATGCACGGCTCGGCGGAGCGGGGGCAGCATAGTGGTGCATTGCGCATGGCGCGAGCATCTACGGCGAAGCATGCACTGGAGAGGAGGGGGGGATTGGAGACGCCGAGAGAAGGGATGGCAGTGGCAGATCGCTTGCAACGCTGAACTGAATCCGCTTGCGCGGAAATATCTGCTCGCCGAGGCGCACGTGGAAGGAGAGGTGCAGCGGATGATAGGAACAACTGTCGGGCGGGCGGGAAGCAACCGTACGAGGAGAAATCGCCGCTGTACGCCCGAGACCTCGAGCGCGGCGCCTCGAGGGAAGGTCGGCGGGTGGAATGCGCATGGCGCGATCAGGGTGAATGCTACGCGAGTCTGCGGTGACCTTGTTGATGCCTTGTGGTGAGGTGAGAATGCGAAAACTGACGCGACGACGCTTCCTATTCCACTGCCATGGCTTGTCAAGTCGGGTCGAGTCGACTGTGTGGATGACAGGAACGGTCGGATCGGGTCAAAGCCAGCTGAGGAGGAGCTCAACCGCCGAGATTGAGCTGCCAGCGATAACGACGGCAGCGCGCATCCAGCCAGATTCCACCAACCAGAACGGTCGGCCAGAGTCACGCGGGAGCGCCAGCAGATGGGGCCATGCCCGAACTGAATCCTTCAATGCCCCCATATAGGCCAATCTGCTGCACTAACGAGTTTCCAAGGTTTTTTTGGTTTCCATATTTGGACACATGGTATGCATTGCTCAGTCCATTCACTTGTATGTGGAAAAAATCATGCCAGTTATTCCATAGTTGCTACGATCAGATGTTGATCGCTACCAGGATCTACTCGGGAAGGTTCGCACGCAGAGAAGTAGAGTTGGTGGGCCCTTGACCTCAATAGCAGAGTGAATGTAAAATGCTTTGAGATGAATTAAAACATGCAAATACAGCAAATATAAATATGAGTACAGGGAAGACGAAACGACCTAGCTAGCCATGTACTCTAAGGGGTACATTCCCTTATTAAAATCCATTCCCAACTGTGCGGCGCGTACAGTTACGAAACTGTTTTCGCCGAAACCATCCCGCTTGCAGCGGCCTGATGCCGTCTGCTCCGACGGTCCAGATCCACCCCAACCGTCTGACGCTTCGAGTCAATTCCTAACCGTCTGACCCTTCACGTTCGTTCTTGCTTCGATACTGCGTGCTTCTCTTTGCTGCGGTAAGGAGTGCACAGTAATAATTAAACATTACTATTCGTAACACCCCCCTTCACTCCTGGCCGTAGCTCGACTTGACCTGCTTGACCACGCCGCTGAGTTCGGAGCAGTGCTGATACTGCTGGCGTGGCAGTCGCTTCGTGAGAAAGTCTGCTGCCATGTCACCGGTCGGGCAATAGGTCAAGTTGACCTTGCCCTTGTCCACCTCGTCCTTCACGAAGAAATACCGCAGCGCAATGTGCTTGGTGCGGTTGATGAAACGAGGTTTGTTTGCAATGCGAATCGCGCTCTGGTTGTCGCAGTGAAGACGAAAGGTGGGCGAAGCTGGAATTTTCGCCTCTTGCAGGAGTTCCTGCAGGTAGAGGCCTTCGCGAACTGCTGCGGTTGCTGCGATGAATTCTGCTTCGGCTGACGACAGGGCAACCAGCTCCTGCTTCTGCGAGTTCCAGGAGATTGGTCCCGTTGGTTCCAGGAGATTGGTCCCGTCGGGATCTGCTGCATGATCGGCGTCCACATAGCCGATGAGATTGAAGGATGGGGTTGGTGCAGTTGAGTAGCACAGCCCAATCTTGGGCGTCGAAACGAAGAACTGCAGAGCGCGCTGCAGGTCCAGAAGATTCTCAGCCGTTGGTTTGCGTGAGTACTGGGCCAGCTGACTTGCGATGTAGGAGAGATCTGGCCTGCAGGTGACAGAGGCGAAGAGCAGGCATCCCAGCTGCTACTGATAAGTCTGAATCCCAGCAGGGGATAGGGCTTTGTTGTCAGGTTTGTGGTTCGGTCCAGGGGTTCGGTAGGGAGTTGAGAGGGGTGCAGGTGAAATCTTGAACCGCTTCCCTAACTCCTCTGCGTACTTAGCCGCTGAGAGGTGAATGGCCTCAGGCGCGTAGGAGATGTTGAGGCCTAGGAACTGCTTCACCTCGTAATTGCACGTGATGTCGACGCGCCCCGCCAAAGCCTTCTCGAACTGCTCGAGTAGCTCGTTGTTTGAGCCTGTGTAGAGCAGGTCGTCGACGTAGACCGTGAGGAGGATGTATTCCCCGCGGAAATCGCGGCGGTACATCCCTGGATCGTTGGGCATCTGTTTGATCCCGTAGAGCGACTTGCGCAGTTGTCACCGTATGTATGCGGCTGCTCCACGTAGATCACGGCGTCTACTAACGCGTACAGGAACGCGTTCTTCACGTCGGTCTCACGGAGTGGCAGGTGCCTTGCAGCTGCGATGGCGAGTAGGATTTGAACGGAGGTATGACGGCTGACTGGAGCAAACGTCTGGTCGAAGTCGATCCCGTGCCTCTGGTCGTAGCTTCGCACCGCCCAGCGCGCCTTGAAGCGCTCGATCGTTCCATCCGTTGCGGTCTTCACGCGGAAGACCCACTTCCCCGAAAGGATTCTTGCACCTTTGATTGCCGCACGGTCAACTAGCACCCAGGTGTCTCGAGACTCGAGCGCTTTGATCTCCGCGTCCATCGCCTCGCGCCATTCCTTGCTGTGTGGTCCAGAGAGAGCTTCGCGAGGGTTTCGGGGCTCGATGACATGTGGCGTCTTCGAGGTTGCGGTGTGAAGCCCAAGCAGCTGCAGTCCTGAAATAGTGCTGTCGTGGCGTTGTTGCGGGACGACTTCCTGCACATCGTCGTCATCGCTCTCTGGTTCAGGTGGCGCTGGTGGTGCTGCGCCTCTGCCGCTTCCGCCTGTTCCGCCCATTCCTCCTCCCGAGGAATCGTCGTCGTCGTCGTCGCTGCTGCGCCGATCTTCCCATGTGAACTCGCCCCTAGTGTCCTGCTCCAGAATTGCTGCAGCGGCTTCGTCTTCAGGCGTTGCGTAGCTGTGCCCATCATTTGCGTAGACGCGGTTCGCGTTCGTCTCCTCGTCGTGACGGAACTGTTCGAGGAAGAGGCGTTCGTAGAAAATTACGTCGCGAGCGTGGGCGGTCTTCTGACTGAGCAGGTCCAGCACGATCCACGCCTTGTACTCGTGACTGATGCCGAGGTGAATGCCCCATCGCGCGGCTGGCGAATTTGCCAATGGTTGATGTCGGCGAGCGATATTGAACCATGCGCCCCCATACGCGGAGCATGGATGTGTCCCCCTTAGTCCCGGTCCACTTGACATGCGGGGACAGGTTGCCGGCGATTGCGGTAGTTGAGCGCAGGTTATGCACCCGCACGGCGTGGTGCATCGCGTAGGTCCAGTAGATCGGCGGCAGCTTCGACTGCTTCATTAGCGCATGTACCTTCGTCATGAGCGTGCGGTTCGTCCGTTCGGCTACGCCCTGTTGTAGATGTGCATAGGGGAGAGAGATGTGGTGCTCGATCCCCTTTTGCACCAGGTAATCCTGCATCTGCCTGCTTCTGAACTCTGCCGCGCCGTCAGATTGCCAGATCTTTAGTTTCTTCTCCCCAGATTGCCGCTGCGCGTGCGCCAGCCAGAGGCGGAACACCTCGTAAGCTCTGTCGCGAGTTTCCACGTTCACGACCCACACATAGCGTGTTCCAGCGTCGATGAAGGTGAGTGTGTATAGCTCGTCGTCGACCCCGCAGTGCCCCACGTTGAGAAAATCGCTGTACACTTTGTGCAGCTTGGGGTAGCGGTTCGTTCCTGGCTCGAGCAGCGGGAACGGCTGGTGGCTCAGCGCAGCTTCGGGGCAGACGGTGCAGTTGCGTGGATGTGCGGCGCCCCTTACTTCACTGCCATCTGGGCGCAGGAGCGCTCCAGGGGCAAAGACGCCTGCGTCGATGCAGTTTCTCAGCGTCGCTGAGGGATGTCCGAGGGATGTCCGAGGCGCTGGTGCCAGAGTGCATCGTCAGCGCAAAAACCGGAGGTGCACATACAGCGCGCGCGGGCTTCCTCAGGGTCTCCGTCAGGTACATGAGCAGATTCTGCTGCTGCGTCCTCTGCAACTTCTTCTTCTGCCGCGGTAGTCAGCATCAGCGCCAGAAACTCTCTGTCGCGGATTATAGAAAGCGGAATGTTGGTCCCAGGGATGGTTCCAGGGACGAGGGTTGGTTCGCGTGGCTCGGGAGCGGGTCCATAGGCGGTGCGACGCGGGGTCGACGGCTAGTTGCCCCAGTGGATGGTGTCCCACGGATTGTGGTGCGGCGGATTGTCAGGGGGAGGTAGTGCGAGTGGAGCTCGGCGCGGGGGACGACCGAGGGGAACAACTGCGGGTGTTGCCTCAGCTTCTCCTGTTTCTTCTTCTCCCCCCCTTTGTTCTTCGCGGGAAGTCCCCTAGCCGCTGCCGTCGTCGCCAGACGCGACGCAGCATCCGCCACTTGCGCTCGCCCAGGTTCCGCCGTTGTCTCCCCATCCGCCAGTGTCGCTCGTTCCCCATCCGCCAGCGCTTCCCCACCCCCCTTCATTGGAGGCGCTTTCTTCCGCTTCGGCTCCCCACGCGCCGCAAGCGAATGTCCCGCGCGCTTCGGCGAGACTTTGCTGGCGAAGCTCCTCAGCTTCGCGGCGCGCCAGTTCTTCCTCTTGCTCCACGGTAAGCTTTGCCGTGGGGTCGCGCCAGTGGGGGTAAACCTTCAGGAACTCCTTGCGGGTGTAGGGGCGCGCTACTCCGCGCGCGTCGAAAGTTCTGCGGCGTTGTCCGCGCAGGATGCCTTCGAGCCGTTGAGAGGGTGGTCCTCCGTGTGGGCTTTGGTCGGCGCCAAACACGCGGTGAGTAGTGACTTCAAGCTCGAGCTGCGACATCCCTTCTTCTGGTGGCGCGTGGCGCTCTGCTTCAGCGATGGCGGCGAGTCCGCGGCCGGCAATTGCGCTTGTTGACGCCGTCGGCGTGTGACAATCCCTGCAGATGCCGTCTGGGCCAGGGTTATGCAGTGCCGTTTCGCGTGGGTGAGGGTGATGCGGCACCCACGGTCTCCCGTCAGGGTGCTTCCAGTCCCTGCGGTGAATGTGCTCGAAGCGCAGTGGCACGAGGTCGATTAACTCGTGCGAATCGCCGCTGCAGTCGGGGATGTCGAAGTCAAGAACATACACTCCATTCTCGGAGTGCGCTCTGCCGATCTGCTTGCGGGGGAAGGTGCGTGACTCGTAGTGCAGCAGGATATCGCGCGTCACGCGATCCGTGCTGAGATTGACGCCGCAATCCATGAGCTGTGCGGCGGACAGAAGGTTGAAGCGCAGGTTCTGGACGATCAGCACATTGTTGAGCGTGATGTGCGTGCGGCTTCCGCGTGCCTTGAGCACGACGATACCCTGAGCACTTGCGCGCAGGCGTGTGTTGTTAGCCACGGTGACGTAGGTGACTGTGGGGGTGGCGACGGCGTTGGATATGTAACGCTCCGAGCCCACCATGTGCTGGCCGCAGCAGCTGTCCAGGTACCAGGTGTTGTAGCGCTTGTTGTCGTCACGTGCGAGCAGCGCCAGTCGCGGCGTGACGATGTGCGGAGTGTCAAACTTCAGAAATTGCTCGCGAGAGAGCGAGTCAAGTGGCGCCACCCGCATGTCAGGTACGTGCGGGGGACTCTCAAGCAGCGGGACTGGGAGATTCCAGTCCTGGTCGTCGTCGTCGGTGAAGTCGTGACGCGGGCTGAACGGATTGTTGTTGTTGAATGCGCCAATGGGGTGCGGTGCTGGCTCAGGTGAAGGTGAGCGCACGCGGCGACGACGCGACTCGCCCGTCATGGCCATGTTGCTCATGACGTTGCGTACTGGGGCAGTCGGTGACGGCTGCTGCTGCTGATGCTGAACTGCTGGGTTCAGGTTGCGCGCGGGTGGGGGTTGATACCCCTGGGCTGGACGCACGTCGCCTCGTGCGTCTTGTCGGCCGGACCAGGTGCTCAGATTGGTCTGGCGAGGGCAAGATCGGTGCTTGCATCGATCTGCCAGATGCCCGAAGTTCCTGCAGATTTTGCAGTAGAGGCGCCTCGGCCGTCGCTCTTCGTTGTTGTCGGCGTAGAAGGCGAGCCGTTCTCTTTCTCGTCGTGGCGCTGGTCGCTGCTGATCCATATCCCGTTGTTCGACGAGAAGTGCGGCGCAGAGGGCGGCCTCCGAGATGACCCCCTGCTGTCGGAGAAGCGCCTTACAGGGCCGCCACTATGGGCCGAGCCCTTGAAGTACAATGTTCACGAAAATTTCTTCGAAAATCGAACTTCCTAGCTTCACGATTTGATCGCGAAGGCTCCGACAGCGATTGATGTAGCTGTTGACCTTCTCCCCTGAGACCATTTTGGTCTCCAGTAGCTGCTGAAGCAGCCGGCTTGATGAAACGGAGTCCTTCGGCTGATACACACCGTTCAGGTGGCGCCAAGCGTCGAGGGCTGGGGCGGCCGATGTCTTGTACGATCGGATGTTCAACTGCTCCGCCGGCGACATGTTGCGCAGGAGGACTCCGTACGCCATCAGGGACTCGTTGTAGTAGCGAGTCCTGGCGTCGTCGGTGTCCTCAGCGGGTTCCGCGTAGCTCCCGTCGAAGTAATGGAAGATTTGGGCGTTCTGCAGCAGGAGCTCCAGTTCGAAGCTCCAGGTATAGAAATCTCTGCCGTCAAAGCAGGTACTTGTCTTTATTTTTGATATGCTGAGAAACCTTGATTGTGCAGAGAGAATTGCCTCTTCACTGGGATGGGAAGTTTTCGGGGTTGAGCCATTTGTGTTGAGGGAGAAGGTTTGCGAGACGGCGTTCTGACCAATTGGGGCCGGTTGAGAAGGTTGCGAGGATGTTCCCGCATCGCCGTTCCGCAATGTTTGGAGCCCTTGCTCCAGACTGGTGAGTCGCTGAAGAAGTTGTGCGAGGACTTCGGTGCCGATCGTCGTCGTGTTCTCGCTTGTCGCAGCCGGGTTGGGTTGCGCTTCAGCCGTCAGATTAGTCTGACCACCAGATCCTCCGGCCATTCTCACACGCGATCGTGTGCCGGACGCCACTTTCCGAATGTCGCAATTTTCGGGAGTGGCAGTGCGAAGGATTCCCGAGCCGCTCTCATACCATGCGACGATCAGATGTTGATCGCTACCAGGATCTACTCGAGAAGGTTCGCACGTTGAGAAGTAGAGTTGGTGGGCCCTTGACCTCAATAGCAGAGTGAATGTAAAATGCTTTGAGATGAATTAAAACATGCAAATACAGCAAATATAAATATGAGTACAGGGAAGACGAAACGACCTAGCTAGCCATGTACTCTAAGGGGTACATTCCCTTATTCAAATTCATTCCCAACCGTGCGGCGCGTACAGTTACGAAACTGTTCCCGCCGAAACCATCCTGCCTGCAGCTGCCCGATGTCGTCTGCTCCGACGGTCAAGATGCGCTCCAACCGTCTGACGCTTCGAGTCAATTCCTAACCGTCTGACCCTTCGCGTTCGTTCTTCGATACTGCGTGTTTCTCTTTGCTGCGGTGCGGAGTGCACAGTAATAATTAAACTATTACTATTCGTAACAATAGTCACTTGCACTACCACTGTCATATACCTCGCTCTCATTCCATGCGTGCTCTATGCTAGCTTGCCTCCCACCACCTCTCTTTTTTCCACTCCTCTCCTTTCTCCTCCATAACTGTCAGACGGTCAACAATCAAAACGCGTGCATTTGGACGTGAGGCAAAACTGTAAGTTATCACCACCCGTGCGATTTCTAGGGGAGCCTAAGAGGGGCTTGTAGGATGTGGAAGGGACGGTCACCCCTCATTCTCTCTCTCAGAGGCCCCTGCCTCTGCCAGCCCATTGGGACGGACCTGCATACGCACAGCAAAGTGAGGGCGCCAGGCAAGGTGCAGGACATGGTGGTGGTGGAGAGTGTGATGGACCACGTGTCATGTCATGTCATTTGTTCCACCTCCAATCCAGCACAGCGAGGGCGCTCCAATGCCCGTCCCCCTCTCTTGCCTTCCCACCTCCTCTCTCATCTCCTATCTTCTTCCCCTCCCTGACCACACTCCCTTTCCTAATGCTCATCTGCTCCCGCTGCAGCTGCCGCTAATGTTGTCATTCCCAGCCGCAGCTCCACTTTCCCCTGACCCATAACACTGTGAGGGAAGCAGCGCTGCTGCGGTCGGTGACAGTGACAGTGATGCCAACTGTAGCACCAGCAGCGGCACCTTATATCCTGGCAGCGAAGCAGTGGAGGAAGAGGGGGATAATGAGGAGGAGGGCAAGGAGGAGGATCCGGAGGATAAGTAGGAGAACCAGGTCGGGGATGAGGATGAGGGTGCTGTCAACGGGAATTGTTGTTTGGCCCCGTCCTCGCTTGGGCGGAGCCGACCTCGTGGTCGGTTGTGCGGGGGGAATGCAGCCGACCTGCAGCAGTTGGCACGGGGGCCACTGCAAGGGCATGGAGCTGGTGGGCGTCTGGTTGCAGGGCGCCGAGCAGGTGGACGCCGACCAGGGCGACTGCTCGGCGTCATGGGGGCCTGGATGCCGACCAGGGCGTTTGCACGGCGTCCTGGAAGGCTGGACGCCGAGCTGGGATTCCGCTCGGCGTCCTGGGCGCCTGGACGCCATCTTGATCCTTTGCTCGGCGTCCTGGGAGGTGGGACGCCGACCTGGGGGTCTGCTCGGCGTCCCGGGCGCCTGGACGCCGACTTGGGCGCCTGGACGGCGTCCTGGGCGAGTGGACGCCGACCAGGACGCCAGGACGCCGACCTGGGGGCGACGGGCTTGGCGTAGCCGGCGTCTGGCTGAGCTGGACGACCAGGCGGGGTTGCCCGGTCGACCGGGATACCCGGGCGACGTGTGCGAAGGTCGCCGGGGAACGGTTTCGGCGAGGACGACCTCGGGGGTGGTATCCCGAGGTCGACGTGGCTGATGGGCGCCGTCACGGGCGGGAATGTCTGCGCTGGGCACGTGACGGGGAGTGGGACGCCAACTAGCCACGCACACCTGCGAAGCAGGTGCACCGTTGTCCTGCGGGTGCAACGCTGTGCAGCCGACTTGCTGCAGCGTTGGCACACCGTGGACTTGCAACGTTGGCGCGCCGCATCTCTGCAGCGCTGGAGCGGTGCGAGCATTGCTGCGCTGGAACGCGGTCGACCGTGCTACGCTGGAGGTCGACCAGCAGCTGTGCTAGCTCTGATGTAGCCTTGCATGCCAATGTTGTTGCTATCATTCTGAACCTTTGTTGTGATGTTTTCCTAGTGAAACTCTTGCCAATTCTCCTCGTGAACTAGCAAGTAGTGTGCGCACAAGGAAACGACTAAGTGAACGAACGCAGAGATCCCTCTCACATACGTGCCTTCCCCGCAGTAAGGCTCCGGTTGTAGCAGTTATCTCCGCAGGTGCGATAGCACAGCGAGTGTGGGGGGGGCCGAAGGCCCTTGCGAGCTACAACATGTGGGCAGAAGCAGGGGAGGAGTTCAACGCTGCACATGTATGGCGCAAGCGGGGCGTGGCCATGGCGCCCGCGCTCTACCACGTGCCGCTGCTCGCCAAGCCCGCACGCTTGACGGTGTTTGGCAACGGGTCGGTGGTGGTGGAGGCGGGCGGTGTGGAGATGGGGCAGGGGCTCTCCACCAAGCTGCGCCAGGCTCGGCTTCAACTCCCTTTGGAGTGGTACCGCTACCAGCAACAGGACGTTGGCAGGGGCTGTGGCAGCTGGAGCGGCAGCACTGCTGGCAGTGGCGGCTGCAGTAGTAGTGGCAGCAGCGGTGGGGGCAGTGGTGGGGGCAGTGGTGGAGAACGACAGCGTGGCGATGGGCAATGCGGGCATGATGGCTGCCAGCTCCACCTCTGAAGCCTCCTGTGCCGCCAAGGCTAAAGGCGCGCCGGCGGGTGAGGAGGGAGAGCGGGATTATTGAAGGGGAGTCAGGAGTGGGAGAGGGTGATGTGGCGGTGGATGAATCTGACGTGGCGGTTGAGGAGGGCGGCGTGGCAAGCTAGGAGAAGGTGGCAGCGCAGGCCAAGGCCATGGAGCTAACGCTCTCAGCGTTGGCGTACTTCTAGCCCGACCCCTCGCACGCCTCCTACTTCACCTTTGGTGCCGCTGCCACAGAGGTACGTCGCCCGTGTGGCTGCTGATGAGTGAAAAAACGAAGCATGCACCAGATCGTTGCGCCTCTGCAAGCCTTGACAAAGTCTCTTTTCTGCTCACCCTCGCACTGTCTCCTTCTATCTCTCTCCCTGCATGACCAATGGAGTGGCAGGTGGAGGTGGATGTGCTGACGGGGAGTGGCAGTGCAGCATGCTGACATCCACCATGACTGTGCACGCAGCCTCAACCCTGCTGTCGATGTTGGCCAGGTACACGCGAGTGCGCACCATATGCGTGCAATGTTCAATTTCTCCACGCACACCCCTCTATGCTTTCAACGACCGGTCTTTCCCCACACATTGTGTTTCTTGTTGAAGTTTCTTCCCTCTTAACTGCCATCATACTCGTGCCCACCCATCAACTATGTGTATCCGCTCCATTATCTCTCTCACCCTCTCCCTTGCCCGCTTTCTCCTCCCCCCCCCCCCCATGTGCCAAGTGGAGGGGGCATTCGTGCAGGGGCAGGGCTTCTTCGCCACGGAAGAGGTGCTGGTGGACGAAGCTACCGAGAAGCCGCTCTCAGACGGCACGTGGGCGTACAAGGTGCCATCATTAGACACCGTGCCCCGTCAGCTCAATGCCTCCCTGCTGCACAGCTCTGCTAACGAGCGTCACCGCTGATGGAGTGTTAGTCGTTGCTGGTGGTGGGCCCGGTGAGTCTGGAGTAGCTTTTCCTTCAGGAGCCATGATGATGCAAATTTTGTAATGTATTGAGTAATTTTATAAGGAGGTTGTTATGTGAAGAACAAGAACTTGGCAGGTCTTATAATCCACTCTAGCTCTCATACCATGCTGATATAACCTAAGGATCAAGTGGATAGGATAAGCCTGCTAAGTTAAGAGGAGTCAGAAAAGTCTCTTGTTGTGACCCTGTTGAATAGAAGTTGAAAGAGAACAAGATGATTATAAGATAGGAGTACAAGAGATTAAATAGCAGACTAGCTAGCCATGTACTCTAAGGGGTACATTCCCTTATTAACTGTATTACATAGCTATAGTAACCGCGACGATTGCTGTCCTTCGACAGTTACCATGTTGCAGCGAGCAACTGTCGCGCGGTTACTGGATGGTCAAGGGTCACGACCGTTGACTTTCCTGAACGGTTGACCTTCGGGTGACCCTCGACCTTCCGCATGCTCTATATGAGCTATTGCGGTACTGATACAGTGGAATGCCTTCGGGAATGCTTATGATAATCTTTCAGTTATTCCAACAGTACAGATATGTCAGAATTATATTATTGTAACTGCATGTAGATCTAGCAGTAGTGTAGTTATTGCATTCTGTTTGGTGGTTTACCCCTTTTCCTCCTATTTGTACTCCAAACTCTATAGTGAAACCCCTCTTTCCTTGCCTAAACTCTCTCGACACTTTCTCCTCTTCACCCTAGCATGGCTCCTCACCTCTAGCTACTATCTTGACATGGTTTCAGAGCTGGTTCTTTCCTAGAACCTTCATTTTTTTTTTTTCAGAAACATGGGCCCGCCCTTAATGCAGCGCGAAATGCGCTATTTTCTTCGTCCCGTCGCGCCCTGCGCCCGTCTGATTCGTCGCCCCGCGGCCCCCCATTTCGTCGCCCCGCGGCCTCTGATTCGTCGCCCCGCGGCCCCCCATTTCGTCGCCCCGCGGCCCCTGATTCGTCGCCCCGCGGCCCCCCATTTCGTCGCCCCGCGGCCCCCGATTCGTCGCCCCGCGGCCCCCGTTTCGTCGCCCCGCGCCCCCCCCCCCCCCGTTTCGTCGCCCCGCGGCCACCCGTTTCGACGCGCCGGGGCCCCCCGTTTCGTCGCCGCGGACGCCAGCGCCGGCGGGCGCCAGCACCAGCACAAGCACCAGCGACGAGCGCCAGCGCCGGGGCCGGCTCCCAGCGCCAGCAGCCCACGCCAGCGCCGGCAGCGGGTGATTCCGCCCTTCCCACCCGCCCTCCCTTCCGTCGTGGAGGGGGGGGGGGTTGGGGGGGGGGCGGGTGTGAGGAGCCTGCCGCTCCTCCCTCCCTTCCCTCTTCCTCTCTCCCTGCAGCAATTGTTGCTGTGAGGGGGGGGGGGGGGGGGGGGAGAGAGGTTAAGGGGGGATGAGGGAGGGTATGAGAGAGAGTGGCAGAAGCAGCAGCCCTGCATTTGCAACTGCCACCCCCTGCTACTGTGGCACCTCCAGCTGCAGCCCCTGTTGCCACTTAATTCGTCTCTTTCGTTTGCTGCTGTTGAGCGGCAGGTGCTGCCGTTGAGCCTGCTGTGCCGCCGCTCGTTGCCGCCGCACGCCGCTCTCCAGGCGACCTGCGCCACATGCACCTTTCTTTCGTTTCTGTATTGGCTAAGGGGTTTCTGCAGCTGTCTCTGCCACCACTGCACTGGTTGTCATTGCTCTTGCGTGCTACTGCTTTGAGTACACTTGCAGGTTGTGATTTGCACTTTGCTATTCCTGCATGCAGTTAAGGGGGGATGTCAGAATTATATTATTGTAACTGCATGTAGATCTAGCAGTAGTGTAGTTATTGCATTCTGTTTGGTGGTTTACCCCTTTTCCTCCTATTTGTACTCCAAACTCTATAGTGAAACCCCTCTTTCCTTGCCTAAACTCTCTCGACACTTTCTCCTCTTCACCCTAGCATGGCTCCTCACCTCTAGCTACTATCTTGACAAGATACTATATAGTTTATGAGCTTTTGAGCGGGATTTTTACTAAAACCATTTTGCCAAATGCTCATACAGTAGATCACATGGATCTGCATCGATGCTATAAATTCCACATCACAACTATACATTTGATCTTTTGTGGTTATATGAACCCTACTTGTGCATTTTTCATTTCATAGTGTAGCCACCAACCGAACTAATATTTGGAGGCTTTGAAGAGCACAGTGTAGAGGTGTACAGCAAAAACCTCTACAGCAAAAACCTCGCTTCCAGACCTCGAACTCAGGTACGTACGCGAACCTGCCTCTACGTTTCTCATAACAGAACTGTGTCGCTATTTGTTGGGGTCCGAGGCAAGCTGCTCTTGGTAGGACAGCTTCGCCATTCCCAAACCACTGGGGCGTGGGCAGCCCCCGAGTGCGTCGCAAACGCAACGGTCTCATCTAGGGATTTCCGCGTTTGCTTCGGTGTGGTTGGTTGGTACGTGTGCTTTGGGGTTGTCGGGCTCACCCAGCTCCTCCTCCAGCCTCCTCCGTTTGACGTTGTCTTGTCGTCACTTCCCTATCAGTTGCAGTAGTGTTTCATAATGCCCTTCAAAGGCGAGCAGCGCATACTGCTAATTAGGTTGCACCAGGGAGGTGCTGAGGAAAAGTCGGGTTTTGTAAATATTTATTAATTAATTTTAAGGTGTTGGCTCTACGTGAAGGTGACTAACAACTAATTTCCAAAGCCCGTTATCGCGGAATTGGGTGACGTGCATTAACTTAATATCAATGGTTACACAGCAACGTTAGTGTATGCAAAGCGCGAAGCATGCGCGCCTTTAAGGTTTATGCCCTTAAGACTGTTACCAGTTGAAATTTCGCTTTGAGATTAGGCAAGAAACTGTTACTCTCTTCAAGACGTTGAGCAAAAGGACATTAGTGCCTGCCGAACTAATCCGTCATGGATGGCGACGGATCGGCGAAAAGTGGTGACGGCGATGGTCACAAGCCGTACGAAGAAGGCGAGGATGAATACAACGAGGGAGATGACATGTACGGAGACGAGGGTGATTATGGCGAGGAGGAAGGTGGTCCCGAGGGTTCAGGAAAAGGACGGCCGCACCCCCCTGGCGATGGGCTTCACGAGGGGGGCGGGGGCGACGACGAAGATTACGGCGAGGAATACGGCGAAGAGGACGGCGAAGGAGAATACTACGAGGAGGAGGCGGGTGGTGAGGGGCAGAAGGAGGGAGGCGTGAAGGGCGAAGGAGAGGGGGAGTACGAGGGGGAGGAGGGGGAGTGGGACGGTGAAGGCGAGTATTACGACGAGGAAGGTGAATACGTGGAAGGGGGCGGTGAGGGTGGAGGGGAAGGAGCTGGCGAGGGAGAGGAGCACTACGAGGGCGAGGAGGGTTACGGCGAGGGCGAGGAGGGGTACGTCGAGGGCGAGGAGGGGTACGGCGAGGGCGAGGAGGGTTACGGCGAGGGCGAGGAGGAAGGGGAGTGGTACGGGGAAGAAGGCGAGGGGCACGCGGAAGGCGGGGAGCACGCGGAAGGGGAAGAGTATGGTGAAGGGGGGGAATACGGGGAAGAGGGAGAGTGGGATGGAGAGTATGGTGAAGAGGGTTATGGGGAGGAGGGGGAGTACGCGGAAGAAGGGGGAGAGTACCCGGAAGAGGGGGGAGAGTACGCGGAAGAGGGGGGAGAGTATCCGGAGGAAGGGGGAGAATACGCGGAAGAGGGGCGCGAAGAGGAAGGTGGTGGTGATGTTCATGCGGAGGGGGCAGAGGGGGGCGAAGTTGCAGGAGAGCTGCAGGGGGAAGGGGGGGATATGTATGGGGCAGGGGAGGATATGCACGGGGAAGGGGAGGAGATCCACGGGGAAGACGGGGATATGTACGACGACGAGGGTGAAGGGGCGGGGGAGGACGGAGTGGAGGAGCAAGGCGGAGGAGGGGGTTTGGGGAGGGGCAAGAAAGGTAGCGGCAAGGGCAGCGCGGACGGGGCTGAGGGCGGAACAGAGGAGGCTGATGAACGGTTGAGGGAGGACGATATGCACCCGGAGGAAGAGGGGGGTTACCCGGAGAAAGAGGGAGAGTACCCGGAGGAAGAGGGGGAATACCCAGAGGAAGAGGGGGAATACCCGGAGAGGGAATACCCAGAGGAAGAGGGGGAGTACCCGGTGAAAGAGGGTAAATACCCAGAGGAAGAGGGGGAGTACCCAGAGGAAGAGGGGGAATACCCGGAGGAACAGGGGGAATACCCGGAAGAAGAGGGGGAATACCCGGAAGAGGGGGAGTACCCAGAGAAAGAGGGGGAATATCCGGACGAAGAGGGGGAATACCCGGAGGAAGAGGGGGAATACCCGGAAGAAGAGGGGGAGTACCCGGAGAAAGAAGGGGAATATCCGGACGAAGAGGGGGAATACCCGGAGGAAGAGAGGGAGTACCCAGAGGAGGGGGAGCAGGAAAGGGAGGAATCGGGGGTGCACGAAGGGGAGGGGGGGCTGCATGAGGAGGACAAAGAGGGGGAGGCAGAGGGGGAGGCGGAGGAAGGATTGTCGCGTGCAGGTGGCGGCGAGGAGGAGGGCGCGAGGGCAGTGCTGTCGGAGGGGGAGGAGGAGCGCGCTGACGCAGCAGTGGAGCAGGGGCAGAGGGTGGATGCGGATACGGCGAGTAAGGGCGAGGGGGTTGCTAGCAAGGCACGCGGCGAGGAGAGCGATGCAGAAGATGCGGATGATGGGGGAGCTGGCGGGGCGGAGGGGGCGAGCGCGGAGGGAGGGGATGAGCGCGCGGACAAGGGCGGCGAGCAGATGCTTGGAGACGACGATGAGGGCGCTGGGGTGGCGGAGGGGGAGAGGGAGCGGGATGGGGAGGGCGGGGAGGAAGGGGTTGAGGACCGTGACGAGGACGCTGAGGCTGAGGGAAGGGACGTTGCAGGCCGCAGTGCTGGTGAGGGCAGCGATGAGGAGGGTGATGGGCGCAGTGAGGGCTGGGAAGGGTCACGCGGAAGGGGAGGCAGTGAGGACGAAGGGGGCGAGGGGGCGATGGGGAGGCGGAGGGGGAGTGAGGATGGCGGGGATGGGGAGGGAAGGGGCGGGCTTTACAGTGATGATGAGGAAGGGGGGTACGGTGGACAGCGAGGGGAGGGGAGGGGCGATTACAGCGAGGATGAGTACAGCGACGAGGAGGATGGGAGGAGGGCACGGCGGCCCCTATACAGTGACGAGGAGGATGAGCGGGGGCGGCGGAGGGATGGCGGCCGCAGATACAGTGACGATGAGTACAGTGACGATGACAGGGGGTATGGGCGACAACGCGACAGGCGCTCTGGTGATGATGAGGACGAGGACGAGGAGGAAGGCGAGGGGTACAGGCGGAGAGAGCAGTATAGTGATGAGGAGGACGAGGGCGAGAGGAGGAGGAGAGGAGGAGAGCGGTACAGTGACGAGGAGGAGGAGGAAGAGGAGGAGAGGTACAGGAGGCGAGGCGGGAGGTATAGCGAGGACGAGAGGTCGGAGGGTGCAGACGAGGAGGCCGCGGAAGGAACAGGAGGAAATGAAGAGGGAGAAAGAGCGGATGGGGAGGGCGCAGAAAGGGATGGAAAGGGAGGTGCGGGTGCGGTGGATGGTAAGGGCGCTGGGGAGGGCGGCAATGAAGAAGGCATTTCGGGTGACGCAGAGGGTGGTGAGATGATGGCGCAGGAAGAGGCGCGCGGTGAGGAGCAGGCGGGAGTGCAAGGCAAGGGCACACGCCCCCAGGAGCAGCGTGAGGGGGAGCTGGACACGGGGGAGGATGCAGGGGAGGAGGAGGGCACGGATGTGCACCAGGAAGAGGGGGAGAGGGAAGGGGCGGAGAGTGCCGGGGAGAAGAAAGGTCCGGGGAATGACGTGAGTGGCGAGGAGGAAGAAGGGATGGACGAAGAAGGGGCTTCTGATGCTGATGGCGGCGTGGTCATGCGAGAGGATCGACCAGGGGAAGAGGAAAGGGACCTGTTCAGTGATGGTGAGGAGAGAGATGCACACAGCGAGGAGGAGAGGGATATGTATGGCGATGGGGAGAGGGATGTGTATGGTGAGGGCGAAGGGGAGATGCAAAGTGAGGAGGAGAGGGATATGTACGGTGAGGAGGATAGGGATGCACACAGTGAAGAGGAGAGGGATATGTATGGCGAAGAGGAAGGGGAAGCGCAAATGGAGGAGGAGGGGGATATTTATAGTGAGGGCGAAGCGGAGATGCAAAGGGATCAGGAGAAGGATACGTATGGCGAGGAGGAGAGAGATATGTATGGTGAAGAACCTGAAGGTGTTGAGAGGAGTGAGGATGGGTTTGAGGGAGGCGAGAGAGAGGAGGCAGAGGGGGAGGAGGGAGAGGGAGAGGGAGAGGAAGGCGGATTTGGGAGGGAAGGGGCGGACAAGGAAGGGGCTGACAGGGGAGGAAGTGATTATAACGAGAGTCCACGAGCTGATGGAGGAGGTAGGACGGTGAGGGATGGGGGGGACGAGGAGGAGCAAGATGAGGAAGGGGAGCAAGGGGAGGGGCGTGAGGAGGGGTTTGAGAGAGACGAGGAGGAGGGCGAGGCAGACGAGGGGAGTGAGAGGGGAGCAGGAGCTGATGTTGAAGGGATGGATAAGGAAGGGGATGATTATAGAGAGAGAGGGGAAGAGCTCTATGACGAGGACGAGGAGGATGGGCCGAGTGGAGGCATGGATGGCAGGCGAGGGGGGATGAGGGAGGAGGAGGACGAGGAGGAGGGGGAGGGGCTGTACGGTGACGAGGATGAGGATGAGGATGAGCGCTCTCCTCGTGAGTTTGGCGGGAGCGAGGGGCTGGTGGGCGAGGAGGGCGCGCAGAGGGATGGCGACCTGGGGGAGCAGGAGGAGCTGTACGGAGAGCAGCATGAGGAAGGGGAGGGAGGGGTGGAGGGAGAGGAGGGGGTGGAGGGGGAGGAGGGGTTGGAGGAGGCCGGAGAGAGAGATGATGTGTCTGAGGAGGAAGGGTTGACACCGCGGGTGTTGAGGGGCAGTGAGCAAATGAGCGTGGGGGAGGAGGATGGAGAGGAGGAGGGAGAAAAGGGAAGAGCGAGTGAGAACGAGGAAGAAGAAGGCGCAGATGAAAGGGAGGAGGTGTTGCGCACGCCTGATGTGCTGTCAGAAGAGGAGGGGGATGGCGAGGCGCCCAGGCACGCACGGCGGCGCGGAGAGGGCAGCGAGGACGAAGAGGAGGAGGAGGAGCGGAGGAAGGGGAGTGAATGGGACAGCGAGGAGGAGAGGGAGAGGTCTGTGGTGGGGAGTGAGGAAGGGGAAACTCCCAGGGCGATGGGGGGAAGGAGAGGGAGAGGGAGGCGCAGAGAAGGAGAGGAGGATGAGAGCGACGGAAGTGAGTATGGCAGGGGGCCGCGGGGAGAGGGGTACAGCGATGACGAGAGGTACAGCGCGCGTGGTAGTGAGAGGGGCAGTGAGAGGGGCAGGGGAGACTATAGTGACGAGGAGAGGTACAGGGGCCGGTATGGTGAGGACGAGGAGTTGAGTGATGAGGGCAGTGAGTACAGGCGTGGCCAGGCGGGAGGCAGGGATGGGTATGGTCGCAGGGCAAGAGGGCTGCATGGGGAGGAGGGGAGGAGTGAGGAGGGGTCGGAGGTGGCAAGTGATGTGGATGGGGAGGAGGTGGTTGGCAGACGTAGCGAGAGTGGTGGAAAGGGTGCGGGGCGTGGGGTGGGTGGAGAGGAGGAGGCGGACGGTGAGGAGGAGAGGGAGGAGGAAGCAGATGAAGGAGGGGTTGATGGGAAGGAGAAGGCCGCGAAGGAAGATAATGAGGGTGGGGACGAGAATCAGGAGGCGGAGGGGGAGGAGGAGGAGGAGGAGGACCGGGTGGGTGGAGGGAAGGTAGAGGGGAAGAGACGTGTGCGGTTCACAAAGGAGGAGGAGCATGAGGTGTGGGAGATAGAGCGCGCGAGTGACAGGGATGGGGAAGAGGAGGAGGAGGAGGGTATTGATGATGATGATGCGGGCAGGGGAGAGGACACGAGGCAGAGGAGGGCGGAAGGGAGTGTGGAGGGGGAGAGTGAGGGCGAGGGGAGTGTGGATGGGAAGCGGAGGGAGAGGCGGATAGTGTGGCGAGACGAGGTGGGCAATGAGCTGGAAGAGATGCAGCGAGACGAGGCGGATGAGGGCGAGGGCGACGAGGGGCCGCGGGAGGAGCATGAGTGGGGGAGCGACGAGGAGGATGAGGATGGCAGGGTGAGGGAGGCGCAGCGCAAGGTGGGTCCGCATGGGGCAGAGGAGGAGGTGGAGGGCGAGGAGGCGGGGAGTGGCGGGGAGAAGAAGTGGCGAGAGGAGGAGTTTGGGAGAGGCAGAGACGGTGAGGAGGACGAAGAGGATGAATATGAGGAGGGCGTGGAGTCAGGGGTTCGATTCGGCAGGGGGGAAGACCTATTCCCTGTTGGGGGGCATGGGGAGGACGAGGAGGAGGAGGAGGAGGAGGAGGGGGAGGAGACGCGGAGAGGGGAGGAGGAAGATGAGGATGAGATGCCTTACACTCCCCAGACACCTGAGTTCATGGGACGTGAGCAGATGCGCGGGGTAGGGTTTGCACGGCGAAGAGGGGGTGATGGTGGTGGGGACGAGGAGGATGAGGAGGGATCAGAGAGAGACGACGGGTCGGACATGCACGAGAGGGACAGTCGTGGGGAGGGGGAGGAAGGCGAGGAGGAGGGCAGTGTGGAGGGGAGTGTGCAAGGGTCGCGGGTTATGAGGCGCGGGGTTGGGCTGCTTGGCAGCGCCACCAGCATGGGAGAGAGCTCAGAAGGCGGCGACCTGTTCCCTGTGTATGATGATGACGAGGAGGGGGAGGAGGGGGAGGATGGGCATGGGGAGGGAGGGAGGAGGCGAGGCGAGGAGAAGCTGAGTATAGAGGACGGGGATGAGTGGGACAGTGGCGAGGAGGGCGCAAGCGACCATGGTGGCAGGCGGGGTGGAAAGGGAGCATGGCGGGGGGAAGAGATGGGGGGGGAGGACGAGGGTGGGGAGGACGAGGAGGAAGGGGAAAGGGAGGGCAGGGAGGTGGAGACGGGTCGAAGCAGAGGAGCGAGTGTGGGAGCGGGCGGTGCGTTCCCCAGGTCGGCATCGCAGAGCCTCCAGCGCAGCAGCAAGTACATGCGCGATGTGATGCACGAGATGCAGGCTGAAGAGGACGAGGCGGAGGGGCAAGGCGGGGAGCGAGAGGGAGAGGAGATGGGGGAAGAGGATGAAGAGGAGGGAGAGGAGGGAGAGGAGGGGGACGAGGAGATGGAGGCGAGAGCAGGGGGGTTGAGCGGCAGGGCGGGGGGTGGGGGGGCGCGGTCGCTGCTGCCCAAGTCGGCGTCGCAGTCGAGCAGCCTGCAGCGCAGCGGCAAGTTTGAGCTTGACTTCCTGCACGACCTTGAGGGCGAGGCTGGCGGCTTCGCACGCTCCGATGATGATGAGGGGGAGGGGGAGGGGGAGGGGGAGGGGGAGGGGGAGGAGGAGTGGGATGAGGAGAGGGAGAGGGGAAGGGAGGAGGATGAGGAGGGGGTTGAGAATGGCAGCATGGGAGGGGGCAGTGGAGAGGAGGCAGAGGAGGAGTATGAGGAAGGCGAGAGGGCAGGTGTTGATGTGGGGTTGCGAGGAAGGGGTGAGGCGAGGCGGGGCGAGGAAAGTGACAGTCGTGCGTCTGCGCGGTCCCTCTTCCCCAAGTCGGCCTCTCAGAGCCTGCAGCGCAGCAGCAAGTATGTCAGCGACCTGCTCAGCGACCTCGACCTGTACGCTGATGCCCCAGCGCAGGCTGTGGGCGCGGGCGCGGGTGACGGGGGGCAGGGAGGGAAGGGGAAGACGAGGGGCAGGGAGGCAAAAGGAGGTCTGCAGCGCAGCAGCAAGTACCTGACTGGGGGGATGCTAGAGATGGGGGAGGAGGGCGAGGAAGGGGAGGATGAGGTGGGTGAAGAGGAGAGGGGGGGCGAGTGGGGCAGGGGCAGGGGCGAGGATGGTGGGCGGCAGGCGGCGATGGCCCGCTTCCCCAAGTCGCAATCGCAGAGCCTGCAGCGCAGCAGCAAGTACATGAGCGACCTCATGGGCGAGCTGGGCTCGCAGAGAGGTGCGGGCAGTAAGAGCCGTGATGATGGCTCCGGCGGTGGTGGGCTGAGGAGCCGGGCGTCTGGCGGGCTGGAGCGCAGCAGCAAGTACGTGAAAGACCTCATGGCGGAGCTACGGGAGGAGGAGGAGCGAGGAGAGGGGCATGAGGAGGGCGAGGAGGAGGAGGATGCGGAGGGTGGTGGTGGATTTGGCAATGGCAGTGCGAGAGGCAGCAGTGTGGGAGGAGGGGCAGGGGGGCTGCACAGAAGCACCAAGTATGTGAAGGATCTGCTGTCTGACCTGGATCTGTATGATGATGACGTGGCTGCCCAGGCTGCTGCCGACGCTGCTGCAGCGCTTGCTGTTGCGAGGGGCGGGCGTGCTGGTGGGTCTGGTGAGGCGGAGGATTATTTGTCGGAGGGAGAAGGGGATGGGCACGAGCAGGAGGGGTATGGGGAGCATGAGAGGGAGTACGAGGAGGAGGAGGAATACAGAGAGGAAGGGGAGGAGGAGTATAGGGAGGACATGGAGGGGGCCGAGGAAGCTGAAGAGAGAGCGAGGTGGGAAGAAGAGCAGCAGCAGCAGCAACAACAACAGCAGCAGCAGTCATCACGGCTGGCGCGCAGCAGCAAGTACATGTCGGACCTGATGGACGAGCTGCGGGACGAGGAGGACGAGCGCGAGCACGAGGAGATGCAGGCGCGCGCCAGCGCCATGCAGGGGGACCTGCAGCGCAGGCCCAGCGGCATGCAGAGGGCTTTGCGCGGCGGGCTGAGGCGGAGTGGTAACCACGTGGGTGACGTGCTGGCTGCCATGGGGCTAGAGGAGGTGGGCGCCGTGGGGGGTGGGGGGGAGGAGGAGGAGGAGGAGGAGGAGGGGGAACGGATGTGGGATGAGGAAAGGGAAGAGTGGAGGGACGGGGAAGGAGAGGGGGGTGAGGAGGAAGGGGAGAGGGAGGAGTGGGAGGACGAGGTGGGGTATGGGAGGAGGGAGGATGGGAGGGGGTCGGAGGACGGAGAGGCGCTGATGAGAAGCCCTCGTGGTGACTGGGAGGGGGAGGAGGGGGATGAGGGGGATGAGGGGGATGAGGAGAGGAGGTTTGGTGATGGTGAGGAAGGGGAGGAGGGAGAGGAGTGGGAGGAGGGAGCAGGGTCACAGCAGGGTCGTGAGGAGGAGGAAGAGGAGGGAGAGGAGGAAGGGGGCAGGAGGCGGCGAACGGAAATACAGTGGAAGGATGAAACAGAGCGGAAGGGAGAGGGGGAGGAGGGAGGAGAGGAGTGGCATGACGAGGGGGGTGAGGAGGGAGAGTGGGATGGGGGGGAGGGTGAGGAAGGGGGGTATGGGCATGGGGACGAGGAGGGGGTGGACTTGTTCCCTCAAGGCGCGCATGGGGGCATGGGAGATGAAGAGGAGATGCACGATGTGGTGCATGGGGGCATGCAGGGAGAGGAGTGGGGCGAGGGAGGGGAGGAGGGCGAGTACGGGCAGGGCGAGCATGGCGAGATGGCGGAGGCGGATGGGGAGCAGGGCGAGTGGGAGGGGCAGGGCACGAGGGGCAAGGGGCGAGGGCACAGAGGAGGGGACTCGGGAGGGAGCTTCGACTTTGGGATGGGCTTGCAGGGAGTCGCGCAGGGCGAGGAGGGCGAGGAGGAAGAGGATGAAGAAGGTGGATCGGAATTTGCGGCGAGAGGGGAGGGGGAGTATGGGGAGGGGCTGGAAGGGCATGGCATGGCAGGCGAGGGGTTGGATGATGGGGAGGGGGAGTATGGGGATGGGCATGAGTACGCAGGACATGGGGAGGAGGGGTTCGAGGAGGGAGACGAGTACGATGAGGAGAGGGAGGGGCTTGGTGGGGAGGGCGAGGAGGGGTATGAGGAGGGGAGGGAGGGTTATGAGGAGGGAGAGGAGGGGTATGAGGAGGAGGGTTTTGAAATGGGGCAGGAGAGGTATGATGAGGGGGGTGAGGGGTACGAGGAAGGGGAGCACATGCAGGGTGAGGGGCAGGAAGCGTTTGAGCATGGGGAGGGGGGTGATGAGCATGACAGAGGTGGTGGTGCTTACAGGGGGGGAGGAGGGGAGTATGGGGAGGAAGAGGATGGGGAGTACGAAGGCGAGAGGCATGGGATGCAGCATGGGGATGAGGAGTATGGGGGTATGGAGGGTGGCGAGGGGGATGAGTACGAGGGTCACCCAGAGGACGAGTATGGGGCGCATGACGAGCATGCGTATGGGCAGGAGGGCGAGGAGGACTATGATGAGTACCATGAGGGGCATGAACATGGGCATGGGGAGGAGCATGATCATGAGGAGGAGCATGGATACGAGGAGGATGGTGCGGGCGAGGGGTACAGGCATGGGGAGGCAGAGGAGGAGGGGGAGGAAGGAGAGGGGCATGGCATGGAGGGCGACTCAGACGAGGGCCAGGCAGCGCCGTACGACCAGGAGGACCACGCCTTCTACCGCGCACAGGACGAGCGCGAGGGGCACGATGGTCACGACGACCACCAGGGGGGCGGCAACGACTGGCTGCTTCCGCCTGGCGCCGGGCGGCGGGGCTCGTCTGAGCTGTACCGCGGGCGCAGCCTGGGGCGTATTGACGAGCAGGTGGCGTCGGGGGCGGGCAAGCAGCGGTCCGACCTGCACCGCGGGGGCAGCCTCAACCAGCGCGACGGGTCGTGGCATGCACAGGGCGGGCATGGGTCGCAGGGCGGGCTGCGGCGCGGGCTGCGGCGCGGCGGCAGCTTGAACCAGCCGGACGGCGAGTGGGCCCCCGCGGGGCAGCCGCCCGCGCACCGCGCGTCCTCCCTGCGGCGGGGGAGCAGCCTCAAGTGGGCGGACGAGGAGGAAGCAAAGGGGAGAGGAGGGGGGGAGAGTGGGAAGGGGAGGGATCTGGTGCGGGGGCGGAGTCTGGGGAGGACGGACGGGGAGTGGATGGACCGGCGGGTGAACCGGCAGCTGGACGAGCTGATCGACAAGGAGGGCGTGCGCATCCACAAGGGCGTGCCCTCCCGCTCCCACTCCCTGGGGCCGGGCGTGTGGACCAGCCATGACGAGGAGGAGGAGGAGGGGCAGGGCGACGGCAGTGGCGGCAGGGGCATGCGTGGGCGTGGCAGTGGTGGCGGCGGCACAGCGGATCAGTATGGCGATCTTGGGCCATTCAAGCCGCGCCCGCCGTCGCGATCGCGGTCGTCCATTCCTGCGGATCAGGTGGCATCGACGGGCCTGAGGGCATCGCGGTCCAAGTCGCTGGGCAAGAACGTGACGTGGGCGCTGGATGAGCGGCACAGCGATGGGGACAGGGACGAGGGCCGTGGCAGGTGGGCGGAGGACGGGGGCAAGTGGGGCGGGGGGCGCATTCAGGAGGAAGAGGAGGATGGCGAGGAGGAGGGTGAGGAGAGGCGAGAGCAGGAGGATGATGGGTATGGCGGGCGGGAGAGGGACGAGGAGGAGTACTTGGAAACTTTGCAGGAGGAGGAAGGGGAGGGCGAGGAGGAGGGAGAGGAGGAAGACGATGAGGAGGAGCAGGAGCGGCTGGCAAGCATCAAGTTCCAGGCGTCGCGGTCGCAGTCGCTGGGCAAGGTGGAGGCGCACTCTATGGCGCTGGGCCACATGGCGTGGCGGGGAGGGGAGGGGTACGAGGATGAGGAGATGGAGGGCGGGGACGGGGGCGAGGAGGGAGGGGGAGCGGGGTGGAGGCGCGGCGGGGCGAGGGGCAAGTCAAAGCCGTCGCGGTCGCAGAGTGTGACGGCGACGGAGCTGCTGCGCGCACAGGTGGGCGCGGGTGGCGTGGGCAAGTCGGACCTGCTGCGCACCGACTCCGTGTTCGCCAAGCTGGACCACCTCGTGCAGCGGCGAGGGGCGCAGGGGCGTGCGGAGGGGGATGATGGGGGCGATGGGGGCGCTGATGGTGAGGAGGGGGTGGAGATGGATGGGGAGTATGGCGAGGGGGAGGACGGGATGTATGAGCATGAGAGGCAGGACGGGGAGTGGGATGGGCAAGGGGAGGGGCGGATGGAGGGTGAGGAGGAGTATGAGGAAGGGCAGCAGGAGGATGGGTATGAGAATGGGGAGGAGAGGTATGGCAAGGGCGAGGGGTATGGGGAGGAGGGTGAGAGGTATGGGGAGGAGGGAGAGAGGTATGGGGAGGAGGGAGAGAGGTATGGGGAGGAGGGAGAGAGGTATGAGGAGGATGGTGAGAGGTACGGGGAAGAGGGAGAGGGATATGGTGAGGAGGGAGAGAGGTATGGGGAGGAGGGAGACGGATATGGTGAGGAGGGAGAGAGGTATGGGGAGGAGGGAGAGGGATATGGGGAGGAGGGAGAGAGGTATGGGGAGGAGGGAGACGGATATGGTGAGGAGGGAGAGAGGTATGGGGAGGAGGGAGAGGGATATGGTGAGGAAGAAAGGTTTGACGGAGAGGGTGAGTATGGTGAGGAGGAGGGGAGATATGAGGAGGGGGAGGGGGGGGTGGAGAGGGGGAGGATGAGGAGGACGACCGCGAGCGACAGATGGAGAGGGAGAGAGAGCTGGCGCTGGAGATGGCAGCTGAGATGGATGAACGGCTGGAGATGCACATGGACGAGGAGCACGAGGGGATCAACGGCCTGGATGGGTTTGATGACGAGCTGGACGGGGAGGGCAGCTTGGAGTTTGAGGGGCAGGATGGGGCGGGCTCGCAGCAGCATGAGCACGAGCACGAGCATGGGTATGAACATGACGGGCATGAGGGGGAGGAGGGCCATGGGGGCGACGAGCATGGGGACGGGTACGGGGATGGGCATGAGGGCGAGTATGGGGACGAGCATGGAGACGAGCACGATCACGTTCTGGCAGGTGGGGAGGGCGAGGGCGAGGGGGAGGAGGACGCAGGGGTGCTGGACGAGGTGAGTGAGGAGGTGCTGCACGCGTGGCGCCTGCCGTCCATCGGCCCGCGCGCCCCCCGCGGGTTCAACCTGGACGCCATGCACATGCCGCCCTCGCCCGCCGCCAACAGCCCCATGGGTAGCCCCCTGGGCAGCCCGTTCGGGCAGGGCGCGCTGGGCAGCCCCCTGGGCGGGTTTGGGTCCGTGGCGGGGGGCGATGAGGGCGGCAGGGGCGAGGGGCATGCGGACATGGCGCACGGGGGCGAGCTGGAGCAGGTGCAGGAGGGCGAGGGCGAGGGCGAGGGGTATGGGGAGGAAGGGCATGAGGAGGGGGGTTATGGGGAGGAGGGGCATGAGGAGGAGGGCCATGGGGAGGAGGGGTATGGTGAGGGCGAAGGGTATTATGAGGAGGGGGGTGAAGAGGCTGGGGGGGATTATGGTGAAGGGCAGCAGTACCATGATGGGGAGGGGGGGTACCAAGGCGAAAAAGGGCAGTACGAGGAGGGGCAGGGAGGATATGCAGAAGAGGGGCAGCAGTATGGGGAGCATCAGGAAGGTGAATATGGGGAAGGTGAGTATAACGAGGGTGAGGGGGAGTTTGATAAGGAGCAGGAGTACCACGAAGGGGAGCAGTATGCAGCAGAGGGGCAGGGGCAGGCCGACGGTGAGCAAGGAGCGGGTGCTGATGGGGAGTATGGCGAGCAGTATGATGGGGAGCACTATAACGAGGATGATGGAGGGGAGGGTGGGTTCGGAGGATTTCAAGTGGGCGAGGAGGAGGGCGGCGAGGGATGGGAGGGCGAGGAGGGCGGGCAGGGAGAGGGGTATGGGGAAGGGGAGTATGGCGGTGAGGGTGGGTATGATGGGCATGCGCAAGGGGATCAGGTGGAGGGAGGGGAGTTTGGGGGTTTTCAAGGGCAAGGCGAAGAGGAGAGCGGTTTTCAGGAGGGGCAGTATGGGGAAGGGGAGGGGCAGTATGGGGAAGGGGAAGGGCAGTATGGGGAGGGGGAGGGGCAGTATGGGGAGGGGGAGGGGCAGTATGGGGAGGGGGAGGGGCAGTATGGGGAGGGGGAGGGGCAGTATGGGGGGGGGAGGGGCAGTATGGGGAGGGGGAGGGGCAGTATGGGCAGGGGGAGGGGCAGTATGTGGAAGTGCAGGGGCACTATGGGGAAGGGCAGGGGCAGTATGGGGAAGGGGAGGGAGAATATGGGGAGGGAGAAGGGCAATACGAACAGCACTTTGGGCAGGGAGAGGGGCAATTTGGGCAGGGAGAGGGGCAGTATGGCGAAGGTGATTATGGGGAGGAGGGTGACTGGGGAGCAGGTGAGTACCACGAGGGTGAGGGGGGGTATGACGACAGCCATGGTGGGTATGGGGCAGGTCAACACCAGTCCAGTGAGGGGCACGGGGAGTATGTGGAGGGGCAGTTTGAAGGGCAAGGGCACTACGGGGAGGAAGGGCAGTACGAGCAGGGCGATTATGAAGAGGGCGAGTACAGAGAAGGAGAGTATGTGGAGCAGGGAGAGTATGCAGATGAAGAGGGGCATGAGGGCGGGGTGAATAGCAACCAAGGCTTCTCGAAAGAGCAGCAGCAGCAACAGGGTTGGCAGGGAGCAGGAGGCGAGGGCAGTGGGGCAGGGGGCATGGGCGCAGGGGGGGAGCACCTGGACAGCACTTTCGAATTCATGCAGGGCGCGCTGGGGGCGCAGGGGGGAGACGAGGGGGTGGCGGAGGGCCAAGGCGGGGAGGAGGACATGGGGCAGGACGAGGGAGAGTATGACGAGGAGGAAGAGGAAGATGAGGGAGAGGAGGGTGAGGACGTCGAAGGTGAAGAGGAAGAGGAAGAGGGGGATGATGAGGAAGGAGAGGAGGAAGGAGAGGAGGAAGGAGAGGAGGAAGGAGAGGAGGGAGAAGAAAGTGGCGGATTCGCATTCAATGTTGCAGGTGAAGGTGGGGCGGAGGAAGAGGATTATGAGATGAACGGAGATGAAGGGGAGGAAGAGGAAGAGGAGGAAGAGGAGGAGGAAGAGGAGGAGGAGGAAGAAGAGGAAGAGGAGGAGGGGGGAGCAGAGGAAGGGAGTGAAGTGGAGGATGTTGATGAGGAGAGTGAGGGAGAGGAGGATGAAGAGGATGAGGAGATGGAGGAGGACGAGTTGGATGATGAGGAGGAAGAGGAAGAGGATGGGGACGAGGATGAGGAGGAGGAAGATGAAGATGAAGACGAGGAGGAGGAGGGGGGCGGTGATAGACATATTTGGGACGGGCATGGCGGAGGGCGGGTCGCAGGGAGTGGTGGCGGCACTGGGCGGGTCCAAGGGGCTGGCCCTGCTGCTGCAGCAGCAGCTTGCTGCCGCACGCGCCAAGGCCATGGGGGGGGCCGACGGTGGCAAGGTGGCAGGCAGTGAGGAGGAGAGTGAGCTCTCCACGCCCTACGACACCGATGCAGGTGAGCTCTCCACGCCCTACGACACCGATGCAGGTGAGCTCTCCACGCCCTACGACACCGATGCAGGTGAGCTCTCCACGCCCTACGACACCGATGCAGGTGAGCTCTCCACGCCCTACGACACCGATGCAGGTGAGCTCTCCACGCCCTACGACACCGATGCAGGTGAGCTCTCCACGCCCTACGACACCGATGCAGGTGAGCTCTCCACGCCCTACGACACCGATGCAGGTGAGCTCTCCACGCCCTACGACACCGATGCAGGTGAGCTCTCCACGCCCTACGACACCGATGCAGGTGAGCTCTCCACGCCCTACGACACCGATGCAGGTGAGCTCTCCACGCCCTACGACACCGATGCAGGTGAGCTCTCCACGCCCTACGACACCGATGCAGGTGAGCTCTCCACGCCCTACGACACCGATGCAGGTGAGCTCTCCACGCCCTACGACACCGATGCAGGTGAGCTCTCCACGCCCTACGACACCGATGCAGGTGAGCTCTCCACGCCCTACGACACCGATGCAGGTGAGCTCTCCACGCCCTACGACACCGATGCAGGTGAGCTCTCCACGCCCTACGACACCGATGCAGGTGAGCTCTCCACGCCCTACGACACCGATGCAGGTGAGCTCTCCACGCCCTACGACACCGATGCAGGTGAGCTCTCCACGCCCTACGACACCGATGCAGGTGAGCTCTCCACGCCCTACGACACCGATGCAGGTGAGCTCTCCACGCCCTACGACACCGATGCAGGTGAGCTCTCCACGCCCTACGACACCGATGCAGGTGAGCTCTCCACGCCCTACGACACCGATGCAGGTGAGCTCTCCACGCCCTACGACACCGATGCAGGTGAGCTCTCCACGCCCTACGACACCGATGCAGGTGAGCTCTCCACGCCCTACGACACCGATGCAGGTGAGCTCTCCACGCCCTACGACACCGATGCAGGTGAGCTCTCCACGCCCTACGACACCGACGCAGGTGAGCTCTCCACGCCCTACGACACCGATGCAGGTGAGCTCTCCACGCCCTACGACACCGATGCAGGTGAGCTCTCCACGCCCTACGACACCGATGCAGGTGAGCTCTCCACGCCCTACGACACCGATGCAGGTGAGCTCTCCACGCCCTACGACACCGATGCAGGTGAGCTCTCCACGCCCTACGACACCGATGCAGGTGAGCTCTCCACGCCCTACGACACCGATGCAGGTGAGCTCTCCACGCCCTACGACACCGATGCAGGTGAGCTCTCCATGCCCTACGACACCGATGCAGGTGAGCTCTCCACGCCCTACGACACCGATGCAGGTGAGCTCTCCACGCCCTACGACACCGATGCAGGTGAGCTCTCCACGCCCTACGACACCGATGCAGGTGAGCTCTCCACGCCCTACGACACCGATGCAGGTGAGCTCTCCACGCCCTACGACACCGATGCAGGTGAGCTCTCCACGCCCTACGACACCGATGCAGGTGAGCTCTCCACGCCCTACGACACCGATGCAGGTGAGCTCTCCACGCCCTACGACACCGATGCAGGTGAGCTCTCCACGCCCTACGACACCGATGCAGGTGAGCTCTCCACGCCCTACGACACCGATGCAGGTGAGCTCTCCACGCCCTACGACACCGATGCAGGTGAGCTCTCCACGCCCTACGACACCGATGCAGGTGAGCTCTCCACGCCCTACGACACCGATGCAGGTGAGCTCTCCACGCCCTACGACACCGATGCAGGTGAGCTCTCCACGCCCTACGACACCGATGCAGGTGAGCTCTCCACGCCCTACGACACCGATGCAGGTGAGCTCTCCACGCCCTACGACACCGATGCAGGTGAGCTCTCCACGCCCTACGACACCGATGCAGGTGAGCTCTCCACGCCCTACGACACCGATGCAGGTGAGCTCTCCACGCCCTACGACACCGATGCAGGTGAGCTCTCCACGCCCTACGACACCGATGCAGGTGAGCTCTCCACGCCCTACGACACCGACGCAGGTGAGCTCTCCACGCCCTACGACACCGATGCAGGTGAGCTCTCCACGCCCTACGACACCGATGCAGGTGAGCTCTCCACGCCCTACGACACCGATGCAGGTGAGCTCTCCACGCCCTACGACACCGATGCAGGTGAGCTCTCCACGCCCTACGACACCGATGCAGGTGAGCTCTCCACGCCCTACGACACCGATGCAGGTGAGCTCTCCACGCCCTACGACACCGATGCAGGTGAGCTCTCCACGCCCTACGACACCGATGCAGGTGAGCTCTCCACGCCCTACGACACCGATGCAGGTGAGCTCTCCACGCCCTACGACACCGATGCAGGTGAGCTCTCCACGCCCTACGACACCGATGCAGGTGAGCTCTCCACGCCCTACGACACCGATGCAGGTGAGCTCTCCACGCCCTACGACACCGATGCAGGTGAGCTCTCCACGCCCTACGACACCGATGCAGGTGAGCTCTCCACGCCCTACGACACCGATGCAGGTGAGCTCTCCACGCCCTACGACACCGATGCAGGTGAGCTCTCCACGCCCTACGACACCGATGCAGGTGAGCTCTCCACGCCCTACGACACCGATGCAGGTGAGCTCTCCACGCCCTACGACACCGATGCAGGTGAGCTCTCCACGCCCTACGACACCGATGCAGGTGAGCTCTCCACGCCCTACGACACCGATGCAGGTGAGCTCTCCACGCCCTACGACACCGATGCAGGTGAGCTCTCCACGCCCTACGACACCGATGCAGGTGAGCTCTCCACGCCCTACGACACCGATGCAGGTGAGCTCTCCACGCCCTACGACACCGACGCAGGTGAGCTCTCCACGCCCTACGACACCGATGCAGGTGAGCTCTCCACGCCCTACGACACCGATGCAGGTGAGCTCTCCACGCCCTACGACACCGATGCAGGTGAGCTCTCCACGCCCTACGACACCGATGCAGGTGAGCTCTCCACGCCCTACGACACCGATGCAGGTGAGCTCTCCACGCCCTACGACACCGATGCAGGTGAGCTCTCCACGCCCTACGACACCGATGCAGGTGAGCTCTCCACGCCCTACGACACCGATGCAGGTGAGCTCTCCACGCCCTACGACACCGATGCAGGTGAGCTCTCCACGCCCTACGACACCGATGCAGGTGAGCTCTCCACGCCCTACGACACCGATGCAGGTGAGCTCTCCACGCCCTACGACACCGATGCAGGTGAGCTCTCCACGCCCTACGACACCGATGCAGGTGAGCTCTCCACGCCCTACGACACCGATGCAGGTGAGCTCTCCACGCCCTACGACACCGATGCAGGTGAGCTCTCCACGCCCTACGACACCGATGCAGGTGAGCTCTCCACGCCCTACGACACCGATGCAGGTGAGCTCTCCACGCCCTACGACACCGATGCAGGTGAGCTCTCCACGCCCTACGACACCGATGCAGGTGAGCTCTCCACGCCCTACGACACCGATGCAGGTGAGCTCTCCACGCCCTACGACACCGATGCAGGTGAGCTCTCCACGCCCTACGACACCGATGCAGGTGAGCTCTCCACGCCCTACGACACCGATGCAGGTGAGCTCTCCACGCCCTACGACACCGATGCAGGTGAGCTCTCCACGCCCTACGACACCGATGCAGGTGAGCTCTCCACGCCCTACGACACCGATGCAGGTGAGCTCTCCACGCCCTACGACACCGATGCAGGTGAGCTCTCCACGCCCTACGACACCGATGCAGGTGAGCTCTCCACGCCCTACGACACCGATGCAGGTGAGCTCTCCACGCCCTACGACACCGATGCAGGTGAGCTCTCCACGCCCTACGACACCGATGCAGGTGAGCTCTCCACGCCCTACGACACCGATGCAGGTGAGCTCTCCACGCCCTACGACACCGATGCAGGTGAGCTCTCCACGCCCTACGACACCGATGCAGGTGAGCTCTCCACGCCCTACGACACCGATGCAGGTGAGCTCTCCACGCCCTACGACACCGATGGAGGTGGGCGTGCCCCATCAACCTCACCCTCACGCGCACCACCATCGTGCATACATGCTGCCCAACAGTGCTAACTTCCCAGCTTGTCTTTTTTATCCACGCTCCATCTCCCCTCTCCTCTCAACCCCTTGTTTTCTCCTCTGTGCCTCACCACACCTCTGAATACCCCCCTACCGTCCATACTGTCCCCTCTGACCCCACCAGACCTCGATACAAGTGACTCAAACACATCAGGCAACCGCCGCGCCGCCATGCTCCACCACGCAGATCCGTCCGCCACCGCCGCTGCAGCAGTAGCGGGCATGGGTGCATTCCCTGCGTTTGGTGCGGGGCTCACAGCCGCCAGTGCAGCACGCAGCAGCCGCTCGGCCGTGGGCACGGGTGCTGGTCGCGCTGCTGCAGGCACGTCGCGGCGAGCGGCAGCGGCGGCACGGCAGCAGCGGGGGGCGGCAGCGAGTGGGGCGCGGCTGACAGCGCAGTGCCTGCTGGGCGTGCTGTCGTTCCTCGACTCGCCTCACGACTGGATCAGCTTCTCCTGTGTCTGCCACGCCTGGCGCCAGGTGGCACATCAGGTGAGCCCAGCCAGGTGGCACATCAGGTGAGCCCAGCCAGGTGGCACATCAGGTGAGCCCAGCCAGGTGGCACATCAGGTGAGCCCAGCCAGGTGGCACATCAGGTGAGCCCAGCCAGGTGGCACATCAGGTGAGCCCAGCCAGGTGGCACATCAGGTGAGCCCAGCCAGGTGGCACATCAGGTGAGCCCAGCCAGGTGGTTCACCAGGTGAAACTCGAGTTAGCTGTCAAGTTTGAGCTCCTCTCAGCTACTGCTCTCACACTTGTACACCCCCGCACCCACACGCTCTTCCCACGCGTCCTACCCCACCCCTTGCCGTGCAGGGACTGACGCGGCTGAAGCTGGCACGGGGCAAGCGGGTGAGCGCCATGGGGCTGCTGAGGGCGCTGTCGTACTCGCGCAGCCTGCACTCGCTGCTGCTGCCCTCTGCCGCCCTCGACGCGCCCATCTCAGACGACTTCCTCTGCACCATCGCCTACACGTGCCCGGCCCTCACGCACCTCGCCCTGGGCCCCGACCCTGACCTGGGCTTCGCCTACGGCCCGCATGGGCTCGCCACGCTCTTCAAGGGCTGCTCGCTGCTGCAGTGCCTCTCCATCGACGCCACCCCGCCCCGCCCCGCCTTCTCCGCCGCTGCTGCTGCTGGGCCCGCGGTTTCGGGGGGCAATTCGGCCAATGGCGTGCAGCTGAAGCAGCTGATGAAGATTCTTTTTGCCCCGGGCAGCTTGATGCCACCAGGGGTGGATGTGGGTGCGGGGAGGGGGGGGGAAGTGGGAGGGGCGAGTGGGGGATTAGGTGGATCTACTCTCATGCGCCATCACTACCATCACCAGCACCATCAGCACCACCATCACCAGCAGCGCCACCAGCAGCAGCAGGCGGCGCCATCCACATGCCCCACATGCGCAGCCTCTGCATCCCCCTACGCCCCTCGCAGTGGCACCAGCAGCCCTCTGCTCTTCGCTGCTGGCGGGGGTGCCATGCCCCGCGCCTACCCTGCTGACCGCACTCCCATGGGAGGCGCAGGCACACAGGGAGGGACAGCGGGCGCAGGAGGAGCAGGCGGGGGGAACAGGGCGTCACAAATGGCGGGGAGCATAATAGGCGGCACCATCACGGGCACGATAGCGGATGGGCTCATAGGCGCTGCCAGTGGAAGCACCTCCCTCGTCGGCCGCATCGCCAGCAGCGCTGCCGGCGCCCTCATCTCCGACAGCTGGCGCTCTCTCGTTGGTGGGGACACAGCGGGTGCAGGGACAGGAGCGGGGGGCGGAGGTGGGTGGTGGACGCCGCAGACGGGCATCATGCCGGGCCTCTCCCACTCCTCCACCTCCGCTGCCCCCGCTGCTCCCTCTGCCTACAGCCTGGGAGGGCTGTTCAGCAGCTTCGGCAGCGGCAATCCTAGCAGCAGGGGCGGCATGAGTGGCATGGGCGGCATGGGCGGCATGGGCGGCATGGGCGGCATGGGAGGGCTGCCAGCGGGGGTGAGCAAGAGCGTGGCGGAGCTGCTGCACGACTCCGTGCCCATCCGCCTCGCCACGCCCTCCAAAAGCAACCTCCTCCTCCACTCCTCGCCTGACCTGGGCCGGCGCGATCTCAGCCCTGCGCGGTCCAGGCCAGCGGCCGTGGCGTCAGGGTCGGGCGCGTGGCCGGTGTCTGGCAGCGTGGGGAAGAGCAGCAGCGACGGCGGGCTTTCAGGGAGACCGGGGATGGGGGGTGGGGTGTCAGGAGCGAAGGAGGGAGGAGGCATGGGAGGAGCAGGGGAGGGAGGCGAGCCACAGGGGGTGCTGAGTGTGATTGACATCCCCGAGTCGCTGGGGCTGCTGCACCACCTGCGCCAGCTGTCGCTGCACATCAACAACCCGCAGCAGCAGGTGCGCCTGCCCGACTCCATCGGCCGCCTCTCCCTGCTACAGGACCTGCACCTCGCCTTCCCCCTGCCCGCCTTCGTGCCGCCCTCGCTGTGGTCGCTGCCGGCACTGCAGCGGCTGTCCCTGAGCGGGTGGAAGGGGCTGGCGTTTCTGCCCAACTGCCTGGACGACCTTTCCAGCCTGCGCGCGCTGCACCTGCGCTGCCACGACCTGCTCGACCTCCCGCCCTCCGCTGCCCGCCTCCAACACCTCACGGAGCTGCTCTGGGAGACACCGCGGCGTGCCAAGGACCACGGGGATGCTGGTGGGGGTGCGGGTGGGGGTGGGAGCCTGTTTGGGGATCACTACGAGCACCAGCAGCAGCAGCAGCAGTCGCTGGAGAGTGCATCGGTGCCGCCATCTCTCGGGCTGTTCACGCGGCTGCAGCACCTGACGCTGCGCAATGCCACGTTCCTGCCGGACGACCTGCAGCTGCTGGCGCCCAGCCTCACGCACCTGCAGGTGTGGGGCGCGCACGGCCACCTGCGCTTCCTCCCCCACTCGCTGCTGCGCCTGCGCCGCCTGCACCACCTCGACCTGCGCGGCGCCTTCTCCCTCGTGCCACCTGGCATCGGCTGCCTCAAGGAGCTGACTCAGCTGTGCCTCGTCAGCGGGTCGCTGGAGAGCCTGCCGCCGTCCATGGCAGAGCTGGCGAGTCTGGAGGAGCTGCGGTTGGACGGGTGCTCGGGCGACCTGCAGCTGCCCGACATGCTCTTCGCGCGCCTCAAGCGCCTGCGCTCGCTCTCCCTGCCCACCAACGCCGCCTCCACCGTGCCGCGCGGCCTCACGCTGCTCACCTCGCTCGCCTCGCTCTCCATCGAGTGCTCCGCCTCCGTCCCCACTCCCCAACCAGCCGCTGCTCTCGCCGTCCCCGACCCCCTGCCCCTCACGCCTCCACCGCCCCCCACGCCCGCTGCTGCCATCTTCAGCGCCCTCGCTGCCTCCTTCTCCCCACCACCACCCTCTCGATCCCGCTCGCCCCACCGCTCCCCCTCACCCATCCCCTCTATGACCCCCCTCCCCCCGCCCTCCTCCCCTCTCACTGACTCCTGGGACCCATCGCGCCTGCCGCCCGCTCCCACCGCGCTGCCGTCCACGTCGGTGCTCCCTCTGGCGTTCGGCTCGCTGGCCAGTCTGCGCTCGCTGCGTCTGCTGTGCCCGCACCTCACGGCCCTGCCGCCCACCTTCGTCGCGCTGCCCCGTCTGGAGGACCTGCAGCTGCGCTTCTCGGGGTCGCTGCCGCGCTCCTTTGGCGCGCTCACATCGCTGCGCTCACTCGTGCTCGACAGCCCCAAGCTCTACGCACTGCCCGAGTCCATCGGCAACCTCTCCCTGCTCACCTCGCTCACGCTCGCCTGTGCGCACCTCACCCTGCTGCCCGTCTCCATCGGCCAGCTCACAGAGCTGCGCTCACTCAAGATCCTCCAGTGCCACTGCCTCGAGTCCCTCCCCTCCTCGCTCTCTGCCCTCGCCAGCCTCTCCCTCCTCCACGTCTCCTGTGATAATCTCAACTGGCTGCCCGTGTCCTTTGGCCGCCTCTCTGCGCTGGAGGAGCTATCCCTCGCAAGCAAGAACCTCACGCAACTGCCCGAGAATTTCGGGCAGCTGCAGCACTTGCGCTTGCTGCGGCTCGACTGCCCGGCCCTTCAGAACCTGCCTGCCACGTTTTGGCAGTTGCCTGGGTCGTTGCGTGTGGACATGAGTGCAGAGCTGAAGCAGCGGCTGCAGCAACAGCAGCAGGAAAGGCTGCACCAGGAGCAGCAGCGATTGGAACAGGTGTGGCTGCAGCAGCAACAGCAGCAATTCCAGTTGCAACAGCAGTTGCAGCTGCAGCAGCAGGTGTTGCAGCAGCAGTTGCTCCAGCTTCAGCAGCAGTGAATAAATGTAGTGGCACCGTAATTGTGTTTAGTAGTACGGTATTAACCCTTCATGTTGTTGTAATAAAATAGTATGCATCCTTATTTGTCGCCTTGTGCTGATCTATTACTGGTAGTATTTCCTTTTCATCGTATTCCGCCAGATACCGTAATCCCCCGTATATAAGACCCTAGGGTATTATGATAATCACCCCTAAAAAGGCTGGGGGGTATAATTAAATGGTGTATTTTTTATAAGACCCGGGTCTTTTCATTTTGACATTTATAATAATGCAGTTTGGAGCTCAAAGAAGTGATTTGTAATTGCTCCGCTTTTAGCTCCTGATGTATCACATTTTTCGAAGGGCTAACATTCGCCCCCACACATTCTGCCTCACACATTCGCCCTCGGGTCGGGTCACAGCAGGGAATTGTACTGTCAGGACAGGGATTCGCCCTGTCAGGGAAGAGATTCGCCTTGTCAGGGTAGAGATTCGCCCTGTCAGAAAGAGATTCGCCCCGTCAGGGCACAGATTCGCCATGTCACTGTCCGAAATCGCGCTATTATATGTTTCAGTTTCAGAAAGAACTGGAAACACGTTTCTGATGGATCAGATGAAAAAAAAAAAACCATTTCTGATCGATCAGATAAAATATAAACCCAATTTCTGAAGAAAAATCAGGTTTGCACAAAAAAACAACATAGAATATGACCATTTTCACTTGCGTTTTCTTAAATTCCGCACTTGTCTAGGATGTGGGGGGGGTCTTATAATGTTAGGAGCCATTTAGGGGGGTACAACTCAGATGTACTCGAATAAAGTACCCGGGTCCGTATTATAGACCCGGGGGTCTACAACTGGGGGGGGGTCCTATATACGGGGGATTACGGTATAAGCCCCCCCATCTGGATACAATTTATATTGACAAATGGGGCGATATAAGCATTTTTTATTATAGCGCGATAAAACTTAAACCCTAAAACTTACTAAATCATAAGTCCTGGCCCCCCCAACTTCTTCTGAAGAAAAAAACAATTCAAAATTGTTGTGAGAGACTGGAGGAATCCAAGCAAAACACTGTAGCTAGAAAGAGTTGCACGGGATAAGCCATTGCAGTACATTACTCGTTAGAATCACGTGCACATTTATGCAAGGGTGCGGAACCATGCAAGCAACTTAGAAAGTCCAGTATCCAGTGCCTCATTACGCTTCTCATAGCCTGTGGATGAGCACTCGGCAAAACAAAGACAGGATATGAAGGTGAAAGAAAGTGATGAGTGCCTTGCGAGGCGAGGAGCTCAAAACAACCCATGGGAGGGGCAGGAGTTTGACTGTGCCTTGGTTCCGATCCATTCCCTGGCAGCAGTCAGTCCAGTGGAGAGCACTGGTGTGGCATTCACCCAGGTTCGGCACTCCCCCCCCAGCCGTGGCGCTCACCCAGGCGTGGCACTCATCCAGGCTTGGCACGTACCAGGCCCGGCACTCACCCAGGCTCGGGACTCACCCAGGCTTCGCACTCACCCAGGCTCGGCACTCACCAAGGCTTGGCACTCACCCAGGCTCGGCACTCACCCAGGCTCGGCACTCACCCAGGCTCGGCACTCACTCAGGCTCGGCACTCACCAAGGTCAGCGGCGACGCGGTGGGCGCACATGATGCCGGAGAAGGCCACCGCGATGACTCCCTGTCCAGGGAAGCAGCTGTCACCCACACAGTACAGCCCCGGCACTTGCTGAAGCGTGGAGGGGTGGTGGTAGGAGGGAGCACAAAGACACTGATGTGTGTGTAATGCTATGACCCGCTTTCCTCTTCTCCTCCCCCACCCAGCTTCATCCTCATACTTCTCCCAACCTCAACCAACCCACAACCATGAATTGAAAACAATAGCACATTGAACAATGTGGTATGCATGTAATCGTAGAGGGGAGGCATGGGGTTGGTGCGCCAAAGGAAGGGGCCGGGCGAACCGTGGTGTTGAAGGGCATGCCGAGCAGCCCCAGCGGGCGGCGCGCGGGGATGGGGCCGTACGTGCCGTCCACCCGGTTCAAGAAACGCCGGTGCGTGCGCGGTGTGCCCACCTAACGTATGGGTTTGGAGTTGGGGACGAAACAGAGAGGGGGATGGGAATGCAGCTGGCAAGTGGAGGGGGCAAGTGATGCTGAGGAATGCATGAATGAGATTGAAAATTTGTTGGATCACGTGACCCAGTTACTCACATTTTTCAGTTTAACTAAAGTTATCCAGGTCAACTCACGTCCATGAGCTCGATGGCATTGGAGAGGCCGGGGAAGAGCGTCTTCTCGAGGCGGGCGATGATCTGCGCCGCCACTTGCTGCTTCTTGGCACTGTACTCCTCCGTGCTCATGCCCTGCCGGTGCAATGCAGCGCAGCGCACAGCGGGTGGGGGAAGTGGGCGTGATTGCATGAAAGGGGCGGTTGCTTCCTAGATGAAACGTTGAGGGGGGGAGTAATAGGTTGGGACATAGCCCACAAAAATGGATGTCGTGACACTAGAAGGCGACAAATGGTAAGTCACACACACCCCACCTGCCAGTCATGCATCCACGCGGTGGTGAAGACGTGCAGAATGTGCCGCCCAGCGGGCGCCAGCGACGGGTCCAGCACCTGAGGGGCGAGGCAGGGGGGCAAGGCAGTTGGAGGTTGGCATGGCAACAAGGCGAGCAGCATTAGGTTACCAGGTACACCTCACAAGCTTGATCAACCCGAGCCTAACCAAACGCAACAACCAAAAATGGGACTGCCGTGCAGCTGTGTGCAAAGCACGCCTTACAGTGGGAATGCTGAGGAAGATGCTTTCATACGGCTCCTCCATGCGCTCCCACTGAGTCTGCCCTCACACCACACGCAAGAAAGAGGACGACTGGATCAGCGCTGGGGGAAGCGCAGTGGAGCCAAGTGGGTATGCGGTCAGAATGGATGGCGCATATAAAGTCGTATGGCACAGTGCGTGACTGACGGAAAAGTTCTGAGAGGAAAGAGTATTAAGTGCTGGGTGCTAAAGACTGGAAAGTAGATGTTGTGTGCCAGGCGGTGGCACCAGGTGGTGGCACCAGGTGGTGGCACTCACCTCCAGCACCAGGTGGTGGCACTCACCTCCAGCACCAGGTGGTGGCACTCGGTGCCGGGCGGCAGCACATCAGCCCTGACACCGAGGTGCATGGAGAGGAAGGAGGGCGCCTGGCGGTACCGCTGCTGGAACTGCCTCTCCTCCTCCGGTATGCGCTCCAACGGTACCAGCTTGCCTGCCCGCCCCGAGAGGGGGGGGGGGGGGTGGAAGGGGAGGAGGGGGGGGGGGGGGGAGTGTGGGAATGAGGCGGGAGTGGAGTACATGAGAGGGGGGGATGAGAGATATTGCAATGATGGCTGGCGGGTGGCTGCAGCGTGTGTTATGGTTTCAGGGTGCAGGTGCCAGGCCCCTGAAAGGCATGACACAGCGGCTTAAAAGCAGCTGGCAGCAGCGAGTGGAGAGTGAAGAGGAAAGCGAAAGGATGGTGAGGGGGGTGAACAAGGGGCGGAAGAAAGGAGGAGGGTGAAGGTAGGGTGAGCGGAGGGCAAGAGGAGGATAAGAGGAGGTCGAGAGGAGAGCGAAACTTGAGAGGAGGGACAAAACAGTTTGTGTACCGAAGGTGTCCCATCGAGTAGCGTTGGAGACAACCGTCTTGGCCTTCACTGTGCGCCCGTCACTCAGTCGCACCCCCGCCTGCCATTCATGCAGCAGCACAAGCAATACAAAGCAAGCAGCCGGAAAGAAAATGTCGCAATAAATGTGGGACGGATATACATGATGGGAGGGCCATGGTGGAGACCCACTGGGGCGAGGTATGGACAAGCTAGGAGCAGCAAGGCGGGTTGCTGTAGTGTAGGTACCCGACAGAATCTGACAGAGGTGCTTCCCTTCCTGCGCTGGCAGCACTCACAGCGTGGCCGTGGTGGTCGAAGAGCAGCTGAGTGGCGTTGGCCTTGTACCACACCTCCCCCCCGCGCTCCAGCAGCCCCGCCACCAGCTCCTGTGCGATGCGCCCCACACCGCCCCGCGGGTAGTTGATGCCGCCATAGTGCCGGTCGCACAGCACCTGCCACTCACAGCCAGGGGCATGGCCGCAGGGGAGAGGGTGGGCAATTGGGGCAGTTGTGAGGGGCGAGGAGGTGGGGGCAGTGGTGAGGGACAAGGCGAGTGGGGCAGTGGTGAGGGACAAGGCGAGTGGGGGCAGTGGTGAGGGACAAGGCGAGTGGGGCAGTGGTGAGGGGCGATTGGGAGATGGAGGGCAGCATGGCGTGCAGGGGGCATCTCACCATGGCGGCGTTGATCATGGGCGTGTTGGCCGCATTCACTGTGCTCACTATGAAGCACTGCCGCCCGGCACCACGGCGTTGGTGACCACCGGGGAGAGAGGGGAACGGAGGCGAGGGAGGATGGGAGAAAACACAAGGGAAGAGATTGGGAGTGGGGAGAACAGAAAGCGGGTAAAACAGAGGAGACGGACTCGAGGGCTGTTGATGCAAAGGTTAGCAAGGTATACAGGAAGTGAAGGGAAGCGGAAGTTAAGGTGGCAGGGTGTCACACGAAACTGGATGGTGGGAGAGCGGAGGGAAAACTGGGCTTGACTGGAGCACAAGAAAAAAACAAGAGGTGGACACGTTGTGAGCGAGCAAGAGAGAGCATGTTGTGGAGAGGGGAACATGAGGGAGGTTTGAGTCAGAGGGCCGAGATGTGCAGAGGTGGTGTGTGGAGGGTCGGTTGGGAGGGTCGGTTGAAAGGGTCGGTTGGGAGGGGCGGTACCTCGGCATCAATGAAGGCGAGCAGGTCCGCATCGCTGATGTACCTGCGCGCTATGTCGCCCGCGTTCTGCGGTAGGTAGTATGCTGGGGGCGTGGGGAGTGGCGAGACGAGGCAGAGAAGTGGGCTCGTTGGGCAGTAGTGGGGTGTGGGTGGGGCGGGAGGACGGGTGGAGTGGTGCGGCAATGAACGGCCATGCAGCGCTGCAGCAGCAAAGGGCTGAGGAGTGACAGTGCAGAGCAAGCAACTGTGCTATGCTGTGAGGAGCGCGAAGGGGGGACGGTGGAGTGGGGCGGGGGAAGGAGGTATGAGAGCCGACAAGGTGTGGCGAGGCGACCGGGAGGAGTGTGGAGGTACGCACCAAGGGTGAGGCAGGCTAGAGGGTTGCGGAAGAACTGGCCCAGCAGGTAGAGCGGCTCCTCCAACGACTGCAGCTCCAACGCGTTCAGCGCCTTGAACACCTGGTGACCAGGAGGCGGGGAGGGGAGGGATTGGTGGGAGGTGGTGGGTTGAGAGAGGTGTAGGGAGGGGGAGGGAATGAGGGGGGCAGGGGAAAAAAACCGAACACACATGGAGGTTTTGAAGGCGTTATGATATGAGAGTGAATGGAACGGCACGGCATGTCATGGTAGTATGGTACAGACAGTATGCCTTTCTTTGCGGAGTCGGGCAATGGGATTGCAAGGTATATCAGCAGAGGGCAGGTTATGGCATGTCATAATGACACTTGGTAAACCACACCATACAGGACAAAAGGTGTTGCAAGGAACTCGGATGTGACATGAACCGATAAGTGACAAATGAGATGAATGCAATGCGCTTGCCTGCATTGTGCACTCACAGTCCAGCACTCATCGTAGAACTTGCGAATGCCGTCCTTCTCATGGGGGAAGCGCGCGATGAGCTCCTCCAGAAACTGCTCGTAGCTGCGATGCACCTGAGGGGGTGCAAAGCGTGGACGAGAACGGTGTGATGCACGTGGGGAGAGGAAGGCGCCATGCATGTCATGCTGCACCTGCACGCAAACAGGTGTTTGCTGCAAACAGCTCCAGATTCCGACAAAACCGTGAAGGAGATGGCATGCGATTGCAGAGGAGGATCAGCATGGATGCTCCCTCTTGGGGGAACCGCAGCAGAAAGACACAGCCGGAAGAGCACAGAACGTGGCACATACACACGAGGAGCAGCACACGCTGAGCCCACCTGCACGCTGAGCGCGTTGGGCATGTGGTAGTGCACGGCGACGGGGTCCTCCAGCAGCGGCAGCTTCCGCCCCACCGCTGCCAGCGCTCGCGTCACCAGATTCACGTTGCCCTGCGCACACCACACCATACCACACCACACCACACCACACCACACACGCGTGAACGGGAGGGGGAGAAGGGAGGAGGAGAGCGTGAGAGGCGAATGAAGGCACACTCCAGCATGGCGTGAGCGAGCGGGCAATGTGGGCACGGAATGGGCAGCACAGTGGTTAGAGTGAGGGAAGAGCCGCTCCCCTGGACCAAGCGATTCTCTGCAGTGTGTCAGCCATGCCATGCCATGCCATGCCATGCCACGCCAAGCCACACCCTGCCTTGTGCCCAACAGGCCCCCACCTCCATCCCCCACACTCTCCTCCACTACCTTCACACAGCGGCTCTTCCCCTCCCCTTCTCTCTTTCCACAGTCGCTTCCCTCTCTCCCTGCCACTTCACCTCTCTTCCCCCCTCCCCTCCCCTCCCTGCCCCTCCCTGCCCCTCCCTGCCCCTCCCTGCCCCTCCCCACCCCTCCCTGCCCCTCCCCGCCCCTTCCCCCCCCACCTTATCGCCGAAGCCGAACATGACGGACGACCCCACGTCGAAGGTGTACCCGTCGCGCTCGTACCACCCGGAGCTGCCGCCCGGAATGAGGTACTTCTCCAGCAGCACCACGCGCATGCCGCGCACCGCCATCTGCGTCGCCGCCACCAGCCCGCCCATCCCCGCGCCGATCACCACCGCGTCGTACTCGCGCTCCCCCTCGCCCTCCGCGGGCCCGCTATCGCCCGCTCTGCTCTCCACGGCATTGGCGGAGGCTTCCGCGCGCGCGGCAGTGGCATGGGCGCCCAAAACCCTGCGTGCGACTGTGCGATTGCAGGGGTGCGATAACGTGCGAACTAACCCAGTTAATTGTCGCGCGCTAAGTCGCACGAAGGCGGCGGGTGGTGACTTGGCGGAGCGGCTAGCGGGAAGGAAAGATGCGCGTGGAGATTGCGCGGAGGAACGGTCCAACGGCGCTCGGAGGGTTAGCGGGGCATGGGTCGACGACATTATGGCGGAGGGGCGACTGACGTGGCGTGACGTGGATCTTATCCAGAATGAGTGGTGTGCTGAGACGGGATATCAGCTTGCTTGCTAGGGCGTGTCAACTAAATTGGTTCCGGGGCTTCAACAGCAGTGAGGGTGCTCTTCCGCAGAACTGTCCTGCTAATCGTGTAATGAACAGTTCGTGACACCAGGCGCGAACCGATATAATTCCACGCAGATACTGAGTCCCACCCGAACAAAAAACGTCCAGCAGAACAAACCTGACCATGTGGAGAGAGGTTACCCTCTCGCCTACAAATAGAATCTTGTCAACGGCTTTGTTGCTCTCGCATTTACACTAAGGGCGAGTAAAATTGTAATGACCAAACCAGTTTTCCGCCCTTTGCGCGTTTTGGCGATTGCGAAACAATGTAATGCGTAAGCGATCCCCGCCACAATTTTCGCGAGCGCTTGGGGCATCCGCCACAAACCATCCCCCAATTGAAAGCGAAGATTTTGATTCCTACTACTGCATTCGAACGGGGTATGGAATGCAGGGGGCTTGGAGGCCTAGACAAGAGTGTTTAACAAAGCATTAAGTTTAAGAGAGCAAAAGGGTTTTTCCCCTCGCTGAGGAAACATGTCTACGTAGGTCCCAAAATGCAGTGCGTCCAATTTCTATGCAGAATACCCTTGCTATTCGGTCAAATCGGGATGACTACTCTAAACGGCATAACCCCAATTTTTCGAAATCGCAAGAAACGCCCAAATGAACGGCCACAGCGTTTCGTCGTTACAATTTTACATGCCCTAAACGGCGATCAAAAGACACGTAATTCGAGTGTGACGTTTTGCACTCCAAAGACACGAAACCTACGTCCCGAACCGAACGCGTCGGGAAGAGTTGGAGCGCAACGCAAATTCTGGTATACGTAATTCACACTAGCTACAGATTGTAATCGAATATATTGTTTAAGTGCATGTACTGTCAAGTTGGGGTGTAAGGAAGAACCATTTTTCCTTACTAGTGTTTACTCAACCGCGTACAACCCCAACTTTCAGAAATGCATGTTCGGCTACTTTGTTTGCTGCCGAACAACCTCACGTCGCCTTCGTTTTTTCCTTTGCCCAACCTGCACCCAAACTCGTGTTCCCGCTATGTTGTCCCGCTATATAATCGCATGCCTCCTCGTTGTATCGTCAGTTCATTTAGTGATAAGCTTCGTTATTCGTTTTCCACACAACTCTGTTTGACAACTCATAACACCTGGTATCAGAGCTACTTTCCTAGTTCACCCCGCTTTCCAGGGTATTTTAGAGGCACATGTGTGACTGGTACGGTGGGCTGCAGAGCAGCTGGTTGCAAAGTTCATTAAATTTAACTTTCCCGACTTCGATAGCTCTTGCGCATGCACTGTTGCCAGATAGTCACGGAGACCCAGTTGCCAATAGACATAGCTTACGACTCATGGACCAGGAGGCGTTCAACAAACTTATGCAGCAAGTGGCAGAAATGTCGGCAGGCATGAAGGCGTTAACGACGGAAGTGGAGAGACTACGTGAAGAAAACAACGAGCTACGTCAGGCGCGAGGTCAGCGCGCCAGCAGTCGCTTGTCGAAGATGGCGAAACCACCAGGCAAGTGGCGCGCGACCCTAATGCAACTGGCGAGGTCCCACGAGGCATCAACGAAGGCGACAGGCGGACAACGCCGACAACAGCAATTGCAGTTACTATGATCGATATCTAGCCCGCGAGCCTGCCCCCATTCAACCCTACAGACAAGGGTACTACAGTTAAGGGGTGGTTGTTCGGCATGGAGGCCACTGCTGCCAATGTTGACTATGACGCCTCGCGTATTAAGTACACGGTATCGCTCCTGCGAGGCCCAACGCTCGAGTGGTGGCGACGTACCTTAGACACGGGGACCCTCACAGGTGTGATACATGCGGCAGACGGGACTTTGGATTCTGCTATTGGGAGGGCATCATCAATATTCGGTGTGGCCACAATTCGCACGTGGAAACAGTGGGGCGCAGCTTTACGAGACTGAACAAGCTCCGAGCATGTATCCGCCTCGGAAAAAGCTCGCGTGAAGCTGCGTACCTGGTCACAGCTGCCTTTTGTTCAAGACTACACGGCGTCGTTTATGGCGCTCGCGGATCAAATGGACGAAATGGCGGAAGCTGGACGGTTGGATAAATAGATCAGCGTCTTGAAATACGACATACGGTACGAAGTGCGCCGCAGCCGTCCAACGACCAACATTCAACGAAGCCGTCCGATTGGCCGAGAGCACAGACGCGCTGATGCAGTGGGTGAGACAGTGGGGCTGATGACGTGAGGGAGACCAATTTTGTGGACAGACCCAGCGGGCCACGATTAACGGAGTCCATGCGCCAGACCGCCCTTTTACAGGGTTGTGTTTTAAGTGCAGGAAGTCGGGCCACATATATAAAGATTGCCCCAACAGGACGCAGTGAAAGAGGGATGACGGGAAAGAGCCGGGAAACGTGTAGAGTCAGTAACAGACGGGCCCCTTTTTGACTGTGCTCTGTCGCCCGAACCCCACCATCCCCACCAAGTCGTGGTTCCGATTCATGCAATCGATCGCACTCGGCCGAATAACGGGGATAATCATGTGGATCACCCTGTGCTGGTTGTTGGCACGGTTGTTAAGAAAATAATAATAATGTTCGTCGATGGCGGGGCTAGCGGTAGCCTCTTCAATCTGGCGACAGCAAAAAAATGCAAGTTGCAGCTGGACAAGTATATGCCCGAAATTGACGCTCTCCTCGTGGATGGGACGCCTTTGGCGATTTGGGAGGAAACACGGACGGTGCGGATTCAATGCGGCGACGATTTTGGCTTCAGAATGAAGTTCCTCGCGACGACGTCGGATGGATGCGACGTGCTCCTGGGACTGATTGGCTGCGATGGCACAACTCAATCATTGATTGGACGACGCAATTGTGCAGCATCAGCAAGTACGAGGGGCTGATCACTCTGTTAAACTGTATTATGCTTGTAGGCTGTAGTGGGGTAGCCAATATGGGGTACAACCCCAACTAGGGTTTCATATTTGTACCCAAACTTCTGCTAGTTCATCCATTCTTGCCTAGTGATTCTGACATGGTATTCAGAGCAGGAGGTCCCTAGGACCTACCGACCGTTTTTTTTTTAAGGGCCCACCACCGCTCGCATGCGGTTACCACGCTACCCCGTGCCCTAGCCTCGTAGCGCCCTCGTGCGCCCACGTTAGCGCCCTCGCGCGCCCCTCGTTAGCGCCCTCGCGCGCACCCTCGTTAGCGCCCTCGCGCGCCCCTTCGTTAGCGCCCTCGCGCGCCCCTTCGTTAGCGCCCTCGCGCGCCCCTTGCTAGCGCCCTCGCGCGCCCCTCACTAGCGCCCTCGCGCGCCCCTCGCCGAGCCGCCCGCTCGCAGCCCGCCCGCCCGCTCGCTGCCCGCTTCGCGGCCCGCTCACTACGCAGCCCGCCCGCCCGCTCGCTGCCCGCTTCGCGGCCCGCTCGCTCGCTGCCCGCTTCGCGGCCCGCCCGCTTCGCAGCCCGCTCGCTCGCTGCCCGCTTCGCGGCCCGCCCACTTCGCAGCCCGCCCGCCCGCTCGCTGCCCGCTTCGCGGCCCGCCCGCCTCGCAGCCCGCTCGCCCCGCTGCCCGCTTCGCGGCCCGCCCACTTCGCAGCCCGCCCGCCCGCTAGCTGCCCACTTCGCGGCCCGCCCGCATCGCAGCCCGCTCGCCCCGCTGCCCGCTTCGCAGCCCGCCCGCCCGCCCGCTGCCCGCTTCGCGGCCCGCCCGCCTCGCAGCGTCGCCCGCCCGCCGTGCTGCCCGCTTGCAGCGCCGCCTGCCCGCCGCGCTGCCCGCTTCCCGGCCCGTCCGCCGCGCTGCCCACTCGCAGCGTCGCCCTCCCGTCGCGCTGACCGCTTGCAGCGCCGCCTGCCCGTAGCGCCAGCCTCGCCCGCTGCTCTCTATCCGTGCACAGTCGCCTTCCCCTGCTGCGGCAGCTTGCGTTACTCTGTCACACTGTCGCTATGGCTTCCATCCGCGTGCTGTCGTTCGATGCTGAGGGCCGCCCTGTGCGGTTCACCGCTTGGCTAGATGACCTGCAGCTGTTCCTCCTGAGCGATAGCAAGGAGCATGTGTCGCTCTATGACTACGCGTCTGGTGCTGCGCCTGCCCCTCCTGCCACAGCTGAGCTTAGTGTTCGTTCCCACTGGCAGACTCGTGACGCAGCTGCTCGCCTAGCCATTCGCAGTCACCTGCCGTTAGCTGAGCTAGAGCATTTTGGCGACTGCAAATCCGCTAAGGCCCTGTACGACGCTGTCGTCGCTCGCTACTCCTCGCCTGCCACAGCCGAGCTTAGCCGCCTCATGCTGCCGTACCTGTTCCCCGATCTGTCCACCTTTACTACAGTCGCCGATCTTATCACCCACCTTCGCACTAGTGATGCTCGCCTGCGTGCCGCCCTTCCCACCGAGTTCTGCGCTAAGAACCCCCCTCCACTGTACTGGACACTCCACTTTATAGTCACTCGTCTCCCTGACACCCTCCGCTCAGTTCGAGACCACTTCCTTGCTCGCTGTCCCACTGAGCTCACAGTCGCCCTCCTAGAGGAGCACCTGCTCGCGGCCGAAAAGAGCATTGTAGCTGTCGGTGCTGCTCGTGGCGCTCCTCGCACCCCCATCTTTGAGGGGTGTTCTCCCTCTCCCCTCGCTCCCTCCTACGCTGCTGCTGCTGCTGTTGACCTCCTTGGTGCTGAGTCTGTTGGCGCTGCTTCTGCTCCTGGTGGGAGGCGCCGCACCGGCAAGGGCAAGGGGGGCAAGGGTGGTGGTGGTGGCGCTGGGGGGGGAGGAGGTGGGGGAGGTGGGGGGGGAGGCGGTGCTGGAGGGAGCGGTGGCGGGAGCGCTGGTGGGAGTGGGGTCGGTGGTGGAGACGGGGGCGGCGGAGGAAGCAGTGGCAGTAGTGGCGGCGGCGGCAGTGGCGGCGGTGGCGGTGGTGGCGGTGGTGGCGGTGCCGGTCGGAGCGGTGGTAGTGGTGGCGGCGGAGGTCGGAGTGGAGGCACTGGCTCGGGCCAGAGCTCCCAGCAGCAGCAGCGTCCCCAGACGACCCAGCAGCTTCGTGAGTGGCTTGCTCAGCGTGGGACGTCGGGGGCCAGTGCCCGCTGTTCTTATGTCATTCGCACAGGTGACCGCAAGGGACAGACGTGTGGGAGGTTCCACACCCCGTACCGCTGCTTCTCCCGCCTTGACGACGCTTGGCGTGAGGAGATGGGTGAGGATGTTGAGCGCCCCCGCTGGGCTGAGCTCATGAGGGCTGGTGTTGATGTCTTTGCTCTTGACTATGATGCTATTATTGCTGCCATGTATGCATTGACTGTTAGTGCCGAGGGAGACTGTTACTTGTGTGTGCCGCCTGACCCAGGTATAGAGCCCGCTGCCCTGGGTACTAGTGAGTCTGCTCTCTCTGGTATGGTGCCCCCTGTACTTGCTCCCCCCAGTGCTGTCCCGGCTGGTTTCGAGTCTGCTCTCTCAGGTACAGCACCCACACAGACTGCTCTCTCAGGTACCGCACCGGCTGAGGCCTGTCACACCTTCACCCTTGACTCAGGTGCTTCCCGTTGCTTCTTTCGTGACAGTACTGAGCTCACACCGCTTCCTGCACCGGTCCCAGTCTCCTTGGCTGACCCCTCTGGGGGCCCAGTCCTTGCCCAGTCCACCACTGTCCTCCCTTGTCCGGCGGTTCCGTCTGGCTCGTTGTCGGGTTTCCACCTCCCCTCGTTCTCGACGAACCTGGTGAGCAACGCTGTCCTCCAGGATCAGTGGGTTGACACCTTTACCCCTGGCGGACAGCGTGTGGCGATCTGCACGTGCTCCAGGACTGGCCGTCACCTGGCTACGTTCACCCGTCGGCCGGGGTCGAGTCTCTACACACTGACCACTGCGTCTCCCCAGGTAGCTGCTGTCGGTCAGGTGTCTGCGTCAGGTCTGGTGGCCCACGCCTGTGAGTGTCGTTCCCTGTCGCACCAGACTCTTCTCTGGCACCACCGCCTGGGTCACCCCTCCTTGCCACGCCTTCGTGGCATGCACCGTCGCCTCCTTGTGTCCGGTCTTCCCAGGTCCCTCCCTCCCCTCCCTGCCTCGCCTGCGCCGCCTTGCCTTCCTTGCGTCGAGGGGCGGCAGCGCGCCGCTCCTCACTCCTCCTCGTTCCCCCCGACAGAGGCTCCTCTGCAGACCCTCCACCTGGACGTGTGGGGCCCAGCCCGCGTTCGTGGTCAGGGCGGTGAGCGGTACTTTCTGCTGGTTGTCGACGACTACTCGCGTTACACCACGGTCTTCCCCTTGCGCACCAAGGGTGAGGTCCCTGCTGTTCTGATCCCTTGGATCCGCACGGTTCGTCTCCAGCTCCGCCGCCGTTTCCGGACGGATCTTCCTGTCCTGCGTCTGCACTCTGACAGAGGTGGTGAGTTTTCCTCCGACCTCTTGAGGACCTTCTGTCAGGCGGAGGGCATCGAGCAGACCTTCACGCTTCCGGACTCCCCACAGCAGAATGGGGTTGCTGAGCGTCGCATTGGCCTGGTCATGGAGGTCGCTCGTACCTCCTTGGTCCACGCGGCGGCTCCCCATTTTCTGTGGCCGTTTGCTGTCCGGTACGCCGCGCATCAGCTCAACCTCTGGCCCCGTGTCTCCTTGCCGGAGACCTCGCCCACACTGCGTTGGACGGGGGAGGTTGGCGATGCGTCGCGCTTCCGGGTGTGGGGTGCTCGTGCCCTTGTCCGCGATACGTCTGCGGACAAGCTCTCCTCCCGCACGCTTCCCTGTGTCTTCCTTGGCTTTGTCCCTGACGCGCCTGGCTGGCAGTTTTACCACCCCACCTCGCGCCGGGTCTTCGCCTCTCAGGATGTCACCTTTGACGAGTCGGTCCCCTTTTACCGTCTCTTCCCCTACCGCACTGCCCCCCTCCCTCCCCCGCCGCTTTTCCTTGCTCCTGGTCCCCCTCCGGTAGACCCCCTTCCCCCTCAGGGTCCTGCTCCTTCAGGTGTCTCTCAGGTAGACCCTCCTCCCGTCGCTGAGCCTGTCGAGGTCACAGGTGACTCAGGTGCTGCTGCGGGTGGTGCTGCTGGGAGTGCTGAGCCTGGGGGTGCTGAGCCTGGGGGTGCTGGGCCTGGGGGTGCTGGGGCTGCAGGTGCTGGGACTGAGGGTGCTGGAGCTGAGGGTACTGTGCCTGAGAGTTTGCCGCCTGGGGGTGCTGAGCCTGGGGGTGCTACGACTGGGGGTGCTGAGCCTGCGGGTACTGAGCCTACGGGTACTGAGCCTGGGGGTGCTGCTACTGAGCCTACGGAGCCTCGGGTTACTGTGTCTGGGGGTGCTCCGGTTCGGGGTGCTGAGCAGTCTCTCACACCGCAGCAGCTTCGTGACTGGTACGTCCGACGCTTTCGCCGTCCTAGTGGCTCGGCTGGAGTTGGGGGTGCTGGAGCTGCTCGTCCTGGGGGTGCTCGTACTGGGGGTACTGGAGCTGCCGGGACTGGCTGTTCTGGGAGCGCTGCGACTGGAGCTGCTGGAGCTGGGGACTCTGGCGTTGGCGGTGCTAGCGGAGTTGGAGCTCCCGACTCTGGGGGTGGCGCTGCTGCTGGTGCTGCGGACCCACCTGGTGGAGCTGCTGCTGGTACTGAGGAGTCGGACGGTGGAGCTGCTGCTGGAGCTGGGGACCCGGCCGGTGGAGCTGCTGCTGGTGCTGTGGACCCGGACGCTGGAGCTCCTACTGGTGCTGAGGACCCGGCCGCTGGAGTCCCTTCTGCTTCTAGAGACGCTGCGCGGCCGCGACCGTACTTCGTACCGCTCCTTCAGCAGGTTCTTGGGCAGGCTCCTCCTCCTTGTCCTCCTCCCTCCGTAGAGTGTCTTCCGCCTGTCCAGCCGCAGTCACAGTTACCACCTGCCTCGCCTCTCCCTGCTCCCTCTCCTTATACTGGTCCCACAGGAGGTCTTACAGAGCGTCGTGAGCCTGAGTCTCGTCCTGCGTCGCCTGTTCGTCCTGCTCGCACTGGTAGTCGTGTCCGTCGTGAGCGTCCTCCGCCTGTCCCAGGCACTCACTACATGACTCTGCGTCCCTCTACTGCTCCTCGGCGTGTCCCTCTACCGTCTCCTCCTGCGTCCTCTTTGCCTGCCGTTCCGGACCCTGAGTCTGACCGGTATCGCGCTGAGCACCCTACAGTCACGCGTCTCCTTGCTACTGTTGTCACTGACCCCACCTTTGAGTCCTCGGCTGCGTCTGCTCTGGTCGCTGAGTTGGTTGACTTTGCTGCTGCCTGTCGTCTAGACTACGCTGCTAGCCTTGTCGCTGAGTCAGAGTCTGCGTCAGTCTGTCCTCCGTCCGTCGGGGGTGAGTGTGCTCTTGGCACGGACGTCCTTGAGGACAGGCAGGAGGACTTTGACTCACTTGCGGCTGCTGTACCTCATCTCGTGGCCTGGTTGCTTGCCCCTGAGGGAGACCCGGATGCAGTAGACATCCCCACTCCGCGCACCTACGCAGAGGCGATCTCGGGTCCCTACTCCTCTCAGTGGCAGACAGCCATGGACGCAGAGATGGCATCCTGGAAGTCCACAGGCACCTACGTCGACGAGGTTCCCCCTCCTGGGGCGAACATCGTCGATGGCATGTGGATTTTCAGGGTGAAGCGGCCGCCAGGTTCTCCGCCTGTCTTCAAGGCTCGTTACGTTGCCAGAGGCTTCAGTCAGCGTCAGGGGGTCGACTTCTTCCAGACCTTCTCCCCCACCCCGAAGATGACCACTCTTCGGGTTCTGCTGCACGTTGCTGCTCAGCGTGACTACGAGCTTCACTCTCTTGACTTCAGCACAGCGTTCCTGCAGGGCAGCCTGCACGAGGAGATCTGGCTGCGCCGCCCACCTGGCTTTACTGGGTCGTTTCCCCCTGGTACCCAGTGGAGTCTCCGCCGGCCAGTCTACGGTCTCCGCCAGGCGCCACGTGAGTGGCACGACACACTGAGGACTACTCTTGCGGCTCTTGGGTTCGCGCCGTCTACTGCTGACCCGTCGCTGTTTCTGCGCACAGACACGTCGCTGCCGCCGTTCTACATCCTCGTGTACGTCGACGACTTGGTCTTTGCTACTGCTGACACTGAGGCACTCGCTCGTGTGAAGTCGGAGCTGCAGAAGAGACACACCTGCACTGACCTGGGTGAACTGCGTAGCTACCTTGGCTTGCAGATCACCCGGGACAGAGCCCGTCGCACCATCACCCTGACTCAGTCACACATGGTGCAGCAGGTCCTTCAGCGCTTCGGCTTCCAGTTCTCCTCACCACAGGCCACACCTCTGGCTACCAGCCACTCACTCTCAGCTCCACCTTCGGACGAGTCCGTAGAGCCGAGTGGCCCGTACCCAGAGCTTGTAGGCTGCCTCATGTACCTGATGACTTGCACGCGACCTGACCTCGCGTACCCTCTTAGCATCCTTGCTCGTTACGTTGCGCCTGGGAGACACAGGCGAGAGCACTGGGAGGCTGCTAAGAGGGTGCTGCGGTACCTGTGCAGTACATCAGGCATGGGGCTGGTGCTTGGAGGACGCGACAGAGTTGTCCTCACTGGTCACTCGGACGCCTCTTGGGTGGACGACCTGGCTACGCAGCGGTCGTCACAGGGTTACACCTTCAGCCTTGGCTCTGGTTCTGTCTCGTGGCGGTCCACCCGCTCTTCCTCTGTTCTCGGCTCTAGTTGTGAGGCTGAGATCTACGCCACAGCCATGGCTGCACAGGAGTTACGCTGGCTCACCTACCTGCTGACTGACTTGGGAGAGCGGCCTAGTTCTCCTCCAGTTCTGTACGGTGACAACAAGGCGGCTCTTGCCTTGTGTCAGGAGCACAGACTGGAGCACAGGACGAAGCACATTGCTCTTCGCTACTTTCTTGCTCGAGAGCTTCAGCAGCGCGGTCAGCTTCGGCTTGTGTACGTGGACTCGAAGGCCAACACTGCTGATATCTTCACCAAGGCGCTCCCGCCTAGTGATCATCAGCGGCACTGTACTTCTTTAGGCCTTGTGTCCACGTTTCCTCACTTGCTCACTGCTTGACATTCTTTGTACTGTACTTTATATATATCTTGTTGCTTGCTTGCTAGGTTTTGATCACTGTGTTGCTTGTCTTGTACTATATCTAGCACTGCATGTGAACTGGCCTTGTGGCCTTTACTTGTGCTCGGAGTGTGGTGACGTTGTGATCCACCCTGGGCTTTGCTTTGCTTTGCTGGACTGGTCTTGTGACCCTTTGTTCTCCCCCACTTTGCCTATGGGGGTGTGTTAAACTGTATTATGCTTGTAGGCTGTAGTGGGGTAGCCAATATGGGGTACAACCCCAACTAGGGTTTCATATTTGTACCCAAACTTCTGCTAGTTCATCCATTCTTGCCTAGTGATTCTGACACACTCTGCCCGCGTGGACTCCGGACTGCATCGAGTCTACATGCGTCAAGACCATTACTATTACAAGCCACGTCAACAGGGGTGCGCAGTTGTACGCCATTCACCTGCGCGAGTTGGCAGCCGACACTGACGAAAACCACATCGACAAGTTGTGTGCAGCTGTACCACCCAAGCTGGCGGAGCTGATTCGGCAATACCCTGACATTTTTCTGGATGACCTGCCACCTGGACTACCACCCGAACGACCCGAAGACCACAGAATCACCTTCGAGCCCGGCGCGCAACCGACTGTTCATACGCAGTGGCGTCTGACTCAGCCCGAACTCGCGGAGCTTCGAAGTCAACTTGAGTCACTACTGGAGAAGGGCTTCATCCGACCCAGTACTTCGCCCTTCGCCGCACCGATCCTGTTCACACCGAAGAAGGGCAGCGGCATTGGCATATGCATTGTGTCAAACATTATATATGTTGTGTTTGTTTAGGCTACAGTGGGTTAGCCTATGGGGGGTACACAATTCTAGGGTTTGGTACTTGTACTGCTTTCACTCATAGTTCAACCATTCCAGTCTCTTCTTTCTGACATGGTATCAGAGCGAAGGTCTCGGGTTCGAATCCCGGTGTGTGCACCTCGGGCATCCCAGTGCGGGGGGGTGTCAGAGGTCCACTGGTGATCCCCGATTGATCCTAGGGAAGGGTTACAGGCACGTTGGCCTGGGGGGTTATGGGCGCACTCACCCGCTACACAAACAAGCCCTTTTATCCCAGTGGTTAGTGGCTGGGATTCTGACATGGTATCAGAGCAGGTCCTTCGCTAGGACCGTTCTTAGGGCCCACCACTGAATACCTACCTACCTATCTACTGTCGGAGTGCTGCGTTAGCGCCTCCCCCTCAGCGCCCTCGTGCGCCCTCGTTTACGGCCCCCCCTAAGGCCCCGTCGACCCCGCGCGCCGCCCCTTAGCGATTCGCGCGCCGCCCCTTAGTGGCCCCGTCGAACCCGCGCGCGCCCCGATTTCGGCCCCGTTTGGCCCCGTCGACCCGCGCGCGTCCCCCCTTAGAGGCCCCGCTGGCCCCGTCGACCCGCGCGCGCCCCGTTTAGCGGCCCCGCAGCCCCGTCGAACCCCACCTAGCGGCCCCGCGGCCCCGTCGCGTCCCGCCTAGAGGCCCCGCGGCCCCGTCGCGTCCCGCTTAGAGGCCCCGCGGCGCCGTCGAGCCCCACCTCACGGCCCCGCGACCCCGTTGCGCCCCGCTTAGCGGCCCCGCGGCCCCGTCGAGCCCCGCTTAGAGGCCCCCCGCGGCCCCGTACCGCCCCGCTTAGAGGCTCTGCGCCGCCACTGCAGCAGCAGCCCCTGGAGCAGCCGCCACTGCAGCAGCAGCCCCTGGAGCCGCCCGCCACTGCAGTAGCAGCCCCTGGAGCCGCCCGCCACTGCAGCAGCCCCCTCTGGAGCAGCACGTACCTGCAGCAGCTGCCCCTGGAGCAGCCCGCACCTGCAGCAGCCGCCCCTGGCCCCTGGAGCAACCACCGCTGCAGCAGCCGCCCCTGGCCCCTGGAGCCGCCGCCACTGCAGCAGCCGCCCCTGGCACCTGGAGCAGCTGCCGTCGCGGCCCGGCCTCGCCCTGCAGCAGCTGCCGCGGAGCTCCCTGCTGCGGCCCGGCCCAGCCCTGCAGTTGTAGCGGCCCCGCTGTCGCCACCGTCTTGCGCCTGCCGCGCCGACCACTGGTGAGCATTGCCCAGCACTGCTACCGCTGCTACTGCTGCTACTGCCTTTTCTACTCCCACTGCCACAGCTCCTGCTGTTACTACTGTTGCTGCCGCTACTACTACTACTGCTGCTCCTGGCGTGGCCAGATGCAGCTCCAGGGCCGTGCGCGTGAGTCTCTCACGCCCCAGCAGCTTCGTGCGCGTGAGTGGTACGCTAGTTGGGGCTGTCGGGGTGGCCGTAGTGGTGGTCGCTCTGGAGTGGGTCGGTCGGGAGCTTCTGGTAGTGGACAGGTGCAGCTGCCGTGCCCTCCTTCGCCCCAGCTGCTTCGTGCGCGTGCGTGGTACGCTAGTTGGGGCTGTCGGGGTGGCCGTCGTGGTCGTCGCTCTGGAGTGCGTTGTTCGGGAGCATCTGGTAGTGGACAGGTGCAGCAGCAGTGTCCTCTTACGCTCCAGCGGGCCCGAGAGTGGTACGCCAGTTTGGGCTGTCGGGGTGGCCGTAGTGGTAGTCGCTCTGGCGTGCGTTGTTCGGGAGCATCTGGTAGTGGACAGGTGCAGCAGCAGTGTCCTCTTACGCTCCAGCGGGCTCGTGAGTGGTACGCGAGTTTGGGCTCTCGGGGTGGTGGTCGTGGTAGTCACTCTGGAGTGCGTCGTTCGGGAGCTTCTGGGCGCGGACCGGTGCAGCTGCCGTGTAGTGTGAGTGAGGCTGCCGCTCTAGGTGCTAGTGAGACCGCCACTGCAGGTGCTCGCGTGTCTGCCACCTCAGGTCCTGGTGAGGCTGCTGCTCTAGGTGCTCGTGCGTCCGTGCCCGCTGGTACTGAGTCGACTGCAGCACTGCACACCTTCACACTAGACTCAGGTGCTTCTCGCTGTTTCTTTCGTGACCGCACTGTCCTTGAGCCACTCGCTCGGCCAGTTGCTGTCTCCCTCGCTGACCCCTCTGGGGGTCCGGTCGTTGCGACCTCCTCCACTGTCCTTCCTTGTCCTGCGGTCCCGTCAGGCACGCTGTCAGGTCTCTACCTCCCCTCGTTCTCTACGAACTTGGTGGCAGGTAGTGCGCTCCAGGATGGGGGTGTCCACCAGTTCACCCCTGCTTACGAGCGCGTGACCCACTGCACGTGTGCTCGGACGGGCCGTCACCTGGCTACCTTCACTCGGCAGCCGGGGTCGGACCTGTACACACTGACCACTGAGTCCCCTCAGGTAGCTGCGTCCGCGTCTGCGTCTGCGTCAGGTCAGCTGTCCGCCCCCTGCTCGTGTCGCTCTCTGGCGCATGAGACTGTCCTCTGGCACCACCGCCTTGGTCACCCGTCTGTGCAGCGCCTTCGGGCCATGCACAAACGGGACCTTGTTGCTGGTCTTCCCAGGGTTCTCCCTCCCCTGCCACCCTCGCCTGCTCCTCCCTGTCTTCCCTGTGTCGAGGGGCGGTAGCGCGCCGCTCCTCACTCCTCCTCCTTCCCCCCGACGACTGCTCCTTTGCAGACGCTCCACATGGACGTGTGGGGCCCAGCCCGCGTCCGTGGTCAGGGTCAGGAGAGGTACTTCCTGATTGTTGTTGATGACTTCTCGCGCTACACCACGGTCTTCCCCTTGCGTGCCAAGGGTGACGTCCCTGATGTCTTGATCCCTTGGATCCGCAGATCTCGTCTCCAGCTCAGTGAGCGTTTCCGCTCCGACTTCCCTGTCCTGCGTCTGCACTCTGACAGAGGTGGGGAGTTTTCCTCTGGCCTCTTGGAGGCCTTCTGTCAGCAGGAGGGCATTGAGCAGTCGTTCACGCTTCCGGCCTCTCCGCAGCAGAATGGGGTTGCTGAGCGCCGCATTGGCTTGGTCATGGAGGTCGCTCGTACCTCCCTGGTTCATGCGGCTGCCCCCCACTTTCTGTGGCCGTTTGCAGTCCGATACGCTGCGCATCAGCTCAACCTCTGGCCCCGTGTCTCCTTACCGGAGACTTCTCCGACACTGCGTTGGACGGGAGAGGCTGGCAATGCGTCGCGTTTTCGGGTCTGGGGATCCCGAGCTTTTGTTCGCGACACGTCCGCGGACAAGCTCTCCCGTCGAGCTGTCCCCTGTGTTTTCCTTGGCTTTGTCCCGGACGCGCCTGGTTGGCAGTTCTACCACGCCACCTCGCGTCGGGTCCTTGCCTCTCAGGACGTCACTTTTGACGAGTCCGTCCCCTACTACCGCCTCTTCCCCTACCGCACTGCCCCGCTCCCCCCCCCCCGCCTCTCTTCCTCGCTCCAGGTGCTGAGGTCCCAGACCCCCTCCCCCCTCAGGGTGCCGCTCCCTCAGGTGTGTCCCAGGTAGACCCGGTTGAGCCTGCTGAGGTAGCTGTTGACTCTCGTCCTGCTGGGGGTGCTGAGCCTGACCGTGAGGAGTCTGAGGGTGCTGAGCCTGGGGGTGCGGAGCTTGGGGGTGCGGAGCCTGGAGGTGCTGAGCCTGGGGGTGCGGAGTCTGGGGGTGCTGAGCCTGGAGGTGCTGCGTCTGGGGGTGCTGAGCCTGGAGGTGCGGAGTCTGGAGGTGCTGAGCCTGGGGGTGCTGCGTCTGGGGGTGCTGTGTCTGGAGGTGCTGAGCCTGAGCGTGCTACACCTGGAGGAGCCCTCTCCTCCCAGCAGCTGCAGGAGAGGTACCTACAGTACTGCCGCCTCCGGAGAGGTGCTACTGGAGCTCGTTCCGGTACTTCCCCTCCTGCCCAGGAGCTCCCCCCCATTCAGCAGATCCGAGAGTGGTACACGCGGCGCTGCAGTCTTCGGAGTGGTGCTCCTGGTGCTGCGGACCCTGGGGGTGGCGCTGCTGCTGGTGCTGAGGACCCGAGCGTTGGAGCTACTGCTGGAGCTGAGGACCCGGGCGTTGGAGCTGCTGCTGGAGCTGGGGACCCGAGCGGTGGAGCTGCTGCTGGAGCTGAGGACCCGGCTGGTGGAGTTCCTGCTGGTGCTGCGGACCCGAGCGGTGGCGCTGCTGCTGGTGCTGCGGACCCGGGCGTTGGAGCTACTACTGGAGCTGAGGACCCGGACGGTGGAGCTGCTGCTGGTGCTGAGGACCCGGACGTTGGAGCTGCTGCTGGTGCTGAGGACCCTGCTGCTGGTGTCTCTGCTGGTTCTGGAGACGCTGCGCGGCCGCGACCGCGACCGTACTTCGTACCGCTCCTTCAGCAGGTTCTTGGGCAGACTCCTCCTCCTTGTCCTCCTCCCTCCGTAGAGTGTCCACCGCCTGTCCAGCCGCAGTCACAGTTACCGCCTACCTCGCCTCTCCCTGCTCCCTCTCCTTACACTGGTCCCATAGGAGGTCTTACAGAGCGTCGTGAGCCTGAGTCTCGTCCTGCGTCGCCTGTTCGTACTGCGTGCACTGGTCGTCGTGTCCCACGCCAGCGTCCTCCTCCTGTCCCTGGCACTCATTACATGACTCTGCGTCGCTCTACTGCTCCTCAGCGTGTCCCTCTGCCGTCTCCTCCTGCTTCCTCTCTTCCTACTCTTCCTGACCCGGAGTCTGACTCCCGTCGTGCTGCCAGTCCCACTGTCACGCGTCTCCTCGCTACTGTTGTCACTGACCCTACCTTTGAGTCCTCTGCTGCGTCTGCTCTAGTCGCTGAGCTGGTTGACTTTGCTGCTGCCTTTCGTCTAGACTACGCTGCTAGCCTTGTCGCTGAGTCTGAGTCTGAGTCTGTCTGTCCTCCGTCCGTCGGGGGTGAGTGTGCTCTTGGCACGGACGTCCTTGAGGACAGACAGGAGGAGTTCCAGTGCCTTGCTGCTGCTTTACCCCGTCTCGTGTCCTTGCTAGTTGCCCCTGAGGGAGACCCGGATGCACCAGACATCCCGACCCCGCGCACTTACGCTGAGGCGATGGCGGGTCCCTACTCCTCTCAGTGGCAGACAGCCATGGACGCCGAGATGGCTTCCTGGAAGTCCACACGCACCTACGTCGACGAGGTTCCCCCTCCTGGGGCGAACATCGTCAGTGGCATGTGGATTTTCAGGGTGAAGCGGCCGCCGGGTTCTCCTCCTGTCTTCAAGGCGCGCTATGTTGCTCGAGGCTTCAGTCAGCGAGAGGGAGTCGACTTCTTCCAGACCTTCTCCCCCACCCCGAAGATGACCACTCTTCGGGTGCTGCTGCACATAGCCGCCCACCGCGACTACGAGCTTCACTCACTTGACTTCAGCACTGCTTTCTTGCAGGGCAGCCTGCACGAGGAGATCTGGCTACGTCGCCCACCTGGCTTCACTGGGTCGGTTCCTCCTGGTACCCAGTGGAGGCTCCAGCGGCCGGTCTACGGTCTCCGCCAGGCGCCACGTGAGTGGCACGACACACTGAGGACGACACTTGCGGCTCTTGGGTTCGCGCCCTCTACTGCTGACCCGTCGCTGTTTCTACGCACCGACACCTCGCTGCCGCCGTTCTACATCCTCGTGTACGTCGACGACTTGGTCTTTGCCACGGCTGACACTGCGGCACTCGCCCACGTGAAGTCGGAGCTGCAGAGGAGACACACGTGCACAGACCTGGGTGAACTGACGAGCTATCTTGGCTTGCGGATCACCCGGGACAGAGCACGGCGCACCATCACCTTGACTCAGTCACACATGGTGCAGCAGATCCTCCAGCGCTTCCGCTTCACGTACTCCTCGCCTCAGTCCACTCCTCTGTCTACCGGTCACTCGCTCTCAGCTCTGCCTTCGGATGAGTCCGTAGAGCCGAGTGGCCCGTATCCAGAGCTTGTGGGCTGCCTCATGTACCTGATGACCTGCACTCGACCTGACCTGGCATACCCTCTTAGCATCCTTGCACGCTATGTCGCTCCTGGCCGTCACAGGAAGGAGCACATGGATGCCGCTAAGAGGGTGTTGCGCTACTTGTGCAGTACGTCGGGCATGGGGCTTGTGCTTGGAGGGCGCGACCGAGTTGTTCTCACAGGGCACTCAGACGCTTCTTGGGCAGACGACCAGGCTACTCAGCGGTCGTCTCAGGGTTACACCTTCAGCCTTGGTTCTGGCTCAGTTTCTTGGCGCTCTACACGTTCTTCTTCTGTTCTCAGCTCCAGTTGCGAGGCTGAGATCTACGCCATAGCCATGGCTGCCCAGGAGCTACGCTGGCTGACCTACCTGCTGACCGACCTGGGAGAGCGGCCTCGTTCTCCTCCAGTGCTGTACGTCGACAACAAGGCTGCCATTGCCTTGTGTGAGGAGCACAGACTAGAGCACAGAACGAAGCACATTGCCCTGCGGTACTTCCTTGCTCGAGAGCTACAGCAGCGCGGTCAGCTTTGTATTCGCTACGTGGCCACTGAGGCCAACACTGCTGATGTGTTCACCAAGGCGCTTCAGCCTTGTGACCATCAGCGCTTCTGCACTCTACTAGGCCTTGTGCCTACTGGACCTCACTTACTTACCTCTTGACCTTGCTTGTACTGTGATCACTATATATATATCTACCTGCATGTTTACTCTTGCTAGGTTGTGATCACTGTATCTCTTGCTCTGTTATAAACCTGCATGTGAACTGGTCTTGTGACCACTAGCTTGTGCTCGGAATTTGTGTGGAATCCTTGAGATCCACCCTGAGCTTGTTGTTGCCTTGCTTTGCCTTGACTGGTCTTGTGACCCCTAGGTCTCTCCCACCTTGCCTATGGGGGTGTGTCAAACATTATATATGTTGTATTTGAGTAGGCTGTAGTGGGTTAGCCTATAGGGGGGTCACAACATTAGGGTTTCATATTTGTACTCACAATCCTTTCTAGTCCATCATTCCAGTCCATTATTACTGACAGGAGTTGGAGTTTTTGGGGCACGTCATCTCACGCGACGGCATCAAAATCGACCCGAAGAAAATCAAGACCATCCAGGAATGGAAGGCCCCGACTAATGTCACGAAACTTCAGAGTTTTCTGCGATTTGTGAATAATGTCCGGCGGTTTATACCGAATATGGCGGGGATAATTGGCCCGCTAACCGACATGCTGCACAAAGACAGAAACTTCGTGTGGGGGGAGGAAGCTGGGCGGCTTTTCAGGAATCGAAGCAGTTACTAGTGTCCCTTCCGGTTCTTCGCATTGCCGATCCATCCAAGCCGTTCGAAGTTGTCACCTACGCCTCAGATTTCGCCATCGGCGCAGTGCTGCTTTAGGATTTTACCAACAACTTACAACCGATCGCCTACGAGTCATGCAAGTTGCAACCAACCGAGCGCAACTACCCGATTCACGACGTGGAGATGCTCACCATCATTCACGCGTTTAAACGGTGGTGATGCTACCTGTCTGAAGCCGACGTCACTGTTCGCACCAATCATGAATTCCTACAGTACCTTCGAGCGCAACCCAACCTCAACCCGCGACAAATCCGGTGGCTCGATTACATGGAGTCACACTTCCACTACAGGATCACCTACAAGAAGGGCGCGAACAACATTGCCGACGCCCTGACCCGACCGACAGTCCAATCCGCTGCTGTACTGATCACCCATTTGAGCCCGCTTCTTTCGGGGCTATTCACCCACGGCTACAAGACGAACCCGTTTTTCACGACCGGCAATCACCTGCAGGCGACGGCGCAGAAAGGGGATGATTACCAGATGTCAGAATCCCAGTCACTAACCACTGGGATAAAAGGGCTTGTTTGTGTAGCGGGTGAGTGCGCCCATAACCCCCCAGGCCAACGTGCCTGTAACCCTTCCCTAGGATCAATCGGGGATCACCAGTGGACCTCTGACACCAGAAAGCCGGAACTGACTGGATTTGGGTACCCGATTACCGCCTGTTACGAGAATTGCTTATCATGGAGGTCCACGATTCGAACCTCTCCGGACATTTCGGATTAGACAAGACGTGGAAAATTCTGCACTGTCAACACTATTGGCCTGATTCTAACTCTGACGTGCAGCGTTATGTGTCTTCATGCAGAGTGTGCCAGGCAATGAAATCGACACGTCAGCGCCCTGCCGACCTGCTGCAACCTCTTGAGCTACCCGAGCAACCGTGGCAACTGGTGGCAATTGATTTTGTCACGGGGCTACCAACTGGCACGTCAGGCAACGATGTAGTACTTGTCGTCATCGATCGCCTCACGAAAATGGCGCGCTTCGCACAGTGTCGTACAATAATCACAGCCGAAGAAAACGCGCACCTCTTCATCTCGACCATCGTCCGTCTTCACGGTATCCCGTCCGCGATCATCAGCGACAAAGAACCGAAGTTTACATCGAAGTTTTGGAAAGAGGCGTGGGCGCGGTACGACACACGACTACAGTTATCGTCGGCTACCACCCACAAACCGACGGCCAGACCAAGCGGACCAATCAGACAATGGAGCAGCTCATCCACACAAACTGCCCCGACCCTGCTCGTTGGGAAGATTCGCTTCCGATGCTGGAATTTGCGTACAAGCTCGTCTTTCAGCAGCTTCCCCATGATCAGGGGATGTACACGTCAACTCAAGTTCCACGTCAGCTTTATCCTGGTTGTCGCCTACATGGACAATTTGCTCTACACCAGGGACAACGTGGAGCTCCACATCGCTTCGAAAACAACAAGCAGAAGCTGGAAGCGACGGTGAATCACAACGTCACCTTGTTCCTAGGTCTCAACGTGCCGCAATCAGTCGACACAATCCACCTCCCCGCTACAAAATATGTCGAGACCCTCGCCAAGAAATTCGGCATCACTCCCGTTGGCGTCACAACCCCTTTCCGCATTCCTCCACCTAATCATGAGCCCGACGCCACCCCACTATCTCCTGCCGCTTATCGCCTCTACCAGCAATAGCAATACCTGCCGTCACATGCCGCTCGGACTTAACATACATCGCCATCCAGCTCACCCAGTACCTGCGCTAACCTGAAGGGGAGACTGTGGCGTGTCAGAATGAATGGATAGGAATGATTGAACTAACAGTGAAATCAGTACAAGTACCTAACCCTAGAATTGTGTACCCCCTATAGGCTAACCCACTGTAGCCTAAACAAACACAACATATATAATGTTTGACACACCCCCATAGGCAAAGTGGGGGAGAGCAAGGGGTCACAAGACCAGTTCACATGCAGGATGATAATATAACAAGAGATACAGTGATCACAACCTAGCAAGTGTAAACATGCAGGCATATATATAAAGATCACAGTACAAGCAGAGTCAAGAAGTAAGTAAGTGAGGTCCAGCAGGCACAAGGCCTAGAAGAGTACAGAAACGCTGATGGTCACAAGGCTGAAGTGCCTTGGTGAACACATCAGCAAGGTTGGCCTCAGTGGCCACGTAACGCAGACGAAGCTGACCACGCTGCTGCAGCTCTCGAGCAAGGAAGTACCGCAGGGCGATGTGCTTCGTTCTGTGCTCCAGTCTGTGCTCCTCACACAAGGCAATGGCAGCCTGGTTGTCGACGTATAGCACTGGAGGAGAACGAGGCCGCTCTCCCAAGTCGGTCAGCAGGTAGGTCAGCCAGCGTAGCTCCTGGGCAGCCATGGCTGTGGCGTAGATCTCAGCCTCACAACTGGAGCTGAGAACAGAAGAAGAGCGTGTAGAACGCCAAGAAACAGAGCCGGAGCCAAGGCTGAAGGTGTAACCCTGAGACGACCGCTGAGTAGCCTGGTCGTCTGCCCAAGAAGCGTCTGAGTGTCCAGTAAGTACAACTCGGTCTCGCCCTCCAAGCACTAGCCCCATGCCCGACGTACTGCACAAGTAGCGCAACACCCTCTTAGCGGCATCCATGTGCTCCTTCCTGTGACGGCCAGGAGCGACATAGCGCGCAAGGATGCTAAGAGGGTATGCAAGGTCAGGTCGAGTGCAGGTCATCAGGTACATGAGGCAGCCCACAAGCTCTGGATACGGGCCACTCGGCTCTACGGACTCATCCGAAGGCAGAGCTGAGAGCGAGTGACCGGTAGGCAGAGGAGTGGACTGAGGCGAGGAGTACGTGAAGCGGAAGCGCTGAAGGATCTGCTGCACCATGTGTGACTGAGTCAAGGTGATGGTGCGCCGTGCTCTGTCCCGGGTGATCCGCAAGCCAAGATAGCTTGTCAGTTCACCCAGGTCTGTGCACGTGTGTCTCCTCTGCAGCTCCGACTTCACGTGGGCGAGTGCCGCGGTGTCAGCAGTGGCAAAGACCAAGTCGTCGACGTACACGAGGATGTAGAACGGCGGCAGTGAGGTGTCAGTGCGTAGAAACAGTGACGGGTCAGCAGTAGAGGGAGCGAACCCAAGAGCCGCAAGTGTCGTCCTCAGTGTGTCGTGCCACTCACGCGGTGCCTGGCGGAGACCGTAGACCGGCCGCTGAAGCCTCCACTGGGTACCAGGAGGAACCGACCCAGTGAAGCCAGGAGGGCGGCGCAGCCAGATCTCCTCGTGCAGGCTGCCCTGCAAGAAAGCAGTGCTGAAGTCAAGTGAGTGAAGCTCGTAGTCGCGCTGAGCGGCTATGTGCAGCAGCACCCGAAGAGTGGTCATCTTCGGGGTGGGGGAGAAGGTCTGAAAGAAGTCAACTCCCTCTCGCTGACTGAAGCCTCGAGCCACGTAGCGCGCCTTGAAGACAGGAGGAGAACCCGGCGGCCGCTTCACCCTGAAAATCCACATGCCACTGACGATGTTCGCCCCAGGTGGGGGAACCTCGTCGACGTAGGTGCCTGTGGACTTCCAGGAAGCCATCTCTACGTCCATGGCTGTCTGCCACTGAGAGGAGTAGGGACCCGCCATCGCCTCAGCGTAAGTGCGCGGGGTCGGGATGTCTGGTGCATCCGGGTCTCCCTCAGGGGCAACTAGCATGGACACGAGGTGGGGTAAAGCAGCAGCAAAGCACTGGAACTCCTCCTGTCTGTCCTCAAGGACGTCCGTGCCAAGAGCACACTCACCCCCGACGGACGGAGGACAGACAGACTCAGACTCAGACTCAGCAACAAGGCTAGTGGCGTAGTCTAGACGACACCGGGCAGCAAAGTCGATCAACTCAGCGACCAGAGCAGACGCAGCAGAGGACTCAAAGGTAGGGTCAGTGACAACAGTAGCGAGGAGACGGGTGACAGTGGGACTGGCAGCACGACGGGAGTCAGACTCCGGATCAGGAAGAGTAGGCAGAGAGGACGCAGGAGGAGACGGCAGCGGGACACGCTGAGGAGCAGTGGAGGGACGCAGAGTCATGTAGTGAGTGCCAGGGACAGGAGGAGGACGCTCACGTGGGACACGACGACCAGTGCGAGCAGTACGAACAGGCGACGCAGGACGAGACTCAGGCTCACGACGCTCTGTAAGACCTCCTGTGGGACCAGTATAAGGAGAGGGAGCAGGGAGAGGCGAGGCAGGCGGGAACTGGGACTGCGACTGGACAGGCGGAGGACACGCTACGGAGGGAGGAGGACAAGGAGGAGGAGCCTGACCAAGAACCTGCTGAAGAAGTACGGTCGCGGCCGCGCAGCGTCTCCAGAACCAGCAGCAGCTCCACCGTCCGGGTCCTCAGCTCCAGCAGTAGCTCCAACGCCCGGGTCCTCAGCACCAGCAGCAGCTCGACCGCTCGGGTCCTCAGCACCAGCAGCAGCTCCACCGTCCGGGTCCTCAGCTCCAGCAGTAGCTCCAACGCCCGGGTCCTCAGCACCAGCAGCAGCGCCACCACTGGGGTCCGCAGCACTAGGAGCACCACTCCGAAGACTGCAGCGCCGCGCGTACCACTCTCGGATCTGCTGAATGGGGGGGAGCTCCTGGGTAGGAGGGGAAGTACTGGTACGAGCTCCAGTAGCACCTCTCCGGAGGCGGCAGTACTGTAGGTACCTCTCCTGCAGCTGCTGGGAGGAGAGGGCTCCTCCAGGTGTAGCACGCTCAGGATCAGCACCTCCAGACACAGCACCCCCAGACGTAGCACCCCCAGGCTCAGCACCTCGAGACTCCGCACCCCCAGGCTCCGCACCCCCAGACTCAGCACGGTCAGGCTCAGCACCCCCAGGCTAGGCACCTCCAGACGCAGCACCCCCAGACGCAGCACCTCCAGACTCCGCACTCCCAGGCTCAGCACCTCCAGGCTCCGCACCCCCAGGCTCCGCACCCCCAGACTCCTCACGGGCAGGCTCAGTACCCCCAGCAGGACGAGAGTCAACAGCTACCTCGACAGGCTCAACCGGGTCTACCTGGGACACACCTGAGGGAGCGGCACCCTGAGGGGGGAGGGGGTCTGGTACCTCAGCACCTGGAGCGAGGAAGAGAGGCGGGGGGGGGAGCGGGGCAGTGCGGTAGGGGAAGAGGCGGTAGTAGGGGACGGACTCGTCAAAAGTGACGTCCTGAGAGGCAAGGACACGACGCGAGGTGGCGTGGTAGAACTGCCAACCAGGCACGTCCGGGACAAAGCCAAGGAAGACACAGGGGACAGCGCGACGGGAGAGCTTGTCCGCGGACGTGTCGCGAACAAAAGCTCGAGATCCCCAGACCCGAAAACGCGACGCATCGCCAGCCTCTCCCGTCCAACGCAGTGTCGGAGAAGTCTCCGGTAAGGAGACACGGGGCCAGAGGTTGAGCTGATGCGCAGCGTATCGGACTGCAAACGGCCACAGAAAGTGGGGGGCAGCCGCATGAACCAAGGAGGTACGAGCGACCTCCATGACCAAGCCAATGCGGCGCTCAGCAACCCCATTCTGCTGTGGAGAGGCCGGAAGCATGAACGACTGCTCAATGCCCTCCTGCTGACAAAAGGCCTCCAAGAGGCCAGAGGAAAACTCCCCACCTCTGTCAGAGTGCAGACGCAGGACAGGGAAGTCGGAGCGGAAACGCTCACTGAGCTGGAGACGAGATCTGCGGATCCAAGGGATCAAGACATCAGGGACGTCACCCTTGGCGCGCAAGGGGAAGACCGTGGTGTAGCGCGAGAAGTCGTCAACAACAATCAGGAAGTACCTCTCCTGACCCTGACCACGGACGCGGGCTGGGCCCCACACGTCCATGTGGAGCGTCTGCAAAGGAGCAGTCGTCGGGGGGAAGGAGGAGGAGTGAGGAGCGGCGCGCTGCCGCCCCTCGACACAGGGAAGACAGGGAGGAGCAGGCGAGGGTGGGAGGGGAGGGAGAACCCTGGGAAGACCAGCAACAAGGTCCCGTTTGTGCATGGCCCGAAGGCGCTGCACAGACGGGTGACCAAGGCGGTGGTGCCAGAGGACAGTCTCATGCGCCAGAGAGCGACACGAGCAGGGGGCGGACAGCTGACCTGACGCAGACGCAGACGCGGACGCAGCGACCTGAGGGGACTCAGTGGTCAGTGTGTACAGGTCCGACCCCGGCTGCCGAGTGAAGGTAGCCAGGTGACGGCCCGTCCGAGCACACGTGCAGTGGGTCACGCGCTCGTAAGCAGGGGTGAACTGGTGGACACCCCTGTCCTGGAGCGCACTACCCGCCACCAAGTTCGTAGAGAACAAGGGGAGGTAGAGACCTGACAGTGTGCCTGACGGGACCGCAGGACAAGGAAGGACAGTAGAGGAGGTCGCAACGACCGGACCCCCAGAGGGGTCAGCGAGGGAGACAGCAACTGGCCGAGCGAGTGGCTCAAGGACAGTGCGGTCACGAAAGAAACAGCGAGAAGCACCTGAGTCCAGTGTGAAGGTGTGCAGTGCTGCAGTCGACTCAGTACCAGGGGGCACAGACGCACTAGCACCTAGAGCAGCAGCCTCACCATCACCTGAGGTGGCAGACACGCGAGCACCTGCAGTGGCGGTCTCACTAGCACCTAGAGCGGCAGCCTCACTCACACTACACGGCAGCTGCACCGGTCCGCGCCCAGAAGCTCCCGAACGACGCACTCCAGAGTGACTACCACGACCACCACCCCGAGAGCCCAAACTCGCGTACCACTCACGAGCCCGCTGGAGCGTAAGAGGACACTGCTGCTGCACCTGTCCACTACCAGATGCTCCCGAACAACGCACGCCAGAGCGACTACCACTACGGCCACCCCGACAGCCCAAACTGGCGTACCACTCACGGGCCCGCTGGAGCGTAAGAGGACACTGCTGCTGCACCTGTCCACTACCAGTGAGTATTACCGGGTTGCTTCGCCTCCAGTGAGTATTACCGGGTTGCTCCCGAACAACGCACTCCAGAGCGACGACCACGACGGCCACCCCGACAGCCCCAACTAGCGTACCACGCACGCGCACGAAGCAGCTGGGGCGAAGGAGGGCACGGCAGCTGCACCTGTCCACTACCAGAAGCTCCCGACCGACCCACTCCAGAGCGACCACCACTACGGCCACCCCGACAGCCCCAACTAGCGTACCACTCACGCGCACGAAGCTGCTGGGGCGTGAGGGACTCACGCGCACGGCCCTGGAGCTGCATCTGGCCACGCCAGGAGCAGCAGTAGTAGCAGTAGCGGCAGCAACAGTAGTAACAGCAGGAGCTGTGGCAGTGGGAGTAGAAAAGGCAGTAGCAGCAGTAGCAGCGGTAGCAGTGCTGGGCAATGCTCACCAGTGGTCGGCGCGGCAGGCGCAAGACGGTGGCGACAGCGGGGCCGCTACAACTGCAGGGCTGGGCCGGGCCGCAGCAGGGAGCTCCGCGGCAGCTGCTGCAGGGCGAGGCCGGGCCGCGACGGCAGCTGCTCCAGGTGCCAGGGGCGGCTGCTGCAGTGGCGGCGGCTCCAGGGGCCAGGGGCGGCTGCTGCAGGTGCGGGCTGCTCCAGGGGGGGCTGCTGCAGTGGCGGGCGGCTCCAGGGGCTGCTACTGCAGTGGCGGGCGGCTCCAGGGGCTGCTGCTGCAGTGGCGGCTGCTCCAGGGGCTGCTGCTGCAGTGGCGGCTGCTCCAGGGGCGAGAGGCGGATTAGGTCAGGGCGACGCGGCGGGCAGGTGGCGACGCCGCGGGCAGGGCGACGCGGCGGGTAGGTGGCGACGCCGCGAGCAGGGCGACGCGGCGGGCAGGTGGCGACGCCGCGGGCAGGTCGACGCGGCGGGCAGGTGGCGACGCCGCGGGCAGGTCGACGCGGCGGGCAGGTGGCGACGCCGCGGGCAGGGCGACGCGGCGGGCAGGTGGCGACGCCGCGGGCAGGTCGACGCGACGAGGGCAGGCGACGACGCCGCGGGCAGGCGACGACGTCGCGGGCAGGCGACGACGCCGCGGGCAGGCGACGACGCCGCGGGCTGGCGACGACGCCGCGGAAAGCGGGCCGCGCGCGGGTGGCTAGCAGGCCGTGCGTGCGCGGTAGGGAGAGGCGCACGAGGGCGCAAGAGCGCACGAGGGCGCGCGGTAGGGAGAGGCGCACGAGGGCGCGAGGGCGCACGAGGGCGCGCGGTAGTAAGAGGCGCACGAGGGCGCGAGGGCGCACGAGGGCGCGCGGTAGTAAGAGGCGCACGAGGGCGCGAGGGCGCACGAGGGCGCACGGTAGTAAGAGGCGCACGAGGGCGCGAGGGCGCACGAGGGCGCACGGTAGGTAGGTAGGTAGGTAGGTAGGTAGGTAGGTAGCGGTGGGCCCTAAAACGGTCCTAGTGAAGGACCTGCTCTGATACCATGTCAGAATGAACGGACAGGAATGATTGAACTAACAGAGAAATCAGTACAAGTACCTAACCCTAGAATTGTGTACCCCCTATAGGCTAACCCACTGTAGCCTAAACAAACACAACATATATAATGTTTGACATGGCGGTCTTGTGATGTGCCCTGCAATATTTCGTCTCTACACTTGACGTTGGTCTCACCTATAAAGCAGAATTTACAGCTAATCTACGACTTACCAGCTGTGTGGACGCTGATTATGTTGGGGATGTGGACAACAGGAGATCCCGCACAGGCTCCATTTTAAAACTTGAGCCTGCCGGAACCATCTCCTGGAATTTACAGAAGCAGGAGCTCATCACTCTTTCGCCAGCAGAAGCCGAATTCATCTCAGCAAGTGTAGCATTCGCAAAGGGCTTTACCTCACGGAGCTCCTATAGGAAACGAGAATGGGGATGAACAAGTCATTCAAGTTACTGTGCGACAATCAGAGCTCGATCAAGGTCGCAAACAAACCCGGCTTTGTCAACCACATGAAACATATCGCCCTACGTTACTTCTTCGTCAAAGACGAAATTCACGGAGGCAAGGTCCAACTCACCTACTGTCCAGCTGGCAACATGGCAACCGATTTCCTAACGAAAAAGCTGCCACGTCAGAAGTTCCAGTATTGCGCGGAGTCGTCCGAAAAATCCACGTGGCGCACCTCGAGTAATGAAGTGGAGTGTTGGAGTAAGAAGGGAATCAGCTTCAGCATTCTCACCCGTCATTATGAATACAGCAATAGCAACAGTATCGGATCAGCCCGTATCAAGGGCAGGAAGGTCAACAGTCGCAAAGGTCAACTGTTGCGACTGTTGACCATGTGGACCGAATGACTCACCAGCGAAGAATTGCAACAACCGTAACTGTCCATACAGTTAAACGCAGCGATTCGAAAACAGGAGAAGAGCAATACTTAGAGTCACTATGGAAATGTCTCTAATGTCAAACTATAATGATGCTTGTGCTGTGTAGGCTGTAGTGGGGTAGCCCATAAAGGGTACAACCCAAATTAGGGTTAGTACTTGTACCCACATTTCTGTTCAATGAATCATCCTCGCTCACTATTCTGACATGGTTTCAGAGCAGGTCCTGTTCCAGGACCGTTTTTTTAGGGCCCACCGAATATTTCCCTCCTTGTAGTGCGTTACCCTGTTCATAGCGCCCTACCCTGCCCGTCGCGCTGCCCCACCAATCGCGCTACCCTGCCCTGCCCGCGTGCCGCCCTGCTGGCTGACGCGCCGTCCTGCCCTGCCCGCGCGCCACCCTGCTAGCTGCCGCGCCGCCCTGCTAGCTGGCGCGCCGTCCTACCCTGCCTGTCGCGCCACCTTGCTGACCACGCGCCTGCCTGTTGGTCGCGTGCTGCCCTGCCCTGCCCGTCTCGCCGCCCTGCTAGCCGCGCGACGCCCTACCCTGCCCGCCGCGTCGCCCTAGGACCCGCGCGACGCCCTACCCTCCCCGTCGCATCGCGCTAGGACCTGCGCGATGCCCTGCCCTGCCGGTCACGTCGCCCTAGGACCCGCGCGATGCCCTGCCCTGCCCGTCGCGTTGGCCTAGGGCCCGCGCGCCGCCCTTGCCTGCCCGCGCGCCGCCCCTGCCTGCCAGCGCGCCGCCCTTCCCTGACCGTGCGCCGCCCCGCCCTACCCTACGCACTACCCTAGTGCCTGCTCGCCGCCCTGCCTTCATTGAGTGCTGCCTTGCTTGTCCCACGGCTCCTTGCATTGCCGGCTATGACTTCTCTTCGTGGTCACGGTGGGAGTGGTGGCGGCGGTCGTTGCAGCAGTGAGAGAGGTGGTGGCAGCCGCAATGGCAGTCGCGACGAGCAGAGTTTGGCGTGTAGAGGTTGGCAACGAGGCTGCTACCCCGCTGGCTAGAGCTGCTTCGGAACAATGTGGATATATTTGCTCTAGACTATGACGCTATCCTTACTGCCATGTATGCTTTGACTATTGGTACTGAGGGTGACTGTTACCTGTGTGTGCTGCCCAACCCTGGTATAGAGGCTGCTGCTCTAGGTGCTAGTGAGTCTTCTCTCTCTGGTACTGCGCCTGCTGAGGCTTTGCACACCTTCACGCTTGACTCAAGTGCTTCCCGCTGTTTCTTTCGCGACAGTACCACACTCACACCACTTCTTGCACGAGTTGCAGTCAGATTGGCTGACCCCTCAGGGGGCCTAGTTTTTGCACGTTCCGTCACTGTTCTCCCGTGTCCGGCGGTTCCGTCTGGCTCACTGTCAGGTCTTCACCTCCCCTCGTTCTCTACGAACTTGGTGAGTACCGCTGCCCTCCAGGATGCGATGGTCACTACCACCACTACTGGGGGTACTGAAGATACTAGGCGGGCTGGAGCTACTAGTCCTGGCGGTCCTACCGGCGCCTCGCCCCAGCAGTCTAGCCGGCGGGAGCCTCTCTCACCACAGCAGCTACACGAGTGGTACGTTTGGCGCACCCGCCTTTGGAGTGGCGCTGCTGGAGCTGGAGGCCCTGCCGCTGGAGGGGCTGAAGCTGGAGGTGCTGGAGCTGGAGGCACTAGAGCTGGAGGCGCTGGGGCTGGTGGCTTTGGAGCTGGAGGCGCTGGAGCTGGAGACGCTGGAGCTGGAGGTACCGGAGGAGCTGGAGCTGTTAGTCCTGGAGGTGCTCGTACTGGAGGTACTGGAGCTGCTGGAGCTGGTGGTGCTGCCAGTACTGGTGGTGCTGGTGGTGCTGGCACTGCTGGTCCTGGAGGTGCTCGTACTGGAGGTACTGGAGGTGCTCCCTCACCACAGCAACTGCGCGTACACTGAGCGCTGCCGCCTTCGGAGTGGCGCTGCTGGAGCTGGAGGCACTGCGGCTGGAGACGCTGGAGCTGGAGGTACCGGAGGAGCTGGAGCTGCTGGTCCCGGAGGTGCTTGTACTGGAGGTACTGGAGCTGCCTGAGCTGGTGGTGCTGCCGGTAGGTGCTGGTGGTGCTGGCACTGCTGGTCCTGGAGGTTCTCGTACTGGAGGTGCTCCCTCACCACAGCAGCTGCGCGTACACTGAGCGCTGCCGCCTTCGGAGTGGCGCTGCTGGAGCTGGAGGCACTGCGGCTGGAGACGCTGGAGCTGGAGGTACCGGAGGAGCTGGAGCTGCTGGTCCCGGAGGTGCTTGTACTGGAGGTACTGGAGCTGCCTGAGCTGGTGGTGCTGCCGGTAGGTGCTGGTGGTGCTGGCACTGCTGGTCTTGGAGGTGCTCGTACTGGAGGTACTGGAGGCACTGCGGCTGGAGTCGCTGGAGCTGGAGGCTGGAGGAGCTGGAGCTGCTGTCCCGGGGGTGCTCGTACTGGATGTCCCAGAGCTGCCGGAGCTGGTGGTGCTGCTGGTGCTGGAGGTGCTGGTGGTCCTAGCACTGCTGGTCCCGGAGGTGTTCGTACTGGAGGTGCCGGAGCTACCGGAGCTGGTGGTGCTGCAGGCTCTAGAGCTAGAGGCACTGGCATAGGAGGAGCTGGAGCTGGTGACCCGGGAGCTGGAGGTGCTGGAGCTGCTGGAGGCCCTGGAGCTGCTGGTAATAGTACAGGAGGTGCTGGTGCTGGAGGAGCTGGAGCTGGTGGTACTGCACAGCGGCGACTGTTCTTCGCCCAGCCAGCACCGTCGTCTCTGCCACCGCCTGACTCCGTGCTTCGCTAGGTTCTTAGCCTCCCGTCTTCTACTGGCCTCCCGTTACAGCCAGGCTCCCCACTGCCTGCTCCTTCTCCTTACCCTGAGCAGACAGACTCGCTTACAGAGCGTCGTGAGCCTGCGTCTCATCATGCCTCGCCTTTTCTCGCTGTTCGCACTGGTCGTCGTGTTCCTCGTCCACATCCTCCTCCTGTCTCTGGTACTCACACAATGACACTTCGTCCTTCCTCTATTCCAGAGATTGTCCCTCTGCCGTCTCCTCCTGCGTCCTCTCTTCCGCACGTTCCGGACCCTGAGTCTGACCTGGTTCGTGCTGCCAGCCCTACTGTCACGCGTCTCCTAGCCACTGTTGTCACTGACCCTTCGTTTGAGTCCACTGCTGCGTCTGCCTTAGTCACTGAGCTTGTTGACTTTGCTGCTGCTTGTCGTCTCGACTACGCCGCTAGTCTTGTTGCTGAGTCTGAGTCTGTCTATCCTCCGTCCGTCGGGGGTGAGTGTGCTCTTGGCACGGACGTCCTTGAGGACAGGCAGGAGGACTTTGAGTGTCTTGCAGCCGCTGCACCTCATCTGGTGGCCATGCTGCGTGCACCTGAGGGAGACCGGGATGCACTAGACATCTCGACCCCACGCTCTTGCGCAGAGGCGACTACAAGTCCCTACTCCTCTCAGTGGCAGGCAGCCATGGACGCAGAGATGACATCCTGGAAGTCCACAGGCACTTATGTCGACGCAGTTCCCCCTCCTGATGCGAACATAGTCGATGGCATGTGGAATTTCAAGGTGAAGCAGCGGGGTTCTCCGCCTATCTACAAGGCTCCTTATGATGCACGAGGCTCTAGTCAGCGTCAGTGAGCTGACTTCTTCCAGACCTTCTCCCCTACCCCAAAGATGACCACTCTTCGGGTGCTGCTGCACGTTGCCGCTCAGCGTGACTACGAGCTTCAGTCTCTTGACTTCAGCACAGCTTTCTTGCAGGGCAGCCTGCACGAGGAGATCTGGCTGCGCTGCCCACCTGGCTTCACTGGGTCGTTTCCTGCAGGTACCCAATGGAGCCTCCGACGGCCAGTCTATGGTCTCCGCCAGGCGCCTCGTGAGTGGCACAACACACCGATGACGACACTTGCGGCTCTTGGGTTTGCTCCTTCGACTGCTGACCCGTCGCTGTTTCTGCGCACCGACACTTCGTTGCTGCCGTTCTACATCCTCGTGTACGTCGACGACTTGGTCTTTGCCACTGCTGACAATGAGGCACTCGGACGGAGCTGCAGAAGAGACACACGTGCACAGACCTGGGTGAGCTGCGCAGTTATCTTGGCTTGCAGATCACCCGGGACAGAGCACGGCGCACCATCACCCTGACTCTGTCACACATGGTGCACCAGGTCCTTCAGCGCTTCGGCTTTACTTGGTCCTCGCCATAGTCCACTCCTCTGCCTACCGGTCACTTGCTCTCAGCTCCACCTTTGGACGAGTCCGTAGAGTCGAGTGGCCCGTATTCAGAGCTTGTGGGCTGCCTCATGTACGTGATGACCTGCACTCGACCTGACCTTACCTACCCTTATAACAAACATCCTGGCACCCTACATTGCGCCTGGGAGACACCGGCAAGAGCACTGGGAGGCTGCTAAGAGGGTGTTACGCTACTTGTGCAGTACATCGGGCATGGGGCTCGTGCTTGGAGGACGGAGTTGAGCTGTTCTCACCGGACACTCGGACGCGCCTTGGGTGAACAACCTGGCTACGCAGCAGTCGTCATAGGGTTACATGTTCGGCCTTAGCTCTGGCTCTGTTTCTTGGCTCTCTACCCGCTCGTCTTCTGTTCTCAGCTCCAGTTGTGAGGCTGAGATCTACGCGGGAGCCATGGCTGCACAGGAGTTACGCTGGCTCACCTACCTGCTGACCGACTTGGGAGAGCGGCCTCGTTCTCCTCCTGTTATGTACGAAGTCAACAAGGCTGCTATTGCCTTGTGTCAGGAGCACAGGCTGGAGCACAGAACGAAGCGCATCGCTCTGCGTTACTTCCTTGCTCGGGAGTTGTAGCAGCGTGGTCTTGCTTACGTGGCCACTCAGGCCAACACTGCTGATATATTTACCAGGACACTTCCGCCTGGTGATCATCAGCGTTTCTGTACTGCTTTAGGCCTTGTGCCTGCTTCGTCTCACTTGCTCACTGGGTAACTTTGCTTGTACTGTGATTTATATATATACCTGCATGCTTATTCTTGCTAGGTAGTGATCACATTACTGTTTTCTCTCTTTTATATAACTTTGCATGTGAACTGGCCTTGTTGGCATTCGCTTGTGCTGAGAATATATGATGACTTCGTGATCCACCCTGAGCTTGCTTTGCTTTTCTTGACTGGTCTTATAACCACTGTTTCTCCCCCACTTTGCATGTGGGGGTGTGTTAAACTATAATGATGCTTGTGTAGGCTGTAGTGGGGTAGCCCATAAGGGGTACAACCCAGACTAGGGTTAGTACTTGTACCCACATTTCTGTTCAATGCATCATCTTCGTTCACTACGGTAGCGAGGACCCTGCGGCTCATCCATGAGCACTCGTGGCGAGGTGTGTCAAGGGGGGGGTGGGGGGGGAGGTCGGTCTCAAGCTTACTACCGGTACTCTCCTAGCAACCTTATGCTGTCCAACAAAAAAAAATTGAGTACTCCAACAACACTGATGTGAAATAGGAAAAATCGTTACAAAAAAAACAAGAGGCGACAAGGTCGTCATAGGGTTGCGAAGCATTTTGCGTAATTAACTTCTATTATACGAATATAACACTCTCCTTTCCCAAGATTCTTCTACTTTTTATGTTGAGTACAAATCTGTGGTTGATGTTGCAAAATTGGCTACGGTGAGAATCGAAATCGTAACTTTTGGAACCGAAGTGCATCTTCAAACGACTACGCTATCGCAATCGTGTTTTCGAGCCTAAAATATCTAGTGCAATTACGACGCGACAAAATGCTTCCTACCTTAGGGTTTGTATGTTCTTTTTGGGTTGCGAAGCAACCTATTACAATCGTTATGTACAATTTTTTTTCATCGTTATGAAAAAAAAAATAGCGAATCGTGGCTAAGTGATTCAATGCTGTGTATTTGCCACGACAATTTAGCACGTGCCGTACCACATTCTTTCACATTTCCTAGGTAGTTCGCCTTGACTGGTAACCTATACTTTATCGATGAAACATAAACATGACTTGCCAAAATGATGTACCGTAACTGTGAATGCGTGACCGTTTATTCGGTAATGCATATGCCGGAATATATAATGTATAGATGAAGTATAATGATGATTGAGTGCAAAATGCATAAATATACATGCATATATGACTGTGGTGAATATACATGTGCTCTGTTTATTTCGGTATAGGTCCGGTGCAGTGAAATGAATGCATGGCATGATGGAAATGCGTGACAGTTAATTGACCCAGACCTTATTGTCAAATGTTATATCTGTGCTAGATTGATCTAGGCTTTAGTGGGGTAGCACTAGGGGGTACAAAATTTCCCTCGACATTCTCCTTGTACCCCCCCCTTTGACCTAATCTGATCATACCTAAGTTCTAAGATGATATCTAGAGCATTAGGACTTAGGACCTAAGCTCGGGCCCACCAGTTACTGTGTTACCCCACCTGCTTTGCCTTGCCTGCCCTGCCTGCTGCCTACGCGCGCTTCGACGGAGCGCGCGTCGCCTTTTTTTTTTAGCGCGCGTCTCACTAAGCAGCCCGCAGCCCGCTGCTGCCCCGCGATCCGCGCGCCCCGCCTGCAGCCCGCCGTCCCGTGCAGCCCGCTGCCGCACGCCCCGTCGCCGCGCGTGCCCGTGCGCCGCTCGTCGCCGCAGCAGCCCGCCGCCGCGCATCCCCTGCAGCGCGCGAACAGCCGCCCGTGCAGCCTGCTGCCGCGCGCGCCATCTGCTGCAATACGCACCCCACCGCCGCGCACGCCCCGCTGCCGCGCAGAAACCGCCGCCGCGCCCTGCCTGTGCGCCGTCGCCCTGCCCTGCCTAAGCCCCGCCCTACCTAAGCATAATCCCCGCCCTGCCTAAGCCCCTGCCCATGCCTAAGCCCCGCCCTGCCTAAGCCTGAGCCTGTACCAGAGCCTACCTGCCTGCCTAAGCATGCCTGCCTGAGATTGAGTCTGAGTCTGAGCCTAAGCCTGAGCCTGAGCCTATGTTTGAGCCTGTGACTGAGCGTACTGCCTGAGCCTACTGCCTGCACCTACTGCCTGAGCCTACTGCATTTCCCTACCCTGTGACCATGGCGACTGTTACTGTTCTTACCTTTGAGCCTGATGGCAGTCCTATTGAATTTGAGACCTGGCTGAGCGACCTGCAGCTCTACCTCATGACTGATACCAAGGACGGCCGTTCACTGCTAGACTATGTGACTGGCACTGCTCCTGCTCCCGCTGCTACTGCTCCTGCCTCTGACCGCACTGAGTGGCAGACCCGAGATGCTATTGCCCGCCTAGCTATTCGCAACCACCTACCCCTCTCTGAGCGCGCTCACTTCAACTCGCTCAAGACTGCTAAGGAGGTGTTTGACGCAGTAGTTGCTCGCTATTCCGCCCCAGCCACTGCCGCCGTTGGCAATCTCATCCTGCCCTACCTGTTCACGACCTAGCCTCCTTTCCCACTGCTGCCGATCTGATCACTCACCTCCGCGCTAGTGACGCACGCTTCCGTGCCGCTCTCACTGACGAGTTCCTCGCCGAGAACAAACCCCCCATGTACTTTACCCTCTACATCCTCGTCACCCGCCTCCCCGACACGCTTCGGTCTGTTAGGGACTATTTCCTCGCCAAGGACCCTACCACCATCACCCTAGATGACTTCGAGCAGCAGCTAGTTGCAGCTGAGAAGAACATTCTTGCTGTGAATGCTGCTCGTGGCACTCCCCGCACTCCCCTCTTTGAGGGGTGCTCCCCCTCCCCCCTTGCCCCCTCCTACGCCTCTGCTGCTGCTGCAGTCGACCTTCTCGGCACTGAGAAGGTCAACGCCGCTTCTGCTCTTGGTGGGAAGCGCGGCGGGGGCAAGGGCGGCAAGGGTGGCAGGGGTGGCGGAGGTGGCGGTGGAGGGAGCGGTGGTGGAGGCAGCGGGGGTGGCGGAGGTGGTGGGGGTGGCCGTGGAGGTGGTGGGTGGGGTGGTGGCAGGACCGGGGGTGGTGGAGGCGGCAGCGGAGGTGGTGGAGGAGGAGGCGGCGGCACTGGTGGTGGAGGCCTAGGTGGAGGTGGATCTGGCCAAAAAGGGGGCCCCAGTGGTGGCCAGCAGCAGCAGCCACAGCAGCAGCAGCAGCAGCAGCGTCAGCCCCTCACCTCCCAGCAGCTCCATGACTGGTATGCTGGGCGTGGGGCGCCTAAGGGTGTTGATCGCTGCCCCTATATCATTCGCTCAGGTCCCCGCCAGGGTCGCACCTGCGACGGTTTTCACACTGAGTTCCGCTGCTTCGCTAGGCTTAGTGACGCCTGGCGCGCAAAGTATCCTGATGCTACTGAGTTCCCCAACTGGGCAGATCTGCTTAGGCGTGGTGTTCCTATCTTTGATCTAGACTATGATGCTATTCTTGCTGCCATGTATGCATTGACTGTTAGTGCTGAGGGTGACTGCTACTTGTGTGTCCCACCTGACCCAGGTATAGAGACTGCAGCCCTAGGTGCTAGTGAGTCTGCCCCCTCTGGTCCTGAGTCTGCTCAGGCCCTGCACACTTTCACACTTGACTCTGGTGCTTCGCGCTGCTTCTTTCGCGATAGCACCACTGTCACACCTCTCCCTGCACCTGTTCCTGTCTCGCTGGCAGACCCCTCTGGGGGCCCAGTGCTTGCCCGCGACTCGACTGCGCTTCCGTGCCCCGCGGTCCCGTCTGGCTCCCTGTCAGGTCTCCACCTCCCCTCGTTCTCGACGAACTTGGTGAGCACCGCTGTCCTGCAGGATGCGGGGGTTGATACCTTCACCCCTGCATGGCAGCGTGTGGCGATCTGCACATGTGGACAGACTGGCCGTCACTTGGCCACGTTCACTCGTCGGCCGGGGTCGAGTCTGTACACACTGTCGACTGAGTCTCCTCAGGTAGCTGCTGTTAGTCAGGTGTCTGCGTCAGGTTTGGTAGCCTCCACGTGTGAGTGTCGCCGTCTGTCGCACGACACTCTCCTGTGGCACCACCGCCTTGGTCACCCCTCCCTGCCTCGCCTTCGGAGCATGCACTCTCGCTCCCTGGTCTCTGGTCTTCCCAGGTCTCTGCCTACCCTCCCTCCCTCGCCTGCGCCGCCTTGCATTCCCTGCGTCGAGGGGCGGCAGCGCGCCGCTCCTCACTCCTCCTCGTTTCCTCCCACAGAGGCTCCCCTGCAGACACTACACCTGGACGTGTGGGGCCCAGCCCGCGTCCAGGGCCAGGGCCGCGAGCGGTACTTCCTGCTGGTCGTTGACGACTACACGCGTTACACCACGGTCTTCCCCTTGCGCAGCAAGGGTCAGGTCCCTGCTGTTCTGATCCCCTGGATCCGCGCTGTTCGTCTCCAGCTCCGCGAGCGGTTCGACAGAGACTTCCCTGTCCTGCGTCTGCACTCTGACAGAGGTGGTGAGTTCTCCTCCGACCTCTTGGCAGCCTTCTGTGCGGAGCACGGCATCACCCAGTCGTTCACGCTTCCGGCCTCTCCGCAGCAGAATGGGGTTGCTGAGCGTCGCATTGGCTTAGTCATGGAGGTCGCTCGTACCTCCATGATCCATGCGGCTGCCCCCCATTTTCTGTGGCCGTTTGCGGTCCGATACGCCGCGCATCAGCTCAACCTCTGGCCCCGTGTCTCCTTGCCGGAGACCTCGCCCACACTGCTGTGGACGGGGAAGGTTGGTGATGCGTCGCGTTTCCGGGTCTGGGGTGCCCGTGCGTTTGTCCGCGATACCACCGCGGACAAGCTCTCCGCTCGCGCCATTCCCTGTGTCTTCCTTGGTTTTCCTTCTGACGCGCCTGGCTGGCAGTTCTACGAGCCCACCTCGCGTCGTGTCTTTGCGTCTCAGGACGTCACCTTTGACGAGTCTGTTCCCTTCTACCGTCTCTTTCCCTACCGTACTTCCCCTCGCACCCCCCCGCCGCTCTTCCTCGCTCCAGGTCCTCCCCAGGTAGACCCCCTTCCCGCGCCAGGTCCTGCCCCTTCAGGTGTTTCTCAGGTAGACCCTCCCGTACCTGCGCCTGTTGAGGTCACTGGTGACTCTGGTCTTGCTGGAGGTGGTGCTGTCGTCGGGGGTGCGGAGCCTGAGCGTGAGGAGCCTGGGGGTGCTGGGTCTGGAGGGGCAGAGCCTGCGAGTGTGGAGCCTCAGGGAGTGGAGACTGGAGGAGCGGAGCCTGGAGGAGCGGAGCCTGGAGGGGCGGAGTCTGGTGGTGCGGAGCCTGGAGGTGTGGAGCCTGGAGGTGTGGAGCCTGGAGGAGTGGAGTCTGGTGGTGCGGAGCCTGGAGGTGTGGAGCCTGGAGGTGCGGAGCCTGGAGGTGCTGAGCCTGCGTGTGAGGGGTCTGGGGGTGCTGAGTCTGGGGGTGCGCCGTCTGGGGGTGCTGAGTCTGCTGCTGCGCCGCCTCCTTGGGGTGGCCGTCTTCGTCCACGTGTGCCCCTCACCCCTCAGCAGCTGCAGGACTGGTACGGTCGTCGTCAGCGTCGCACTACTGGTACACGGGACTCTGCAGCTGGTGGTGTTGGTTCTTTGTCTACTGGAGGTACTGCCGTCGCGGGTCCCGGATGTGCTCGTACCGTTGGTACTCGAGCTGCCGGGGCTAGTGGTGCTATATCTGAGGGTGCTACTGCTGGTGACACTGCGTCTGGAGACCCTGGGACTGGAGGTGCCGGTTCTGGGGGTGCTACTGCTGGTGGAGCTGGTCCTAGTGGAGCTGACACTGGGGGTGGTGGAGTTGCTGGAGGTTCTGGAGCTGCTGGGGGTACTGGAGCTGCTGGTGCTGGTGGCACTGCGCAGCCGCGACTGTTCTTCGCTCCGCCGTCCCCGTCGTCGCTACCACCTACTGACTCTGTGCTTCGCCAGGTTCTTAGCCTTCCGTCTTCTACTGGTCTTCCGTTACAGCCTGGCTCACCGCTGCCTGTTCCTTCTCCCTACACTGAGCAGTCCGGCGGTCTTACTGAGCGTCGTGAGCCTGCGTCGCGTCCTGTCTCGCCTGTTAGTTCTCGTCGTACCGCTCGTCGTGTTCCGCGTCCGCGTTCGCCGACTGTCCCCACCGCGCACCTTGTCGTCCGTCGTCCTTCCTCTGTTCCACAGTCTGTTCCTCTGCCGTCTCCTCCTGCGTCCTCTTTACCTGACGTTCCCGACCCTGAGTCTGACCGCGTTCGTGCTGCGCACCCTACTGTCACGCGTCTGCTCGCCACTGTTGTCACTGACCCTTCTTTTGAGTCTACTGCTGCGTCTGCCTTGGTCACTGAGCTTGTTGACTTTGCTGCTGCCTGTCGTCTGGACTACGCTGCTAGTCTGGTTGCTGAGTCTGAGTCTGTCTGTCCTCCGTCCGTCGGGGGTGAGTGTGCTCTTAGCACGGACGTCCTTGAGGACAGGCACGAGGACCTTGAGTGTCTTGCAGCCGCTGCGCCTCATCTTGTGGCCATGCTGCTTGCCCCTGAGGGAGACCCGGATGCTATAGACATCCCTACCCCGCGCTCTTACGCTGAGGCGATCGCGGGTGACTACTCCTCTCAGTGGCAGGCAGCCATGGACGCAGAGATGGCATCCTGGAAGTCCACAGGCACGTACGTCGATGAGGTTCCCCCCCCCCGGGGCGAACATTGTCGATGGCATGTGGATTTTCAGGGTGAAGCGGCCGCCAGGTTCTCCGCCTGTCTTCAAGGCTCGTTACGTTGCTAGAGGCTTCAGTCAGCGAGAGGGAGTCGACTTCTTTCAGACCTTCTCCCCCACCCCGAAGATGACCACTCTTCGGGTGCTACTGCACGTTGCCGCTTAGCGTGACTACGAGCTTCACTCGCTGGACTTTAGCACAGCCTTCCTACAGGGCAGCCTGCACGAGGAGATCTGGCTACGCCGTCCACCTGGCTTCACTGGGTCGTTCCCTCCTGGTACCCAGTGGAGCCTCCGCCGGCCAGTCTACGGTCTCCGCCAGGCACCACGTGAGTGGCACGACACACTGAGGACTACACTTGCGGCTCTTGGGTTTGCACCTTCGACAGCTGACCCGTCGCTGTTTCTACGCACCGACACTTCTCTGCCGCCGTTCTACATCCTCGTGTACGTCGACGACTTGGTCTTTGCCACTGCTGACACTGAGGCTCTCGCCTTGGTGAAGTCGGAGCTGCAGAAGAGACACACGTGTACTGACCTGGGTGAGCTGCGCAGCTACCTTGGCTTGCAGATCACCCGAGACAGAGCACGCCGCACCATCACACTGACTCAGTCACACATGGTGCAGCAGGTCCTTCAGCGCTTCGGCTTCACCTGGTCCTCTCCACAGGCCACTCCTCTGGCTACAGGTCACTCGCTCTCAGCTCCACCTTCGGACGAGTCCGTAGAGCCGAGTGGTCCTTACCCAGAGCTAGTGGGCTGCCTCATGTACCTGATGACTTGCACTCGTCCTGACCTTGCGTACCCCCTTGGCCTTCTGGCCCGTTACGTGGCTCCTGGTCGGCACCGAAAGGTGCACTGGGATGCTGCGAAGAGGGTACTGCGCTACTTGTGCAGTACATCGGGCATGGGGCTCGTGCTTGGAGGACGGCGAGAGGTGGTCCTCACTGGGCACTCAGACGCTTCTTGGGTTGACGACCAGGCTACGCAGCGGTCGTCACAGGGTTACACTTTCAGCCTTGGCTCTGGTTCTGTTTCCTGGCGTTCTACTCGCTCGTCTTCTGTTCTCAGCTCTAGTTGTGAGGCTGAGATCTACGCCACAGCCATGGCTGCTCAGGAGTTGCGCTGGCTCACCTACCTGCTGACCGACTTGGGAGAGCGGCCTCGTTCTCCTCCAGTTCTGTACGTCGACAACAAGGCTGCCATTGCCTTGTGTGAGGAGCACAGACTGGAGCACAGAACGAAGCACATCGCTCTGCGTTACTTCCTGGCTCGAGAGTTGCAGCAGCGTGGTCAGCTTCGACTTGCACACGTGGCCACTCGGGCCAACACTGCTGATATATTCACCAAGGCACTTCCGTCTGGTGATCATCAGCGCTTTTGTACCTTGTTAGGTCTTGTGCCTACGTTTCCACACTTGCTGTAGGCTTTGCTTGTACTGTGATCCATATATATATGTACCTGCATGCTTACATCTGCTAGGTAGTGATCACTGTGCTGTTTTTGTTGCTTATATACCACTGCATGTTATCGAGATAGTGGAAGGAAAGATAGAACAGAGAAGAGGGTTTGTACTAGCAGCATGCAAGGTACATATAGGAAACCCTAATTTGGGTTGTACTCGCTATAGAGTACCCCACTGCAGGCTAGACAATTACAACATTCTGACACACCCCCATAGCCAAAGTGGGGTGTAATCAGCACAAATAACCAGTCATAGATCAAGTCCACAAATGCAAGTAAAGCTAGAGGCAGTCACAGAGGGCAAGTGAGGAGGAGGAGAGACTGTGAGGGGCGATCTGCTGCAGGCGATGGGCGAAGCTGCAGACACAACGGGCAACAGGAGCGGCGTGCACAGTGGCTACCGAGCGCACGAGGGCACCGGACTACGGGAGTATCTGGCTCCGCGGCTACGACGAGCACACACAGGAGCAACTGACCCACAGGCGACTGGCGAAGCAGGCTCGCTGGGCTACCGAAACGCGCGAGGGCATCCGGACTACTGGCGCTGCTGGCGTCACGACGGCTACCTCCACGCAACCTCCCCCGACCGTCCCACGCCCCTCTCACACACCCCCTGCTGACACCCTAGCTCCACTTCCACGACACCCCCCTTAAACCCTAAACCTCGGCTCCCACACATCCACCCCCCTCAGCGGCAGCTGCAGCAGTGGGAGACGGAGGAGGAGGAGGAGCAGGGGACGGCGCACACACACGGCACCCCCAGAGCTGCCACCCCCACACTCCGCACCCCCAAACCCTAAAAACGGGCGGAACGGGGGAAGGAGCGCGGGGGACGGCGAGGGGGACGGCGCTCGGCCCCCAGAACGCGACCACGGGGCAGCGAGGGGCCGCGCGCGGCTCCCAAGGGCGGCGCGACGGGAGATCGGGGCCGCGGGGGGTCGCGCGCGGCTCCCCAGGGCGGCACGACGGGAAATCGGGGCCGCGGGGGGTCGCGCGCGGCTCCCCAGGGCGGCACGACGGGAAATCGGGGCCGCGGGGGGTCGCGCGCGGCTCCCCAGGGCGGCACGACGGGAAATCGGGGCCGCGGGGGGTCGCGCGCGGCTCCCCAGGGCGGCACGACGGGAAATCGGGGCCGCGGGGGGTCGCGCGCGGCTCCCCAGGGCGGCACGACGGGAAATCGGGGCCGCGGGGGGTCGCGCGCGGCTCCCCAGGGCGGCACGACGGGAAAACGGGGCCGCGGGGGGTCGCGTGCGGCTCCCCAGGGCGACGGGATCGCGGGGCCGCGGGCGACGGGACCGGAGGGCCGCGGGCGACGGGATCGGGGGGCCGCGGGCGTCCCCCACGGTAGGAAACCGCCGTGCGCCTCGGTGCGCACGGCGGGGAGAAAACCGCCGCACGCCCCGAGCGCGCGGCGGGATGAAAATGTGAAGGTCGCGCGCCACGGGGCGCGCGACACAGAGTAGGGCAGCGGAAGCAGCAGTGGGGCCCACAGGCCAGGAGCGTGAACGCTCTGTTACCATATCGAGATAGTGGAAGGAAAGATAGAACAGAGAAGAGGGTTTGTACTAGCAGCATGCAAGGTACATATAGGAAACCCTAATTTGAGTTGTACTCGCTATAGAGTACCCCACTGCAGGCTAGACAATTACAACATTCTGACACATGTGAACTGGCCTTGTGGCCCTCTGCTTTGTCTCAGAGTGTGTGGTGACGTTGTGATCCACCCTGAGCTTGCTTTGCTTCTCTTGACTGGTCTTGTGACCCCTTGTTCTCCCCCACTTTGCCTATGGGGGTGTGTCAAATGTTATATCTGTGCTAGATTGATCTAGGCTTTAGTGGGGTAGCACTAGGGGGTACAAAATTTCCCTCGACATTCTCCTTGTACCCCCCCCTTTGACCTAATCTGATCATACCTAAGTTCTAAGACTTATGCTACCGCATCCCCTGCCTAGCATGGGGGGGAAGTCGATAGCATAGTTCCTGAATCATCCAACTGTTACATGAAACAACAGAACTGATCTGTGTAAACTAAAAAAATGATCAAAATCCATCAAATCCAGTTCAAGTGAACACACTCACTGAGTGGGCAAAGAACCTTCTCGGAAATGATAGCTTGACCATTTTTTTAAAATCCACAGATACGCATTGTTAATGCAATGGCAGGTGGATATGTATGAATATGCACACAGAGACACATACGCACACACGCACATACCGATATGCACACACAAAGACGAGTCACAATCAGAAAATGAACCTAAAAGAAATCTAACATAACAATGCAGTAGCATCAATCATTAACATTTCAAACAAAAATCAAACAAAATCCTTTTAATTTCCACATTAGCCTCCGAATGTTATAGCGAAGACCCTGGGAGGGAAACGGGGGGAAACGTAGTGGGAAGGGAAAGGAACGGGGCAGAAGGGGCAGAAAAAAGGACGGAGGCAGAGACACATTAGAGAACTACGATACGACGGAATTACAGGATTTGAAACGTAGGCAGGTGGGGAAGAGAAGTACAAAGGAGAATAACGAATAAAAATACCAGATGTGATAATAACCGCATAGAGGAAACGCAATAATCTGGGCAAGGAAAGAAGAAAACATAAATGAGCTCGTATATAGTAGCGTTTTGATAGATACATAAACGAGCGAAAGAGTTTGACAGAGAGAGAGAGAGAGAGAGAGAGAGAGAGAGAGAGAGAGAGAGAGAGAGAGAGAGAGAGAGAGAGAGAGAGAGAGAGAGAGAGAGAGAGAGAGAGAGAGAACGAGAGAGAGAGAACGAGAGAGAGAGAGAGAGAGAGAGAGAGAGAGAGAGAGAGAGAGAGAGAGAGAGAGAGAGAGAGAGAGAGAGAGAGAGAGAGAGAGAGAGAGAGAGAACGACAGAATGAGAGACGAGAGACAGGGAGGAAAAAATGACTCGAATTTCCAACACTAGCTTGTGAATGGGCTGATAAACAGAGGACAGGTTTCAGGGAATGGGAGGAGGGAGGTGCAAGAGGGGGACATACACGAGAGGAACGACAAGCAATGACAGCGATACAAAATAATGTACGGGCCCAAGTGAAAATAATAGGCGTAAGCGACGCTAGCACGACATATAGGAAGATAGGACAGTTCTAAACCGAGGATGAGAAAAACATGAAAGGAACTAAGCAAAAATGAGGAAGTAAAGATTCAACCAAGGAAATGAAATACGGATGAAGAACGGAAAAAACGGATGCCCCATGAATGATAACACGAGGAAAAGCTGAAAACTTTACAAAGGGTCTTAAACGTAAACTTAAACAACTCGCATCCCTTAGAAACGACTAACACAAAATTAAACAACTAGGATGCGAAATTACGAAATGTTAATCTACTAAGGAATGTTAGTCGTTTCGAAGGGATGTTAGTCTAGCTCATAATCAAGCAAGATCTACTTGATGGATCTACTTGATAGGTTAGGAACTTCTCACCTTGGGCTGATACGTGGTGCTTGACTGGAGAAAGGTCAGAGAACCAAGCTAAGGAGCGAGAAAAAGGAGATGGAAAAACCCTAGGGTGTGGACAATTCGCCGAAATTATAATGTTCAGTAATAAATATCGTACTAAATATACGTGGTGGTTTGTGCGCAATGGTGAGAAAGTCAGTCGGGGAATTTAAGGTTTTAGGTTCGAATCCCGTGAGTGCCGTTTTCCCAGAAATTTACCTTAGTATGATGAACCTCTTACCAAATAGTATGATGAACCTATAGTGTTAACAAATATTATTGGTACAGTAAATATGTATTTTACGCAAAACGCTTCGCAACCCTAAGACGATTTAGTCGCCTCTTGTTTTCTCTCGCTGGTCACGCTCACCACCCCACCTGCCAGAGGAAGGTGAGAAGCATGAGTGCCTAAGATCCCCCCTAACTACTCCTTAATGCTCAACTGCAACTAAGTTATATGAGCCTTAGACAAGCGTTAAGTAATCTCGTGCCCTAACTGTGTAAAAGAATGACTGTTAGTTGTTTAAGCGTAGGGCCCTTTGTAAAGATTTCGTATCTTGTATTTTTCCGTTTCTTCGTGCACTCTCTACCTGTCAGAACATAATGCTTGTCTAGTCTGTAGTGGGGTACTCAATAGTGAGTATAACCCTTTTGGGCTTGCTATTTGTACTCCGCTTCTTTCTAGTTCAATCATCTTTCCTCTTCTACTGCTTGCACTTCTCTTTCGTGTACCCTAAACCTAGCTATGGCTTCTTAGTCTTAGCTACTATTTTGTCATGGAATCAGAGCGGTTACACTATTGGCCTGTGGGCCCCACGTGCTTCCGCTGCTTTCCTGTCTGTCGCGCGCCCCGTGGCGCGCGACGCCTTATTTTTCTTCCCGCCGCGCGTTCGGGTCGCGCGGCGGTTCGCTGCTCCGTCGAAGCGCACCCCCCACCCCCCCGTCGCCTGCAGCAGACCCGCCCGTCACCCCCGCTGCCCCGTCGCGGCGCCCTGGGGAGCCGCGCGCGACCCCGCAGCCACGTCGCGGCGCCCTGGGGAGCCGCGCGTGACCCCGCAGCCATGTCGCGGCGCCCTGGGGAGCCGCGCGCGACCCCGCAGCCGCGTCGCGGCGCCCTGGGGAGCCGCGCGCGCGACCCCCGCTGCCCCGTCGAGGCGCCCTGGGAGCCGCGCTCGCCCCCCTCCCGCTGCCCCGTCGTGGCGCCCTGGGGAGCCGCCCGCCGTCCCCCGAATCGCTTACGGATCGCCCCCCCACTCCCCCCCGCTGCTGCCTTTGTTAGGGTTTGGGGGTGGCGCGTGTGGGGGTGGCGCGTATGGGGGTGCTGGTTGTGTGTTCCGTCCCCTGCTCCTCCTCCTCCTTCGTCTCCCACTGCTGCAGCTGCCGCTGAGGGGGGTGGATGTGTGGGAGCCGAGGGTTAGGGTTTAAGTGGGGGTGGCGTGTGAGTGGGGCTAGGGATGCAGCAAAGGGGTGTGTGATAGGGGGGTGTGGGACTGTTAGGGGGGGAAAGTGGAGGTCGCTGTCGTGTCGTCTGCAGCGCCTGTAGTCCGGAGCCGTCGTGCTCTCGGTAGCCCAGCGAGCCTGCTTCGCCAGTCGCCTGTGGGTCAGTTGCTCCTGTGTGTGCTCGTCGTAGCCGCGGAGCCAGATACTCCCGTAGTCCGGTGCCCTCGTGCGCTCGGTAGCCACTGTGCGCGCCGCTCCTGTTGCCCGTTGTGTCTGCAGCTTCGCCCATCGCCTGCAGCAGATCGCCCCCCACAGTTTCTCCTCCTCCTCACTTGCCCTCTGTGTTAGTCTCTAGCCTTTGCTTATCACTATGATCTACTGCTCTGAATGCTTGTTGTGCTGGCTGTACCCCACCTTGACTATGGGGGTGTGTCAGAACATAATGCTTGTCTAGTCTGTAGTGGGGTACTCAATAGTGAGTATAACCCTTTTGGGCTTGCTATTTGTACTCCGCTTCTTTCTAGTTCAATCATCTTTCCTCTTCTACTGCTTGCACTTCTCTTTCGTGTACCCTAAACCTAGCTATGGCTTCTTAGTCTTAGCTACTATTTTGTCACTACCATCCCTTTCCTTTATCCGTCGTCCTTACTTGTCCTTTTTGTCGGTTGCCTTTTTACCACCTCGGATTTCCATGTTTTCATTCTTTTTTTCCTCACACTCGGTTTAGAGCAGTCCTATCCAGAAACTGATGTGGTCGTTTCACAAGGCCTAATGTTTATGTCGGACCGTTGATCATCTTTAACGACCTTATTGCTTTCTTTCACATATGTGTTTACCTCTCTTCCCTCCCTTACCTCTTCTTTTTCTCTCCTTTTTACCGTTATCTCTCGATTCTCCCTCCCTTCTTATCCCTTTTCTTCATTTCCCCCTTTTTATCCTCTCACTACCGTCGTTTTGCTGGTGCAAGTCGCGCTGGTGTGTTTTTGCTGGTGCCAGGAGCGCACCACGTTTGGCGTCATGCGCATAATCCGCGGCGGCGGCAGCCAAGAAGGGCACGAGCATGTCGGCAGAACTTGGTGAGCTTAAATTGTGAAAGAGAGTGAGAGGGTAGTCATGTGCGAAAATTCTATGTGATTAAGAGTACCCGAGAGGCACAGCTTGAGATTATGTGTATGTGTGTGTGTGTGTGTGTGTGTGTGTGTGTGTGTGTGTGTGCACGTGTGTGTGTGTGTGTGTGTGTGTGTGTGTGTGTGTGCGCGTATGGGGAAGAGAGCGTGAGGAGAAGTGAGCATGAGGAGAGTTGAGAAGAATGTGAAGGAGAGTATGAGTGCAAAGTCAGTAGATGAAATCAACATGAGTACAATATTTCTAACCTCCTCTTCTTTCCTTACCGGCTTTGTTTGAATAAAAGAGCAAGGAAGAGTTAGTGATTTTTATTGTTTCATGTTAGATTCTTTCCCACTTTTGCCTTTTGCATGACATACTCCGTTCCTCCGTGTATGTTATTTTGTTATCTTTCTCCTAACATTCTGTTCAGCGTTTTTTCCCATGGAAATCATTTCGAGGTAGCTTGTGTCAGAATGTTATTGTCTAGCCTGCAGTGGGGTGCTCAATAGTGAGTACAACCCCTTAGGGTTTCCTATATGTATCCTGCTGCTTGCTAGTTCATCATCATTCCCATTCTCACAATTCTCCTTCGTATACCACAAACCCTAGTCCTAGGGCACAACCTACTACCTCCTAGTGTGGGCCTAGGCTACTAAGCCTAGGCCCCACTCCTAGTATTCCTGACATGGTATTCAGAGCAGGCACGTTCCTGCCGCCTTCCTGTATGGGCCCACCACCTGCTTCCGCTGCCGTACTGTCCGCCGCGCGCCCCGTGGTGCGCGGCGGCCAAACCCTAATTTTTCATCCCGCCGCGCGCTCGGAGCGTACGGCGGTTCTCTACCAGCCGTGCGCCCCGAGGCGCGCGGCGGTTTTCTGCCCGCCGTGCGCCCCGAGGCGCGCGGCGGTTTTCTGCCCGCCGTGCGCCCCGAGGCGCGCGGCGGCTTTCTGCCCCGTCACTCCGCGAGTCGCCCCCGGGAGGAGCTGCGACGGGCGACGGGGACCCGCGCGTCGCCCCCCGTCGCCCGTCGTGGCCCGAGCGACCTCCGTAGGGCCCGCGCGCGGCCCGTCCAGCCTGCGCGCGGCCCGTACGGGCTGCGCCAGGCCCGCGCGCGGCCCGTACGGGCTGCGCCAGGCCCGCGCGCGGCCCGTACGGGCAGCGCCGGGCCCGCGCGCGGCCCGTACGGGCTGCGCCAGGCCCGCGCGCGGCCCGTACGGACTGCGCCAGGCCATGGCGCACCTCGAGCCGCCCGCCACTGCAGCAGCAGCCCCTGGAGCCGCCCGCAACTGCAGCAGCAGCCCCTGGAGCCGCCAGCACCTGCAGCAGCAGCCCCTGGAGCCGCCCGCAACTGCTGCAGCAGCCCCTGGAGCCGCCAGCAACTGCAGCAGCAGCCCCTGGAGCCGCCAGCAACTGCAGCAGCCGCCCCTGGAGCAGCCCGCCACTGCAGCAGCCGCCCCTGGAGTCGCCCGCCACAGCAGCAGCCGCCCCTGGAGCCGCTCGCCACTGCAGCAGCCGCCCCTGGAGTCGCCCGCCACAGCAGCAGCCGCCCCTGGAGCCGCCCGCCACTGCAGCAGCCGCCCCTGGAGCCGCCCGCCACTGCAGCGGCCGCCCCTGGAGTCGCCCGCCACTGCAGCGGCCGCCCCTGGAGTCGCCCGCCACTGCAGCGGCCGCCCCTGGAGTCGCCCGCCACTGCAGCAGCCGCCCCTGGAGTCGCCCGCCACAGCAGCAGCCAACCCTGCAGCTGCATGCGACGCCGCTCCTGGTCCCGGTGCAGCCGCCTCCTTTTCCTGTCACCCGCAGTCTTGTTCCTCTCGTGCTGTATGTGTCGCTTCTAGCCCGCTCCGTGTTCGTTCGTCTTGCTCGTGTATTTGTTTGTTTTGCCTGTGTTCGTTTGTTCTACCTACCTACCTACCTACCTGCGCCCTCGTGCCTTGTGCCTTGTGCCTTGTGCTTCGTGCCTCGTGCCTCGTGCCTCGTGCATCGTGCGCCCTGCTCCGCGCTGTTGCTCTGCACGCGCGGTTGCCCGCGCCCTCGTGCGCTCTACCTACCTACCTACCTACCTGCGCCCTCGTGCCTTGTGCCTTGTGCCTTGTGCTTCGTGCCTCGTGCTTCGTGCCTCGTGCCTCGTGCCTCGTGCATCGTGCGCCCTGCTCCGCGCTGTTGCTCGGCACGCGCGGTTGCCTGCGCCCTCGTGCGCTCTCCCGCCCCGGCCCTCCCCCCCCCCTGCGTCCCCTGGACAGGAGAGTGTGGGGGTGGCGGGTGTGGGGGTGCTCCGTGTGCGTCGCCCCTTCCTTCTCCTCCGTCTCCCACTGCTGCAGCTGCCGCTGCGGGGGGGTGGATGTGTGGGAGACGAGGGAGTGGCGCTAGGGGGGTGATGTGGGCGTGGAGCGAGTGGTGACCCTGGGGGTGAGTGTAGGGGGGAGTGAGACAGTTGGAGGAGGTTGCAACCTGGTGCTCCTGGTGCCCGTGTGTCTGCAACTTCAGTCGTCGCCTCCTCTCATCTCTCCCTCCACAGTTCCTCCTCCTCCTCACTGGCCTCCTGTGACTGCCACTAGCTTTGCTCATATTTGTGAACTATTGCACTGCCTGCTCATTGTACTGATTGCACCTCACTTTGGCTATGGGGGTGTGTCAGAATGTTATTGTCTAGCCTGCAGTGGGGTGCTCAATAGTGAGTACAACCCCTTAGGGTTTCCTATATGTATCCTGCTGCTTGCTAGTTCATCATCATTCCCATTCTCACAATTCTCCTTCGTATACCACAAACCCTAGTCCTAGGGCACAACCTACTACCTCCTAGTGTGGGCCTAGGCTACTAAGCCTAGGCCCCACTCCTAGTATTCCTGACAGCTTGCTAGGCGAATTAGAGTATGATGTCAATTTGTCCTAGTTAGGCCTTGTTTCCATTCCTTTTGCTTCAATTTCTTGTGCCTATGTTATCCGCTTTTGTCTTCGATTCCCTTTCCAGTTTCTGGTTTAACGACTCACGCCTCTAGCTTCTATATAGCTTATCAATTCTTTTCGTGTGATGACAAAACATTGCACATTTGCACAAATGAAAGTGACGTTCTCGTGGGTTGTTTAGCATATATTCATGAGTAAGTGGGAGGTATGTGACTGTCAGTTCCTAGTTTCTTCAAGTTCGCTTGTATTTGTAATTTTATTCTGCATTCACTCGTTCTGCCTTTTATTTGGTCATTTCGTGATTTTTTGTATCTTTTTTATTTGTACCATGTCTTTCATTTTCTCTGCTTTTGCCCTTCTTCTGCCCCTTCTGCTCTGTTCTTTTCCTCGTCCTCTCTCCCCTCCTTTCTTTATACCCTATTTTCAGAACCGTTACTCTATCATTTTGAAGCCAAGACCATTGTGGAAAGTAGAACCAGAGTGTTGTCTTATATGATTGATGGTGGTACTGTATTGTTTCGATAGATTTCTTATGCATTTTTTTTTTTGTTTTTAACTTTGTGTCCGAGTTTTTGTGTGTCCATATACGGTACCGTATGTGCGACTGTGCGTATGTGTCTGTACGTATGTACATTCATTCATATGCATTGCATTAACAATGCATATCTGTGAGTTTTAAAAAAATGATCGACCTATCATTTCCGAGAAGGCTCTTTGCGCACTCAGTGAGTGTGTCCACTCGAGCTGGATTTGATAGAATTGATTTTTTTTTTAGGATTCACAGATTGTGTTGTTTCATGTGACGGTTGGATGGTTCATATATTAGGCTATTGACTTCCCCCCCATGCTAGGCAGGGGATGCGGTAGCCTAATGTATGGGTCAATCAACATCACGCATTTCCATCATGTATCGTGTGCGTTCATTTCATTATACACAGGACTGGTATACAGAAGTAAATATGGGCATATCACTGCAGTATACCGCACTATACGGTATTTATGCATTACGCATTATATTATGTTATCCATTATTATATTGGTACATGCATGCATGATTCATTAATGCATAACAGATATTACGTATGTATTACAGAATTAACAGCCACCACGAGTTCACAGTTACATTCTTTTTCCACACCATGTTAATATTTCATCCACACAATACACCTTAGGCATCCATCCACAGTAAATTCAGGGCGAACTACAAAGAATGTATAGTACCATGGCACACAAGCTAAATTGCCAGGGCAAATACATAGTCGTCACTTACGATATTGTCCATAACATTTTTTCTTCATCTTCTATAAATATCGTGGATGAAAAAAAAATTACACATAACGATTGTAATAGGTTGCTTCGCAACCCAAAAAAAGAAAAGAATGATCCTCGTACAACACTACACAATGACAGAAAAAGGTACTAAGGCATCACTAGCCTTGTGTGAAAGAGGGCCTAGAATCTTAACCGAAGCCTACGCTTGGAACTTCGCATTCCTTCGCTTCCTTAGTGCCTCATCTTGCGCTGCCCACTAAGCTTTGTAAATATAGATGGACACATAGCTTACGGCGTCACAGTAGTTCAGTAGCACCACCATATACCCGTAATCCCCCGTATATAGGACCCCCCCAGTTGTAGACCCCCGGGTCTATAATACGGACCCGGGTACTCTATTCGAGTACATGTGAGTTATACCCCCCTAAATGGCTCCTAACATTATAAGACCCCCCCACATCCTAGAGAAGTGCGGAATTTATACAAATGCAATTGAAAACGGTCATATTCCATGTTGAATAAGAGAAATCGCACCCATTAACGTGTCAAACTGTATGTGCAGCATATTGTCTAGGCTGTAGTGGGGTAGCCCATATGGGGTACAACCAAATTAGGGTTAACTACTTGTACTCCTGCATCCTGCTAGTTCATTCATTCCTGCTGCTAGATTCTAACATGGTTTCAGAGCACTAAGGTCCGTAGGACCGTTTTTTTCGGGCCCACCTACCGCTGCGGTTACCGCGCTACCCCACGTACCTGCCTGCCTTGCCTTGCCTTGTGACGTGCTGCACAAGCGCTGCCTCCTGCTGCCCTAGGCAACCGCGCTGCCCCTAGAGGCCCGTAAGGCCCGCGCGCCGCCTCTACACGCCCGTCAGGCCCGCAAACACGCTGCTGCCGCGCGCTGCCTGTACCGAGACCGCGCAGCCCGCACCGAGTCGCGCGCAGCCCGCTGCAGCCGCGCGCAGCCCGCACCGAGCCGCGCGCAGCCTGCTGCAGCCGCACGCAGCCCGCACCGGCCCGCGCACAGCCCGCTGCAGCCGCGCGCAGCCCGCACCGAGCCGCGCGCAGCTCGCAGCTGCCGCGCGCAGCCCGCGCCGAGCCCACGCAGCCCGCGTCGAGCCGCGCGCGGCCTGCTACGGCCTCGCGAGGCCCGCGCGCGGCCCGCAGCAGCCCGCGCCGAGCCGCGCGCGGCCTGCTACTGCCTCGCACGGCCCGCGCGCGGCCCGCAACAGCCCGCGCCGAGCCGCGCGCGGCCCGCTACTACCTAGCGCGGCCGCGCGCGGCCTGCAGCAGCTCAGCGCGCTGTCAGCGCAGCCCGCGCCGAGCCGCGCGCGGCCCTCTGCCTCGGCCCCGACCTGCCGCTGATGCGGCCCCGCCCTGCAGCTGCCACGGCCCCGACCTGCTGCTGACGCGGCCCCACCCTGCTGTTAAACTGTATTATGCTTGTAGGCTGTAGTGGGGTAGCCAATATGGGGTACAACCCCAACTAGGGTTTCATATTTGTACCCAAACTTCTGCTAGTTCATCATTCTTGCCTAGTGATTCTGATATGGTATTCAGAGCAGGAGGTCCCTAGGACCTACCGACCGTTTTTTAAGGGCCCACCACCGCTCGCATGCGGTTACCACGCTACCCCGTGCCCTAGCCTCGTAGCGCCCTCGTGCGCCCTCGTTAGCGCCCTCGCGCGCACCCTCGTTAGCGCCCTCGCGCGCCCCTTCGTTAGCGCCCTCGCGCGCCCCTTCGTTAGCGCCCTCGCGCGCCCCTTGCTAGCGCCCTCGCGCGCCCCTCACTAGCGCCCTCGCGCGCCCCTCGCCGAGCCGCCCGCTCGCAGCCCGCCCGCCCGCTCGCTGCCCGCTTCGCGGCCCGCTCGCTACGCAGCCCGCCCGCCCGCTCGCTGCCCGCTTCGCGGCCCGCCCGCTTCGCAGCCCGCTCGCTCGCTGCCCGCTTCGCGGCCCGCCCGCTTCGCAGCCCGCTCGCTCGCTGCCCGCTTCGCGGCCCGCCCACTTCGCAGCCCGCCCGCCCGCTCGCTGCCCGCTTCGCGGCCCGCCCGCCTCGCAGCCCGCTCGCCCCGCTGCCCGCTTCGCGGCCCGCCCACTTCGCAGCCCGCCCGCCCGCTAGCTGCCCACTTCGCGGCCCGCCCGCATCGCAGCCCGCTCGCCCCGCTGCCCGCTTCGCGGCCCGCCCGCCTCGCAGCGTCGCCCGCCCGCCGTGCTGCCCGCTTGCAGCGCCGCCTGCCCGCCGCGCTGCCCGCTTCCCGGCCCGTCCGCCGCGCTGCCCGCTCGCAGCGTCGCCCTCCCGTCGCGCTGACCGCTTGCAGCGCCGCCTGCCCGTAGCGCCAGCCTCGCCCGCTGCTCTCTATCCGTGCACAGTCGCCTTCCCCTGCTGCGGCAGCTTGCGTTACTCTGTCACACTGTCGCTATGGCTTCCATCCGCGTGCTGTCGTTCGATGCTGAGGGCCGCCCTGTGCGGTTCACCGCTTGGCTAGATGACCTGCAGCTGTTTCTCCTGAGCGATAGCAAGGAGCATGTGTCGCTCTATGACTACGCGTCTGGTGCTGCGCCTGCCCCTCCTGCCACAGCTGAGCTTAGTGTTCGTTCCCACTGGCAGACTCGTGACGCAGCTGCTCGCCTAGCCATTCGCAGTCACCTGCCGTTAGCTGAGCTAGAGCATTTTGGCGACTGCAAATCCGCTAAGGCCCTGTACGACGCTGTCGTCGCTCGCTACTCCTCGCCTGCCACAGCCGAGCTTAGCCGCCTCATGCTGCCGTACCTGTTCCCCGATCTGTCCACCTTTACTACAGTCGCCGATCTTATCACCCACCTTCGCACTAGTGATGCTCGCCTGCGTGCCGCCCTTCCCACCGAGTTCTGCGCTAAGAACCCCCCTCCACTGTACTGGACACTCCACTTCATAGTCACCCGTCTCCCTGACACCCTCCGCTCAGTTCGAGACCACTTCCTTGCTCGCTGTCCCACTGAGCTCACAGTCGCCCTCCTAGAGGAGCACCTGCTCGCGGCCGAAAAGAGCATTGTAGCTGTCGGTGCTGCTCGTGGCGCTCCTCGCACCCCCATCTTTGAGGGGTGTTCTCCCTCTCCCCTCGCTCCCTCCTACGCTGCTGCTGCTGCTGTTGACTTCCTTGGTGCTGAGTCTGTTGGCGCTGCTTCTACTCCTGGTGGGAGGCGCCGCACCGGCAAGGGCAAGGGGGGCAAAAGTGGTGGTGGTGGCGCTGGGGGGGGAGGAGGTGGGGGAGGTGGGGGGGGAGGCGGTGCTGGAGGGAGCGGTGGCGGGAGCGCTGGTGGGAGTGGGGTCGGTGGTGGAGACGGGGGCGGCGGAGGAAGCAGTGGCAGTAGTGGCGGCGGCGGCGGTGGCGGCGGTGGCGGTGGTGGCGGTGGTGGCGGTGGCGGTCGGAGCGGTGGTAGTGGTGGCGGCGGAGGTCGGAGTGGAGGCACTGGCTCGGGCCAGAGCTCCCAGCAGCAGCAGCGTCCCCAGACGACCCAGCAGCTTCGTGAGTGGCTTGCTCAGCGTGGGACGTCGGGGGCCAGTGCCCGCTGTTCTTATGTCATTCGCACAGGTGACCGCAAGGGACAGACGTGTGGGAGGTTCCACACCCCGTACCGCTGCTTCTCCCGCCTTGACGACGCTTGGCGTGAGGAGATGGGTGCGGATGTTGAGCGCCCCCGCTGGGCTGAGCTCATGAGGGCTGGTGTTGATGTCTTTGCTCTTGACTATGATGCTATTATTGCTGCCATGTATGCATTGACTGTTAGTGCCGAGGGAGACTGTTACTTGTGTGTGCCGCCTGACCCAGGTATAGAGCCTGCTGCCCTGGGTACTAGTGAGTCTGCTCTCTCTGGTATGGTGCCCCCTGTACTTGCCCCCCCCAGTGCTGTCCCGGCTGGTTTCGAGTCTGCTCTCTCAGGTACAGCACCCACACAGACTCCTCTCTCAGGTACCGCACCGGCTGAGGCCTGTCACACCTTCACCCTTGACTCAGGTGCTTCCCGTTGCTTCTTTCGTGACAGTACTGAGCTCACACCGCTTCCTGCACCGGTCCCAGTCTCCTTGGCTGACCCCTCTGGGGGCCCAGTCCTTGCCCAGTCCACCACTGTCCTCCCTTGTCCGGCGGTTCCGTCTGGCTCGTTGTCGGGTTTCCACCTCCCCTCGTTCTCGACGAACCTGGTGAGCAACGCTGTCCTCCAGGATCAGTGGGTTGACACCTTTACCCCTGGCGGACAGCGTGTGGCGATCTGCACGTGCTCCAGGACCGGCCGTCACCTGGCTACGTTCACCCGTCGGCCGGGGTCGAGTCTCTACACACTGACCACTGCGTCTCCCCAGGTAGCTGCTGTCGGTCAGGTGTCTGCGTCAGGTCTGGTGGCCCACGCCTGTGAGTGTCGTTCCCTGTCGCACCAGACTCTTCTCTGGCACCACCGCCTGGGTCACCCCTCCTTGCCACGCCTTCGTGGCATGCACCGTCGCCTCCTTGTGTCCGGTCTTCCCAGGTCCCTCCCTCCCCTCCCTGCCTCGCCTGCGCCGCCTTGCCTTCCTTGCGTCGAGGGGCGGCAGCGCGCCGCTCCTCACTCCTCCTCGTTCCCCCCGACAGAGGCTCCTCTGGAGACCCTCCACCTGGACGTGTGGGGCCCAGCCCGCGTTCGTGGTCAGGGCGGTGAGCGGTACTTTTTGCTGGTTGTCGACGACTACTCGCGTTACACCACGGTCTTCCCCTTGCGCACCAAGGGTGAGGTCCCTGCTGTTCTGATCCCTTGGATCCGCACGGTTCGTCTCCAGCTCCGCCGCCGTTTCCGGACGGATCTTCCTGTCCTGCGTCTGCACTCTGACAGAGGTGGTGAGTTTTCCTCCGATCTCTTGAGGACCTTCTGTCAGGCGGAGGGCATCGAGCAGACCTTCACGCTTCCGGACTCCCCACAGCAGAATGGGGTTGCTGAGCGTCGCATTGGCCTGGTCATGGAGGTCGCTCGTACCTCCTTGGTCCACGCGGCGGCTCCCCATTTTCTGTGGCCGTTTGCTGTCCGGTACGCCGCGCATCAGCTCAACCTCTGGCCCCGTGTCTCCTTGCCGGAGACCTCGCCCACACTGCGTTGGACGGGGGAGGTTGGCGATGCGTCGCGCTTCCGGGTGTGGGGTGCTCGTGCCCTTGTCCGCGATACGTCTGCGGACAAGCTCTCCTCCCGCACGCTTCCCTGTGTCTTCCTTGGCTTTGTCCCTGACGCGCCTGGCTGGCAGTTTTACCACCCCACCTCGCGCCGGGTCTTCGCCTCTCAGGATGTCACCTTTGACGAGTCGGTCCCCTTTTACCGTCTCTTCCCCTACCGCACTGCCCCCCTCCCTCCCCCGCCGCTTTTCCTTGCTCCTGGTCCCCCTCCGGTAGACCCCCTTCCCCCTCAGGGTCCTGCTCCTTCAGGTGTCTCTCAGGTAGACCCTCCTCCCGTCGCTGAGCCTGTCGAGGTCACAGGTGACTCAGGTGCTGCTGCGGGTGGTGCTGCTGGGAGTGCTGAGCCTGGGGGTGCTGAGCCTGGGGGTGCTGGGCCTGGGGGTGCTGGGGCTGCAGGTGCTGGGACTGAGGGTGCTGGAGCTGAGGGTACGGTGCCTGAGAGTACGGAGCCTGGGGGTGCTGCGCCTGGGGGTGCTGAGCCTGCGGGTGCGAGGCCTGGGAGTGCTGGGACTGCGGGTGCTGGAGCTGAGGGTACTGTGCCTGAGAGTTTGCCGCCTGGGGGTGCTGAGCCTGGGGGTGCTGCTACTGAGCCTACGGAGCCTCGGGTTACTGTGTCTGGGGGTGCTCCGGTTCGGGGTGCTGAGCAGTCTCTCACACCGCAGCAGCTTCGTGACTGGTACGTCCGACGCTTTCGCCGTCCTAGTGGCTCGGCTGGAGTTGGGGGTGCTGGAGTTGCTCGTCCTGGGGGTGCTCGTACTGGGGGTACTGGAGCTGCCGGGACTGGCTGTTCTGGGAGCACTGCGACTGGAGCTGCTGGAGCTGGGGACTCTGGCGCTGGCGGTGCTAGCGGAGTTGGAGCTCCCGACTCTGGGGGTGGCGCTGCTGCTGGTGCTGCGGACCCACCTGGTGGAGCTGCTGCTGGTACTGAGGAGTCGGACGGTGGAGCTGCTGCTGGAGCTGGGGACCCGGCCGGTGGAGCTGCTGCTGGTGCTGTGGACCCGGACGCTGGAGCTCCTACTGGTGCTGAGGACCCGGCCGCTGGAGTCCCTTCTGCTTCTGGAGACGCTGCGCGGCCGCGACCGTACTTCGTACCGCTCCTTCAGCAGGTTCTTGGGCAGGCTCCTCCTCCTTGTCCTCCTCCCTCCGTAGAGTGTCCTCCGCCTGTCCAGCCGCAGTCACAGTTACCGCCTGCCTCGCCTCTCCCTGCTCCCTCTCCTTATACTGGTCCCACAGGAGGTCTTACAGAGCGTCGTGAGCCTGAGTCTCGTCCTGCGTCGCCTGTTCGTCCTGCTCGCACTGGTAGTCGTGTCCGTCGTGAGCGTCCTCCTCCTGTCCCAGGCACTCACTACATGACTCTGCGTCCCTCTACTGCTCCTCGGCGTGTCCCTCTACCGTCTCCTCCTGCGTCCTCTTTGCCTGCCGTTCCGGACCCTGAGTCTGACCGGTATCGCGCTGAGCACCCTACAGTCACGCGTCTCCTTGCTACTGTTGTCACTGACCCCACCTTTGAGTCCTCGGCTGCGTCTGCTCTGGTCGCTGAGTTGGTTGACTTTGCTGCTGCCTGTCGTCTAGACTACGCTGCTAGCCTTGTCGCTGAGTCAGAGTCTGCGTCTGTCTGTCCTCCGTCCGTCGGGGGTGAGTGTGCTCTTGGCACGGACGTCCTTGAGGACAGGCAGGAGGACTTTGACTCACTTGCGGCTGCTGTACCTCATCTCGTGGCCTGGTTGCTTGCCCCTGAGGGAGACCCGGATGCAGTAGACATCCCCACTCCGCGCACTTACGCAGAGGCGATCTCGGGTCCCTACTCCTCTCAGTGGCAGACAGCCATGGACGCAGAGATGGCATCCTGGAAGTCCACAGGCACCTACGTCGACGAGGTTCCCCCTCCTGGGGCGAACATCGTCGATGGCATGTGGATTTTCAGGGTGAAGCGGCCGCCAGGTTCTCCGCCTGTCTTCAAGGCTCGTTACGTTGCCAGAGGCTTCAGTCAGCGTCAGGGGGTCGACTTCTTCCAGACCTTCTCCCCCACCCCGAAGATGACCACTCTTCGGGTTCTGCTGCACGTTGCTGCTCAGCGTGACTACGAGCTTCACTCTCTTGACTTCAGCACAGCGTTCCTGCAGGGCAGCCTGCACGAGGAGATCTGGCTGCGCCGCCCACCTGGCTTTACTGGGTCGTTTCCCCCTGGTACCCAGTGGAGTCTCCGCCGGCCAGTCTACGGTCTCCGCCAGGCGCCACGTGAGTGGCACGACACACTGAGGACTACTCTTGCGGCTCTTGGGTTCGCGCCGTCTACTGCTGACCCGTCGCTGTTTCTGCGCACAGACACGTCGCTGCCGCCGTTCTACATCCTCGTGTACGTCGACGACTTGGTCTTTGCTACTGCTGACACTGAGGCACTCGCTCGTGTGAAGTCGGAGCTGCAGAAGAGACACACCTGCACTGACCTGGGTGAACTGCGTAGCTACCTTGGCTTGCAGATCACCCGGGACAGAGCTCGCCGCACCATCACCCTGACTCAGTCACACATGGTGCAGCAGGTCCTTCAGCGCTTCGGCTTCCAGTTCTCCTCACCACAGGCCACTCCTCTGCCTACGAGCCACTCGCTCTCAGCTCCACCTTCGGACGAGTCCGTAGAGCCGAGTGGCCCATACCCAGAGCTTGTAGGCTGCCTCATGTACCTGATGACTTGCACGCGACCTGACCTCGCGTACCCTCTTAGCATCCTTGCTCGTTACGTTGCGCCTGGGAGACACAGGCGAGAGCACTGGGAGGCTGCTAAGAGGGTGCTGCGTTACCTGTGCAGTACATCAGGCATGGGGCTGGTGCTTGGAGGACGCGACAGAGTTGTCCTCACTGGTCACTCGGACGCCTCTTGGGTGGACGACCTGGCTACGCAGCGGTCGTCACAGGGTTACACCTTCAGCCTTGGCTCTGGTTCTGTCTCGTGGCGGTCCACCCGCTCTTCCTCTGTTCTCGGCTCTAGTTGTGAGGCTGAGATCTACGCCACAGCCATGGCTGCACAGGAGTTACGCTGGCTCACCTACCTGCTGACTGACTTGGGAGAGCGGCCTAGTTCTCCTCCAGTTCTGTACGGTGACAACAAGGCGGCTCTTGCCTTGTGTCAGGAGCACAGACTGGAGCACAGGACGAAGCACATTGCTCTTCGCTACTTTCTTGCTCGAGAGCTTCAGCAGCGCGGTCAGCTTCGGCTTGTGTACGTGGACTCGAAGGCCAACACTGCTGATATCTTCACCAAGGCGCTCCCGCCTAGTGATCATCAGCGGCACTGTACTTCTTTAGGCCTTGTGTCCACGTTTCCTCACTTGCTCACTGCTTGACATTCTTTGTACTGTACTTTATATATATCTTGTTGCTTGCTTGCTAGGTTTTGATCACTGTGTTGCTTGTCTTGTACTATATCTAGCACTGCATGTGAACTGGCCTTGTGGCCTTTACTTGTGCTCGGAGTGTGGTGACGTTGTGATCCACCCTGGGCTTTGCTTTGCTTTGCTGGACTGGTCTTGTGACCCTTTGTTCTCCCCCACTTTGCCTATGGGGGTGTGTTAAACTGTATTATGCTTGTAGGCTGTAGTGGGGTAGCCAATATGGGGTACAACCCCAACTAGGGTTTCATATTTGTACCCAAACTTCTGCTAGTTCATCATTCTTGCCTAGTGATTCTGATACCTGCTACTGCCGCTGAAGCGGCCCCGCCCTGCAGCTGCTTCGGCCCTGCTCTGCAGCCGGTGTTGCGGCCCCGACGTCGCCGCTGTCGAGCGCCGGCCCTGCTCGCCCGGTGAGCGCCTGCTCTCCCAGCCTTTGGTGAGCGACTGCCTGCCTGCCTGACGGCCTGCCTGCCTGCCTGCCTGCCTGCCTGCCTGCCTGCCGGCCTGCCTGCCTGCCTGCGCGCCTGCCTGCCTGCCTGCCGGCCTGCCTGTCTGTCTGCCTGCCTGCCTGCCTGCCTGCCTGTCTGCTTGCCTGCCTGCCTGCCTGCCTGCCTGCCGGCCTGCCTGCCTGCCTGCGTTCCTGCCTGCCTGCCTGCTTGCCTGCCTGCCTGCCACGCCTGCCCTGCCCGCGCTGCTGCTGCTGCTACTGCTACTGGCAGGTGGTCAGATGCAGCTCCAGCGACGTTCACGCGAGCCTCTCACGCCCCAGCAGCTTAGTGAGTGGTATACTAGCTGGGGTTGTCGCGGTAGCCGTCGTAGCTGTCGCCCTGGGGCTGGTCAGTTGGGAGCGTCTAGCAGTGGCCAGCTGCAGCTGCAGGGGCGTCCACGCGAGACACTTACGCCTCGGCAGCTCCAGGAGTGGTACGCTCAGTGTAGCAGGTCTACACGTACAGTTCGCTGCCCGTACGTCATTCGCACAGGTGCTAGGACTGGTCAGCCTTGTGGGACGCTTGGTCACACACAGTCCCGCTGCTTCGCCCGTCTGAGCGACGACTGGCGCACAGTGTTTGGCGACGAGGCTGAGCTCCCCACCTGGCTGGAGCTGCATGGACAGAGGGTAGATATCTTTGCGCTTGACTATGATGCTATTCTCACTGCCATGTATGCATTGTCTACTAGTGCTGACCGTGCCTGTTGCCTGTGCGTACCGCCTGACCCTGGTGAGGCTGCTGCCCTAGGTGCTAGTGCGTCTCCTGCTCTAGGTGCTGGTGAGGCTGCTGCTCTCGGTGCTAGTACGTCTACTGCTCTAGGTACTGGTGAGGCCGTGGCTTCAGGTGCTGCTGTGTCTGCTCTCTCTGGTACTGCGCCCACTGCGGTCTCGCACACCTTCACCCTTGACTCAGGAGCTTCCCGCTCCTTCTTTCGCGACTGCACCGCACTCACGCCGCTCCGTCGGCCAGTCCCGGTCTCCCTGGCGGACCCCTCTGGGGGTCCAGTCCTTGCCCACTATTCCACGGTTCTGCCGTGTCCGGCCGTCCCGTCCGGCTCGCTGTCAGGTCTTTACCTCCCCTCGTTCTCTACGAACTTGGTGAGTGGAGCTGACCTCCAGGATGGGGGGGTTCACCAGTTCACTCCTGCGAGTCAGCGAGTGACTCACTGTACGTGTGCTAGGACGGGCCGGCACTTGGCCACGTTCACCCGTGCACCTGGCTCGAGTCTGTACACACTGACCACTGAGTCCCCTCAGGTAGCTGCGTCTGCGTCTACGTCTGGTCAGCTGGCGGCCCCCTGCGAGTGTCGCGCTTTGTCGCACGACACTCTCCTGTGGCACCACCGCCTTGGTCACCCCTCCTTGCCTCGCCTGCGTAGCATGCACTCTCGCTCCCTGGTCTCTGGTCTCCCCAGGTCTCTGCCTGCCCTCCCTCCCTCGCCTGCGCCGCCCTGCATTCCTTGCGTCGAGGGGCGGCAACGCGCCGCTCCTCACTCCTCCTCGTTTCCTCCCACAGAGGCTCCACTGCAGACGCTCCACCTGGACGTGTGGGGCCCAGCCCGTGTCCAGGGACAGGGCCACGAGCGGTACTTCCTGCTGGTTGTCGACGACTATACGCGTTACACCACGGTCTTCCCCTTGCAGAGCAAGGCGGATGTCCCTGCTGTTTTGATCCCCTGGATCCGCGCAGTTCGTCTCCAGCTCCGCGAGCGGTTCCGGTCGGACTTTCCTGTCCTGCGTCTGCACTCTGACAGAGGTGGTGAGTTCTCCTCCGACCTCTTGGCAGCCTACTGTGCGGAGCACGGCATCACCCAGTCGTTCACGCTTCCGGCCTCTCCGCAGCAGAATGGGGTTGCTGAGCGCCGCATTGGCTTAGTCATGGAGGTCGCTCGTACCTCCATGATCCATGCGGCTGCCCCCCATTTTCTGTGGCCGTTTGCGGTCCGGTACGCCGCGCATCAGCTCAACCTCTGGCCCCGTGTCTCCTTGCCGGAGACCTCGCCCACACTGCTGTGGACGGGGAAGGTTGGCGATGCGTCGCGTTTCCGAGTCTGGGGTGCTCGTGCCTTTGTCCGCGATACCACCGCGGACAAGCTCTCCGCCCGCGCTGTTCCCTGTGTCTTCCTTGGCTTTGTCCCTAACGCGCCTGGTTGGCAGTTTTACCACCCCACCTCGCGCCGTGTCTTTGCGTCTCAGGACGTCACGTTCGACGAGTCGGTTCCCTTTTACCGTCTCTTCCCCTACCGCACTGCCTCGCTCCCCCCCCGCCGCTCTTCCTCGCTCCAGGTGCTCCCCAGGTAGACCCCCTCCCCGCTCCCGGTCCTGCTCCTTCAGGTGTTTCTCAGGTAGACCCTCCTCCCTTGACTGCGCCGGTTGAGGTCACTGGTGACTCAGGTCCTACTGCGAGTGGTCCTGCTCGGGGTGCTACTTCTGGGGGTGCTGAGCCTGGGGGTGCGGAGCCTGGGGGTGCTGAGCCTGGGGGTACTGAGCCTGCGGGTGCGGAGCTTGAGGGTGTAGAGCCTGGTGGTGCTGAGCCTGAGTGTGAGGGGTCTGGGGGTGCTGAGCTTGGCGGTACTGACGCTGGAGGTTCTGGAGCTACAAAGGGTGCTGGCGCTGGAGGTTCGGGAGCTGCTGGAGGGCCTAGTACTGGTGGCGCTGGAGCTGGAGGTTCTGGAGCTGCTGAGGGTGCTCGCGCTGGAGGTTCTGGAGCCGCTGGAGGTACTGGTGCTAAGAGTACTGCCACCGGAGGTTCTGGAGCCGTTGGGGGTGCGGGCGCTGAGGGTTCTGAGTCTGCTGTTACGCGGTCTCCTTGGAGTAGCCGCCTTCGTCCACGTGTGCCTCTCACCCCACAGCAGCTGCAGGACTGGTACGGTCGCCGTCAGCGTCGCGCCGCTGGAGCTAGGAGTCGTGCTGGTTCTGGAGGTGCTCGTGCTGGAGACACTGAGGCTGGAGACCCTGGGACTGGAGGTGCTGGCTCTGGGGGTGCTGCTGCTGGAGACACTGAGGTTGGAGACCCTGGGACTGGAGGTGCTGGTTCTGGGGGTGCTACTACTGGAGACACTGAGGTTGGAGACCCTGGGACTGGAGGTGCTGGTTCTGGGGGTGCTGCTGCTGGAGACACAGAGGTTGGAGACCCTGGGACTCGAGGTGTCGGCTCTGGGCCTGGAGCTTTTGGAGCTGCTGGAGGTACTGGAGCTGCTGGAGGTACTGGAGCTGCTGGAGGCACTGGAGCTGCTGGAGCTGCTGGTACTGGTGCAGCTGCGCCGACACGACTGTTCTTCGCTCCGCCGTCTCCGTCGTCTCTGCCGCCGTCTGCCTCTGTTCTTCGTCAGGTTCTTACTCTTCCGTCGTCTACTGGTCTTCCGTTACTGCCTGGCTCACCGCTGCCTGCTCCTTCTCCTTACACTGAGCAGACTGGTAGTCCTGCTGAGCGTCGTGAGCCTGCGTCGCGTCCTGTTTCGCCTGTTCGTCCTGGTCGTACCGGTCGTCGTGTTCCTCGTTCGCGTCAGCCGGCTGTCCCCGGCGCACACCTCGTAGTCCGTCGTCCTTCCTCTGCTCCGCCGCCTGTTCCTCTGCCGTCTCCTCCTGCGTCCTCTCTGCCTGCCGTTCCGGACCCTGAGTCTGACCGGTTTCGTACTGAGCACCCTACTGTCACGCGTCTCCTAGCCACTGTTGTCACTGACCCGTCGTTTGAGTCTACTGCTGCGTCTGCCTTGGTCGCTGAGCTTGTTGACTTTGCTGCTGCCTGTCGTCTAGACTACGCCGCTAGTCTTGTTGCTGAGTCTGAGTCTGTCTGTCCTCCGTCCGTCGGGGGTGAGTGTGCTCTTAGCACGGACGTCCTTGAGGACAGGCAGGAGGAGTTCCAGTGTCTTGCTGCTGCTTTACCTCATCTTGTGTCCTCGCTACTTGCCCCTGAGGGAGACCCGGATGCACCAGACATCCCGACTCCGCGCTCTTACGCAGAGGCGATAGAGGGTCCCTACTCCTCTCAGTGGCAGGCAGCCATGGACGCAGAGATGGCTTCCTGGAAGTCCACAGGCACCTACGTTGACGAGGTTCCCCCACCTGGGGCGAACATCGTCAGTGGCATGTGGATTTTCAGGGTGAAGAGGCCGCCGGGTTCTCCGCCTGTCTTCAAGGCGCGTTACGTGGCTCGAAGCTTCAGTCAGCGAGAGGGAGTTGACTTCTTCCAGACCTTCTCCCCCACCCCGAAGATGACCACTCTTCGGGTGCTGCTGCACGTTGCTGCTCACCGTGACTACGAGCTTCACTCTCTTGACTTCAGCACAGCTTTCCTGCAGGGCAGCCTGCACGAGGAGATCTGGCTGCGCCGCCCCCCGGGCTTCACTGGGTCGTTCCCTCCTGGTACCCAGTGGAGCCTCCGGCGGCCGGTCTACGGTCTCCGCCAGGCGCCACGTGAGTGGCACGACACACTGAGGACTACGCTTGCGGCTCTTGGGTTCGCGCCTTCTACTGCTGACCCGTCGTTGTTTCTGCGCACCGACACTTCACTGCCGCCGTTCTACATCCTCGTGTACGTCGACGACTTGGTTTTTGCCACTGCTGACACTGAGGCTCTCGCCCACGTGAAGTCGGAGCTGCAGAAGAGACACACGTGCACAGACTTGGGTGAGCTGCACAGCTACCTTGGCTTGCAGATCACCCGGGACAGAGCACGTCGCACCATCACCTTGACTCAGTCACACATGGTGCAGCAGGTCCTTCAGCGCTTCGGCTTCACCTGGTCTTCAGCACAGGCCACTCCTCTGGCTACAGGTCACACGCTCTCAGCTCCACCTTCAGACGAGTCCGTAGAGCCGAGTGGTCCTTACCCAGAGCTAGTCGGCTGCCTCATGTACCTGATGACTTGCACTCGACCTGACCTCGCGTACCCTCTTGGTCTCCTGGCTCGCTACGTGGCTCCTGGTCGGCACCGACCTGAGCACATGGCTGCTGCTAAGAGGGTACTGCGCTACTTGTGCAGCACATCAGGCATGGGGCTAGTGCTTGGAGGGACGAGCCCAGTTGTCCTCACTGGGCACTCAGATGCTTCTTGGGTTGACGACCTGGCTACTCAGCGGTCGTCACAGGGTTACACCTTCAGCCTTGGCTCTGGTTCAGTTTCGTGGCGTTCTACACGCTCGTCTTCAGTTCTCAGCTCCAGTTGTGAGGCTGAGATCTACGCCACCGCCATGGCTGCACAGGAGTTACGCTGGCTCACCTACCTGCTGACTGACTTGGGAGAGCAGCCTCGTTCTCCTCCAGTGCTGTACGTTGACAACAAGGCCGCCATTGCCTTGTGTGAGGAGCACAGACTGGAGCACAGAACGAAGCACATTGCTCTGCGTTACTTCCTGGCTCGAGAGTTGCAGCAGCGAGGCCAGCTTCGTCTTCGCCACGTGGCCACTCGGGCCAACACTGCTGATATATTCACCAACACTGCTGGTGATCATCAGCGCTTTTGTACTCTGTTGGGCCTTGTGCCTACGTTTCCACACTTGCTGTAGTCTCTGCTTGTACTGTGATCTATATATATACCTGCATGCTGGCTCTTGCTAGGTAGCCATCACTGTACTGTTATTGCTGCATATATATCTCTGCATGTGAACTGGCCTTGTGGCCCTTTGCTTGTGCTCAGAATGCGTGGTGACGTTGTGATCCACCCTGAGCTTGTTTTGCTTCTCTTGACTGGTCGTGTGACCCCTTGTTCTCCCCCACTTTGCCTATGGGGGTGTGTCAAACTGTATGTGCAGCATATTGTCTAGGCTGTAGTGGGGTAGCCCATATGGGGTACAACCAAATTAGGGTTAACTACTTGTACTCCTGCATCCTGCTAGTTCATTCATTCCTGCTGCTAGATTCTAACATAACGCACACCAAGTGGCCAATGGGAGGAGGGGAGGCTCCTGTGGAAATCAGAGGAATGATTGACTAGCAAGGTTGGGAGTACAAAGTACCAAACCCTAGAATATTGTACCCCCTAAGGCTAAACCCACTGTAGCCTACAGAACAGCAACACATATAATGTTTGACAGCTCCCAGATAGGGTTCGTGATGACGTGGGTTCGGCCCGTGTGGAGACCAATTCGAGTATTTTTGGGAGGAGCTAAAAACGGAGCAATTCCAAATCACTTCTTTGAGCTCCAAAACTACATTCTTATAAATGTCAATATGAACAGACCCGGGTCTTCTAAAAAATACCATTTAATTATACCCCCCAGCCTTTTTAGGGCTGAGTATCATAATACCCTAGGGTCTTATATACGGGGGATTACGGTATGTCGTGCTGCATGGCTTTTGCGCCGTGCATGGGTAAGACATCAACACATGTATGAATGAGTGTGAAGGAACTGATGATGATTATATTGGAGTGCGGGTGTTGACAAGAGCAGCAACAGAGGATGCAAGGGAACGTAGGAGGGAGACTGTGAAGGCGCTGATAACACCTGCCACAGAGGGAAACACGACGAAAAGTATGCAAACAGAGTGAATGCAGCACAAACAGGGCAATCTTACAACATTGCGGTGAGTGGAACAAGGAGCAGAGGGATGGCTAACGCGAGGAAACCACTTTGCAGCAAAAGGTGACTAAAATGGGTGCGAGGGAGGAGAAGGGATTTGTATTGTGGAGGAAGGGAGGGGGGAGCAAGGATGGCGATGAGAAGGCAAAAGCCAGTAAGAAAAATATGGGAAGGGACACAGAGAGAAGAGTGATAAACAGGAGGGGAAAGAGGCTGACAGGCGAAGATGATGGTGGCAAGGGAGGCGATGCGACCGATGGCTGCTGTGATGTAGAGGAAGAGCAGCACCTGGCAGGGAGAAAGAGAAACAGCTGAGGGGGTTACTCGCACACCCTTGACTGGTTTGAACAAGGAAGGCCCACACGGAAGCATGCGTATATGAGCCTCTTGCTAAGGGCCCAAGGATAACCATAGGAAAAGGACAATGCTGATGCGCAGAGGTGGATTAACTTGTGAGCGGAGGAGTTGGCTTGCAGCTTCCACTGCTAGCAACTCTTGAAAGAGCTTGCAGAGGATCATGACTCATGAGTTATTCACTTACAGTCACTGCCCACTCCACGGCAGCCCACCTTAACGAAGAGGCGCCCATCAGAGCCGCTGGCCGCCACGCGCAGCACGCCCTCCGCCGCCCCCACCATGTTGGCCCCCGCCGCCACCACCGCCTCCGCCGCCGCCTCCGACACCCGCCAGGGGCGCGCCACCCGCAGCACAGGGCTGGGGGACGAAGGGGGGAGGGGGAGGGGGGAGGGGGAGAAGCAGGCATGCAGAGACAGCAGGAGCAGGAGAGTTGGGAGGGCAAAGGGGGCGAAGAAGAGACTTGTCTGGTGGCCCAGGAGCCCTTCCAAGACTCGTGGCTTCCTGTGATGCCATCCCCCCCTCGTGCTGCATGTTGAGTGCGAGCGATGGGCCAAGGGCTTGGGTTGGAGTGCGGACGGGGAGAAAGAGTGGTGGAGACACAAATGGATGTTTGGTACTTGGAAGAACCGGACAAGAAAGTGGGGAACGGAGGTGGAGGAGGTGGAGAAAGAATTAGGGAGGAGCCAGGGGGGATAAGAGGGAGGGCGAGTGAGCATGTGGAGGTGAAGTTTGAAAAGCTCCCGTGGATTGGTGACGACGTGCTGATGCCAATGATGAGGGACGGACACGTGCAGGCTGGCAGGTGGCGAGGGGGGAAAGGTCAACTCACGGGAGGTTGAGAGCGCGGGAGAGGAGGGAGAGCAGGGCGGCGGCAGTGGTGAGGACGAGGAGCACGTCGGCAGTGAGGGCGAGCAGCGGGCGGTCCATGGCGTGGCAGTGCAGGTACACCACGCCCGCCAGCACGCCCCCCAGCACCCACACATGCGCCTGCTGCCGTGCTGGCACCGCAGACACCAATGCCGTGCCGTGCAGGGCGGCTGCTGTGGTGTGGTGGGGAGGTAAATGGGCGGCAGGATATGTGAGTAGAGGTGCAAAGTGAGATGTGGGATGATATGGAGGGAATAGACAGGGGGGTGGATGCATGCGCGAGTTTCAAACTGACTCAGCCATTGTAATTTGGCTTCACATAGCTACTGTGAGGCACACACTCCCATGTGAGGCACACACACACCCACGTGAGGCACATACCCCCATGTGAGGCACATACCCCCATGTGAGACACATACCCCCATGTGAGACACATACCCCCATGCGAGACACATACCCCCATGTGAGGCACACACACACCCACGTGAGGCACATACCCCCATGTGAGGCACATACCCCCATGTGAGACACATACCCCCATGTGAGACACATACCCCCATGTGAGACACATACCCCCATGTGAGACACATACCCCCATGTGAGGCACATACCCCCATGTGAGGCACATACCCCCATGTGAGGCACATACTCCCATGTGAGGCACATACCCCCATGCGAGGCATATACCCCCATGCGAGGCATATATCCCCATGCGAGGCATATACCCCCATGCGAGGCACATGCGAGGCACATACCCCCATGCGAGGCACCTGCAGTCTTCATTGAGCCACTTGTTGAGACACCAACGAATCCCACTGCTCAGCCTTGCTTGTGCCTAGCTGCATCTGAGGAGGAGCGGAGAGGAGGGACACGGCGGCAAGAGTGGTGACGGGTGGGACACAACAGCGCCCGTGGAAGGCACTGGCTGCGTGTTGAACCTCATTGCATCAAGACAGCATTGCAGCAATAACGAGAAGGGCAGCGCAGGGAAAGGCAGAGCAGGGAAGGGCAGCAGCGGGAGGGAATGGCAGTGGGAGGGACAGTGGACGCACGCAGATTGCAGTGCGTTGGTGAGTGCATTGGACGTTTGAATGGCACTGGTTGTGGTGGCACACGTGCAGCGCACCTAACGGTGGTGGGAGCTGAGGATGCGACGGTGGGACTCACTGGCCGCACACGCTCGCGAGGTGGGACTGACGTGCTGAGATGACTGCAGGGAGGGGTGGCGTGGCAGCAGGACTGGCTCAAATTAGATCTTCTTGGAAGGAACGAATAGGGAACTGAAGGGGATACAGGGGAAGGGGAGGGGAGGAAAGGGAAGGGTTACAGGCGGCGAAGGGGAAGAAAGGGAATACAAGCGGTTGAGACGGAGGGTGGAGAGAAGCAGGCATATGTATGGAAGGGAAGGAAAGGGAAATACGGGGGTTGCATGAAAAGGGAGGGGTACTATCCCGTCATGTCTCTCACCCCCCTCATTCATTTGCCTTACCTTCCAGTCCCGTCCCTTCATTCCAGTTGCTACTCACACAACTCCACTCCCATTCCTCCCACATCCTAACCTGCTTCGCTTCCTACCCTCTCGCTTCTCTTCACGTTCTCCTCCCTTTCCTCTCACCGCCGTCCCACACGCCCTACGTCTCGCACCGTGTAGCGCTACGCGAATGCGTTCAGCGCCGCCATCCGCCGAGAGTGGCAGGGGAGCGCGTGACGGGGGGGTGAATGGGTGAGCGCGGTGGGCGTGAAGGATGCGCGACGTATTCGCGGGTGATTAGAGAGGCGCGGCCCTAGTGGCGTGCTGGTCGCGCTCTGCCTCGCGTCTTCTGGTCGCCGAACCCCAATGCCGCGCGGGTGAACCCTGTGAGCGCGACGGAACTCGTTCGCGTGCGTGGAAGCCACCCAACGCGCTGCGAGATGGGATGACGCGGCTCGTCGTTCTGAATGCAGATGCGAGAGGTGCCGCCTCTAGGGTGGCCCGTGCGATGGACGCGGTGCTCGCGCGGTAACCGGGCGATGCTAAGCTGGAAATAAACTAGAGCATACCTTGAACTGCGTTCATATATGGTGTACAATTGAAAGTGAGATTTGTTCCGTGCTGTGTCTGGGGGGTTGATGCGCAAGCTTGACTCCGCTTTCGGCTTGCTTTCTCTTGTCTGGGCGAAGGCTTCTCGCCCGGGTTTGGTTAGGTTGGAACTAGCCAACGCGTCAGACCTCACCTCTCGGCTCGGTCCACACTTGAAACTTCGAAGCCTGCCGAGGTCGGGAAGCATTTTAGGGGGAGGGATTCACTAACGCGAAGTCGACTGTAGAGAGGGAGTTGCAGTGCTAAACTATATGTGTTTGCTTGAAGCTCGCGGCCCAAATTGCACTAGTTTAGTAAGCTTGCGCAAGTCTGAGGTCTCGGTGGTTTGGGAAAGTCGAGCAGGTGTTGGAAAGTGTAAGGAATTTTCATAATTCCTTACTGAGGCACTCTGTGCGCGTACAATTCCAACTTTCGGAATTCAGGCTCGGTCCGACGACCTCGCATTCCGAACGTTTCTCGCGTCGCCTTCGGGTTTCCCGACCCCAAACCTGCACCCAACCGTGCGCGGTCCCGCGAACTCGGCCTAGATAGCCTTCACTATATTTGTCCTATACCTCATTGTTTGCTTAGTAATTGTAATCACTTCCGCGATATTGCATTCTACGCACTCTTCTTTCGTACAACTCGTAACACTTGGTATCAGAGCTTACTTTCCTAGGTTTCCTTGCAGGCCCCACGATATCAGGGCAAGACATCCTGATTACCCTGAATTAAGGATGCATATTTGAATTTGCCCTGTGATTTCAGAAAAGTGAAACTTTTTACCTAGAGCTCTCAGGATGATTTCATATGAAATGCCCCTGGAAAATCGGGATGACAGTGGTGTTCTTCCCTGTAGCGTCAGGTTGAACGTCGAGGCTTGCCCTAACGTGTTAAGAGGGGGGGGGGGAGAATTTGTTCCTCGAAAAAAATTCCCCCATTGATTGCTTTCCCAGTGTATTTTTCGGCCTTCGCAACCCCCTTGCACTTCCGACCCTGTGCAACGCACCAACCAAACGCACCAGATGGGGAAAACAGGGAATACTCCCATCTCGTCGTGTGCCATGCCAACACGCACTAGGCGTGTGTCTCTCTGCTCTGCTCGGCGGGGTCTAGTCTAGACTGTGCTGAAATCTGAACCCTGAACAAAGGTTTTCTTGCCCTGACATGTCAGGATTAATGTTTGTAGAAGCCCTGAACATATAGGAAGGCTTTGAAAATTTGCCCTGACAAATCAGGGCATTTTTTAAGATTTTAGAAAAGTGCCCTGAGGCCTCAGGGTGCCCCAATTCCTAGCACGGGCCTTGTTTCCTTGGTAATGGAGGGGTGCGATAGACATGGTGGGCTGCAAAGCCGTCGGCTGAGAAATAGATACGAGTATTTCGCTCCGACTAATAGCGTTTGCGTCTTCATCAAAGTCATAAAAATCATTGCTAACCCCCTGCCCGTTAGGAGCCTGAGAGGCCGAGTTTAACCGCTTCATGAAGGACTTTCAGGCGATGCAGACCAACTTGCAGACTATGTATGGCGAGCTGGAGCGCCTGAGGGTGGAAAACGCCGAACTACGCCAGGCGCGAGGTGAAGCGTGCTAGGAGTCGCCCGTCGTGGACGAAGCAAGTAGCAGCTTATCATTCAACGAGAAAGTGTTTAACGAGCTAGATGGCTCGCTGGACGCTGAAGATGAGTGGGCGGCACGACAGCTACAGGCACAAGGAGCGCCGGAGCAACAGCCGCAGCAGCAACAATAGGCACAAGCGACGCCGAGACAACAGTCGCAGACAACGCCAAGGCAGGCGCCAGCGACAAACTCGGCAATGGCTTCGACGGCGCCCACAGTGCATGCAGCAGCAGTAATTTCAACAACTGCCAAGATCAAACCGATGAACCCGGCCTCGATCAACCCCAGCGACAAAACAATCACTGTGTCTGAGTGGTTGTTCAGCATGGAGGTTTCCTTAAATGCTGCGCAAATTGCTGATGATGTCACTCGCATTGATTTTGCAATGTCACTTTTACGCGGAGCTGCATTGGAGTGGTGGAGACAAATGCTTCAGGCAGAGGGAACTTTGGCAGGGATATCATGTACGAACGACAGGACCTGGACATCTGTCACGCAACGAGCAACTACAATCTTCGTTGTGGCCATGATACGCATATGGATGGAGTGGGGCGCAGCGCTGCGAGCCAGATTCGAGCATTTATCTGCCTCGGATTCCGCTCGCATGAAGCAAGTGACATCGGTCCAAGACTACACGGCAACGTTCTGCGCTTTGGCCGACCAAGTGGACGACATGAGTGACGCGGAGCGGCTCGATCGATATGTCGCAGGCCTCAAGTACGAAGTACAGTACGAGGTGCGACGAACGAGGCCACGCGACTTCAAGATGCTGTCTAGCTGGCCGAATCAACAGACACGTTGATACAGTGGGCGAGAATGAGTTCCCGGGAGGGAAATCAGTTTCGTGGACCGCCTCGCTAGCCCACAATCAACGGTGTGGATGCGCCGAGATATGCACAAAAAACGTGCTTCAAGTGCAACCAACTGGGCCATTGGAGGAAAGAATGCACGAAGCTGAAACAGGGAAACAGGAACGACGGAGAGGGGTCGGGAAAAGAGACGAGTCAGTAGCAGTCGGGCCACTTACTGTCGAGACCCCATCGCACGGGCTATCGACCGCAACCGGACGAATAAGGTGGATGAACACGTGGATCACCCTGTGCTGGTCGTGGGGAGGATTAACGGGTAAAATACAAAAATATTCGTTGACGGTGGCGAGAGCCACAGTCTCGTCAACCTAGCAACGGCCAAAAAAATCAAAGTTAAGCTGGACAGGTGTCTGCCTGAGATTGACGCGCGACTGGTGGATGGAACACCACTGGCGATCAGGGACGAGGTGCGACAAATTCGGATCAAGTGTGGTGACGATTTCGGGTTTTCAATTAGGATGCTGGCGACAACGCTGGACGGTTGCAATGTGCTGCTAGGACGAGATTGTCTGCAGCGGTACAATCCGACAATCGACTAGACGACGGGAGCTTGCACGGTGCTGAGCAACAAGGGACGAGTGACACTTCCAAAATGGGCGGAGCTGAGGCCGATGACGACACGTGTCAACGCGATTACGCTGAAGAGGGCGATAAAAAGGGGAGCGCAAGGCTACGCCATACACCTGTACGAGGTGGTTGCATCCAAAAAAATTGCCGACATTGACACGCTCTGTGCTGCTGTACCAGAGGATGGCGAGCATAATTCGGAGGTATCTCGAAATTTTCGCAGATGACCTGTCTGACGGGCTGCCTCCTCAGCGACTAGAAGACCACCGGATCGAGCTGGAGCCTGATGCGTAACCCAGTGGCGGCTCAGCCAACCGGAGCTCGACAAGTTGCGGAAACAGCTGGATTACTTGCTTTCGAAGGGTTTATCCGGTCGAGCACGTCATCATTCGTCGCCCCGATTCTATTCACGCCGAAGAAGGGCGGAGGCCTGCGCATGCGCATCGATTATCGAGCACTGAAACGGATCACCATCAAGTCACGTTACCCGATTCCGCGAGCGGACGACCTATTGATCAGCTTCGCAAGGCTCTCTTCTTCTCGAAAATCGATTTGCGAGGTGGTTACCATCAGATTCGCGTGTTCGCCGATGACTGCCCGAAGACTGCTTTTTGCACCCGCTATGGCAGTTACGAGTATACAGTGATGCCGTCCGGGTTAACGAATGTGCCTTCGACTTCGACCTTCCAGCTCACCATGAATGGGGCGTTTCGAGACATGCTGGATAGAAAAGTTATCGTCTATCTGGACCACATCTTGGTGTATAACAAGACCCGAGAGGAACATTTATAGGATTTGGAGGAAGTGTTCCGGCACTTGCTACAGAACCGACTGATTATGAAGGGCTCTAAGTGTGAGTTCTTATAGCCAGAGCTGGAGTTCCTCGGGCACGTGGTTTTAGGGGAGGGAATTAAAATTGACCCTCGCAAAGTGACAGCAATTTCGGAGTGGAAGCCGCCCACGAACATGACGGAGTTGCAAAGGCTTCTCTACTTCATTAACTACGTCCGCCGTTTTGTACCGGATATGGCGGGGTTAACCAGGCCGTTAACCGATCTTCTGCACAAGGGCGTGCAAGTTCTTTGAGGGGAGAGAGAATAGTTGGCCTTTGACAAACTAAAAAGAAAAAAATTTGAGTTCATCCCCGGTGCTTCGGCTGGCAGACCCATCTCGACCGTTCGAAGTCATGACAGACGCCAGCAATTTCGCCGTCAGCGCCGTCCTTCTACAGGATTTTGGCATCGGGCTGCAACCAATCGCGTACGAGTCAAGAAAAATGCAGCCGCCCGAGCGCAACTACCCTGTACACGACAAAGAAATGCTCGCCATCGTGCATGTATTTCGTACCTGGCACTATTATCTCACGAGAGCCGACGTCGCGATCAGGATAGACCACAAGTCATATACATGCGCAACCAGCCACAGCTCAACCTGCGACAAATCCAGTGGCTCGATTACCTCGAGTCAAACTTTCGCTATACCATCACGTACAAGAAGGGCGCCAACAACATCGCCGACGCCCTAATTCGCCCATCGGTGCAGACCGCAACAGTGCTAATCGCCCAATCTAACCCTTAATTGGAAGAATTATTCAAGCACTGCTATAGGACTGATAGCTTCTTCAGGACAAATCAACACCAACGGGTCACCACGGCACATGGGAGCTATTACCTAAAAGTTGGTACGAACCGAGTTTGGGCATCTTGCTACCGACCTTTACGAGAATCACTAACGCATGAGGTCCATGACTCCAACCTCTCTGGGCATTTCGGCGTCGACAAAACATTGAAGCTGCTGCAGCGGAATTACTGTTGGCCCGACATGGCATTTGATGTGTAGCACTACGTGTCCGCCTCCCTGACCTGCCAAGCGAAGAAATCATCACGCCAACGACCAGCAGGATTGCTGCAGCCCCTCGAGCCACCCGAACGACCGTGGCAACATGTGATGATGAACTGTCAGAAATAACTGAGCAGGAATGAATGAACTAGCACAGAGTTTGGTACAAGTAGGAAACCCTAACTTTGTGTACCCCCTAAGGTGTAACCCACTACAGCCTACACAATATAAACATACAATGTTTGACACACCCCCATAGGCGCAGTGGGAGACAACCACAGGGTCACAAGACCAGTCAAAGCAAAGCAAGCTCAGGGTGGATCTCAAGGATTCCACACAAATTCCGAGCACAAGCAAGCGGTCCCAAGACCAGTTCACATGCAGGTTTATAACAAAGCAAGAGATACAGTGATCACAACCTAGCAAAAGTAAACAAGTAGGCATATATATATAGTGATCACAGTACAAGCAAGGTCAAGAGGTAAGCAAGTGAGGCCCAGTGGGTACAAGGCCTAGCAGAGTGCAAAAGCGCTGATGGTCACAAGGCTGAAGCGCCTTGGTGAACACATCAGCAGTGTTGGCCTCCGTGGCCACGTAACGCAGACAAAGCTGACCACGCTGCTGCAGCTCTCGAGCAAGGAAGTACCGCAGAGCGATGTGCTTCGTTCTGTGCTCCAGTCTGTGCTCCTCACACAAGGCAATGGCAGCCTTGTTGTCGACGTACAGCACTGGAGGAGAACGAGGCCGCTCTCCGAGGTCGGTCAGCAGGTAGGTCAGCCAGCGTAGCTCCTGAGCAGCCATGGCTGTGGCGTAGATCTCAGCCTCACAACTGGAGCTGAGAACAGAAGAAGAGCGAGTAGAACGCCAAGAAACTGAGCCAGAGCCAAGGCTGAAGGTGTAACCCTGGGACGACCGCTGAGTAGCCTGGTCGTCTGCCCAAGAAGCGTCTGAGTGCCCTGTGAGAACAACCCGGTCTCGCCCTCCAAGCACAAGCCCCATGCCCGACGTACTGCACAAGTAGCGCAACACCCTCTTAGCAGCATCCATGTGCTCCTTCCGGTGACGGCCAGGAGCGACATAGCGTGCTAGGATGCTAAGAGGGTATGCAAGGTCAGGTCGAGTGCAGGTCATCAGGTACATGAGGCAGCCCACAAGCTCTGGATACGGGCCACTCGGCTCTACGGACTCATCCGAAGGCAGAGCTGAGAGCGAGTGACCGGTAGGCAGAGGAGTGGACTGAGGCGAGGAGTACGTGAAGCGGAAGCGCTGGAGAACCTGCTGCACCATGTGTGACTGAGTCAGGGTGATGGTGCGCCGTGCTCTGTCCCGGGTGATCCGCAAGCCAAGATAGCTCGTCAGCTCACCCAGGTCTGTGCACGTGTGTCTCCTCTGCAGCTCCGACTTCACGTGAGCGAGTGCCGCAGTGTCAGCAGTGGCAAAGACCAAGTCGTCGACGTACACTAGGATGTAGAACGGCGGCAGCGAGGTGTCGGTGCGTAGAAACAGCGACGGGTCAGCAGTAGAGGGAGCGAACCCAAGAGCCGCAAGTGTCGTCCTCAGTGTGTCGTGCCACTCACGTGGCGCCTGGCGGAGACCGTAGACCGGCCGCTGAAGCCTCCACTGGGTGCCAGGAGGAACTGACCCAGTGAAGCCAGGGGGGCGGCGCAGCCAGATCTCCTCGTGCAGGCTGCCCTGCAAGAAAGCAGTGCTGAAGTCAAGAGAGTGAAGCTCGTAGTCGCGGTGAGCGGCTATGTGCAGCAGCACCCGAAGAGTAGTCATCTTCGGGGTGGGGGAGAAGGTCTGAAAGAAGTCTACTCCCTCTCGCTGACTGAAGCCTCGAGCCACGTAGCGCGCCTTGAAGACAGGCGGAGAACCCGGCGGCCGCTTCACCCTGAAAATCCACATGCCACTGACGATGTTCGCCCCAGGAGGGGGAACCTCGTCTACGTAGGTGCCTGTGGACTTCCAGGAGGCCATCTCTGCGTCCATGGCTGTCTGCCACTGAGAGGAGTAGGGACCCGCCATCGCCTCAGCGTAAGAGCGTGGGGTCGGGATGTCTGGTGCATCCGGGTCTCCCTCAGGGGCAACTAGCAAGGACACGAGACAGGGCAAAGCAGCAGCAAGGCAGTGGAACTCCTCCTGTCTGTCCTCAAGGACGTCCGTGCCGAGGGCACACTCACCCCCGACGGACGGAGGACAGGCAGACGCAGACTCAGACCTAGCGACAAGGCTGGCAGCGTAGTCTAGGCGACAGCGAGCAGCAAAGTCAACCAACTCAGCGACCAGAGCAGACGCAGCCGAGGACTCAAAGGTCGGGTCAGTGACAACTGTAGCGAGGAGACGCGTAACAGTGGGACTGGCAGCACGACGGGAGTCAGACTCCGGGTCAGGAAGAGTAGGAAGAGAGGACGCAGGAGGAGACGGCAGCGGGACACGCTGCGGAGCAGTGGAGGGACGCAGAGTCATGTAGTGAGTGCCAGGGACAGGAGGAGGACGCTCACGTGGGACACGACGACCAGTGCGAGCAGTACGAACAGGCGACGCAGGACGAGACTCAGGCTCACGACGCTCTGTAAGACCTCCTGTGGGACCAGCGTAAGGGGAGGGAGCAGGGAGAGGCGAGGCAGGCGGTAACTGTGACTGCGGCTGGACAGGCAGAGGACACTCGACTGACGGAGGAGGACTAGGAGGAGGAGCCTGACCAAGAACCTGCTGAAGGAGCGGTACGAAGTACGGTCGCGGCCGCGCAGCGTCTCCAGAAGCAGGAGGGACACCAGTGGCAGCCCCAACGCTCGAGTCCTCAGCACCAGCAGCAGCTCCAACGCCCGGGTCCTCAGCACCAGTAGGAGCTCCAACGCCCGGGTCCTCAGCACCAGTAGGAGCTCCAGCGCCCGAGTCCTCAGCACCAGCAGCAGCGCCACCGGTCGGGTCCTCAGCACCAGCAGCAGCTCCAACGCCCGGGTCCTCAGCACCAGCAGCAGGGCCACTGGTCAGGTCCTCAGCACCAGCAGCAGCGCCACCGGTCGGGTCCTCAGCACCAGCAGCAGCTCCAACGCCCGGGTCCTCAGCACCAGCAGCAGCTCCAGCCCCCGGGTCCTCAGCACCAGCAGCAGCTCCAGCGTCCGGGTCCTCAGCACCAGCAACAGCACCACCGCTCAGGTCCGCAGCACCAGGAGCACCACTACGAAGACTGCAGCGCCGCGTGTACCACTCGCGGATCACCTGAATGGGGGGGAGCTCCTGGGTAGGAGGGGAAGTACCGGGACGAGCTCCAGAAGCACCTCTCCGGAGGCGGCAGTACTCGAGGTACCTCTCCTGCAGCTGCTGGGAGGAGAGGGCTCCTCCAGGTGGAGCACGCTCAGGCTCAGCACCCCCAGACTCAGCACCCCCAGTCTCAGCACGTCCAGGCTCAGCACCCCCAGGCTCAGTACCTCCAGGCTCCGCACCTCCAGGCTCCGTACCTCCAGGCTCCGCACCTCCAGGCTCAGCACCCCCAGGCTCCGCACCTCCAGGCTCAGCACCCCCAGGCTCCGCACCCTCAGACGCAGCACTCCCAGGCTCAGCACCCCCAGACGCAGGACGCGAGTCAACAGCTACCTCGACAGGCTCACCCGGGTCTACCTGGGACACACCTGAGGGAGCGGCACCCTGAGGGGGGAGGGGGTCTGGTACCTCAGCACCTGGAGCGAGGAAGAGAGGCGGGGGGGGGAGCGGGGCAGTGCGGTAGGGGAAGAGGCGGTAGAAGGGGACGGACTCGTCAAAAGTGACGTCCTGAGAGGCCAGAACCCGGCGCGAGGTGACGTGGTAAAACTGCCATCCAGGCGCGTCGGGAACAAAGCCAAGAAAGACACAGGGAACAGCGCGACGCGAGAGCTTGTCCGCGGACGTATCGCGGACAAAAGCTCGAGATCCCCAGACCCGGAAACGCGACGCATCGCCAACCTCTCCCGTCCACCGTAGAGTCGGGGAAGTCTCCGGCAAGGAGACACGGGGCCAGAGGTTGAGCTGATGCGCTGCGTACCGGACCGCAAACGGCCACAGAAAGTGGGGAGCAGCCGCATGGGTCAGGGAGGTACGAGCGACCTCCATGACCAAGCCAATGCGGCGCTCAGCGACCCCATTCTGCTGTGGAGAGGCCGGAAGCGTGTACGACTGCTCAATGCCGTGCTCAGCACAGTAGGCTGCCAAGAGGTCGGAGGCAAACTCACCACCTCTGTCAGAGTGCAAGCGCAGGACAGGAAAGTCCGAGTGAAAGCGCTCGCCTAGCTGGAGACGGGCTCGGCTGATCCAGGGGATCAAAACACCAGGGACGTCACCCTTGGCGCGCAAGGGGAAGACCGTGGTGTAGCGCGAGTAGTCGTCAACAACTATCAGGAAGTATCTCTCCTGACCCTGACCACGGACGCGGGCTGGGCCCCACACGTCCATGTGGAGCGTCTGCAGGGGAGCTGTCGTCGGGGGAAAGGAGGAGGAGTGAGGAGCGGCGCGCTGCCGCCCCTCGACACAGGGAATGCAGTCAGGAGCAGGGGAGTCAGGAAGGGGAGGGAGCACCCTGGGAAGACCAGCAACAAGGTCCCGTTTGTGCATGGCCCGCAGGCGCTGCACAGACGGGTGACCAAGGCGGTGGTGCCAGAGGACGGTGTCGTTCGCCAGAGAGCGACACGAGCAGGGGGCGGACAGCTGACCTGACGCTGACGCAGACGCAGCTACCTGAGGGGACTCAGTGGTCAGTGTGTACAGGTCAGACCCCGGCTCTCGAGTGAAAGTAGCTAGATGGCGGCCCGTCCGAGCACACGTGCAGTGAGTCACACGCTCGTAGGCAGGGGTGAACTGGTGAACACCCCCGTCCTGGAGCGCACTACCTGCCACCAAGTTCGTGGAGAACGAGGGGAGGTAGAGACCTGAGAGCGTGCCGGACGGAACCGCTGGACACGGAAGGGTGGTGGAGGAGGTCGCAAGGACCGGACCCCCAGAGGGGTCAGCAAGAGAGACAGCAACCGGCCGAGCTAGAGGCTCAAGGACAGTGCGGTCACGAAAGAAAGAGCGAGAAGCACCTGAGTCCAGTGTGAAGGTGTGCAGTGCTGCAGTCGACTCAGTACCAGGGGGCACAGACGCACAAGCACCTAGAGCAGCAGCTGCAGTAGTACCTGTGGAAGCAGACACACTAGCACCTAGAGCAGCAGTGGGGCTGGCCTGAATGCCCGGGTCGGGCGGAACACGCAAGTACTGAGCACCCTCTCCACTAATAGACATCGCATACATGGCAGTGAGAATAGCATCAAAGTCTAGTGCCCAAATATCAACACCCTTCCTGAGCAGCTCAGCCCAGCGCGGCAGCTCACCCCCACCAGGAAACTGGGTGCGCCACGCATCGTTGAGGCGGGCGAAGCAGCGCTCCGTCTGGTGCGGCCCCCCACACGTCTGGCCAGTGCGGTCACCTGTACGAATAACATACTGGCAGGTGACGCTGCGCCGCGCATACCACTCACGAGCGGCCTGAAGGGTCGGGGCAGGCTGCTGACTCTGACCGCCCCCCGGGCCTCCACGACCACCACCCCCTCCGCCTCCGCCCCGGCCACCTCCACCCCTGCCGCTGCCACGACCACCTCCGCCTCCGCTGCCACCTCCGCCCCTGTCACCACTCCCAACGCCGCTGTCACCTCCACCACTGCCGCCACTAGCCTCTCCAGTCGCACCTCCACCGCCACCACCTCCACCTCCGCCTCCTCCGCCACCACCCCCACTCCTGCCACTCCTGCCCCTGCGTCGTCCGCCTGAAGCAGACGCAGCCCCGACCTTCTCAGCACCAAGGAGGTCGACAGCAGCAGCAGAGGCGACAGAGGGGAGGAGGGGGGAAGGGGAGCACCCCTCAAAGAAGGGGCCGCGGGGGTCGCCACGAGAGGTGCCTACAGCGACGATACTAGCCTCGGCTGCAAGCAGTTCCTTCTCGAGGAGGTCTACGGTGAGCTCAGTGGGGGAGCGAGAGAGGAACTGGTCCCTGACAGGGCGCAGAGAGTCAGGGAGGCGGGTGACAACGTGGTAGAGAGTGATCCAGAGCGGGGGGGGGTTGCTAGCAAGGAACTCGTCAGGCATGGCAGCGCGAAAGCGAGCCTCACTAGTCTTAAGGTGGGTGATGAGGTCTGCGACAGTGTGAAAGGAGGCTAGGTCGGGGAACAGGTAGGGGAGAGTGAGGCGGCCTAGAGTGGCAGAAGCGGGTGAGGAGTAGCGGGCCACTACAGCTGTGTAGAGGTCCTTAGCAGTCTTGCACTGGCCGAAGTGCTCGCGCTCATCTAGCGGCAGGGAGTTGCGAATAGCAAAGCGAGCGTGCGCGTCACGGGTCTGCCACTGTGAGCGCTCAGCTGGGGGGGCAGTAGCGGGTGGGGCGGTCGCATGGCCGAGAGCGTGGTCGTACAGTGTAATATCTTCCTTGGCAGTGAGCTGTAGGAAAAGGTGCAGGTCATCTAGCCAGGTTTCGAATTTGACCGGACGGCCCTCGGCGTCGAAAGCTAGAACAGGAGGACTAGCCATAGCGACAGTGGCAGTAGTAGAAGCAGTAAAGTCACTGAAAAGGCGTGCGCAGGGTCAGCGGGGCCGGTGGGGCCTACGGACTGTAGTGGCGCACAAGCAGCAGTAGCAGGAAGTGTAGTAGTAGGATCTGCAGTGGTGCACAGGCGCAGCAGGCGGCAGCGAGAGCCGGCGCAGCAGGGGCGGGCTCAGCAGCGGTGATACGCGAGCGGCGGCGGGCGCAGCAGCGGCGGTGCGCGGGCGGCGGCGGGCTCAGCAGCAGCGGTGCGCGGGCGGCTGCGGGCTCAGCAGCGGCGGGCCGGGAGCAGGCAGCGCGCGGGCCGTGCAGGCCGTATGTGCGCTGCGCGGGCAGCGTGCGGGCCGGCGGCGGTCAGCGCAAGAGCCGCGCAGGCTCAGCGCGGGCTGCGCGGGCTGCTCGCGGGCTGCGTAAGCGGGTCGCGGGCGGCTCGCGGGGGTTCGCGGGCAGGTCGCGGGCTGCTCGCGGGCAGTTCGCGGGCTGTGCGCGGGCTGCGCGGGCTGGTCGCGGGCTGCGCAGGCGGTTCGCGGGCTGCGCGTGGGCGGTTCGCGGGCTGTGAGCGCGGCGCGCTGTGCGGTTCGCGGGCGGCGTGACGGGGCCGATCGGGGCGCTAAGGGGCGACGCGACGGGGGCCGTGAGAGGCCGCTAGGAAAAAAAATTCGAAGGGGGGGCCGGAGGGCCGCTAGATCGACGGGGCCAGCGGGGCCGGAAACAAGCGAAGGTAAGCAGGTAGGTAAGTCGGTGGGCCCTAAGAACAGTCCTAACGAAGGACCTGCTCTGAAACCATGTCAGAAATAACTGAGCAGGAATGAATGAACTAGCACAGAGTTTGGTACAAGTAGGAAACCCTAACTTTGTGTACCCCCTAAGGTGTAACCCACTACAGCCTACACAATATAAACATACAATGTTTGACATGAACTTCGTCACCAGACTACTAGTTGGTGTCAGAATGTTGTATTTGTCTAGCCTGCAGTGGGGTACTCTATAGCGAGTACAGCCCAATCTAGGGTTTGCTATTTGTATCTCAACTGCTGCTAGTCCAAACCCTCTTTCTGCTTCTAAACTTTCTCCTACTACTTTTGACATGCTATCAGAGCAGGTCGACCCCCTTGGGTCGATCCTGTGGGTGGGCCCACCACCTAATGCTTCCGCTGCTGTTCTACTTGTCGCGCGCCTCGGTCGCGCGACGCCTCCTTCCTGCCGTACGCTCGGGGCGTGCGGCGGTTTTCTGCCTACCGTGCGCCCCGAGGCGCGCGGCGGTTTCCCACCGTCGAAGTGCCCCCCGTCGCCCGTCGAAGCGCTCCCCCCCGTCGCCCGTCGAAGCGCCCCCGTCGCCCGTCGGAGCGCCCCCCGTCGCCCGTCGAAACGTCCCCGTCGCCCGTCGAAGCGCCCCTGGGACCCGCGCGCGGCCCGTACGGGCTGCGCCAGGCCCGCGCGCGGCCCGTACGGGCTGCGCCAGGCCCGCGCGCGGCCCGTACGGGCTGCGCCAGGCCCGCGCGCGGCCCGGGCAGCCCGCGCGCGCCTCGTCCCGCCTGCGGCAGACCCGTGCGCGCGCCTCGTCCGTCCCCCAAGCTTCTGTCGGCGCCCCACCCCCGCTACTGCCCGCGTTCCTGTGTTAGGGTTTGGGGGTGGCGGGTGTGGGGGTGCCGGTTGTGTGCCCCGTCCCCTCCTTCTCCTCCTCCTCCGTCTCCCGCTGCTGCAGCTGCCGCTCAGGGGGGTGGGTGTGTGGGGAGCCGACGGAGTGGTACTAGGGGGGTGAAAGGGGAGTGGAGCTAGGGGCGAAGCAGGGGGTGTGTGTCGAGGGGTGTGGGACTGTTGGGGGAGGTTGAGCGGAGGCCGCCGTCGTGTCGTCTGCAGCGCCTGTATTCCGGGGTTCTGATAGCCACCGGTAGCTCAGAGAGCCGGTTGCACCTGTCGCCCGTGGGTCCGTTGCTCCTGTCGCTGCTGATCAGACGCAGAGCCTGTTACTCCTGTATTCCGGGGCCCTTGCTCCCGGTAGCCACTAGAGCTGCACCAGAGCCGTCTGTTGCCCGTGTGTCTGCAGCTTCAGTCGTCGCCTCCACTCTTCTCTCCTCTCGCCAGCCCTCCTCCTCCTCACTTGCCCTCTGTGACTGCCTCTAGCTTTGCTCATAAAATGTGAACTACTATTATGACTGCTTGTTGTGCTGATTACACCCCACTTTGGCTATGGGGGTGTGTCAGAATGTTGTATTTGTCTAGCCTGCAGTGGGGTACTCTATAACGAGTACAGCCCAATCTAGGGTTTGCTATTTGTATCTCAACTGCTGCTAGTCCAAACCCTCTTTCTGCTTCTAAACTTTCTCCTACTACTTCTGACGGTTGGCACAAGTGGCAACGACTCGGTGCTGGTCGTCGTTGACCGATTGACGAAAATGGCGCATTTCGCACCATGCCGCACGATGATCACAGCCGAAGAACTAACGAAGCTATTCATCTCGACCTGCCTGCACGGGTTACCTTCAACGCTCATCAGCGATCGAGACACGAAATTCACGACAAAGTTGTTGCAGGAGACAAGGGCACAGTATGGCAACAGCCTGCATTTTCGTCGTCATACCACCCACAAGTCGACGGTCAGACAGAGCGGACAAATCAGACTATGGAACAGTTGATTCGCACGAACTGTTCAGACATCACCAAGTAAGAAGGCTCGCTCCCCATGCTGGAATTTGCGCACAACAACGCCCCATCTGTGACAACCAATCAATCGCCGTTCTACCTCAATTACGGGATAGATCCCGTGGTACCCTCTTCAACAACCCTCGACAACCTGATACCATGGTCGCAGCAGTTCGTCTGCTGTTTATTCGGAAGGCAAATACAGTTGCTAGCCGCTATCCTAACCGACGTCAACGGAACTTACCCTTCCGTGACGGGCAGATGGTCTTACTGGACACCAAAAATCTGAAACTGCCCCAACCTGCCAAATTGCGTCCCCGCTACGTGGGACCCTTCCGCATAATTCAGATGTCGACACGGCGAAGTTATTTTTACCATATGACAGGAAAATCCACGACGCCTTCCACGTCAGTCTGCTCCACCATTACGTGGCTCCGCAGTCGTCCGACATCGCCCGTCCCAACATTGCGCCAAGTGTCTGGCCTGTGGTAGACCTGACACTGCAGCCATGGAAGATTTTGAATCATCACATCCGTGCGACCCCGGCTGGACGCCACGTCGACTTCCTCCTACTGTTGGTGGATCGTACAAGTAAAGATGACACGTGGGTCCCGGCTGACCCGCTATAAGGCCACTCTATATTACAAGATTATCTTTCCCACCGACGCGAGCCTGATATTGAACGGAAGGGGGGGGGGGGGAGTGTATGGAATTTTCCTAATCCCTTACTGAGGCACTCTGTGTGGGTATAATCCAAACTTTTGGAATTCAGGCTCGGTCTGACGACCTCGCCTTCCAAACGTCTCTCACGTCGCCTTCGGGTTTCCCAACCCCAAACCTGCACCCAACCTTGCACGGTCCCGCGACCTCGGCCTAGCTAGCCTTCTCTATATTTGTCATAGACCTCATTTTTTTCTCAGTCATTGTAATAATTTTTGCAATATTGCATTCTACGTACTCTTCTTTCGTACAACTCATCACATAATGTCTGCGTTGTCTGATTTCGCAACACTAATGTGCCTTTTTGTTGAGTCAGCAAACTCTTGGGCCAGTTGCCTTTTTTGGGACCTGGGTTTACTTTATCAATTTTTTTGGGACCTTGGTGAAATTTTGGGACCAGTTGCCTTTTTGGGACCTGGGTGAAATTTTTGTCTGCTTGTCTGGGTTTCAGACACGTTATTTTTATGGTTCAGATGAAGGCGTAGACATGTCGTTTAATTTCATCTGAAGTTTTGGACAATCTTTTTATATTTATTTGAATTCTCAGGCATCCTTATATAGTTCCTCTGAAATTGTAGACAACGGGTCTTTTCTTGTTTGAAACCGACAAATTCCTCCACCTGGCCAGTTGCCCATCGGACTCCTACCCAGTTGCCCACTAGTCCCGACGAGACTTGCCACTCGCTGCGATATCGTCCTGTACGTTGCCTTTAGTTGGTGCCAACAATGCACTGTTGAAATGTATTAGTATATATTTATATACCTGCCTACAGTAGATGCTATTGTAGTTATATTTCCTGTAATGGTGGTGTAGCTCCTTGTGCTTGCTCATATCTTGTATCTCCTTTCTCATCATAAATCTCTTCTTTGCCAAAACCTCTCGATACCATCTCCTAGCTCCAAGCCTTCCTCCTGAGCCTAAGTCATGCCTCCTATGCTTACATAGTTACTTTAACACATACGTCAGATGCAGAGGACTCACCCCGCTGGCACGAATCTTGCCACTTCGTTTGGCATATTTGTGCCAGCGCACGTCTGATGACTATGGGTGCAGCACAAACAGCCCTTTGTGCGCGTCAAGGTCAGGTTTATGGTGGCATGGCAGGGCACTCGTCTAGCAGAGATGGGGACGTTCATGCGGCTCGTTTCGGACGATCCCTCCCACTCCCCACAGCTCGTGGGGTCCTTGATTTTAACCTCGTTGGCGAGAGCAAGCCAGTGTGTAGTTCCACTCCACCACGATGGCTTCAGACTCTCGCACGGATGTCCCTCCTTCATCCACTGTAGATGCTTTACTGCCACCTTCCAGTACGTTGCCACGTCCATGCACTGGCTTTAATTTCCACAACTCTAGTCTCAGCTGCTCCTGTTGTTCCTTCGGTCGGTGAGAACGAGAAACCTAGTTCGCCCGAGCTGCCATACCCTTTTGCGGAGATAGATGCCAAGCCGCTTATACCCTTTTCCCCTGTTCGATCACCTCACTCAATGAGCCTCCCTGGGGAATCGTCACCAGGTCGCCGTGTCGCTGATGCTTTTCCTGCTCAAAACAATCCCCTCAAATCTCGCTCGCCGTTCCTTTCAACCGGCTTTCCTGGCAAGACTAAATATGTGCAATATAAGCTTTCTTTCTTGAAGCGCCAAAGCCCTTCTCCTGCAGGGAAAACCGCTTCAACAGGTAATGCGCAGGCGGGTAATCGAGCAGAAAATCCCGGTCCCCCAATTATGACGTTGGAGGAGTTGCAGCTAAAAGATAAGGAGCACTGGCATTGCCACTTCCCTTGGCTCATCATCCTCAACAACTCTGAAGGTCGTCCTTGCATGAGGTGCAAGATCTGCATTGTGTACGCAGATCCAGAGTCGCAGTACGACGCTCAGGGCGAGGGAGGCATTGACATACAAAAGCAAGCGATGCGGAAACACTAGTGGAGCATCCGGCACTAGGTGGCGAAGGGAAGGTTGGAGCAGCATGAAGGCACGCAGACAAAGCAGGTTTTTATCTCCAATTTTGGGGATAAGAGTGCAGAAACAAGGCCGTTGATCAAGTTGTTTTTGACTGTGCATTTCATTTGCAAGTCAGACACACCCATCGCCTTGTTCATGACCCTCGTGCAGTTCATGGCGGAACTGGGAACGCCAGATATGCAAAGAAAGGGACAAGGGACGTACTGTACAATGTAAGTGTGAAATGGTTTGGGTAGTGTTTTATTATAACAATCCTATATACTAATCTAATCTTCTACTATCTGACGCGGGTACGGTTTCAAGCAGCTTGTCGAGACGCTTTTGTGCTACTTGGCGAAAAAGATGCAGCACATCAGCGAAAGTTTCTTCATTGGCCTTCAGTTGGACCAGAGCACCGACAGAAGGCGTGGCAAACACATGATTGTGTATGCCACGTTTCTGCGCGGTACGGCGGTGGTGACAGCGTTCTTCGCCAACCTTGTGTCAAAAAGTTCGACGCTGGTTCGCTGGAGGCCGTCCTCCTTACACACCTCGCTAGTTGCAGCATCAAGATGTCAAAGATAGGCGGCATGAGCATTGATGGCGTGAGCGTTATGATCGGCGGCCAGACCGGCCTGGTGGCTCGACATTGTTCCGTGCCACTGCATGTGTACCATGGTTTAGTTTGTAGCTTGTGTTCTTTTATCGCACAGCTTGCTTACTAATCCGTTGCGTGTTTAATATGCAAGGCGGCATTGCTGCGAAGGATGCCGCCCTCGAATTATCCGACTTCAACATCATTGACAAATTCGTCAGAGCCTTCGCGAACATTCTCGGTTGCTCTATTGTGCAACATGTGCGAATCAAGAAGCTGCAGGAGGTGGTAACTCGCATCAACTTGAAGATGCAAGGCATTAAGGATGTCCGCTGGCTTTCTCACGGGGACGCCATCGAGCACTTTGCTAACGTTCTGCCTGCTGCCATCGTCCTCCTGTGTGAATATGACAGGCCTAATTACACCGTTGTAACCACTTTCAAGAATCAATTCTTTCTCTTCTTCCTGGTTTCAATCTCAAATTTCAGTGACGACAGGTAGGGACATGTTGTGCAAAGTCCCCCCTTGTTTTTCGGTTTCCGTTTCGTATGTGAAGCTTGACGTGACTCAGGTCCTGCCGGTGGTGCACCACACCACCCTGGCGTTTACCGGTCACTACGTGGAGTACGGCTCGACCTTCAGCGACAATAGTGGTCGATTCGCCACACCCGTGAAGGAACACGGATCCCAGAGAATCGTGAGGTGAAGGTCGAAAGGATTGACGGTGCGGGAACATTTGTGACTCACACCTACGTGCTGCACGAGGACTACATCGAGAAGCAGAGCCGTGTGGGGGACGTGGTGTCATGCGTGAAGGTCGCATCGGCATTCGCTGTGAAGATGGTTTTTTACATCGACGACCTGAAGTCGTTGGATGGGAGCCGTCTGCTTAGGCAGGGATAGTACCCTCGTTCGCGCGCTAAAAGAATGCGCCAATTTCCCCAATGGCTTCAGTATCTGTGCAACCTGTTCAAGAAAAAACGTCAACATCCAAATACCCTTCATGGTAGACAACTTTCCATTGATTTAACTCCGATAATGTTGTATGATGTTGTTGGTCACTATTGTGGTGTCTCTTAAATGTACTCTCTCCCTCTTTTTGCTTTGCTACCGCATGTATCCCCCCCCTTCCCATCAGGCATCGACTGGGCCAAAGCTGCCAAGGAGCTCACCAGGTTCGCTATCTTTCCCACCCACCACGAAGACATCTCATTCACGTCAGCCTCTCGCAGATGCTCTCAATGCGGGATTGGGAGTGGGCCTTTCCAAACCTCGTTCGCCTATGGATAGCTGTTGCCGTGCTCCCACTCAGCACTATTGAGTGTGAGCGTGGACTCAGCCGTCAAAACATCATTAAAAGCTAGGTGCACGGCAACTTATGCGACACGAGGACGATTTCGCTTCTGGACTACGAGCTGGACACAGAGGAGCTGGTGGAGAGGTGGCATGCCAGCAAGAAGCGGCTGCTGGTTAGAGAGGTGGTCATGGCTCAAGGATCACGCTCGTTGAAGAGACGGCGGTACCACCACAGGCAGAGAGGCGCTGCAGCATCAGTAGCAGCAGAAGCAACAACACGCGCATATAGAGAGGCGGAAGAGGCTGCAACGAGGGAGAGAGAAAGAGTGGCAGAGGAAGCAGCATGGAAACTGCCTACCTGGAGGAAAGGCAAAGCCAGAGCAACAATAGAGGAAACCTCTGGAAATCGCAGTGGTAGTGATGATAGTGGCAGTGGTAGTGATGATGATTGTGGAAGCAGCAGTGCTAGTGACTCTTCCTTTTAGAAAAGGATGTTTCTATCAAACTAGGGTGGGATAGTTGCTTGTGTCAAAATAGGAGCTAGAATCATGAGCCATAGCTAGGTAAACCCTAGCTAGGCAAGAGAGAAATGAGCAAAGGAGGGTTTGCACTAGCAAGAATGGGGATACAAATAGCAAACCCTAGAAGGGTTGTACTCGCTATAGAGCACCCCACTACAGGCTAGAGCATAATATTCTGACACACCCCCATAGCCAAAGTGGGGTGTAATCAGCAGAGCAAGCAAAGCAGTACAAGCTCAGGGTGGATCACAATGTCACCACACATTCTGAGCACAAGTTCAAGAAGCAATAGTTTAAAGTTCACAATTATGAGCAAAGCTAGAGGTGGTCACAGAGGGCAAGTGAGGAGGAGGAGGGCTGGCGAGGGGAGAGAGGAGTGGAGGCGACGACTGAAGCTGCAGACACACGGGCAACAGACGGCTCTGGTGCAGCTCTAGTGGCTACCGGGAGCAAGGGCCCCGGAATACAGGAGTAACAGGCTCTGCGTCTGATCAGCAGCGACAGGAGCAACGGACCCACGGGCGACAGGTGCAACCGGCTCTCTGAGCTACCGGTGGCTATCAGAACCCCGGAATACAGGCGCTGCAGACGACACGACGGCTGCCTCCACCCAACCTCCTCCAACTGTCCCACACCCCCCAACACACACCCCCTGCTGCAACCCCTAACTCCACTCCCACGTCACCCCTCTAACCAGCACCACTCCTTCGGCTCCCCACACACCCACCCCCCTCAGCGGCAGCTGCAGCAGTGGGAGACGGAGGAGGAGGAGGAGCAGGGGACGGCTCACACTCACGGCACCCCCATACCTGCCACCCCCAAACCCTAACACAGGAACGCGGGCAGTAGCGGGGGTGGGGCGCCGGCAGAAGCTCGGGGGACGGACGAGGCGCGCGCACGGGCCTGCCGCAGGCCGGACGAGGCGCGCGCGGGCTGCCCGGGCCGCGCGCGGGCCTGGCGCAGGCCGTACGGGCCGCGCGCGGGCTGTACGGGCCGCGCGCGGGCCTGGCGCAGCCCGTACGGGCCGCGCGCGGGCCTGGCGCAGCCCGTACGGGCCGCGCGCGGGTCCCAGGGGCGCTTCGACGGGCGACGGGGGCGTTTCGACGGGCGACGGGGGGCGCTCCGACGGGCGACGGGGGCGCTTCGACGGGCGACGGGGGGGAGCGCTTCGACGGGCGACGGGGGGCGCTTCGACGGTGGGAAACCGCCGCGCGCCTCGGGGCGCACGGCGGGCAGAAAACCGCCGCGCGCTCGGGGCGCGCGGCGGGAAGAAAAAAACGAACATCGCGCGCCACGGGACGCGCGACACACAGGAAGGCAGCGGAAGCAGGCGGGCCCACAGGCCAGGAGCGTAACCGCTCTGATACCATGTCAAAATAGGAGCTAGAATCATGAGCCATAGCTAGGTAAACCCTAGCTATTCAAGAGAGAAATGAGCAAAGGAGGGTTTGCACTAGCAAGAATGGGGATACAAATAGCAAACCCTAGAAGGGTTGTACTCGCTATAGAGCACCCCACTACAGGCTAGAGCATAATATTCTGACAGCTTGCAAGTTATTAAGACCAGCCATCAATCTTTATATGAAATCTCAGACAAGTACCCACGATTCGTCCAAAAAGCTAGACAACGTTACAGGTTTCATCTAACAATCAGGCAAGGAGCCAAGACTTGGTCCTAAAGCTAGACGTTGTCAAACATTGTATGTTTATATTGTGTAGGCTGTAGTGGGTTACACCTTAGGGGGTACACAAAGTTAGGGTTTCCTACTTGTACCAAACTTTGAGCAAGTTCATTCATTCCTCGTTCAGTTATTCTGACATGGTTTCAGAGCAGGTCCTTCGCTAGGACCTAAGTTTTTTTTTCGGGCCCACCTCTACTACCTACCTACCTACTGTCGGAGTGCTGCGTTAGCGCCTCCCCCTCCGCGCCTTCGTGCGCCCTCGTGTACGGCCCCTTAAGGCCCCGTCGACCCCGCACGCTGCCCCTTAGTGGCCCCGTCGCACCCGCGCGCGCCCCGATAGCGGCCCCGCGGCCCCGTCGACCCACCCGCGCGCACCTCGTTTAGCGGCCCCGCGGCCTCGTCGCCCCGTCGACCCTCACCTAGCGGCCCCGCTTACGGCCCCGTCGACCCCGCGCGCACCCCGTTTAGCGGCCCCGCGGCCCCGTCGCCCCGTCGACCCTCACCTAGCGGCCCCGCTTACGGCCCCGTCGACCCCGCGCGCACCCCGTTTAGCGGCCCCGCGGCCCCGTCGCCCCTCACTTAGAGGCCCCGCGGCCCCGTGCGCACCTCGTGTCGCGACCCCGCGGCCCCGTCGACCCACCCCTGGTGGCCCCGCGGCCCCGTGCACGCCCCGCCTAGAGGCCCCGCAACCCCGTCGAGCTGTGCGCACCCCGCCTAGAGGCCCGGCGACCCCGTCGACCCGTGCGCCCCCCCCCTTAGAGGTCCCCGCGGCCCCGTCGTCCCCGCGCGCGCCCCGCATAGAGGCCCCGCTGGCCCCGTAGACCCCGCGCACCGCCTCTTCGCGGCCCCGTCGCTTCTACTGATACTGCTACTGCTGCTGCTGCAGCTGCTACCGCTACTACTGCTACTGCTACTGCTGCTACTATTATGGCTAGTCCGCCTGTACTCGCTTTCGATGCTGAGGGCCGTCCAGTGAAGTTCGAAACCTGGCTAGATGACCTGCATCTCTTCCTAGAGCTCACTGCCAAGGAGGACATCTCACTGTACGATCATGCCCTCGGTCACGCTACTGCCCCTCCTACCACTGCAGACAGCACTCAGCGCTCACAGTGGCAGACTCGTGATGCCCACGCTCGCTTCGCCATTCGCAACTCCCTGCCACTAGATGAGCGCGAGCACTTTGGCCAGCACAAGACTGCTAAGGACCTGTACACTGCTGTAGTTGCTCGTTACTCCTCACCTGCCTCTGCCGCACTAGGCCGCCTCACCCTCCCCTACCTGTTCCCCGACCTGGCCTCCTTCAGCACAGTCGCTGACCTCATCACCCACCTTAAGACCAGTGAGGCCCGCTTTCGCGCTGCTATGCCTGACGAGTTCCTTGCCAGCAACCCCCCCCCGCTCTGGATCACGCTTTACCACATCGTCACCCGCCTCCCTGACTCTCTGCGCGCAGTCAGGGATCACTTCCTCGCTCGCTCTCCCACTGAGCTCACCATTGCCCTCCTCGAGAAGGAATTGCTTGCAGCTGAGGCGAGCATCGTCGCTGTAGGCACCTCTCGTGGTGACCCCCGCACCCCGTTCTTTGAGGGGTGTTCCCCTTCCCCTCTCCTCCCCTCTATCGCCTCTGCTGCTGCTGTCGACCTCCTTGGTGCTGAGAAGGTCGGGGCTGCGTCTGCTCCGAGCGGGCGCCGCAGGGGCAAAGGGGGCAAGGGTGGAGGTGGTGGCGGGGGAGGCGGGAGTGGTGGCGGTGGGGGTGGCGGTGGGACTGGAGAGGCTAGTGGCGGCAGTGGGGGTGGTGACAGCAGCGGCGGGAGCGGTGGCAGGGGCGGAGGCGGCAGCGGAGGCGGAGGTGGTCGTGGCCGTGGCAGGGGTGGAGGTGGCCGAGGCGGTGGCGGCGGCGGTGGTGGTCGTGGAGGCGCTGGCGGTGGACAGAGTCAGCAGCCCGCCCCGTTGCTTCAGGCCGCCCGTGAGTGGTATGCGCAGCGTGGCTTTACCTGCACGTATGTCATTCGCACTGGTGACCGCACTGGCCAGCAGTGTGGGAGGCCGCATCCCACACAGCGTTGTTTCGCGCGCCTTACTGACGCGTGGCGGGCCCAGTTTCCTGATGCCACTGACCTGCCCCACTGGGCTGATCTGGAGAAGAAGGGAGTTGATATCTGGGCTTTAGACTTTGATGCTATTCTCACTGCCATGTATGCGATGTTTACTAGTGGAGAGGGTGCTCAGTACTTGCGTGTTCCGCCCGACCCGGGCATTCTGCCCAGTCCGGCCGCCGCTCTAGGTGCTAGTGAGTCTGCTGCCCCAGGTCCTGGTGAGGCTGCTGCTCTAGGTGCTAGTGAGTCCGTCCCCCCTGGTACTGAGTCGACTGCAGCACTGCACACCTTCACCCTGGACTCAGGTGCTTCTCGCTGTTTCTTTCGTGACCGCACTGTCCTTGAGCCTCTTGCTCGGCCAGTTGCTGTCTCCCTCGCTGACCCCTCTGGGGGTCCGGTCGTTGCGACCTCCTCTACTGTCCTTCCTTGTCCTGCGGTCCCGTCAGGCACACTGTCAGGCCTCTACCTCCCCTCGTTCTCTACGAACTTGGTGGCAGGTAGTGCGCTCCAGGACGGGGGTGTTCACCAGTTCACCCCTGCTTACGAGCGCGTGACCCACTGCACGTGTGCTCGGACGGGCCGTCACCTGGCTACCTTCACTCGGCAGCCGGGGTCGGACCTGTACACACTGACCACTGAGTCCCCTCAGGTAGCTGCGTCCGCGTCTGCGTCTGCGTCAGGTCAGCTGTCCGCCCCCTGCTCGTGTCGCTCTCTGGCGCATGAGACTGTCCTCTGGCACCACCGCCTTGGTCACCCGTCTGTGCAGCGCCTTCGGGCCATGCACAAACGGGACCTTGTTGCTGGTCTTCCCAGGGTTCTCCCTCCCCTCCCACCCTCGCCTGCTCCTCCCTGTCTTCCCTGTGTCGAGGGGCGGCAGCGCGCCGCTCCTCACTCCTCCTCCTTCCCCCCGACGACTGCTCCTTTGCAGACGCTCCACTTGGACGTGTGGGGCCCAGCCCGCGTCCGTGGACAGGGTCAGGAGAGGTACTTCCTGATTGTTGTTGACGACTTCTCGCGCTACACCACGGTCTTCCCCTTGCGAGCCAAGGGTGAAGTCCCTGATGTCTTGATCCCTTGGATCCGCAGATCTCGTCTCCAGCTCAGTGAGCGTTTCTGCTCCGACTTCCCTGTCCTGCGTCTGCACTCTGACAGAGGTGGGGAGTTTTCCTCTAGCCTCCTGGAGGCCTTCTGTCAGCAGGACGACATTGAGCAGTCGTTCACGCTTCCGGCCTCTCCACAGCAGAATGGGGTTGCTGAGCGCCGCATTGGCCTGGTCATGGAGGTCGCTCGTACCTCCCTGGTTCATGCGGCTGCCCCCCACTTTCTGTGGCCGTTTGCAGTCCGATACGCTGCGCATCAGCTCAACCTCTGGCCCCGTGTCTCCTTACCGGAGACTTCTCCGACACTGCGTTGGACGGGAGAGGCTGGCGATGCGTCGCGTTTTCGGGTCTGGGGATCTCGAGCCTTTGTTCGCGATACGTCCGCGGACAAGCTCTCCCGTCGCGCTGTCCCCTGTGTCTTCCTTGGCTTTGTCCCGGACGCGCCTGGTTGGCAGTTCTACCACGCCACCTCGCGTCGTGTCCTGGCCTCTCAGGACGTCACTTTTGACGAGTCCGTCCCCTACTACCGCCTCTTCCCCTACCGCACTGCCCCGCTCCCCCCCCCGCCTCTCTTCCTTGCTCCAGGTGCTGAGGTACCAGACCCCCTCCCCCCTCAGGGTGCTGCTCCCTCAGGTGTGTCCCAGGTAGACCCGGTTGAGCCTGTCGAGGTAGCTGTTGACTCTCGTCCTGCTGGGGGTGCTGAGCCTGACCGTGAGGAGTCTGAGGGTACTGAGCCTGGGGGTGCGGAGCCTGGGGGTGAGGAGCCTGGGGGTGCGGAGCCTGGGGGTGCTGAGCCTGGGGGTGCTGAGTCTGGGGGTGCTGAGCCTGGAGGTGCTGAGCCTGGGGGTGCTGAGTCTGGGGGTGCTGAGCCTGAGCGTACTACACCTGGAGGAGCCCTCTCCTCCCGGCAGCTGCAGGAGAGGTACCTACAGTACTGCCGCCTCCGGAGAGGTACTACTGGAGCTCGTACCAGTACTTCCCCTCCTGCCCAGGAGCTCCCCCCCATTCAGCAGATCCGAGAGTGGTACACGCGGCGCTGCAGTCTTCGGAGTGGTGCTCCTGGTGCTGCGGACCCTGGGGGTGGCGCTGCTACTGGTACTGAGGACCCGGGCGTTGGGGCTGCTGCTGGAGCTGAGGACCCGCGCGGTGGAGCTGCTGCTGGTGCTGAGGACCCGAGCGGTGGAGCTGCTGCTGGTGCTGAGGACCCGGGCGGTGGCGCTGCTGCTGGTGCTGCGGACCCGGGCGTTGGAGCTGCTGCTGGAGCTGAGGACCCGGACGGTGGAGCTGCTGCTGGTGCTGAGGACCCTGCCGCTGGTGTCTCTGCTGGTTCTGGAGACGCTACGCGGCCGCGACCGTACTTCGTACCACTTCTTCAGCAGGTTCTTGGTCAGGCTCCTCCTCCTTGTCCTCCTCCCTCCGTAGCGTGTCCTCCGCCTGTCCAGTCGCAGTCACAGTTCCCGCCTGCCTCGCCTCTCCCTGCTCCCTCTCCTTACACTGGTCCCACAAGAGGTCTTACAGAGCGTCGTGAGCCTGAGTCTCGTCCTGCGTCGCCTGTTCGTCCTGCTCGCACTGGTCGTCGTGTCCCACGTGAGCGTCCTCCTCCTGTCCCTGGCACTCACTACATGACTCTGCGTCCCTCCACTGCTCCTCAGCGTGTTCCGCTGCCGTCTCCTCCTGCGTCCTCTCTGCCTACTCTTCCTGATCCGGAGTCTGACTCCCGTCGTGCTGCCAGTCCCACTGTCACGCGCCTCCTCGCTACTGTTGTCACTGACCCTACCTTTGAGTCTTCTGCTGCGTCTGCTCTGGTCGCTGAGTTGATAGACTTTGCTGCCCGGTGTCGTCTAGACTACGCCACTAGCCTTGTTGCTGAGTCTGAGTCTGAGTCTGTCTGTCCTCCGTCCGTCGGGGGTGAGTGTGCTCTTGGCACGGACGTCCTTGAGGACAGACAGGAGGAGTTCCAGTGCCTTGCTGCTGCTTTGCCCCACCTCGTGTCCATGCTAGTTGCCCCTGAGGGAGACCCGGATGCACCAGACATCCCGACCCCGCGCACCTACGCTGAGGCGATGGCGGGTCCCTACTCCTCTCAGTGGCAGACAGCCATGGACGCAGAGATGGCTTCCTGGAAGTCCACACGCACCTACGTCGACGAGGTTCCCCCACCTGGGGCGAACATCGTCAGTGGCATGTGGATTTTCAAGGTGAAGCGGCCACCTGGTTCTCCTCCGGTCTTCAAGGCGCGCTACGTGGCTCGAGGCTTCAGTCAGCGAGAGGGAGTAGACTTCTTCCAGACCTTCTCCCCCACCCCGAAGATGACCACTCTTCGGGTGCTGCTGCACATAGCCGCTCAGCGCGACTACGAGCTTCACTCACTTGACTTCAGCACTGCTTTCTTGCAGGGCAGCCTGCACGAGGAGATCTGGCTGCGCCGCCCTCCTGGCTTCACTGGGTCGTTTCCTCCTGGTACCCAGTGGAGGCTTCAGCGGCCGGTCTACGGTCTCCGCCAGGCACCACGTGAGTGGCACGACACACTGAGGACGACACTTGCGGCTCTTGGGTTCGCTCCCTCCACTGCTGACCCGTCACTGTTTCTACGCACAGACACCTCGCTGCCGCCGTTCTACATCCTCGTGTACGTCGACGACTTGGTCTTTGCCACTGCTGACACCGCGGCACTCGCCCACGTGAAGTCGGAGCTGCAGAGGAGACACACGTGCACAGACCTGGGTGAACTGACAAGCTATCTTGGCTTGCGGATCACTCGGGACAGAGCACGGCGCACCATCACCTTGACTCAGTCACACATGGTGCAGCAGATCCTTCAGCGCTTTCGCTTCACGTACTCCTCGCCTCAGTCCACTCCTCTGCCTACCGGTCACTCGCTCTCAGCTCTACCTTCGGATGAGTCCGTAGAGCCGAGTGGCCCATATCCAGAGCTTGTGGGCTGCCTCATGTACCTGATGACCTGCACTCAACCTGACCTTGCATACCCTCTTAGCATCCTTGCACGCTATGTCGCTCCTGGCTGTCACAGGAAGGAGCACATGGATGCCGCTAAGAGGGTGTTGCGCTACTTGTGCAGTACGTCGGGCATGGGGCTAGTGCTTGGAGGGCGAGACCGAGTTGTACTTACTGGACACTCAGACGCTTCTTGGGCGGACGACCAGGCTACTCAGCGGTCGTCTCAGGGTTACACCTTCAGCCTTGGCTCCGGCTCAGTTTCTTGGCGTTCTACACGCTCTTCTTCTGTTCTCAGCTCCAGTTGTGAGGCTGAGATCTACGCCACAGCCATGGCTGCCCAGGAGCTACGCTGGCTGACCTACCTGCTGACCGACTTGGGAGAGCGGCCTCGTTCTCCTCCAGTGCTGTACGTCGACAACAAGGCTGCCATTGCCTTGTGTGAGGAGCACAGACTGGAGCACAGAACGAAGCACATCGCCCTGCGGTACTTCCTTGCTCGAGAGCTGCAGCAGCGTGGTCAGCTTTGTCTGCGTTACGTGGCCACTGAGGCCAACCTTGCTGATGTGTTCACCAAGGCGCTTCAGCCTTGTGACCATCAGCGTTTCTGTACTCTTCTAGGCCTTGTGCCTGCTGGACCTCACTTGCTTACTTCTTGACTCTGCTTGTACTGTGATCTTATATATATATATACCTGCATGTTTACACCTGCTAGGTTGTGATCATTGTATCTCTTGCTATATTATGAAACTGCATGTGAACTGGTCTTGTGACCACTTGCTTGTGCTCAGAATTTGTGTGGTATCCTTGAGATCCACCCTGAGCTTGCTTTGCTTTGCTTTGACTGGTCTCATGACCCTGTGGTTGTCTCCCACTGCGCCTATGGGGGTGTGTCAAACATTGTATGTTTATATTGTGTAGGCTGTAGTGGGTTACACCTTAGGGGGTACACAAAGTTAGGGTTTCCTACTTGTACCAAACTCTGAGCTAGTTCATTCATTCCTCGTTCAGTTATTCTGACAGACGTGTCATTTTACTAAAGTTAGCGATTATTCTTTGCTAACGACTGGACGATATGGTCGACGATGTCGAGGTATTGAAAGACGAGAGCAGCATCATTAACAGCCAGAGATTCTCCTAGGATTTTCCGAAACTGCACTGTGAGATCCCCGATTGATCCTAGAGGGGTTACTGGCGCATTCGCCTAGGGGGTTATGGGCGCATGGACCCGCTACACAAACAAGCCCTTTTATCCTAGTGATCTTGTGGCTGGGATTCTGACATGATATCAGAGCCGTCTCGGGTTCGAAATCTCGATGCATGCACATGCAGGCAAGTGCCGCCGCACTCAGTCTTGGGCCTCCTAGTGTTGGAGGGTGTCAGTACCGTAAACCCCCGGATATAAGACCCCCCCCAGTTGTAGACCCCCGGGTCTATAATACGGGGGGGGGGGGGGGTATGCTATTATAGTCTATCCGAGTTATACCCCCCTAAGTGGCACCTAACATTTTAAGACCCCCCACTCCCTTGGAAACTACTCTTTGTCAACAAATGCAATGAAAATTTGTCATTTTGCATGTTCATCAAGGGACATCATAACCATTTACGCACATGCACAGGCACCTAATCCTCATCCTGACCAGCAACCCAGGTCTCCACCTCCTCCCCATCATATCGCCCTTCTGCCCACCACTCTTCGCCATCATCCTCCCACCCCCCTCCAGCCCCCACCTCCTCCGCGACTACAACCGCCATCCTCCTCACCCTCCTCACCCTCCTCCTCCTCATCCTCCTCGTCGTCCTCGTACTCCTCCTCCTCCTCCTCCTCCTCTTCCTCCTCCTCCTCCTCCTCCTCCTCCTCCTCCTCCTCCTCCTCCTCCTCCTCCTCCTCCTCCTCCTCTCCAGCTTCCGCCACTAGCTCTGCATCGCTGCCCTTGCTCGGGACGGCAGAAGGGTCGGGGTAGAAAGGGTTGGGGATGAGCTCCTCCAGCTCCTCCTCGCACACACACCTCCACCTCCGCCTTATCTCAGAGGTGAGCGAGGATCAGATGATCCTCGCTCCCGTCGACGGCGGTGGAGATGCCGCAGGTGATGAAAGCCTTTTTCACCAGCTCTTCTGGGACGTCGTCCCAGGCCTCCGCAATCCAGCAGAGAACCTTTTCCGGGGGGGGGGTTTCTTCAAATTTTCTGCGGGAAAGGACATGGAAAGGGCATTCGTGAGTAAACTATAGGCAAGGCAATCATTGACATGGGTTCAAGAGACGTGCTCACCTGCACGAGTGTAGGAATCAATCCCCTCATCCTGGAACCACGAGAAGTAGCGGCGGCGAACCCCGGCTTTGAAGCTGCGGTTGACCGAGACGTCCAGCGCTAGTGTTTGCACCAGTGACGTGCATCCGCCAGGGATCACCGCGCGCGTGAGCTTAAACAGCTTCATCGTCTGTCCGACCGCTTCCGTGGTGTGCCCGCGGTAGGAGTCGAGGATGAGGAGCGCATCCTTGCGCTGCCTTTCCTCTTCGCGAAGCGGCTTCAGGAACGGGACGAGAACTTGCGTGGTCCAGTCTTGGACGAGTTTCTCATCCATCCACCCCTTTTCCTGGGCTCGCACGACAATACCTGCACAACAAACAAAAGACATTAGCGCCGGAATTCTTTCGACGGACAACATCAGAGAATAAACCAGTGCACACCTCACCTCGGGGAATGGGGATCTTCGGCAAAGTTTTACGCTTGAAGACCACGTACGGAGGGAACTTCAAGCCGCCCGCCGTCACCGCCAGCATGACGGTGACGCGCTGCTTCTCGTACCCTGCGGTGCGCACGTGCACGGTACGAGCGCCTTTCATCTCAAGGGTGCGCTCGGCATGCATCTCCAGGAACAGGGGTGTCTGATCCGCGTTCATGATCAGGTCAAGGGGGTAGTTGTTGAGCACACGCATCTGCCTCACAAACTCCCAGAAGGACTCGCACCTCTTCTTGCAATCTGTGTCGCACAGAAAAAGGGTGAGTCAGAACCAGAAGCTACGGTAAGAAGGTACCGGAAAGTGGATATTGTGTGGTGATGGGTGTAAGTGAGATTTCTTACCTGCAGCAAGTTTCTGCCCGACCTTCGTCTTCACGCGCTGCGCTAGGGACCAGCGCCTGCGGAACCTCTTGGTCCAACGGTGGGACGACCGCCACTTCTCCTGGGGATGGCGATGCTTCATGTAGGTCGTCGCCCAACTCTGCAGGAGGCTCACGGATACCGGAAGTCCCCTCCCACGGTGCGAAAGGAACCTGCGGTAGACTGCAACCTCCATCTGCGGCCACTTGGGCTTTCGTCCCGCACCACCGAGGCGTTGGCGACAACCTGCCGCGACTTTGAGGCGCTCCCTAAACTTGCGCCACTCGCGGATCTGCTTCAGCTGGACTTTGGCGAGCCTGGCCAAAGCCCGGACGCCCAAATCAGGCTGCGTACATTTGGCGAGCCTGGCCAAAGCATCTTCAGCCAGTACATTTTCTCCTTGACGGTGTAAGCTTTCCGCGCTTTCTTCGTCATTCGGCACCTCGGCGATGGCGTCTCTGCGTCATGCGCCCGCTTCTTCTGACCCCGCAGCCTGCTTGATTCTGGAAAGACAGGCACCTTCACTTGGGGAAGCGGACAGCGTGGGCTCCCGCTGCGCTCCTTATCTGCCGACTCGCTGGTAGAGAGACTTGGCGTTGGCGGGACGGGCCTAGGCGACGGCCTAGGAACAGGAGGTTCACGGACTTTCTGGCGGCGACGGCGTCGAGGGGCCGACGTCCCAGCGTCTGGGGATGTCACCATGGCGGCTTACGGGGGTATCCCACGCTGCTAGCTTCGAGGTGACCTTAAAATGCAACCAAGATCCATCTTTGAACCCCGGCTAGCCGAGCAAGGGGAGGGAAGAAGATACTGGAGGGAGAAATGAACCAGAGTCTACGCAAACAAAGACGTGCCAGCAACTGGGTGTAGAGGACGCCCTAACCAGGATCGTGCAGCTAACGCACGAAGCGTGCATGGGGTGTGAACGCCGAGGCGACACTGTGCGCTGGGGCCATCACACGGTGCCCTTCTTGCTGATGTGGCCACCAATCACGTTTTGTGGCCAATGGGAATAGGCTCCAAGCTAGAAATCGTGTTGACGTGGTTTCGATCCTCGTGGGGTCACTTTCACGTATATTTTTGGGGTGCTATAAACGAAGCACATCCAATTCACTTGTTTGGGTTAAAAAATATGTGTCTTACAAAATACATTTTGTACAGACCCGGGTCTTATAATTTATGTGCAATTTATTTAGACCCCCCTAATTTTTGGGTGTGATTATGTTAAGACCCCCGGGTCTTATATCCGGGGGTTTACGGAAGATCTGCATTGTGAGATCCCCGATCGATCGTTAGGGGGTTACAGTCGCGTTCGCTTGGGGGGTTATGAGCGCACGGATCCGTTACACAAATAAGCCATTTTATCCCAGTGGTTTAGTGTCTATGATTCTGACACTATCCGGACCGAAGGAGCACGTAACAGGCCAGGTACCGTATTCTCCCGGACATAACACCCGCCAAAATTGTACAACCCCGGATGGCTTGTGCGGGGTGGGTGTCAACAAGAAGAGACTGGAATGGTTGAACTAACAGAGAAATCAGTACAAATGGCAAACCCTAGAATTGTGTACCCCATATAGGCTAACCCACTGTAGCCTAACAAACCCAACATATATAATGTTTGACACACCCCCATAGGCAAAGTGGGGGAGACCTAGGGGTCACAAGACCAGTCAAGGCAAAGCAAGGCAACAACAAGCTCAGGGTGGATCTCGAGGATTCCACACAAATTCCGAGCACAAGCTAGTGGTCACAAGACCAGTTCACATGCAGGTTTATAACAGAGCCAGAGATACAGTGATCACAACCTAGCAAGAGTAAACATGCAGGTATAGATATATATAGTGATCACAGTACAAGCAAAGTCAAGAGGTAAGCAAGTGAGGTCCAGTAGGCACAAGGCCTAGTAGAGTGCAGAAGCGCTGATGGTCACGAGGCTGAAGCGCCTTGGTGAACACATCAGCAGTGTTGGCCTCAGTGGCCACGTAGCGAATACAAAGCTGACCGCGCTGCTGCAGCTCTCGAGCAAGGAAGTACCGCAGGGCGATGTGCTTCGTTCTGTGCTCCAGTCTGTGCTCCTCACACAAGGCAATGGCAGCCTTGTTATCGACGTACAGTACTGGAGGAGAACGAGGCGGCTCTCCGAGGTCAGTCAGCAGGTAGGTCAGCCAGCGTAGCTCCTGGGCAGCCATGGCTGTAGCGTAGATCTCAGCCTCGCAACTGGAGCCGAGAACAGAAGAAGAGCGTGTAGAGCGCCAAGAAACTGAGCCAGAGCCAAGGCTGAAGGTGTAACCCTGAGACGACCGCTGAGTGGCCTGGTCGTCTGCCCAAGAAGCGTCTGAGTGCCCTGTGAGCACAACTCGGTCTCGCCCTCCAAGCACAAGCCCCATGCCCGACGTACTGCACAAGTAGCGCAACACCCTCTTAGCGGCATCCATGTGCTCCTTCCTGTGACGGCCAGGAGCGACATAGCGTGCAAGGATGCTAAGAGGGTATGCAAGGTCAGGTCGAGTGCAGGTCATCAGGTACATGAGGCAGCCCACAAGCTCTGGATACGGGCCACTCGGCTCTACGGACTCATCCGAAGGCAGAGCTGAGAGCGAGTGACCGGTAGGCAGAGGAGTGGACTGAGGCGAGGAGTACGTGAAGCCGAAGCGCTGGAGAACCTGCTGCACCATGTGTGACTGAGTCAAGGTGATGGTGCGCCGTGCTCTGTCCCGGGTGATCCGCAAGCCAAGATAGCTTGTCAGCTCACCCAGGTCTGTGCACGTGTGTCTCCTCTGCAGCTCCGACTTCACGTAGGCGAGTCCTGCAGTGTCAGCAGTGGCAAAGACCAAGTCGTCGACGTACACGAGGATGTAGAACGGCGGCAGCGAAGTGTCGGTGCGCAGGAACAGCGACAGGTCAGCTGTAGAAGGCGCGAACCCAAGAGCCGCAAGTGTAGTCCTCAGTGTGTCGTGCCACTCACGCGGAGCCTGGCGGAGACCGTAGACCGGCCGCTGAAGCCTCCACTGGGTACCAGGAGGAAACGACCCAGTGAAGCCAGGTGGGCGGCGCAGCCAGATCTCCTCGTGAAGGCTGCCCTGCAAGAAAGCAGTGCTGAAGTCAAGTGAGTGAAGCTCGTAGTCGCGCTGAGCGGCTATGTGCAGCAGCACCCGAAGAGTGGTCATCTTCGGGGTGGGGGAGAAGGTCTGGAAGAAGTCAACTCCCTCTCGCTGACTGAAGCCTCGAGCCACGTAACGCGCCTTGAAGACAGGCGGAGAACCCGGCGGCCGCTTCACCCTGAAAATCCACATGCCACTGACGATGTTCGCCCCAGGAGGGGGAACCTCGTCGACGTAGGTGCGTGTGGACTTCCAGGAAGCCATCTCGGCGTCCATGGCCGTCTGCCACTGAGAGGAGTAGGGACCCGCCATCGCCTCAGCGTAAGTGCGTGGGGTCGGGATGTCTGGTGCATCCGGGTCTCCCTCAGGGGCAACTAGCAAGGACACGAGACGGGGCAAAGCAGCAGCAAGACACTGGAACTCCTCCTGTCTGTCCTCAAGGACGTCCGTGCCAAGAGCACACTCACCCCCGACGGACGGAGGACAGACAGACTCAGACTCAGACTCAGCAACAAGGCTAGCAGCGTAGTCTAGACGACAAGCAGCAGCAAAGTCAACCAACTCAGTGACCAGAGCAGACGCAGCAGAGGACTCAAAGGTAGGGTCAGTGACAACAGTAGCGAGGAGACGCGTGACAGTAGGGTGCTCAGCACGGTACCGGTCAGACTCAGGGTCCGGAACGTGAGGCAAAGAAGACGCGGGAGGAGACGGTAGAGGGACACGCTGAGGAGCAGTAGAGGGACGCAGAGTCATGTAGTGAGTGCCTGGGACAGGAGGAGGACGCTCACGACGGACACGACTACCAGTGCGAGCAGGACGAACAGGCGACGCAGGACGGGACTCAGGCTCACGACGCTCTGTAAGACCTCCTGTGGGACCAGCGTAAGGAGAGGGAGCAGGGAGAGGCGAGGTAGGCGGTAACTGTGACTGCGGCGGGACAGGCGGAGGACACTCTACGGAGGGAGGAGGACAAGGAGGAGGAGCCTGCCCAAGAACCTGCTGAAGGAGCGGTACGAAGTACGGTCGCGGTCGCGCAGCGTCTCCAGAAGCAGAGGAGACTCCAGCGGCCGGGTCCACAGCACCAGCAGCAGCTCCACCGGCCGGGTCCTCAGCACCAGTAGTAGCTCCAACGCCCGGGTCCTCAGAAGCAGCAGCAGCGCCACCGCTCGGGTCCTCAGGTCCAGCAGCAGCTCCACCGTCCGAGTCCTCAGTACCAGCAGCAGCGCCACCGCCCGGGTCCTCAGCTCCAGCAGCAGCTCCAACGTCCGAGTCCTCAGCACCAGCAGCAGCTCCACCAGGCGGGTCCGCAGCACCAGCAGCAGCCCCAACGTCCGGGTCCTCAGCACCAGCAGCAGCTCCACCGTCCGGGTCCTCAGCACCAGCAGCAGCTCCACCGTCCGGGTCCTCAGCACCAGCAGCAGCGCCACCCCCAGGGTCCGCAGCACCAGGAGCACCACTCCGAAGACTGCAGCGCCGTGTGTACCACTCTCGGATCTGCTGAATGGGGGGGAGCTCCCGGGGAGGAGGGGAAGTACCGGGACGAGCTCCAGCAGCACCTCTCCGGAGGCGGCAGTACTCGAGGTACCTCTCCTGCAGCTGCTGGGAGGAGAGGGCTCCTCCAGGTGTAGCACGCTCAGGCTCAGCACCCCCAGACGCAGCACCCCCAGACCCAGCACCCCCAGGCTCAGCACCTCCAGGCTCCGCACCTCCTGGCTCAGCACCCCCAGGCTCCGCACCCCCAGACTCAGCACTCCCAGGCTCAGCACCCCCAGACGCAGCACCCCCAGGCTCAGCACCCCCAGACGCAGCACCCCCAGGCTCAGCACCCCGAGCAGGACGAGAGTCAACAGCTACCTCGACAGGCTCACCCGGGTCTACCTGGGACACACCTGAGGGAGCGGCACCCTGAGGGGGGAGGGGGTCTGGTACCTCAGCACCTGGAGCGAGGAAGAGAGGCGGGGGGGGGGGAGCGGGGCAGTGCGGTAGGGGAAGAGGCGGTAGTAGGGGACGGACTCGTCAAAAGTGACGTCCTGAGAGGCCAGGACACGACGCGAGGTGGCGTGGTAGAACTGCCAACCAGGGGCGTCCGGGACAAAGCCAAGGAAGACGCAGGGGACAGCGCGACGGGAGAGCTTGTCCGCGGACGTGTCGCGGACAAAAGCTCGGGATCCCCAGACCCGAAAACGCGACGCATCGCCAGCCTCTCCCGTCCAACGCAGTGTCGGAGAAGTCTCGGGCAAAGAGACACGGGGCCAGAGGTTGAGCTGATGCGCAGCGTATCGGACTGCAAACGGCCACAGAAAATGGGGGGCAGCCGCATGGCTCAAGGAGGTACGAGCGACCTCCATGACCAGACCAATGCGGCGCTCAGCAACCCCATTCTGCTGTGGCGAGTCCGGAAGCGTGTACGACTGCGCAATGCCCTCCTGCTGACAGAAGGCCTCCAATAGGCCAGAGGAGAACTCCCCACCTCTGTCAGAGTGCAGACGTAGGACAGGGAAGTCGGAGCGGAAACGCTCACGGAGCTGGAGACGAGATCTGCGGATCCAAGGGATCAAGACATCAGGGACGTCACCCTTGGCGCGCAAGGGGAAGACCGTGGTGTAGCGCGAGAAGTCGTCAACAACAATCAGGAAGTACCTCTCCTGACCCTGACCACGGACGCGGGCTGGGCCCCACACGTCCATGTGGAGCGTCTGCAAGGGGGCAGTCGTCGGGGGAAAGGAGGAGGAGTGAGGAGCGGCGCGCTGCCGTCCCTCGACACAGGGAATACAGGGAGGAGCAGGCGAGTCGGGAAGGGGAGGGAGCACCCTGGGAAGACCAGCAACAAGGTCCCGCTGGTGCATGGCCCGAAGGCGCTGCACAGACGGGTGACCAAGGCGGTGGTGCCAAAGGACAGTCTCATGTGCCAGAGAGCGACACGAGCAGGGGGCTGACAGCTGACCTGGCGCAGACGCAGACGCAGACGCAGACGCAGCTACCTGAGGGGACACAGTGGTCAGTGTGTAAAGGTCCGACCCCGGCTCCCGAGTGAAGGTAGCCAGGTGGCGACCCGTCCGAGCACACGTGCAGTGTGTCACGCGCTCGTAGGCAGGGGTGAACTGGTGAACACCCGAGTCCTGGAGCGCACTACCTGCCACCAAGTTCGTAGAGAACGAGGGGAGGTAGAGACCTGACAGCGTGCCGGACGGGACCGCCGGACAAGGAAGGACAGTAGAGGAGGTCGCAATGACCGGACCCCCAGAGGGGTCAGCAAGGGAGACAGCAACTGGCCGAGCGAGGGGCTCAAGGACAGTGCGGTCACGAAAGAAAGAGCGAGAAGCACCTGAGTCCAGTATGAAGGTGTGCAGTGCTGCAGTCGACTCAGTACCAGGGGGCACAGACGCACTAGCACCTAGGGCAGCAGCCTCACTGGGACCTGCGGGAGCGGACGCACTAGCACCTAGAGCGGCAGCCGGACTGGCCTGAATGCCCGGGTCGGGCGGAACACGCAAGTACTGAGCACCCTCTCCACTAATAGACATCGCATACATGGCAGTGAGAATAGCATCAAAGTCTAAAGCCCAAATATCAACACCCCTCTTTTCCAGATCAGCCCAGCGCGGCAGCTCAGTGGCAGCAGGAAACTGAGTGCGCCACGCGTCGCTAAGGCGCGCGAAGCAGCGCTGCATGGGGTGCGGCCTCCCACACTGCTGGCCGCTGCGGTCACCTGTGCGAATGACGTACGTGCAGGTAAAGCCACGCTGCGCATACCACTCACGGGCGGCCTGAAGCGTCGGGGCTGGCTGCTGACTCTGCCCTCCGCCAGTGCCCCCACGACCACCACCCCCTCCGCCTCCGCCCCGGCCACCTCCACCCCTGCCGCCACCACGACCACCTCCGCCTCCGCTGCCGCCTCCGCCCCTGCCACCACTCCCGCCGCTGCTGTCGCCTCCCCCACTACCGCCACTAGCCTCCTCAGCCGCGCCTCCACTCCCACCGCCTCCACCCCCACCTCCTCCGCCGCCACCCCCGCCCCTGCCCCCTTTGCCCCTGCGGCGCCCGCTCGAAGCAGACGCGGTCCCGACCTTCTCAGCACCAAGGAGGTCGACAGCAGCAGCAGAGGCGACAGAGGGGAGGAGGGGGGAAGGGGAACACCCCTCGAAGAAGGGGGTGCGGGGGTCGCCACGAGAGGTGCCTACAGCGACGATGCTAGCCTCAGCTGCAAGCAGTTCCTTCTCGAGGAGGGCAACAGTGAGCTCAGTGGGGGAGCGAGAGAGGAAGTGGTCCCTGACTGCGCGCAGAGAGTCAGGGAGGCGGGTGACGATGTGGTAGAGAGTGATCCAGAGCGGGGGGGGGTTGCTAGTGAGAAACTCGGCAGGCATAGCAGCGCGAAAGCGGGCCTCACTAGTCTTAAGGTGGGTGATGAGGTCTGCGACAGTGTGAAAGGAGGCTAGGTCGGGGAACAGGTAGGGAAGAGTGAGGCGGCCTAGCGTAGCAGAAGCGGGTGAGGAGTAACGGGCAACTACAGCGGTGTAGAGGTCTCTAGCAGTCTTGCACTGGCCGAAGTGCTCGCGCTCATCTAACGGCAGGGAGTTGCGGATGGCAAAGCGAGCGTGGGCGTCACGAGTCTGCCACTGTGAGCGGGTAGTGCTGTCAGCATCAGTAGCAGGGGCAGGAGCATGGCCGAGGGCGTGGTCATACAGTGAGATATCCTCCTTGGCAGTGAGCTGTAGGAAGAGGTGCAGGTCATCAAGCCAAGTATCAAACTTCACTGGGCGGCCCTCAGCATCGAAAGCTAGTACAGGCGGGGTAGCCATAGAAGCAGTAGGAGTAGCCGTAGCAGTAGCAGTAAGTGAGTCCTAAACGCAGTGGGCAGCGCGACGCAGGTAGGGCGGCTCGGTTCTGGCTGCTCGGCTCGGCTCGGACTGGGCGGCTCGGTTCGGGCGGCCTGTTGCTGGCGGGGCCGCGGCTGTCGCGTGCGGTGCGGGTAGGGGCGGCGGGTAGAGCCGACGGAGCCGCTTTGGGGCGGCGGATAGGGTCGACGGGGCCTCTAAGCGGGGCGCGCGCGGGGTCGACGGGTCAAGCGGGGCCGTAAGCGGGGCGCGCGCGGGTCGACGGGGCCAAACGGGGCCGTAAGCCGGGCGCGAGCAGGTCGACGGGGCCAAACGGGGCCTCTAAGCGGGGCGCGCGCGGGGTCGACGGGTCAAGCGGGGCCGTAAGCGGGGCGCGTGCGGGTCGACGGGGCCAAACGGGGCCGTAAGCGGGGCGCGCGCGGGTCGACGGGGCCAAACGGGGCCTTAAGCGGGGCGCGCACGGCTCGACGGGGCCTCTAAGGCGCTACGCGCGGGTCACTAAGGGGCGGCGCGCGGGGTCGACGGGGCCTTAAGGGGCCGTAAACGAGGGCGCACGAGGGCGCTGAGGGGGAGGCGCTAACGCGACGCTCCGACAGTAGATAGGTAGGTAGGTAGGTAGTCAGTGGTGGGCCCTAAGAACGGTCCTAGCGAAGGACCTGCTCTGATACCATGTCAACAAGAAGAGACTGGAATGGTTGAACTAACAGAGAAATCAGTACAAATGGCAAACCCTAGAATTGTGTACCCCATATAGGCTAACCCACTGTAGCCTAACAAACCCAACATATATAATGTTTGACAGTGGGTGCTATGGGCAACCTCGTTTCTACTATACCCCACCTTTTGGGTGATTTTTTTTATAACACCCCCCTTTTCTTACAGATTCCTTATTATAGTTGTTAACGAGTATGTAAATTTTTTCAAGTTAAACTTCTAAAGGTTTGAAGATTGTGATTCGACTAGTAGAGGAGTTTGCTGTAAAGGAGACAAACTCCTTTTCATTCCCGCAGGTCTCTCAGACCTGCCACCTAGTCTCATTTGCATTTTCAGATCTCCAATTTTGCTTCTCTCCCACCCAATCCCCTTTCTTTTAGTTATATAGAGTTTATGATATCCTATTTGAATACTCATTGTTATTGCTCATTTGAGTGTGCTGTACAAATGGGATTTGTAATGCTATGACGACTGCACTGCACACTCCTCGGAGAGTCGTGTCACAATAGGTGCATATACAGGTTGATATCCCACTATTTCATTGTCGCACGCGTCGGTGAATCTTCCGCTGCAAGTGGCAGAGAGGTGCCACATGGCGTTTTCGAGGGGGTGATGACGTTCGCGTCGAAACTCACATTCGCGCCTCAACCTGTGATGTTAAAGCCAGCAGCTAAAATAGTGACCCCCCCCTTCTAGTTGGAAACTCTCAAGTTGTCAAATTGAAAAAACTCTTACCGTAATCACCCGGACATAACACCCGGGGGTATTATGATAACCACAGGGAAAAAATGGGGGGGGGGTGCTCTCAACGGAAAATCCTATATAATACCCGGGTGGTTATATATGGCACTTTTTAGTGTAAGAAAAAAGTTTAATTAGACAATTTGGGTGTTTCAATAGTCGTTTTAACATCACATGTTGAGGCGAGAATTCGCGTTTTGGCGAGAATGTGAGTTTCACCTCTCGGGCCACGTGCAGCGGAAGATTCGCCAGCGTGGCGACAGCGAAATTGTGGAAGGGAGGGAATCTCGGTAGATTCGAAGTGAAAGTGCACGCGAAATTTCATTCAGGAAGCGATATTCCCGTAAAAAATCTGACTCGATAACAGCTATAATAGGGTTTCGTAAGAAAAGGGGGGTGTTATAGAGAATCATCCCAAAAAGGGGGGTATAGTACAAACGAGGTCGGCTATAGCACCCCCCCCGCACAAGCTACCCGGGGGTGTACTATTACGGGGGGGTGTTTTGTCCGGGTGATTACGGTACACTAAAATATACCATATTTATCCACCGAGGTATTACCGTATGTAGCTTTTTCCTACGAGGAGACCATTCACTCCCCCCCTCCCCCCCCCCACCCCCCCCCCCTCCCCCCTTCCAAAAATTTTCTCTTATTTTTAGCGGTACCATTGGGTGTTATGTCCGGGAGAATACGGTATACCGTAATCTCCCGGATACAGTACCCCCCCGCGGAGAAGACCCCGGGTCCTCTTTCCGGACCAAGGGTCTTTTATTCCGACCTGTTCTCGTGAGGACCCCCCTTTTTTAAATATATATTTTAAGACCCCCCTCCTTCGTCAAATTTTCAAATTAATGTTATATTCTTAACGAATCTGGGGGGTTGGTGATGCTCGGCTGACTCGTCATCAGGCACAAAACGGTGACGCGAGACAGTTTCGCGTCGAATTCCAGTCAGGATTCGATTTTGCGTGGATTTTACTGTTGAGATTCGAATCCGCGTCAGGGGAAGAATTTGTCAAATGTTGTAGCCTATAGTGAGGTTTGTCTTAGGGGGTACAAAACTTAGGGTTAGCTATATGTACCCCAACCAACATCAATGCATCATCCATTCTTCATTCTGACATGGTATCAGTTAGGTTAGGATCCTGTGGGATCCCGTTCCGCCGTTCTCCGTTCGTACCACCCGAGCCTGATCCTAGCTCTCGTTCGTCTCCTTCTCGTTGTTACCGAGCCTAGCGCCGAGCCACGCTCTCGTTCGTATCGTTCCAGCTGTTACCGCCCCCCCGTCGCGTCGCCTTCCCCCCCCTCGAGACGCGCCCGTCCCTTTCCCCCTGTCGCGTCGCGCTCCCCCCGTCGCGTCGCGTCCGCTCCTTCCCCCCGTCGCGTCGCCTTCCCCCTGTCCCGTCGCGCCCCCCCTTTTCCCCCGTCGCGTCGCCCTCCCCCTGTCCCGTCGCGCCCGCCCCTTCCCCCCGTCGCATCGCCCTCCCCCTGTCCCGTCGCACCCGCCCCTTTCCCCCCGTCGCGTCGCCCTCCCCCTGTCCCGTCGCTCCCGCCCTCTCCCCCCGTCGCGTCGCCCGTCCCGCAGCGCCCGCCACTGTCGCTCGCGACCGCGCTCGTCGCCGCCGCGCCTGCCGCCGTCGCCCGCCCCCTGCGCGCCTCGCCGCGGCCCCGCCGTCGTCGCCCGCCGCTGCGCGCGTCGCCGCTGCGCCCCCTGCCGTCGCCCGCTGCGCGCGCTGCTGGCCCCTGCTGCCGAGCGCGCTGCCATCGCCCGCCGCTGCGCCCGTTCCCGTTCCCCGCTGCTTAGTCCCCTGTTACCTCCCGCTGTCACGCCCGCTGTGGCGTCCGCTCCTCCCCTGTCCCAGAGTACCGCCGAACCCTAATTTGCCTCTCACCTACTGCTGTCCCCTCCCTCTCCGTTCGCGTTCGTTTTCACTATGGCGACTCAGCGTGTCCTTCGTTTCGACGCTGACGGTAGACCTCTTGATTTTTCCGTCTGGCTTCTTCGTGCTCGCCGTCTGTTAGAGAGTCAGGTCCAGGCAGGCGAGACCCTCTGGGCGCACGCTACTGGTGCCCTACCTGCGCCCCCCGACCCTACGCCTTTAGGACCTGCCCCTGACGACGCCGCTAGAGCCCGCTTTGCCACTCAGCGAGCTGACCAGACGGCTTGGAAGTCACGTGACGCTGCGGCCTGCATCGCGCTCAGCAGCCTCCTCCCTGAGTCTGAGGAGGTTCACTTCACTCAGGTTCGCACCGCTGCTGAGTACCTCACTGCGATTAAGGCCCGCTACTCTACTCCCGCTGCTGTCTCTCTTGGCCGCCTGTTCCTCCCGTTCCTGTTTCCTGACCTAGCGTCTTTTGAGCGCTCTGCTGACTTGATCGCTCACCTCCGCTCGCTCGACGCTAGTTACCGCGCTGCTTGCACTGAGGCACAGCTTGCACTGCTTCCTCCCCCTATGGCGATTACTATCTATTTCATCGCCACTAGCCTCCCTGACCGCCTTGCCTCCGTTCGCGACGCGCTTCTGCTGAAGCACCCTAGTGAGCTCACCGTCGAGGTCCTTGAGTCTGCACTCAAGGACGTCGAGAGCAACCTTCGCTCGGTAGCCGCTGCCTCTGGTGCTGTGCCCCCCCCACTCTTCCACGGGTGCACAGTCCCGCAGTTACCCACCTTTACTGCCTCACTTGCCACTGCCGCTACTGACGCGACTGCAGCTGCTGTTACGACTGCGTCGCGGTCCCGCGGTAGGAGTGGCAAGAAAGGCGGTTCTGGTGGTGGTAGTGGAGGTGGAGGCGGAGGTAGTGGAGGTGGCGTTGCGCCTGGCGGCGGTGGAGGTTCAGGGCCTGGAGAGGCGCCTCGTGCAGTGACTGGTGACTCCACTGCGCCTGCTGGTGGTGGCGACGCCCGAGTTCGTCAGTCGCCTCCTGTACTTCCTGCCCCGGTTGGTGGAGCAGCGGCGTGGTACCAGGCTCAGCGTCAGCAGCAGCTTCTGCAGCACCAGCAGCCCCTCTCCTCCCAGCAGCCTCAGCAGCAGCAGCGGCAGCAGCTGGCTCCAGGGTCGGGGCTGCGTCAGACCCAGCGCGGTGCTGCTTACACTCCCTGCACCTACCAGGTTCTGACAGGCACTCGTCGTGGCCACCCTTGTGGCCGGTTTCACCCCCCTGGTCAGTGCTTTGCTCAGCTCACTGACACGGTTCGTTTGGTCTACGGGGTTGGTGCTCCTGCCCCTGACTGGCTGCCTCTTGTTCAGCGTTACGGCTCCGCTCTGTGGGGCATGTCTGCTGAGCAGTTAGTTGATCTGATTGGTAATCCCCATGCTATGTATGCTGTTGTTGACTCTAGTGTTTCTGACTCTGTTTACTCTGGTGTTGTTAGCTTAGGTGCTAGCCTTGCTCAGTTGCCTGTTGCTAGTGTAGGTTCTTGTGTAGACTCTAGTCCAGCGGCTACCTCAGAGGACGGTTCGCTGTCGTTCACGCTGGACTCTGGAGCCTCTCACTGCTTCTTTCGTGACAGCACGACACTTACGCCTCTTCCTGCGCCTGTTTCTGTGGCGCTGGCTGATCCCACTTCGGGACCAGTCACCGCGCGTCACACTACCACCTTGCCGTGTCCGGCTGCTCCTTCTGGGTCTCTCACTGGGTTTCACGTCCCCTCGTTCTCCCGGAACTTGGTGGGCGTGCGACCCCTCGTGAGTCAGCACGTGGGTGTGTGGTTTGAGCCTTCTGGAGAGACTGCGGTGTGTGTTGACGGGGACTCTTACCAGCCCCTCGCCACTTTTGCTGCTGAGCCGGGCTCCGGTCTCTACACTCTTCACACTGGCCCGCGCGCTCAGCAGCGACTGCAGCAGCAGCAGCAGCCGCAGCAGCAGCAGCAGCAGCAGCAGCAGCCGCAGCCGCAGCCACAGCCGCCCCTCCTGCCCCCGGCCCCTGTTTTGCCCCCCGTTCGAGTCCTCGCGTCTCACCAGGTTGCTCCGTCCCCCCAGGTAGCTGTGTCTTGTCAGGTTCCTCCGTCTAGTCCGGTCGCTGCGTCGTGCTCCTGTCGGTCGCTTGCCCACCCCACCGTTTTGTGGCACCACCGGCTGGGGCACCCTTCTCCTCCTCGTCTTCGCGCTATGTCTCGTCAGCGTCTTGTCTTAGGTCTCCCGCGTGTCTTGCCGTCGCTGCCGCCGTCCCTTGCACCACCGTGCGGTCCTTGCGTCGAGGGTAGGCTGCGCGCCACCCCTCACTCCTCCTCCCTTCGTCCGGCCACCGAGCCTTTTGAGACGCTGCACTTGGACGTCTGGGGCCCCTCTCCTCGCCCTGGCCCTGAGCGTGAGCGTTTCTTTTTGGTGGTCGTTGACGACTACTCCCGCTACACCACAGTGTTCCCCCTGGCGAGGAAGTCTGAGGTGACTTCTACGCTGATCAGGTGGTTGCTTACCACCCAGGACACTCGTGGTCGTCGTGTCAGCTGTCTCCACTCCGACCGCGGGGGCGAGTTTCGCTCCGGCATTCTCGCTGGATTCTGTCGCGAACAGGGCATTCGTCAGTCCTGGACGCTTCCGGAGTCCCCACAGCAGAATGGGGTTGCTGAGCGTCGCATAGGCCTGGTCATGGAGATTGCCCGCACCTCCTTGACTCACGCCCGTGCCCCCCATTTCCTGTGGCCATACGCGGTCAGGTACGCCGCGCACCAGCTGAACCTCTGGCCACGCGTCTCTCGGCCGGAGGCTTCACCGACCAGTCTTTGGACAGGGTCCCCTGGTGTCGCGTCGAGGTTTCGTGTCTGGGGGTGCTTGGCTCTTGTCCGCGACACCTCCGCGGACAAGCTCTCGCCTCGCGCCATTCCTTGTGTCTTCCTTGGTTTCCCTGAGGACTCCTCTGACTTCACCTTTTACCACCCTCCCTCTCACCGGTTCTTTGACTCCCGTGACGTCCGTTTCGAGGAGTCCACCCCCTACTACGTCAGGTACCCCAGTCGAGGTCTCCCGGTCCCTCCCCCCCCTCTCTTCCTGACCGCCGCTCCCCCGCCTGCTCCCCCGGTACAGCCTCCCCCCCCTGGTCCAGCCCCGTCTGGTGTGTCTCAGGCTAGCCCTCCCCCTTCGGTAGCCCCCCCTGTACAGCCTCCCTCCCCACAGTCTTCCTCGCCGCCTCCTGCAGGTGCTCCCTCTCGGGAGGTTGGTCCTGCGACTGTCCCTGTACAGGTCTCTGGTTCTGGGGGTGCTGGAGTTGGAGCTGAGCCGCGGGTTGCAGAGGACTCTTGTCTTCCGGGGGCTGGTACTGGTCGTGCGGAGTCTGGGGGTGCTGGTGCGGAGTCTGGGGGTGCTGCGTCTGGGGGTGAGGGTGTCCCTTCGGTTTCTGGAGAGCCTGGGTCTGGAGCTGGTGTTGGTGCTGCCTCTGGGGGTGGTGTGCTTGGTGCTTCGGAGGTCGACTCTGGGGCTGCCGCTGCCCCGGACACTACTCCTTCCCCCCACCCCTACCCGACCAGGTTCCAGGCTCGTGTTCGCCGTGCTCGTGAGGAGCAGCTGGAGTTGGAGAGAGAGGAGAGAGAGTTGCAGCGGCTCGAGGAGCAGGAGCGACAGCAGCAGGAGCAGCAGCAGGAGCAGCAGCAGGGGCAGCAGCCGCTGGAGCAGCAGCAGCCGCAGCAGCCGCAGCAGCAGCAGCAGCAGCTGCTGCCGTCTCCTCCTCCTGTCTCGGGTCTTCGGACCCTTGGTCTCCCGTCTCCCTCTCCTTCCTCCTCCCCCTCTCCTCCCGTCTCTGGTCCTCCGCTTCCTCCTCCTGACCCCTCTCCCGCTGTTTTCCCTCGTTCTCAGTCTTCGTTGTCTCCTCCTCCTTCTCAGACTTGGGCCTCTCGTCGCTCCCCTCGTGCTCGTCCCTCGTCTCCTGTTCCGTTCACTTACCTTCGTACAGCCTTCCTTTGTTCTCGTCCACCTCGTCCGTCTCCGTCTGTGCTTCCGTCTCCTCCTGAGTCGGCCCTCACTGTGTCGCTTCCTTCTCCTGTCACTGACTACTACCGCTCGTACCGTCCTGTTCTCTCTCGTGTTCTCGCCTCTCTTGTTACCCACCCTCGTGCCTCTGTGTCCTCTGTGTCCGCTCTTACTGCCGCAGTCACTGAGTTTGCCTCTACCCGCCGCCTTGACTTCGCCACCGCTCTTGTGGCTGCTCCTCCTTCCAGTCCTCTGGCCGTCGGGGGTGTGTCTGCCCTTGGCTGTGACGCCCTAGAGGACAGGCAGTTTGAGCTAGAGTTCCTGGCGGCCGCTTCCCCTCATCTCTGTGCCATGCTCCTCGCCCCTGAGGGTGACCCCGACGCCCTTGACATTCCGACTCCTCGCACTTACGCTGAGGCAGTGTCAGGGCCTTGGGCCTCTCAGTGGAGAGCTGCCATGGACGCAGAGATGGCCTCCTACAGATCCACAGGCACCTACGTCGATGAGGTTCCCCCTCCGGGGGCGAACGTAGTCGACGGCATGTGGATCTACAGGGTGAAGCGGCCACCGGGATCTCCTCCGGTCTTCAAGGCGCGCTACGTGGCTAGAGGTTTCAGTCAGCGCGAGGGAGTTGACTTCTTTCAGACCTTCGCGCCCACCCCGAAGATGACCACTCTTCGGGTGTTACTACACGTAGCAGCACAGAGAGACTACGAGTTACACTCTCTCGACTTCTCTACTGCTTTCCTTCAGGGCAGTCTTCACGAGGAGGTCTGGTTGCGTCGTCCCTCTGCCTTCACTGGCTCTTTCCCTCCTGGGACCCAGTGGAGGCTGAGGCGACCAGTTTACGGTCTTCGTCAGGCTCCTCGTGAGTGGCACGACACCCTGCGTTCTACCCTGTCTGACCTTGGGTTCCAGCCGTCTTCTGCTGACCCGTCGCTGTTCGTTCGTCGTGGCCCCACACCTTTCTTTGTTCTGGTCTACGTTGACGACCTTGTTTTCGCCACCCCTGACAGGGTTGCTTTGGCACACGTGAAGTCCGAACTGCAGAAGAGACACACCTGCACTGATCTTGGTGAGCTGCGCCACTACCTTGGCCTGCAGATCACCAGGGACAGAGCTGCTCGCACCATTACACTTTCACAGTCACACATGGTGCAGCAGGTCCTTCAGCGGTTCGGGCTTCAGCACTCCACAGTACAGCGCACACCTCTTGCTGTTGACCACAGACTCACTGGACCCTTTCCTGACGAGCCGTTCGAGCCTAGTGGTCCCTACGCAGAGCTTGTGGGTTGCCTCATGTACCTGATGACTTGTACTCGCCCGGACCTCGCCTTCCCTCTCAGCGTCCTTGCGCGCTTTGTTGCGCCAGGGAGACACCGTCCTGTTCACTGGACAGCAGCTGTGAGGGTGGCGAAGTACCTAGCGACGACATCAGGCGTGGGGCTAGTTCTTGGAGGGCAGCAGTCTGTCGTACTTACTGGTCACTGTGACTCCTCTTACGCTGACGACGCTGAGACTCACAGGTCTACTCAGGGGTACTGTTTCAGCCTGGGTTCTGGAGCTGTTTCCTGGCGGTCCACGCGCTCCTCTTCGGTCTCGACCTCTACAGCTGAGGCTGAGATCTACGCTGGTGCCATGGCGGCACAGGAGCTGCGTTGGTTGACCTTCTTGCTCACCGACCTTGGTGAGCGGCCGAGCTCTGCACCGACCTTGTTCACTGACAACAAGGCGTCTATTCTCCTTTGTCGAGAGCCACGACTGGAGAGCAGAGTGAAGCACATTCACGTCAGGTACTTTCTTCTGCGAGAGTTGCAGAGGCGTGGACAGGCTCGCTTTGAGTTTGTGGAGTCCGAGGCCAACACTGCAGACATCTTCACCAAGGCGCTTCCGCCTTGTGACCACCAGAGGTGCTGTGTGCAGTTAGGCCTTGTTGACACTGGTTCTCGTGTTGCTTAGACTTGAGTGTACTGTTTACTTTGCTTTCTATATATCTCTGTTACTTCTTGGACTGGCCTTGTGGCCACTGTTGTTTGTGCTCAGACTGTGTGGTGACGTTGTGATCCACCCTGAGCTTCGTTTCTTGGACTGGTCTTGTGACCGTACTCGTTTGGTTCTGCTAGACACCCCTCACTTAGGCTATGGGGGTGTGTCAAATGTTGTAGCCTATAGTGAGGTTTGTCTTAGGGGGTACAAAACTTAGGGTTAGCTATATGTACCCCAACCAACATCAATGCATCATCCATTCTTCATTCTGACAGAATTCAACACCCTCGGTAAAAGCTTGACTTTCCAGTGCTATGAGTGAATACATTGTGCTCTATGAATTCTTAATGTGTTCAGGGGTCTTAGTAAATATGCCCCTTGGTATTGTTCACCTAATCATTATTCACAACATTTCTGATAAGACCCCCGGGTCCTATATACGGGAGATTACGGTAAGAAACTCTTTTACCATTAGTACATCAAAAAGAAGATCAGTTCAACAGCACGTTCCTATGCCCATACATTCGATGGGGCACTCGAGGGACGCGTCCACACAACAGATTCTCTCAGCCAAGTGTGCTGCCAACCACATCACCTGCTGCTGTCCCTGAGCCCCTCGAAAGGCCCTCCGACCCGCTCTTCCCCTTCCCCTCGCTCATCCACCCTTCGCCGCCATGTCTGCCGCCCGTTCCTCCCACCACCACCGCGTGACTCCCTACCCTGCCCGCCCCCTGCAGGCCTCTCCTCCATCTGCCCCCACCTGCTCCACGTGTCCCTACTTCCACTGCCACTGCCACTATATCTCCACCCCTCCTCACTCTCTCTGCTGCCCCAACCCTCATCCCCATTGCTCTCCCTCCCTGAACTCCCCCCTCTGCTCCATCTGCCTCTGCCCCTGCTACTGGTGCCTCTGCCGCCGCCACGGCCCCTGCTGCTGGCCCTGGGGTCATCATGCCGTGAGCTCAAGCCAGAGGGCCCGCCACCACTGCTGCCACTGCCTGCACTGAAAGTGCCACCAGCAGCATCGGCATCAACACTGTCTTCATAATCAGCACCACCACCAGCACCACGAGTAGCACGACTTCCCATTTGGCCTGCCACACCTGCCGACCGCATGCGTGCCCCCTTGCTCACCACTCCTGCTGCAGCTCCCCCCTCACCCTCGCCATCCAACCCCCCCTCCTCCTCCGGCGTGTCAGCCCCACCTGCACCCTTCTTCCCCGCCTGTGCAACAGCGCCGCGCCTCTCTGCGTCGTGCGCCTGGCGGTCCGCCTCGGCCTGCTTGCCCCTCACCAGCTCCACCACGGCCGCCAGCTCCACCAGCGGGATGGCCCGCGGCAGCATGTTGCCGTACTTGCTGCGGGTGGGAGGGCGGGCGGCAAGGGATGCCGTGCGGTGAGATAAGCGGAATCGGGTGATGATTTATTTGCTGCATGGATAACTCGTAACAAGCTGCATGCTCCATCACACACCTATTCCTTGCTTGAAATTTCGCCCTCTCATTCCCCCACCCCCCACCCATCCCTGGACCCCACTCACCCCTTGCCCACCACCTCCCCTACGAAGCCTCTCACTCGCTCCAGAGCCACCACCTGGCGTGCAGGGAGCAGAGGGGCACACGAGGCACGGCACACAGGCATGTTCCAAGTTCTGAGAGGGAGAGAGTGGTGAGAGGCATAGAGGGGCGGTGAGAGACATGACGGTGCATGGAAAGGGGCAGCCGCTGGATGGGGCAGGGCGCGGTGCAGCGCACCTGCTTGTAGAGCGCGCACCTGCTTGTAGAGCGCGCACCTGCTTGTAGAGCGCGCACCTGCTTGTAGAGCGCGCACCTGCTTGTAGAGCGCGCACCTGCTTGTAGAGCGCGCACCTGCTTGTAGAGCGCGCACCTGCTTGTAGAGCGCGCACCTGCTTGTAGAGCGCGCACCTGCTTGTAGAGCGCGCACCTGCTTGTAGAGCGCGCACCTGCTTGTAGAGCGCGCACCTGCTTGTAGAGCGCGCACCTGCTTGTAGAGCGCGCACCTGCTTGTAGAGCGCGCACCTGCTTGTAGAGCGCGCACCTGCTTGTAGAGCGCGCACCTGCTTGTAGAGCGCGCACCTGCTTGTAGAGCGCGGAGGACATGGTGCAGCGCACGTAGAGCACACACGGCTCTATGCGCTGCATGCCCGCCCCCAAGGGTGGGGGAGGGCCGCCCTCCTCCATGGCCGCTGCTGCCCGGCGCATTATGCTGGCATGCTGAGGCGAGCGGATGGCCGGGATGAATATCTGCGATGTGATGAGGGCGAGCAGAGAAGGATGGTGCGAGAGATGCAGATGCAGACATTACAGAAGGTGAAATGCGATGAGGGGAAACCAAGATGGGGAGAAGGACGAGCTGCCTGAAGGACATGTGAAGGGGATTCTAGTGAGGCAAGCAGAGTCGCCATTCCTCCAATGCATCCTCGCCAGTCAATACAACTCCCCTCCACACGCTCCTCTGCTTCCCTCCCTAAACCCTTTCACTCTCATCCCTCCACTCGCTCAGCGCCATCCCACGGAGCAGCACGCACTTCACACGGTTCGCCCGGGCAGTGGTGGGCCAGCAGGGCGGCGATGTGCTGCTGCGCCTCAAACTCGCCCCCGCGGAACGTGCCCACCTTCCACCACTGCATGCCGCGCGCCCTCATCGCCTCCACCACATCGCCCACCTCCACCTGCTGCGACCCCATTGCCGACCCCATTGCCTCGCCCATGCTTCCCTTCGCCTCAATCACCTGCCCCTCTCCACCACCCACTGCCGCCTCTCCTGCCAACACCCCCCCTTCACCTCCCCCATCCCCTGAACCACCATCCACTCCGTCCGCCTTCACCTCCTCCCCTCCCGCCTCTGCATCTGCCCCCTCCGCCTTCCCCGCATCCCCCTCTCCCCCCGGCGCCGTCTTCTTGCGGCGTCCACCGGGGTTGGCGGGGCGCTTCCTGAGCGGCGCCATGGCCGCCATCACGCGCTCCTCCTGCTGCCGCCTCCGCTGCTCCACCGCCTCCGGCTCCTGGGGGGCACGGCGGAGACGGGGGGCACGGGGGACAGGGGGGACAGGGGGTACACGGGGGACATGGGGGACACGGGGGACAGGAGGAAGGGGTGGGGGGTTCGTGTGGATGGTGGTGTGTGAGTTTGTGTGCGTGTGTGTGTGGGGCGGATGAGAGTGGTGAGAGTGTGCGCACTGGCCTGTCCCAGCGCCCTCACCTCCACCCACCATCGCCCGCATCAGGGTCGCTCCGCGCACCCACGCAGCTGAGCGATGAGGCTGCGGTTTTCCAGCGGTCCCTGCCCGCACATCTGCTAAACCCCTCTTAAACCCGCGGCCCCTCCGCCAAGCAGCCTCGCATGCCGCTCACCATCAGCCGCAATCGTCGCTCCTGCCGCCGCTTTCGCAATTCCTTCCGCGACAGCCCGCCCTCGTCGCTGTCGCTGCCCTCACCTCCCTCTCCGCCGTCGCTGCCCGCGCTGCTCTCGCTACGCCCCGTCCCGTGCGCTGCGCCGCCCTCCGCCTCCACCGCACGGCCACCCTCGCTCTCAGCAGACCCCGCCTCCGCCGTTGCCGCCACCACGGCCCCCGCTATTGTCACTCGCCGCATGGAGCCGACCGGGGTGGCTCTCACGGCGATCGGACGTGGCTTGGCGCGGCCCAGAGACGAGAGGCATCGCGACGGGCTTTGCGCTCGCACAGCGGCGGAGAGGGTGGGTGCGACGCGCGAGTGCGGATGGCAGGCGGGCGGCAGCGCGGAGAAGTGAATGCTCGGCGCGACGCGGTGAGACGACGGTGAAAGAGAGGCTTGGCGCGGCGAATAGCAGAGGTGATGACGGGCGGCGACGGAGGACGAGGCGCGAATGGCCTCCATTAGGGCGGTGTTAGTGATGGCTCGCCAAACCTCGGAACCCCTACGGCGAAATGCGGAATGACGGCGGAATGGAAGCGCGTGGAAATCGGCCTACGGCGGATATTAGAAGCTACGGCGTGAGAAGCGGGAGTGAAATGGAGAAGAATCGAGAAGAAATGTGCTAGGAGGGAGAGGTAAAACAGAGTAGCTGCTGTGATTACTAGAAAAGCGGGAAACTTGGCTGGAATTGGCTTAGATGATAGGAAACTTCCGATGCTCAAGATTTTACAAGCCCACTAAACCAGAAATCTTTACAGCGAGTATAGCTCAAACAAGCCAGATTGATAGCTCAAACTAGGCTGATAGACCTTGTTCGGTAGGCACCCAGTGTGAGTGGGCCCACTCGCACTGGCGAACCCTTCGTGGGGCTTCCTAGCCTCGGGCCCCAAATCTAACTGAAGGCACCTTCGCATTTAATTTCGGGAGCTTGCGCGACAACAACGAAGTAGCTTCATCCTGGGGTATTTTCTTTCCCCCGTAACTGTGGCCTTGTTCTGTTGGCGCACAGGCCATTCGCCACTGCCGCACAGGTTCTGCGAGCAACGTTTTCCGCGAAAGTAGAAAGGGCCTGCTACATCGTCGAAGAGTCCACTAATCGACAAAACTACAAACTGTTTTTCCCCGTGTTTCCAAAAAATCGTTGTTTCGTACTGCCCTGACACCCTTTCTGAGTGCAAAATATGCAAACTGATGCTCTGGATGTGGCTATCTTACTGGGTAGCCGTCAGATTGTTTTTGGGGCGAGTATTCCACCGAACAAATACCCCAAAACGGGCGTTCAATCTGCCCGTTATTGGTTGTGCGCCTCTTCAATTCCCCGTCGACGAGCGCATAGGGCTCGCACAGACCATACGGGAAATTTGCCGGTGGAACCAAGCTCGTGGAATCTTCTCAGCGCACAGTGAGCTCAGCGTTTTTGCGCACGCATGAATAATGCGCGCACAACTCCCGCACCAGAGGTTCGGGAGACAATAACGATTTCGGAGGCTCGAGATGGGCTTTAATCATTAACTTGCGTGTTCCGAGAATGTTCAAAGTCTGGGCTCAGCACCCCTAATGCGCCAACAGAAGAAGGCCTGTATTAAGGGGGGGGCTTGTAGTGGGCCACAGCTCCACTCCAACTGGTTTTTGACACGGGAAGAAACTTCTCCCTCAGCTTCGTCGCGGCCAGTCTTATCACAGTCCGACTAGCAAATAGAGGCATTCGGTACCAAACTCCAACTGGCTAGGCTCGGTGTTCTACTAACGAATTCATGGGCTTTAAGCATGTATACATTCTAAATGGGGAACCTGCCTGACCCATCCGCAGTCGGACTAGGCAGCCTACCGAACAAGGCCAAGGTAACTCCCTTGGGAACTTGGGCACAATCCAGCTTCCATGAAGCTTGAGTGACTTGAGAGCCACATTTTCTGGAATTTTTTGGAATTTTCTAAAAATTTCTGGATTCATGTAAGGATTTACAAATCCTTACTGAGGCACTCGCACTTTAGCGAGTACATCCCGAGGGTCACGCGACGAACCTGTTCGGCCTATTTCGTCGCACCGAACCAACCCCAAGTCGGCCTCCGCTCCAATCGCAACCATCACCGACCCATCCCATTCCGAACCCCCCGCCTAGCTAGGATTTCCCCTATTTAGGCCTCGCTACTTCATTGTTTTCGTCATTCAGTAATTCCATTCTCGATATTCGTTATTCTGCGCACTCTGTCAAGTTCATTTATAACAATTCAGTTATAGCTGATTCTGTTTTGTAGAAACCTGTAGAAACTTGCCGACACTTCTGCTTGAAGGCAATTTCGAACTTTATCCAGTCCTGGACTGAATCTTGATTGGTTGGGAAACTTTCTGATTTGTTCGCGAAGCCTTTGATCCGTCGCCAACAGCCTCCCCTTGCTGCTCCTTGTGTGCAAAGGGCTGGGGCGGCAGAATCTTGATGTTCTAGCACTCCCCATCGCCAGACCCGAAGCACACATACATCCATGCTTATGCTCCTCTCACATACACTCCATGCTGCTGCCCATATCTGTTCTTCTCGCACTCCTCATTCTCCTCAAACTGCTGCACTGCTTCATGAAGTGTCATGAGACCCGCTCTTGCCTTACACATGTTGAAAGCATCATGTGGTCCTTGGTCATGAAATCTGCCGCTTGATCGAACAAACGACAAAAGTTGACGGCGAGAACTCCCTTCTCTAGTTGCTCATGGACGAAATGGTACTGCACCTCGATGCGTTTGTACGCCCATGATGTACTGGGTTTTTCGAAAGAGCGATTGTCGGATACTTACCTCCTCCTCCTCTCATCACGCCCTTCCGCACCTGCTCACCCGCCTCTATGCTGTGCACCCCTCTGTTACTCCGTTCCACTTCTCACCTTCCCTTCCTCATGCCACCTTACTCTCTAGTTTCACCCTTCCCCGTCGTCCTTGCCTCTGTTTCTCGTGGTGCATTCCGTTAGCTACTTCTCCTGATGAGCTCGTTGCTCCTTCACATACTACCCCCTCTCTCTCTCCTAGCTACAGTTCCTTGCTCGCCATATCTCCCTTAGTTCACCACTTGCTCGATTTGCAGCAAAGTTCTCGTGTAAAAGGGAAACATACAAGCAATGGATAATATGTTCAGGAATCCGCCTATTCTACCAGCAAAGCCACCACCACATTCCGGTCCTATCATCCCTGCCTATGCTAGTAGCTATGAACTACTTCACATAGGCGTGCAGCCGTGCTGCCTCTTGCCACCCTCCCTTGCCCTGTCTGCTCATCCTCCAGCTGTTGCTCACAGATCCAGCTGGCTCCCCGAACCTACCCTGCACACATAGCGAAAGCAAACACGCATGCATACGAACACCCATCCTTCTCATCCTACGCTGCTGCTTCCTGCTGCCGCTGCCTTGTCTGCCTCTGTTTCTGCAGCCCGCCCCTCCTTGCTTACGTAAGTTCCAGCTCCCGCTCACCCATGCAACCCTCCGACCCTTAGGCTCGGCAACCGTCGGCTCCCCAAGTCCCTCCTTCGTTCGTGAAACGTCGAATGTCTCTTCGGCTTCCATCCTCGTTGGACTCCGCTTCGCTATGTACAATATCTACAGTCAGCCCATTCACCTCATTGCCTTACCCTTCACATTCATGCAAATGTGATACGATAGCTGAAGTGTTGTCGATGTAGAGCGGAGTCGGTTGAGTTTGCGGCTGCCTCACGTCCTCCAAGAGTCCACGTAACTTGATTGCCTCCCTTGCTCCTTCGGTCATTGCCATGTACTCAGCTTTGGTTGTAGAAAGTGCCACACAACTTTGCTTGCGCGATTGCCAAGAAGCAGCGGCACCATACATGAGGAAGATGTAGCCGCCGGTGGACTTGCGTGTGCTCAATTCTCCCGCCCAATCTGCATCCGTGAAGCCTTGGAAAGAACTTGCGTGTGGGCTGGCTCGGAAGAGAAGACTAAGATTATAAGTACCTTTGAGATACCTAAGAGCTCGCTTGGCTGCATGCATATGGATAGGTGATGGGGCACTCATGTGTTGAGCTAGCTTGGATACCGTGAATGCTAGGTCGGGCCTTGTGCATAGGGCTGCATACATGAGACACCCAACCTGACTTTGGTAGAGAACTAGGTCTTGTGGGGATACCTTAGGTGAATTCTCACCATGATGCTCACTCTCCTCAAGACACAACTGCTCAATACCTGTAATGTCAAGGCTTGACTCTCTCTCTTCATAGGGCTGATGTGAAGACAATGAGACAAAGTTGGAAGGAAGCGAGGTAGGTGAAGGCTGGCTATCATCCATGCAAAACCTCTCAAGGATCATTTGGATGTACCTTTGCTGGAATAGGAAGATGGACCACGACTTATGATCTCTCACAATATTCATACCAAGGTAATGACTCGGCTCACCAAGATCGGTCATCGTGAATGCACTCATGAGGATACCTTTCACCTTGTTGAGGAGCTCAAGAGAACCTGAGACTAGGAGGAGGTCATCAACATATACCAAAAGCCAAATGTACTTCCCCTCACTCGTATGCATGAGATACAAAGCGTTGTCTCTCATGGACCTTGTGAAACCGTGCTTGAAGAGTACCTTCTCAAGAGCATGATACCATACCCGTGGGGACTGTTTGAGACCATAAGAAACTTTACCAAGCAACATACTCGACCCGTACCATCACCATAACCTTCTGGTTATGCCTGCCTCTTCTTCCAAGACACCGTAGAGAAATGCGTTCTTGACATCCATTTGATGGATATGGAGACCAAGATATGCGGCTATGGCAAGGAGGACTCGTACTGTACATTGCTACCGTAGCAAAGGTTTCGGTGAAGTCAAGACCTGGGATTTGGGAATAACCTTTTGCCACTAACTTTGCCTTGTACCTATCAAGGCTACCATCACCTTTTACCTTAATCTTGTATACCCATTTGACACCAATTACTTTCTTCCCTAGAGGTGGCTCAACAAGATGCCATGAACCTCTCTTCATGAGACTCTCAATCTCTTCTTGTTCGGCTTTCAACCAATGCTCTCTCTCAGGACTTGCCATTGCCTCACGACGACTCAATGGCTCTTGTGGAAGGTGTGATGCTGCCATGCATATTGCCTCTACCTTCTTGTGAATGCAATTCTTGCTCGCCTCACATGTACACCTTGATGACATGCCAACCATGAATGAGAAGGGATTTTTTTTCACCTTGCGGACTCGTTTACCTTTACCCAACTCCTCACTTGGCTGAGACACATCAGTGGTAGGGTTCGGTCTCACAGTGTTTGGATGTGTTGACATGGTCATTTGCGGCTGAGACAACGGCTTCGACATCGGCTGCGACGGCGGCACGTCTGCATGATCTTTTCCTGGCGTGGAACTCTCTCGATTATCGGTGTTGACGTAAGAAATAGGTGTGGTGACTCGTGGCGGTGAAGCTGAAACATTCATCGGCATAGTTGTTTGTGAAGATGCTCTTGGTGGGAATGTTGAGATTAGCAGCTAGGGGATTGATGATGATGCTGCATTGTCGAGAGGTGGTGATGATTGGGGCTGTCTGATGTTGTTTCTTGGTGCTGAAGTTGGCGGTACCTGATGACGGCTGATTCTGGGACGTGGGGGTGAAGTTGAGAAAGGTCTTGGGTGAAGAAGTGGGCTGTTGGGGCTGGTGTTGGTGGTGACTCGCTCAAGTGATATTCGTGCTATGGGCTGGCTTGACGTTGGAACCTGAAGGGATGAACGTGTGGTATGAGAACGAGGTGTTGCGGTGACGGTTGACTTGTTGCTAGGAAGAGTCGTAGATGGTGTTGATGTAGGTACTTGGGGTCTTGTAGCTGTTGGTTGCTGCTGCATGGGATGATGGTGAGCTTCTGTAGTTGCCTCTGGAGTGATGGCTGATGATGGGTTTGATGGCATAGTGCTGGGCTGATCTGGTTGACATTGAACTTGCAAGGTTGGTGCTAAAGTAGCTGGCTGGTTTGTGACAGTTGGCTGCTGCTGCTTTGACAGTGGTGGAAAGGTGACTTTCTGAGGTGAATGGTCTTCATTTGATGGCTGAACCACATCTTCACTTGAGGTAGTAGCTGCTGGTGGCGCTGGTGTGGCACGGCTGGTCTCGTTGCCGACGGCTTGAGGGAGATCGATGATGGGTCCGCTATGATCAGATTTGGTGTCATCTGCTTCCTCTTCTTGTGTTGTTTCCTCAGATGCCCTTGCTGGTTCCTGTTGGATAGAGGGTGGTAGAGAGGAGGAAGAGGAAAACTTGTGCCTTCATAGAAGACAACATCCCTTGAAACCACTCTTGCTTGGTGACGGGATCCCAAAGGACCCATCCCTTGCTCTCGTTACTCATGCCAATAAAGAGGCCCCAATGAGCTTTGCTGTCCAGCTTGAGTCTCTTTGCGTCTGGAGCATGGTATTGGGCCATGGAACCAAAAACACGAAGCATAGAGAGATCTGGTTTAACTCAAAAATTAGCTTCATATGGCATCATACCATACAGTAAGGGCCTTGTGGGTCTCCTGTTGCGAACATAGATTGCCATAGTGATTGCCTCACCCCACCAGAGCTTGTCAAGGCCTTTAGTCTGAATAAAAACGGTAGGTATAGCTTGAATAGTGCGATGAAACCTCTCTGAGGACTATAGGGACAAGTGAACTGTTGTTTAATGCCTAGTGCCAACAGCTCCCCCTGAAATGCTTTCCCCATAAGCTCAGCTCCACGGTCCGACCTCAAGGTGAGTAACTTCTTCCCTGATTCTCTCTCAACGAGTGCTAGCCATTGCTTGAAATACTTGTGGAGTTCATCCTTGCGGTTGATGAAAAAGGACCATGAGAAACGACTCTTGTCATCAATGAAAAACGCCAAATATTTCTTACCGTTTCGAGAAGGGTCTTGCATGGGGCCGAATACATCAGTGTACCAGCTCTAAGGGGTCCCTTAACAGTGACTTAAAAGGAAAAAATGACTTCTTAGCTAGTTTACCTTCGACACAAGATGGACACGGAACAGAAGAAAGGGACTTGACTGCACTTTCACTCAAACTCAATTCTTCCACGCTCTTGTGATTTACCAACTCTTTGAATGCTTGCATCCCCAAGTGCCCCAAGCGTGCATGCCATACCTCGGCTTGGGAGATACTCCCTTTGTTGTTGACTTGATCGGTTGAAACAGCGGGGAACGAGACAGCGTCTTTCTTAGTGTTGCTAGAACCGCGCTTAATCTCCAATTTCATCTTGTAGGGCCGCCCGGTACGCTCGCCTTCAGCCACCAAGTTTCCAGCGCTATCCCACACTTTGGCATTCCTCCCTTGCAAGAGGATAGATGCACCTTTCTCTTTGAGTTGTCCAGCTGAGAGCAAGTTTGCTCCCAAATTAGGAATAAGCAAAGCTTTATTGACACAAAATGACTTACCATCCTTTTCGAACTCAAGCTTACCGACTCCTTTGACGGGGACTTTGCCAAGATCAGCAAGAGTCACCACTTTTGAGTCATGGGAGGGCTGAAAATCCTTGAGAATGGATTGATAGGGAGTCATAGTTCCTGAGAAGCTACTATCAAGAATGAACTCCTTACTACTAGTGCTAAAAACGTGCATGCAAGTAGCAGCATTGAAAAGAATGGGACCATCAGAATCATTGGACTCATTTTGACTCGTAGAATGACTTGCTATAGTTGCCATAACTTTCTTACCCTTTTCAGGATGTAGCTGAGGTGGGGGGACCCAATTAGGAGGCTACTTAGGACAAGCACACTACGGATGACCCCACTCATAACAACAAAAACACTCGAAATTACACTTTTTAGCATTTGAGGCTTGGCTGAAGACTCTTGGCGTATTGACTCGTGCATTCCTAGGCTGATATTGATTGGGAATTGAAGGCCTTGGCCGGACATAAGGACTTGACTCATAGGGAGAACTTGACTGAGGAAAAACGAGAGCGTTTGTATGGGTTGGAAGGTGACTGAAATTTTGTTGCGGGCGGTTTGGGCTGAAATTTCCTTGCCTCTGGGATTGGTTGCCATATCTTGTAGCTGCTGCAGCGCTCCGCGCACCTTCGTCACTCCGCTTGTTCCGTGTAAGGCCGGTGAGGGTGACTGTCTTGAGAAGAGACTCCAGGATCTCCAAGCCGATCGCTGCTGCTTCCTCTAGCATCGTTTCAACTCGTTGAAGGTAGGCTTGGGCTGATTCCTCTTCTTCCATTTTGAGACTCATGAAGCGGCTCCACATCTCAGCTTGGCTGCTCTCGGATTTTGACTGGTGCATAGACTTCAGTCGGCTCCATGCTTCCTCTGCATTATTAGCCTTGGTTGAACAGGGCAGGAGTAACTTCAACTGCTGCTCGTGAATGCCATTGAGTAACCTGGTCGACTGCAACCACCAAGTCGGCGTCGACTTGTGTGGCCAGTGTCGACCAGCGGCTGTACACGCCCGTCGACCACCCAGGTTGATGTCCTCTAGCCGACTTCACAAAGCCGACAACTTCTTAAGTCGGCGCCCCTAAGTCGGCACCGACTTCCAGGTCGACCTCCTGAAGTCGAAGGCCTCCTTAAGTCGGCGCCGACTTCCAAGCCGACGAGCCCCATCGTCGTCCACCAGTTGAAGTCGGCCGCCGGTTTCCCAAGTCGGCGGCATTGCAGTAGCCGGGTTCAGGTGGACCAAACCCGTCGACCAGCTCGTCCAAGTCGACGTCGCCCACTACTGCAAGTCGGCTGCACTTTTCGTACACCCAACCCCAATGTCGGCTCCGCCCAAGTGAGGATGGGACCAATACACGTCTCTTGTTGACACTCCCCTGCCGCGTTCACGTTTGGGCCTTCAGCCCACATGGCAGCACTTCTCGAAGAATAGCTCGTCGGCGTGCACCCACCACACAACACGCTGATCACCGCACCAGCCATGTAGGAGGGCACGGCACCTACTGCTGCACGCCGTCATCCCCTTCGCCCATGTTAGCCAGACGCACTTGGCCGATTGAGTCGGATCACCAATTAAAGGCCGAGTACTGCAGCGCCTTCGTCAGGAAGTCAGCCGGCTGCTCGGTGGTCGGGATGTACTTCAGCGAAAACTGCCCGTCAACCCCATGCCCTTGGCAACCGTGATGGCCGACTTGTTGTCCATCCGGAGGACAGTCGACGTCCCGGCCTCCAGCTGTCGGAACTTTGCGAGGAGGAAGCGAATGCGGCGTCCCTTCTTGCCGCCTTCAGTTGCCGCCACGTACTCCGACTCGGTCAACGACAGCGTCGCGCACTTGATGCGCTGGCTCGAACATGAGAGTGCGGCCCCTCCGTAGATGAACACGTGCCCATGCTAGTTCGGTTCTGCTTGTCGCCGGCATCGTTGGTGTTCGTGTAGCCGACCAGCTCCAGCGTCTCTGGTCCACCGCCGAACTCCAGGGTGGTGTCACGCGTGTTGGCGAGGTAGGCAAGGCAGCGGTCGACCTCGCGCCAGTGCTGGTCGCTCCTCACTGTGAGGCCGCTCCCCAGCTTGCTGCAGGCGAAGGCGATGTCTGGCCTCGTCGTCGTCGCCGCGAACTGCAGCGAGCCGACCTTCTGCTGGTTCTCCTCCTCCTGGCGCTCCTGTACCTCCTCGTCGTCGAAGGTGAGCTCGGCGTAGGCGTCGACCGAGACCGGCGTCTTCGAGGTGCGCCCGATTTGCTCCTCGTCGAGGAACTGCCTACGCAGCTTGTCGGCGTAGCCCTGTTGGTGGAGCCACAACTTCCTTGCTGGCATGTTGCGCACGATCTCCAGCCCGAGGTACTTCTGCACCGGCAAGATCTCGCGCAGCTCGAAGGCGGCCTCCAGCAGCTCCTTTAGCTCCTTCAGCATCTCGGTGCTGCTGCTGGCGGCGAGCAGGTCGTCGACGTAGACCAACACCCAGCGGCCACGCGATCTCTGCCGAGCTTGAAGTAGAGCGCCATGTCGACCTGGCTCTTCTTCCAGCCAGCGCCCAGCAGCACACCATCGAGAGCCCTGCACCACAGCAGCGGCAACTGCTTTAGTCCGTAGAGGCTCTTCAGCAGCTTGCACACCCGGCCGGTCCCGTCGTTGAAGTAGTCCGGCTGGTACATGTACAGCACACGATCGAGCTTGCTTTACAGAAAGGCGTTCTTCATGTCGAGCTGCATCAGGTTGAGGTCGAGGACGGCGACGATGCTGAGGAAGATCCTCAGCATGACGTAGCTGCTCACCGGCGCGTACGTCTCATCGTAGTCGGCGCCATACACCTGCGTGAAGCCTTTCACGACCAGCCTCACCTTCTCACCCTCGACGGGGTCGTCAATGTGGTACTTCGTTGTCAGCACCCACTGGTTCTTCATAATGTTCACCCCAGATGGGCGCTCGACCAGCTCCCAAGTGCCCATGCCGATGAGGCTGCGGATCTCCTCCTCCATGGCGGCCTTCACCGCCTTGCCCTTCCAGCTCGCCAGTGCCTCCTTCACCGTCATCGTCGAGATGTCCCAGCGGTGCTCGGGGTCGGCGTGCATGTGAGGGTCGAGCTCCGGCAGGTACTCGTACTCATCGGCGTCGTCGTTCAGCATGTCATCGTTGACCACGTCGTACACCGTGGTGAAGGCAGCCGGTATGAAGAAGTCGAGCAGCCTCCGAAGTCGGCCTGTTTGCCGTGGTCCAGCCTTGACCTCCACCACGTACAGTCGGTAGACTCCTCGGCGCCCGACTGCTCCCCTTCATCGATACCGACGTCACTGCCCTCGGCGTCCTGCTGCACCACCGTCGGCATCCGTGCCGACTCCTCCCCTGTGGTCGGCTCCCCTGCCGACAGTTTGGTCGCCTATTGCTCCGTGGTCGGCTTCATTGCTGGCTGGTCCCCTGTTAGCGGCTTCCCTGCTGCTACCTCCAATGTCAGCTGTACTTCCTCGGCCTGTGCCTCCCATGTCTGCGGCGAGTTCACTCCCACACCGACTTGCTGAACGTCACGTCAGCCACTGGCGATGTTCTTGGCTGGCGCCACAGGCGACGCCCCACTTCTCACCTCAGCGCCGCTGGCCGACGTCGGTGTCAGTGTACGCAGGTCGGCGACAAGTAGTGGGGCAGGGGGGGTAGGAGAGGGGCAGTGGATGACGTCGGCGTCCTCATCAGCCAGCTCACCGTCCTCGGTAAGCAGAGGAAGCGTCGCCGTCGAGGTGTCCGTCAGCGGGTTGACGGCGTCCGCCCCGACGCCGGCCCGTGCTCCGACTTCCACACCTTTAGCGACATCGTCTCGTAGAACACCACGTCCGACGTGGTGACCACGCTGTTGTCGGTGAGGTTGAGGAGCTCCTAGCCCTTACACTCATCCGACATGCAGAGATGAAGGCCCACCATGCTACTGCTCGTGGACCAGAGGAACTGCACCATGCAGCCCCACACCCGTGCCAGCGACAAGTTTGGCTTCTTCCCGGTCAGCAGCTGGTACGGCGTCGTCCCCGGCAGCAGCGCCGACCTCTTAAGGTAGTTGCGGATTTAGATGGCCTGCCACAGGGCGAGGTGCCACTAGTGGTGCTGCACGCCCATGTGCAGTAGCATCGTGTGCACCGACTCGAACACCGTCTTCATCTCCCACTCGCCCATGCTGTTCTGCTGCGGGGTGTAGGGGCAGGTTATGTCCTGGATGGTGCCCTTACTGTCCACGAAGGCGGTGAACCCCCTCCCGAGGAACTCCCCTCCCCGGTCAGAGCGCAGCATTAGCACCGACTTCCTGGTCTGCCGCTCAGCCGCCACCAGCCACTGCTGGAACTCCCGCAGCACGTCCGACTTCTTGGCGACCGACCTCACCCACACGTAGCGGGTCTTGCGGTCCTTCAGCAGCAAGAAGTACAAGCTGCCATCCTTGGCAGCCACGCGAAACGGCCCGCACAGGTCGATGTGCACGACGGCCAGCACGTCGTCGGCGTCGGAGCCGTGGTCGGGGAAGGTGTGTCGCGCCAGCTTCCCACCAACGCATGATACACACGGCGAGTCGGCGCCGGACGCCAACTTGAGGTCCAGCCCAGAGACGAGCTCGTGCTTTGCCGAGCTCTGGATGGTGTCCATGCCGACATGTGCGAGCCTCGCATATAGCCTGTCCAGAGTCTTCTTCGTCGCCAAGACGATTGCCCGTAAGGCCATCACCTCCGTCGAGGACGTCGTCAACTTTGTCAAGCAAGGACGCAGGTTGGTGCAGAGGACCCGGCCAGTGTAGGACGCCCGACCAAGGACGTCCGCTGCCGCCGAGACGAGCAACATCCCGTCGCCGTCCTCCTTCAACTTCACACCATTCTCCTTCAGCTGGCCGGCCGATAGCAGATTCGCGTGCACGCCCGGGACATAGAGCATATTGGGAATCAGCACCTGCTTCCCGACCTCCCCTTGCAAGGCGACCGTGCCCCGGCCCTGGACGTCCTGCAGCGCCCCATTGAAGCCGCGCACGTGCTTGACGTCGCCGCTCGGCTGCAGGTCGACGAAGACCTCCTTCGTCCCCATCAGGTGGTGGGAGCAACCGCTGTCAAGCAGAACCACCGCTGGGTTCGCCTGCACTGCTGCAGCCAACGCTTGGAAGTCCTCGCCAACCTCCGGTGCTAGCAAGACGGTCGGCTCCACGACGCCGACCAGCGAGCACGACGCCTCCTTGTCGTCTCGCCCCTTGCCGCCAGCAGAGGAGTCGGCGTCTTTCGCTGAGGTCGACGACTTGGGCGACTGCTTCTCCCTACGCGGCTTGCTCTCCCGACGAGGACGACGCACTGCCGACCTCCCTCGGCCTCCTTTGGTGTCGTCGTCGCAGTCAGGGCACTCGAAGGAGAGGTGGTCGGGGCAGTGGTAGATCTAGCACTCCCGACGTCAACTTCCTGCTCCTCGACCGCCCTCCTTGGTTGACTTCTGCTTGTTTGAGTCCTTTTTCGGCCTACCACTACTGCTAGACTTTCCGCGCTATCCCGGTCGACCACTTTGCTTTGCCGGGGCGGCGTAGTTCACCTGCGGCAAGAACCCCAAGGGCCGCTCAGCTTCCTGCATCACCTCATACTGCAGGATGTATGAGGTAATGGAGTCCTCGTTGAGTGTCGCCCACATGCTCGGCGCCACCGACAGCCGCTTCACCAGGTTGTAGATGCTCGTGAGCTTCTCCATGACATGCGTGATGTACGACACCGACGAGTACTGCATGCTGGCCATCCTCTGCGGAGATAACTACTACAACGGGAGCGAGACTACGGGCTAGGCACGGGTGCTCGTGTGATCTCTGCGTTCGTTGGTCCTTAGTCGCTCTCCTAGTGCACACACTACTTGCTAGTTCACAAGGCAATTTGGCAAGAGTTTCACTAGAGAAAGTTGACAACAATGATACAAAGAAGTTGGCAAGGCAAGACTACATCAGAGCTAGGATGCAAGCAGGTCGACTGCCAGCGCAGCATGGTCGACCGCGTGCCAGCACGACTTGGTCGACCGCGCTCCAGCAGTGCAGAGACGCGGCTTGCCAACGCTGCAGGTCGACGGCGTGACAACAGCGCAAGTCGACGGCGCGCCAGCGTTGCTCCCGCAGTCCAGCATCGCACCCGCTTCGCAGGTGCTCGTAGGTGATTGGCGCGCACTGCTTCGTCACCTGCACAGCGCACGCACCAAGTCCACCTCGTGCTGACGGCTGCATCTGATCTGCCAGGTCGACCTCGGGATACCACCACCGAGGTCGTCCTCGCCAACCTCGCCTGGGCGACCTTCGCGTGCCTTCGCAGACCCTCGTCACCCAGGTAATATGGTCGACCGGGCAACCAGCTCGACAAGCGGCTCCCGTATGTGCCCGTCGACCTCCCAAGTCGACGACTACTCCAATCGACCTCACCAGGTCGACCACTGCCTCTGGTATGTGCCGGTCGACCTCCCAAGTCGACGGCCACCTCCAGTCGACCTCCCCAGGTCGACCACTACCCCCTGGTCGACCAGCTCCAAGTCGACGTCACTCCTGGTCGACCAGAAGGCCTGGTCGACCAACCAGGTCGACCAGAAGGTCTGGTCGACGTCCCAGGTCGACCAGAAGGGCTGGTCGACGTCCCAGGTCGACCACCCGAAGTTGGCGCCCTCCCGAAGTCGGCGCCCATGCAGTGGCTCCCCGTGCAGGTCGACCAACCTCGTCGACCAACTCGCCCACTGCTGCAGGTCGGCTGTACCTCACACCCGACCACGAAGTCGGCTCCGCCCAAGCGAGGACGGGGCCACACAACAACTCCCGTTGACATCCTCATCGTGGCGATGAGTTGCCGCACCCAGTTGCAGTAGTCTGTCGCTGTCTCCTGATCGCCCATCAACAGATGCATCATCTGCTCCTCGAGATGGCTGATGTACAGGTCGTCGCTGACCTGGTATTTCGACTCGATGTCCACGCGTGGTGGACAGTGTCCAAGTAGTCCCTGCACCACTTCAGGGCGATCTGCACGCCCGGTGAGCAGCACCGCGAGATGACCGTGAAGGTCAGCAGCTGCACAACGCGAAACTCCGCACGCAGGTCGGGGTAGTTTCTTGACGGCGTCGCCACAGTGCCGGCTCCGAAGCCTATCATCCCGGCCATCTCAAGCTGAGACTCAGTTGCCTTCTTCCACGTGAGAATGTCAGGTCGACCAATCAGCAAGGGGGTTACCGAGATCCTGTCCGGCGTAAATTTGAAGTAGCCGTAGCTCGGCGCTATCCCGCCCGCAGTCACATGGGTCGCCGACATCAGTGTCACACCACTCCGACATCCTCCGACGTCGCCTTGCGAGGTGCCTGCAGCCACCGACGACTGCTACCCTGGTGCCTGAACGCCGCCGACTTCACCGGCGTATATCACTCCTCGCTGCCTCGACGACGTGCCTCCCGCACTGCTGCCGACCTGGTCACCGGCGTTGACGCCCACGTCGACGCCGCCTTCGGTGTTCACCGGTTGAGGAGATGAAGGCTGAGAAGGAGGGTGCTCCGTCGCCCACACAGCGTGGATGCCAGGGGAGGTTGCCGTACTCCTTCGCCTCATGATGTCTCCTCACATTCTCCAGCCGTGCCTCCAGAGTGTCTGCAACACCATGTTGGATGCACGTCATTCTGAGTGCATGTCATCCTAACGTCCTGCCGAGTGCTCGTGCCATTTGTGCTTGCATAACTTACATGAGCATATGTCATTACGCATGGCTGTTGGATTTTACCATCTCTTTGTTTTTCACCAAGTCTACATGCTTGATCGTGCAAGCGAAATCCAGAGCTTTCCAACCATACCAAGGTCGCCATATTCCGACCAAGATCGCCCATGTCACAAGATTTCCAAGTTTTGGAAATTCTATCTCATTCTGAGTCATAATCTATTTTGGGCGATTATTGGGACAGGAATATAAAGGGATCTTTGGTTGGGTGGTTAGGAAGGCAACTTTGACTTTTGGATTCGGGTGGCTAAAGGTTTACTTAGCCACATGAGTGATACTAAAAGTAAATGTGTTACTTAGCGATATGAGTGGTACCAAGAGTAAGTGCGTTACTTAGCGATACGTGTGGTGCTAAGAGTAAATCCGTTATATAGCCATGTGAGTGGTAATGAGATTAAGTGCGTTACTTAGTGATATGAATGGTACTCAGAGTGAGTGCGTTATTTAGTCATATGAGTGGTACTAAGAGTAAGTGCGTTACTTGATTATATGAGTGGTACTAAGAGTAAGTGCACTACTTAGCGATATGAGTGGTACTAAGAGTAAGTGCATCACTTAGCGATATGAGTGGCACTACGAGTAAGTGCGTTACTAAGCCAAAGGAGGGTGCAGAGGGAGCTTCGCCGTCGAGGTGTCCATCGGCGGGTTGGCCAACATCCGCCCCGACGCCGGCCCGTGCTCCGACTTCCACACCTTTAGCGACATCGTCTCGTAGAACACCACGTCCGACGTGGTGACCACCCTGTTGTTAATGAGGTCGAGGAGCTCCTGGCTCTTGCTCTCCTCCGACACGCCGGGATGAAGGCCCCACCTGGCCTTTGGCTGCAACTTCCCACCAAGCTGCTGTTCGTAGACCAGGAACTGCACCATGCAGCCCCACACCCGTGCCAGTGACAAGCAAGGCTTCTTCCCAATCAGCAACTGGTACGGCGTTGTTTCCGGCCACAACGCCGACAAGTGGACAAAGACGGCCTGCCACAGGGCAGTGCTGCGGAGATAACTCTAGTAACGGGAGCTAGGCTGCGGGCTAGGCACGGGTGCTCGTGTGATCTCCGCGTTCTCTGTTCCTTAGTCGTTTTCCTAGTGCACACACTGCTTGCTAGTTCACAAGGCAATTTGGCAAGAGTTTCACTAGAGAAAGTTGACAATAATGATACAATGAAGTTGGCTAGGAAAGACTACATCAGAGCTAGGATGCAAGCAGGTCGACTGCCAGCGCAGCACGGTCGACCGCGTGCCAGCACGACTTGGTCGACCGCACTCCAGCAGTGTAGAGACGCGGCTTGCCAACGCTGCAGGTCGACGGCGTGACAACAGCGCAAGTCGATGGCGTGCCAGCGTTGCTCCTGCAGTCCAGCATCGCACCCGCTTCGCAGGTGCTCGTAGATGATTGGCGTGCACTGCTTCGTCACCTGCACAGCGCACACACCAAGTCCACCTCGTGCTGACGACTGCATCTGATGCACCACGTCGACCTCGGGATACCATCACCGAGGTCGTCCTCGCCAAAACCACCTGGGCGACCATCGCAAGCCTTCGCAGCACCTCGTCACCTAGGTAACCTGGTCGACCGGGCAACCAGGTCGACCAGAGGCTCCAGTGCATGCCCGTCGACCACCCAGGTCGACGACCACTTCCGGTCGACCTCCTGGGTCGACCACTCCCTCTGGTACGTGTCGGTCGACCTCCCAAGTCGACGGCCACCTCCAGTCGACCTCCCCAGGTCGACCACTATCCCCTGGTTGACCAGCTGCAAGTCGACGTCCCAGGTCGACCAGAAGGGCTGGTCGACGTCCCGGGTCGACCACCCGAAGTTGGCGCCCTCCCGAAGTCGGCGCCCATGCAATGGCTCCCGTGCAGGTCGACCAACCTTGTCGACCAGCCCGCCCACTGCTGCAGGTCGGCTGCACCCCTACATCCGACCACGAAGTCGGCTCCGCCCAAGCGAGGACGGGGCCAATACCCAACTCCCGTTGACACTCCCCTGCCGCGTTCACGCTTGGGCCTCCAGCCCCTACGGCAGCACTGCTCGGAGAACAGCTCGTCGACGTGCACCCAACACACAGCACGTCGTCCACCGCACCAGCCATGCAGGAGGGCATGGCACCTACTGCTGCACGTCGTCGTCGCCGCCGCCCACGTCGGCCAGACACACTTGGCCGATGGCGACGGAGCACCGGTTGAAGGCCGGATAGTGCAGCGCCTTCGTGAGGAAGTCGGCTGGCTGCTCTGCGGTCGGGATGTACTGCAGCGCAAACTTCCCCCGCTTCACCATGTGCTGCAGCCAGGCCTGTCGCCGCTCCATGTGCTTGAGGTTGCCCGTCAACCCCATGCCCTCGGCGACCGTAATGGCCGACTTGTTGTCCACCCGAAGGACGGTCGGCTTCCCAGCATCCAACTGCTGGAACTCTGCGAGGAGGAAGCGAAGTCGGCGTCCCTCCTTGCCGGCTTCGACGGCCGCCACGTACTCCGACTCGGTCGATGACAGTGTCGCGCACTTGATGCGCTGGCTCGACCAGGAGACCGCGGCCCCTCCGTAGACGAACACGTAGCCGCCTGTGCTCGTCCTGCTCTGCTTGTCACCGGCGTCGTCGGCGTCCACGTAGCCGACCAGCTCCAGCGACTCAGGTCCACCGCCAAACTCCAGGGCGGTGTCACGCGTGTTGGCGAGGTAGGCGAGGCAGCGGTCGACCTCGCGCCAGTGCTGGTCGCTCCTCACCGTGAGGCCGCTCCCCAGCTTGCTGCAGGCGAAGGCGATGTCCGGCCTCGTCGTCGTCGCCGCGAACTGTAGCGAGCCGACCTTCTGCCGGTATTCCTCCTCCTGTCGCTCCTGTGCCTCCTCGTCGTCGAAGGTGAGCTCGGCGTAGGCGTCGACCGAGACCGGCGTCTTCGGAGTCCGTCCGCCCTGCTCCTCGTCGATGAAGCGCCTACGCAGCTTGTCGGCGTAGCCCTGCTGGTGCAGCCACAACTTCCCCGCCGACCTATCGCGCACGATCTCCAGCCCGAGGTACTTCTGCACCGGCGAGATCTCGCGCAGCTCGAAGGCGGCCTCCAGCAGCTCTTTCAGCTCCTTCAGCAGCGCGGGGCTGCTGCTGGCGACGAGCAGGTCGTCGACGTAGACCAGCACCCAGCAAGTCGCTTCGTCGTCGCCGACCTTGAAGTAAAGGGCCTCGTCGACCTGGCTCTTCTTCGACCCAGCGTCGACCAGCACGCCGTTGTGCGCTAAGTACCACAGCAGTGGCGACTGCTTCAGCCCGTACAGGCTCTTCAGCAGCTTGCACACTCGGCCGGTTCCGTCGTTGAAGTAGTCCGGCTGCGACATGTACAGCACCCGGTCGAGCTTGCTCTGCAGGAAGGCGTTCTTCATGTCGAGCTGCATCAGGTTGAGGTTGAGCACGGCGACGATGCTGAGGAAGATCCTCAGCGTCACGTAGCTGCCCACCGGCGCGAACGTCTCGTCGTAGTCGGCGCCGTACACCTGCGTGAAGCCCTTCACGACCAGCCTCGCCTTCTCGCACTCGACGTTGTTGTCGATGTGGTACTTCGTCGTCAGCACCCACCGGTTCTTCATGACATTCACTCCCGGCGGGCGTTCGACCAGCTCCCACGTGCCCATGGCGAGGAGACTACGGATCTCTTCCTCCATGGCGGCCTTCACCGCCGGACCCTTCCAGCTCGCTAGCGCCTCCTTCACCATCATCGTCGAGATGTCCCAGCGGTGCTCGGGGTCGGCCAGCATGTCGGGGTCGAGCTCCGGGAAGTCCTCATCCTCCTCGGCGTCATCGTACAGGAGGTCGTCGTCGTCCTCCACATCGTACACCGTGGTGAAGGCAGCGGGAATGAAGAAGTCGGGCGGCCTTCGAAGTCGACCAGACTTCCGGGGTTCAGGCGGAACCCTCACCGCGTCATGGTCGGTGGACTGGTCGACCACCTTCTGGTCGACCGGCTCCTCGTCGCCCAACTGCTCCCCTTCATCTCCCTGCTGCACCTCGGTCGGCTTCCCGGTCGACTGCTCCCCTGTGGTCAGCTCCCCTGTCGATCGCCAGGTCGCCGACTGTTCCTGGGTCGACCTCGTTGCTGCCTGCTCACCTGTCGGCTTCGCCCAAGTCGGCTGCACCTCCTCGACCTGCTCCCCTGTCGGCTTCACCCAAGTCGGCTGCACCTCCTCGACCGGCTCCCCCCTTATCCAGGTCGACTGCACTCCCAGGTCGACCTGCTGCTTGTCGACCTGCTGCTCGTCGACTTGCTGCTCGTCCTGTCGGCCACCGGCGATGCCCTTGGTCGGCGCCACAGGCGACGTCCCACTGCTCCCCTCATCGCCGGAGGCCGACGACGGAGTCAGCCCACGAAGGTCGACGAGGGGAGGGGCAGGGGAGGGAAAGGAAGGGTGGACGACCTCGGCGTCGTCCACAGCAAGCTCACCGATTTCGGCGAGCAGAGGGAGGGTTGCCGTCGAGGTATCCGTTGGCGTGGCCACCAGCGTCCGCCTAGACGGTGGCCCAGCCCTTGCTTGCCTCCGACACGCCAAGGTGGAGGCCCCATTTGGCTTTCGGCTGCAGCTTCCCACCACGCTGCTGCTCGGGGACGAGGAACTGCGCCATGCAGCCCCACACTCGCGCCAGTGACAAGTCGGGCTTCGTCCTGGTCAGCAGCTGGGATGGCGTCGTCCCCGGCGTCGCCGACCGCTCCAAGCAGTTGCGGATCCAGACGGCCTGCCGCAGAGCGAGGTGCCACCAGTGGTGCTGCACGCCCATGTGCAGCAGCATCGTCCTCACCGACTCCACCACCGTCCGCATCTCCCGCTCCACCATGCCGATCTGCTGCGGGGTGTACGGGCAGGTCAAGTCGTGGACGATCCCCTTTCCGTCCACGAAGTCGGTGAACGTCTTCCCGAGGAACTCCCCACCTCGGTCCGAGCGCAGCATCAGCACCGACTTCTTCGTCTGCCTCTCCACCAGCACCAGCCACTTCTGGAACTCCAGCAGCACGTCCGACTTCTTGGCGACTGGCCTCACCCACACGAAGCGGGTCTTGCGGTCCTTCAGCAGCAAGAAGTACAGGCTACCGTCCTTGGCAGCCACCCGGAATGGCCCACACAGGTCGATGTGGACGACGGCTAGCACGTCGGCGGCGTCGGAGCCTTGGTCGGGGAAGGTGTGCCGCGCCAGCTTCCCGCCGACGCACGAGACATACAGTGGGTCGGCGCCCGTCGCCGACTTGAGGTCCAGCCCAATGGCGACCTCGTTCTTCGCCGAGCTCCTGATGGTGTCCATGCCGACGTGCGCAAGCCGAGCATGCATCCTGTCCGGCGTCGACTCGTCTTGGAGGCGATGGCCCGCAGGGCCACGACATCCGGCATGGGCGACGTCGACCTCGTTGAGCAGGGACGCAGGTCGGTGCAAAGGACTCGCCCGGAGTACGTCGCCCGACCAAGCACCTCTCCTGCTGCCGAAACGAGCAGCATCCCGTCGCCGTCCTCCTGAAACTTCACGCCGTGCTCCTTCAACTGGCCAGACGACAACAGGTTCGCCCGCACACCCGGGACGTACAGCACGTCGGGGATGAGAACCTGCTTTCCGGCCTCGCCTTGCAGGGCAACCGTGCCCCGGCCCTGGACGTCTTGCAGCGCCCCATTGAAGCCACGCACGTGCTTCACGTCGCCGCTCGGCCCCAGGTCGACGAAGGCGTCCTTGGTCCCCATCAGGTGGTGGGAGCAGCCGCTGTCCAGCAAGACCACCGCCGGGTTCGCTTGCACTGCTGCTGCCATCGCCTGGAAATCCTCACCGGCCTCCGGCGCCAGTGAGACGGTCGGCTCCACGACGCCGACCAGGGAGCACGACGCCGACTTGTCGCCGCTCCCCTTGCCGCCAGCAGAGGAGTCGGCGTCCTTCGCCGAGGTCGACGACTTGGTCGACTGCTTCTCCTTGCGCGATTGACTTCCTCCTCGACGAGGTCGACGACTGCCAGACCTCCCGCGGCCTCCCTTGTCGTCGTCGTCCGAGTCACTGCGGTCGGGGCACTCAAAGGAGAGGTGGTCGGGGTCGCCGCACAGCCAGCACTCCCGACGTCGACTTCCTCCTCCTCGGCCGTTGTCCTTGGTCAACTTCTTCTTGTCGACCTTCCTGGCCGACTTCGAGCCACCGCTACCACCGCCGCCCGACTGTCCACGCTGCCCCGGTCGACCGCCTTGCTTCGCTGGGGCGACAAAGTTTGCCTGCGCCAAGAGCTCCTGGGACCGCTCAGCCTCCTGCATTGCCTCGTCCTGCAGGATGTACGAGGTCAAGTTGTCCTCGTTGAGCGTCGCCCTTGTGCTCGGCGCCATGGACAGCCGCTTCAGCAAGTTGTAGCTGCTCCGGAGCCCCTGCATGACATGGGTGATGTACGACGCCGTCGAATACTCCGCACCGGCCATCCTGATGGTGGCGAGAATTCGCCGGGCCCGGTTGCAGTAGTCGGTCGCCGTCTCCTCGTCGCCCATGCGCAGGTGCGTCAGCTGCCCTTCAAGCTGGGCGATAAACAGGTCGTCGGTGACCTGGTACGTCGACTCGATGAAGTGCCACGCCTGGTGGCCGGCGTCGAGGTACTCCCTGCACCACTTCAGGGCGATCTGCACGCCCGGCGTGCAGCACCGCGAGATGACCGTGAAGGTCAGCAGCTGCACGGCGCGAAACTCCGCACGCAAGTCGGGGTCGCTCGGCGTCGCCACGGTACCACGAGCAAAGTTGATGAGCCCGGCCATCTCCAGCTGGGGCTCAATAGCTTCCTTCCAGGTGAGAATGTCGGGTCGGCCGACCAGTAGGGGAGTCACCGAGATCCTATCTGGCGTAAACTTGAAGTAGCCGTAGCTCGGTGCAATCCCGCCTGCTGTCACCTGGGTTGCCGACATCGGCACGGACCCACTCCGTCGACCTCCGACGTCGCCCTGCGAGAACCCTGCAGCCGCCGACGACCGCATTCCTCGCGTCTGAACGCCGCCGACTTCGTCGGCGTGAATCACACCACGCTGCCTCGACGTGCCTCCCGCACTGCTGCCGACTTGGCCACCACCGGCGTTGACACCCGCGTCGACGTCGCCCTCGGTGTTCACCGGTCGAGGAGAAGCAGGCCAAGAAGGGTGCTCCGTCGCCCACAAGGAACGGATGCCAGCCTCAACGACCGCCCACGGCAGGTCGCCATACTCGTTGGCCTCGTGCTTCCTCCTCGCGTTCTCCAACCGTGCCTCCAGGGTGTCCACCACCCCCGTGTCACCTATGGCGCCTACCATAGTGACTACCGCACAGCTGCCGGCCTACGAACAACTTAGGTAAGGTGCCTACTAAGTCGACTAGACTGAAAGGTAAGTCGTTGTACCGTCCACGCTCACCGCACCATGCGGAGATAACTCTAGTAACGGGAGCTAGGCTGCGGGCTAGGCACGGGTGCTCGTGTGATCTCCGCGTTCTCTGTTCCTTAGTCGATTTTCTTTAGTGCACACACTGCTTGCTAGTTCACAAGGCAATTTGGCAAGAGTTTCACTAGAGAAAGTTGACAATTATTATACAATGAAGTTGGCTAGGAAAGACTACATCAGAGCTAGGATGCAAGCAGGTCGACTGCCAGCGCAGCACGGTCGACCGCGTGCCAGCACGACTTGGTCGACCGCACTCCAGCAGTGTAGAGACGCGGCTTGCCAACGCTGCAGGTTGACGGCGTGACAACAGCGCAAGTCGACGGCGTGCCAGCGTTGCTCCTGCAGTCCAGCATCGCACCCGCTTCGCAGGTGCTCGTAGATGATTGGCGTGCACTGCTTCGTCACCTGCACAGCGCACACACCAAGTCCACCTCGTGCTGACGACTGCATCTGATGCACCACGTCGACCTCGGGATACCATCACCGAGGTCGTCCTCGCCAAAACCACCTGGGCGACCATCGCAAGCCTTCGCAGCACCTCGTCACCTAGGTAACCTGGTCGACCGGGCAACCAGGTCGACCAGAGGCTCCAGTGCGTGCCCGTCGACCACCCAGGTCGACGACCACTTCCGGTCGACCTCCTGGGTCGACCACTCCCTCTGGTACGCGTCGGTTGACCTCCCAAGTCGACGGCCACCTCCAGTCGACCTCCCCAGGTCGACCACTATCCCCTGGTTGACCAGCTGCAAGTCGACGTCCCAGGTCGACCAGAAGGGCTGGTCGACGTCCCGGGTCGACCACCCGAAGTTGGCGCCCTCCCGAAGTCGGCGCCCATGCAATGGCTCCCGTGCAGGTCGACCAACCTTGTCGACCAGCCCGCCCACTGCTGCAGGTCGGCTGCACCCCTACATCCGACCACGAAGTCGGCTCCGCCCAAGCGAGGACGGGGCCAATACCCAACTCCCGTTGACAAGTGCCACCAGTGGTGCTGCACGCCCATGTGCAGTAGCATCGTGCGCACCAACTCCACCATCGTACTCATCTCCCGCTCCGCCATGCCGTTCTGCTGTGGGGTGTAGGGGCAGGTTAGGTCATGGACGAAGGCAGTGAACTGCCCTCCCCGGTCAGAGCGCAGCATCAACACTAAGCGATATGAGTGGTACTAAGAGTAAGTGCGTTACTTAGCCAAACGATTGGTACTATGTGAAAGTGCGTTACTTAGCGATATGAGTGGTACTAAGGGTATATACGTTACATAGCGATATAAGTGGTACTAGGAGTAAGTGCGTTACCTAGCCATATGTGTGGTGTTAAAAGTGCGTGTGTTAATTAGCTATATCTCTGGTACTAAAAGTAAGTGCGTTACTTAGCGATATGAGTGGTACTAAGAATAAGTGCGTAACTCAGCAATATGAGTGGTACTAAGTATAAGTGCATTACTTAGCGATATGAGTGGTACTAAGAATAATTGCGCTGCTTAGCCATATGAGTGGTGCTAAGCGTACGTGCATTACGTAGCCATATCTTCGGTACTAAAAATAAGTACGTCACAACCACATGAGTGGTACTAGAAGTAAGTGTGTTTTTTAGCAATACGAGTGGTACTAAGTGTAACTGCATTACTTGGCAATATGAGTGGTACTAGGAGCAAGTGTATTACTTAGCAATATTAGTGTTACCAAGAGTAAGTGCGTTACGTAGCGATATGAGTGGTACTAGATTAATTGCGTTACATAGCCATATAAGTGGTGCTAAGAGTACGTATGCATTTAGAGATATGAGTGGTACTAAGAGTAAATGCATTACTTAGCGATATGAGTGGTACTAAGAATAAGTGCGTTACTTAGCGATATGATTGGTACTAAGAGTAAGTGCGTTATTTAGCGATATGAGTGGTACTAAGAATAAGTGCATTACTTAGCGATATGAGTGGTACAAAGAGTAAGTGCGTTACTTAGCGATATGAGTGGTACTAAGAGTGAGTGCATTACTTAGCGATATGAGTGGTACTGAGAAAAAGTGCGTTACTTAGCCATATGAGTGGTACTAAGTGTAAGTGCGTTACTTAGCGATATGAGTAGTCCCTAGAGTAAGTGCGTTAAGCAATATAAGACGTACTAAGAGTAAGCGCATTACTTAGCGATATGAGTGGTACAAAGAGTAAGTGCGTTACTTGGTGGTGCGATACTTAGCGATATGAGTGGTACTATGAAAAAGTGCGTTACTTAGCCATATGAGTGGCACTGAGTGTAAGTGCGTTACTTAGCAATATGGGTAGTCCCTAGATTAAGTTCGTTACTTAGCAATATAAGTTGTATGAAGAGAAAGTGCGTCACTTAGCGATATGAGTGGTACTAAGTGTAAGTGCGTTACTTAGCGATATGAGTAGTACTAAGAGTAAGTGCGTTACTTAGCGATATGAGTGGTACTTAGAGTGTGCGTTACTTAGCAATATGAGTGGCACTAAGATTAATTGCGTTACATAACCATATGAGTGGTGCTAAGAGTACGTGAATTACTTAGAGATATAAGTGGTACTAAGAATAAGTGCGTTACTTAGCGATATGAGTGGTACTAAGAGTAAGTGTGTTACTTAGCAATACGAGTGGTTCTAAGAGAAAGTGCGTTCTTTACGGTAGGTTAAACTTTGCACGTATTTGCAGAAAACCCTACCCAACTTTTTTGTCTTTTAAAGAGACCGCTTTGGGTCAGGCCTAAAACTTTTCGAACCGCATTCGGACGTACTCTTTTGACCTGCCCTTAGCCATATGAGTGGTACTAAGTGTAAGTGCGTTACTTAGCGATATGAGTAGTACTCAGTGTAAGTATGCTACTTAGCGATATGAGTGGTACTAAGCGTGGGTGCGTTACTTAGCGATATAAGTGGCACTAAGAATTAGTGCGCTACTTAGCCATATGAATGTTACTAAGTGTAAGTGCGTTACTCAGCGATATGAGTAGTACTAAGAGTTTGTTCATGACTTAGCAATATATATGGTACTAAGAGGAAGTGTGTTACTTAGCGATATGAGTGGTACAAAGAGTGAGTAAGTGCGTTACTTGGCGATATGAGTGGTACTAAGAGTAAGTGCGTTACTTAGCGATATGAGTGGAACTAAGAGTAAGTGCATTACTTAGCGATATGAGTGGTACTAAGAGTAAGTGCGTTACTTAGCTACACGAGTGGTACTAAGAGTAGTGCGATACTTAGCAATATGAGTGGTACTACAAGTCTGTGCGTTACTTAGCAATATGAGTGGTACTAAGAGTCTGTGCGTTACTTAGCGATATGAGTGGTACTAAGTGTAAGTGCATTACTTAGCGATATGAGTGGTACTAAAAGTAAGTGCATTACTTAGCGATATGAGTGGTACTAAGAGTAAGTGCATTACTTAGCAATATGAGTGGTACTAAGAGTAAGTGCATTACTTAGCAATATGAGTGGTACTAAGAATAAGTGCGTTACTTAGCGATATGACTGGTACTAAGAGTAAGTGCGTTACTCAGCGATATGAGTGGTACTAAGAGTAAGTGCTTTACTTAGCGATATGAGTGGTACTAAGAGTAAGTGCGTTACTTAGTGATATGATTGGTACTAATAGTTAGTGCGTTACTTATTGATATGAGTGGTTTTAAGAGTAAATGTGTTACTTAGCGATATGAGTGGTACCAAGAGTAAGTGCATCACTTAGCGATATGAGTGGCACTACGAGTAAGTGCGTTACTAAGCCAAAGAAGGGTGCAGAGGGAGCTTCGCCGTCGAGGTGTCCATCGGCGGGTTGGCCAACATCCGCCCCGACGCCGGCCCGTGCTCCGACTTCCACACCTTTAGCGACATCGTCTCGTAGAACACCACGTCCGACGTGGTGACCACCCTGTTGTTAATGAGGTCGAGGAGCTCCTGGCTCTTGCTCTCCTCCGACACGCCGGGATGAAGGCCCCACCTGGCCTTTGGCTGTAACTTCCCACCAAGCTGCTGTTCGTAGACCAGGAACTGCACCATGCAGCCCCACACCCGTGCCAGTGACAAGCAAGGCTTCTTCCCAATCAGCAACTGGTACGGCGTTGTTTCCGGCCACAAAGCCGACAAGTGGACAAAGACGGCCTGCCACAGGGCAGTGCTGCGGAGATAACTCTAGTAACGGGAGCTAGGCTGCGGGCTAGGCACGGGTGCTCGTGTGATCTCCGCGTTCTCTGTTCCTTAGTCGTTTTCCTAGTGCACACACTGCTTGCTAGTTCACAAGGCAATTTGGCAAGAGTTTCACTAGAGAAAGTTGACAATAATGATACAATGAAGTTGGCTAGGAAAGACTACATCAGAGCTAGGATGCAAGCAGGTCGACTGCCAGCGCAGCACGGTCGACCGCGTGCCAGCACGACTTGGTCGACCGCACTCCAGCAGTGTAGAGACGCGGCTTGCCAACGCTGCAGGTCGACGGCGTGACAACAGCGCAAGTCGATGGCGTGCCAGCGTTGCTCCTGCAGTCCAGCATCGCACCCGCTTCGCAGGTGCTCGTAGATGATTGGCGTGCACTGCTTCGTCACCTGCACAGCGCACACACCAAGTCCACCTCGTGCTGACGACTGCATCTGATGCACCACGTCGACCTCGGGATACCATCACCGAGGTCGTCCTCGCCAAAACCACCTGGGCGACCATCGCAAGCCTTCGCAGCACCTCGTCACCTAGGTAACCTGGTCGACCGGGCAACCAGGTCGACCAGAGGCTCCAGTGCATGCCCGTCGACCACCCAGGTCGACGACCACTTCCGGTCGACCTCCTGGGTCGACCACTCCCTCTGGTACGTGTCGGTCGACCTCCCAAGTCGACGGCCACCTCCAGTCGACCTCCCCAGGTCGACCACTATCCCCTGGTTGACCAGCTGCAAGTCGACGTCCCAGGTCGACCAGAAGGGCTGGTCGACGTCCCGGGTCGACCACCCGAAGTTGGCGCCCTCCCGAAGTCGGCGCCCATGCAATGGCTCCCGTGCAGGTCGACCAACCTTGTCGACCAGCCCGCCCACTGCTGCAGGTCGGCTGCACCCCTACATCCGACCACGAAGTCGGCTCTGCCCAAGCGAGGACGGGGCCAATACCCAACTCCCGTTGACACTCCCCTGCCGCGTTCACGCTTGGGCCTCCAGCCCCTACGGCAGCACTGCTCGGAGAACAGCTCGTCGACGTGCACCCAACACACAGCACGTCGTCCACCGCACCAGCCATGCAGGAGGGCATGGCACCTACTGCTGCACGTCGTCGTCGCCGCCGCCCACGTCGGCCAGACACACTTGGCCGATGGCGACGGAGCACCGGTTGAAGGCCGGATAGTGCAGCGCCTTCGTGAGGAAGTCGGCTGGCTGCTCTGCAATCGGGATGTACTGCAGCGCAAACTTCCCCCGCTTCACCATATGCTGCAGCCAGGCCTGTCGCCGCTCCATGTGCTTGAGGTTGCCCGTCAACCCCATGCCCTCGGCGACCGTAATGGCCGACTTGTTGTCCACCCGAAGGACGGTCGGCTTCCCAGCATCCAACTGCTGGAACTCTGCGAGGAGGAAGCGAAGTCGGCGTCCCTCCTTGCCGGCTTCGACGGCCGCCACGTACTCCGACTCGGTCGACGACAGTGTCGCGCACTTGATGCGCTGGCTCGACCAGGAGACCGCGGCCCCTCCGTAGACGAACACGTAGCCGCCCGTGCTCGTCCTGCTCTGCTTGTCACCGGCGTCGTCGGCGTCCACGTAGCCGACCAGCTCCAGCGACTCAGGTCCACCGCCAAACTCCAGGGCAGTGTCACGCGTGTTGGCGAGGTAGGCGAGGCAGCGGTCGACCTCGCGCCAGTGCTGGTCGCTCCTCACCGTGAGGCCGCTCCCCAGCTTGCTGCAAGCGAAGGCGATGTCCGGCCTCGTCGTCGTCGCCGCGAACTGCAGCGAGCCGACCTTCTGCCTGTACTCCTCCTCCTGTCGCTCCTGCGCCTCCTCGTCGTCAAAGGTGAGCTCGGCGTAGGCGTCGACCGAGACCGGCGTCTTCGGAGTCCGTCCGCCCTGCTCCTCGTCGATGAAGCGCCTACGCAGCTTGTCGGCGTAGCCCTGCTGGTGCAGCCACAACTTCCCCCGCCGACCTATCGCGCACGATCTCCAGCCCGAGGTACTTCTGCACCGGCGAGATCTCGCGCAGCTCGAAGGCGGCCTCCAGCAGCTCTTTCAGCTCCTTCAGCAGCGCGGGGCTGCTGCTGGCGGCGAGCAGGTCGTCGACGTAGACCAGCACCCAGCAAGTCGCTTCGTCGTCGCCGACCTTGAAGTAAAGGGCCTCGTCGACCTGGCTCTTCTTCCACCCAGCGTCGACCAGCACGTCGTTGAGCGCTAAGTACCACAGCAGTGGCGACTGCTTCAGCCCGTACAGGCTCTTCAGCAGCTTGCACACTCGGCCGGTTCCGTCGTTGAAGTAGTCTGGCTGCGACATGTACAGCACCCGGTCGAGCTTGCTCTGCAGGAAGGCGTTCTTCATGTCGAGCTGCATCAGGTTGAGGTTGAGCACGGCGACGATGCTGAGGAAGATCCTCAGCGTCACGTAGCTGCCCACCGGCGCGAACGTCTCGTCGTAGTCGGCACCGTACACCTGCGTGAAGCCCTTCACGACCAGCCTCGCCTTCTCGCGCTCGACGGTGTCGTCGATGTGGTACTTCGTCGTCAGCACCCACCGGTTCTTCATGACATTCACTCCCGGCGGGCGTTCGACCAGCTCCCACGTGCCCATGGCGAGGAGACTACGGATCTCTTCCTCCATGGCGGCCTTCACCGCCGGACCCTTCCAGCTCGCTAGCGCCTCCTTCACCATCATCGTCGAGATGTCCCAGCGGTGCTCGGGGTCGGCCAGCATGTCGGGGTCGAGCTCCGGGAAGTCCTCATCCTCCTCGGCGTCATCGTACAGGAGGTCGTCGTCGTCCTCCACATCGTACACCGTGGTGAAGGCAGCGGGAATGAAGAAGTCGGGCGGCCTTCGAAGTCGACCAGACTTCCGGGGTTCAGGCGGAACCCTCACCGCGTCATGGTCGGTGGACTGGTCGACCACCTTCTGGTCGACCGGCTCCTCGTCGCCCAACTGCTCCCCTTCATCTCCCTGCTGCACCTCGGTCGGCTTCCCGGTCGACTGCTCCCCTGTGGTCAGCTCCCCTGTCGATCGCCAGGTCGCCGACTGTTCCTGGGTCGACCTCGTTGCTGCCTGCTCACCTGTCGGCTTCGCCCAAGTCGGCTGCACCTCCTCGACCTGCTCCCCTGTCGGCTTCACCCAAGTCGGCTGCACCTCCTCGACCGGCTCCCCCCTTATCCAGGTCGACTGCACTCCCAGGTCGACCTGCTGCTTGTCGACCTGCTGCTCGTCGACTTGCTGCTCGTCCTGTCGGCCACCGGCGATGCCCTTGGTCGGCGCCACAGGCGACGTCCCACTGCTCCCCTCATCGCCGGAGGCCGACGACGGAGTCAGCCCACGAAGGTCGACGAGGGGAGGGGCAGGGGAGGGAAAGGAAGGGTGGACGACCTCGGCGTCGTCCACAGCAAGCTCACCGATTTCGGCGAGCAGAGGGAGAGTTGCCGTCGAGGTATCCGTCGGCGTGGCCACCAGCGTCCGCCTAGACGGTGGCCCATGCTCCGACTTCCACTCCTCCAGCGACAGGTCCTCGTAGAACACCACGTCCGACGTGGTGACCACCCGGTTGGCAGCAATGTCGAGGAGCTCCCAGCCCTTGCTTGCCTCCGACACGCCAAGGTGGAGGCCCCATTTGGCTTTCGGCTGCAGCTTCCCACCACGCTGCTGCTCGGGGACGAGGAACTGCGCCATGCAGCCCCACACTCGCGCCAGTGACAAGTCGGGCTTCGTCCCGGTCAGCAGCTGGGATGGCGTCGTCCCCGGCGTCGCCGACCGCTCCAAGCAGTTGCGGATCCAGACGGCCTGCCGCAGAGCGAGGTGCCACCAGTGGTGCTGCACGCCCATGTGCAGCAGCATCGTCCTCACCGACTCCACCACCGTCCGCATCTCCCGCTCCACCATGCCGATCTGCTGCGGGGTGTACGGGCAGGTCAAGTCGTGGACGATCCCCTTTCCGTCCACGAAGTCGGTGAACGTCTTCCCGAGGAACTCCCCACCTCGGTCCGAGCGCAGCATCAGCACCGACTTCTTCGTCTGCCTCTCCACCAGCACCAGCCACTTCTGGAACTCCAGCAGCACGTCCGACTTCTTGGCGACTGGCCTCACCCACACGAAGCGGGTCTTGCGGTCCTTCAGCAGCAAGAAGTACAGGCTACCGTCCTTGGCAGCCACCCGGAATGGCCCACACAGGTCGATGTGGACGACGGCTAGCACGTCGGCGGCGTCGGAGCCTTGGTCGGGGAAGGTGTGCCGCGCCAGCTTCCCGCCGACGCACGAGACATACAGTGGGTCGGCGCCCGTCGCCGACTTGAGGTCCAGCCCAATGGCGACCTCGTTCTTCGCCGAGCTCCTGATGGTGTCCATGCCGACGTGCGCAAGCCGAGCATGCATCCTGTCCGGCGTCGACTCGTCTTGGAGGCGATGGCCCGCAGGGCCACGACATCCGGCATGGGCGACGTCGACCTCGTTGAGCAGGGACGCAGGTCGGTGCAAAGGACTCGCCCGGAGTACGTCGCCCGACCAAGCACCTCTCCTGCTGCCGAAACGAGCAGCATCCCGTCGCCGTCCTCCTGAAACTTCACGCCGTGCTCCTTCAACTGGCCAGACGACAACAGGTTCGCCCGCACACCCGGGACGTACAGCACGTCGGGGATGAGAACCTGCTTTCCGGCCTCGCCTTGCAGGGCAACCGTGCCCCGGCCCTGGACGTCTTGCAGCGCCCCATTGAAGCCACGCACGTGCTTCACGTCGCCGCTCGGCCCCAGGTCGACGAAGGCGTCCTTGGTCCCCATCAGGTGGTGGGAGCAGCCGCTGTCCAGCAAGACCACCGCCGGGTTCGCTTGCACTGCTGCTGCCATCGCCTGGAAATCCTCACCGGCCTCCGGCGCCAGTGAGACGGTCGGCTCCACAACGCCGACCAGGGAGCACGACGCCGACTTGTCGCCGCTCCCCTTGCCGCCAGCAGAGGAGTCGGCGTCCTTCGCCGAGGTCGACGACTTGGTCGACTGCTTCTCCTTGCGCGATTGACTTCCTCCTCGACGAGGTCGACGACTGCCAGACCTCCCGCGGCCTCCCTTGTCGTCGTCGTCCGAGTCACTGCGGTCGGGGCACTCAAAGGAGAGGTGGTCGGGGTCGCCGCACAGCCAGCACTCCCGACGTCGACTTCCTCCTCCTCGGCCGTTGTCCTTGGTCAACTTCTTCTTGTCGACCTTCCTGGCCGACTTCGAGCCACCGCTACCACCGCCGCCCGACTGTCCACGCTGCCCCGGTCGACCGCCTTGCTTCGCTGGGGCGACAAAGTTTGCCTGCGCCAAGAGCTCCTGGGACCGCTCAGCCTCCTGCATTGCCTCGTCCTGCAGGATGTACGAGGTCAAGTTGTCCTCGTTGAGCGTCGCCCTTGTGCTCGGCGCCATGGACAGCCGCTTCAGCAAGTTGTAGCTGCTCCGGAGCCCCTGCATGACATGGGTGATGTACGACGCCGTCGAATACTCCGCACCGGCCATCCTGATGGTGGCGAGAATTCGCCGGGCCCGGTTGCAGTAGTCGGTCGCCGTCTCCTCGTCGCCCATGCGCAGGTGCGTCAGCTGCCCTTCAAGCTGGGCGATAAACAGGTCGTCGGTGACCTGGTACGTCGACTCGATGAAGTGCCACGCCTGGTGGCCGGCGTCGAGGTACTCCCTGCACCACTTCAGGGCGATCTGCACGCCCGGCGTGCAGCACCGCGAGATGACCGTGAAGGTCTGCAGCTGCACGGCGCGAAACTCCGCACGCAAGTCGGGGTCGCTCGGCGTCGCCACGGTACCACGAGCAAAGTTGATGAGCCCGGCCATCTCCAGCTGGGGCTCAATAGCTTCCTTCCAGGTGAGAATGTCGGGTCGGCCGACCAGTAGGGGAGTCACCGAGATCCTATCCGGCGTAAACTTGAAGTAGCCGTAGCTCGGTGCAATCCCGCCTGCTGTCACCTGGGTTGCCGACATCGGCACGGACCCACTCCGTCGACCTCCGACGTCGCCCTGCGAGAACCCTGCAGCCGCCGACGACCGCATTCCTCGCGTCTGAACGCCGCCGACTTCGTCGGCGTGAATCACACCACGCTGCCTCGACGTGCCTCCCGCACTGCTGCCGACTTGGCCACCACCGGCGTTGACACCCGCGTCGACGTCGCCCTCGGTGTTCACCGGTCGAGGAGAAGCAGGCCAAGAAGGGTGCTCCGTCGCCCACAAGGAATGGATACCAGCCTCAACGACCGCCCACGGCAGGTCGCCATACTCGTTGGCCTCGTGCTTCCTCCTCGCGTTCTCCAGCCGTGCCTCCAGGGTGTCCACCACCCCCGTGTCACCTATGGCGCCTACCATAGTGACTACCGCACAGCTGCCGGCCTACGAACAACTTAGGTAAGGTGCCTACTAAGTCGACTAGACTGAAAGGTAAGTCGTTGTACCGTCCACGCTCACCGCACCATGCGGAGATAACTCTAGTAACGGGAGCTAGGCTGCGGGCTAGGCACGGGTGCTCGTGTGATCTCCGCGTTCTCTGTTCCTTAGTCGATTTTCTTTAGTGCACACACTGCTTGCTAGTTCACAAGGCAATTTGGCAAGAGTTTCACTAGAGAAAGTTGACAATTATTATACAATGAAGTTGGCTAGGAAAGACTACATCAGAGCTAGGATGCAAGCAGGTCGACTGCCAGCGCAGCACGGTCGACCGCGTGCCAGCACGACTTGGTCGACCGCACTCCAGCAGTGTAGAGACGCGGCTTGCCAACGCTGCAGGTCGACGGCGTGACAACAGCGCAAGTCGACGGCGTGCCAGCGTTGCTCCTGCAGTCCAGCATCGCACCCGCTTCGCAGGTGCTCGTAGATGATTGGCGTGCACTGCTTCGTCACCTGCACAGCGCACACACCAAGTCCACCTCGTGCTGACGACTGCATCTGATGCACCACGTCGACCTCGGGATACCATCACCGAGGTCGTCCTCGCCAAAACCACCTGGGCGACCATCGCAAGCCTTCGCAGCACCTCGTCACCTAGGTAACCTGGTCGACCGGGCAACCAGGTCGACCAGAGGCTCCAGTGCGTGCCCGTCGACCACCCAGGTCGACGACCACTTCCGGTCGACCTCCTGGGTCGACCACTCCCTCTGGTACGTGTCGGTCGACCTCCCAAGTCGACGGCCACCTCTAGTCGACCTCCCCAGGTCGACCACTATCCCCTGGTTGACCAGCTGCAAGTCGACGTCCCAGGTCGACCAGAAGGGCTGGTCGACGTCCCGGGTCGACCACCCGAAGTTGGCGCCCTCCCGAAGTCGGCGCCCATGCAATGGCTCCCGTGCAGGTCGACCAACCTTGTCGACCAGCCCGCCCACTGCTGCAGGTCGGCTGCACCCCTACATCCGACCACGAAGTCGGCTCCGCCCAAGCGAGGACGGGGCCAATACCCAACTCCCGTTGACAAGTGCCACCAGTGGTGCTGCACGCCCATGTGCAGTAGCATCGTGCGCACCAACTCCACCATCGTACTCATCTCCTGCTCCGCCATGCCGTTCTGCTATGGGGTATAGGGGCAGGTTAGGTCGTGGATGGTACTAAGAGTAAGTGCGTTACTTAGCCAAACGAGTGGTACTATGTGAAAGTGCGTTACTTAGCGATATGAGTGGTACTAAGGGTATATACGTTACATAGCGATATAAGTGGTACTAGGAGTAAGTGCGTTACCTAGCCATATGTGTGGTGTTAAAAGTGCGTGTGTTACTTAGCTATATCTCTGGTACTAAAAGTAAGTGCGTTACTTAGCGATATGAGTAGTACTAAGAGTAAGTGCGTAACTTAGCGATATGAGTGGTACTAAGTATAAGTGCATTACTTAGCGATATGAGTGGTACTAAGAATAATTGCGCTGCTTAGCCATATGAGTGGTGCTAAGCGTACGTGCATTACGTAGCCATATCTTCGGTACTAAAAATAAGTACGTCACAACCACATGAGTGGTACTAGAAGTAAGTGTGTTTTTTAGCAATATGAGTGGTACTAAGTGTAACTGCGTTACTTGGCAATATGAGTGGTACTAGGAGCAAGTGTATTACTTAGCAATATTAGTGTTACCAAGAGTAAGTGCGTTACTTAGCGATATGAGTGGTACTAAGATTAATTGCGTTACATAGCCATATAAGTGGTGCTAAGAGTACGTGCATCATTTAGAGATATGAGTGGTACTAAGAGTAAATGCATTACTTAGCGATATGAGTGGTACTAAGAATAAGTGCATTACTTAGCGATATGAGTGGTACAAAGAGTAAGTGCGTTACTTAGCGATATGAGTGGTACTAAGAGTGAGTGCATTACTTAGCGATATGAGTGGTACTGAGAAAAAGTGTGTTACTTAGCCATATGAGTGGTACTAAGTGTAAGTGCGTTACTTAGCGATATGAGTAGTCCCTAGAGTAAGTGCGTTAAGCAATATAAGACGTACTAAGAGTAAGCGCATTACTTAGCGATATGAGTGGTACAAAGAGTAAGTGCGTTACTTGGTGGTGCGATACTTAGCGATATGAGTGGTACTATGAAAAAGTGCGTTACTTAGCCATATGAGTGGCACTGAGTGTAAGTGCGTTACTTAGCAATATGGGTAGTCCCTAGATTCAGTTCGTTACTTAGCAATATAAGTTGTATGAAAAGAAAGTGCGTCACTTAGCGATATGAGTGGTACTAAGTGTAAGTGCGTTACTTAGCGATATGAGTAGTACTAAGAGTAAGTGCGTTACTTAGCGATATGAGTGGTACTTAGAGTGTGCGTTACTTAGCAATATGAGTGGCACTAAGATTAATTGCGTTACATAACCATATAAGTGGTGCTAAGAGTACGTGAATTACTTAGAGATATAAGTGGTACTAAGAATAAGTGCGTTACTTAGCGATATGAGTGGTACTAAGAGTAAGTGTGTTACTTAGCAATACGAGTGGTTCTAAGAGAAAGTGCGTTCTTTACGGTAGGTTAAACTTTGCACGTATTTGCAGAAAACCCTACCCAACTTTTTTGTCTTTTAAAGAGACCGCTTTGGGTCAGGCCTAAAACTTTTCGAACCGCATTCGGACGTACTCTTTTGACCTGCCCTTAGCCATATGAGTGGTACTAAGTGTAAGTGCGTTACTTAGCGATATGAGTAGTACTCAGTGTAAGTATGCTACTTAGCGATATGACTGGTACTAAGCGTGGGTGCGTTACTTAGCGATATAAGTGGTACTAAGAGTAAGTGCGCTACTTAGCCATATGAATGTTACTAAGTGTAAGTGCGTTACTCAGCGATATGAGTAGTACTAAGAGTTTGTTCATGACTTAGCAATATATATGGTACTAAGAGGAAGTGTGTTACTTAGCGATATGAGTGGTACAAAGAGTGAGTAAGTGCGTTACTTGGCGATATGAGTGGTACTAAGAGTAAGTGCGTTACTTAGCGATATGAGTGGTACTAAGAGAAAGTGCGTTACTTAGCGATATGAGTGGTACTAAGATTAAGTGCGTTACTTAGCTACACGAGTGGTACTAAGAGTAAGTGCGTTACTTAGCAATATGAGTGGTACTAAGAGTCTGTGCGTTACTTAGCAATATGAGTGGTACTAAGAGTCTGTGCGTTACTTAGCGATATGAGTGGTACTAAGTGTAAGTGCATTACTTAGCGATATGAGTGGTACTAAAAGTAAGTGCATTACTTAGCGATATGAGTGGTACTAAGAGTAAGTGCATTACTTAGCAATATGAGTGGTACTAAGAGTAAGTGCATTACTTAGCAATATGAGTGATACTAAGAATAAGTGCGTTACTTAGCGATATGACTGGTACTAAGAGTAAGTGCGTTACTCAGCGATATGAGTGGTACTAAGAGTAAGTGCTTTACTTAGCGATATGAGTGGTACTAAGAGTAAGTGCGTTACTTAGTGATATGATTGGTACTAATAGTTAGTGCGTTACTTATTGATATGAGTGGTTTTAAGAGTAAATGTGTTACTTAGCGATATGAGTGGTACCAAGAGTAAGTGCGTTACTTAGCAATATGAGTGGCACTAAGAGTAAGTGTGTTTCTTAACGATATGAGTGGTACTAAGAGTAAGTGTGTTTCTTAGCAATATGAGTGGTACTAAGAGTAAGTGTGTTTCTTAGCGATATGAGTGGTACCAAGAGTGGCACTAAGATTAATTGCGTTACATAACCATATAAGTGGTGCTAAGAGTACGTGAATTACTTAGAGATATAAGTGGTACTAAGAATAAGTGCGTTACTTAGCGATATGAGTGGTACTAAGAGTAAGTGTGTTACTTAGCAATACGAGTGGTTCTAAGAGAAAGTGCGTTCTTTACGGTAGGTTAAACTTTGCACGTATTTGCAGAAAACCCTACCCAACTTTTCTGTCTTTTAAAGAGACCGCTTTGGGTCAGGCCTAAAACTTTTCGAACCGCATTCGGACGTACTCTTTTGACCTGCCCTTAGCCATATGAGTGGTACTAAGTGTAAGTGCGTTACTTAGCGATATGATTAGTACTCAGTGTAAGTATGCTACTTAGCGATATGACTGGTACTAAGCGTGGGTGCGTTACTTAGCGATATAAGTGGTACTAAGAGTAAGTGCGCTACTTAGCCATATGAATGTTACTAAGTGTAAGTGCGTTACTCAGCGATATGAGTAGTACTAAGAGTTTGTTCATGACTTAGCAATATATATGGTACTAAGAGGAAGTGTGTTACTTAGCGATATGAGTGGTACAAAGAGTGAGTAAGTGCGTTACTTGGCGATATGAGTGGTACTAAGAGTAAGTGCGTTACTTAGCGATATGAGTGGTACTAAGAGAAAGTGCGTTACTTAGCGATATGAGTGGTACTAAGATTAAGTGCGTTACTTAGCTACACGAGTGGTACTAAGAGTAAGTGCGTTACTTAGCAATATGAGTGGTACTAAGAGTCTGTGCGTTACTTAGCAATATGAGTGGTACTAAGAGTCTGTGCGTTACTTAGCGATATGAGTGGTACTAAGTGTAAGTGCATTACTTAGCGATATGAGTGGTACTAAAAGTAAGTGCATTACTTAGCGATATGAGTGGTACTAAGAGTAAGTGCATTACTTAGCAATATGAGTGGTACTAAGAGTAAGTGCATTACTTAGCAATATGAGTGATACTAAGAATAAGTGCGTTACTTAGCGATATGACTGGTACTAAGAGTAAGTGCGTTACTCAGCGATATGAGTGGTACTAAGAGTAAGTGCTTTACTTAGCGATATGAGTGGTACTAAGAGTAAGTGCGTTACTTAGTGATATGATTGGTACTAATAGTTAGTGCGTTACTTATTGATATGAGTGGTTTTAAGAGTAAATGTGTTACTTAGCGATATGAGTGGTACCAAGAGTAAGTGCGTTACTTAGCAATATGAGTGGCACTAAGAGTAAGTGTGTTTCTTAACGATATGAGTGGTACTAAGAGTAAGTGTGTTTCTTAGCAATATGAGTGGTACTAAGAGTAAGTGTGTTTCTTAGCGATATGAGTGGTACCAAGAGTGGCACTAAGATTAATTGCGTTACATAACCATATAAGTGGTGCTAAGAGTACGTGAATTACTTAGAGATATAAGTGGTACTAAGAATAAGTGCGTTACTTAGCGATATGAGTGGTACTAAGAGTAAGTGTGTTACTTAGCAATACGAGTGGTTCTAAGAGAAAGTGCGTTCTTTACGGTAGGTTAAACTTTGCACGTATTTGCAGAAAACCCTACCCAACTTTTCTGTCTTTTAAAGAGACCGCTTTGGGTCAGGCCTAAAACTTTTCGAACCGCATTCGGACGTACTCTTTTGACCTGCCCTTAGCCATATGAGTGGTACTAAGTGTAAGTGCGTTACTTAGCGATATGAGTAGTACTCAGTGTAAGTATGCTACTTAGCGATATGACTGGTACTAAGCGTGGGTGCGTTACTTAGCGATATAAGTGGTACTAAGAGTAAGTGCGCTACTTAGCCATATGAATGTTACTAAGTGTAAGTGCGTTACTCAGCGATATGAGTAGTACTAAGAGTTTGTTCATGACTTAGCAATATATATGGTACTAAGAGGAAGTGTGTTACTTAGCGATATGAGTGGTACAAAGAGTGAGTAAGTGCGTTACTTGGCGATATGAGTGGTACTAAGAGTAAGTGCGTTACTTAGCGATATGAGTGGTACTAAGATTAAGTGCGTTACTTAGCTACACGAGTGGTACTAAGAGTAAGTGCGTTACTTAGCAATATGAGTGGTACTAAGAGTCTGTGCGTTACTTAGCAATATGAGTGGTACTAAGAGTCTGTGCGTTACTTAGCGATATGAGTGGTACTAAGTGTAAGTGCATTACTTAGCGATATGAGTGGTACTAAAAGTAAGTGCATTACTTAGCGATATGAGTGGTACTAAGAGTAAGTGCATTACTTAGCAATATGAGTGGTACTAAGAGTAAGTGCATTACTTAGCAATATGAGTGATACTAAGAATAAGTGCGTTACTTAGCGATATGACTGGTACTAAGAGTAAGTGCGTTACTCAGCGATATGAGTGGTACTAAGAGTAAGTGCTTTACTTAGCGATATGAGTGGTACTAAGAGTAAGTGCGTTACTTAGTGATATGATTGGTACTAATAGTTAGTGCGTTACTTATTGATATGAGTGGTTTTAAGAGTAAATGTGTTACTTAGCGATATGAGTGGTACCAAGAGTAAGTGCGTTACTTAGCAATATGAGTGGCACTAAGAGTAAGTGTGTTTCTTAACGATATGAGTGGTACTAAGAGTAAGTGTGTTTCTTAACAATATGAGTGGTACTAAGAGTAAGTGTGTTTCTTAGCGATATGAGTGGTACCAAGAGTAAGTGCGTTACTTAGCAATATGAGTGGCACTAAGAGTAAGTGTGTTTCTTAACGATATGAGTGGTACTAAGAGTAAGTGTGTTTCTTAGCGATATGAGTGGTACTAAGAGTAAGTGTGTTTCTTAGCGATATGAGTGGTACTAAGAGTAAGTGCGTTACTTAGCGACATGAGTGGTACTAAGAATAAGTGCGTTACTTAGCGATATGAGTGGTGAGTAAGTGCATTACTTATCGATATGAGTTGCACTTAGAATAAGTGCATCACTTAGCGATATGGTTGGTACTAAGAGTAAGTGCATTACTTAGCGATATGAGTTGTACTAAGAGTAAGTGCGTTACTTAGCAATATGGGTGGTACTAAGAGTAAGTGCATTACTTAGCGAAATGAGTGGTACTAAGAGTAAGCGCGTTACAAAGCGATATGAGTGGTACCAAGAATAAGTGCCTTACTGAGCAAGCGATATGAGTGGTACTAAGAGTATGTGCACTACTTAGTGATATGAGTGGTACAAAGAGTAAGTTTTTTACTTAGCAATATGAAAGGTACTAAGAGTAAATGCACTACTTAGTGATATGAGTGGTACTAAGAGTAAGTGCACTACTTAGCGATATGAGTGGTACTAATAATAAGTGCGTTACTTAGCGATATGAGTGGTATTAAGAGTAAATGTGTTACTTAGCGATATGAGTGGTACCAAGAGTAAGTGCGTTACTTAGCGACATGAGTGGTACTAACAATAAGTGGGTTATTTTGCGATATGAGTGGTACTAAGAGTAAATGCATTACTTAGCGATATGAGTGGTACTAGGAGTAAGTGCATTACTTAGCGATATGAGTGGTACTAAGTGTAAGTGCATTACTTAGCGATATGAGTGGTACTAAGAGTAAGTGCATTACTTAGCGTTATGAGTGGTACTAATAGTAAGTGCGTTACTTAGCGATATGAGTGGTATTAAGAGTAAATGTGTTACTCAGCAATATGAGTGGTACTTACAGTAAGAGCGTTACTTAGCGATATAAATGGTACTAAGAATAAATGCATTACTTAGCAATATGAGTGGTACTAAGAGTAAGTGCGTTACTTAGTTATATGAGTGGTACTAAGAGTAAGTGCATTACTTAGCGATATGAGTGGTACTAAGAGTAAGTGCATCAATTAGCGATATGAGTGGTACTAAGAGTAAGTGCATTACTTAGTGATATGAGTGGTACTAATAGTAAGTGCGTTACTTAGCGATATGAGTGGTACTAAGAGTAAGTGCATTACTTAGCGATATGAGTGGTACTAAGAGAAAGTGCATTACTAAGCGATTGAATGGTACTAATAATAAGTGCGTTTCTTAGCGATATGAGTGGTACTAAGAGTAAATGCATCACTAAGCGATATGACTGGTACTAAGAATAAGTGCATTACTTAGCGATATGAGTAGTACTAAGAGTAAGTGCATTACTTAGCGAAATGAGTGGTACTAAAATTAAGTTCGTTACTTAGCAATATGAGTGGTACTAAGAGTAAGCGCGTTACAAAGCGATATGAGTGGTACTAAGAATAAGTGCGTTACTTAGCGATATGAGTGGTACTAAGAGTAAGTGCGATACTTAGCGATATGAGTGGTACTAATAGTAAGTGCGTTACTTAGCGATATGAGTGGTATTTAGAATAAATGTGTTGCTTAGGGATATGAGTGGTACCAAGAGTAAGTGCGTTACTTAGGTTTAGGTTTAGCAATATGAATGGTACTAAGAGTAAGTGCATTACTTAGCGATATAAGTGGTACTAATAGTGAGTGCGTTACTTAGCAATATGACTGGTACTAAGAGTAGGTGCATTACTTAAAGATATGAGTGGTACTAAGAGTAAGTGCATTGCAAGGCGATATGAGTGGTACTAAGTGTAAGTGCGTTACTTAGCGATATGATTGGTACTAAGAGTAAGCGCATTACTTAGCGATATGAGTGGTACTAAAAGTAAGTGCATTACTTAGCGATATGAGTGGTACTAAGAGTAAGTGCATTACTTAGCGATATAAGTGGTACTAAGAGTAAATGTGTTACTTAGCGATATGAGTGGTACTAAGTATAAGTGCATTACTTAGCGATATGAGTGGTGCCAAGAGTAAGTGCATTACTTATCGATATGAGTGGCACTTAGAATAAGTGCATCACTTAGCGATATGATTGCTAAGAGTAAGTGCGTTACTTAGCAATATGAATTGTACTAAGAGTAAGTGCATTACTTAGCGATATGAGTGGTACTAGGAGTAAGTGCATTACTTAGCGAAATGAGTGGTACTTAAAGTAAGCGCGTTACAAAACGATATGAGTGGTACCAAGAATAAGTGCCTTACTGAGCAAGCGATATGAGTGGTACTAAGAGTATGTGCACTACTTAGTGATATGAGTGGTACAAAGAGTAAGTTCTTTACTTAGCCATATGAGTGGTACTAAGAGTATGTGCACTACTTAGTGATATGAGTGGTACTAAGAGTAAGTGCACTACTTAGCGATATGAGTGGTACTAATAGTAAGTGCGTTACTTAGCGATATGAGTGGTATTAAGAGTAAATGCGTTACTTAGCCATATGAGTGGTACCAAGAGTAAGTGCGTTACTTAGCGATATGAGTGGTACTACGAGTAAGTGCGTTACTTTGCGATATGAGTGGTACTAAGAGTAAATGCATTACTTAGCGATATGAGTGGTACTAAGAGTAAGTGCATTAGTTAGCGATATGAGTGGTACTAAGTGTAAGTGCATTACTTAGCGATATGAGTGGTACTAAGAGTAAGTGCATTACTTAGCGATATGAGTGGTACTAATAGTAAGTGCGTTACTTAGCGATATGAGTGGTATTAAGAGTATATGTGTTACTTAGCAATATGAGTGGTACTTAAAGTAAGCGCGTTACTTAGCGATATAAATGGTACTAAGAGTAAATGCATTACTTAGCGGTATGAGTTGCGGAGATAACTCTAGTAACGGGAGCTAGACTACGGGCTAGGCACGTGTGCTCGTGTGATCTCTGCGTTCGTTGGTCCTTAGTCGTTTTCCTAGTGCACACACTGCTTGCTAGTTCACAAGGCAATTTGGCAAGAGTTTCACTAGAGAAAGTTGACAACAATGATACAATGAAGTTGGCTAGGCAAGACTACATCAGAGCAGGTCGACTGCCAGCGCAGCACGGTCGACCGCGTGCCAGCACGACTTGGTCGACCGCACTCCAGCAGTGCAGAGACGCGGCTTGCCAACGCTGCAGGTCGACGGCGTGACAACCGTGCAAGTCGACGGCGTGCCAGCGTTGCTCCCGCAGTCCAGCATCGCACCCGCTTCGCAGGTGCTCGTAGGTGATTGGCGCGCACTGCTTCGTCACCTGCACAGCGCACACACCACATCAACTTCGTGCTGACGACTGCTTCTGATGCACCACGTCGACCTCGGGATACCATCACCGAGGTCGTTCTCGCCAAAACCACCTGGGCGACCATCGCAAGCCTTCGCAGCACCTCGTCACCCAGGTAACCTGGTCGACCTTGCAACCAGGTCGACCAGAGGCTCCAGTGCGTGCCCGTCGACCACCCAGGTCGACGACCACTTCCGGTCGACCTCCCAGGTCGACCACTGCCTCTGGTACGTGCCGGTCGACCTCCCAAGTCGACGGACACCTCCAGTCGACCTCCCCAGGTCGACCACTAAACTCTGGTCGACCAGCTCCAAGTCGACGTCACTCCTGGTCGACCAGAAGGCCTGGTCGACGTCCCTGGTCGACCAGAAGGGCTGGTCGACTTCCCAGGTCAACCAGCCGCTGTTGGCGCCCTCCTGAAGTCGGCGCCCATGCAGTGGCTCCCCGTGCAGGTCGACCAACCTCGTCGACCAACTCGCCCACTGCTGCAGGTCGGCTGCACCCTACACCCAACCACGAAGTCGGCTCCGCCCAAGCGAGGACGGGGCCAACACCCAACTCCCGTTGACACTCCCCTGCCGCATTCACGCTTGGGCCCCCCAGCCCACACGGCAGCACCTCTCGGAGAACAGCTCGTCGACGTGCACCCAACACACAGCACGTCGTCCACCGCACCAGCCATGCAGGAGGGCATGGCACCTACTGCTGCACGTCGTCGTCGCCGTCGCCCACGTCGGCCAGACGCACTTGGCCGATGGCGACGGAGCACCGGTTGAAGGCCGGATAGTGCAGCGCCTTCGTCAGGAAGTCAGCCGGCTGCTCAGCGGTCGGGATGTACTGCAGCGCAAACTTCCCCCGCTTCACCATGTGCTGCAGCCAGGCCTGTCGCCGTTCCATGTGCTTGAGATTGCCCGTCAACCCCATGCCTTTGGCGACTGTGATGGCCGACTTGTTGTCCACCCGAAGGACGGTCGGCTTCCCAGCATCCAGCTGCTGGAACTCTGCGAGGAGGAAGCGAAGTCGGCGTCCCTCCTTGCCGGCTTCGACGGCCGCCACGTACTCCGACTCGGTCGACGACAGTGTCGCGCACTTGATGCGCTGGCTCGACCAGGAGACCGCGGCCCCTCCGTAGACGAACACGTAGCCGCCCGTGCTCGTCCTGCTCTGCTTGTCACCGGCGTTGTCGGCGTCCACGTAGCCGACCAGCTCCAGTGACTCAGGTCCACCGCCGAACTCCAGGGCGGTGTCGCGCGTGTTGGCGAGGTAGGCGAGGCAGCGGTCGACCTCGCGCCAGTGCTGGTCGCTCCTCACCGTGAGGCCGCTCCCCAGCTTGCTGCAGGCGAAGGCGATGTCCGGCCTCGTCGTCGTCGCCGCGAACTGCAGCGAGCCGACCTTCTGCCGGTACTCCTCCTCCTGTCGCTCCTGCGCCTCCTCGTCGTCGAAGGTGAGCTCGGCGTAGGCGTCGACCGAGACTGGCGTCTTCGGAGTCCGTCCGCCCTGCTCCTCGTCGATGAAGCGCCTACGCAGCTTGTCGGCGTAGCCCTGTTGGTGCAGCCACAGCTTCCCCGCCGACCTGTCGCGCACGATCTCCAGCCTGAGGTACTTCTGCACCGGCGAGATCTCGCGCAGCTCAAAGGCGGCCTCCAGCAGCTCCTTCAGCTCCTTCAGCATCGCGGGGCTACTGCTGGCGGCAAGCAAGTCGTCGACGTAGACCAGCACCCAGCAAGTCGCTCCGTCGGCGCCGACCTTGAAGTAAAGGGCCTCGTCGACCTGGCTCTTCTTCCACCCAGCGTCGACCAGCACGTCGTTGAGCGCCAAGTACCACAACAGCGGTGACTGCTTCAGCCCGTACAGGCTCTTCAGCAGCTTGCACACCTGGCCGGTTCCGTCGTTGAAGTAGTCCGGCTGCGACATGTACAACACCCGGTCGAGCTTGCTCTGCAGGAAGGCGTTCTTCATGTCGAGCTGCATCAGGTTCAGGTTGAGGACGGCGACGATGCTGAGGAAGATCCGCAGCGTGACGTAGCTGCCCACCGGCGCAAACGTCTCGTCGTAGTCGGCGCCGTACACCTGCGTGAAGCCCTTCACGACCAGCCTCGCCTTCTCCCGCTCGACGGTGTCGTCGATGTTGTACTTCGTCGTCAGCACCCACCGGTTCTTCATGACATTCACTCCCGGCGGGCGTTCGACCAGCTCCCACGTGCCCATGGCGAGGAGACTACGGATCTCTTCCTCCATGGCGGCCTTCACCGCCGGACCCTTCCAGCTCGCTAGCGCCTCCTTCACCGTCATCGTCGAGATGTCCCAGCGGTGCTCGGGGTCGGCCAGCATGTCGGGGTCGAGCTCCGGAAACTCCTCGTCCTCGTCGGCGTCGTCGTACAGGATGTCGTCGTCGTCCTCCACGTCGTACACCGTGGTGAAGGCAGCTGGGACGAAGAAGTCGGGAGGCCTCCGAAGTCGACCTGACTTCCGGGGCTCAGGCGGGTCGACCCTGGCCTGGTCGACCAGTTCCTCGTCGCCCAACTGCTCCCCTTCATCTTCACCGCCGTCCTCGTTGTCCTGCTGCACTTCGGTCGGCGTCCCGACCGACTTCTCCCCTGCGGTCAGCTCCCCTGCCGACTGCCAGGTCGCCGACTGCTCCTTGGTCGGCCTCGCTGCTGCCTGCTCCCCTGTGGGCTTCACCCAAGTCGGCTGCACCTCCTCGATCTGCTCCCCCCCTATCCAGGTCGACTGGCCTCCCAGGTCGGCCAGCTGCTCGTCGACTTGCTGCTCGTCCCGTCGGCCACCGGCGATGCCCTTGGTCGGCGCCACAGGCGACGTCCCACTGCTCCCCTCATCGCCGGAGGCCGACGGCGGAGTCAGCCCACGCAGGGCGACGAGGGGAGGGGCAGGGGGGGTAGAGGAAGGGTGGACGACCTCGGCGTCGTCCTCAGCAAGCTCACCGACCTCAGCGAGCAGAGGGAGCGTTGCCGTCGAGGTATCCGTCGGCGTGGCCATCAGTGTCCGCCCTGACACGGGGCCATGCGCCGACCTCCACTCCTCCAGCGACAGGTCCTCGTAGAACACCACGTCCGACGTGGTGACCACCCGGTTGTCGGCGATGTCGAGGAGCTCCCAGCCCTTGCTCGCCTCCGACACGCCGAGATGAAGGCCCCACTTGGCCTTCGGCTTCAGCTTGCCACCCCGCTGCTGCTCGGGGACGAGGAACTGCGCCATGCAGCCCCACACGCGCGCCAGCGACAAGTCGGGCTTCGTCCCGGTCAGCAGCTGGTATGGCGTCGTCCCCGGCGTCGCCGACCGCTCGAGGCAGTTGCGGATCCAGACGGCCTGCCGCAGAGCGAGGTGCCACCAGTGGTGCTGCACGCCCATGTGCAGCAGCATCGTCCTCACCGACTCCACCACCGTCCGCATCTCCCGCTCCGCCATGCCGTTCTGCTGCGGGGTGTACGGGCAGGTCAAGTCGTGGACGATCCCCTTTCCGTCCACGAAGTCGGTGAACGTCTTCCCGAGGAACTCCCCGCCTCGGTCCGAGCGCAGCATCAGCACCGACTTCTTCGTCTGCCGCTCCACCAGCACCAGCCACTTCTGGAACTCCAGCAGCACATCCGACTTCTTGGCGACCGGCCTCACCCACACGTAGCGGGACTGACGGTCCTTCAGCAGCAAGAAGTAGAGGCTGCCATCCTTGGCAGCCACCCGGAATGGCCCGCACAAGTCGATGTGGACGACGGCTAGCACGTCGGCGGCGTCGGAGCCTTGGTCGGGGAAGGTGTGCCTCGCCAGCTTCCCGCCGACGCACGAGACACACGGTGGGTCGGCGCCCGTCGCCGACTTGAGGTCCAGCCCAATGGCGACCTCGTTCTTCGCCGAGCTCCTGATGGTGTCCATGCCGACGTATGCAAGCCGAGCATGCATCCTGTCCGGCGTCGACTTCGTCTTGGAGACGATCGCCCGCAGGGCCACAACCTCCGGCGTGGGCGACGTCGACCTCGGTGAGCAGGGACGCAGGTCGGTGCAGAGGACTCGCCCGGAGTACGTCGCCCGACCAAGCACTTCTCCTGCTGCCGAGACAAGCAGCATCCCGTCGCCGTCCTCTTGAAACTTCACGCCATGCTCCTTCAGCTGACAAGACTACAACAGGTTTGCCCGCACACCCGGGACGTACAGCACGTCGGGGATGAGAACCTGCTTCCCGGCCTCGCCTTGCAACGCAACCGTGCCCCGGCCCTGGACGTCTTGCAGCGCCCCATTGAAGCCACGCACGTGCTTCAAGTCGCCGCTCGGCCCCATGTCGACGAAGACCTCCTTCGTCCCCATCAGGTGGTGGGAGCAGCCGCTGTCCAGTAGGACCACCGCCGGGTTCGCCTGCACTGCTGCTGCCATCGCCTGAAAGTCCTCACCGGCCTCCGGCGCCAGTGAGACGGTCGGCTCCACAACGCCGACCAGGGAGCACGACGCCGACTTGTCGCCGCTCCCCTTGCCGCCAGCAGAGGAGTCGGCGTCCTTTGCCGAGGTCGACGACTTGGTCGACTGCTTCTCCTTGCGCGATTGACTTCCTCCTCGACGAGGTCGACGACTGCCAGACCTCCCGCGGCCTCCCTTGTCGTCGTCGTCCGAGTCACTGCGGTCGGGGCACTCGAAGGAGAGGTGGTCGGGGTCGCCGCACAGCCAGCACTCCCGGCGTCGACTTCCTCCTCCCCGGCCACTGTCCTTGGTCGACTTCTTCTTGTCGACCTCCTTGGCCGACTTCGAGCCACCGCTACCACTGCCACCGGACTGTCCGCGCTGCCCCGGTCGACCACCTTGCTTCGCCGGGGCGACGAAGTTCGCCTGCGCCAGCAGCTCCTGGGACCGCTCTGCCTCCTGCATCGCCTCGTCTTGCAGGATGTACGAGGTTAGATTGTCCTCGTTGAGCGTCGCCCTCGTGCTCGGCGCCATGGACAACCGCTTCAACAGGTTGTAGCTGCTCCGGAGTCCCTGCATGACATGGGTGATGTACGACGCCGTCGAATACTCCGCACCGGCCATTCTGATGGTGGCGAGAATTCGCCGGGCCCGGTTGCAGTAGTCGGTCGCCGTCTCCTCGTCGCCCATGCGCAGGTGTGTCAGCTGCCCTTCCAGCTGGGCGATAAACAGGTCGTCGGTGACCTGGTAGGTCGACTCAATGAAGTGCCATGCCTGGTGGCCGGCGTCGAGGTACTCCCGGCACCACTTCAAGGCGATTTGCACGCCCAGTGAGCAGCACCGTGAGATGACCGTGAAGGTCAACAGCTGCACAGCGCGGAACTCAGCTCGCAAGTCGGGGTCGCTCGGCGTCGCCACGGTACCTCGAGCGAAGCTGATCAGCCCGGCCATCTCCAGCTGGGGCTCGATGGCCTCCTTCCAGGTGAGTATGTCGGGTCGACCAACCAGCGGGGGAGTCACCGAGATCCTATCCGGCGTGAACTTGAAGTAGCCGTAGCTCGGCGCAATTCCGCCCGCCGTCACCTGGGACGCCGACATCGGCGTCAACCTGCTTCGTCGACCTCCGACGTCACCCTGCGAGGTGCCCGCAGCCGACGTCGACCGAACCCCTCGCCCTTGAACGCCGCCGACTTCGTCGGCGTGAATCACACCACGCTGCCTCGACGTGCCTCCCGCACTGCTGCCGACTTGGTCGCCTCCGGCGTTGACGCCCACGTCGACGCCGCCCTCGGTGTTCACCGGTCGAGGAGAAGCAGGCCGAGAAGGGTGCTCCGTCGCCCACAAGGAACGGATGCCAGCCTCAACGACCGCCCACGGCAGGTCGCCATACTCGTTGGCCTCGTGCTTCCTCCTCGCGTTTTCCAGCCGTGCCTCCAGGGTGTCCACCACCCCCGTGTCACCTATGGCGCCTACCATGGCGACTACCGCACAGCTGCCGGCCTACGAACAACTTAGGTAAGGTGCAACTAAGTCGACTAGACTGAAAGGTAAGTCGTTGTGCCGTCCACGCTCACCGCACCATGCGGAGATAACTCTAGTAAAGGGAGCTAGACTACGGGCTAGGCACGGGTGCTCGTGTGATCTCTGCGTTCGTTGGTCCTTAGTCGTTTTCCTAGTGCACACACTGCTTGCTAGTTCACAAGGCAATTTGGCAAGAGTTTCACTAGAGAAAGTTGACAACAATGATACAATGAAGTTGGCTAGGCAAGACTACATCAGAGCTAGGATGCAAGCAGGTCGACTGCCAGCGCAGCACGGTCGACCGCGTGCCAGCACGACTTGGTCGACCAGACTCCAGCAGTGCAGAGACGCGGCTTGCCAACGCTGCAGGTCGACGGCGTGACAACCGTGCAAGTCGACGGCGTGCCAGCGTTGCTCCCGCAGTCCAGCATCGCACCCGCTTCGCAGGTGCTCGTAGGTGATTGGCGCGCACTGCTTCGTCACCTGCACAGCGCACACACCACATCAACTTCGTGCTGACGACTGCTTCTGATGCACCACGTCGACCTCGGGATACCATCACCGAGGTCGTTCTCGCCAAAACCACCTGGGCGACCATCGCAAGCCTTCGCAGCACCTCGTCACCCAGGTAACCTGGTCGACCTTGCAACCAGGTCGACCAGAGGCTCCAGTGCGTGCCCGTCGACCACCCAGGTCGACGACCACTTCCGGTCGACCTCCCAAGGTCGACCACTGCCTCTGGTACGTGCCGGTCGACCTCCCAAGTCGACGGACACCTCCAGTCGACCTCCCCAGGTCGACCACTAACCCCTGGTCGACCAGCTCCAAGTCGACGTCACTCCTGGTCGACCAGAAGGCCTGGTCGACGTCCCTGGTCGACCAGAAGGGCTGGTCGACTTCCCAGGTCGACCAGGAGGTCTGGTCGACGTCCCAGGTCGACCAGAAGGGCTGGTCGACTTCCCAGGTCGACCAGCCGAAGTTGGCGCCCTCCTGAAGTCGGCGCCCATGCAGTGGCTCCCCGTGCAGGTCGACCAACCTCGTCGACCAACTCGCCCACTGCTGCAGGTCGGCTGCACCCTACACCCGACCATGAAGTCGGCTCCGCCCAAGCGAGGACGGGGCCAACACCCAACTCCCGTTGACATGAGTGGTACTAAGAGTAAGTGCGTTACTTAGCTATATGAGTGGTACTAAGAGTAAGTGCATTACTTAGCAATATGATTGGTTATAAGAGTAAGTGCAATACTATGAGTGGTACTAAGAGTAAGTGCATTACTTAGCGATATGAGTGGTACTAAGAGTAAGCGCATCAATTAGCGATATGAGTGGTACTAAGAGTAAGTGCATTACTTAGTGATATGAGTGGCACTTAGTAAGTGCGTTACTTAGCGATATGAGTGGTACTAAGAGTAAGTGCATTACTTAGCCATATGAGTGGTACTAAGAGAAAGTGCATTACTAAGCGATTGAGTGGTACTAATAGTAAGTGCGTTACTTAGCGATATGAGTGGTACTAAGGGTAAATGCATCACTAAGCGATATGACTGGTACTAAGAATAAGTGCATTACTTAGTGATATGAGTACTACTAAGAGTAAGTGCGATACTTAGCGAAATGAGTGGTAATAAAAGTAAGTTCGTTACTTAGTAATATGAGTGGTACTAATAGTAAGTGCGTTACTTAGCGATATGAGTGGTATTAAGAGTAAATGTGTTACTTAGCGATATGAGTGGTACCAAGAGTAAGTGCGTTACTTAGCAGTATGAGTGGTACGAAGAATAAGTGCGATAATTATTGATATGAGTGGTACCAAGAGTAAATGCCTTACTTTGCGATATGAGTGGTATTAAGAGGAAGTGCGTTAGTTAGCGATATGAGTAGTGCTAAGAGTAAGTGCCTTAATTAGCGATATGAGTGGTACTAAGAGTAAGCGCGTTACAAAGCGATATGAATGGTACTAAGAGTAAGTGCATTACTTAGCAATATGAATGGTACTAAGAGTAAGTGCATTACTTAGCGATATAAGTGGTACTAATAGTGAGTGCGTTACTTAGCAATATGACTGGTACTAAGAGTAGGTGCATTACTTAAAGATATGAGTGGTACTAAGAGTAAGTGCATTGCAAGGCGATATGAGTGGTACTAATAGTAAGTGCGTTACTTAGCGATATGATTGGTACTAAGAGTAAGCACATTACTTAGCGATATTAGTTGTACTAAAAGTAAGTGCATTACTTAGCGATATGAGTGGTACTAAGAGTAAGTGCACTACTTAGCGATATGAGTGGTACTAAGAGTAAGTGCATTACAAAGCGATATGAGTGGTACTAAGAGTAAGTGTGTTACTTAGCGATATGAATGGTTCTAAGAGTTTCTGCGTTACTTAGCAATATGAGTGGTACTAAGAGTAAGTGCGTTACTTAGCGATATGAGTGGTACTAAGAGTATGTGCATTACTTAGCGATATGAGTGGTACTAAGGGTAAGTGCATTACTTAGCGATATGAGTGGTACTAAGAGTAAGAGCATTACAAAGCGATATGAGTGGTACTAATAGTATGTACGTTACTTTGCGATATGATTGGTACTAAGAGTAAGCGCATTACTTAGCGATATGAGTGGTACTAAAAGTAAGTGCATTACTTAGCGATATGAGTGGTACTAAGAGCAAGTGCATTATTTAGCGATATGAGTGGTACTAAGATTAAGTGCGTTACTTAGCGATATGAGTGGTACTAAGAGTAAGTGCATTACTTAGCGATATAAGTGGTACTAATAGTGACTGTGTTACTTAGCAATATGACTGGTACTAAGAGTAGGTGCATTACTTAAAGATATGAGTGGTACTAAGAGTAAGTGCATTGCAAGGCGATATGAGTGGTACTAATAGTAAGTGCGTTACTTAGCGATATGATTGGTACTAAGAGTAAGCACACTAGTTTGGCGATATTAGTTGTACTAAAAGTAAGTGCATTACTTAGCGATATGAGTGGTACTAAGAGTAAGTGCATTACAAAGCGATATGAGTGGTACTAATAGTAAGTGCGTTACTTAGCGATATGAATGGTACTAAGAGTAAGTGCGTTACTTAGTGTTAAATTGTAATGTGTTATATGTTGGTAGGCTGTAGTGGGGTAGCTGATATGGGGTACAACCCCAACTAGGGTTTCCTATTTGTACCCTTGCTTCTTTCAATCCATCATTCTTGCCTAGTTCTCTTAACATGGTATTCAGAGCAGGAGGTCCCTAGGACCTATCGACCGTTTCTTTTAAGGGCCCACCACCGCTCGCATGCGGTTACCACGCTACCCCGTGCCCTAGCCTCGTAGCGCCCTCGTGCGTCCTCGTTAGCGCCCTCGCGCGCCCTCGTTAGCGCCCTCGCGCGCCCTCGTTAGCGCCCTCGCGCGCCCCTCGTTAGCGCCCTCGCGCGCCCTCACTAGCGCCCTCGAAGCGCCCCTCGTTAGCGCCCTCGCGCGCCCCTCGCAGCGTCGCCCGCCCGCCCGCTGCCCGCTTCGCAGCGTCGCCCGCTCGCTCGCTGCCCGCTCGCAGCGTCGCCCTCCCGCCTCGCTGCCCGCTTGCAGCGTCGCCCGCCCGCCCGCTGCCCGCTTGCAGCGTCGCCCGCCCGCCCGCTGCCCGCTTCGCAGCCGCCCGCCGCGCTGCCCGCTCGCCGCGTCGCCCGCCCGCCCCGCTGCCCACTTTGCAGCCCGCCCGCCGCACTTCCTGCCTGTGCACCGCCGCTTGCTCCTGCTGTGGCTGCTAGCTTCGCTCTAGCGCGTCCCCTCTGCTGCTGCCGCTGCTCTGCTGTGCCTTCACGCCTGAGCCATGGCCTCTATTCGCGTTCTTTCCTTCGATGCTGAGGGCCGTCCCGTGCAGTTCACTTCCTGGCTCGACGACCTGCAGTTGTATCTTATGAGCAATAGCACGGACCACATCTCCCTCTATGACTACGCGTCTGGTGCTGCCGCTGCTCCTGCTGCCACAGCCGAGCTTAGTGTACGTTCACAGTGGCAGACTCGTGACGCTGCAGCTCGCCTGGCTATTCGCAGTCACCTGCCGTTAGCTGAGCTAGAGCACTTTGGCGACTGCAAAACCGCTAAAGCCCTATACGACGCTGTCGTTGCTCGCTACTCCTCACCTGCCACAGCCGAGCTTAGCCGTCTCATGCTGCCTTACCTGTTCCCTGACCTGTCCACCTTTGCTACAGTCGCCGATCTTATCACCCACCTTCGCACTAGTGATGCTCGCCTGCGTGCCGCCCTTCCCACCGAGTTCTGCGCTAAGAACCCCCCTCCCCTGTACTGGGCACTCCACTTCATAGTCACCCGTCTCCCTGACACCCTCAGCTCAGTGCGCGACTATTTCCTTGCTCGCTGTCCCACTGAGCTCACTGTCGCCCTCCTAGAGGAGAAGCTGCTAGCAGCCGAGAAGAGCATTGTAGCTGTAGGTGCTGCTCGCGGCGCTCCTCGCACCCCCATCTTTGAGGGGTGTTCTCCCTCTCCCCTCGCTCCCTCCTACGCTACTGCTGCTGCTGTTGACTTCCTTGGTGCTGAGTCTGCTGGCGCTGCTTCTGCTCCTGGTGGGAGGCGCCGCACCGGCAAGGGCAAGGGGGGCAAGGGTGGCGGGGGTGGCGCTGGGGGGGGAGGGGGTGGGGGAGGTGGGGGGGGAGGCGGTGCTGGAGGGAGCGGTGGCGGGAGTGCCGGTGGGAGTGGGGCCGGCGGCGGAGGCGGGGGCGGCGGCGGGAGCAGTGGCGGTGGTGGCAGCGGCGGCAGTGGCGGCGGTGGCGGTAGTGGCGGTGGCGGTGGCGGTGGTGGCGGTCGGAGCGGAGGTAGTGGCGGCGGTGGAGGTCGGAGTGGAGGCACCGGCTCGGGCCAGAGCTCCCAGCAGCAGCAGCGTCCCCAGTCGACCCAGCAGCTTCGTGAGTGGCTTGCTCAGCGTGGGACGTCGGGGGGCAGTGGCCGCTGTTCCTATGTCATTCGCACAGGTGATCGCAAGGGGCAGACGTGTGGAAAGTTCCACACTCAGTACCGCTGCTTCTTCCGCCTTGACGACGCTTGGCGTGAGGAGATGGGCGAGGATGTTGAGCGCCCTCGCTGGGCTGAGCTGATGAGGGCTGGTGTTGATATCTTTGCTCTTGACTATGATGCTATTATTGCTGCCATGTATGCATTGACTGTTAGTGCCGAGGGAGACTGTTACTTGTGTGTGCCGCCTGACCCAGGTATAGGGCCCGCTGCCCTAGGTACTAGTGAGTCTGCTCTCTCTGGTATGGTGCCCCCTGTACCTGCTCCCTCCAGCACTGTCCCTGCTGCTTGCGAGTCTGCTCTCTCAGGTACAGCACCCACAGAGACTGCTCTCTCAGGTACTGCACCGGCTGAGACCTGTCACACCTTCACCCTTGACTCAGGTGCTTCCCGCTGCTTCTTTCGAGACAGTACTGAGCTCACACCGCTTCCTGCACCGGTCCCAGTCTCCTTGGCTGACCCCTCTGGGGGCCCAGTCCTTGCCCAGTCCACCACTGTGCTCCCTTGTCCGGCGGTTCCGTCTGGCTCGTTGACGGGTTTCCACCTCCCCTCGTTCTCGACGAACCTGGTGAGCAACGCTGTCATCCAGGATCAGTGGGTTGACACCTTTACCCCTGGAGGACAGCGTGTGGCGATCTGCACGTGCTCCAGGACCGGCCATCACCTGGCTACGTTTACTCGTCGGCCGGGGTCGAGTCTCTACACACTGACCACTGCGTCTCCTCAGGTCGCTGCTGTTGGTCAGGTGTCCGCGTCAGGTCTGGTGGCCCACGCCTGTGAGTGTCGTTCCCTGTCGCACCAGACTCTTCTCTGGCACCACCGCCTGGGTCACCCCTCCTTGCCACGCCTCCGTGGCATGCACCGTCGCCGCCTTGTGTCTGGTCTTCCCAGGTCCCTCCCTCCTCTCCCTTCCTCGCCTGCGCCGCCTTGCCTTCCTTGTGTCGAGGGGCGGCAGCGCGCCGCTCCTCACTCCTCCTCGTTCCCCCCGACAGGGGCTCCTCTGCAGACCCTCCACCTGGACGTGTGGGGCCCAGCCCGCGTTCGTGGCCAGGGCGGTGAGCGGTACTTTTTGCTGGTTGTCGACGACTACTCGCGTTACACCACGGTCTTCCCCTTGCGCACCAAGGGTGAGGTCCCTGCTGTTCTGATCCCTTGGATCCGCACAGTTCGTCTCCAGCTCCGCCGCCGTTTCCGGACGGATCTTCCTGTCCTGCGTCTGCACTCTGACAGATGTGGTGAGTTTTCCTCCGATCTCCTGAGGACCTTCTGTCAGGCAGAGGGCATCGAGCAGACCTTCACGCTTCCGGACTCCCCACAGCAGAATGGGGTTGCTGAGCGCCGCATTGGCCTGGTCATGGAGATCGCTCGTACCTCCTTGGTCCACGCGGCGGCTCCCCATTTTCTGTGGCCGTTTGCTGTCCGGTACGCCGCGCATCAGCTCAACCTCTGGCCCCGTGTCTCCTTGCCGGAGACCTCGCCCACACTGCGTTGGACGGGGGAGGTTGGCGATGCGTCGCGCTTCCGGGTGTGGGGTGCTCGTGCCCTTGTCCGCGATACGTCCGCGGACAAGCTCTCCTCCCGCACGCTTCCCTGTGTCTTCCTTGGCTTTGTCCCTGACGCGCCGGGCTGGCAGTTTTACCACCCCACCTCGCGCCGGGTCTTCGCCTCTCAGGACGTCACCTTTGACGAGTCGGTCCCTTTTTACCGTCTCTTCCCCTACCGTACTGCCCCCCTCCCTCCCCCGCCGCTTTTCCTTGCTCCTGGTCCCCCTCCGGTAGACCCCCTTCCCCCTCAGGGTCCTGCTCCTTCAGGTGTCTCTCAGGTAGACCCTCCTCCCGTCGCTGAGCCTGTCGAGGTCACAGGTGACTCAGGTGCTGCTGCAGGTGGTGCTGCTGGGAGTGCTGAGCCTGCGGGTGCTGGGCCTGGGGGTGCTGGGACTACGGGTGCTGGAGCTGAGGGTACTGTGCCTGAGAGTTCGGCGCCTGGGGGTGCTGAGCCTGGGGGTGCTGCGACTGGGGGTGCTGAGCCGGCGTGTGCGGAGTCTGGGGGTGCTGAGTCTGGGGGTGCTGCGCCTGCGGGTACTGAGCCTGGGGGTGCTGCTACTGAGCCTACGGAGCCTCGGGTTACTGTGTCTGGGGGTGCTCCGGTTCGGGGTGCTGAGCAGTCTCTCACACCACAGCAGCTTCGTGACTGGTACGTCCGGCGCTTTCGCCGTCCTAGTGGCTCGGCTGGAGCTGGGGGTACTGGAGCTGCCGGGACTGGTTGTTCTGGGAGCACTACGACTGGAGCTGCTGGAGCTGGGGACTCTGGAGCTGGCGGCGCTAGCGGAGTTGTAGCTGCGGACCCTGGGGGTGGTGCTGCTGCTGGTGCTGCGGACCCACCTGGTGGAGCTGCTGCTGGAGCTGAGGACCCGAGCGGTGGCGCTGCTGCTGGTGCTGGGGACCCGGACGCTGGAGTCTCTTCTGCTTCTGGAGACGCTGCGCGGCCGCGGCCGTACTTCGTACCGCTCCTTCAGCAGGTTCTTGGGCAGGCTCCTCCTCCTTGTCCTCCTCCCTCCGTAGAGTGTCCTCCGACTGTCCAGCCGCAGTCACAGTTACCGCCTGCCTCGCCTCTCCCTGCTCCCTCTCCTTACACTGGTCCCACAGGAGGTCTTACAGAGCGTCGTGAGCCTGAGTCTCGTCCTGCGTCGCCTGTCCGTACTGCTCGCACTAGTCGTCGTGTCCGTCGTGAGCGTCCTCCTCCTGTCCCCGGCACTCACTACATGACTCTGCGTCCCTCTACTGCTCCTCAGCGTGTCCCTCTACCGTCTCCTCCTGCGTCCTCTTTACCTGACGTTCCGGACCCTGCGTCTGACCGGTATCGTGCTGAGCACCCTACTGTTGTCACTGACCCTACATTTGAGTCCTCGGCTGCGTCTGCTCTGGTCGCTGAGTTGGTTGACTTTGCTGCTGCCTGTCGTCTAGACTACGCTGCTAGCCTGGTTGCTGCGTCTGAGTCTGCGTCTGTCTGTCCTCCGTCCGTCGGGGGTGAGTGTGCTCTTGGCACGGACGTCCTTGAGGACAGGCAGGAGGACTTTGACTCTCTCGCGGCTGCTGTACCTCATCTCGTGGCCTGGTTGCTTGCCCCTGAGGGAGACCCGGATGCACTAGACATCCCCACTCCGCGCACTTACGCAGAGGCGATCTCGGGTCCCTACTCCTCTCAGTGGCAGACAGCCATGGACGCAGAGATGGCATCCTGGAAGTCCACAGGCACCTACGTCGACGACGTTCCCCCTCCTGGGGCGAACATCGTCGATGGCATGTGGATTTTTAGGGTGAAGCGGCCGCCAGGTTCTCCGCCTGTCTTCAAGGCTCGTTACGTTGCTAGAGGCTTCAGTCAGCGTCAGGGGGTTGACTTCTTCCAGACCTTCTCCCCCACCCCGAAGATGACCACTCTTCGGGTTCTGCTGCACGTTGCTGCTCAGCGTGACTACAAGCTTCACTCTCTTGACTTCAGCACAGCGTTCCTACAGGGCAGCCTGCACGAGGAGATCTGGCTGCGCCGTCCACCTGGCTTTACTGGGTCGTTTCCTCCTGGTACCCAGTGGAGCCTCCGCCGGCCAGTCTACGGTCTCCGCCAGGCGCCACGTGAGTGGCACGACACACTGAGGACTACACTTGCGGCTCTTGGGTTCGCGCCGTCTACTGCTGACCCGTCGCTGTTTCTGCGCACAGACACGTCGCTGCCGCCGTTCTACATTCTCGTGTACGTCGACGACTTGGTCTTTGCTACTGCTGACACTGAGGCACTCGCTCGTGTGAAGTCGGAGCTGCAGAAGAGACACACCTGCACTGACCTGGGTGAACTGCGTAGCTACCTTGGCTTGCAGATCACCCGGGACAGAGCTCGCCGCACCATCACCCTGACTAAGTCACACATGGTGCAGCAGGTCCTTCAGCGCTTCGGCTTCCAGTTCTCCTCACCACAGGCCACACCTCTGGCTACCAGCCACTCGCTCTCAGCTCCACCTTCGGACGAGTCCGTAGAGCCGAGTGGCCCGTACCCAGAGCTTGTAGGCTGCCTCATGTACCTGATGACTTGCACACGACCTGACCTCGCGTACCCTCTTAGCATCCTTGCTCGTTACGTTGCGCCTGGGAGACACAGGAGAGAGCACTGGGAGGCTGCTAAGAGGGTGCTGCGTTACTTGTGCAGTACATCAGGCATGGGGCTGGTGCTTGGAGGACACGACAGAGTTGTTCTCACTGGTCACTCGGACGCTTCTTGGGTGGACGACTTGGCTACGCAGCGGTCGTCGCAGGGTTACACCTTCAGCCTTGGCTCTGGTTCTGTCTCGTGGCGGTCCACCCGTTCTTCTTCTGTTCTCAGCTCTAGTTGTGAGGCTGAGATCTACGCCACGGCCATGGCTGCACAGGAGTTACGCTGGCTCACCTACCTGCTGACTGACTTGGGAGAGCGGCCTAGTTCTCCTCCAGTTCTGTACGGCGACAACAAGGCGGCCCTTGCCTTGTGTCAGGAGCACAGACTGGAGCACAGGACGAAGCACATTGCTCTTCGCTACTTTCTTGCTCGAGAGCTGCAGCAGCGAGGTCAGCTTCGGCTTGTGTACGTGGACTCGAAGGCCAACACTGCTGATATCTTCACCAAGGCGCTCCCGCCTAGTGATCATCAGCGGCACTGTACTTCTTTAGGCCTTGTGTCCACGTTTCCTCACTTGCTCACTGCTTGACATTCTTTGTACTGTACTTTATATATATCTTGTTGCTTGTCTTGTACTATATCTAGCACTGCATGTGAACTGGCCTTGTGGCCTTTGCTTGTGCTCGGAGTGTGGTGACTTTGTGATCCACCCTGGGCTTGCGTTGCTTTGCTGGACTGGTCTTGTGACCCTTTGTTCTCCCCCACTTTGCCTATGGGGGTGTGTTAAATTGTAATGTGTTATATGTTGGTAGGCTGTAGTGGGGTAGCTGATATGGGGTACAACCCCAACTAGGGTTTCCTATTTGTACCCTTGCTTCTTTCAATCCATCATTCTGCCTAGTTCTCTTAACACTTAGCAATATGAGTGGTACTAAGAGTAAGTGCGTTACTTAGCGATATGAGTGGTACTAAGAGTATGTGCATTACTTAGCGATATGAGTGGTACTAAGGGTAAGTGCATTACTTAGCGAAATGAGTGGTACTAAGAGTAAGAGCATTACAAAGCGATATGAGTGGTACTAAGAGTAAGTGCGTTACTTAGAGATATGAGTGGTACTAAGCTTAAGTGCATTACTTAGCAATATGAATGGTACTAAGAGTAAGTGCATTACTTTGCGATATGAGTGGTACTAAGAGTAAGTGCGTTTCTTAGCGATATGAGTGGTACTAAGGGTAAGTGCATTACTTAGCGATATGAGTGGTACAAGAGTAAGTGCAATACAAAGCGATATGAGTGGTACTAAGAGTAAGTGCGTTATTTAGCGATATGAGTAGTACTAAGAGTAAGTGCATTACTTAGGGATGTGAGTGGTACTAATAAAAATTGCATTACTTAGCGATATAAGTGGTACTAATAGTAAGCGCGTTACAAAGCGATATGAGTGGTACTAAGAGTAAGTGCATTACTTAGCGATATGAGTGGTACTAAGAGTAAGCGCGTTACAAAGCGATATGAGTGGTACTAAGAGTATTTCCATTACTTAGCGATATGAGTGATACTAAGAGTAAATGCGGTACTTAGCGTTATGAGTGGTACTAAGCTTAAGTGCATTACTTAGCAATATGAATGGTACTAAGAGTAAGTGCTTTTCTTAGCGATAGAGTGGTACTAAGAGTAAGTGCATTACTTTGCGATATGAGTGGTACTAAGAGTAAGTGCATTACAAAGTGATATGAGTGATACTAAGAGTAAGTGCGTTACTTAGCAATATGAGTGGTACTAAGAATAAGTGCGCTACTTAGCGATATGAGTGGTACTAAGAGTATGTGCACTACTTAGTGATATGAGTGGTACTAAGGGTAAGTGCATTACTTAGCGATATGAGTGGTACTAAGAGTAAGACCATTACAAAGCGATATGACTGGTACTAAGAGTAAGTGCATTACTTTGCGATATGAGTGGTACTAAGTGTAAGCGCATTACTTGGAGATATAAGTGATACTAAGAGTAAGTGCATTACTTAGGGATATGAGTGGTACTAAGAGTAAGTGTGTTTCTTAGCGATATGAGTGGTACTAAGAGTAAGTGCGTTATTTAGCGACATAAGTGGTACTAAAAGTAAGTGTTTTACAAAGCGATATGAATGGTACTAATAGTGAATGCATTACTTAGCGATATGAGTGGTACTAAGAGTAAGTGCATTACTTAGCGATATAAGTGGTACTAATAGTAAGCGCGTTACAAAGCGATATGGTTGGTACTAAGAGTAAGTGCATTACTTAGCGATATAAGGGTACTAAGAGTAAGCGGATTACTTAGCGATACAGGTGGTACTAAGAGTAAGCGCGTTACAAAGCGATATGAGTGGTACTAAGAGTAAGTGCATTACTTAGCGATATGAGTGGTACTAAGAGTAAATGCATTACTTAGCGATATGAGTGGTACTAAGAGTAAGTGCGTTACTTAGCGTTATGAGTGGTACTAAGAGTAAGTGCATTACTTAGCAATATGAATGGTACTAAGAGTAAGTGCGTTACTTAGCGATATGAGTGGTACTAAAAGTAAGTGCGTTACTTACCCATATGAATGGTACCAAGAGTAAGTGTATTAGTTAGAAATATGAGTGGTACTAAAATTAGGTGCGTTACCTAGCGAGATGAGTGGTACTAAGAGTAAGTGCGTTACTAAGCGATATGAGTGGTACTAAGAGTAAGTCCATTGTCAACGGGAGTGTTGTGTGGCCCCGTCCTCGCTTGGGCGGAGCAGACCCCGTGGTCGGTTGTGCGGGGGGATGCAGCCGACCTGCAGCAGTGGGCGTGGGGGGCCACTGCAAGGGCGTTGAGTTGAGGGGCGCCTGGCTGGAGGGCGCCGAGCAGGTGGACGCCGTCCTTGGCGTCTGGGCGGCGTCTTGGGCGTCTGCTCGGCGTCCTGGGCGCCTGGACGCCGTCCTGGGCGTCTGCTCGGCGTCCTGGGCGCCTGGACGCCGTCCTGGGCGTCTGCTCGGCGTCCTGGGCGCCTGGACGCCGTGCTAGGCGTCTGCTCGGCGTCCTGGGCGCCTGGACGCCAACTGGAGCTGCTTCTCGGCGTCCTGGGAGGTGGGACGCCGACCTGGGGGTCTGCTCGGCGTCCCAGGCGTCTGGACGTCGACTTGGGCGCCTGGACGGCGCCCTGGGCGAGTGGACGCCGACCGGGACGCCAGAACACCAACCTGGGGACGCCGGGCTTGGTGTAACCGGTGACCGACTGGGCTGAATGACCAGGCAAGGTTGCCTGGTCGACCGGGATATCCGGACGATGTGTGCGAAGGTCGCCGGGGGTGGTTTCTGCGAGGACGGCGTCGGGGGTGGTATCCCGAGGTCGACGTGGCTGATTGGCGCCGTCACGGGTGGGAGTGTCTGCGCTGGGGACATGACGGGGAGTTGGACGCCAACCAGCCGCGCACACCTGCGAAGCAGGTGCACCGTTGTCCTGCGGGTGCAGCGCTGTGCAGCCGACTTGCTGCAGCGCTGGCACACCGTGGACATGCAACGTTGGCGCGCCACGTCTCTGCAGCGCTGGAGCGGTGCGAGCATTGCTGCGCTGGAACGCGGTCGACCGTGCTGCGCTGGAAGTCGACCAGTAGCCTAGCTAGCTCTGATGTAGTCTGTGTTGCCAACGTTGTTGCTATCTTTCTGAACTTTCATTGTAATGTTTTCCTAGTGGAACTCTTGCCAATTCTCCCCGTGAACTTGCAAGCTGTGTGCGCACAAGGAAACGACTAAGTGAACGAACGCAGAGATCCCTCTCACACACGTGCCTTCACCGTAGTCAAGCTCCCGTTGCTAGAGTTATCTCCGCATGGTGCGGTGAGCGTGGACGACACCGCGACGTTACCTTCGGTGTAGCCGACTTTGCACTTACCTAGCTTGTTCGTAGGCCGGCGGCTGTGTTGGACGCCATGGTGGACCCCGTAGTTGAGGCGGGCGTCGTGGACACCTTGGAGGCACGGCTGGAGGATGCGAGGAGACGCCATGCGCTCGTGGTGGTCGTCGAGGCTGGCATCCGCGCTCTGTGGGCGGCGAAGCACCCTTCTTGACCAGCGTCTCCCCGACCGGTGAACAACGCAGGCGGCGTCGACGTGGGCGTCAACGCCGGTGACCAGGTCGGCAGCAGTGCGGGAGGCACGTCGAGGCAGAGAGGAGTGATACACGCCGACGAGGTCGGCGGCGTTCAGGCACGAGGAATGCAGTCGTCGGGGGCTGCAGGGGCCTCGCAGGCCTACGTCGGAGGCCGACAAAGTGGATTGGCGCCGATGTCGGCGACACACGTAACCGCGGGAGGGATTGCGCCGAGCTACGGCTACTTCAAATTTACGCCGGACAGGATCCAGGTCACCCCCCCGCTGGTCGGTCGACCGGACATTCTCACCTGGAAGGAGGCCATTGAGCCCCAGCTGGAGATGGCCGGGCTGATCGGCTTCGCCCGCGGCACCGTGGCGACGCCGGAGGAGATCTACCCCGACTTGCGTGCAGAGTTTCGCGCCGTGCAGCTGCTGACCTTCACGGTCATCTCACGGTGCTGCTCGCCAGGCGTGCAGATCGCCTTGAAGTGGTGCAGGGAGTACCTTGACGCCGGGCACCAGGCGTGGCACTTCATCGAGTCGACGTACCAGGTCACCGACGACCTGTACATCGGCCAGCTCGAGGAGCAGATGACACACCTGCGGATGGGCGAGCAGGAAACGGCGACGGAGTACTGTAACCGGGCACGGCGACTTCTCGCCACCATGAGGATGGCCGGCGTGCAGTACTCCACGGCGTCGTATGTCACGCACGTCCTAAAGGGGCTCCCGAGCAGCTACAACCTGCTGAAGCGGCTGTCGGTGGCGCCGAGCACGCGGGCAACATTCAACGAGGACTCCCTTACCTCATACTTCCTGCAGGACGAAGCGATGCAGGAGGCCGAGAAGTCCACAGAGCTCCTGCTGCAGGCGAACTACGCCGCCCCGGCGAAGCAAGGTAGCCGACCAGGGCATCGTGGCAAGCCTGGCAGCAGTGGTAGCGGAGGTGGGAAGCCGGCCAAGGACGCCGACAAGGGCAAGTCGGCGAAGGAAGGCGGTCGCGGAGGAGGAGGTCGGCGTCGGGAGTGCTGGATCTGCCGCAGCCCCGATCACCTCTCCTTTGAGTGTCCCGACCGCAGCGAATCCGACGACGACGACGACGCCAAGGGAGGTCGCGGGAGGTCGGCCAGCCGTCGTTCACGTGGAGGAAACCAACCGCGCAAGGAGAGGCAGTCGACCAAGACGTTGACCGCAGCGAAGGATGCCGACTCCTCTGCTGGCGGAACGAAAAGTGGGCGTCGTGACCTATGGTCGGCGTCGTGGAGCCGACCGTCTCACTGGCGCCGGAGGCCGGTGAGGATTTCCAGGCGTTGGCAGCAGCCGTGCAGGCGAACCCGGCGGTGGTCTTGCTGGACAGCGGCTGCTCGCACCACCTGATGGGGACGAAGGAGGTCTTCGTCGACATGCAGCCGAGCGGCGACGTGAAGCACGTGCGCGGCTTCAATGGGGCGCTGCAGGATGTTCACGGCCGTGGCACGGTTGCACTGCAAGGGGAGGCCGGGAAGCGGGTGCTCATCCCCGACGTGCTGTACGTTCCGGGCGTGCACGCAAACCTGCTGTCAGCCGGTCAGCTGAAGGAGAACGGTGTGAAGCTGCAGGACGACGGCGATGGCATGCTGCTCGTCTGAATGGTGTGTTCGTATGTTTGTTTGCTTTCGCATTTTTCGTTTGAAGCATTTGCAGGTACTCGCGCAATGTGCGCTTCGGCACAACATTGTACGCACTATGAACAGTGCAAGCAGAAAGGACGAGGTCGCAAAGGAACCCAAGATGGAAGCTTTGCGGTTCGGTTGAATTGATTGCGCAGATTCAGTTATATCCAACTCGAAATTGTACTGTTTTGTTTGGTTGACTATAGTGTAGCATGGCAAGCACAATAGGGGTACAATTAAGGTGAAGGTTGGATGTTGTTTGTCTGTATCTGCATGCTACAAGGCCAGGGGAAACCAGCAGGACCAGCATTTGGCTGGTTGGGCAAAGACGAAACAGGTTCTGTTTTTAGAACCTGAACATGGTTGTTGTTTTCCCAGGTTGGAAAAACAGAACCAGAGATTGTTTACCAACCTACCACCTACTATTTTGTCCAGCCAGGTTGGTTCTGTTGCTTGGAATTATTTGGGATCATCCTTGGTTGTTCCCAGGTTGATTGCAAAGGTCCTTGCTAGCTAGAACTATTTAGTCCTTCTCTGTTTGTACCTGGATATAGTCAAATTGATTCAAGCGGATTCCTTCCTTGCTGGAATTTCCTGTCTACGCGGTTCGACGGCGTAATGCTACCTGAGTCAACGCTAGTATGCTAGCACTCTAACGCTAGGCAAACGCTGTCCAAGCCATAACTTCGTAATGGCAGAACTTTTCGTGAGGCAACTTGGCTCATTTTAATGCTGTTGGATATAGAGGATTTTTAGCTTAATCCGATCGACGGTCTGCACGGCACGCTGCACGACGTTCAAGGTAGTCTCGATATTTTGGCTAAATCATTCTTGGTTTCTCTCTCTACAAACTCGGACCCGAAGATAGGGGCTGGTCTTGTACCAGGCACCCAAGGACCTTTGGAGGTGACCTCAAGGAGAGGTATTAAGTTTGATTAAGTCTTAATAGCTTAAGTTTATGAGGCCCTTACACCAACAATCATATTCCGAGGCCAATGTGGCTAGTGGGCGTAGTCGCTGGCTTAGGACTCTGCCAGGCGTCTGTGCTGTGCTCGTGGAGCACCAACCAGCTGTGCACACCAGCTACGAAGCTGGTGCACCGTTGTCATGTGGGTGCAATATTGTGCAGCCGACTTGCTGCAGCATTGGTGCACCGCAGACTTGCAATGTAGTGCATCCTTGCACTGCTGGAACGCGGTCGACTGTGCTGCGCTGGATGTCAACTAGCAGCTGTGCTAGCTCTGATGTAGTCTTGCATGCCAATATTGTTGCAACCATTGTTGTAAACTTTGTTGGTGTAAGGGCCTAATAAACTCAAGCTATTAGGACTTAATCAAACTTAAAACCTCTCCTCGGGGTCACCTCCAAGGGTCCCTGGGTGCCTGGTACAAGACCAGCCCCTATCCTCGGGTCCGAGTTTGTAGAGAGAGGGATCAAGAAGGACTTAGTCAAAACAGCAAGAGTACCTTGAACGTCGCGCAGCGTGCCGTGCAGACCGTCGGTCGGATTAAGCTGAGAATTTGCTATATCGAAGCTCGCTCCAAGAGCTTTAAAATGAGCCAAGTTGCCTCGCGAAAAGTTCTGCCATTACTAAGTTATGGCTCGGACAGCGTTTGCCTAGCGTTGGAGTGCTAGCATACTAGCGTTGACTCGGGTAGCATTCCGCCGTCGAATAGCGCAGAAACGAAATTCCAGCGAGGAAGGAATTCGCTTGAATCAATTTGACTATATTCAGGTACAAACAGAGAAGGACTAAATAATTCCAAGCAACAGAACCAACCTGGCTGGACAAAATAGCAGGTGGTAGGTTGGTAAACAACCTCTGGTTCTGTTTTTCCAACCTGGGAAAACAACAACCAGGTTCAGGTTCTAAAAACAGAACCTGTTTTGTCTTTGCCAAACCAGCCAAATGCTGGTTCCGCTGGTTTCCCCTGGCCTTGTAGCATGCAGATACAGACAAACAACATCCAACCTTCACCTAAATTGTACTCCTATAGTGCCTTCCCGCACTCGCTCGTGTGAAGTCGGAGCTGCAGAAGAGACACACCTGCACTGACCTGGGTGAACTGCGTAGCTACCTTGGCTTGCAGATCACCCGGGACAGAGCTCGCCGCACCATCACCCTGACTCAGTCACACATGGTGCAGCAGGTCCTTCAGCGCTTCGGCTTCCAGTTCTCCTCACCACAGGCCACACCTCTGGCTACCAGCCACTCGCTCTCAGCTCCACCTTCGGACGAGTCCGTAGAGCCGAGTGGCCCGTACCCAGAGCTTGTAGGCTGCCTCATGTACCTGATGACTTGCACACGACCTGACCTCGCGTACCCTCTTAGCATCCTTGCTCGTTACGTTGCGCCTGGGAGACACAGGAGAGAGCACTGGGAGGCTGCTAAGAGGGTGCTGCGTTACTTGTGCAGTACATCAGGCATGGGGCTGGTGCTTGGAGGACACGACAGAGTTGTTCTCACTGGTCACTCGGACGCTTCTTGGGTGGACGACTTGGCTACGCAGCGGTCGTCGCAGGGTTACACCTTCAGCCTTGGCTCTGGTTCTGTCTCGTGGCGGTCCACCCGTTCTTCTTCTGTTCTCAGCTCTAGTTGTGAGGCTGAGATCTACGCCACGGCCATGGCTGCACAGGAGTTACGCTGGCTCACCTACCTGCTGACTGACTTGGGAGAGCGGCCTAGTTCTCCTCCAGTTCTGTACGGCGACAACAAGGCGGCCCTTGCCTTGTGTCAGGAGCACAGACTGGAGCACAGGACGAAGCACATTGCTCTTCGCTACTTTCTTGCTCGAGAGCTGCAGCAGCGAGGTCAGCTTCGGCTTGTGTACGTGGACTCGAAGGCCAACACTGCTGATATCTTCACCAAGGCGCTCCCGCCTAGTGATCATCAGCGGCACTGTACTTCTTTAGGCCTTGTGTCCACGTTTCCTCACTTGCTCACTGCTTGACATTCTTTGTACTGTACTTTATATATATCTTGTTGCTTGTCTTGTACTATATCTAGCACTGCATGTGAACTGGCCTTGTGGCCTTTGCTTGTGCTCGGAGTGTGGTGACTTTGTGATCCACCCTGGGCTTGCGTTGCTTTGCTGGACTGGTCTTGTGACCCTTTGTTCTCCCCCACTTTGCCTATGGGGGTGTGTTAAATTGTAATGTGTTATATGTTGGTAGGCTGTAGTGGGGTAGCTGATATGGGGTACAACCCCAACTAGGGTTTCCTATTTGTACCCTTGCTTCTTTCAATCCATCATTCTGCCTAGTTCTCTTAACACTTAGCAATATGAGTGGTACTAAGAGTAAGTGCGTTACTTAGCGATATGAGTGGTACTAAGAGTATGTGCATTACTTAGCGATATGAGTGGTACTAAGGGTAAGTGCATTACTTAGCGAAATGAGTGGTACTAAGAGTAAGAGCATTACAAAGCGATATGAGTGGTACTAAGAGTAAGTGCGTTACTTAGAGATATGAGTGGTACTAAGCTTAAGTGCATTACTTAGCAATATGAATGGTACTAAGAGTAAGTGCATTACTTTGCGATATGAGTGGTACTAAGAGTAAGTGCGTTTCTTAGCGATATGAGTGGTACTAAGGGTAAGTGCATTACTTAGCGATATGAGTGGTACAAGAGTAAGTGCAATACAAAGCGATATGAGTGGTACTAAGAGTAAGTGCGTTATTTAGCGATATGAGTAGTACTAAGAGTAAGTGCATTACTTAGGGATGTGAGTGGTACTAATAAAAATTGCATTACTTAGCGATATAAGTGGTACTAATAGTAAGCGCGTTACAAAGCGATATGAGTGGTACTAAGAGTAAGTGCATTACTTAGCGATATGAGTGGTACTAAGAGTAAGCGCGTTACAAAGCGATATGAGTGGTACTAAGAGTATTTCCATTGCTTAGCGATATGAGTGGTACTAAGAGTAAATGCATTACTTAGCGTTATGAGTGGTACTAAGCTTAAGTGCATTACTTAGCAATATGAATGGTACTAAGAGTAAGTGCTTTTCTTAGCGATAGAGTGGTACTAAGAGTAAGTGCATTACTTTGCGATATGAGTGGTACTAAGAGTAAGTGCATTACAAAGTGATATGAGTGATACTAAGAGTAAGTGCGTTACTTAGCAATATGAGTGGTACTAAGAATAAGTGCGCTACTTAGCGATATGAGTGGTACTAAGAGTATGTGCACTACTTAGTGATATGAGTGGTACTAAGGGTAAGTGCATTACTTAGCGATATGAGTGGTACTAAGAGTAAGACCATTACAAAGCGATATGACTGGTACTAAGAGTAAGTGCATTACTTTGCGATATGAGTGGTACTAAGTGTAAGCGCATTACTTGGAGATATAAGTGATACTAAGAGTAAGTGCATTACTTAGGGATATGAGTGGTACTAAGAGTAAGTGTGTTTCTTAGCGATATGAGTGGTACTAAGAGTAAGTGCGTTATTTAGCGACATAAGTGGTACTAAAAGTAAGTGTTTTACAAAGCGATATGAATGGTACTAATAGTGAATGCATTACTTAGCGATATGAGTGGTACTAAGAGTAAGTGCATTACTTAGCGATATAAGTGGTACTAATAGTAAGCGCGTTACAAAGCGATATGGTTGGTACTAAGAGTAAGTGCATTACTTAGCGATATAAGGGTACTAAGAGTAAGCGGATTACTTAGCGATACAGGTGGTACTAAGAGTAAGCGCGTTACAAAGCGATATGAGTGGTACTAAGAGTAAGTGCATTACTTAGCGATATGAGTGGTACTAAGAGTAAATGCATTACTTAGCGATATGAGTGGTACTAAGAGTAAGTGCGTTACTTAGCGTTATGAGTGGTACTAAGAGTAAGTGCATTACTTAGCAATATGAATGGTACTAAGAGTAAGTGCGTTACTTAGCGATATGAGTGGTACTAAAAGTAAGTGCGTTACTTACCCATATGAATGGTACCAAGAGTAAGTGTATTAGTTAGAAATATGAGTGGTACTAAAATTAGGTGCGTTACCTAGCGAGATGAGTGGTACTAAGAGTAAGTGCGTTACTAAGCGATATGAGTGGTACTAAGAGTAAGTCCATTGTCAACGGGAGTGTTGTGTGGCCCCGTCCTCGCTTGGGCGGAGCAGACCCCGTGGTCGGTTGTGCGGGGGGATGCAGCCGACCTGCAGCAGTGGGCGTGGGGGGCCACTGCAAGGGCGTTGAGTTGAGGGGCGCCTGGCTGGAGGGCGCCGAGCAGGTGGACGCCGTCCTTGGCGTCTGGGCGGCGTCTTGGGCGTCTGCTCGGCGTCCTGGGCGCCTGGACGCCGTCCTGGGCGTCTGCTCGGCGTCCTGGGCGCCTGGACGCCGTCCTGGGCGTCTGCTCGGCGTCCTGGGCGCCTGGACGCCGTGCTAGGCGTCTGCTCGGCGTCCTGGGCGCCTGGACGCCAACTGGAGCTGCTTCTCGGCGTCCTGGGAGGTGGGACGCCGACCTGGGGGTCTGCTCGGCGTCCCAGGCGTCTGGACGTCGACTTGGGCGCCTGGACGGCGCCCTGGGCGAGTGGACGCCGACCGGGACGCCAGAACACCAACCTGGGGACGCCGGGCTTGGTGTAACCGGTGACCGACTGGGCTGAATGACCAGGCAAGGTTGCCTGGTCGACCGGGATATCCGGACGATGTGTGCGAAGGTCGCCGGGGGTGGTTTCTGCGAGGACGGCGTCGGGGGTGGTATCCCGAGGTCGACGTGGCTGATTGGCGCCGTCACGGGTGGGAGTGTCTGCGCTGGGGACATGACGGGGAGTTGGACGCCAACCAGCCGCGCACACCTGCGAAGCAGGTGCACCGTTGTCCTGCGGGTGCAGCGCTGTGCAGCCGACTTGCTGCAGCGCTGGCACACCGTGGACATGCAACGTTGGCGCGCCACGTCTCTGCAGCGCTGGAGCGGTGCGAGCATTGCTGCGCTGGAACGCGGTCGACCGTGCTGCGCTGGAAGTCGACCAGTAGCCTAGCTAGCTCTGATGTAGTCTGTGTTGCCAACGTTATTGCTATCTTTCTGAACTTTCATTGTAATGTTTTCCTAGTGGAACTCTTGCCAATTCTCCCCGTGAACTTGCAAGCTGTGTGCGCACAAGGAAACGACTAAGTGAACGAACGCAGAGATCCCTCTCACACACGTGCCTTCACCGTAGTCAAGCTCCCGTTGCTAGAGTTATCTCCGCATGGTGCGGTGAGCGTGGACGACACCGCGACGTTACCTTCGGTGTAGCCGACTTTGCACTTACCTAGCTTGTTCGTAGGCCGGCGGCTGTGTTGGACGCCATGGTGGACCCCGTAGTTGAGGCGGGCGTCGTGGACACCTTGGAGGCACGGCTGGAGGATGCGAGGAGACGCCATGCGCTCGTGGTGGTCGTCGAGGCTGGCATCCGCGCTCTGTGGGCGGCGAAGCACCCTTCTTGACCAGCGTCTCCCCGACCGGTGAACAACGCAGGCGGCGTCGACGTGGGCGTCAACGCCGGTGACCAGGTCGGCAGCAGTGCGGGAGGCACGTCGAGGCAGAGAGGAGTGATACACGCCGACGAGGTCGGCGGCGTTCAGGCACGAGGAATGCAGTCGTCGGGGGCTGCAGGGGCCTCGCAGGCCTACGTCGGAGGCCGACAAAGTGGATTGGCGCCGATGTCGGCGACACACGTAACCGCGGGAGGGATTGCGCCGAGCTACGGCTACTTCAAATTTACGCCGGACAGGATCCAGGTCACCCCCCCGCTGGTCGGTCGACCGGACATTCTCACCTGGAAGGAGGCCATTGAGCCCCAGCTGGAGATGGCCGGGCTGATCGGCTTCGCCCGCGGCACCGTGGCGACGCCGGAGGAGATCTACCCCGACTTGCGTGCAGAGTTTCGCGCCGTGCAGCTGCTGACCTTCACGGTCATCTCACGGTGCTGCTCGCCAGGCGTGCAGATCGCCTTGAAGTGGTGCAGGGAGTACCTTGACGCCGGGCACCAGGCGTGGCACTTCATCGAGTCGACGTACCAGGTCACCGACGACCTGTACATCGGCCAGCTCGAGGAGCAGATGACACACCTGCGGATGGGCGAGCAGGAAACGGCGACGGAGTACTGTAACCGGGCACGGCGACTTCTCGCCACCATGAGGATGGCCGGCGTGCAGTACTCCACGGCGTCGTATGTCACGCACGTCCTAAAGGGGCTCCCGAGCAGCTACAACCTGCTGAAGCGGCTGTCGGTGGCGCCGAGCACGCGGGCAACATTCAACGAGGACTCCCTTACCTCATACTTCCTGCAGGACGAAGCGATGCAGGAGGCCGAGAAGTCCACAGAGCTCCTGCTGCAGGCGAACTACGCCGCCCCGGCGAAGCAAGGTAGCCGACCAGGGCATCGTGGCAAGCCTGGCAGCAGTGGTAGCGGAGGTGGGAAGCCGGCCAAGGACGCCGACAAGGGCAAGTCGGCGAAGGAAGGCGGTCGCGGAGGAGGAGGTCGGCGTCGGGAGTGCTGGATCTGCCGCAGCCCCGATCACCTCTCCTTTGAGTGTCCCGACCGCAGCGAATCCGACGACGACGACGACGCCAAGGGAGGTCGCGGGAGGTCGGCCAGCCGTCGTTCACGTGGAGGAAACCAACCGCGCAAGGAGAGGCAGTCGACCAAGACGTTGACCGCAGCGAAGGATGCCGACTCCTCTGCTGGCGGAACGAAAAGTGGGCGTCGTGACCTATGGTCGGCGTCGTGGAGCCGACCGTCTCACTGGCGCCGGAGGCCGGTGAGGATTTCCAGGCGTTGGCAGCAGCCGTGCAGGCGAACCCGGCGGTGGTCTTGCTGGACAGCGGCTGCTCGCACCACCTGATGGGGACGAAGGAGGTCTTCGTCGACATGCAGCCGAGCGGCGACGTGAAGCACGTGCGCGGCTTCAATGGGGCGCTGCAGGATGTTCACGGCCGTGGCACGGTTGCACTGCAAGGGGAGGCCGGGAAGCGGGTGCTCATCCCCGACGTGCTGTACGTTCCGGGCGTGCACGCAAACCTGCTGTCAGCCGGTCAGCTGAAGGAGAACGGTGTGAAGCTGCAGGACGACGGCGATGGCATGCTGCTCGTCTGAATGGTGTGTTCGTATGTTTGTTTGCTTTCGCATTTTTCGTTTGAAGCATTTGCAGGTACTCGCGCAATGTGCGCTTCGGCACAACATTGTACGCACTATGAACAGTGCAAGCAGAAAGGACGAGGTCGCAAAGGAACCCAAGATGGAAGCTTTGCGGTTCGGTTGAATTGATTGCGCAGATTCAGTTATATCCAACTCGAAATTGTACTGTTTTGTTTGGTTGACTATAGTGTAGCATGGCAAGCACAATAGGGGTACAATTAAGGTGAAGGTTGGATGTTGTTTGTCTGTATCTGCATGCTACAAGGCCAGGGGAAACCAGCAGGACCAGCATTTGGCTGGTTGGGCAAAGACGAAACAGGTTCTATTTTTAGAACCTGAACCTGGTTGTTGTTTTCTCAGGTTGGAAAAACAGAACCAGAGATTGTTTACCAACCTACCACCTACTATTTTGTCCAGCCAGGTTGGTTCTGTTGCTTGGAATTATTTGGGATCATCCTTGGTTGTTCCCAGGTTGATTGCAAAGGTCCTTGCTAGCTAGAACTATTTAGTCCTTCTCTGTTTGTACCTGGATATAGTCAAATTGATTCAAGCGGATTCCTTCCTTGCTGGAATTTCCTGTCTACGCGGTTCGACGGCGTAATGCTACCTGAGTCAACGCTAGTATGCTAGCACTCTAACGCTAGGCAAACGCTGTCCAAGCCATAACTTCGTAATGGCAGAACTTTTCGTGAGGCAACTTGGCTCATTTTAATGCTGTTGGATATAGAGGATTTTTAGCTTAATCCGATCGACGGTCTGCACGGCACGCTGCACGACGTTCAAGGTAGTCTCGATATTTTGGCTAAATCATTCTTGGTTTCTCTCTCTACAAACTCGGACCCGAAGATAGGGGCTGGTCTTGTACCAGGCACCCAAGGACCTTTGGAGGTGACCTCAAGGAGAGGTATTAAGTTTGATTAAGTCTTAATAGCTTAAGTTTATGAGGCCCTTACACCAACAATCATATTCCGAGGCCAATGTGGCTAGTGGGCGTAGTCGCTGGCTTAGGACTCTGCCAGGCGTCTGTGCTGTGCTCGTGGAGCACCAACCAGCTGTGCACACCAGCTACGAAGCTGGTGCACCGTTGTCATGTGGGTCCAATATTGTGCAGCCGACTTGCTGCAGCATTGGTGCACCGCAGACTTGCAATGTAGTGCATCCTTGCACTGCTGGAACGCGGTCGACTGTGCTGCGCTGGATGTCAACTAGCAGCTGTGCTAGCTCTGATGTAGTCTTGCATGCCAATATTGTTGCAACCATTGTTGTAAACTTTGTTGGTGTAAGGGCCTAATAAACTCAAGCTATTAGGACTTAATCAAACTTAAAACCTCTCCTCGGGGTCACCTCCAAGGGTCCCTGGGTGCCTGGTACAAGACCAGCCCCTATCCTCGGGTCCGAGTTTGTAGAGAGAGGGATCAAGAAGGACTTAGTCAAAACAGCAAGAGTACCTTGAACGTCGCGCAGCGTGCCGTGCAGACCGTCGGTCGGATTAAGCTGAGAATTTGCTATATCGAAGCTCGCTCCAAGAGCTTTAAAATGAGCCAAGTTGCCTCGCGAAAAGTTCTGCCATTACTAAGTTATGGCTCGGACAGCGTTTGCCTAGCGTTGGAGTGCTAGCATACTAGCGTTGACTCGGGTAGCATTCCGCCGTCGAATAGCGCAGAAACGAAATTCCAGCGAGGAAGGAATTCGCTTGAATCAATTTGACTATATTCAGGTACAAACAGAGAAGGACTAAATAATTCCAAGCAACAGAACCAACCTGGCTGGACAAAATAGCAGGTGGTAGGTTGGTAAACAACCTCTGGTTCTGTTTTTCCAACCTGGGAAAACAACAACCAGGTTCAGGTTCTAAAAACAGAACCTGTTTTGTCTTTGCCAAACCAGCCAAATGCTGGTTCCGCTGGTTTCCCCTGGCCTTGTAGCATGCAGATACAGACAAACAACATCCAACCTTCACCTAAATTGTACTCCTATAGTGCCTTCCCTGCTACACTATAGTTAACCAAACAAAACAGTACAATTTCGAGTTGGATAGAACTGAATCTGCGCAATCAACTCAACCGAACTGCAAAGCTTCCATCTTGGGTTCCTTTGCGAGCTCGTCCTTTCTGCTTGCACTGTTCATAGCGCGTACAATGTTGTGCCGAAGCGCACATTGCGCGAGTACCTGCAAATGCATCAAGCGAAAATTGCGAAAGCAAACAAACACACGAACACACCATTCACACGCAAATGCATTCGCACACGCATACTCGTACAAACAGACGGCAGGATGTCGTGCAATGTGCATTTGCACCCAACACATACTCGTACAAACAGACGGCAGGATGTCGTGCAATGTGCATTTGCACCCAATACACTCCCCCTCAGCCTGCCGGCTGCATCCCCATCATTCTATGCTAGTTCATGCTCATTCCACTCATGCGCACACAACGCCAATGAGGCTCATCCGCAAGCCTCTTGGTGAGAAAGTCTGCTGGCTGCTGGTGAGTTTTGATGTAGATCGGATGCACCGTCCCCCTCTTCACCTCCTTACGCAGCCAGTGCCACTTGATACGCATGTGCTTGTTCAGCCCATGAAGCACAGCGTTTCTGGCCATCCCAAGAGCCCCCTTGCTATCACAAAACAGCGGCGTAGCAACTTTCTGCTCCTGGCCAATCTCCTCTAACAGCCTCCTCAGCCAAATCACCTCCTTCACCCCATGGAACATCGCCATGTACTCTGATTCTACGGAAGAGAGTGCCGTCTCCGTCTGCTTCTTGGACCTCCAACTAACAGGTCCTCCCCCAACTACGCAGATGTATCCTCCCACAGATGAGGAATCCTCCTTCTCAGAAGCCCACGTAGCATCGGTAAAGCAAGTGAGAAATAGCTTGCCTTCTCCAAGCCTCTCCCCCTTCTCTTTCAGCACCTCCACCCCTTTCTGCTTCACCTGTGCAGATGCGGAGTATTGAACTCCAATGCTTGGGTGAGAGTTCAGGTACTTCACCACACGCTCAGCTGCATCCACCTGCTCCTCTGATGGATTCTGCACCACCCTAGCCAGCTGCCCAACCGAGAAAGAGATGTCGGGCCTCGTGTGAACTGCTGCGTACAAGAGGCTGCCCACCAAGGACTGAAATTGCTGCTGCTCTTCAGCTTCAACCCCTTCATCCTCTGCAGCCTTCACAAGCTTGAATTCTGCTGGCAGGGGAGTTGCAACCTTGCGCTCATTCTCAATCCCATACTTCTCCCCCAGCTCCTTGATGAACTTCTCCTGGTGCAGCTTCAACCACCTGTGATCTGGATCCCTCTCCACGTGCATCCCGAGGTAGTACTTTACCTCCCCAAGGTTCTTGCACTTGAAGTTTTCCATCAGTTGCTGCTGCACTTTCTGGATCTCCTTCATGCTGCTGCTGAAGAGAAGAATGTCGTCCACATAGACCAGAAACAGCACCAGCTTCTCCCCCTCGCCCTTGAGAAAGAGGCTCTCATCACAGCTGCTGGTCCTGAATCCCATCTCCTCTAAAACAGCTGCCAACTTCTGGTACCAGCAGCGTGGCGCCTGCTTCAAGCCGTAGATGGACTTGTTGAGCTTGCACACCCTGCCCGTACCATCTTCATACCCAGGCGGCTGCGTCATGTACACATCCTCCTCTAAAATCCCATTCAGGAATGCCGTTGAAATATCCATCTGAATGATGAATTTCCCACTAACAGCTGCATCTGCCAACAAGACACGGAGGGTAGGGGTTTGGCAGTGGGAGCAAAGATCTCGTTGAAGTCCTGCTTCTCCTTCTGCATAAACCCCTTCGCCACCAGCCTACTCTTGTAGATGGTGACCTGCCCCTTGTCATCGGTCTTGATCCTCAGCACCCACTTGCATTGTATCGCTTTCTTCCCATCAGGCAGCACCACCAGATCCCATGTCCTATTCTCCAGCAGACTCTGGTACTCAGCATCCCTAGAAGCCAGCCACTTGTCCCTATCTGGTCCAGCTAATGCCTCCTCCATGCTAGCTGGTTCCTCTGGTGCAGGGGCAAGAAAACAGTACGCAGGCTCATCCTCCTCATCCGGGTCATAGCCATGAGGTAGAATCAGCAATGCCTCTTCGGTCCCTAGCTGCTGCTCTGCTGCATCAGTTCCTGCAGTCAGCTTCTTAGTAGCCATACGGGTACGTCCTGGCCTGGAGACGGGTGTCTCCCATCCCTTCATAACGACACCCTTCGGCTTCTTAGTTTTTCCCTGCTGCTTCTCTCCTCCCTCGGGTCCAGCAGCTCCACTAGTGCTGCCGCCAGTTTCCACACCATTTTCTCCACCAGCAGATGCCTCCTGTACCTTCTCTCCATCACCATTTCCAGCAGCTGCCTCCTCTCCCTCCTCCCACACACTAGGAGTCAGGTCCAGCTGCATGGTGATCTGCTCCATCTGCTGGGACACCCTTGCCTCCGGCTGTTTCTCCCAGCTCCCATACATCATGCCCTCAATGAATTTCACATCCCTGCTGTCAAACAACACACCCTTGGATGGTTCCCACAGCAGCCATCCCTTGCTCTCAGCAGCCAGCCCCAAATGCACACACCAGATTGCACTCGCCCCCAACTTACTGCGGTAGATCTTGGGGACGTGGGCGACTGCCATGCAACCGAACACCCTCAGCATGTCCACCGGCGACTTCCTCCCAAGCCACCTCTCCAACGGCACCCACGAGTCATCCCCAACCTTGGTGAGCACCCTGTTCCTAGCGACAGTGGCGTGCCGGACAGCATGAGGCCACATAGAATTGCTCAGCCCAGATTCTATGAGCAGCGCCCTAGCTGTCTCCAGAATGGTCCGGTTTGCCCGTTCTGCTACACCATTGGACTGTGGGGTATAAGCCGTGGTCAGCTCTCTCTGGATGCCCTGCTTCTTGAGCCAGGCCGTCATTTCAGCTCCAAGGAACTCACCACCCCGGTCTGTCCTAATCCGCTTCACTACACACTCCGCCTGCTTCTCCACGAATGGCAGCCAATCGTCCCGTATCGTGGAGGCGGCGTGGTCCTTCTGCTTCAGCGGATACGCCCACATCAGCCTGCTCCAGTCATCCACAATTGTAAGAAAATACCGCTCCCCCTTGTGCCCTTGCACCGGCAGCGGCCCCACCAAGTCCATGTGGACCAGCTCCAAAGGCTTCTTGCTCCTGCCAGCCACACTATGGAAAGGGAAACGGGTGAACTTTGAAAGCAAACAGATTTCACAGTTGTCATCGGGTGGCTGTCCATTCAGCTTCAGACCCTTAACGGCTCCATCCTTCTCCAGCTGCTTCAGCAAAGGCATTGCCACATGCCCTAAGCGCCGGTGTGCCGTTGCCCAATCTGTCTCCCCAGATCTGGCCGACACTTTCACACCAACCCCTCCAACGGCATTGCACTCCCCCTGGGATGCAGACCCCTCTCCAGCCTGCCCCCCACCATGCCACGCCAGGGCCGGCAGCTGCCACATAGATCTGTACACGTCCTTGCTCTCGTGCAGATCCCAAAGCACCCGATTGCCCAGCTTCCCCTTATAAGTGCGTGCCCCATCCGTGTTGGTGTTCACCCCAGCCTTGCCAAGCTTACGGAGGGAGATAAGGTTGGCCTTCAGGTCGGGGACGAAGAGAACGTCGTGCAGCACCACCGGCTTGCCATCCGCTCCCTTAAACGCAGCTCGTCCCGCACCAGCCACCTTCAACATGTGTCCAGAGGCGGAGCACACTTCATTGATCGGTGCAGCTCGTACTTCGTCCAGCAGGTCCTTGCGCGGCGTCATCGTCCAAGCAGCGCCTGTGTCCAACACCCAATAGTCTAGGGGGTGCAGCTCTGCTCCAACTTTGGCAGAGGCGTCTCCTTGCTCCCCTTGTCTCCCACATGGAAGAATTGGCCCGCGGTGCGCTCCTTCTTCTTCTCCGCACCGCCGTTGCCCTTCGGGTTGTTGTCGGACGAATCAGCGACCATGTTGGCGCCGTTTTTCTGGTTCCTCCGCGCGCCGCCATCCTGGTGACGATTCTGGGGGGTCCATCCATCGGGTTTCTTATAGCACAAAAACCAGGGGTGCCCTTCCTTCTCACAATACCAGCAACTCCCTTTCATTTTGCCACCAGCACCCGACTTGCCCCCACGTCCAGATTTCGCACCGTGACCCCAACCGGTACCTCCTTGTTGGTCGTTGGAGTCGTCGTCTTTCTTTGCACCGTGTCCAGCACCACCGAAGCCACGTCCTCTGCCACGTCGGCTCCCTTGCATCCCGTAGCCGCTGCTGCCGTCGTCCCCACCCCTCAGTTGGCGGCGACGGAAGTCCTCCTCCAGAATCTTCGTCCGCACCTACTCGAGCGTCCACAAGCTCTGGTTCTGCGGCAGGCTCAATCCGCTCGTAAATTGAAGCCACGATTCTGGCAGCAGCGAGAGCATCTTCAAGCACTTGGTCTGCTCCGGGTAGGTGATTCCCGCGGTCGCCAACTTCGCGTAGAGGTCGCGCATCTTGTCCAGGACTGGTTGCACCGGCTCTCCCTCGCTCAGGCGCAACGCGGACAGCTCCCTCTCCAGCATCAACGTTGCGACAACGGAGGTCGGGGCGTGCAGCTCCTTCAACACGGTCCACGCCTTCGGACCGCATTCAACCTCCGGCAGCAGGTGCATGACGTGGTGACGCTGGTTCAGCTCCAAACTCTGCGACATCAAATAGTAGCCAGCCGAGGAGCGCTCGTCCCAATCTTCCTGCAGCGTGGGGTCACTCGGTCTAGGCTCCTCCCCAATCATTAGTTTCAGCAAACCGATCTGACGGAAATATAATTGCATTTTCCAGGCCCAATCATCATAGCCCTCACCATTGAACTTCTCGACGGTGAAATTCTTCAGCACCTCCTTGACAAGCGAGCCCTGGTTTGTTCGCGCTCCCCTTGGCGCTGAAAGACCAGAATCTTGGCTGCCGCTACGATCTTGGGCTGAAGATTCACCAGCTCCCGCCGAGGTGTTGCCCGCCATAGCTACCTATAACGAGGATCACTATAACGCAGCTCTGATACCAGCTTGTTGGTGTAAGGTCCTAATAAACTCAAGGTATTAGGACTTAATCAAACTTAAAACCTCTCCTCGGGGTCACCTCCAAGGGTCCCTGGGTGCCTGGTACAAGACCAGCCCCTATCCTCGGGTCCGAGTTTGTAGAGAGAGGGATCAAGAAGGACTTAGTCAAAACAGCAAGAGTACCTTGAACGTCGCGCAGCGTGCCGTGCAGACCGTCGGTCGGATTAAGCTGAGAATTCGCTATATCGAAGCTCGCTCCAAGAGCTTTAAAATGAGCCAAGTTGCCTCGCGAAAAGTTCTGCCATTACTAAGTTATGGCTCGGACAGCGTTTGCCTAGCGTTGGAGTGCTAGCATACTAGCGTTGACTCGGGTAGCATTCCGCCGTCGAATAGTGCAGAAACGAAATTCCAGCGAGGAAGGAATTCGCTTGAATCAATTTGACTATATTCAGGTACAAACAGAGAAGGATTAAATACTTCTAGCTAGCAAGGACCTTGGGAATCAACCTGGGAACAACCAGGGATGATCCCAAATAATTCCAAGCAACAGAACCAACCTGGCTGGACAAAATAGCAGGTGGTAGGTTGGTAAACAACCTCTGGTTCTGTTTTTCCAACCTGGGAAACAACAACCAGGTTCAGGTTCTAAAAACAGAACCTGTTTGTCTTTGCCCAACCAGCCAAATGCTGGTTCCGCTGGTTTCCCCTGGCCTTGTAGCATGCAGATACAGACAAACAACATCCAACCTTCACCTAAATTGTACTCCTATAGTGCCTTCCCTGCTACACTATAGTTAACCAAACAAAACAGTACAATTTCGAGTTGGATAGAACTGAATCTGCGCAATCAACTCAACCGAACTGCAAAGCTTCCATCTTGGGTTCCTTTGCGAGCTCGTCCTTTCTGCTTGCACTGTTCATAGCGCGTACAATGTTGTGCCGAAGCGCACATTGCGCGAGTACCTGCAAATGCATCAAGCGAAAATTGCGAAAGCAAACAAACACACGAACACACCATTCACACGCAAATGCATTCGCACACGCATACTCGTACCAACAGACGGCAGGATGTCGTGCAATGTGCATTTGCACCCAACACATACTCGTACAAACAGACGGCAGGATGTCGTGCAATGTGCATTTGCACCCAACAAACTTTTCCCGGTGAAACTCTTGCGAATTTCCCTTCTCCAACGGCTGTGTTACTAAGAGTAAGTGCGTTACTTACCAATATGGTGTTTAACGGGAATGGAGTGTTGGCCCCGCCCTCGCATGGGCGATGCCGACGTCCGGGTCGGATGTATGGAGCAGCAACCGACCATTCGTAGTGAGGGAGCTGCTCGACGGGCTTCGTCGAGCTGTAGGGGATCGTTGCAGTGTTGCCGTCGACTAGGGAGCTCGACGGCCTTCTTCTGCGGGGCAGGTCGACGAGGTGGTTGTCGACCTGCGCAGGTCTCTCGCGGCGATGGAGCCGTCGATTAGGAGAGCTTGATGGCTAACAGCTGACTGGGCTGGTCGACGGACGGTCCATCAACCAGGAGGAGCAGCTGACAGTGCTGGTTAATGGAGGGGTCCGTCGTCCAGGGTGCTCCTCCATGGGAGCGGTGGTCGACGTGGGAGGCGTCGACCAGAGCACTGGGTGGTCGACCAGATCGACTAGGTATCCTGCTTGGCGGGTTCTCTGGAGGCACGCGAATGTCGACGAGGTCGCGATGGCAAAGACGACTTCGAGCTGGTATCCCAAAGTCGATGTGGCTCGTCATTCGCAGACCACACCCAGACATACAACGGTGCAAGTCGGGCCAATCGTCTGCGCGCACCTACGTACAAGCGCACTGCTGTCTTCTACGGGTGCAACGCTGGACAGCCCTTCTTTTGCAGCGTCGGCACGCCGTCGACCTGCTTTGTTGGCAGGCCGCATTTCTGCAGTGCTGGCGTGGCTCCTCTACGCAACGCTGGCAGGCGGTCGACCATGCTGTGCTGGCGGTCGACCAGGCTAGCTGCAGAGTTGCTAGGTGCTTGATGTAGACATTCTTGTCATTGTCATTGTTATGTTTTTGTAATACAATCTTTGTTAGTGGAAACTCTTGAAAAGATTCCCCCGTAAATGTGCAAGTGCCAAGGAAATAAGCAAAGTTGCAATCACTCATAGAGTTTGTGCCACAACCTCGTGCGACTATCGTAGAGTGACTTCCCGCGTGCTGCGCTGAGCATGGAACGAACACGCGGCCTTCAGATAGGCGCCAACTTCTGCACCTACTAAGTCATTTGTTGGCCGGCAGCACATGCAACCATGACGCCTACCCTACTATTGGCCGGCGCGGTAGGCACGCCTGGATGATGCGAGGAAACGCCACGAGGATGGCGAGTACGGGACGATCCTATTGGAGATCGTCGAGTTGGGCATCCGGGCGCAGTGGGCGACGGAGCACCCTTCCCGTCCTGCATCATCTCAACCGGTACAAAACGAAGGTGGCGTCGACGAGGAGGTCGACGGCGGTACACGAGTCAGTGGCAGCGAGAGAGAAAGGGTAATCAAGATTGACAGTGGCGTCGACGGGAGTTAGGCGCGAGTGCAGTGGTCGACGGCGGCTGCAGACAGCTCGGTGTGTCGACGTCGGTGGTCGACATTGCTCACCTCAAGGAAGCAGTGGGAGGCCCACCTCCATGCCTCCTTTGCCGTCGACTCCTTGTCGTTGGTAACTCGACTACATGCTGCTCTGCTGTCGTCGGCACGATGCTTTAGGTCAACTTGCTTGACGCCACGCCGGCCACCAGCGATGCTACTGGCCGGTGCCACAGGCGACGGACCACTGCTTCCCTCATCGCCGGAGGTCGGCGTCGGTGTCAGCTTATGCAAATCGGCTACGAGGGGTGTGGCAGGAGGTGCACGGGAAGGGGAAGGAGGGAGAAAGTCCTCAGCGTCCTCATCAGCAGGCTCACTGACCTTGGCGAGCATAGGGGAGTCACCGTCGAGGTGTCCGTCAGCGGGTTAGCCTGAGTTCGCCCCGACGCCGGCCCGTGCTCCGACTTCCACACTTCCAGTAACATGGTCTCGTAAAACACCACGTCCGACGTGGTGACCACCTTGTTGTCGGTGAGGTCGAGGACCTCCCAGCTCTTGCTCTTCTTCGACATACCGAGATGAAGGCCCCACCTGGCCTTCGGCGCTAGTTTCTGCCGCTTTGCTGCTTAGGGACCAGGTACTTTGCCATGCAGCCCCACACACGGGCCAGCATCTACTCGGAACTCTTGCCGTCAACAGCTGGCACGATGCCGTCCCTGGCAGCAGCATCGACCTCTCCAATCAGTTGCGCACCCAGACGGCCTGCCGCAGGGCGAGGTGCCACCGTGTGGCTTCACGCCGATGTGCAGCAGCATCATCTACACCGACTCAACCACCATCCTCATCTCCCGCTCCGCCATGTCGTTCTGCTGCGGGATGTTCGGGCATGCGAGGTCGTGGAGGATGCCCTTACCAACTATGAAGTCAGTGAACTGCTTGCTGAGGAACTCCCCTCCCCGGTCAGAACGCAGCATCAACACCGACTTCTTCGTCTGGCGCTCAGCCAACAGTAGCTATTTTCAAACAACACCCGTAGCACGTCAGACTTCTTAGCGTCCGTCCTCACCCACACGTAGCGCGTCTTGCAGTCCTTCAGTAGCAAAAAGTAGAGGCTGTCATCCTTGGTAGCCACCCAAAACGGCCCGCGTAGGTCGATGTGCACGACGGCCAGGGCGGCGTTGGTGTCCGAGCCATTGTCGGGGAAGGTGTGACATGTGAGCTTCCCCTGACGTGCGAGACACATGGAGAATTTGTGTGAGCTGTCGGCTTGATGTCCATGCTAGTAGTGGCCTCATGCTTCGCCGAGCTTCTGATGGTGTCGACGCCGACATAGGCAAACCTCACGTGCCACCTGGCCGGCATTGACTTCGCCGCCATAGCTATGGTCCGCAGGCCACCGTCGCTGTTGGCGCCGCCGTCGACGTCACCGTGCACGGTCGCAGGTCGGTGCAGAAGACCCGGCCAGTGTACTTCGCCAAGCAAGCCCTCCCCCCCGCGCCGAGACGAGCAGCATCTCGTCGCCATCGCCCTGCCGCATCGCACACCGCTCTCCTTCAGCTGGCCGGCTGACAGCAGGTTCGCCTGCACGCCCGGGACGTAGAGCACGTCGGGGACTGCTTCCCGGCCTTCCCTTACAGAGTGACGGTGCCATGGCCCTGGACGTCTACACAGCGCCTCAATAAAGCCGTGCACGTGCTTGACATCGCCGCTCTGCCCGAAGTCGACAAAGGCTTCTTTCGTCCCCATCAAGTGGTGCGAGCAGCTGCTGTCGATTAGAACCCCCGACCGTCGGGTTCGCCTGCACGGCTGCCGCCACCGCCTGGAAGTCTTCGCCAGCCTCCGTCGCAAGCAAGACAGTCGTCTCTACAACTCCGACCATCAAGCAGGACGGCTCTCCGTCGCCTCGCCCTTTGCCGCTAGAGGAGGAGTCGGCGTCATTCGCCGACAACGTCGACTTGGTCGACTACTTCTCCTTGCGCGCTTGCTCTCTGTCGACTAGTTCTCCCTGCGCGGCTTGCTCTCTGTCGACTAGTTCTCCCTGCGCGGCTTGCTCTTTCTACGTGGATGGCGACCAGCTGACCTCCCATGGCCTCCTTGATGTCGGCGTCGTCAGAGTCCTCGTGGTCGGGACACTCGAAGGAGAGGTGGCCGGGGTTGCCGCAGACCCAGCATTTCCGACGTCGACCTCCTCTCCCACGACCGCTATCTTTGGATGACTTCACCTTTCGAAGTCCACCTCCGCTACCACCGCCTCCAGGCTTGCCGCGTTGCCCCGGTCGACTTCCTTGCTCCATTGGGGCAGAGTAGTTCGCCTGCGGCAAGAGCTCCGTGAACTTCTCGGCCTACTACATTGCAATGTGCGGGGTGATGGTGTCCTCGTTTAGCGGCTCCCGCATTCCCGCATCACCATCATCCGCTACATGTGGTTATAGCCGCTCGGAAGTTCCTTCACGACGTGCATGATGTATGACGCCGTTGAATAGTCGACGCCGGTTG